>JASGLE010000035.1:1295833-2579166 GCA_030179965.1 Cyperus esculentus | reverse complement strand
GACAATCTGTGAAAATGACCTCTGGTTTTTCAATGAAAGGTGAGCTCCAATCTCTCAGAGCCTCTTCCACCGCAGCTGCCTCTGCCTGAAATGGGGTTTCAGCTTGGAAAGGCCAAAAATGGACCAACTGGAGTTCTTTGGAGGCGGAGAGCAACACCACAGCAGCCCCAGCCCTGCCTTCTGAGTCACGGGAAGCATCAACAACAGCTATGGGTAAGTTACATCTTTCTAACACATTTTCTTGTATCACATTCTGCTCTGGGATGTCTCTCTGGTTGCTTTGGGGCATTCTCTGTCTTGGAGACAGTTGCTGGGAAGACAAAGCCACCGCCTTAGAAATGATTTGATAGTGATTGGGTATCTGGTCCTCAAAGATTTTTGAGTTTCTAGCTTTCCAGATTTCCCAAGCAAGGCACCCCACTAATTTTTTACCTGTTGAGTCCAAACTGGACAACAGTACCCATAATGCTTCTTTTGTTTCCAATGGCAGCTCAGGAGTCTGGATGTGCAGAGGAGAGGCAGCCCACGTTTGCCTTGCAAAGTCACACATGAACACCATGTGATGGGTGGTTTCATTCTCCAGTCCACATATTCTGCAAATAGGTGAGATATTCACTATCCTTCTTCTTAGAACACTTTGAACTGGCAAAGCATCTTGACATAACCTCCATAGGAAGGTCTTTACCCTAGGAATGGTATCAATGTCCCACAGAACCGACCAGAGAGGGTGGGGCTGGGATAGGGAGTTTTGAGAGACAGATTCTTGCAGCAAATTATAACCTGACTTAACTGTGTAACAACCATTCGCTGTTGCAGTCCAAACAGTGAAATCAGGCATCTCCGAGTACTGATCTGGCCCCTGAATGTTCTTTACTTCCTGGACCCCCTCGTGTGTTAAAACAGACTGTAACAATTCTTCTTTCCAGGACATTCGTTGCTGATCCCACAAGTCAGAGACTCGTAGATTGAGGCTAGCAGCAGAAACAGTCTCCCTCTCCCAACCATGGAACCAGGGGGCTCCGACTGCTGATGTTGACTCCCCAGACCCAATTTGTATCGTATATTGATGTATTAATTTGTCTCTTGTATGTATTATTGCTTGCCATGTTGTACTATTTGCTGGGGAGCAACTCACAGTCCAACAGGTATGGTTCTTCACGTACTTTGCTTTACAAACTCTACCCCAAATGCTCTGTGGATCCGAAACCAACTGCCAGAACCCTTTTAAAATCATGGCCTCATTCAAAAGGTCTAGCCTTCTAATATCAAGTCCACCTATCACAGTTGGTAAACAAATGTTATCCCAAGATTTATAGGCTAGATAGTGTGACTGGTTAGACTTGCCCCACCAGAACTTGCACATTGTGCTAGTCAATCTCGCTAAAGTGTTCTTGGGGAGCAGCTGCGCCCCCATATAGTAAACCGGGATCGAAGTGAGGACGTGTTTGACCAATGTCAATCGCCCCGCATGAGAGAGCCTATTCATTTTCCAGCCTTTAAATTTTCCAACTTCTTTCTCCAGTATCGGCTTGAAATGTATGCTGAAAATTTTTCCCTTCGGCATAGGGTAGCCCAAGTAGGTAGTACTGTCAGTAGGATCTTTCGCAGGAAAAACCCTTAATACCGAGTGTTTAGATCTATCAGTAGCCTTCTTAGAGCACCAAATCACCGACTTCTCATTGTTCACCTTGAGCCCAGAGACCTCCCCAAATGAGTTCATGATCCCCGCCAGATTGTTAATCTCAGCTTCCTCCATCTGCCCAAACAGTAACAAATCATCTGCGTACATGCTGTGAGTTAGAGCAGGGGCATCGGGGGCCACCGTGATACCCTTCAGGAACCCGCTCCTTTGTTCTGCTTGCAGCATGCTCGATAGTGCCTCCATCGCCAGTATGAAGAGGTAAGGGGAGAGTGGACAACCTTGCCTGAGGCCTCTTTCGGGTGAAATGAAACCCGAGCCTATCGCACCATTCAGCTTTATCGTGAATCTAGCCCCTGTAACACAAGACATAATTAGCTTAGTTAGAGAGTGAGGGAAATTGAATTTATCCAACACTTCTTTTAGATAGAGCCAGCCCACAGTGTCGAAAGCTTTGAACAAGTCCGCTTTGATCACAAATGCCTGTTCTTGATACTCCTCCGACCGGAAGGAGTGCATGATCTCATACATCAACATCACATTCTCTTGAATACTCCGACCTCTTAGAAAGGCCGACTGCTCCCTAGAGATCAGCCTGGATAGGAAAGGGGTGAGCCTGTTAGCAATCGTTTTGGTGAGCAGTCTATAAAAGACTGAGCACACACTTAGCGGTCTAAAATGTGTAGGCTTTGATGGGTTTTCCTTTTTTGGTATCAGAACCAGGTGGCTAAGCATCCATTCCCTTGGAGCTTCCCCTACTTCAAAGGCTCTCTGTATCATCTCTACTATTTTCGGGCCAAACAGATTCCACTCTCTTAATAAGAACCTAACGGTAAAACCGTCTGGGCCTGGAGAGCTGTCCAAATTCATTCCTTGCAGATTTTTCAACACTTCCAACGCTGTAGGCAAACTCACCAAGTAGCCATGTGTTTCTGCGTTCAAGGAACTAATGGTCAGCCCACTAACCAAATTGCGGATCTGCACCAATGTCGTCCCGTCTCTTTTATACAGAGATTTAAAATAACTCACTAGTAATTGCCTTGTTTGGGACTCATTCTCTGTCCAAGAATCATCTTCACGCTGTAGTGAGGTTATCTCATTTTTCCTCCTTCGAATAGTTGCCGCACTGTGAAAGAATTTTGTGTTTTTATCACCCAGAACAGCCCAGTTTACTTTAGACCTCTGCTGCCAATAGATCTCCAGAGCAATGTGTGTGTCCTCATACTCCTTCTGCAATCTCGCTTCTTCTGTAAAGTCTCTTTTCACGGGGTGTGTAGACTGGACTTCCAGCAAAGCCCTCTCTATCTCCTTTTGTCGGTGCTGAGGACAGGGGAAATTACGTACCCACCTTTTAAGCCCCTGTCCGATTATGTGTTGCTTCTGCTCCCATGGCAGATCGCCAGACTCTTCCCATAGTCGTCTACATTCGTCATCAAATCCTGGCAGCCTTAACCACCAATGCTCCACCCTGAAGCTGTAATTCCTTCTAATGGTCTTTCGCAAGGTCAACAAAATGGGGGCGTGATCACTATAGATCATCGGCAGGTGACTCACATGAGCTAGCGGGAATTTCTCTTGCCAAAGGTTGTTTGCAATTGCCCTGTCCAGCCTCTGAAAAATGGGGTTTGAGGTGTTTTGAGAATTTGTCCAAGTGAAAGCAGGTCCACTATACTTATACCTTGTTCCTGAGTTCTAACTTAACGGGAGGGATTAAATGTTATAACATTTTCTTTATTTTAGAAGATAACCATATTTTACCTTTCATTTATAATCATAGGAGAACAAGAGACAGTAGGGCCCACTATCATGGTCTCTATAGAGGTATATTTACAAGGGGTATTATAGGAATAAATTGTTTGGTTCCTCATTCACCTCCTTTACAAGGGGTATTATTTGGGGTGAACGATTTAGACAAAAATTGGGTTAGAATGGAATCTTTTGATCTCTCCATTACCGCCCATTAGCTCCCTTAAAAACTCTGGAGCATGTTACACATCTAACCTTTCCTTCCCCTCACCTCTATTAACCCGCTCTGGTGCAAAGCCTAAGGACACATTAAGATGGCATGCACTAAGCCATTTCAATTGTGAAAAAATGTTACAGGTATATGAAAGTTGATACCTAATTTGATATCGACTTTAATTATTAGCATTCATATTAATTGAGAAATTATTCAAATTAATAACTTTGATATGCTACCTATTTTATATAGTGAAATCTGATTATATATATAATCAAATTAATATGAATAACTTGAATACTAAACAAGTTAATGTATATATAAACCCATATAAATAGCATGACCAATAACACATTTGGTATCGAAAGAACCAGTCTTTAGTCTAGTGGCCGGCTAAGAGCAACGCTCTCCGTATAGGATGTCGCGGGTTCGAAAAACAGATAGTCTTATATAAATTTTTAAATTAGAGTAGCTTGACCCACATCTTTTATCTCAAAATAAATTCCGTATCGACTTTGAAGTGATATCTATACATATCATAATGCCGTATAATATGTTCCCATACGATTTAATGCCAACGGTACATAATTTCCAATCCAGTTCTGCATCGTACCGTCCTCTGCCGTCTGCGCTGCTCTTATCTCAACTTCTCATTAGTCAGGCGAAGATCAAGATAGCTTCGACCAAGTGTCCTTATCAGATTTCTCTTTGACGACTACTGACAAGAAGATCCCCCTAGTACTACTTGTTATTAAAAAAAGTTGACCCTATTTTTACATCGAATGGTGTACTTCGACGTGGCGCCACCTCTGCAATGTGGGAATGCACACTTACCAATTCTACCAAGATATATATACCAACGCTATATAATTGCAATGTAATTTCTGTTTATTAATGTAAATTTCCTGTTATTATTTTTTGCTTGTAAAAATTAACTGCACTGCGTGGAATGTTTGATTTAGTGGGGGGAGAATTTAGCTAGTATTCGACGTCAGCCCAGTACAAAGTACAGTTATATTGGATAGAGACAAAGAGAGAGAATGTTGGTCTAAAGTGAAACAAGATTTCGGCCCCTCTGTCCTAGATTTTACTACTATCTATAGTCTTTAGTTATGATCCAGTGAGATTATCTGTGGCCTTATTCGTGTAATCATCTGTGTTGCCTTCATGTTGTCATGGGCTTGGATTGTTGTCTTGGGCCCAATCTAGTTGAGCCGTATCAGCTAGATTTTTGTGGGTACCTTTAGCTAGTTAATTTATATTTTTTTTTGGTTTATAATTGACTGCCAAATAAAATCAATATCAGTACAACATTGGAGCAAAGGTCCCAATGAGTTCATTCAAATTTTTATCTTTTGATTATTTTAACTGCACTGCATGCAATCTTTAATTTAGTGGGGAAGAATTTAACTTTAATTTTGTGGGTGCCTATGTTTTGCTAGCTAGCGCTTATAATTGGTTGCCAAATCAATATCATCAGTACAACACTGGATCAAAGTAACCAAGTTATTTGAAAATTTATCTTTTTGATTAATGTGTATTCTGTACTATTGTGAGTAACTGACCATGATTAATGACATTTTCTTGTATTTTTTTACCTCCATTTTGCTAAGGGGTTTGTTTCTAGATTACACTGGACAATTTTTCCACTTGAACAATATAAATGCGTCTACTTGATATTATCTCCTTTGTTCACTTAATACAAATCAAGATCCTTTTGCGACCTTATCCTCTCACCAATCCAACTGCAATGTTATGGGGTTTTACAATACTGAACAATTTGAAGGATAAAAGATTGACACAAATTTAAGATTTAGCCCACAAATTGGCGCGCCCTTTACAACTATAAATACCCCCAGTATATATGTTGCATGACAAGTCACCAAACACAAGTAATCAAATAACACAACAGTTTTCTTCTTGTCTGTCAGAGACATACAGTTCAAAATTGAAGGGATGTTAAAATTTGTACTTAATTATTGCCTGTTGCTGGTAGTGCTACTGTCAGTATGTTTCAATTCAGCCCAATCTGACCATCAAGTCCTCTTCCAGGTACAATAAAATTACCATGGTAGCATGTTTACTTATTTGATTGTTGGTCTCTAGTCTACATTTTGAATTGGGTCATATCTAGTGTCCTCAAAATTAGTGTCCACATGTCCACATTGTTAAAAAATTTGAATTAAGTGTCACACAATTTGAGATAAAAGTTACTAATTTTGTATATGTCTGGACGTGTGGATAGTTAAAATGGAGAACGCTTGCAAAATTCTTTGGAATTTTCTATACAAATGTTGGATTTTGAAGTATTGATATTGTTCTTTCCGCAGGGTTTCAATTGGGAGTCATGGAAGAAGCAAGGTGGATGGTACAATTTCCTCAAGAGCCAGGTCAATGACATAGCCGGTACCGGTATCACACACGTCTGGCTTCCACCACCTTCACATTCTGTCTCTCCACAAGGTCTATAACTTTTATTGTATCTGTCAAAAATTGTAACATTTTAACTACACAGAAAGTATTATAAGTAGAAATAGAATAGTTTCTTACTGGCAAGAATTATTGATGTTTCATGCATATATAGGTGTAGAATTTTTGAGACAGTATGTATTATGAAAGGTATTTCTTATTATTTCTCTTTCTGTGCAGAAGAGTTTTTAAACAGAGTTATACAACGGCTAAACTAACGGTCAAAAAACAAAATTAGTTGAAGTAACCTATTTACCCGTAAAATAGAGTTGCTCCTAATTTCTAAATGAGCCAGTGATGGATAAAAGCCCAACGGCTCTGAAGCCTCTTATTCCAAATCCTAATTGTAATTTTATTCTTTAACAATAGGTTACATGCCAGGGCGGCTGTACGATCTGAACTCATCGAAATACGGTAGTGAGGCAGAGCTGAAGGCCTTGATCAGCGCCTTCCATGCAAAGAGCATACAATGTGTTGCCGACATAGTGATCAACCACCGTTGTGCCGACCGTAAGGACAGCCGAGGTATATACTGCATATTCGAGGGTGGCACGTCCGACTCGCGTCTTGACTGGGGCCCCAATATGATCTGTCGTGACGACACTCAGTACTCGGATGGTACTGGTAATCCTGATACCGGTGCTGATTTTGGAGCTGCCCCCGATATCGACCACCTTAACTCCCGTGTCCAGCGCGAGCTCTCAGATTGGTACCTGAATTTCAGCATTAATATGTTCATATAATTGTTTTATCGAAATTGAGGCTCGATCGTCACGTACTCTTGCAATTATCTGACGTCAGAAATTGCGTATTGTAGGTTGAACTGGCTAAAGACTGATATTGGTTTCAACGGATGGCGCCTCGACTTTGCGAAGGGCTACTCAGCCGATATTGCCAAGATTTATGTTCAAAACACCTCACCGAGCTTTGTGGTTGCAGAGATATGGAGCTCACTGTCATACAATGGGACGGCAAGCCATCGCCCAACCAAGATGCCGATAGGCAGCAGTTGGTGAACTGGGTCCAGACAGTCGGTGGTCCAGCTACAGCATTCGACTTTACGACAAAAGGTATCCTCCAGGCGGCCGTACAAGGGGAGCTATGGAGGATGCGTGACGGAAATGGCAAGGCTTCCCGTATGCTCGGTTGGTGGCCCGAAAAGGCTGTCACGTTTATCGACAACCATGACACCGGATCTACGCAGAGCATGTGGCCTTTTCCGGCCGACAAAGTCATGCAGGGCTATGCTTACATCTTAACTCATCCTGGAATACCTTGCATTGTAAGCATATTTTATTTGAGGAGTGATCCAATGACACACGAAATTTTGACACAACTAAATCATATAAATTTACAAAAAATCTTAAAATTAGATAATATTTTATAAACATATTCATTTGCTTATAGATCGATTGTGTTTCAAATTTCATTCAATTTTAATGTCAGTTGATACTCCATCAATGACCATCCAGTTTATATGGTAATTAGAACAGTCTAAATTTAATGATTCTTGATGAAGTATCAAACAAAACTCAAATTGAATGATATTTGAAATACAATCGATCTAAACTAAATGAATATGTTTAAAATAAAAGATTTTCCATTTTTAAGATTTTTATAAATTTATATGCTTTAGTGTAATAGTTATGTCAAAATTTTGTTGTGTCATTGGATCCCTCCTCATTTTATTTAGTATTACAATTCAATATTTATTTGTAAACAAAAATTAGCATAATTACTAGTTATTGTGTTAATTACTTAATTTTATGGATCTGTTAATGTGCAGTTTTATGATCACTTGATCGACTGGGGGCTGAAAGCGCCGATATCCGAACTGGTCGCCGTCAGGTCGCGCGACGGTCTCCATTCTGGCAGCACCTTACGCATCCTAGTCGCCGATGCCGATCTCTACATTGCACTGATCGATGAGAAGGTGATCACCAAGCTCGGATCGAGGTTCGACGTCGGTAACATAATTCCAGCGGACTTTCGTGTCGTTGCACACGGCGACAGTTACTGCATTTGGGAGAAGATTCACAGCTTGTAGCATCAGCTACAAGAGAATATATTATATATACAAAGTATAATTTTTTTTTAAAAACAAATTTTGTCAGCAAGGGTTTTTAATCGGCTTGCCAAATGAAATAACTTTAAGTACTGTATTAGTATTATTATATTATTACATTAATAAGTGTTTTAGTTCTCCTTGGAAAGTTGGAGAAGTGTAGACCACATTACTGCATTGTATTTTAGTTCATCAATTTGGCTTGTATACGGAAACATATATAGTATTTGTAATAACTAATAATAAATTTTGTGCAAATTAGTTTGTTGATCGTTCGATTGTTTTTCATTGTAACACGCCAACAACATTAGTTCGGAGTCTAGGTGTAAAGGCCCCAAATATCTTGGCATAAAAATTTTAAGGTTGGCTTGGGCTTATAAGGAAGCTTTCAACGTTTTGACCTGAACAGATTAAATTAATTGGGTCTAGATTTTGACATGGATTGCACTGAAATGGGAATTTTTCTGTTTTTTTTTCGAAATTCACTGTAATAGGAACTGATATATATATAGATTATAGACTAAAAACGGAGCTAGACTATTGTGCTAATGTTAGCGTTTCAATCTGAAATGCTAACGACTTAAAAATTATGTTATTGTATCTGAAATTGTAATTTATGGTGCTTGATAAATTCTTTGTATAAAAAATATAAGGGTAAACAAAAAATTTCTATTTTTAATGTTTTCTTAGTATTTATTTTGTATTTTTGAAAAAAGTATAAACAAACATCAATATTTTATTATTATTTATGAGCTCTTTTCAAAAATTCAAAAGAAATAGTTAAAAAACTCCAAAATAGAAAAATTTTGTATTCCTCAGTATTTTTATATGAAGAATTTATTGAATGCCATAAATCACGATTTCGAATACTGTAACATGATTTTTGAGGCGTTAGCACTTCGGATCGAAATGCTAACGTTAGCACAATAGTCTAGCTCCTAAAAACTTACTTATAGATGTCGACTATGTTAATATTCACATTAAATGCGACATTCAAATTATGGTGAGGCCAAAGCCTGTTTGGCCCTAACAAAGCTCCTCCTCTTGCTTGTGCCCAGCTAAGCATGCCTCATCCATCAATAGTTAGAAACTTTTCATCCATAAATTTTATTAAGTAAAAGATTATCGACCACATTTTATATATAACAAAATGCAGTCTTCATGCCTTCGGTCAGAACAGCTTAATTACCTCTTAATTAACATATTATGGACCGGGCTTAATTAACATATTACAGTCCTAACTTTAAATTGACCGGGCTTCATATATATATATAAGCACGTGAGAATTGATGATGATCCTAACAGAGAAGCAATGTAGGCTGGGTGATCGATCGATCACTTCTTGAATAAAAACGAAAATAAACAAAAAGAAAAATAAAAAGAAAAGAAAAAAGAGTGAAGTAAATTAATACTCACATTAAATAGCTTAATTTTTTTAATTAATATGGTGTGATGGTTCATGAAAATGAGCTGCATCAACTATATTTCATGCTTGCTCCACCTCTTAAAGAAATCATATTCCTTGCGTATCTATAAGTAAGCCTGTTTAGATACCATATACATATATAGAGGGAATGAAATTTATGCCAATACTATACTTCTCCTGTTAACAAATTCTCAAAATGACTTCATGAGAAATGTGCGAAGGAGATATATATAAAGCAATTCATATTGATACCAAATTGAAAATAAACCACTAGGATATTGGAGGACAAATCATAAATAACACTATATATGCCTTAACAATTTCATATGGCCGGAAGCCAGGTTCGAATTCTGAACTCGGAATTACACAAGTTAACCATTTATCTATATATATATTTTTTTGGGAAAGCTAATTAGTTTAAACTAATATGAGCATGAAACCATGATTCTAGATTAATTATATTATCTAATATTTATATTATTCAATAATTAATGGTTTATAATTAATGTCTAGATTAATAAATTTTATCAAAACTCGAGTTCTATCTTATTAATTAATTATCAACAATTCTCATTTTCTTTACAACATTTAATAAGCTTGCAAACAATTATGTTTAATTAATGATTTTTTGTATGAATTTTGTAGGTATGCACCATTAAAATTGTCAATTCTCATTGCAACTATACCCAGGTTCGCACTGCATGCAGCTTAAAATTTCCTATCTGCAAGACCATGTTGCATGTTGGACTCTCATTGTTTAGATCACAATTGTGTTATATATATGTGGGTATGAGTTCCTATAATGACAATTTACGCACTAAACTACGGTGTCATTTGAGTTAAGAATTTAGTTGTATGGATATAGGACTCAGATCGAATTGAGCTTATATACTTAGCAGTACGTAGCTCAAATTTTAGATTTATCCGCTAATGATCTAGTGAAAAATGATTAGGACCTGGAGTAGAGGTTTTATACCTCTGTCAGCGCTTTGATTCGTGGGATCTATTTGGGAGAGGAAGTGAGCTTATATTTTTGTCAGGTCATATGTTTGGACAAGGGATTTTGAAAATCCAGATGTCATGGTGAAGCATTATTGCTTAAATGCTGAAATTCAGGCAAAAGAAAAATTTAGAAAGAAAAATATATTAAGCTTTCCTTACAAAGGTTGAGATTTTCTTATGGTTAGACTAACCATCCCCCAACAAAAATCCTCCAATTTTGTCCCCCCAACCAGAGTATGCCACCTGTCAAAGTGTGTTGACCGGTCAAAGCAAGAAAACACGTTATTACTAAACTCATGTCGCTCGGCATCACGTGCAACGCAATCCCCCTGCCTGTCACTGCAGGTGTTTATTTTTCAAAACCAATTGTATATATCACAAATCCAGGTATTTATATTTCACATCCAGGTGTTTTATCTCCCAAGTTATAATATTTCAAAGTCAAGTACTTATATTTCAAAACCAGGTATTTATATTTCACATTCAAGTATTTTCATCTCCCAGGTTTTAATATTTCAACGCCAGGTGGTTATATTTCAAAACCAAGTGTTTATTTTCACATCCAGGTGGTTATGTTTCTATAACAAGTGTTTATATTTCAAAGCAGAGTGTTTATCACAAAGCCAAGTACTAATATTTTGAAGTTAGATTGTTACATCTCAAATCCGGATGTTAATACTTTAAAGCAAGGTGGTCATATTTCAAATCCAGATATTTATATTTCAAAGCCATATGTTTAATTAGCAAGCGGAAACCTTATGGAGTAAGGCGGGACAATAGATGGCATGGTAACCGATCATTTTTCTATCATGGTCAGAGATTGGAAAAAAGGTAGCATCAGAAAAGGCTCTCTACGCAAGGACGGCGGGGATGGATGAAGGCAATATTGTTACTGCTCTATAATGAGGAGAGGCACATCACAGGGATGAAGTAACGACAGTTGAAGCTGACGGAGAGGCTGCTCGAATGTTGTCGGAGATATCGTTTTGGTGTGTCTGTGCACGGAGAGACGGTCAACGGACCAAAGTTATGAAAGATTTGGACCAGATGATTTTTTTTTTTATTTGGACCGGATGATTTCTGTAAAAGAGAGAAAAAAAGGGACGGGGTGAGGGGAAGAAAGAATTAATGACCATAGTAATTACATTAATTACGGTTGCTACCAAAAAAGCAAATAAACGCATGGTTGATATTGCGGGGATGCGTTAGGGGGACAGAATGTAGGGGATAATAAGATTTTCTCTTTTGTTATACTAGTTAAAGAGACACTAAAAGGAGACATTAAGATGGCACTAAGCCATTCCAATTTTGAAAAGGGATAATGACCCCGAGGCCTCCGAACTTTCACCTTGTGACAAGTTGGCTCCCGAATTTTTATTTTAGACAAATGCACCCCCAAACTATGAATTTGTGACAATTTGCCCCTCCCCCCCCAACCATTAATCAGGCATATAATAATTCATTTGAAACATGAAATGACTAAAGTACCCTTGTACATATCTATTGAATGCATTATTTTTATTATTACAACACATAATTACATAAATAATTAAATTATTATTTTACATAATTACATAACTAATTAAGATTAATAATTTTTTATTTAAATTTATGAAAAAACTAATTGAACATTTGAAATTGTAAATATATATACAAAATTTATCACTTTTAACTTTGTATATAGATATATCAATATAAAGTTGAAATCATTATAAAAATAAAATAATCATATACAATAAAATACGACAATGTATTATATAATATAAATGTTTAATTAGGTACTTATATGATTAAATAGTTCTTATCTCTTTACAAATTATGAATTAATGAACCATGAAAATTTTAAATATTATCTTACAAATATATGAGGGTATTGTGGTCATTTCATATTTCAAATGAATTATTATATGGCTAATTAATGGTTGAGGGAGAAAATTGTCACAAAATCATAGTTAGGGAGGCTATTTGTCTAAAATAAAAGTTCGGGGGCCAACTTGCACAAGGTGAAAGTTCGGGGGGCACTCAGATCATATTCCCTAAAAATAATACCAAATGTATAAGGGTATTATGGTCATTTCATATTTCAATTAAATATTATATAGCTAATTAATGGTAGAGAGGGCAATTTGTCACAAAGTTATAGTTTAGGAGGGAGTTTGTCTAAAATAAAAATTCGGGGGTCAACTTGTCACAAGATGATAGTTCGAGGCCTCTAGAGTCATTATTCCTTTTGAAAAAATGTTACAGAGATATGAAATTAAGTTGATACCTAAATTGATACCGAGTTTAATTATTAGTGATATTCATATTAATTGAGAAACTATTCAAATTAATAACTTTGATATGCTACCATTTTATATAGTGGAATCGGATTATATATATATAATACAGATAACTTGAATACTAAACAAGTTAATACGTATATAAACCCATATAAATAGCATGACCAATAGCAAATTCGGTATCGAAAGAACCAGCCTTTGGTATCGATTTTCATATGATATCTATAGCTATAATATGTTCCCATGCGATTTAATTCCAACGGTAATTTCCAATCCATCAATTTGCATATATCATGCCGTCCTCTGCATGCCTTGCTCTTATGACAACTTCTCATTAGTCAGGCGAAGATCAAGATAGCTTCAAGTCCGAGTGGCCTTATCAGTTTTCTATTTGACTACTACTGACAGACCCCTTATTAAAAATAGTTGACCCTATATATATTTTTACATCGAATGGTGTACTTCGACGTGGCGCCACCTCGGCAATGTGGGAATGCACACTTATTAAGATACCAATGTATATACCAACTCAATCTGCTATGTAATTCGATCTGTTCGTTAATGTAAATTTTCATGTTATGTTTTGTTGGTAAAAATAAACTGCACTGCCTTCTGCATGCAATAATTGATTGCCAAATCAATATGTATAATTTATGTATAATTTTGCTTTATATTAATTGATTGGCAAATCAAGATATATCAGTACAACATTGGAGCAAAGTAACCAAGTTATTTGAAACTTTATCTTTTTGATTAATGTGTATTCTGTACTATTGTAACTGACCATGCATGATTAATGACATTTCTTGTATTTTTTTTACCTCCATTTTCCTACCAGGGGTAGTTTCTAGATTGCACTGGACAATTCTTCGACTTCAACAATTTCGTCTACTTGATATTATCTATCTCCTTTGTTCAGTTAATACATGATACTTTTTAGTTTTTGCAACCTTATCCTCTCACCAATCCAACTGCAATGTTATGGGGTTTTACAATATTGAAATATTTGAATTTTGAAGGATAAAGATTGACACAAATTCAAGTTTTAGCACACAAATTGGCGCGCCTTCACAACTATAAATATCCCCAGTATATATGTTGCATGCATGACAAGTCACAAAACACAACTAATTCAAATCACACAACAGTTTTCTTCTTGTCTGTCTGAGACATAAATTTCAAAATTAAAGGGATGCAGAACTTTGCTGTTAATCACAGCCTGTTGCTGGTAGTGCTACTGTCAGTATGTTTCAATGTAGCTCAATCTGACCATCAGGTCCTTTTCCAGGTACAATAAAATTACCATGAGGACAACATGTCTACATTGTTATAAAATTTGAATCAAGTGTTACACAATTTGAGGTAAAAGTTACTAATTTTGTATATGTCTGGACGTGTGGATAGTTAAAATGAGGACGCTTGGAAATTCTTTTTGAATTTTCTAGACAAATGTTGTTTTTGATTTTTGAAGTATTACTGATGATTGTTCCACAGGGTTTCAATTGGGAGTCATGGAAGAAGCAAGGTGGATGGTACCATTTCCTCAAGAGCCAGGTCAATGACATAGCCGGTACCGGTATCACACACGTTTGTCTTCCACCACCTTCACATTCTGTCTCTCCACAAGGTTTATAACTTTTATTGTATCTGTCAAAAATTGTAACATTTTAACTACACAAAAAGTATTATAAGTAGAAATAGAATAGTTTCTTCCTGGCAAGAATTATTGATGTTTCATGCATATATAGGTGTAGAATTTTTGAGACAGTATGTATTATGAAAGGTATTTCTTATTATTTCTCTTTCTGTGCAGAAGAGTTTTTATACAGAATTATACATCGGCTAAACTAACGGTCAAAAAATAAAATTAGTTGAAGTGACCTATTTATCTAAAATAGAGTTGCTCCTAATTTCTAAATGAGCCAGTGATGGATAAAAGCCCAACGGCTCTGAAGCCTCTTATTCCAAATCCTAATTGTAATTTTATTCTTTAACAATAGGTTACATGCCGGGGCGGCTGTACGATCTGAACTCATCGAAATACGGTAGTGAGGCAGAGCTGAAGGCCTTGATCAGCGCCTTCCACGCAAAGGGTATACAATGCATTGCCGACATCGTGATCAACCACCGTTGTGCCGACCGCAAGGACAGCCGAGGTATATACTGCATTTTCGAGGGTGGCACGTTTGACTCGCGTCTTGACTGGGGCCCCAATATGATCTGTTGTGACGACACGCAGTACTCAGACGGTACTGGTAATCCTGATACCGGTGCTGATTTTGGAGCTGCCCCTGATATTGACCACCTTAACTCCCGTGTCCAGCACGAGCTCTCTGACTGGTACCTGAATTTCAGCATCAATTTGTTCATATAATTGTTTTATCGAAATTGAAGTTCGACCGTCGTGTACTCTTGCAATCATCTGACGTCGTAAATTGCATATTGTAGGTTGAACTGGCTAAAGACTGATATAGGTTTCGACGGATGGCGTCTTAACTTTGCGAAGGGCTACTCAGCCGATATTGCCAAGATTTATGTTCAAAACACCTCACCGAGCTTTGTGGTTGCAGAGATATGGAGCTCACTGTCATACAATGGGGACGGCAAGCCATCGCCCAACCAAGATGCCGATAGGCAGCAGTTGGTGAACTGGGTCCAGACAGTCGGTGGTCCAGCTACAGCATTCGACTTTACGACAAAAGGTATCCTCCAGGCGGCCGTACAAGGGGAGCTATGGAGGATGCGTGACGGAAATGGCAAGGCTTCCGGTATGCTCGGTTGGTGGCCCGAAAAGGCTGTCACGTTTATCGACAACCATGACACCGGATCTACGCAGAGCATGTGGCCTTTTCCGGCCGACAAAGTCATGCAGGGCTATGCTTACATCTTAACTCATCCTGGAATACCTTGCATTGTAAGCATATTTTATTTGAGGAGTGATCCAATGACACACGAAATTTTGACACAACTAAATCATATAAATTTACAAAAAATCTTAAAATTAGATAATATTTTATAAACATATTCATTTGCTTATAGATCGATTGTGTTTCAAATTTCATTCAATTTTAATGTCAGTTGATACTCCATCAATGACCATCCAGTTTATATGGTAATTAGAACGGTCTAAATTTAATGATTCTTGATAAATGTATCAAACAAAACTCAAATTGAATGAAATTTGAAATACAATCGATCTATAACCAAATGAATATGTTTAAAGTAAAAGATTTTCTATTTTTAAGATTTTTATAAATTTATATGTTTTAGTGTAATAGTTATGTCAAAATTTTGTTGTGTCATTGGATCCCTCCTCATTTTATTTAGTATTACAATTTAATATTTATTTGTAAACAAAAATTAGCATAATTACTAGTTATTGTGTTAATTACTTAATTTTATGGATCTGTTAATGTGCAGTTTTATGATCACTTGATCGACTGGGGGCTGAGAGCGCCGATATCCGAACTGGTCGCCGTCAGGGCGCGCAACGGTCTACATTCTGGCAGCACCTTACGCATCTTAGTCGCCGATGCCGATCTCTACATTGCAGTGATCGATGAGAAGGTGATCACCAAGCTCGGATCGAGGTTCGACGTCGGTAACGTGATTCCGGCGGACTTTCGTGTCGTCGCACACGGCGACAGTTACTGCATTTGGGAGAAGATTCACAGCTTGTAGCATCTGCTATAAGAGACTTATATATACAAAGTATAATTTTTTTCTTACAAAATTTTGTCATCAAGGGTTTTTAATCGGCTTGCCAAATGAAATTATTTTTAAGTATGTATTATTATTACATTAATAAGTGGATTAGTTCTCCTTGGAAAGTTGGAGACGTGTACGTAGACCACATTAATTAGCACTGTATTTTAGTTCATCAATTTTGCTTGTATACGAAAACATTGTACTTGTAATAACTAACTAGTAAGTTGCTCGTGCATTGCTACGGAATAATTTTATGTGTAAAATATAACACGTTATTTAACTTTTTGTGTGGATTATTAGTTTCAGTAGGAAGTTAGGCATGCATATAACGATATATTATTAAAAAAGTGAGAATATTTAGTTTTCAAGAAATTAAACAATACATAAAATAAAGTGATCATATATATATATGGCAAATGAACAATATAACAATGAAATGAAATAAAGATTAACACCTACAAAACACGTGCTTGTAATGAAAAAATATGTATACAAGATGTAAAAAACTCAATTTACATCTACAAATCTGAGTATGAATGGAAAACACAATACAATTGTTTCCGTCTTTTTCCTCATTGTATAATATTTCCTAATTCTACAATGTATAACATAAAAAAAGGAAACGTAATCAATCAGGAAAGGATGACAAAATGAATAATATGATGACTGAAAAAATTAGAAACAAATGAGGGGACAATAGAGAATTATATAAGAATGTAATTAAAGCGAATAAATTGCAGGGAATCAATTCACCACCAATCTAATATTTAATTTTGAAAATGATTGCAAAAAATTATGGATTAAGAGCTATGTGACTCTGTGTGTAGTAATCACAAAATGAACCGATTAAAGATTTCAACACGAAAATATTGTTACAGAAAATCTTGTTTAAGATCCTACGGTTAATATTTGTTTAGATAGCTTAAAATTAAATCCTGACCGTTACAGGATCATGACATCCAAAATGCATTAAAAAGGAGCAGAGATAATAAATTTTGTGCAAATTAATTTTTGTTGATCTCTCCAATGTTTTAACTTGCAATAAGCTCACAAAGTTAATTAGCTCTTCAGGTGTAAAGGGCCCAAATATCTTAGTATAAGGAGTCTCTAACCTTTTGACTTAGAACATAATAAATCGTTTATTCACTGTGCATACACATTACAATCAGATTCTTAATTAATTGCATAAAAGAAAAACACAATAAATTCCTAAAAAGAAATTTTGAGCGTTAAGTGACAATTAACATTTCACGCCTTCCCCTACTCTCAAATTATCTAAACCAAATCCTCATTAATTTGAAAACCACAAAATGTTTCTATTTAATTATTTCTATAGGTACGACTTGGTTGATGATTAATTAAGATTTAAGAGTGGTTTATATTTTCCATCAAAAATAGATTTAAGGGTACGTGCATGGTAAACACTACTTAATGCCGTGTTCGGTGGTTAAGTATTTCCCGTTGAAAGATACTGTTCTCAAGGGAAGATTAATTCACTCTCATGAATTTTGTTTTTCCCTCAAGAACAGTACATTTCCCACATATTTTACCCGGTGCCGAATAGGCCCTAAGAGTTTTAGCGCTATTGAAAAGTACAGCCAGCATATACAAATTATTATTCTATTTTTTGTCACCATTTTTAAAGAGGAATTTACAGAAATTAAGTACATGACATGACGCACATATCTCCAAGTCCAAGTCAAGCTTCTTCTGCGATGTCCAAACCGAAAGGCGAAAGCAGTTGGAGAACTTAATTAATACGCGGAGGCTGCAGCTGATTCTGAGCCGACCCAAAAATTGCAAGATTGGTAGTCATAGAGCTGTCATCATCCGATCCTCTGCTATGGAGTGTGTTGCTGCACATCGATTCAACGATATGGGTTCCTGGGGGATTGATCTTTCAAGATTGACAAGCACGAATCATAAAGCAGATCGGACGGTCGGAATGCTGCACAGTATATTGTACACTGTGCAGCAGATGATAAGGATAAGGAATGTTAATTACTGGTAGGAAAGAATAAATGCGTCTACGTGACAATGAGTCAAGAGTACTGTAGATTGGGTCGGATTGGGATAAGGATTCGGCCGGGTTGGATCAGACCAGGGTTGGGTTTGGATCAGGTTGGAATTTAATTTGGGTTCGGTTGGCACTTGGCACGTTAAGTTATTGCCTTTTTTTTTCTTTCTTTCTTTTTTTAGTTCTGTTAACTCAACATCATTCTATATTTTAACATTTTTTTCTTTTTTTTGCTCTTGCACATTAACAAATTCAATAAAGATGGAGATTAATGGAACCGTACGTAGCATGATTTTATTTTGAAAAGGAACGACATGTTCTTGTAGTGTATAAAAAAAAAAAACCCTTCTTATTAAAAATTATGAGAATTTTATAAGGTTTTTCACATAAAATTCAAATAGTTCTTCAAATTTTTATAGACTAAAAAATTGTAGACATATTTGTCAATTTGTAGATTCATTGTATTCGAACTTCATCCAATTTAAGTTTAATTTAATACTCTATCCGAGATAATAATAATAATAATAATAATAATAATAATAATAATAATAATAATAATAATAATAATAATAATAATAATAATAATAATAATAAATAAATAAATAAATAAATAAATAAAAGTTACTTGAAATTTGCAAGCATAAATTTTAGTTATATCAGGTGAATTTTTCAATATCTAAAAAAAAATAGTAAAAAAGTTCAAAAATTATAAATTTTAGTTTGCAAATATTAATATAAAAATCATAATTATTGGATTGGTTCGACTATTAATATTTTGACAATGAAAAGTGCATCTATTACGCAAACGAATACACACCGTGCATAGCATAACACTCAATTTACAAGCATGACTTTTTTAAATCACTTTTCTAAATTGGCAAGCTAACTTTACCTTAATAAAAATCTCTAAAACACGTATCCGCCTGCATACTTCTAGTATATCAGGTATGAACACCCTTATGCAACACATATGAACTCCGGACTGAATGAGTTATGAGCACACAAGTTAGAGCAGAACGTCATTTATCAAAACGTGGAATTTTGGACCAATCCCAACACATTCATTCACTGTAACTAGAGGTGGCAATTCGGGCGGGCGGGTCGGGTTCGGGTTCGGGTCGAGCGGGTCGGGTCAGTTTGACCTTCTAGAATATCTCGGGTCAGGTCGGGTCGGGTGATGGGCGGGTCGGGTCGGGTCAATTTTAATATCTACTTTTTTTGGATCGTATGTTGATTTGAGTTGGATTGGATGCTATTTGGTCTCGGGTCGGGTCGGGTTCGGATCGGGTCGGGTTGAGTCGGGTCAGTTTGACTATCTGAAAAATTCCGGGTCGGGTCGGGTTCGAGTCGGGTCGGGTCGGGCGGGTTTCTCGGGTCGGGTCGGGTTCTGCCACCTCTAACTGTAACGTACGTGGAATCTTCGATGCGTAGGTATCAATACCAAATACGTTGACTATGAGCACCTGATTGTGGAATGTGTTCACACCATAATGTGTAGGTATGAACCATTTGGCCGCAGATATTTATCCACCATAACACCATGATGCAATATATTTAATGGTAGGTCCAACTTTTGAAGTTAAAATAACTAATCATTAAATAGTTAGAATCTGAATTTAGAGTAAAATTTTGGAGGGGCACATTTATGAGGATAGGAGAAGGGGATAGAAAGATTTCCTCTTTAAATTTAAAGTCGTAGGTAGCGATCACCCCTATCCATCGGTCCACCATATTTTTGATGAAACAAATATCATTTTTCAGTAAACATTTATATATTTTCGATCAACATATATATATTATTTTCTAGTAAACATATATACTACGGTTATACTACGGTTTTTAGTAAATATTTATGCAACTGTAATAAGCACATGGGTACATGTAGATGTGTCAGATTGTAAGAGGGAAGTGGATGTGTGACTTACTTTATAGGTGGACTTTACCTGTTTTTCTTAAATTTATCACATCATCCATTGTTTGATAAGAATAACTTAATAGCTACTTATAGACTGCAGACATGTAGCTGCACATATCCATACTTTGAAACCCTTATCTATTCTCCACATAACAGAAATTTTCAGCTGAGTTGGGTGAGCACTATTGCTTTTCTACACATAGCCGTTATATTCTGTTATTAAAGTGAAAGAAAACCCTGGAATTTAGCCTTATCCGTTCCACCTTCCAACTGAATCTTTTTGGGAACATTCAGAATTAAATACTCTCAAAGGATAACGCTACAGGTCTACAATCACCGGTGCCCGCAATTGTAGCCCACATCCTTGCCTATATATACAGCACTTTGAAAACATTTTCATGTCAAGTAACCAATCAACCATTCACAAATTAAACTTAGCAAGAACACATTTCAGTTTTTGAATATATTTTTCATTGAGGTATTAGATTATACATCTGAAAGGAAGAGGGATGGAGAAAGTTTTGGTTACTATTTTTCTTGTATTGTTTGGATTGGTATTAGTAACTTCTAGTTTACCTCAAGCAGATGTTCATCAGATACTCTTCCAGGTTTGAATATATATATATAACCTACAGCCGTTCAGTTAGGATTTTAGAATGCTATAATTTTATTACTACTTTTTTTTTGCAATAAATTATTGTTAAATGATTAAGTGAACTTGTGAAAAAAATTGATATAGTGCCCAAATACTAAAATTCAGTGGCAGCGCTAAAACTAGTATCAGTGGAATTGACTCTTAGGGAAAAAAAATACAAAAAAATATTAATGAACAAAATTTTAAATTTTAAATGTTTGGCGCTAAATCAGCGGGTAAAATAATTTCACTTATTTCAACGGCTATATATTATATTTCAAGTATATAAATAGTTAAGCAGATACTTGAACTTGATATATACTTGTATATATAGATCATTTCTCTGTTTTGGTAATTAACAAGACATGTTGCAACATATAGGATATTAATTTATTTTTTTGCCAATTTTTTTTCCTCACAGGGTTTTAACTGGGAGTCATGGAGGAAGCCGGGAGGATGGTACAACTTCCTCATGGGGCAAGTCAATGACATAGCAAGCACCGGCGTTACGCACGTCTGGCTTCCTCCGCCGTCGCACTCCGTTTCGCCACAAGGTAAGCATATAAATGCTGAATATTACAGCATATATAATTAATTCCAGATCAAATTGTAAGTTAATCATGTTTAACTTACAGGTTATATGCCGGGAAGGTTGTACGACCTGAACGCCTCGAAGTATGGCAATGAG
Source organism: Cyperus esculentus (assembly GCA_030179965.1). Lineage (NCBI taxonomy): Eukaryota > Viridiplantae > Streptophyta > Magnoliopsida > Poales > Cyperaceae > Cyperus > Cyperus esculentus. The sequence continues at coordinate 2,557,361 of JASGLE010000035.1, read as the reverse complement.
ACGCAGCTGAAGGCACTCATCAAAGCCTTCCACGCGAAGGGCATACAATGCGTTGCAGACATCGTGATCAACCACCGTTGCGCCGACAACAAGGACAGCCGAGGCATCTACTGCGTTTTCGAGGGTGGCACGTCTGATTCGCGTCTTGACTGGGGCCCCGACATGATATGCCGTGACGATAGGCAGTACTCGAACGGCGTGGGCAATCCTGACACTGGAGCGGACTTCGCGGCTGCTCCTGATATCGACCACCTCAATAATCGCGTCCAACGCGAGCTCACTGATTGGTACTTTATAATTTGCAATTTTAAATTTCCTAATCATAATTTGCAATTTTAAATTTCCTAATCATAATTTGCAATTTTAAATTTCCTAATCATAATTTGCAATTTTAAATTTCCTAATCATAATTTGCAATTTTAAATTTCCTAATCTAGTTATGTGAAATTTATGAAATGCTAGGTTGAATTGGCTGAAGACTGACATTGGCTTTGACGGATGGCGCCTCGACTTCGCCAAGGGGTACTCCGCAGATATCGCCAAAACTTACGTCCAAAACACATCCCCGAGCTTTGTCGTGGCTGAGATTTGGAGCTCGCTTGCATACAACGGTGACGGCAAGCCATCGCCCAACCAAGACCACGACAGGCAGGAACTGGTGAATTGGGCCCAGACCGTCAGTGGCCCCGCAACGTCATTTGATTTTACTACAAAGGGGGTTCTCCAGGCAGCGGTTCAGGGAGAGCTCTGGCGGATGAAGGATGGAAATGGAAAGGCTCCCGGGATGCTCGGTTGGTGGCCCGAGAGATCGGTCACATTTATTGACAACCATGACACGGGATCGACGCAAAACTCGTGGCCTTTCCCATCCGATAAAGTCATGCAGGGCTACGCTTACATCTTAACTCACCCGGGAGTACCTTGCATCGTAAGAACATAGCATCCTCAATTGATCTTAATCGCAGTTCACATCCATTCGTTGGAATTGAAATCATTAGTTTCGATTGTTTCGTATTTCCGTGTGCAGTTCTATGATCATTTGTTTGAATGGGGGTTGAAAGCGCCGATAACCGAACTGGCTGCGGTCAGGTCGCGAAACGGTATCCATTCTGGTAGCAAACTGCGCATCCTGGCTGCCGAGAGTGACCTCTATGTTGCAGCGATCGATGAGAAAGTGATTGTGAAGCTCGGACCAAGATCGGATGTCGGCAATCTTGTTCCGTCGGGTTTCCATGCCGTGGCGCACGGCGACAGTTACTGTGTTTGGGAGAAGGGTTCCAGCTTGTAGAATCTCAACTCAGAATTGGAGATAACTAGCTACTTTTATTCTTATTAAAAAAAAAAAAGCTAGTTTTATAAATAATTTCTTCTTTAGAAATTTGTAGTGCCTACCTTGTTTAATTTGTTTGCAATTTCAATTAATCACTGTTAGGATAATTAATTAGTGGTTTTAATTAATGTATGCATTTTGATGTGTGAGGATTTTAAACCATATTATGGATTTATTAATTAGGAGTACTGTTTATGCCTTCTTTTATAAACAATGTATCTGTAACATTAAGTAATAAAGTTTTGAGGAATTTAGTGACTTTTGCATGTTGTAATATTAATTTGTTTCTTATCTGAATTGTACAAATACTTGTGAACTTCCAGCCTTCAAATTTATTCCTGGAATTCAGCTACAGGCCCAGAAAAAGAAAAAAGTACAAAGAAAATAAAATGAATTTTATCAGAAAGGCTTACATTGTAAGCCCAAGGCCAAATTGCAGCAAAATATTGCCTAAGGGATTATGATGTACTATTTCAGCTGCATCTAATATTCTCATGTAAGAATTCCCAAATTAACCAGCATCTATATATAAAAATTCATGACTTTCATGGCAGAAATTAACCAAAAATTAATGACATATTTCCCTCCATATCACATAACCAGGGTCCAGTCTTATTAGTAAAAGTAGTAATAAATAGTGACCTACTTTGGTAATATTTTCAGATCAGTAGAGCATATGTGCATAATTTCATAACTTGGAAGTATATTTTTTTTTTTGTACTGTTTAATATTCTTGCCCCCATATATGCAAGAGGAATATTTGCGTAAAATATTTTTAAGTTTCAATTTTAATACCCATTTGGTAATTAAGAAATTAAAGGGAAAATATTGAGGTACGTGATTATATAATGGCAGCCATTAATTAATTGCATATTAAAAAAGAATATAAGCAATTATTAAATTTGGATGCACACCAGGAGAAAAAAAAATCAATTTATTTTGCTACACTGGACTCTGTGTTATTTTGTACATCAAAAATAGGTGTGCTATACCCTATACATGATCGAAAAAGGTCCCGAAACTGTGATATTAATTTGGATACGTATCCTAATTAAAAGTATATATATTACTAAGGAATCAAGATTGATAATTAGAATTTGACGAGATTTTTTGACATTGAAGTCTATATTATCATCCATATATATACTTGTTTATTTTCAAACTGGATTAGTCCCAGCTGATCTCAGTACGTACTTCATTAAACAGTTTGACACTTCTTGATTATATATTATATGATCCATAACAATTGTTTATGAATTACCGAGTCCAATTCAGATTCAATCAAATTAAGGTCTAAATGCAGTTATGCAGGATTTTTTTTTTTTTTTTTATTGAGAAATGTTATGCATGCAGGATATACATTGTAGCTGAGCAGCTCTTATCCGCAATCTTAAAGAGGGCTTCAATAGTCAGTACTTTCCAATTGGGTATGGCCTTATCCGGGTTACTTTTCTTAGTTATATCCATTTTTCTTTCTATGGATAGACCGGTGCTTTTACTGCTGGTGTACAACTAAAAATTTGTGTACAACTTTTACTGTGAGCCCTTCATAGTATGACTATATATGATATATCTAAGTTCTTTTTGTATTTCATTATTTTGGTATGTTACATGAATTTAATTAGTACAAATTTAACAATTACACGTAGAAGGAGGTAAGCTTTGCATTTGGTCTAGCTTCCACAAAAAATACGTGCAAAGAAGTTCTACACCTGCTGCCATGATTTGGGTTGGGTGACATTGGATTAACCAAGATTTTAATGAGAATTTTAAATTTCTATCAATTTGCTGGCCTTTCTTTTCAGCCGTGAAATAGAAAGAAATTTGCAGAACTAGGGGAGTAAATTGAGCGGTATCTTTAATTGATTCTGTTATTTATTTATTATTTAAGTAATAACGCAATAAAGATGGTGGATCCTGCTATAAATTAACCAGCTGCGCACCAAAAACTTACTATATATATTTTATTTTATTTTTGCCCCATTATGCCCATTTGGTTGGCAAATAAGGAAAGCTATTAACATCTTAAGAGATGTTTTGATAATCGTTGGTTGTACAGCATTGTTGATTGTATAAAGATTTTTAGTTGTACACCAGCAATATTCTTATAAAAAAAGATGACTGTTTAATTAATTTGCTTGGTTTGTGACATCACCGCCCCCCAGAAAAATTTGTTATGCGTGCCACTCTTATTAACTAGCTAGCTCAACCGTTTGGGAAACATAAAGCCTCAACCCCAATTTTATTGTCCATTATGTCCACCGTCAGTTCCCTCCTATAGTCATTAATTTCAATTATCTCATTGTCAATTTCAATTTTTCTACACACAATTCTTAACTAAAATCAATGTTTCATACTTATGTATAAATGGAACAACTATGCACAAAAATGTTTACATAAAATGAATTAGGCTACAGTAATATGCATATCACAGTTTTACCGTGCTATGCGGTCAATACCTGCATTTCCGGTGTCCAAATTTTATAATTTTTAAAATTTTTTTGCTATTTTTAATGATGGGAAGAAAATCGTTGTTTTGTATGAACCAGAATTCTTGGATCTAGCCATTTTCTTCCCATCATTAAAAATAGCAAAAAAATTCTAAAAATTATAAAATTTGGTTTGCTAGCATATTTTGATGTAGGGATTACATTGAGCGGTTCGGATCGACTAGTTGGACACCGAATATAGAGATACAGACCGCATAGCACGGTAAAACCGTGATATGCATATTATTGTAGCCGGACTCTACATAAAATTATAAAAAGTATATTGTTTTAGTTAACAATTGCATATATATATATATATAGAGAGAGAGAGAGAGAGAGTAAATCTAGCGTGCTCGTAAGAGCACGGAGACCTCCCGTGCTCCTAACTCAAAAATCATACTAAACCATCATGAAATTTTGATTTATCATTCTCATTAAATTCTTTATATCAAAATCTCTTAGGATACAAAAATTTTTCATTTTTTGAGTTTCTTAAGTATATGTTTTCGAATTTTTTTGAATGACCTCAAAATAATAATGAAATAATGTATAAAATTATGTCATCTTTAAAAAATACAAAACAAATACTAAAAAATCTCAAAAACTATGAAATACTTACAAATCTCAAAAACTATGTCATTTTTAAGCATTTGTTTTGTATTTTTTTAAAGATAACATAGTTTTATACATTATTTTATTATTATTTTGAGGTCATTCTAAAAAATTCCAAAACATATACTTAAGAAACTCAAAAAATGGAAAATTTTTGTATCCTAAGAGATTTTGATATAAATAATTTAATGAGAATGATAAATCAAAATTTCATGATGGTTTAGTATGATTTTTGAGTTAGGAGCACGGGAGGCCTCCGTACTCCTAGGAGCACGCTAGATTTGCTCTCTCTCTCTCTCTCTCTCTCTCTCTATATATATATATATTTCTAGCTAACAAATAGATAATTAATTATGATAAAAAATAAATAAACGAACGATGGTACAAAATGGACAACAAATATGGTGGACACTTCCTATCACCCTATCTATTTTCCGCATATACGTAGGATTAGTTATATATATATCACTCTTGCTTTTGAATAGCCGTTATATATATCCTTCTATTCAGTTGATAAAAGACCTAGATTTATAACAGCTTTATCCATCCCCTTTCCAACTGAACATATTATGGGAACTCTCAAAATTTTTAATGCTTTGAAGGATAAAGCAATAAATTAGAAGAGTCTAGAAAAGCGTTAGTTCTGAATTTCTGACGTTGGTCTTGTAGTACCCCCATGATTTTGTAGCTCATTGAGGTGGTGAAACATCTGGTCCATCCAGAAACTATCCATATCCTTACTATATATAAAAGCATATTGGAAAAAATGACATGAAATGACTATCTTTCTCAAATAAGAAACCTGAGCCGTTTCATTTTCTTGGATAGATCAAAACCGTTGATTTACGTTAATGCCCGTTGACGTTAATGTCTCAGCCCATTAAAATTTAAGACACATATCAATTTCCTCGATATAAGACCTATTACATATTATCTTAAAAATTTATTATAAAAAATAAAAATTTCAGCCCAATGCAACGAGTGGGCTCTTTACTTGTATCTATAAACATACAAATAATGCAACAGATACACTATGCAATGTAACAGATACATCCTGAAATGTAATATATAAACATTATGGATAGCTTTTCCATTGACGCTAGGTATTACTCAGCAATTATCTCATTGAGCTGCCTATATATACCCATTGATTGCATACCACATGTCAACTCACCAATTGAACATATAACACAACAGTTATAGTGTTATACAGTTCAATTGTTTCCTTGTAATTGGTCATAAAAGGAAGAGGGATGGGGAAGTTTTTTGGTGCTCTTTCCCTCATACTGATCATAGGTTTGGTAGCAATTGGTTCTAGTTTAGCTCAGTCTGATCATCAGATTCTTTTCCAGGTAATTTTCTTTTGTAATATGTACTTATTTAACACAATTAAATAATGATGTGTTATATTTTTGACTTGTTTAAATTTGTATATAATATAATTTCAATATAAGCGTTTAAGCATGTTGATTGAACTTTGTGAATATAAATAATATTGGCCCAATTAAGTACCCAGGATACAATTTCAGATCTAAAATTCAATTGAATAATTCTATAAAAAAAAAAATCAATTAAAAAAGTTCCAATTAAATAAGTAATTAAGAAGGCATTCAATTAGTTCAACAAAAAAATAAAAACAAAAAAAAAATTATAAAGGCTGATGGCTTTTTTGCAATTTGGTGGAGCCAATTAGACTCATCAATATCTCTGTGTTTGTAGCAAATAATGAAATGGGATGTAATTAATTTTGCTTTTCTCATGTATTAACAGGGTTTTAACTGGGAGTCATGGAGAAAGCAGGGAGGATGGTACAACTTCCTCATGGAGAAAGTCGACGACATAGCAAGCACTGGTGTTACGCATGTTTGGCTTCCGCCGCCTTCGCACTCTGTTGCTCCGCAAGGTGAGCTGATAATTTTTATGCAAAATACATATTAGGAAGAATAGCAAACTTGTAGCAGATTATGTCTTTTTTTTTTTTTTGAAAAGTTGATAGCAGCTATGAACGGATTATGTCTTAACATGATATATATAATTTGTTGATGATTTGTTTTAATATTCAAGCGAGAAGCAACAAAAGGATATAAATGAATTAAGGCACAGTTTTCAAATTAAAAATCTAAATGCCAACATACTACAAAAGTTTTTTCATTTCAAGTACACAACTAATTTATTTGAAGTTTCTGTAAGGAAACTGAAATCCTCCTGTCCAGTAAATACTATTGCAATTGGAATTATGTATAGCTTATTACTTATTGAATTAATTTATTTTACACTTGTTCCATGTAGGCTATATGCCAGGAAGACTATATGACTTGGACTCCTCTAAATATGGCACTGAAGCACAACTAAAAGCGCTCATCGGAGCTTTCCATGCCAAGGGCATACAATGTGTTGCCGACATCGTGATCAACCACCGTTGCGCCGACTACAAGGACAGCCGAGGCATCTACTGCATTTTCGAGGGTGGCACATCCGACTCCCGCCTGGACTGGGGCCCTGATATGATATGCCGTGATGATACCCAGTACTCTGATGGTGTCGGCAATCTTGACACCGGTGCAGACTTCAGTGCCGCCCCCGATATTGACCATCTCAACTCCCGGGTCCAGCACGAGCTCTCTGATTGGTACTATATATAAGACAACACAATTTTTCATCATGTTATTCAAATTTCAAAATAAATCAATTCAGTCATCTGAAAAGATTATAAGAACAATATATGTCACAAACTCACAATTTATAACAACCGGCATTCAATCACAGGTTAAACTGGCTCAAGACTGATATCGGCTTTGATGGATGGCGTCTTGACTTTGCCAAGGGCTACTCAGCAAATATTGCCAAGATTTACGTCGAAAACACGTCTCCGAGTTTCGTGGTGGCAGAGATATGGAGTTCACTTTCATACAATGGCGATGGTAAACCATCGCCCAACCAGGACCACGACAGGCAAGAGCTGGTGAACTGGGCCCAAACCGTCGGTGCTCCTGCAACCGCATTTGATTTTACTACAAAGGGGGTGCTGCAGGCTGCCGTGCAAGGGGAGCTATGGCGCATGAGAGACGGAAATGGAAAAGCACCTGGCATGCTCGGTTGGTGGCCCGAGAGAACTGTCACGTTCATTGACAACCATGACACTGGGTCTACGCAGAACTCGTGGCCTTTTCCATCGGACAAGGTCATGCAAGGCTATGCATACATTTTAACTCACCCGGGAATTCCTTGCATCGTAAGGACATTTTTAATTAATGTTTACAAATATTTTTTTTTCAAAAAAAACATTGAAACAACTTATTAATTTAAGAATTTAATTCCTTTTTTCTTCTATTTATATAGTTTTATGACCATCTATTCGATTGGGGGCTAAAAGAACCAATATCGGAACTTTCGGCTCTAAGGTCACGAAATGGCATCCATTCTGGCAGTACACTACGCATCCTGGCTGCTGAAGGGGATCTCTACATGGCAATGATAGATGAGAAAGTGATAGTAAAGCTTGGATCAAGATATGATGTGGGCAATCTTGTTCCATTGAATTTCCATTTAGCAGTACATGGCAACGATTATTGCATTTGGGAGAAGAACCATAATTAATGACATTTTTTATAGATGGACTGAGATAAAAAAAAAAAAAAAAAAAAAAAAAAAAAGGTCTCTCTTTAAATTTTGTTATTTCTATATGAGCAGGCATGCAAATTATGTCTGTAGTAATTAAGTTAATAACTGATAAAATGTTTCGTGTTTTAAGTATGGACTTTCTAAAATTATTGTAGTAGTATAAATTGTAATTTTATTTGATATTTACTATCTTTTAAATAATTTTGAGTCTTTATTAGTTTCTAAAATCCCAACATTTTAGTATTGAAACATCTTCATATGGGAAATGGTTGTTAGAATCAACACTGTTACATCATAAATTATCAACAATTTCTTTAATATACACATTAACTTCATCATAAATTATCAAATTACATGGGAAGATTTTATCAATAAATAGTTAATTAAATTATTATTATTATTATTATTATTATTATTATTATTATTATTATTATTATTATTATTATTATTATTATTATTATTATTATTATTATTTCACTTTTAATACAATCTATAATGCATATGATATATGAAAAAGACACAAAGTTAGATTATGTAAGTATATAAATAAAACTTAAAACTAGCTTACGTACATAAACATTAAACATATGTCTAGAATTCATAACAAAAAATAATATATGGTTGGATAAAATAAACAAAATTAAAATGTATGCAAAAACAAACAAGGCTTTCAATAGCGAGAAGAGATGTACATGATTAAACATGAATATCTTAAACATGAATATCAACATAATATTGTGTTGATACGATGACACATACTATTTTTTCTTATACTATATATGAAAAACTTGTGAGGTACATCAAGCAAGCACAATTACATGTGTTTTAAGAATATAAAAGTTTTGTTAATCATATTTTATACAATTGTAGTGATTCACAAATTCCATCAAATTAATTATCTCACATCTTTTGTTTTTCCTTTTGATTCTTGTTGAAGCCCATGGGGCAATTCTGAACCTTTCTCATAACAAGAAATTAAGGATCTTATATACCAACTCAGAGATGTGTAGATCGTGTAGACGGTGAATCCGATGTAATTGACGAAGTAGACGCGATCTCTGCACATATTTGTGGGGCATACGGTGTGCTTTGCTGCAGCTGTGGGATGCTCGGAGAGAGCCGCATCAGATCTTCTAGCAAAGCAAGACGCATTAGAAGTTACCACCGCCGTAGTGTTCTACGGAGAGGTGAGGAAATTAGTTGGCAGAAACTTGAGCAAGCAAACAAGAAAATTGAGGAAGAGGAAAAAGGCTCTAAAACGGGCAGTTGTAAAGGCCGGGATGGCTCAAAAAGCAAAGTTGGCAGTTGAACAAGAAGCAAAAGATCAGATCCATGACATTGAAAATGAAGGTGAAGTTGCCCAGTTACTTAACACCATACCACAAGGGATGGAGGTTTGTATCATGAATTTAGATATTGAAGGGAATTTGTACCAAAATATATGTGGTACAGAGATAGTACAAAGGTGGTACAAAGGGCAAATGGCTGGCGAATCTTGCTCTGCTTCAATGCCAGTTAATGCTTTTGTTGTAAAGCATTCTGCTAGATATACACATGCCTTCTCTGCACATGACAGTGGCATAATCAAGTTGTGGATGTGCCATAATTTGGTAGAACGACATGTTTTTAGTCTTTCCACATCCTTACAAAGAGTATGAAACTTGTCTTTGTTTGGAAGAGATCCAAGGGAAACAACGATTTCTTCTCTGTGCTTTTGAGATGATCGCAATTTCATCTATGCTGGATCGAAGAATTAAAATCTCTATGTTTGGTGGATACATGAATTTGGCCATGTACTTGTTGTGTGTATTTCTGGTCATAGTGGTGAAGTTCTTACTTTGGCAGTGGGGCTGCAAGTGGTTTTTTTCTGGCTCGAATGATGGTTGTGTTCGAATATGGAAAAGAGAACAACATGGCTGTGTTGAAGCTCAAGTGAGACACGTGCTTCTTGGTATGTTTCTCCACGAGTATATGAGAGTGAACGTCTCATGACAATTACTAACATACGCACACACACAGGGGTGACCGTGTCCTTTCTCCCCTCGAGAACGTCTTTTTAAGCGTTTCTCCATCGGCGGTCCAGAAAGGGCGGCATAGAGCTACAGTGCTGTTTCGACTTATATATGGTGCCTTCATCCAACATAGATCAAGAGAGCAATGCAACTTCACGTTGGATCCAATACCGTCTCATAACCAGTTGGAAAATTTTTGTACCATGAAAATATTGTCGTTGGTTAAGTTGAGAGTGAGCGCAAATAATATGTTAGAGGTTATGTGCACTCTCTTAGATTACTGTCAAATTGGTATGTTTCCATTAGCATGGCTTGCAGTCATTACACCAGGAAGCATTATGCACAAGGTGGTAAATGGTGAGAGAGTCATATTTAGTTAGTTTTTTTTTTCCTTTTTTTTGTTGGGAAATTGTAGTTTTTTTTTTCTTTATCATGTGCAATCAGTTCAATGTTAAGTGTCAAGTCGTTGCTTAAAACATATCACCGTGTCTGTCCATTTCAAAATACCTCACAAATAAATCTCCATCCATTACTGATAAACTGGATAAAGGTACGAAAATGAAAACCAAGAATGACAAGACGGGTCTGCTTTGAAACCCAATTCCCTCTCTCCTCCTCCTTTCCGATCGCCCTCCCTCCCCCCCCCCCCCCCCCCTCTCTCTCTCTTAGCAATGCCAACATTTCACATCTATGTTGCCATTTTTCTCAGCAGCACCTCAGTAGAAATCTCGTCAATCTCTCCTGATCTGATGGCAACCACGCTGTGCAGATCTCTAGTGACGATCGCATCTAATTCTACCTGTCTGAAACCCTCACTGTGCAGCTCTCCAGTGGCAGCCTCACGGATGTCGCCCTACCTAACTGCAGCCTTCCCCGGCCGCATTCTCCTTGTCACCACAGCGACCTCGTTCAATGTGACAGCAAACCCCAGTGCGGTGTTACGGCGGTGACCTCGGCTTCCTCCACATGTCACTTTGCCAGAAGATCTGATGCGGCTATCTTCGAGCATCCCACAGCTACAACAAACAACACATGTGAACGGAGGGAGCACACTGTATGCACCACAAAGACGTGGAGAGATCGCGTCTACTTCATTGATTACATCGGATTTGTTGTCTACATGATTTATATAGTGTTGACTTGGTAAGATCAATAATTAATCTCAATTTGAGTTTACAAACACTTCTTTATAAATAATGTGAGTTCTTTAGCGTTCTTGAAATTTGCAATATCTAGCAAAATGTGTTGTCAAAATGCATATATAAGATTGATTAAATTCGAGCACTCTCCTTGCATTATGTCTGATTGTCTATATAGAGTAAATCTTCGAATTCGAGAATGAAACACTGAATATTTGCTCCCTGATTCCTTTTCTGCTGGCAATTTTGTTTTTTATTTTTCCTTTTTGATTTCTGAGCAATTATTATATAGTCATCTATGAGAATGAACTGACGCTTCAGCTGCATGCTCCTTCTGTCTTTGCAATCTCAAGAGCGGAAGACCGTCAATTGAAGGACCTTGACACCCCACCTGCAGGTCAGGTGCACACACACGTGATATGTGGCTTTCCAAGTTGGAGGGACAAAATTTACTTCTTAGTTTACATGGCATACTTCCTCTACCTAAATTGTACAACAACCTTCAATTGGTAACTTATCCTCAATTTTTTCCTATTTGTAGTCACATTGTTTGTAAAAAGTTATAATCTTCATTGTCTTGAATGCTTATTTCATTTTTACAAAATTTGTGACCAAATTATGGCTCTTCTTCCACCCAAGCAGAGGTTATATATGAAATCTTGAACGATAATTGATAATTTGTTGAATATAAAAAACTTTTCTGTTCTCTTTGATTTCTTTAGTTATCTTGCTGGTTATATTGTTTATTAATAAACAAGGGTATGCATTTATCTTGAACCTTATGCAATGCTTAATGGTACGGTTGTACGTACCATTTTTCACCCATGTGTCCAAGGAATTATTTTGGTGGTCTCGTACTTTTGTTTAATAATAAGGTTATAGGTATTTATTGTGTATTAATTCCAACTTAAATCTTGTTGTAACTAATTCTGCAGTAATACTTTTCTCTCATGTTCGAAAAAATTAATAATTATAAGAGTGAGGCTATTATACTATTGTTGACCTCTCTGAAAGCGCTCAAATAATTTTCTGAAACCCCTCCAAAACCCCACATCATAAAAAGTCAAGAAGCAAAGACGAAAGATCAAAAAATCCAATTTAATGTCATAATCAAATCCCTCTTGAAATTCTGAGAATTTGATATGTCATACGCAATTTTCCGAGTACCGGAACTCAAGATATTGAAAAAGAGAATCAAACACTCAACGGCCAATCTGAACATGCCACAAAAGCGGGTCAACTTCAGTCAACGCCCACACGAACCAATAGAGTCATGCTACCTCAACAATTACTCTATTGCTCTCCACCTATGCCACTGGATATGAGAAGGAAGAGTGATAAGAGTTGCTCATGTACTTGTTCTTCATAAACCAAATCACTGCCATATTTCCCATTTCAACTCAGGCTCTTGAAAATCAAGTGCACTCAGACAAAGGAATATAACATGAAACTGGTCCCTTGCACATCTTCATGCCAAAGCTCAGATCTGAGTTGAGAAATTGCATCTGAACTTAATTTTGGCTTAGAATGGAGTCTTTTTATGCCAAAACATGCTTTGCTAAGTTATAATCGGTTTCTAAGACAAGTCCTTAATTATGCTGAACTGTAAACGTAGAGATGATTAATTCCCCTTGACTGTTATTTGACTTGTTACTTGATATTTTTTTTTTTGAAAAGAAAAGCACCTAATTAGGCGCCGGCTTTCATTACTTTTCGAAAGCAAATAGTACATAGTTTAATGCATAAGCTATGCATTAATACCTATTACATTCAAAACAAAACATGCCAAAAAACACATTCAAAAGTAACAAAAGCACCTATCAGACTATAGTTAAAACTCCACAAATAAAAGTACTAGGCCAATACAGACCTCTTCCTAATCATAACCCTACTGACTTGTAACTAGATATCAGTGGGTCCTTGAGGTGGAGTCATCAAATCCTCATCACTAGTCACAGGAGAAAGAGGCAGTAGGGGAGATGAGTAACCAGCAGGAGCAGAAACAGAAACTCCTCTACCAACATCTTGAACAGTATTAGTAAGATCAACTAGTACCCTGTTGAGAATTTCTTGACCAGAAAAGTGTGACCCTGTCCAATAATTAATCAAATGAACAATAGAAAAATAGATGCTATTAGTACTACTACCAATGGCATCCCTAAAAATCCTAGAATTTCGTTCTTTCCAAATTACCCATATAACTGCAGCCATAATTAGACCCCAAAAACACATATCATTGAAGGGTAATTTGGAAATAGAATGCCAAAAAGACTCCACAGAGTCAGTAGCAACTAAATGTCCTTGCGGGTGAAACAACCTCAATCTATTCCAGAAAACTAGAATAAAAGAACAATGTAAAAATAAATGATCAACAGATTCAAAAGAAGCACAAAACTCACAAGTTGGATTGCCTGGCCAACCTCGCTTAATAAGGTTACCTTTAGACATAATACTATTATTAATGGCAAGCCATAAGTACAATTTATTTTTAAGTGGAATCTTAAGACACCAAACTGACTTGTTAATTGGATAAGTAATACCACCAGAATTCAAAAAATTATAAAGTGACTTAACCGTATACCTCCCATGACTTTCTAACTTCCATATAGCAGAATCATGTTCCTCAGTTAAAGTCAAGTCATGAATTATAGTTACTAATCGAGATTTTTCATCTCGCATAGCAGAACTAACACCCCTTGATAAAAATAATCTGGGTTGACCATTGTTAACAACATTAGCAATAGAAACTTTTCAAATTGTGTGACTTAGCATATACCAAAGGATATTGCAAGGCCAGGGGACAATCGGCATGCCATAACTCATGCCAAAAGTTAATAGACTTGCCATTCCCTACAATTCTTTTATTATTGATAATTAAAAACTGATTAACATAACAAACTGCTTGATATTCTCTTGAACGGAACCAGAACATACAGTATATATAATCTCATGCTCGTGATTTAAATCATAAAGCCTAAAAACTGCTATGATGCACCAGTGTGAATGTGTGATACTTGTTGTTTAATTAAGTGCTTATGTAATATCCGAGTCAGTTTCGTTGTTTGTGCAATGTTTGTATAAATGCTTGCTGTTTGCGATTATTGTCTGATGAATAAAAAGCCTGTCAAGTTAAGCCAAGGTCTGATTGCACGGTACGTACAATGCTATTGTTGTTTCAGCTGTTTATGATTGGCAAATTAGTTATGAGGAGAGATCCTTGACAATACTTATTTTAATAATCTTGACAACGAAACATTTTGAAAATTTATACAAATTCATAGAAAATCTTAAAAATGAAAAAATACTTATGGATATAATACTTAACTTGTAGATTGATAGTGTTTCAAATTTCAATCAATTTGAACATCGTTTCATGGCTTATCAAAATTTTGTATATTTTTTAACGGTTGTAATTTAACGGATCTTTGAAAGGCTACTTAAATTGAATATAATCGAAAACATAATCAATCTATAAGTTCAGAAATACTTCCGTAAACTTTTTTCTATTTTTGAGAATTTATATAATTTTCTACAAATTTTTGAAATATTATATTGTCAAGATTTTCATTGTCAATGGATCCCTCCTCATTAATTATTGCTATGTTGTGTTCATGCACAGTTTACACTAAGGTATATATATTCACCGATCCTTGTATGCGGTTTTAAGATGCATAGAGTGTTCAGGTCAATTCCCCATTTGGTCTTATGGTTCCTTTCTCTCCTCTGTGAGTGTAGAGTCTGTCTAAAGTGAGTCAAGGTTTGGGGGTCTAGCAATTGCTATCACCTACAGCGCAGTACCTTACGGCGCAGTAGGTGAGCCGTCTGATCGCTTTAAGATTCGTTCTAACTACAATCTCAAAAAACCCCCCTATAATCTAAAGGTCGTCCATCCGCGCCGTACCGTACTGTGCAGTAGAGGACATCACGCGGGGTGTAGTTCGTACTGTATAAAATTGCTACTGTTTTCTGAAATTTGGTAGCTAGTGAGTAAATTGTTCATAAGTTATGGGAATGCACGGTTTACACTTGAATCCGAATATGTGTTGATTTCTTCATGCAGCTTTACCAACGATTAACATAGAAATGTAACTTAAGAAAAAAGAAGGGGTTCAAATCTTATTTGTGATTTCGGTCCTATTATTAGTTCTGGTATGTACATACTGATAATTGGAGTTGTTGGTTTTATTCACAAAGTCAGTGATTATGATTGTACACCTTGTACATATGTTTCTCGGCTTGCTCTTTTAAAAAGGTGAAAATCTTAAGATCCCCACGTTCCTATCCCCCCTTATTTTTTCCCTGACGTGGCGCAGCGTGCATTGTGCAGCACAGCGTGCAGCACGTCTGGACGAACGCGGCTTCTCCAGATTCGTCGAGCTGAAATATAAATACCTATAATATGTGGATAAATGTCTGTCTGAGAAATATAAATACCTATGTTATGTTGATGTGAATTGTTCTGTGAAAATATAAAAGACAAACATCTATCTCAGAAATATAAATATTTATGTTATATGGATAAATGTCTGTCTGAGAAATATAAATACCTATCTCAGAAATATGATCACGTGATCGGGGAGCGCACGCGTCACGTGGGGAGTCACTTGCTTCTGCGCGTCGCACGGGGTCACGCGCTTTCCATTTTTGGAAAACGCGTTCATAATAGAAATCACGCAATTTTCCATTTTTGGAAAGCGCGTTCGTAATGGAAAGCGTGTTCGTCCGAGAATGTGAAATATAAATACCTGGATTTGTGGTATAACACTTGGTTTCAAAATATAAACACCTAGCGACACGAGTTGTGCAGCAACGCGTTTTCAACATTTGACCGGTCAACACGCTTTTGCCACATGGCGTACTCTGATTGGGGGGATTTTGTCTGGAGATTTTGCTCCGGGTATTGATAGTCTCACCCTTTAAAAAGATGTGCCAATTAAATCTGTTTGAATAACTGCTTTTAATTGAGAATGAATAATTTTTCAAAAAAATGAATTTTAATTTGTCCAGAGGCATGGACAATTAAAGGTATAAGAAAATCCTTGGGTTGTCCGGAGGCAGTATGTTGAGCCAGAAGAATATGCTATTGGGGATCGATTTTACGATTTAACTTTAGGCATCTAAAATTATATTTGCCCCGGCGCGAAGCTCGGGTACTCACTAGTATCAATAATAAGAGAAAGAAATCTTAAGTTTTTATATAAAACCTGGAGCGTTGGATCTACACATCCAACGGCTCTTAGCTCCAAATAAAGGAGAGAGCTCTATTTTTTCCCCTCTTTAAAAGGGATATATTGATATTTTTGCAGGTTTTAAATATGTAGATTATATTTAGCAAATTGGATTGATCGTTTGACCTTAGAAAATATGAGATTTGAACGCAACATTCTTTGCAAAGCGCCGTAATTATTTCCGTACTATAAAATATATAAATCCGCATGAAATATTTTTAACCATGAGAGCTGTTAACAATGAATACAATATCATCTATTGATCAATGGATGGACTACATTAAATTACGACACGATCTACTGTCAACGGCCAATCTACGCCACACAAGTACACAACATCATAATCCAACGTTCTTTTTTATTTTTCTTTTTCACAATCTCTAATCATCGATGGATCAACCTAACCAAGTTAAATTACAAAAGCCTCGGCTCCCGGATAATTATCAAGTTATATTGCCTAACAAGTTTAATTAATATAACAGTGAATGTTTCTCGATGTACTATAAAAAAGAAAAAAAAAAAAAAAAAAGCTCAATCGTAAATATGCATTTTTCAAATAATTACATAATTTTGAGAAATCGCTAATAAATTGCTGCCAAAGAAAAAATATTTAAAAAAAAAGAAAAATAAGAGCGTATCCTATTGTTATACAAAAATGACCTCCAATTTTGCACATGGGTTTTCCTTGATGTATTTTTCAAGCTCCAAGTCATCCTTAAACTTGAAATTATACAGTGCCTGTCTTTGTGTAAGACCAACTGGATATATTTTGTACACTTTCAACTCATCATCACCTCTTAAACTAGGTGGCCTTTCGTTCTTCCATATCGGGACATGGTTCAGAGATTTGAATTTTTCAAGGACCGCCAACTCGAGCGCCTTCAGTGTTAAACTTCCTGATCTGCGAGAGAGAATCAAATAAAGCGCTAAAAGATGTTCTAATCTCAAAGTTTGATAAAACAGGGAGAACACAAAACTCATTAAGGGAATCTAGTTTTGTTACTCTGTAGTATAACAGCCCAAAGCCATACATCCAAATTGGTGTTGTCATCTGATATTAAGTTTGTTTTATGCTAAAACTTTAGACCTATTATTGTTGGTAAACAATTTACTAATACAATTTTGGAGTACAGTATACACCCACTTTTAGCATAAATTGAAGTAAAAACTGTGATAGAGAGAGAGTTTGTGCTACCTGAGAAAAATGCTCTCAGTCTTGAGGCGGCCTCTTTCTCTAACAAACAGATGGTACGTAGTTTCATGGTTGCTTGAGCAACTGCAAGGACGTTTCTTAAATTTTTCATTTGATTCTTCCTTTTTCTGAATGTTTGTCGCAAGGAAAATGCACAGTCGGCAAGAAGAATGGACTGCTGCCATGTCGATCAATGCCTTGAATGAATCTGAGGGTCCCTCGTACTTCCACCTAAAGATGGGATTCAATTTTTCATTATCAAATAAAGATATATAATTCTATTCTTTTGAATAAGTGAAAGTTTTTCATTTACCACCTCAAAAATCTTGCAAGAGGAAGATAATATATAGCTCGTTTTCATCATTTCTAAATTACTAAGTTCATGGTAATAAATTAATAAAAATGCTCAAAATCCTACCATTTAAAATAGCACAAGAAAGCCACATATGCCTTTAATATCATAAAATTAACGCAGCCAGAGACATAACTAAGCAGTAACGGGGGTGGTTCGAATGGTGTCTACATTTTGTTGGGATAACTGTTATTTCCTATACTTTGCATGCAGATATGATGCTTCTTATTTTTCCATCAATTATAATTGGCAATTCAAAATTTCACATGGAATGTTGTAAGAATTCCATTTGTTTGTAGGGGTATGTCTGCTCATATATTCTGGAAATACCTATAAAGAGCACAAAATGTAAAAATTCACTCAACCTGATAGTTTTGTTAAAAGCGTCAGGATTTGCAGCTAAGTATTTCATGGTTGCAGCGACAGATTCAGCATCTTTTAGTTCTTTGATATGTAAAACCGAGTCAGGATAGGGTGCAAACTCTAGTATATTTGGGGCACCAACCACAACAGGAACAGTACCTGAAAATGTCATGAATTAATATAAACCATTGTTAAATCAACAAATGCTTAAAGATGCCCATGCAAGAGCAACAACGACAACAAAAACCTTTAGTCCCAAACAAGTTGGTCAGGCTAAATATGTGCATGCAATATATAATAAGTCAATAGTCATGTTTTGTAGGTTTTCCGAAGCATGGTATGAAGGTAACAAAAACTCTAGGAAAGTTCAATAAAGGCCAATAGAATGTCCAAATGAAGGTCCAATAGAGACCATCTTTAAGGTATGGTATGTGTCCAAGTATATTCATTCGGAAGTTATTCTAAATTTTTTGGTCAGAAGTGAAGAGTGGTGGGGTGGTCGTGAGCGACATGCGAGCGAACCACATCCCTGTAACACAATTGATTGGTGGGGGGAGGGGAGCCTTGGCACAGCGGTAAAGCTGTTGCCTTGTGACCATGAGGTCACGGGTTCGAGTCCTGGAAACAGCCTCTTGCAGAAATGCAGGGAAAGACTGCGTACATAAGACCCAAAGTGGTCGGACCCTTCCCCGGACCCTGCGCAAGCGGGAGCTACATGCACCAGGCTGCCCTTTTTTTAAGTGAAGAGTGGTGGACTTCTGAGATTAGTCTCTCCAATTGCTTCTAAGAAACTGTACCTGCTACTAGGGACTGAAAGAATTTTTCAGTAACATAGTCCTCTTCATCAGAATTTTCAAATGCCAAGCTGAATTTGTAACGCTTTAATGCCTCCACCTTGTCAACTACAAGTTCTCAAAAATAGAGAAGTTACTTAATAAATATAAGTATATAATAAAAAATATGAAAAAAAGGCGATTTGAAGTACAGTACAGTTTTCAATTAAGTAGGTAATTGAATACGGTTTCGTTCCGAGCAATTTAACAAAATTAATTAATAAGTGTATTATCAACCTAACAGAAACCTAATTAATTTTTGTTTCTAAGGAAACAGGTGGCATTGCTGCTTTTTCTTAAAAAAAAATTATAAAAAAAAAAAACAGAAACCTAATTAATTTAACTTGTTTATAAAAGTTTCTGAAATTGAAATATCTAGATATGATCAATTTCAGTTAAATGATATATTTAGAAGTTCATACCATTTCCGTTACGATTATTATGACAGCCACCATAGGAGTCAATCTTGATTCCAGATTGCTCCAGCATTTCAAGGGCTTGCAACCTGAAATTGCGGGCCCCACAGTTTGAGATAAAGGCTGCTGCAAGAGCCTCTTCAGTCTTTGGTTGAACAGGTGCCATGATGTCATACTCAGCCCATGAGAAGTATCCTACCGGCACGTCAGATGATAGGCTTGTTGTCATTACCACACCAAATCCTTTGCTGGCATATCAAAAACATGTTTTGAGAGTTCCTCCACAATTAGACTGGTATTAGCCAGTAACAATTAATATATCCAATATTTTAAAAGTATACAATTTAACTTTACAGCTCCCGTTAGCAATAAGAAAATACAAAAGCTAAAAAGCCAGGTCTTGAGATCTTGTTGCATGAACTAAGTTCAACTTATAATTACCCTTATTAAGTTTTGTAAACTGTTAATGATTACTTTTAGTAATGCATTAATGCCACGACACATGGGAAAATATCGTTTCCTTTTTTGCAGCAGAATAATCAGCAAACGTACACGCAATGCACCCATTAGTCAACATTACTATTCAAATTTTAACCTTATGCAGACCATTCTCGCTGCGTTGAAACAATCAGAATTCTTTTTCTTTAAATTCAACTATTTCGTCACATTTGACCTAATTTATTTACACTCTTATTTATTAAATGGTTGCATCCAATTCGGACCACAAAGGAACAAAACGGTAATAAGTATTTTGAAACAGCAGAATGTATTTTCAATGAAACGGTTATCCAACCCATCTTCTCATTGGCGTTAACCAGTGAAAAATTAGTTAGAACTGTTCAATTGAGGGAAAGTAAATAGGGTTTTAAGATTTTATAGAACTCTAGTTAGGTGCCATTTCATACCCTCAGCAGATATTAACAACCACGTCTATGATTGTGCATGCAAAACTAAAAAGGTAAAGGCAGTGCTTACCCACCGTCGGGCTACGTCAGGATCATTTTCAGAGTAGTAATGCGATGACTCCATCGACCGCAGAATGCTCGGCACCGACCCCCCTTCACCATACCCAAATGTAGCATCCGCTTTCCTGTTTCCCGAATGACCGAACTCACACGGTACTGAGCAACTGCTAAAGTCCTAAATAAAAAAAATAAAAAAAAAAAAACAAACAGACAACACGATTACTTTTACAGCTGACCATTCACAGTCAGTGATTTTGTAACTGTAACCCTATCCAAATTGAGTTTCCCTCATTGGTCCATATATACCATACTTCGTCGTTTCGTTTCAATTTGTTTTTCACTACCATAATACTTCAAATTAGACTGAAATCCTATTCTAGATAATAAAATATAATTAAAGCAAATTATATATATTACCAAATTCAAACCATTAATAAGACCCTAAATTCCCAAGCAAAGTTACCAACAAACCACACACACCCGTAAATTCACAATCAGTGATTTTGTAACTGTAACTCTATCCAAATTGAGTTTCCCTTATTGGTTCATACCATATTTCATCATTTCGTTTTGGTTTGTTTTTCACTAACCCAATAATGTAAACCATTAGACTAAAACCCTATTCTCCCTAATAAACATAACCAAAGCAAATCATATATATTACCAAATGCAAACCATTAAGACCCTAAATTCCACAATCAGTGATTTTGTAGCTGTAAATCTATATCCAAATTGAGTATCCCTGATTGGTCCACACCATATTTCGTCATTTTGTTTCGGTTTGTTTTTCACTAACTCAATAATTTAAACTATTATACTAAAACCCTATTCTCCCTAATAAACTTAAACAAAGCAAATTATATATATTATGGCTAATTCTGCTATGGATCGGATAAAATATGGACCTCATATATTATTATTACCAAATTCAAACCATTAAGATCCTAAATTCCCAAACAAAAGTAATTGACAACAAATTACATACATACCTTCGGCTTCCCGGTGACCAAAACCGGCTCCCTATCGAAATCTCTAACATACGGCACATCATCCTCCCTCTCCAGCCACTTCTCACAATCCCCCATCCCATCCCCACCCCCACCCACACCCCCATCACTCACATCTCTACCAGCATCCACATCCACATCAACAACCACGCCGCCGTCGAGCGAGCCGGGCTGGAAGAACGAGGTGGTCCAGTTCTCAACCACATCGGCGTTCTTCGCCATGTCGAGGCGGCTCATGAACAGGATCTCGGCGCAGAACACCATGGCCACTGCAACGGGCAGCAGGAACCCCCACTTCTTCCTCCTCGGACCCGCCTGCGCCGTCAAAGAACCCGTCATCGGCGAGATCCGAGCTGAGATTAACCCGAGCGATCCTCTCCAGTTCAGAGAAAGGGTTTGAAGCTCAGATCAGTCAACGGTGGCGCGCGGACTGGACGGAGGTGTGAAGTGAAGAAGAAAGAAGAAAAAAATGAAGAAACGAAGAGTTTTTTTGTTTGTTGAGGTAAGAAAGTGTTTTCTTTTTTCTTTTTCTTCTTTGCTTTTTTTTCCCCTTTTTCTCTTTTCTCGTTAGAGTGGTGTTTTGTGAGTGCTCATCCGTTGGATCGTCGTGTGATCTGTGCTAGAACGAATCTCAAGACGATCCAACGGCTAACGCTGTGAACTGCATAATGCAGTGCAGCAGGGGATATTAATTCGTGTTTTGTTGCGTTATGTTTGGTCGGAAGAGGGCATCTCCGTCTCCGACGATTTCACATCCTCCGCAGTACCGCAAGTTGCAGTTAATTATCTTGGCCGTTGGATTGTCTCGACATCCGATCCAGCACGATTCTTGAGACAATCCAACGGTCTAAGTGATCAACTGCAACTTGCAGCGCTGCAGGGGATGAGCACTAGTCTCCGTCTCCGACAAGTTTAACTAGAGAACAGATATAAAAGACGATGTTGTATGGGTTTTCTGCAGCTGGATTTGGTATGTACTTAGCTGAGACAAGTTGTGTATGACTGTATGCGGTAGAGGTGTTATGATGATCTGTTACAGGATGTTGTGGGATGGTTGGGGCATAGAATATCTATTGATTGTATGTTATTGGTTAATCTGATCAGCTGGGAGGAGTAGTGGATTCCATATCCTCTGTAGCGCTGCATTGTGTAGCGCAGGATGTAAACCGTTAGATCATCTCGGATTCTGTGCTGGATCAAATCTCGAGATGATCTAACGATTCATATTCTGCGCTACACAGTGCAGCGCTACAGAGGATAAGCACTCGGAGTAGTGAGAAGGTCAAAGTGGATGACTTTGGTCTTGGGCTACACTTAATGGGCTCTGCAACTGATAATATTTGTGTTTTGGATTGGGGCTGTAGTCCAGTGCACAGATGACATTGTTTAGTTCTTGTGCACTCTATTTTGGTGGAAGCCCAGTTTCTTTTCTTTCTTTTAACTGTCTTATTATATTATTTTCCCTTTTATTTTTTTCTTGTATGAAATGGTGAATGGAATTATAGAAAGTCAGAAATACATAATTGTTTCATATATGGAAGCTACAGCAATATGTAAGGTTTACTAGCTATCCACTGCACATTTTAGTCTCTTAGAGTTCTGTATTTGGTTTTGAAGATTTTATGTATGCTACGTTTTGAGTTTGATTCTGTTAATACAAGGTTGCTTTAGTTCAAAAAAAAATTGATAGATTAATATTTTCAAATCAACTAATCATTTGAGAGCCTCACCACTCTCTTGGAGGAAGGAATTTTTTTTTTTTTTAAGTTTTTCACTATAACCAAATATAATTGCCAGTATACATATAGCTAATTAATTTCAACATTTTTTTATAAGACAGATAAGAGTCATGCCCTTATCTTCAAATATAGCTAATTTCAAATTGCTTAGTTGGTTTAAATACAAATATGACATATGATGATGCTTAATAATAAACATCTCTGCAAATTTAATTACCAAATGCTTACATAAATCCTTTGTTCTCACCCGCAGCATATGTGAATTTAAATATGCATAATACATCATCTGTTTGGAAACAAATTGATAAATTGATTTTACTGATCAATTAGAGATAGTCCACTGATTCATTGAAATAAATTAAAATTGCATATTAATTAGGAGTTGTCTTAATTTAAACAAGTATTTGTATACCTGCAAACTTCAAAAGAGAACATTTTGGCTCTCTCTACTTGTATAAATCTCAATTGCATGAATGAGCTTCCTTGTGCTCAATTCAACAAGCCCACAATTCACAAACCTATTCTATGATATCAAACTAAAAACATCCTTAACAAATACAACCATAAATGGATCAATATATATAGTTAAAAATCTTAATTAATTAGGGACCTTGTTACTTCCCGGCTGGAACGAAATCGAGCTCGGAATAATCCACGGCGCGATCTTCATCGGCCGTTCGCTAGCACTACAACACAAATCTCCCGCATTAACATTCGCCCGCATTCGCTTGCGGTCCTCGATGCACATGTTCTGTGCTGAAACCTTCAGGAGCGTCCCGAACAGCTTGATAGACTGCTCCTTAACCTCCTCGACCGCTGCCTTAGGAACGCTTGAATCCGACATTTCCTCTGGTGAATCCAGGGGGCATTCATTCATGAGATTTTGCATGTTTATACCCTTGGTGTCGACATACTTTGAGAGCAACGCGAGCATATCCTCGCATATCCTTTTCGTGCGTGCGATTTCCATTGTCAGTGTTTGTTTCTCCTGTCTGAGTTTCGTGTTCTCAGTGCAGAGATCGGAGAGTTTTGAGGCAGGTGGCGACTGCGGCGACGTGGAAGAAGAGGTCGGAGTTGTGTCTGGAGTGTCGGTTGTGGCGCTGGCTGTCGCTGGTCGAGTTGGTGGAGGCAAAGGAGGCAGCTGAGCTGCTGATGATGAAGAGTCAATAATCGGGCGGCGTCGGCGTTGTATTTCAGACAGCAAAACCTCTTCGCCGCGCCGGAATTTTTCGTTTGCAAACTCCCATCTGTCAGACATGACTTTGCGAAATCCCTGTAAATTTAAATTTAATGGCGCAAAAATAAAGCAATATTATAGAGGTTTCTTATTGCAATTTAGAACAAAGAAACAAAAAACAAAAAAAAATATAAGATGGTTGAATTAATATATAATCAGTATTTAACCTCATAATTTTTTATTAATTTATTATAATTATAAAAATCTGTTAGGATTTAAGAAAATTCTTAGGCATGACAAACATAAATGCTAATATATTTTTTTGAAATAACGCAGTGAACAAAAAACGACCCCATTATTCAAGTATTTGTAATTAAACATGGTAATAAAACTAATAAATTGATAAATTATGAAAAATTAATAATATTTAATAGCCCTGTGCCCCTGTCCATGGTCACTAGAGATCCTATGTTTTACTAAGTGGATTCGATAATTATTTCTGAATGTTATAAATTAATCGTCTTTCAAAAAATATTCATCTATAAATATCTATACTATATTAAAAAGTACGTAACTATTACACTCTATTTTTTTCTTTCTTCTTCAAATTTTTTTAATACCCAAATTGCCCTGCATCAAACGATTAAGATTAAATTTAACTAATCCAATGACCTGGATTGAAACCATTTCTACATATTATTCTCCATTTTATTTTCAATGTGAGCGCTCTCCCCATTTAGAAGAATTTTGCTTGCCTTCTTTTTCCCTCTCCAAATTCCAACCCAAAAATATACACAACCCCGTACATAGCATGGGTTCTCCACTAGTGAGGATAAACATAGAGCATGACATCGATTGCATGCATGTGGTCAAAACTTTCCGTGGACTGCTCTGTTGATAGTTAGATGGCTCGTGTTTTGATCAATAAACATTCGTTGTAAAAATTAATCAAAAGATAAAAACAGAAAATGAAAGCACCCGAAGAAGAACATGAAAAGATTGATATATTAAATAAATTCAAAAGATATTTTGAAAAAAAAATATATATATAACATGCTTTCAGTATAAAATAAATAAATTGATTATGTTCAGATTGATTTCATACAATTTAATTGTTCCATGATGGATCATTGAATTACATGAAATAAAAATACTGTCGATCTTAAGTCCAATAGATGCTCATAAAATATATTCTATTTTTATAGATTTTTTTATATTTATTTATGTTTATTTGAAATCTCATCATTAAAAATGCCAAAAAAAAAAAAAAAATCATATCTACTTATCCCTGGCCGATATACATATGAAATTGTGAAATACATTTGTTTTTTTTTTTTTATTGTATTTGAAGTTTCCAACCAAATCGCATGATGCGGTTGACCTTATTCATTACTCTAGAACAAGATATTCCAACCACAGTACTGTACATGACAGCAACCCCACAATCTCACTGACAAAGTGACAATCATGCAACACGACAATAAATAAATCGTGTACCTTTCCTCCATGCTCTCAGTTTGAAAACAAGAAATTCAGAAAGCTTCAATGCAACAGCCAGCCAACATGTCTGACGTACGCACGCAAGCGTTTCCAAAATCTTCTTCTAATTAGCCCCAAATTAATTAATGAGTAATCGCTGGAGTCCACGTAAAAACCATCCATAGCGTCATAGGTTATTTCAAAATATATTTGTTACATTTCGTATATATACATCTATAGATAATATAGATAGATTTTCAATAGGTTAGATTTTTAGATATATTTGTTGTATTTCGAGATGTATTTGTTCTATTCTGTATACATTTATAGATATATGGATGATTTTTTAGTGGACACAAATGTTTTTCTTAATTAAGTTTCTGCATTCATACACTGAGTGGCACCAACTACCAACATCCATAATATTCAGCAGCACATATGATATATTCAATATCCAGGGTCACGGTCACAGTGGGAGTGTGGGAGGGGCAGGTGTTGAACTGACCGTTAGGTCTTATATAACACGGTAACACTTGACCTGTAACACACTTGATTTTTTATTTTGGGTGGGGCATCAGGTAACAATCAAATTTGATGATAACTGCGACAACAAATTCTCAAATAAATATAAATAAAATCTCTAAAATAGAAAAATATTTGTATAAACATATTACAGATCTCATAGGTTAATTGTGCTTCAAATTTTGACCAATTTGAAAGTCGTTAATTTTCAAGATTTTATTTATATTTATTCGAGAATCCGTTGTCGTTATCACCAAATTTGGTTGTCACTCGATTTCCACCCCTTAATTTTTTTTTTTTTTTTTTTGTAATTTAACAAAAGAGAAACATCTTGCGTCCATTGAATAACTATCCATACATCCATAGAGGTGTACAGAATGTAACAGATACATTTCAAAATGTAACACGTGTATCCCGAAATGTAACCTATGGACACTAGATATTTTTGTATGGATGGTAGGTACTACTCGCATCGGTATCGGCTGAGATCCAAAAGGGATCTCAGGGTCCTGAGATCCCGATCCGACGGTTCTCGGGGACCCCAAGATTCGGACTCAGCAAATACGGGTCCTGAAAACCGTCGGATCGGGATCTCAGCAGATACCGACCCGGTACTACTCTTAGTAAAACACCGGCTTTTGTTATGGGCACTGCTTGTGGGGTTAATTACGGGAAGTGCCACCACGCCGTGACGCACCAAGGACGTTGGTACTACGCTTCATCCTTCCTTGTCAAGGTGTTTGTTAGTGTGCTAATTACTGATTATGATATGGTTGTATAAAGTAAGCCATTTATATTGACTATTTTTTTTTTTAACTTTCTTTAATGCAGGTATGTTGATGAAGATGGTGTGCAAGGGACTTTGGAAATATAATTGACAAATTATAAAGTGCATGCATCCTGTTGTATGATTGTATCTATCCATCTATCTATCTATCTATCTATCTATCTATCTATCTATCTATCTATCTATCCCCTCCTTATTGGTTTCCATTCCCTCTAATTAATTAACTTTTGCAATTAAAATACCCACATGAAATTTGAGAATCATGTTTAATATGCCAACCTGCATGCACTCTACATTGTATTTAAAAAAAATGCTATGGCGTTATTTAAGTCATAAATCTCTATACTATACGTCTTTAATTTTTTTTTTTTTTCACAAAAACGAAACAACTCATTTTCGTAGTGTTGTAAACGTTATACAACCGTAGGTAACAATATGAGTTAATCGTGCCAAAAATTGCTAAGTAGTAAGTACAGTAACTAGAGCAACAATCAATTACTAAATCCTACCAACAAGTCACAGCCGGCAAATATAAAAAGGTAAAAATCTCATTTTTTTTTTTTGAGAAAAAAGATGAAAAAAAGGTAAAAATCCTAAAGAAAATACTAATTAAATGATGCATGCAATTTATAATTAATTAAAGTTTAAGCAACAAAACTTAATCCTACCAAACAATCCTTTTCACAAAAAAAAAATGTTCCACTACCACAAATTAATACCCTATCCCCAGTCCCCAAATCCCTCTGCATGCACGTCTCAGCGCATGCAAATCATATTAAAAATACAAAATTTCAATCCTTCAAATCTAATTTATCTAATCTCATTATATATAATGAAACTTAATATATGCTAAATAATTATTATCACAAAAAAAAAAAAACATGTATAGGAAAAAAATCAGATCGGTATCACCTGTTTTTCTAAAAAGAAAAGCAGGCCATGCTTTTTTTGATCTGAAGGTTGAGAAACATCGAAGTACATTAAGATCAGTACAACAAATACCGAAGTACTTTGAGATCGGTACGACAACCGATACCAACCATCCGATCAGAAAAGCAGACCCTGCTTTTCTGAGATTTTCATCCAAAAAAATCATGCAACAATATGTATGTATGTCAATATATATCTAGTGATGTATACATGTAACATA
The DNA here is from genome assembly GCA_030179965.1 of Cyperus esculentus. Taxonomy (NCBI): domain Eukaryota; kingdom Viridiplantae; phylum Streptophyta; class Magnoliopsida; order Poales; family Cyperaceae; genus Cyperus; species Cyperus esculentus. The sequence continues at coordinate 2,528,948 of JASGLE010000035.1, read as the reverse complement.
TGGAAGAATTCATCATTCATGACATGCAAGCAAAGATTAAAGGATGAAAGCAGCACTTACATAGGTGTTAAGCTGGCGGATGAACGACGAGAACCGGTTGTGCTTGAAATGCACCGGAAGCAGCTCATTGGCGAACTCCACGGGCTTCCAGACGACGAACGAGGCGCCGTCCTGCCCCCACGATATCATGTCGTCCGTCTCCCTGTCCTCCACCATCCTGTGCGTCTTCGTCAGGAACGGCGCTGGCACCGCTCTCCCCATCAATCAATCAATCAATCACCGGATCGATCGATCGATCAAAGCGAATTTGTAAAGAAATTATATAAGAAGGGGAATATTTAGAGAAGATGGATGGATATGGATGGATCAGAGGGAGAAGAGGAGGAGAGCAGTGAGGAACTCCCAGCCCCAGCAGTAGAAGCCACTGATCATGAAGTGATCCTTTAGCTCTCTCATGTTCTGCTTCAAACTCTCTATAATCAATTGATTTTTATGATTTATGATCTCTTTTTTTCTGAGTTGAGGAATTGATTGCACCTTTTTTTTGTTGTGTACTTGTGTGTAGTTGAGTTTGTGTTTGTTTGTGCTGTTTTGATTTGATTTCTCTTGTAGAAGTTTCTCTGTGAGAAGTGAGAGAAGAAGAACTTAAGCTTTTAATTTCTTCCTGTTTTGGGTTGATTTATGAGGTTTCTTTTTCTTTTCTTTGCCCTTTTCTTTTTTTTCACTTTCTCATCAGTTTTTTGCGGGTTTGTGTTTGTTAAGAATTTGGAATGAGAAGCTTCCAAAAGGTAGGAGCAGAATTGATCAGCTTGATCCTTAATTAATTAATGTGGGTGGTCTGTTGTGAGAACAATGTGTGCTTCTGTGGAATGGGTTTACTAATCTGGTAACAACATAATTTATACTATATTAAAAAGCACCTATGAATTGGACACCTCCATTTTTTTCCAGTGTTTCCAGTGTTGATCGGACGATGCAAATTAATTCCAGTTTGTTGAATGGCTACAATCGGTTACTATAATCTTGTTTCCTCTCCATTTGTTTCAAGAGTGTAGTTGATGTGCAATCTCTCTATTTGGAATTGGAACGAGCAAATCTAGAAAAATTGTTTCCAAATATAACAATTCAATAATCTTCCTTTCTGGTTGTATATTCTTGATATTTCAAATATATATCTATACTATATATTAAAAAACACCTAAGTATTGCCCCGCACAACGGGCGGGTCTCTCGCTAGTAAGAAAAAAAATGCGTATTTAATAATAAAAAATGTTTCAAAAAGTTATCTAATCATTATTATCAATGAAAATATGTGGATTTATTAACTTTTATCAGAAAAAAAAAATGGTAACAACATGCTTAATTGCTTATGCCAACAACTTAATTATCCTGTCAGTTGAAACCAACATGAATAGTTTACTAGAGGAGTCAACAGAAAATCCAAAGAATTGGAGATGGTTCAAGAAAGTTGGGTTTGGAAATTGGAAATGGAATCCACTCAGATTTAGGTCACTGGACATGTCATTCCGTTTAATTACTATTTATTTGCATGTATGGATAATGTTTGGACAACACCAAATTAGTTGTGTTCTAGAAGATAAAACTTACATAGTATCTAGATAAAACTTACATAGTATCTAGTGGAGTGAGGCTATTCCGCTTTGCAAAACATATGGAGTGGTGCATTTCGGTCTAACATCTCAAAACCGTAGCTCAAATCGTCAATTCAAGTTGCTCATCTACATATTGAAATCTTGTAAACAGGTCGGGTTGGTCGGGTTTCGTGCGTATAGATTGGCAGTCCAAATTATTCTAGTCGGGTTGCATAAAATTCAATCCTTAACTAACCGACAAATAATAAAAACCGTTCAATTCAGGTTTTAACTTTAGTGGTCATGTTTCGCGGGTTCCAATTTAAGATATTAATTGTCAAAAAAAAATATGTGAAATTATGTTATGATGAAAAAAAAAATGTACAACGAGAAAATTCAATATACATTAATTAAAAATTAATTAAAAGTAAAACAAAAAAAGTTTCATTTAAAAATTGTAAGTATAACAAAAAATCATTACATTTCTATAAAGATATTGTAACTTTATTTTGAATAATATAAACTATTTAAAAAAATCTAAACAAATAAGTCGGGTCGGATTTTACCCAACATATTTTACAAAATTCGTAACCAAACTTGAATCATCGAGTTGCTCAAGTTCAATCCATACCTATTACCTAACCAACTATAATCAAAATCCATAATTTTTTGGATCGAGTTGGTCAGGTCAGTCGAGTTCTGCGGGTTGAACAGATTGGACCACATTCTTTTTTTTTCATTTTTCAAACTTTTGTAACTATTTTTTTAGATTTTTGAAAGTTGCATGGAAAATGTATCCAAATTTGTACATAGAAGGGTCATTTTTTAAAAATCTAAAAAAAATAGTAAGAAAATTCTAAAAATAGAAAAAGTCAGCAATCTACAAGGTTTCAATATATAAATTGTGTTAAGCAACTTCAATTAACGATTTGAGCTACGATTTTGAAATATTGGATCGAACCGCACTACTCCCTACGATTTGCAAAGCGCAATAGCCTCACTTATTTTATATGATAAACATGAATAAAGTTCAGTCACTGATTTTTTTTTTTTTTTTTAAGGAAAAAGTCACTGATTGTTTGATTGAACAATTTAGTGAGTTAAATACTTAAATGGAGAGTTAATGGATCTCTCTCCATTGCTGCTCAATGGAGAGGAAAATAACAGTAGCATGCATGCATGTCAGTCAATGCACTAGTGGGTTGGCAAAACTTTAATTCTCTCAAGTTAAAAAGTAAAAAATAACAGAGAGAAGAAGAAAAGTAATAAAACTTTTCGAAAAAAAAAAAAAAGAAGAAGAAAAGTAATAAAGGAGAGAAATGCGTGCAGGAAAGAAAAACTGAAAGAAAAAGTTGGGCTGTATTGGGATGAAAGTACTAATTTTTTTCACAACTTTTTGTCATGTCAAGTTTTTAACTCCTGTTTTTCCTCTCTTTATTGCACAAGTCCTGTTTTTCCTCTCAGTATACTAGAAGTCCAGAACTGATATATGACCTGACATCATGTATATATGTGTTTTCTGTATTTTATTTTAGCTTATATATAATTTTTTTAGGAAAATATGAGGTCGCCGGACCCAAAATTCAATTTTACATATGAAATAGAATAGAGTAAAACTACGTGTAAGCGTACCTCTAAAAACATATCATATCAGTTTCAAATTCTGATTTATATGGCGCAATAAATATTACATATATATATCTTATAGGATATACTTTTTATTTTTGGAAATTTTTAAGTATTTGTTTGAGATTTTTAAAATGACTATACTATTAATATATAAGATAATAAATAATTTATGTGGCAGTATTAAAATCTGAAACAAATACTTAAAATTTTTTAAAAATAAAAAATTTTTGCATCATATAATATTTTTATATAAAGAATATATAATAAGCCATGTAACTCAAAAAATTAAATTTAAATTTTTTGAGGTAATGAACAAAGTAATGAAAATTGAAAAGTGAAAGTATGCATGCATGTGTTTTTAACTAATGCCAACTTACTGGCAGAGAATGGGGCCACACACAATTGAAGCAGCAATCTGTAATCAAGGGACTTTTTTTATTTTCCATGAAAATAACATAAAACAGCATATTTTTTTCTGGGGAGCCTAGAGCATGTCATATATATGAATTTCTAGAAGACTATATAATTTTATTTTATTTTTATAGGCCGCAATGAAATGGAGTGCATTATTATGTATAGTAAGTCCCTTCAAAAACTTATTTACTTATCTGTTTCTTAATTTTTCAAATCTCTAAAATGACAAAAATTTAAATCATTTATCCTCTAGTGAATAAATTTATGTAACAATAAATTCACAGGAATCTCAAAATAAATATTTATGGGGGATAAATTTGACTTCCCTATTAAGATATGTGAAGTTTAATCATTCAAAGTACAGCTAATAATAATTATTAGATAACTCAATTAACATAACCCTTTAATAAAAAAAGTTCTACATCCCTGTCATCCTTTGACTTTCTGAGACCACAGTATCAAAATCAGTGGCGGACCTTGAGCCGAAAGTAAGGAGAGGTCAATCAAATTTAGTTGAGTTTATAAGATACATTAACCAAACAAATTTTAATGTTTTATAGGTAATAATTAATTTTAGGGGGGGCAAATTTTGAATATTGGGTAATAATTTATTAATTTACATGTACATTTTACAAAATTTCAAATATTAAGGGGGTCACTGTCCCTGGTGGTACCAACAAAGGTCCTCCCCTGATCAAAATATCAATTACAAATTGTTTTACTATGCGTTTTGTGTGGAATTTCTTTGCCTACGAAACTATTATAAGAAAATACTTTCTAGAACTTCATCTGATCAACATGATTTACCGATTCAATTTGTTGCTCACCTATATACGTCTTTTTCAATTAAAAATGAAAAATGAAATAATATTTTTCTATTAATTACTAATTAAATATTGTTCATAAGTATTAAGTATCATGCGTTTTGAAAAATGAATGGAAGTTGATTTGAACTTTTCAAATTCATCAACTCCATATATATAAATTAAATTCTCAGTCAACTGCTTAAAAATGGATACTTAAGGCATAAAAAGTTATTTCTTGAGAGTAAAATTTGGAAGAAGTACAACTGTTTCAGCTAAAAGTATTGATGTCAAGCACTTCAATGAATTTTGCACAGTTATTCAAGTAAAGATATCTCGGCGTTTCGTTCTTGTTCTGAAAGATGGATTGGAATCCGCTGTTTTTCTTGATCCGACGGCTAAAAACATCGAAGTACTTCGAGATTCGTACAGTAAAAATCGGAATATTTTGAGATCGGTGCAACAACTGATCCGACCCGATCGGAAAAGCACTTTTCTTTTTCAAAAAAGCAGCGGATTCGGATCCCTAAAGATGGGCTCCCTGTTCATTTTGCTATCATGTTCAAATTTGAAAGCCCATTAAATTTGCAATTACATGGTGTTTAGGCCCAACTTCAACTTCTTCCAGGGTACAATATGAAAAAAAAAAAAAAAAAAAAACTATGATCAGCTCTAATCGGTAATAAGTAGTAACTTCAGCATATGGTAGTTATTTTATCAACAAAACCAGTTGATAATTGATTAGAAACAATCACAGATTAATAAGAGCTGCCAGTAAGATGGAAGAATAAACAACAACAAAGTTGGGGATATTGGTGATTCAGTGACACTGCAATTTATTGAAGTTATGCACAAAAACACATTCTTAAAATGAGTATATGTCAATTGCCATTTGCCAGTAAGGATAATCACCTTTATTTCACATATTAATTCAATGATACCTTATTCTTCTTTTATTATTTTTTTAATAGTTTGTTTGAAATATTGGCAGTGACTGCCAAGAAATAATTCATTGTTATCTTCATAATTATTTTTATTTTTTTTGAAAAGAAGTCATATTTTATTTTGTCCTTTACTTTTGCTGCAATGCCAGTGCCTGTGATACTGCCTTATTGGTACAGAACTCACCTTGTCAATATTTATACATCAAACATGCAGGATTAGTTGCCTCCATGAACACTGCAAATTAATAAATCAACAAAACAGAATCAGTGAGTCACTAAATATAGATCACATTGACTTGCTAAAGATAGAATGTAACGGCTAGCAGATATCCTGGTTGAAAATTGATCAAGATTCAAGAAAAGAAAATAAGTTTCTTCGCATAGCTGTTCGGCCAAGAAGCTCTCCCGAGCAATTGCCTTCTCCATTATTTTCTCTGTCGATCTCCACCCATGTCTAATTGAGAATATATTGTGAATAAACAACGAGAAGATCGAATTGGCTCGGGTAGAACTTGCCATGACAAACAACGCCGAATTGAAAGAACAGTGTGAAGAAAACGAAGAACGACGGCAATGTAAAGATGTGTCCAAAGAAGAGGATGATGATGAAGATGATGGAGATGAAGAAGAAGGAGACCATTTCTTCGAGTCATTCGACCGTGTTCCATCAGGCATATCCTTCGAACCGGATTTTCCTTCGTCTGGGTCAGACTCAGACCAAGACGAAATGGATGCCCGAATGTCCTTTGCGTCGGCTGTCTCGGGTCCATACAACATCCAAGAAGAGCAAGATCTCAGCGGAATGGAGGACAGCATTGAGGAGTTCGACTATAATTTATGGATGGAACAACCCATGTCAGTGCAAGAGAGGCGCCGTCGCCTCCTTCAGGGAATGGGCCTAAACAGTGGGCGTAGATCCTCGGGTATTCTGGAACGAGTCATATCGCAACGGGTATTATCCAGCCGTCAACCATCGAAAAAGCTCAATTCTTCGCCTTCGCCTTCTCCTTCGCCGTCATCTTTTCCTTTGCCTTCGCCTTCACCCTCTCCCTCTCCCGCAAAGAAGCCCGTCATCACACGCTGTGGCTCTGATTCACATTTGTCAATGCGTGCCAAATCGTCCCGTCCATCCCTGTCTCGAGTCTATTCTTCTCCACCTTCACTATTAGATAGGAGCGGGCCAGCAGTCGTTAAGAACAAGCTCCATAAAGGGGAGAACGGCGATGGCGCTGAATTGAAAAGAGATGAAGATGACAGCATGGTCGGGTCCATTTGCCGGATTAAGAATCTGGATACCGGTAAAGAGTTTGTAGTGAGTGAGTTTGCAGATGACGGTAAATGGGACCGATTAAACGATATCCAGACCGGGCTGCAGTTCACACTCGATGAGTTTGAAAAATTTCTTGGCTATTCTCCGATCGTTAAACAACTAATGCAGCGGCCTAACGGAAGTTCCCCCAAATCTTTCGAGATGAAGAACTCCAAAAGCGGTACCACTCACAAAAAGAAGGGTAATGGTTGGTTGAAGAACATCAAATTCGTAGCGAGTTCCGTTACGGGACTCATCATGGAGAAGGACAAGCTTGGGTCAAGCAAGTCGAATGCCAGCCTGCAACGGGTAACCTCCGGATCAACTGCTGACAAGACCAAGGCCGGTACCAATGAGAGATTGAAAGTGCATCAGTACGGGAAATCATACAAGGAATTGACGGGTCTATACATGTGTCAAGAAGTGAAAGCGCACGAGGGCTCGATTTGGTGCATGAAGTTTTGCAACGACGGCAAGTACTTGGCAAGTGCAGGCGAGGATCGAGTCATACATGTCTGGGGAGTCTCCATATCTGAATCGAACAGCTTTTCGATGTCCTTCAGAAGAGACGATGCCAGATATAGCGGTCCTCTGAATAATCAGTCGATAAATGGATCACAGGAAAACAACGCCGGCAGCTTGAGCACTCGTCAGCTGTCGGGTAGGAAGATCAGCAAGACCAAGAGCAAGAAGAAAGACGTACCAGACCACATTGTATTTCCCGAGACCGTGTTTTCCCTAAATGAGAAACCGGTATGCTCGCTAGAAGGTCACTTGGACGATATATTGGACTTGTCATGGTCCAGTTCGTCGCAGTACCTTTTATCTTCATCCATGGATAAGACAGTGAGGATGTGGGACATAGCGAACAAGTCGTGCATGAAGATGTTTGCGCACAACGACTACGTGACATGCGTACAGTTCAATCCAATCGATGAGAACTATTTCATGAGCGGGTCCCTTGATTCAAAGGTCAGGATTTGGAGCGTGCCGGATCGGCAAGTCGTCGACTGGACAGACCTTCATGAAATGGTGACATCTGCTTCATACACTCCTGATGCTAATGCAGCTCTTGTTGGGTCACAGAAAGGATGCTGCCGGTTTTTCACAATAACAGGTATTTGTTTCTGTTCCTCTAAAAGCAGCTTTTTCTTTTTCTTTTTCTTTTTTTTTTTTCAAATTACATTTCTTAAGCATTATACATGCTACTAAATCAAGAGAGTATATATCTGATAAAAATGGCACTGCCGGGAAAAATACCGAAATTTACTAGTGTTGAGAATAAAATATCTGATAATCTGCCAAGTGCCAACTAAGGTAAGGGTAGTTTCGTAACTAACCAGTATTATATGGTGCTGTAGATGGCAAGCTAAATCAAAAGACTCAATTGGATATGAAAAACAAACGGAAGACTGCTGCGAAAAAGATCACCGGTTTCCAGGTAACGTGACGAAACCTTCAGTAATTTAAACCTTCAGTAATTTCACCTAAATTATACTGCTGAAGCCTGTGATTCCTGTATAAATAAATGAAAACAAGTACTTCAGAACAAATATGGAAAATTTAAGCATAATGAATCTCAGTTTTGTCATGTTTGATCCGGTACACAAACAATTAAAACTAAATTTTCTTTGCTTACTATGAGTTTACTCTTAAAGGAAGAAAAGAACAAAATTATGATACCTGATGAATTCAGTATGGAGTTCCTAACTCAAATCAGTTTCTGTTTCACTGAACAGTTTGCCCCAGAAAATCCATCAGAAGTACTAATCACATCGGCGGATTCGCAGATACGAGTATTCGATGGTGTCAATATGATTCATAAATTCCGAGGTAAATTGATAACAACAAGATTTAACTACATTATGCAGAATTGTTTTATGCATCCTTTTCGGCATTCCTGGTTAACATCTATCACTTAAATTTGGCAATCTTTTACTCAATATTTTTATTATTAGATACTCAAAATTAATTTGGTTTATTAGGTTTCAGAAACACAAGCAGCCAGATAGCTGCATCATACACACCTGACGGACGTTACGTTGTCGCCGCCAGTGAGGATTCGCACGTCTACATCTGGAAGCGTGAAACCGGGGCCCAGAGTCGATCTAATGCCGGTGCTTCTCCTGTCCCTTCTCCAGCTCCTGCTGGTAAAGCAAAGCGGAGAGCTACCATATACTCGCACGAGCATTTCTACTGCAAGGAAGTGTCCGTTGCCATCCCTTGGCCAGGTCCCACCCCGACACTGCCAACGTCTGTCGGTAACAGTGGCAGAATCAGTAATCACTCTCCAGAAACTGTTGTTTGTGATGATACGGCATGCAGCTTTACCGGGGCCCCGTTGCCTCCGCTGCCGCCAAATAAGAAGGGCAACACTAATACCGGTACCAATGTTAATCCTAAAAAAGAAGGCGGTACCGATAATAGCTCTAAAAAGGACAAAGGTACCAGCAAGAACTCAAAGAAGGACAGTGTTTCTGATACTAGCTCAAAAGAGGACATTGGTGCCGGTACAAGCTCAGAAAAGGAGAGCGGTACCGATACCAACTCAAAAGAGGACAGTGGCACCGATACTAATTCAGAAATCGACACTGGTGCCAATATTGGTTCAAGTTCATCTCAGGACCCAGGGAACCAGTCTACACCAGGGCATACCCGGTCAGAGTCGGTTTCATCATCATCTCCTCTGACATCAGTTTTGGCATCTCCTTTGAACTCAATTTTGTTTTCACCTATAGCAGAGTTCGGCTCATGGAGAAAATCGGTAAGTACTAGAGTTGGGGCAAACCAGGATAGTGCCAGGGAAGGTGCCTGGGGACTTGTGGTCGTGACGGCTAACATGGAAGGAGATATCAGGGTTTACCAGAACTTCGGCTTGCCGGTTCGCCTGAACCGCTCCATTCAGTTAGTATAGTGTACCCTCTCCTCCTGCCTTCACTGCCCAGTCTCCTTTCCTCTCATTTTCTTCCTGCCATTTCCATTTTGTGGGTTGTCGATTCGCTACTTCATTTTGTGATTTTGTGTTTTGTTTGGATATATATGTACAATATGCAATGTACAGCCAAAGTTTTGAGAAACAGAGAAGGAATTCTTCTGCATATATGGATAAAATGCCAAAGAATTGAAGCAGCACTTTGCATCATTTTTGCACCTTTTTTTAATTGTTTTGCAATCTTGTAATCTTTCCCGACATCCGGACTGCAGCTAGTACAGATAAAAATATATCTGTCTTAAACTAAAAGTGCCAGCATCAGTTGCCAATGCTATGTAATTTGTACAAAGTTCATAAAACCATTAGAAGGCTCTCTGGGGAATTTTATCGAACACCTTGCGTGCAACAACAATTTGACTACAGAGATAACACCAAGCTAACAATTGAAAGGATCAAACACACATTGGGTGGAATTAATCTTGCTCAATTCTGTAACAAATTCTTTTTTTTTTTTTTTTGTGAGAAAAAATAAGGCTCTGTGGGGAATTTTATCGAACACCTTGCATGCAACAACGATTTGACTACATTCTGCAGACATACACCAATCTAACAATTGAAAGGATCAAACACACATTGGGTGAAATTATTTAATTTTGCTCAATTCTGTACCTAATTCTTTTTTTTCTTTTTTTTTGGAGATAAAAGAAGGCTCTGTGGGGAATTTTATCGAACACCTTGCGTGCAACAACGATTTGACTACATTCTGCAGACATACACCAATCTAACAATTGAAAGGATCAAAAATACATGGGGTGAAATTAATTCTTGCTCAATTCTGTACCTAATTCTTTTTTTTCTTTTTTTTTTTGGAGATAAAAGAAGGCTCTGTGGGGAATTTTATCGAACACCTTGCGTGCAACAACTATTTGACTACATACATACACCAATCCAGACAATTGCAAGGATCAAACTCAAACACGCATTGGGTGAAACCAATTCTGCTCAATTCTGTACCTATATGTATGGATTGCACTCGTATGTATATATTTTTTTTATTATTAATAAAATTTGCGAAAATAAGGGCTAGACCCTTATTTTTACTCAAAAAAAAAGCCCAACGGTACAAAGAAACCCAACCCAATTAGAAACATTATGATGTTGGTGTTCTTGTACAAAGTAATTAATCATATAATTTATAAATAATTATCCGGCTAATTAAGTTGCAAAAATCATGAAACATGTAACAATAGTTTGATTAGTTAGTTGTGTGATTTATACAATTGTGTTGCATCCATCACACGCAACATATATGTACAACTTAACTCAGCATTCAATTTTACTGCCCAAGATCATATAAATGTCTTCACGAGTCATATATAACAGTACTAATTTTACTGCCCAAGATACATAATGGACCAATAATAATGGTGCATCAGATATATGAACTCCATCCTAACTTTTGGTCATATTTTATGCTGCCAAACTCAAGTTCCATTTAAATCAAAACATGACTTGGTACATGCTATCTTTTTTTTTTTTTTTTTTTTTAATTAACACTTACAAAAGGGTCCATTAAATGCACTAAGAAGTAAGAAGAGGCATGAGATATAGCCACTGCTCTTCAAAAGGCCATGCAGATTGTAAGGGATGGCTTAATTTACTACATCCTCATCTCATGTGATCCCCTTCAATAGTGCTTCTTTCTTATTTTATTTTAGTATATATATGTATGTTATATGTATGTCATTTGCATTCAAGGTGATGTATAATCAATCATATCTTTTTATTGTAACCCTAAAATAAAAAAAGGAGTTTTTCTTTGAAGAACAAATCAAAATAAAGAGCAACTTTTAGAATTGAGAAAGCTAGGTTGTGATGAGATCAACTTCATTGTTGCAGAGTTCTCTGTTTCTTCTTCTCCTAATTTTTTCGCTCGCTCTTTCGGTGCTTGTTCGAGTCGACGGAAGACAGATCAACAAGTGTACATATCTTCTTCCTTTTTATAAATTCTTCTAAACCAACATTTTAGTCAGAAATTCAATTGTGTACAAATCAAATTTATGATTTATGATTTTCCTTTTATTTCATTCTTTGATCTACAGATGATGGATCAAATAGCGTGCCGGCAATCGAAACAAGGACGAGAGAAGGCGTCGCGGGGGCATTGACATTGTATGCTAGGAGGCCAAGGCACCCATCATCATCACGAACAAAAAAGCGAACGAAAAAGAGAGGTATTATTGCGCATCACGACCCCGAGGTGGTGCGAATAGTTGGGTCAAGGCTCCCCGACTGCTCTCACGCGTGCGGCCCGTGCTCCCCATGCCGTCTTGTGATGATCAGCTTTGTGTGTTCATCTTTGGAGGAGGCAGAGAGTTGCCCCATGGCTTACAAGTGCATGTGCAACTCTAAATCCTATCCTGTTCCCTGATATATCCTTACTATATATAAAAGCATATTGGAAAAAATAATGTGAAGGGGCTATCTCCTCGGATAAGAAACCTGAGCCACTGATTATTTTTTTGGATAGATCAAAACCGTTGATTTACGTTAATGCCCGTTGACGTTAATGTCTTAGCCCTATTAAAATTTAAGGCTCATATCAATTTCCTCAATATAAGGCCCATTACATATTATCTTAAAAATTTATTATAAGAAATAACAATTTCAGTCCAAAGTAACGCGTGGGCTCTTTACTAGTATGAATAAAAAGTAAAAACAAAATTGATCAATTTTTCTGTTTTTAAATTTTAAATTTTGGGCTTGTGTCATAATTTCAAATTCTCAATTCTCTCTCTGTTTTTTTTTTAAAGTTTGTTGGGCCTGGAAAAGAGCCTTTTTCTTAATTTATGGGTCTTTTTGTCTTTCCAATATATTCAAACTTAAATACATGCATAAGTTTGACAGAGTCATAATTCATAAATCATACTATAAATTAAATAAATACGTCTCTTTTATGACCGAGACCTAATATATATGAATTCTTACAAAATTGATCAAATTTTCTGTTTTTTAAAATTTAAATTTTGGGCTTGTGTCATAATTTCAAATTCTCAATTCTCTCTCTGTTTTTTTTTTTTTTTTTTTTAAGTTTGTTGGGCCTGGAAAAGAGCCTATTTGATTTTGGGTCTTTTTGTCTTTCCAATAATATTCAAAATTAAGTACATGCATGAGTAATTAGTTTGACAAAGTCATAAATCGTAATATAAATTAAATAAATACGTCTCTTTTATGACCGAGACGCACCAATTAATTCAACAGGAACTGTGACTGTGACTGTGTGACGATAATAATGAAATTAACTGGTATACCACCTTTTTGCCTGTTCAACAAAATCAATAGGAACACAAGCCAGAAAAAAAAAAAAAAAAGAAGGATACATTAATAGGAAGTAGGAACCGCAGCTTAATTAATTGTTGAAAATTAAGAAAAATGGAATTTTCTTGTACGATGATAAAATTAAGAACATGTTTTTTTTTTCTTATTTGCCTAATTAGGAGTTCCTCCTATCTCTAAGAACAGTCAATATAATATTCCACGCGATTTAGAAAGGCCAACATAGAAACCATCTGCAAAATTTTCAATTTTTTTTTTTTTTTTGTGAGTAATTATCTGAACAGAAAATAATTAAATTTCCGGACAAGTTCAAAATTTTCGGCTATGAAACATAAGAAAAAAAAATAATAAATGAACATACGACGTGTCTCTCAAACATTCCTTTTGACCATTATTTTGAAATTTCTTTTGGTTGGCATTGTGAATCCAAAAACGTATCAGCGTATGACTGTTCCAAATTTCTTGTACAAGAATTACCAACAAACTTGAAACATGTTTGTAAACTGTCGAATTTTGTTGTCGTGTCAGAAAGTTCTTTTTTTTTTCTCTTTTTTGTTTATATCTTCACACAGTCTCTTCATTATATTAATGCTAAGCACCACATTATAATACGCTTATAACAACTATTCAACATTCCAAAATTTGGAATCATTTTTGTAGTACCCATTTTAATATGAGAATATTATAGAACACCGTTTTTTATAGAACACGGTTTTTTACCATTATAATTTATTATTATTGTTATTGATTTCTGGATATGATCTATTTGACATACACCTATATATTGATGATGAGATCATCATTCAAATATTGTTAAATGATTTTAAACATTAATGTTTGAAATTCTAACATGTAGATTTTATTAAGCCACTTGACTACTTTGACGTGGTACTGCTTGATAATTGGAATTTTGAAATACAAATTAAACATACCATAAATTATTCTTTAAATTAATAATTTTAATTTAATATTTTTTTGATAAATTATTTTATTATATAATTGACAAAATTATATGTAACTTTAGCTATGCATGCCCGCTTTAAATCAATAGGTGTCATCTTTAATTGAAAATTTGTTAGATTTAAAATTAAAATTACAACTACCATTGTAATATTTTCTTTTCTTTTGGTGAAAAACAACGAGATGATAGAGATCTATAACCTGTGCCATTTTTTCTCCACGGGAAAAACACTTGGACAAACTTGATTTTTTTTTTTCAAATATTTTGGGTTATATTATAATGTTAACAACTTTATTATGTAACTTATCTTGAGCAATAATTTTATTATTAAATTATCTAATTTACTAATCGAATAAGCAATATATAAATTGAATAATAAAATATTTTTTCAAAAATAAATTACTTAATCAATTATATTAATTACATGAATATATCACAACTTATAAATTGAATTAACTACCAAATAAATGTGCTGGAAAATTTATCCAAGTAGGTCAAAAGTTCTATCAATTTTTCCATGTTATGGGTAAAAAAAAATGGAACCACCCCAAACTTCTTTATGTGACAATCTTGGACGTGTTTGCTTGCATTGTAATTAATCCCAAATGCCATAATTCTTAATTAATTATCCATGATTTTCTACAAGTAAAACAAACTAAAGACTTATATAATTAAGCCGTGTTTAATTCATCCAAACACACCCGGCCTCAATTAATATTTCCTCAAGTAAATGGTTTAAAAAAGACTGAGGAATAAAAGACTGAGGAATAAGGGAAAACTGAAAAGTAAATTTTGGAGTTTTATCCTTGGACTAGGGAACAAGCGCGTGCTTATCGTCTACTGCACAGTACAAGTTACTGTACAGTTCCGACCCTTGGATTTATAGGGGTTTTAAGATTCAAGTTTGCACAAATTTTAAAGCACTCCAACGAATCACATGCTGCGCAGTAAGATACTGCGCAGTAAGTGATATGAATTGGGGAACAAGCACCACCTTTAATTTAATTAGTTTTTTAGTGTGACTCTCAGATTCTGGGGTCAACTTTTCATTTGTTCTTCCACAAAAATTCAAAGGAGGGGTCCTTATTTGAGAGTGCCCAACTTTGTATTTAGTGTCCTTAAAATGGATAATTTTTATATATATGTTTCAACTCTTTCAGTAAATGTTATATAAAAGTGACTGAAGAGTCTGAGGTTTTGAACATGAATTGAATTGAACAGGTCGTTTGTTGATTCTTAGGGTTCCACTAATTATTGTATAATAACTAATGGTAATGTGTTTGTGCAGATTTCTTATGAATAATTAAGGAGTTTATATATTTTTTGGTTTAAAAATAATGAACTTTCTTGGACTGGAAACAGTTATTTTTTGGCCAGGTAATTAATGATGTCACCAAGTTTACTTATATATGAAAGTACTATATATATGGAACTGAGTAATATTATTCAAACTTTGACCATCTTAATTTTTTTTTTTTTTGCACTGCAAGGCACCGAGGTTATAATTATGTATTTTGAGCTATTTTTTTAAAAAAATTTAGAAAAAGAATTCAAATTAACATATAAGAAAAGGAATCGAATTTTGTCCAAAATCATTTCGATATAATATTATGAGTTGAACTATCATGCAAACGTTAGCATTTCGGAGTGAAATGCTAACGGTTCAAATTATATTTTGCTATGTCTAAAATTTTGATTTATTGTTCTCATTAAATTCATTATATAAAAATACTTGGGCATACAAAAAATTTTCATTTTTGGAGCTTTTTAAGTAATTGTTTTGGATTTTTCAAAATGACTCTAAAATATTAATAAAATAATGCTTGTTTGTACATGAATTTTAAAAAATCTAAAATAAATACTTAAAAAACTTCAAAAATGGAAAATTTTTGTATTTCCAAGTATTTTCATATGATGAATTTAATGGGAACCATAAATAAAAATTTTAGGTATGACAAAATAAAATTTGAACCGTTAGCATTTCACTCCGAAATGTTAACGTTTGCACAATAGTTCTACTCTAATATTATAAATGCCCGGCATTTCTTCATAATTACTTCTGTCATTTTTTTTTCCCAGGTGGTATAATGGAGAATTTATGAGACGAAAGTGGAAACAGAAGTATAGAGAACATAATCAAAATGATTTTATTTCAATTTCTTATTATTAGAGAAAGATGGTTAAGTAATATAAAATAAAACAAAACAAATATGTGCAAAGTTGAATTGGTACATGAACTGATACAAGTATGACAGATTACTATATGTCACGATCCATATATATATAAAAAGAGGAGGGATCCATTGACAATGCTTAGTTTGACAATCTTGACAATGGTTGTCTTTAAAAATTTGTAAAAAATCATAAAAAATCTTAAAAATGAAAAATATTTTATAGATGCATTATTTAAGTTATAGATTGATAGTGTTTAAAATTTTAATCAATTTGAACATCATTTGATGCCTTATCAAAATTTTGTACATTTTTTAACGGTTGTAATTAAAAGATCTTTAAAGAGCTATCAAATATCGCTTAAATTGAATATAATCGGAAACATAATCAATCTATAACTTAAGCATAACTTCCATAAACTTTTTTCTATTTTTTAATTTTTTTTATGAATTTTTATAAATTTTTAAAAGTTACAATTGTCAAAATTGTTAAGAGAAGCATTGTCAATGGATCCCTCCTCATATATAAATGAGTTATATATACAGAGTTAGACTATTATACTAACGTTAGGACCGAAATGCTAACGCCTCAAATTTTATGTTATCGTATCAGAAATCACGATTTATGGTGCTCAATAAATTCATTATATGAAAATATTGGGGAATACAAAAATTTTTCATTTTTAGAGTTTTCTAAGTATTTTTTTTAATTTTAAAAAAGAGCTCATAAATATTAATAAAATATTGATGTTTGTACATGCTATTTTCAAAAATGCAAAACAAATACTTAGAAAACTCTAAAAATGAAAATTTTTTGTGTTCTCCAATATTTTCATATAAAGAATTTATTAAGCACCATAAATCGTGATTTCGGATATAGGAATATAAATTTTGAGTCGAAATGCTAATTATAATAACAGTCTAACGATCTAATATATCTCACTGCTAATTATTTTTACCAATATGAATGCATTTAAGATTTAACGGATTAATTTGTGTTATCCATATATAAGAGGCAAAATCTATTCACGTGTGGAAAGAACGAACAGTGATGAATTGTCAGACCAACCAATTAATTATATATGCATGTTTAATTCAAAGTGCCGTTGAATTCAGCCTTGCCCCTTGGAGTTCAATTCTACCTAAGATTGGATATTGGATTGGATCAACTCCATGGATCCTTCCAAGTTGCAATTAATCTAACTATGACAGTACTTGAATGCCAAGTTTCCTATAATATGCGTGTGACAATTCTGTCTTAGTTATATATATATATATATATATAATCTTGATATGGAGAAGATCGTATCTTTGACAATTTTAGTAATGGGGTCTTTTAGGAATTTATGAAAAACAATTAAAAATATTAAAAATGAAAAAAACATGGATGTAATATTTAACTTATAGATTGATAGAGTTTCAATTTTCAAATAATTTGAACATCGATCGTTTAATGACTTGTTAAAATTTTGTACACTTTTTAACGGTTATAATTAACAGGTCTTTTGAAGAGATACCTAACACCGCTTAAATTGAATATAATCAGTAGCATAATCAATCTATAACTTAAGCAATACTTCCGTATATTTTTTCTATTTTTAAAAATTTTTAATTATTACAAAAGTTTCATTGTGAAGATAAACACTGCCAATAAATATATATATATAGATCTCTCCTCTTTTATTAATTTTTTTTTTGTAGCTTATCCCACATAGTTATCTATGGTGCTTATTATTTATCTAGACATCTATATATCTCTTCTTTCATTTTGGAAATTAATCTCTTTTTTTGGACGATACTCCGTGACAATGCAGTTGCTTTTTTTGGAAATTAATCTCTTTGAGCAGAACATATCTGAACTCAAGTTTTGCACCATTCGGTTTTTATTATTTATTTATTTATTTATTTTGGTTCATTTTTGTGAGAAGCAGCCATTTATCAATTGTTGTCGAGCTTCCTTCATGTGGTTCAGCATTGAGTAACTTATCTGTCTTTCAATGTCTCCAAGTTTCTAATTCCACAAGTAGAAAATTAAAAAGAAAACATTTTTTTTTAAAAAAAAAAACCAAAAATACAAACTTTGATCATCTTCAAAATTATCTATCCACATTTCCAAGGCGGTTTCTATAAATTCCTGTTCGACTTTTCCTCACTCGCTACTGTACGGATGGGGAAAAAAAAAATTTGCTCTCAGTAAATTTGTTTTTCCTCACCCTCAAAAAATAAGTTCGCTACTGTACGAGTGTCTAAATATTAGGGATAATAATGCCCCCCACCTCTGAAATCTATCTTTCCAAATGTGACAAGTTGCCTCTAATATTTCTTTTGTGACAAACAGCTCCTAAACTATTTAATTTGTCACAACCACTCTAATACCTAATTAACCCCTTAATGCTCTATTTTGAAGCGTCAAGAAACCAAAATGTCCTTACATATATCTGTTATATTATTTAGAGTATTTATATTTCATAAAAAAATTAATTTTAAAAATTTGATGGCTAAGAGTACTTTTTTTAATTGCTACTACTATCATTAAAAACATATGCGTAAAACTTAAAATTGATATATATATAATTTTGGTTATTTAAATTTAAAATACAATTTAATGAAGTATATACAATAAAATAAGAAGGGGAGGGATCAAATTAATTACTACAAGTTTTGGTGCACCATCAATAACTACAAAATTAAATCTATAATAGCTACATTTTAAGTTCTTAAAAAATAAATCTAATTGATAGAATGCTTTGCATATAGCATATTTTATGTGTACACAAAAAATTATATCATTTTGATTTTATTTATATGTGCATCAAGCATTAACAAAAATTAACGGTTCAAATTTTATAGTTTTTTCGCCTCTCTTGATGGCTATCGAAACGAAGTTCAATTTTCATCATTTTTACGTATATGTTACTGAGATGATTTAGAATACATCTAACAGTTTATATTTGTTAATTAATTTATAAATAATAACATGGTTATCAAGGACACCAGTTGTTGTGGTTATTGGATCCCTCCTCGAATAAGAATCAAACAATAAATAATTTGTTTACTAATTTATAACAAAAAAAAAAACTACAAAATTAAGGAACGATATATATATATATATATAACTATTTATTAAATGTACACTTCTTATGAATGTATATAAAATGGTATATTTAAAATCAAACTATTTAAATATTGAGAAAAATCTTTATTTCCCCTAACATATCCATCCCCCACTTCCATCCCCAACATAACTCCTCCATTCATTTCAAAAAGGATATCTCCATTGAATCTTTTTTGAAGAAAGTGGAATACTCCACCAGTTTTATTAAAACTTTTTATTTTGGATCTCCATTGAATCTAGGTCCTTCCTTTTCATCACTCTATGTCTCTCCTCACATTCCACTTTTCTCTCTGGTCTCTTCCTTCTTATCCTTCTTTCTCCAGGTGGTCGATCCGGTAATTGATACCGACCACCCGAAGTTTCATCAAAACTCTCATATATTGATAATTTCTATAATCACATAATAGGATATAAAATTTTCATTTATATTTTATTCTTTTTTTTGGGATTATATGATTTGAGTAACAACTAGTGTCCATTCTATATATGGACAACTATATAAGACACAAAAGAGGTGATAACCCACAATGTAACCAATGTGTTTTCTTTGGTCAACCATAGAACGGGAACATGAGGTTTCTCATATGATTTGATATATTTCTGGAAGGGCAATCGATCATTGTAGCTAGTTAGGCTGCGGACCCAAAAAAAAAAAAAAAAAGAAATTATCAACACCCGAGTTAAATTTTTTTTGTGATCACCTTAATAAATTCTTTCACTTGCAATTGACAGCACCCTAGATATATATAGTCAAAATAAATTACCAACACTATATAGAATTGGGGGTTTTGACCTTGTACATTTCAAACCCTTCAAGCACAAGACATATAGAATTGAATCCCAGAATCAGGAGTCATGATGTGTCAATGTTTCTAATTCGGCTTCGAATACTGGTCTCTGGTTTCTACTACGTTTTTGTTTTCTTTCGTACCAGTACGCCTCTGGACTAGTATAAGTTCTTTTTTTTTTTTTTTTTTGAGGAAAAAACAGGAGTCATGCTCCTATCTTTTATTAGCCATAAATTATATTACCTGAGCATCTGTATCTGCTGAGATCCAAATCGGATCTCAGGATTCTGAGATCCCGATCCGACGGTTCTCAGGGTCCCTGAGAACCGTCGGATCGGGTTCTCAGGGTCCCTGAGAACCGTCGGATCGGGATCTCAGGGTCCTGAGATCCGATTTGGATCTCAAGAGATTTGAGTTTGGTTGTAAGGAAAATAAAACAACTAAGCTAAGTTCTTCTTGCTACAAAATTGATTGAACTGCCCGTAGGCAATGTATGTAGTAGTCATGTGAGTTTTTGGATTTTGCTGTTGTTCTTAATTTCTTGGTCGTTTTCTGTGATTGTGAGATCTCCCATTACGTCATCTACGAACAAGTCCAAGTATATACATGATCTATATATAAGCAATTAAGCATGTCTTTTACGGTAGTTTTTATATATATGTTATTTATTTTAATTTTTAAGTTTTTAACTAATGAGTTCGTACGTATAAGTGGGATCATATGAATTTTCCCTAAAATTTACCTTAATGTTACTGAATTTTCTTCAATAATTTAGTAATATAACAAAGCCATTATCATAAATAACAAATTGAATTTAAATTTATAGAGTATATAAATTACACAGTTGGTCGACATAAAGGATTATCACTTTACTAAACTGGTCTGTAAAGTTTCAAAAATATCAATTTTGTCTTTAAAGTTTCGAAAGTATCACTTTCGTTCTTAAAGTATTGATTTGCTACGATTTTGGTTCTCGAAGTTTAAATGTACCGTTTAGGTTCTTACAATTACATTTCACTTGTATATGTATTATTTTATTCCACAAAGTTTTTATTAAATACTTTGTACCAAATCAGTCCTCTTATTATCCCTTGATACTAGATTTTCTTATAATAAATATCCAATATCATGAACACATATATTTATTTGTACATTATTTTAATTTTTTTACTATTTATATTGTCACTATTTGTAATGATTACTAAAATGAAGGGACCAAATTGATATAATTTAAAACTTTGAGATCAAAATCATAGTAAATCAATACTTTAAAAACCAAATTGCCAAACTGATACTTTTGAAATTTTGAGGACCATTCGATATATATAGTGGTAATACTTCAGGGACCAACCATGCAATTTACTTTAAATTATGTCAAACGTATTTTGAATGTGTATATCCGCAACCCATAATTTATACTCTAGAAAGGCTTCCCAATTAGCACCTCAATTATGTCACATAATCAATATTATTTTTCATTGATCTATAATCTCCTTCATGTACATTTATCTAGTGGCTTATCATGTGTTTTCTCTTTCGTTCGTCATTAAATAAGATGAGTATATATTATATACTTAAGACAAAATTTAAATATTGAAATGGTTCCACATTCATGTGTTAATAACTTATTATTAATTTATTATAGTCATATTAAAATTTAAAAATTATGTTTAATTTTTTTAATATAAGTATATTATTTTTTAAATTCTTTATTATTTATTTAATGTTATTTTTCGGAACGAAGCCCCGAATAACAGCTCTAGTCAATATAAAATTCTTATCTAAAGTTCTAAACTCATCAAGCACAGTAACAATTAATAAATGCCACAAATCATTTAATTATTTAATTTCTTTAATTCCAGCAATCACTTTCCTCGTATCAGTATAATTAACAGGACTGGTTCTTAATCTGTTTCATACACCAAAAAAACAACATTAATTAGTTGCATCAATAGAGCTTAATGATGGGTATTAATATATATGTCACAATCTCATCTGGGTATATATATATATCCCTGAACACGATAAACAAATTAAGTTGTTCTCTGGTCGTATTATACCGGATTGCATATCACATGACGTACGCATCATCTTTTGAATAAACTAAAAACAAAAACCCATGACGTATCATATGATGTATCCATGTAGTGACCCAATGAATAACCACTATACCAATCGAAAATTAAACAAGAACGAGGTGTTATTAACATAACTCCGTCTTTGAAGGGTTCAAACAAATCAAACCTCACTTTAAATTTGGAAACCGGTTTTCAGTAAACAAGAACACAAGCTTACAAATCAAACCCCCCTCTCTCGATTCTAATCTTTACTCGTATATACAGTTTGAAATTTTCAAGCCAAACCTTCACTCCAAGTCCGATACATAAAACTGACGCAATTTTAAACGACGTACATCCTGCCTTGCTGTTGAAAACTTGAAATCAAATTTAGACCCATATATCGATCCCCTTTTTGACGTTTAACTCGTTCAAACAGCATTATAATTTTCGCCCAAACTGACTACGAAATTTCTTGTATATATATATCTATATATATATATATATATGCATGCAGCCACTCTCCCAAACTTGTCTCCAATTACCCTGCAGGCAATATAAATTTGCATCAGTCACAGCTTGCTCAATATATTCTGCCGGTGCTACAAAAACCCTAATTAAACATCACTATTACAAACACACACACACACAACACACACACTTTTAGTGGGCATTGATATATTACAACTGATCAGTTGTCAGCAATTATATAAACATCATGTCGTCGACTATCCGTAGCAGAGCTCTAAGAAGCGTCAATGTCGCACGTTACATCCGGAAGCTGCCAAAGCATCAAGAGGTTGCAAAGCCTAAGGCGGCGAAGGCAGTCCTCACTCCAACCTACGATGTGTTTATTAACCACCGCGGAGTCGATACGAAACGCACCGTGGCGAGCCTGCTGTACGACCGACTGGTGCAGAGGAACATCCGGCCGTTCCTTGACAACAGAACGATGCAGCCCGGCGACAAGCTGTACGAGAAGATCAATGCGGGGATCAAGGAGAGCAAGCTTGGCGTGGCCATACTGTCGCCTAGCTACTGCGACTCCTGCTTCTGCTTGCACGAGCTGGCTATGCTCGTCGAAGAGAAGAAGACGATCATACCGATATTTTATGATATCAGACCGTCTCAATTGCTTTTATCGGATGTGGAATGTGGACCGATCTTTACGCCCGAGGAGATCGAACGGTTCAAAATGGCGTTGCAGGAGGTCAAGTACACCGTCGGCTTCACATTCGACTCCCAAACAGGGTAAGCATATAATTTACATATATATATATATATATATATAGAGAGAGAGAGAGAGAGAGAGAGAGAGAGAGTTATGCTACGGTGAGTCATGACTCACGGGCTGCTTCGTGAGTCAGGATCCAAAAAACATATCAAATCACCTCCAAATTTTGATTTATATGGCTCAATAAATTCT
Source organism: Cyperus esculentus (assembly GCA_030179965.1). Classification (NCBI taxonomy): domain Eukaryota; kingdom Viridiplantae; phylum Streptophyta; class Magnoliopsida; order Poales; family Cyperaceae; genus Cyperus; species Cyperus esculentus. The sequence goes on along the minus strand of JASGLE010000035.1, from coordinate 2,505,471 downwards.
TCATATCAAAATCTTATAGCACGCAAAAATTTTCCATTTTTTGAGATTTTTAATTATTTGTTCTAGATTTTTTAAAATGATACATAAAACATTAAATATTTTATTAATATTCTATGGTCACTTTTAAAATATATATATATATATATATATATATATATATATATATATATATATATATATATTAATATGCCTCTTCATGCATGATGCATCCTCATTTTATCTCAGTAATATATGCTAATATATATATGAGTATCTTCATTTTTTGAAAGACAAATCTCAGTTTAAGCAATTTATTTTTAGTTTTTTTTTTTTTTTACTAATCAATTGCTTTAGGTCAATGCTCATGTGAATGAATTTTCTGAATAAACATTTGAATAATATTATAGTATCGTACAAACAGTGAAGATGATATGTATATCTAAGAGTAGTACTAGATTTTTATGCATGATCTTCATTATATAGAGAAAGATCAAAGGCAAATTAAAGAAAAAATCCATCTGTCAATGCTGTAGTTCTATTGACTGAACTAAATATATATCTCTTGTTTTGAAAAATGCATTGGTAATTAAGCAATTTGAAAAAAAAAGAGCAAACCTAGCTTGAATGAATGCAAATATATACCATAAATATGGGAGTAATATTCATGCACCAATTAAACTTAAAAGCATAAAAATAATTATACAATGTATATTAATTTACTCTATATATATGAAATGTAGTAGTATATATAACTCTGACCCAACGATTATATAATTAATACTTAATACTAATGAACAATTTTTATGTTTTTTTTTTACAGGAATTTATCAGACTTGGTGAACAGAACTGCAGACATTGTCGAAAAAAGACTACGAGAAGAATAATTAAAGAATCATAATTAACGACGTGTATACTATGGCGACAGAGCTACTTCAAAGGGATGAATTATTTTCTTCTTCATACTTCGTTAACACATTCTTTTAATTGTTTAATTTTATAATAAATAGAGTTATAATTAACTCCAACACTGGAAATATAGTTGTTGTGGCGTTTTTTGCCCATCTAATTTCCACCCAAAATTTTTGTTAATTATAGAAATAATTAACTTATTATTAAGTGCAAATAAAGATTCTTTGTTCATTTTATTTTTTTTATTACTGATCATCATGTAATAATTTTTTTTTTCTTTTGGAAGAAGATGACAGAAGCTGTCATCCACATCTCATATGTAATTTTTTTTTTGGAGGTAAATATGTAAAGTTGTTATAATTTTCTTATATATGAATAATAAAATTTGAAATTCACTATTAATTTATTAGGTCCAAATATATATTATTCCTTAGTTAATATATCTATTTTGCCTAATTAGCTTACCAATCATAATACGAGGTATATGTACCTTAAAATTGGCCAATTAATTGGGAGGATTCTCTATAGATCAGTTAACGCGTTTTTGTCTTGTTCTCTCTTCAAAAACGGCTTCGCAGAATGGACTTCAGAGTTGGTGCCATAAATCTATGGACAATGATACCATACCACAAACTTTGCCCCCACAACCCTATGATGAGGTGGCATATGGGTGTGGAGGGTCATTTTTGTAAAATTTTGTGGAGCGGAGGTATATTTTTGTAAGTTTATGAGGGTCATTTTTGTAAAAATTTTTTATGGTAGGGTAATTTTGTAAATTTACTTAAAAATAAAGGATATTTCTGTAAAATATTCTGAAAAGAGTGATATTTTTGTAAATTTTTTTCAAGTGTATTGGGGTGTTTTGAAAGTATTGTTTGTGGCAAATTATATTTATCCTAAATCTAGTAGTAGTCGCATGTATATATTGACACAGCAGCACATATATAGTACTGACAATATATATGCAATATAGAAACTTTATGCGTCTACACTGTAGACATCTACAGATAACACATAAGGTATGACAAACGAGACTCATAATGTAACACTTATATCCATATGTATCTTCCAGAGTAAAACTATGGTGCTCTTAAGCTCACGGGGGCCTCCCGTGAGCTTAACACCAAAATTATATCAAATCATATCTAAATTTTGATTTATATGGCTCAATATATTATTTATATCAAAATCATGCGTCATGCAAAATTTTTCATTTTTAGAGATTTTAAATATTTATTTCAGATTTTTTAAAAGTTACATATAAAACATTGCTTATTTAATTAATATTGTATAGTTGCTATTAAAAAAATCTGAAATAAATACTTAAAAATCTCCAAAAATGAAAAAAAATTTGCATGCTATAAGATTTTGATAAAAAGAATTTATTAAGCCATATAAATCAAAATTTGGATATGGTTGATATGTTTTTGGTGTTAAACTCACGGGAGGCCCCCATGAGCTTAAGAACACCGTAGTTTTACTCATATCTTCTATAGATGTCCATAATGTGGCGAGGCATGTATGACTCAGAAATACAATACTCCAACTCCTAGCTTTAATTCGTCCAATTTATTTCACACATTAATATTTAGGATACTTTTTTTCATGAGCTGACAACACAGGTCCCTCGCATATTAATATTTAGGATGTTTTTTTCATGAGCAGTATAAAGTGGAGGCATTATATTAGTTAGGCAAAATATATAATTGGCGCGTTTAATATAATTTCCCTATACTATATATGACACGTACCCTCAACGAAGGGAGAGATGAATTGGAGAATTGAAACTTGAAATAGTCAAATGAAAAACCGGTCTTTGTTTCATTTTGCATGTAAGCGGTCACAACTGGAATTTGATTTGTCAAATTCATTACTTATAAAACACAATTCTCTTAATTAATTTGCAACTCATTTTTAAGAATTTTAAATCATCTTTTGTTGATGCCCATGTTTGAAACTTAATTATATATGTAAAATGGTTCTAAAATAAATCTCGATTTTTCTGACGATTATCTTTCTTCATAATATATCTCTGTTTTATGATTGCTATCACTTTTAAATATTTGTAATAAAAAAAAAAACGTGAGAAAAAAGTTCTAGGCCTTCATGAAAAATTGGAGGTCCTTTATGTCATTTTTCTGGGGTCTTTCTATGATAGATAAAAAAAATGAATTGTTTACAATTTTTTTATTTTTTAGGTACAACATCATTTTTTTCATATACATATATATACAAGACTGAATTTGCATAAAAAATAATTTTATCAACTCTGTCTCTACTTAATTTGTAAATGCCCACAATCACACTTTATTTCTTAATGTTGTTGATTGCTTATCCATTTGGTGTTGGGATAATATGAAGTGTGACATTGGTTCTTACAAAAATTATTTATAAAATAATGATATGGTTATCTATATATTATTTAAATCAAAATTAATTTTGAGAAAAAAAAAAAAGCAAGACATATCAATATATCATGTAAAAAGAATATGAAATCCCAAAGGACCCAAAAAAGAATATATATATATAGTTCCTCAATTTTTTTTATTTTAAAAGCATGTTGGATGAAGAAACTGAAGGGCGCCCCAGAAAAAAATTTCTGGGTCTTTTTTTATTTCTTTTAAGGGCCGAAAAAGTCTTTTTTGGAATCTTCTCAATGCATGTAGAAAAGAAGGTAATCACTCTAAAATCCACGAATTATTTTCTTACATATCCAACGTTTTTAATGAAAATAATTGGGGTCTAATAGTAAATTTCCAGATGCGAATGAATTTTTATAGGGCCCAACAACGACTTTGGACCCATACCGATTCGAGTAAGACTTGGGCCCAATTACATGCCAACTCAAAGCCCACATAACACCATGTTAACCATGAGTCTGACAACAAAAGATCGGGAGACAACTTGATGTACTTCAATGAGGAACAATTAATCTATAAACTAAAAAGAGGGGTAACTCTTCAAGCACCTCAACTATGCCACATCATCAATATTATTAACCATTGATTTTGTTTAAATCTCTTCATCTACTTTGATCCAATAGTTTATATTTATTCTCTCTCTCCATTTAATAAGATGATATGATAACAAAATTTAATCTTTAAAGTGGTCTAATATTTATGTGCTATTATTTATAAATTATACATTATCATCATTATTCATGTCAAAAAATAATTTGTGGAACAAATCAATGGTTAAGATGATTACTAAGTCTATAATTCATAGTCCATAGCTTCCAAGCTTTTTAGCTATGCCACATCATCATTAATCTCAACCATTGATTTGTTTCTCTCTCTTCTTTATCTTAATCAAATGGCTCAAATTAATTTTTCTTTTTTCATTAAAAGAGATAATATAATTTTTCTAAAAAACAATTTAATACTCAAAATATTTGAGACCCTTTGTGTGCTTTTATATGAATTATTATGTAGCTAAAAAATATGTTAAGTTAAATATTTATTTAATAAATTTATGAAAAAAATGAAAAATTTATATTTATTTCCGATATATATTAATTTATGTAATATTATTTTTTCGGGGCGAAGCCCGAATCACAGCTCTAGTAATAATCCATAAAGAGGGGTAGATTTTCAAGCACCTTAACTATGCCACATCATCACTATTATTAACCATTGATTTTGTTTGAAACTCTCCATCTACTTTGATTCAATGGCTTGTATTTTTTTCCTCTCCTTATTAAATAAGATGAATGTGACATGTCTAAAACAAATTTTAATCCTTAAAGTGGTCCAACATTTATATATATGTTATTATTTATAAATTATTGTATTATTATCATTATTATGTACTTACATAAAAAAATTACAATTTTTTTTATAATTATTGTTTAATATAAATCTGTAAAAATTTATAAAATTCTTAATTATTTATTTGATACTACTTTTCGGGGTGAATCCCGGGTTACCGCTCTAGTTAACTTAATACATCCATTGATCATTCTCAGTTTAAAATTTACTTCAAAAATCATAATAATTCATGAGTATCTCTTGAATATATGAACAATATCAACTACTGAATTTGAAATTTAAATATCAAATTCGCTAGTTGGATTTAAATTTAGACTTTATGTTTTATAAATTGCAGAGATCATCAAAATATAAGAAAAGTTATATTCTTTTGTGTATGTAAAAAAAAAAAAAAAAAAAAAAAAAAAAAAAAAAAAAACGGGTTATAAATTCTTTTTTATGAGATAACTCCAAAGATATACTAAACTAACAATATCTTCTATGATAGATTTCGATAACTTTAACAGATATACAAATGTGAACGCCTTTGTATGCTGTTCACAACATCACAAAACTTGTATTAAACTATTAATGAAGGAAGATTTTAGCTTTTATACTTTGTACATATATTTATATTTACTAGCAAGAAACCCGTCCGTTGTGTGGGCGTTTTAAATTCTAATCTCATACTATGTAATTAATACATATAACGTGCTTTTTGTTTTTGGCTAATTATTTACCATTTAAATTTCATTCTTACACTAAATAAACTCATTGAATGTTAGAATATAAAGTATTAATTCCTCATTAATGTAAATTCTAATTAATATTGATATCTTCCATACCAAGATTGATATCTTTCCATTTTTGTAAAAACCAAAATGGAGAGGAAGTTGTTTAATTGGATAATATCAACATCTTTGAAATCAATGTATTTTGATCTGTACCGTTGATTAAAGGGTAGAATGAGAATTACGTGCTTTATAATAGTATAAATGGAGACGTTCAATACTTACATGCTTTATAATATAGTATAAATTGTGTCGAAAATATTTGAAAACGACAACAATTCCAAGTAACTGAAAAAAAAAAAAAAAAAAATGTACCACAACAAGCTTTTTCTGGAACATGTAAAACAAAAGGAACGTACAAACATCGGTTTCCCCTTTTTGCTAATTCAAAACGCCACTAGTAAAAATTGGAGACGTTCGATACTTACGTGCTTTACAATATAGTATAAATTGTGCCGAAAATATTTGAAAACGACAACAATTCCAAGTAACTGAAAAAAAAAAAAAAAAAAAAGAGTACCACAACAAGCTTTTTCTGGAACATGTAAAACAAAAGGAACGTACAAACATCGGTTTCCCCTTTTTGCTAATTCAAAACGCCACTAGCAAATTAAAAGAAGAAGAAGAACAATTAATTTTTTAGTAACATGCATGGAAATAAAGATTTTTCAATTAACCTACATATATTGTAAGCAAAACTGAAAAAACAAAAAAGAAAAAGGAAAAAAAAAATGTGAAACCAAAAATTTGAGTCTGTATCCTCTGCAGTAACTCAAAATTTGATTTAGTGCATGGACGATTTTGGGTCATTGGATGTGTATCTTCGTCAGAGGAAAAGAAAACGGTCAGATTTAGATTTAGGGGGTGTCTTTTAAGGGGCAGTCCGGGCAGCAACTCAGATTTTGAGTTACCGCAGAGGATTTCATTTCAAAAATTTAGGGAATAAATTAAATAGGTAAGATTGCATGAATGAATGAACATGACGGTAGCAAGAGATTTGCTGCACCTGCAAAATCCAATAAAAAGACAAGATGTATAATATACACTCCTCTCCTCTCTTGCTACTCCTATATATTGAGGTGAGTGATCAGGCAGAGTTGCTGCATTGTTGAAACTTGAAACCCTACCACCACCACCACAAGCACGACGACAACGAAAAACCGACCGACCGCCTTCGTACGTACGTCTTCCTCAATCGATATATATATATAGCCATTGTTGTAACATAATAAACTCCAATTATATATATATATAGGTATTTATTAATTTGTAAGAGATTTTAAGTGTGGAGAATTGAAGAAGAAGAAGATGGAAACAGAAATGGTTGGAGGCAATTCAATCTTTTCCAAGCCTCAACGCTCCGTCACCCTCAAGGTTTGTATGCTTATAAAATTTGCCAAAAATTTGAGTTTATTCTCTCTTTTTTTTTTTGCATTTAATTGAATAGGTTTGTCCCTTTTTTTGTTCATCAACTTTGTTTTATTCAGAAAATAATAAAAACAATTGCTAATTTTCAAATTCGACAATGTAAATTGTGATATATTTTTGTAGATATTATGCCCATGAAAAGTAACGAATAAAATTAGGAATATCACAAACCATCCATATATAGTGCTTTGGAGTGCTTTGGAATTTCGATAATAGAATGTACCTAGTATGTTCGTGATGCCAAACAATTTTACTTTAATTATGTCTCCTATACAAAGAAAAAGAAATGGGAGAGGGTAAATAAAAATTCACTTTTTCCCAAAAAAAAAAACAAAATAAAAATAAAGAAAAGAAAATTTTACTTGAATTATCCAAGAAATTAAAGAATTTGTGAGGTGAAAAAATGGGGTAAAGGAAATTTAATTTGTCATCTTTACGAAATTCGGTATCATATTTCCATTCAACAATTTTCTAGTTCATATTTGGGCTGGGCTTTCATTCCCAAATTTGTTTAAATTTAAAGCCTGCCACCAAAAATCATAAGGCCGAGAATACATTTTTTCTTTTTTATTTTATTTTATTATTATTTTTTTTTTGATGTTTCGTTTTAAGAACATAATAGCTATAGTGCCAAATTAAATGCTTATGTGATATGAGCGCTTCGATTTCACATCCTCTGCCTTAAGGCAGTGTGCCATGAAGCATATGGGCCATTGGATCGCCTTAAGATTCGAGCCTGCACAAATCTTGAGGCGATCCGGCTTGAACCTCGAGGCGATTCAATGACCATGTGCTTCGTGGCAGGCTGCCTTAAGGCAGCGGATAAGCACGCGATTGCTTCATGTCATGATCTGACATGATGATTTTGAATTTGGGTTTGATGATTTTTCACAGTTTGAGGATGTTGAGTACAAGATCAAGAGCAAGGCGCGCAAGAGCGGTCAGAAGAGCTCTACTCGCGCCATCCTCAACGGAGTTTCAGGTAGGTTCTGTAAACACATAACTTCAAAATATAAGAACTTTTTTCAAAATTTATCTGTTTTTTGAGTTGTGTTTCACAATTTCAAACCTATTTTTACCAAACATTAGTTGAATTTGATGAAGGTATGAAAAATTGTGTTTTCTGTGCATGATGTAATTAACAGGTGTTGTTCTTCCTGGAGAGATGCTGGCATTGCTGGGCCCATCAGGCAGTGGCAAGACCACCCTCCTCACAATCCTCGGCGGTCGGCTCTCTTTAAACGGTCCCAAATCCTCCAAGGGTAAACTTACTGGCACTATCTCCTTCAACGGTTGCTCGTACTCGAGTTCTCTCAGTCGTAACATCGGATTCGTCACTCAGGTAAAGTATCATTCTTTCTTTCCCATTTTTTGGTTGAATTGGAGGATGTTCATGATATATTTTATTTATTTTTTTTTTTTGTTGATAATGTGTTACCGAGCGAAGCTTTTTTCGATAATACAGAATGTTGGTATTAAGTTATTCGATTAATAACACTCGTACATCGAATCAGGATGATGTTCTATACTCGCATCTCACTGTCACCGAGACGCTACTCTACACAGCGCTGCTTCGGCTCCCTGATTCCATTCCTAGGAAGGAGAAGGCTGCGATTGCGGAGAGTGTGATGGCAGAATTAGGCCTGACAGCATGCCGTGACAGCATAATCGGTAATTCAGAGAAGCGCGGTGTATCAGGCGGGGAGCGAAAGCGTGTCAGCATCGGTCAGGAGTTGCTGATCAACCCGAGCTTACTGTTTCTGGACGAACCCACCTCCGGTCTAGATTCGACTACTGCCAGTAAGATCGTTCTGACCTTGTTGAATCTGACAGAAAGCGGCCGCACGGTGGTTATGAGCATACACCAACCATCCAGCCGCATGTTTTACATGTTCCATAAGGTGTTGCTTTTATCGAATGGCAATCCGATATACTTTGGCAAGGCTTCCTGCGCAATGGAGTATTTTGCAAGCATTGGCTACGCCCCGAGCGTGCCCATGAACCCGTCCGACTTCCTTCTTGACATTGCCAACGGTATGTTAGTCTGGTTCATGTGTGAATCCCTGAATTCATTTGTAATTTCTTATAGTCTCTCTGAGTTCTGGTAATTTTCTGTTTCTTTTTCCAATTTGATTTTTTTTTTTTTTTGCTTCATTGCATGAACATTTAATGGTTAATGGAAACTTCAATGCAAATTCAAGGGGTTTGAATTTAAAGAGGGAAATTTTCTTGGTCCAGGTCAAGTCTGGAGCATAAAAACATCAAAACTAATGACAGGAATTTAGTGGGTCAGAGCTCAAAAATAGACTTTCAAATCAATTTCAAATCTGGATTTATGACTAAAGAGTTTTGTTTTATGTACCTATGGTATCTACTCTAGAAACAAGAACATAATTAGAAAAGTTACAAGTACTTGAAATTTTAGTGCACTTTTCTTCAAACAAAAATAGTTCTTATTTAAATTTTTAAATATGAGTGTCTGTTCTTCCTACACATTTTGAAAAATACAGGACAAAAAATGTGTACAAATTGTGTAAAATTATAGGTATATTACCTGACGAAGTAGCGTGTGATACGGAAGAAATCAAAGCCGGACTGGTTTCGGCATACAACATGAAGCTGAAAAGCTTTGTGCAGGAGGAAATGGAGCAGGTGTCGAGGCGATTGAAAGAAGCCGAGCAGCGTAACGAGAAGGAAACTTGGTGCACCAATTGGTGGAGCCAGTTCACGGTTCTGCTGGAACGGGGTCTGAAACAAAGACGGCATGAGTCTTTCAGCACCCTCAAGATTGTTCAAGTTCTGATCTTCTCGGTTCTCGCCGGCATACTGTGGTTCCAATCTGGAGGACATGTTCAAGATCAGGTATACATACATGCTTGTCGATTTTGTATATATTCCTGTATCATTCGCTGGATTCTACGTTAATACCTACATATCCAAGATTCCATGTTCAGGTTAATGATTCTGTTGGGGCGAATTTATATTATACTAACAGTGAGATTATTGAATATCATTATATAGGTAGGATTGATTTTCAATATGCTCGGCATTTGGAGCTTCATGCCGATCTACGAAGCGCTCTTCACTTTTCCCCGAGAACGCGAGATGCTGACAAAGGAGCGGTCGTCCCGGATGTACCGCCTGTCTCCTTACTTAATGGCTCGTTTGGTAGGCGACCTGCCAATGGAACTGATCCTGCCAACAGTATCGATCACCATAACCTACTGGATGGGCGGCTTGAAGCCCGCCGTCCTCAGCTACATAGAATTCCTCCTCATCATCCTTTTCGGCGTTCTGGTCTGGCAGGGCCTAGGTCTCGCAATAGGCGCTTTCATAATGGATCTCAAGAAGGCAGTGACATTTACATCGATAATCATGCTATTGTTCATGATTGTCGGGGGGTTTTACGTGCAGAAGGTACCCGTGGTTCTTGCCTGGGTCAAGTATGTTGCTATCAGCTTCCACACATTCAAGCTGCTGCTCCTGACGCAGTTCACTCCGGCTGATACGTACGAGTGCGCACCGGGTCAGCGATGCAGCGTGGCCAATTTACCTTCCATCGCTGTGGTCAGCTTTCGGCACAAGGAGTATAGCATAATTATATTGTTTGTGATGCTGATTTTGCTCAGGTTTCTGGCATATTTGGGTTTGAGGAGAATCGGGGTTGCCAAACAATAACTTCATATCAGTATTTCAGATCAGTGGCAGGAAAGGGGTATTTTCATGTAGCTCTTGCTGGGTTAGTAATTCCACTAAAAGTCAACCTGGGAATATTATTAGGCTAATTCTACTATGAATCAGATAAAATATGGGTCACTTTTAATAATCGGATGGTCACAACTCACAATATGTCTCTTAAATACAATTAAAGAGCAGTGTTTGATAATAACCGCTCAATTTAAAATGAAAGGTTGTTTATCTGATCCATAGCAGAACTACTCATATTATTAATTGTATTTTTGTAGTTTAAAAGATGTTTGTCTGAAGAAATTTAAGGTGATAATGACAGAATAGCATCTCAGTGAGTTATTACAGAAATGTTTTGACTAAAATTTGGCCATTAATTCTGAATTGTTTTTGGTGTGGTCTACTACATACTCTAGTTTATTTATTCCATGCTTATTTTGATATTTTCTGATTGCTCTCTAAGTTTTTTACCCTTTTAAAATCTTAAAGAAGAAAAAAGGAACATACTAATGAAAAAAATTTTGTCTATCCCTAAAATAAACAAATCTTAATACTATCCCTCTTTTCAAACAAATCTCGAAACTATCCCTATTATACCGGCGGCCACAGCCACAAGTCAAAGTGACCGCAGCAGTCAGCTCGGAATAATTTGTGTAAAAATTGGTTAGACGTCTGTCTGACCGTTGCATTTACCAACCGCTGCGGTCACTTTGAATTGTGACCGTGACCGCAAGTAAAATAGGGACAGTTTTGAGATTTGTTTCGAAAGACGGATAGTATTAAGATTTGGTTTTTTTAGGGATAGACAAAAAAAAATTTCGAAATTCTGAGAACAAGAATAAAGCACAAATAAATGTCAGACTTAGGATCATTGATCCATACTGGTACCTATATATAAAGGAACTTTGTTGATTGTGGTACTGGTAACTGCAGAAACACTGTCAAAATATATACTTGCCAGACCAGAGAATCAGAAACCCTGTCCCAAAATGCACAAGTTCTATCCAACAATTGCTGCCAGTTTTGTGCAAACCAATCAGGATTAGTGACAGTGTTGATCGATGCACTTAATCCGTTTCGTTACTTGCTCAGTTGCGAATATGCCGTACAATCTCTTGTAGAATATATACTGGCAGCACTGAACAAGTGCTGCCTTTTTCACATTCAGATCACCTTGAAGCACCACACACTTCCAAATGACCCTAATATTATCACATTTCCACAAACTTTTTCTTCATTTACCGACACCGACATGCCGTGTTCAAGAAAAACATTTCATATATTTACTAGGTACAAATTCATATAACAAACTCTTTTTTACTAGTATATCAAATTTGCTGGTATACCATGCTGATAGATAGAGAATTTTCTACTGAAACAAGAACTTGTACCAGTACTCTCCATGCACATAAGCCATGTACATATATTACATATATATACTTTCATGTCTCAATGCACATAAACATTTTACTGATAAGTTGAGTTACAAATCACAGAATTACAATAAAATGAGAAAAAAAAAAAAAAAACAGTATGAAGAAATTAAGAACAGACCTCACCATCTCACAGTAAGGCAACAACCATATATATTCCCTCTCTATAACAATCCATGCCGCCGACGATTATCAGCGCGCCACTAATTAATTATCTGCCTCTTTGCAAGGCCTTCTCAGCAGTGTCCATCTCCTCTAAGATCCTCTGCTTGCGCTTGGCAGGAATCGGGGCGGTGGGTCCGAAGCTAATGTAGTGACCTGAGACGGCGTTGAGTGCAGAGTACATGTCACGAAAAGAAGCCCGGCCGAGTAGCGACTTCTCGCGCCTGTATTTTGCGACCCAGGCGTTCGACATCTCTCTCAGCTCCGCCACTGCGTCCGCCACATCCGGGTCCTTCTTATCCTTTGTTATTGTGTTTCTGAAATAATTAAAAAAGAAATTATAAAGGAAAATTACCATTTTATGTTTATATACTTATATTATATAGAGATGTCTGTACTTAATGTAACATCAAAATTAATGTCAATAATCACCATCTACGTATGGAACTAGGGGTGTCAATCGTTTTGTTTCGTTTAACGAAACTATAGATCGTTTCGTTTGCACGAAACAGAACGGAAGAACGAAAATGGAAAACGAAATGGAATATATTGTTTCGTAGTGGTATTATTATATGATAATGGAAAACGAAATGGAATATATTGTTTCGTTTTTTGTTTCGTTTCGCATAACGAAAACGCAAGTCGTTGCGTTAATTGTTTCGCTTGGACGAAAGGAAACGAAATAACGCAAAATTTTGTTGCATTGACAACCCTATATGGAACCAGCTGTCTTTGAGGAATTAAGGCACAGTTACAGCTTTGCTATGTTTCATGGAAAAAAAAAAACATTAAATACAAAAAAATTTTAATCAGATTACAAATTTACAATTTCATTTGTACCAATTACCAATTACCAACCAAAAATCACTGCTAAAAAAAATGAAAAAAAAAAATTATTTGTAAAACACTTTCTTGTTAACTTTCAACACACATACCTCACCTTGCTAATCACCTCGGTCGTCTCCTTGACATACTCGTCGTCGGAGCCGGCCAGCGCCGGGTACACGGGCGGCAGCTGGGAAGCAATAAGTCCGGCAGTCAGCATGGTCGTGACAATCTCTCTCCGCGTGGCATTCGCACCGACAGGACGACGTGTCTGACCCACCAACTGTTTACACACGACAACCGGCCTTACGTAACGCGTCGGTTTGCCCGACGCCGGGCTCGCCAGTACCGAGGGCGATGCTGAGGTAGCCATGTTTGTGTTCTGTGAATTGTATCAGTCAGTCAGGTATGTAATGTAGGCACTTTTACTTGATTACTTTCCAGCCAAACAAACAACACATGTTACTGGATGGATAGTGAGAACTCAAGGAATTCAAAGAAACTGTCCTCTGGACAGAGCTGGGTGCCACGTGGCTTATCACCTTATCCCTTACCCATTTCCTCCCTGACACTTGTGTGGATCATAGTCCAGATCAAATTCCTGCCACGTTAACAAACAAACAAACCACATTTCTATTTATGGGCCTGAATTTGAGGCCCAATATGTATCAGGCCCAATTCCAGGCCCAAAATAAAATGGAGTGATCATCATCAGAAGGGGAGGGTGGATGAGGAGGCGACACCTGGCAGTGTGGTGGGGAAGTGCAATTCACATCCTCTCCTTCGCAGTAACTTGCTGCGCAGCATCCCGGCCGTTGGATCCGCTTCAAGATCCGTGCAACTCAACCGCATCGTTGATTCTCTGCGCTGTACAGTACAGTACCGCGCAGAGCAGAGGATAAGCGCGCGCGCGCGCGCGCACTCGATCGGGGAAGGAGGAAGCGAACAAAACAACACGCGTGTGGCGACCGTTCGGTATAACAGCAGCATTCCCCCGCATTCTCTGCTCTCAACACCTTCTGCACCTCCTCTCTTTCTCTCTAACCTCTCCTCTTAAGATCTCTCTTAATTTGCTCTATACAGTTTATGCTATCATTACCTTAACTCTCCTAATTAACAGTCCCCTTATGAGTGTTGGAGGAGCATATAATCATATATAGAGTGACAGATTGAGAGATTTTAGAGAGATATATATATAGAGGGGGTTGTTAATTTGTATGTATGATGGAGAGCACGGATTCGTCGTCTGGCGCTCAGCGTCTGCAGATGCAGGAGGAGGAGCAGAAGAGGCAGAGGCAGCAGCAGGTGCAGCTGCCGCCGGGGTTCAGGTTCCACCCGACGGACGAGGAGCTGGTGGTGCACTACTTGAAGAGAAAGGTGGCGTCCGCGCCCATCCCCGTCGCCATCATCGCCGAAGTCGAGCTTTACAAGTTTGATCCCTGGGAACTTCCTGGTAATTTGTTAATTAAACACTTAAAATCCATATTATTTGTGTTTTCTTTGATGTTGTATGTTCTTAATTTGATTAACTTCCTTTTTTAACACTGTTATGTGAACATTCTTATTTCTTAAACAAGTTCGGAAAATAAAAATTAATCATGGAGTTTTAAAAATATCCAATATACAATTATTATGTATTTTTTTTTCCTCCTAATGTTTATCTGTTTTATGTAGTTTTTTTTTTTTTTTTTTGCATATTAATTAAAACTTTCCATCCTTTTAGATAGTGATGTGTACAGTACGCGCGTCATATGGTTAGAAGTGAAAATCATAGAAAAAGAGATTTTCTAGTGATGATATTTACACAAGAAGCTACCAACCATGATGTTTTTTATTATATATATACTATTGAGAATAACCTCTCATATGTTGACAACAATAAATCCTTGTTTATTATTTAATAGTAAATAATGAAATATCATATAATATAGCTTATATATATATAGCACCACTAATGAAATTTCATTGGTTGACTAGAGCAGGATAAGGCTTAATTATTAATTAATTAATTATTAATCTTGCATGTTATATAATATATATATATATATATTAGAATTTTACTCAATATTTCCACTAAAAATATTTCTTTTCGATCTGACGATTATAAATAAAAATTACCCATTATGAGATTCATCTGTAACCAATAAAATTAATTACCTGAGTGTGAGCATGAAAGTAACGTCCTATATATTATTGATTTTGCACACAGGAAAGGCTGCCTTTGGGGAGCAGGAGTGGTACTTCTTCAGCCCGAGGGACAGGAAGTACCCGAACGGGGCACGACCCAACAGGGCGGCGACATCGGGGTACTGGAAGGCGACTGGCACCGACAAGCCTATCCTCGCAACGGGAGGTGCACACAAGGTCGGCGTCAAGAAAGCACTGGTTTTCTACAAAGGAAAGCCTCCCAAGGGGACAAAGACCAACTGGATCATGCACGAGTATCGCCTTGTAGACAGCCCCTCGATCATCACCGGCTTACGGTCGTCGAGCGGAGAACCGAGTAGCAAGAAGAAAAACTCTCTCAGGGTATATATATTGATTCAATTCTTAATTAGAAGCAGAGGCAGATTTTAGATAGATAGAACAAGTTGATGAAATTTGTTTTAATACTTTACTTATGGAGATTTAAAAAAATCAATTATACTTATTATTTGTAATTTTGTACAGCCATATGAATATCTTAAATTAATAGCAACAAGTTGATGAAATTTTTTTAATATAATTTACATATAAATTGAAAAGCTCAATTATATATACTAATTAATTAATCTGTAGTCTTATAAATTGTTATTGCTAATATATATTCTAATATCTCATATATTCTCAAAATTTAAAATTTTTGCATTCTCATAAGTTTAATTTTGCCTCTTTGGTAGTTTGGTACTTATAATATCATGACTAAATTAGGCATGTACATATTTTGCTACTAGTTGCGTATATATTGTAAATTGTATATGATTCAACTAAACAAAATTTAGATTTCAAAAAAAAAAAAAAACTAAACAAAATTTAGATTTCAAAAAAAAAAAAACTAAACAAAAATTAGGGAGCACGTTATTTGGCCATGCATGATATCTTGCATGAAAAGTTGCTAAACAAGATGTCTAATTTTTTTTTTTTTTTTTTTTTTTTTGTTTGAAGTAGAACAAGATATCTAATTAAATTTCATTTTTGCAGCTAGATGACTGGGTCCTGTGCCGGATATACAAGAAGAGCAACAAATGCCCGAGCGACGACGATCAGCGTAGCTTCCAGAGGGCAATGGTCGAGAACGAAAGAGACGATCCGGTAGTTGTCAACGACATGGAAGCCGTGCCTGCTCAAAACACACCTCCAAGCCAATTCCGGGCCTTGCCGGGCAACTACAACAACGCGATTATGGAAAATGAGGAGATTGTGTTCTTCGACGGCCTCCTGACAACCCCCGACGGCATGAACGCCGCCGGTAAACGTGTTGTCACATCTCCATACATGATGAATGCAACAGCAACAGAAACAGCACCAACTCTGCCAGTGGCAAAAAGATTGGCCGGCACCAGCAATGCCAATGTGATCTCTGGCAGTACTGTAGTCAATGGCACCGGCAGTACCGCGGCGGTGGCAGCTTTCCTCAATCAGCTGCCAGTACAAGGCATGGCTTATCTTGGGGATGGTAGTGCAAGTGCTGTATACATCAGTACCAGTTCACTGGCATTAACTGGATGACCCAAAATTAATTTGCTTCATGCAGGAGTTAATTGCAATTACACTAATTAATTCAGGTGATATATAGATGTGCACATGTTAATACAAGATTATATATATTACTTATTCATGAGAAAGCATATATATATGTAATTAATTAAAAGCTACTAATAATTAGCTAGTATATATATATACATGTGACTTGCTAGAACATATTTATATATATCACTACTATTTATATATATTTCCTCAAAAAATAAAAAAGCACATGCATGCACATATATATATGTGTAATCTAATAATTAGTAATTAATTAAATAAATTAGTGTGTGCAGAGGGTTGTGTGTTGATGTGTACGTAGTTATATATATATGTTAGGTTGTTAAAATTGCTTAATTATATGTGATATTCTTGATATTGTAATTTATATATTAATTATATTCTGCCGACAATTTTGTGATGTATAGTTTCAGTTTGTTATGTAGTGAGAACAAATTTAAGCTAACAAGTGCACATGAAAAAAAAAAAAAAAAAAAAAAAAAAAAAAAAAAAGCTATATAAATTTATAATATATATATTAATTGTTGATAAATACATGCAGCTTCCTAAGCTCTATTTCAGTTAAACTGTTGCTTAAGATGCATATATATAACACACAATTAATGAAAGTGCAAATATAGACTATATAGTTTCCGCTTTAATTAGCTTCTTGTATAAGCTAGCTGGTTAGTTAATTAGCTATCTATCCTATTACACCTGGCGTAATCTGTCTGTTATACTCTGCCTACCCATTTCCATCTCTCTCAAGCTAACTCAATTTAATAATTTATAACTAATTTCATAAATGATATTATTTTGAAAAATCAATGAACCAAGTATTAAAAAGATAACATGTAGAACCCACCCCAATTAAGTAGGTCACTCATCCACCCTTCTTACAGTTTTGACACACTACGTGCACCCATGTGCTTACTGCAGTGCATATCTGTTCAGTGGAAAATGATATCTATTAGTCGGAAAGATATAAATGTTTAATTACTGAAAAAATGGTATTTGTTCACTGCAAATAAGGTAGACCGGTGAATAAATAAAAGGGTGGACACTACCTACTACTCTATTAAAAATTGACCAATAATAGTCCAACACCTAATCATTCCTAGTGGGGGAAAATACCTGGGAATTATTCCCTTATCAAGGTATACATACAATATTATATTCCTTCATGATCAGCATTATCATTGTCAGTAGTATTAATTTTTTTTTCAACTTTCTATAATTATGAAAGGTGCCAAATTTACACTGGGTGGTAAAAAGCAATGGTTAATATATATGATACCAGCTGATTGGCAATAGTAAAAAAAATCAAAGAGAAAGATGTTGATCTTTTTATCTTGTAGGGCCATTATCAAAGGACAGTATAAACTGACATGTCATGTCTGAGTTGATCCCTGCTGTCTAATCCAATCCATTAATTAATACGTCGTGGCAGTAAGCCAATCTTCTTGTCTGATTAATTAAAGCTTTAATTTCTCACAACGATGCTGACATATATATGTGTGTGTATAGCTTTGGTTCTCCACTTCGATCTCCTTCTCCCCCAATAGCTAATTAACGTGGTTGTTGTTGTGTGTGTATCCTTGTTTAATTTATAAAGAGGAGTAGGTACGTAGCGCCCACTATTTTTACTTATCCACTGGTCTACAGTATTTTAAATGAACAAATATGGTCTGCAGTATTTTAAATGAACAAATATTATTTTTCAGTAAACATGTATATCTTTCCGATCATATAAATAGATATCATCTTCTAGTGAACAGATATACAACGATTTCCAGTAAACATTTATGCAACTGTGGTAATTAAGCACAAGGGTGTACGTGGTGTGTCAGAACTGTGAGAGGAGTGGATGAGTGGCCTACTTTATAGGGGTGAACTTTAATTACATGTTTCTCTTTTATAAATTCATGATGACCATATATATATCGCTTTCATGGAGGTAACAAGGTATATATCTGTCCAAATTCAACAGCATAGATGATGTTTTATTGCTCATATACATAGAATAGAACACTGCTTGCTCTACATCTACATGGTTAAAATTTTCAAGTGATCAATATTTAGGTAACAAACATCCCAAATATGTTTCGGAGTAGTTAGCATTTTCTTTTTGGAAAACATGTAACATTCACTAGATTTGTTTTATATTAACCACACATATACAACATGTTCACTAAAGCGATTTATTTACAATTTTTATATAAACATGACATTTAAAAAAAAAAAAAAACGTATCTAGCTATTTTAATTTTAATTAAGCCAACAATTGTACATTTCAAACTACGAATATATACAATTGCAATTACAAATAAAAGAAATGAACAAAGGTGGCCTTGTAGACGATTATTTAATGGGCTGCACAATCTATGATTAAAAAATCAATCTGATAATATTATTTTGTCTGAATTCGCATTTTATTTGAGATTCATGACGTCGTTGAACCCAATATTAATAACAATATATATATACCGGATTGAATTTAAAACATTATCTATAAGTTTACAAAAACATCTATAAACATTTTTCCACTTTTAGATTTTTTTATTTTTTAATTCAAATTTATCAAAAATCTCAAGTTGGCAAGATTGTCCAGCATCCTCAAGTGATGCTTCGCTTTATTTAAACAATAATCATTACTATCCTTATTCAAAATTCATAATATAGAGTAAGTTACATAAATAACCTGTAAAGTATCATTTTTTTACCAAATTGATCCTTAAAGTTTTCAAAGTATATATCAATTTGAAAAGTATTAGTTGCTATGAAATCCTAGAGTTTCAGATGTACCATTTTGTTTTTTAAAAGTTTTACTAATATTTTATCATTTTGGTCCTAAATTTTTTTAAATATTTACCAAATTGGTCCTACGTCGAGTATTTTATTCAAAATTATTATTTTCATTTATCGTAGATTAATTATCATCATTACAAATAAAATAATGATAATATATTATTATAAAAAATATATATATAATATTCAAACAAATATATTTTTTCATGTTATCAAATACGTAACGTATTAACTATGAGGAGGGATCCATTGACAATGCTTAAAATGACAATCTTGACAATCAAGATTTTAAAAAAATTATAAAAATAGTTAAAAATTCTTAAAAATAGAAAAAAGTTTACAGAGATATTGTTGGACTTATAGATTGATTATGTATCAAATTATATTCAATTTAAGTGACGTTTGATAGCTCTTTAAAGCTCGTTAAAATTCAACCGTTAAAAATGTATATAATTTTGATAAACTATCAATCGATGTTCAAATTGATTGAAATTTAAAATACTATTAATCTATAAGTTAAAGAATGCATCCATAAAAGTTTTTTTATTTTTAAGATTTTTTATGAATTATTACAAATTTTTCAAAATCTTGATTGTCAAGATTGTCATTATAAGTATTGTCAATGGATCCCTCCTCATTAACTATATATTAAGTATATCTTACAATCAATTGATGTCAATTGGACTAATTTGGTTACAAATAAAAATATATTATGGATCTAAAATGATATCTTAGTGAACTTTAAGGACCAAAATGGTACATTCAAAATTTAAGGGTCCAAAATGGCAGTAAATTAGTACTTTGAGGACCAAATTGTTATTTTTGAAACTTTAATGACCAATTTAGTTAAAAACGTGAGACTTTAGGGACTTTGTGTAATTTAAAGATACTATAATTAATATTAAATTTTTTAGTTATGTCACGTCGTCAATGTTTTCTTGATTTTAGTATATATATTTATCCATTTGTTTTGATCAAATCGCTCATGGATAGTTTTATCTTTGCTCATTTAAAAATACATACATAGTTTTTGTCTCTACTCATTTAAACGTACTATGCATTTAATAATTGTTACATTTTTCACAGGTAAAAAAGGTTGTACTCAGATTTTACTTAACTTAATATAGAAAAAGATTGAAATTTCCTTTTAAAATATTTATTCGATAATCCTATGACTTTGTTCGGAGCGAAATAAATAAGGTCATACCTAGTATCCTCAGTATTTATCTCCACATGTCTACATTGTTACAAAATTTGAGATAAAAATTAATTTACAAAATATAAAGTTTAAAAGTTACAAAATTTTTGTATATATGGACATGTGAACAGTTAAATTGTGGACTCTTGGGATATTCTCACAATCACCCTACTATTAGAAATCAGGTGCGGATCTTCATGTAGGCCAAAGGGGGCAGTGCCCCCCCCCCCCCCCCCCCCCCCCCCCCCCCCCGCCCCTTCCAAAAAATTTTTATCTAACAATGAGCTATGAATTCATAGAATTTTGACCCATTTGTTATTACCCGGCTCCCCCTTATTTCATTAGTTGGCATTTTTAATTGTTTACAGTCAAATTTTTTGCATACAAATCTCCAGGTTCCAACCAATTGCAGCATTGTTTTATATTATAGCTCAACGTTCTCTCTTCATGGTAATATAATTGCCCCCTCTTAATATCTTTTCAAAGTCCGCCACTGTCAGAAATACTACTATATTCCTAAAGTAAAATCCGAAAATATCTCGAGCTCCCATGCATATATGCATATCATTAGTGGGTCCTTCTATATTGACAACAGATGGATAGAGCTAGCCTAGCAGGATTTGATGGGTGTTGCTTGGGGCAGCGTTTGATTTACTTTGGAACAGCTTTTTGCACTATATTAGACCATATTACCCGTTTACAATCTATAGAGCACTAAAAAATTGTAGGGGTAATTTTGTTCAAAACATGCTAAAAAGCTGTTTGGAAGTAAGACAGCCGCTGCCCAAACCAGCAGCCGGATTTGATTTCCCTTTCCTATTCTTCCTTTTCTACCTTTTCTCATTCTGTGTACTTGATGAAGTGCCGTCGAATTAGCTATCACTATATGATATATATGTGTACCAAGCATAGTAACAAATTATTGATTCGGAATTCGTTCGGCGAGGTCAAAAGTTCGTGATTCGGGTATTATTCGGGTATAATTCGGGAATAGTTCGGCTTATATAATATAATAAAAAATATATTAAAGTGTCAATATTTTTAAAAACCAAATAAAAAAGTACAAATTTTCCTTTAAAACGATATATAATGTGTTTTATTCGCGAATAATTCGCGTATAAAACGTTTTATTTGCGTAAAAAACGTTTTATTCGCGAATAATTCGCGAATAAAACGCATTATATATCATTGGGTAGTATTATGCGGGATTCGTTCGGCTCTTGTGAAAAAACGAATTATTCGCGAATTATTCGCGAATAAATCGCGAATCATGTTACTATGGTACCAAGTACGATGGTCGATGGTACACGATCAGGATCAGCTTAATTATATATAGAGAAACATCTTGTATCCATTGAAAAACCGCTCATACATTCATAGATGTGTACAGAATATTGTAACAGATACACCCCAAAATTAATGTAACAGATACATCTCGCGAAATATAACATATGGACGCTATGGACAGTTTAATTTTCTATGGACGCTAGGTATTACTTTTTAGATATATATATACAATAAGTGGGCTCCATACATGCCGGCTATACACGAGTGTATAGATAGATAGATAGATAGATAGATAGATAGATAAGGATCGTAGACTAAAGGGCGATTTATGCATGATTTTTATCTTATTTAATCCCGGGGACCCACGGGTATAATATATATACCGAGTGCAAAAATGACATTTACTGCATAATTAAACATTGTGTAATTTGTGTTTTTTTCTCGGCTCCTTAATTGGAGAGGGATCAACATCAAAGCCTATAGTAAAATTTTACAGCTTATGACATAAGATTCTGTTCTTTTTTTTTATTGTAAAGAAAAGGTGGAACTATACGGGCGTGTTCGGTTGTCATGAGATTTGGTGGGATGGAAATTTACGGGTACGGGAACCCACTACGTATTATGTGGGAACCCATACTCACGGTAAGATCATGGGTATACAAAAATGGTTGTTCGGTTGTATCATGAGAAATATTAGGGGAATTCTATTTTTCATTTAAAAAATAATTGATATGCATTACCTTCTTAATAACAAACGTAAATAAATTTAAATGAAAAAACCGTTGTACAGTTCCCAAATATAATTTAATGCAATTATTTATGTAAAACTCCAGATTTAATAAAATTAAATTTGTCATTATAACTTTTTGAAAAAAAAGTTATTATTATATTAATAACTAGACAATATTTTTCACTTTTCACTAGAAGAACTACTTGTTCTTTCTATTCAATAAATTTACGTTCTTTGTAAATTACTTAGTACATGCTATTTTAAAAATTGCTTTCAAAATGCTTATAAAATGATTGATTCGATTATAGTGCTTGTAAAATATTTTATAAAATAAAAAATAGAACATTTAATAAACATGAGCTCTAGATATAATTTAATCACTTGTTAACACGAATTAAAAAAGAAATATGTATGTAAGAAACATTCATTAATGATAACATAGAAAGAGAGAGCATGTGGGAAATTTTTAATTGGGTCAAAGTGAATTAAAAATTTCCCACTATTTTGTGAAGAGTTGGGAAAAAATGTAGGTAATTTTCTCATTTCCTTTGCCCATCAAAATGTCTACCGAACGTATGTGGGAAAATTTTCGCTGCTGAGCAAGAAATCCATATATTTCCCATGATTGAAATGGCCACCGAACAGGGCCTACAATTTTTTTTCTTCGACTGGGAAGCTAGCTGTAGGCATGCAGTTGTCCAAACTTAACTATCATTATTCAATTTTAAAGAGAAAAAAATACGATAGATTAGTGTATATATTGTTTTACTGATCATCTCATATTTTAATTAATTAATTTTGTGATCCTCTTTTGATATTCAAAAGTTTCAAAATTAAACAAGTAATACTTTTTTCAAAATTAAAGAATTAGTACTTACACGCATGAACATGAGTTGTTGGATTCAGAAATACATATAGAGGATGTCTCCTTAGTGGACAACTTTCAAGCGAAAAGCTCTCACAAAAAAAATAAATAAATAAAGTCAATTCAAACTTTTTATTAAAGTTATTTAATCCTACCAAGATTCTAGTGCTGCTAACATTACAAATGGCTTGTTTGTTATATAGTGTTGTGCACTGGCTAGAGCAACTTAGAATATTTTCTTTTATAATTAATTAATACCATATTTGTATAGTTGTTAATTGTTTCTAATCAATATATTTATTAAAAGAGGCAATTAGCTAACAGTATTTCAATAAAAAATCTCCTAAAAACATACTCTGCAAGAGTACATACTCCTAATACATTAGGTATGAACACTGTGATGCAACATATGTTAACACCCGATTGAATTAAAGTATGAACACACAAATTAGGGCGGACAGTCATTCACCAAAACGTAGAATCTAGAACTCACCCTAATTGAATCATTTACCAGATGTGTAATCTTGGAAGCTCATGCGGAATCTTGGATGCATATATAGGTATGAACACTAATTAAAAACGTCGACCGTAAACGTTCTCATCATGGAAGGTATGAGCACCTTGATGTGTAAGTATGAACATAATTTGATCGCAGATAATTTATCCATCATAACGTCATGATGCAACAGATTTAAGGGAAACGCTATGCTGATACCAATGGCGCTCCTGTCAACGATAGGATCAGAATTTTTTTTTTTTTTTTTGCGTTTTTATGCAGCGAAATTTGGTATTTATGCAACGAAAGCTGGTAACTATGCATGTAAACTCAACTTGTTGTAGTAGACATATCTTTCAAAAACTAAGACATGGTACAAAATTTGGTTCAGCGAATTTCAACCGATTCATGACCCTATCATCCGGTTCATGATCCATTCGTCTGGTTTATTGTAGCATCTCCTCTTTCTCTGGTTCTTTCAATATGCATGTAAATCAATTATTTATGCATGTAAATCAATTAGTTATGCAAGCTTGTTCTTTCAATATGCATCTAAATCAATTATTTATGCACGCTGGTTCTTTCAATGTAAATCAATTATTTATGCATGTAAATCACTTATTTATACATGTAAATCACTTATTTATGCACGCTGGTTCTTTAAATATGCATGTAAATCAATTATTTATGCATGTAAATAACTTATTTATGCATGTAAATCACTTATTTATGCATGTAAATTAGGGGTGTCAAACGGACGCAATTTTGCGTTTTTGCGTTTCGTTGCGTTTGCACGAATCGCAAAACGCAAGAAATTTTGCTACCGTTTGATAGACGCAACGGTAGACGGAAGAATTTTTGGTGCCGTTGGATTGACGCAACGGAAGACGCAAATGATCCGTGACGTTTCGCTTAAGTTGCGTATTTCGTTTAATCTGAGTTGTTATCTATTATTTATTTGTGTTGTTAGCCTGTTGGCTATGCATTAAGTATGAAATTAGTTGTGACTTGTGAACATTATTTTTTATGTTTTTTCATGCTATCATTGCTGTGTTATTGACTTATTGGCTATGTTATATTATGCTATAGTGTGAAAAATATATGGAGGTTTGAAAAATTAGTAAATTAGTGTAACTTGACTGTTGGAGGGTGTTTTACGGTTATTATGATTTTTATGTATTTATTTCCATTTTATATACAATAATATGCAAGTTTAGGCAACCATTTAAAAACTGTACATAAATTTGCGTCTTTGAACGCAATTGCGTTTCGTTTCGTTAAAAAAAACGCAACAGTAGACGCAACGAATTTTGGTTTCGTGTACTTGACGCAACGCAAGGCGCAAACAATTTTACCTGCGTCTTATAAGCGCAACGGAAGACGCAACAAGATATTTGCGTGATCGTTTCGTCCGTTTGACAGGTCTAATGTAAATCACTTATTTATGACCGGAGCAACTTTGACCGGTCAAGTCCCTCGGTATCAACGACGGGAGCGACTTGAGTGTCGCTATATCAGCACCCCAGATTTAATAGTGAGACCCAACTTTCGAAGTTAAAATAACTGATTAAGTAATTAAAATCTGAATTTTAAAATATAATCTTGAGTGGATATATTTACGGGGACAGGTGAAGGGGATAAAAAGTTTTTTTTTTTCTTATTAAAACTAAAGAATATTGATGCGGCCACTCATGGGTCGACGCCTATTTAAGTGCTAAAAAGTTCAAAAAGGCTTCAAAAACTTATTGACCACTCACCATCTGCCACATGGAGGAAAAACTAAACACCAGAAAAACACTATTTGGGAACTCTTGGTTCACTTGGGGCCTAATTAGTAATTAACAATCTTTTGGAAAAGATAAATTTATTGCTTAAATATGATTAATTAGTATTTAATTGGTGGTGAATGAATTAGTGGGGGTCATATCATGTGTGCTGATATCAATAAAATTGATGTGAATTGAAATTTGACAGTGGCAGCAGTCGAAAGTGAAGGCGATAAATTTTGTTACGAGTCGCTTAACTATTCGTCGAAATATTTTTTTTTTTTTTGAGATATAATTAATTTTTATTAAGAAATTAACATAGAATATTATGTTAAAATTTGGATTGTGTGTTATTCACTTATTTGCAATTTTGCATCACATGACGTTTATGTTTAACCTTGACGTTTATGTTTCGTAAATCCAGAAGTACTGTATCTTAATTAAATGCTACATCTTAATACAATATATACTCACTCACAAGTATTATATATAATTAATTTGAATGAAAAAAAAGAAGTATATTTTCATGTCTGATTTTTTTTCTTATATTAAGATAAATTTAACTATAACATGTTTTAAATTGAAATTCAACATTGTATTATATAACAGCAAGTAAACTTTAATCATTGTTTCTAAACCCAATTCCTTTGTTTTAGTTTTTAACATGCAATTCTATTATTGAGAATTAAAGATGGAATTACTATATATATAAGGGAAAAATGCATTGATCAACAGTTCCCCGTATCATATCTACACCATTGATTATGGGTTGACTCCCCATCTAGACCGTTACCAGTATGACTAAACTGTACAATAAACAGTATTTTACAGTGCTAATATCTCCCCGTTAGATCAGAAAGCTCAAGAGGATCGCGTGCTCTCCAGAAGCTTCACTCGATTTTTGTTTTTTTTTTTTTTTAATCTTGAACAGCTTGCTCAATGGAATTGTCACTCTCCCTCTCTTCTTTCTCTCTTCCAGTGGGATGCTGACCATCCATGGCTCCATGGTTCTCTTTTCCGTTTCGGTGTGATGCCGACCTCAATATAACTCTCTCGGTCTCTTTGACTTCTCTCTCTCAACTCGGTAGCCCAGTGTAAATAAAATCAAAATGATATAAATTTTTTTTGTATACATATAAAATATGATATATACAACATATTCTATCAATTTGTTTTGTAATTTAAGAATTTAAAATGTAGTTATTTAAGATTTAATTAATGGTCACCCGTGAGAAAACTACATGCATCGTAGCAAAGTGTCGTATATAGTTAATTAATACGGCCAATCGGATTATTAACTAATTAAGGTCTATATTAAACAGTCCAGATTTTAGCAACAGATGTTATATTTTTGATTGTGGGATCCACTTGCATAAACACAAAAATCTATAGTACTACTTTGCAATACAAAATAAAAAATAAAAATTAGGCACGGATGTCCATTCATTTCTCATGGATTATGCTTTTCATGCCATTGCATTTTGGAAAGATCTTTAAACTTTTTTTTTTCTTTCTAGGTCTATCCTAATCTATATATCTATATATATAACTCTCATGGGGGAGGAAAATGCAAGCACCACATTGATTTGAGTTAAGAGCCATACAATTTGGCGATCATACGGTCCAAACAGCTTTTAGACATCTCCATTTTTGTTTGGAATAGAGACATCGTTGACCGTACTTTATAAAAAAAATTTTCATAAACAGCCTCACTAATAAATTATTTCTTTTAATGATTGAACAACTAACTTATTATTACAAATGACTCCCATATCGCGTATGACCCAAAAATTATTTAACAATCCATACTCACATATTAAAATCACAGGATTTATATATTGTAAGTGATTCACTTATAAAATGGGCTAAAAACTTTTAATAAAATCATAAGATTTATATTTGTTTCAGTACCAATTTTTTTATGATGATGTTTTTTATTAAACCTAGTTTCATATAAAGTATAATTTTACATGCAGAAGTTGAGATTGGTACTAGGCTGCATTTTGGTCTCTGCATGAAGACATCCTATATTAATTTATGAATTGATTTCTCATATAAGTATATGCACTGTCCAAAATGGGCCTAAAATTGGTTTCAAAATTAGTTTTGGGCCATAAAGAAATGATGAACAAAACTGATTTCATAGCATTGCCTGTTCACCAGCTCATTGGGCTGTGGCAATCAACCATATATTTATGATCTAAAAGAGCCGTCAAACGACGGGCACTGCACTTGTATTAGGTTACCGTGTCATGCATAACGCACGGTAACCTATCTCCGTGTAATAGTGTAGTAAAATTCTATATGAATATATATATATGTCTTTTGGAAAAACAAATTTTGCCTCTTAATTAATTGGGACACACCACCAATTATTTTGATTTATTTATTTATTTATTTTTTTTGGGGGGGGGGGGGGGGGGGCGGAGGGGGGGGGGGGGCCTGAGGACATAAATTGGGAGGAGATCATTTAGTAAGGAGATGGACTACAACGTTTTATGATGTCTACTGTGTATGATATAATAGACCACATTATAAATTGGTAGCTAACTAGGATGACTTCCAAGAGGTCATAGGTTCAATCCTCTATGGACACAAAATAAAAGGTTTCAATAAAACTGATAGAGTATTCCACTTTCTTCAAAAAAAATAAATTGGAACTCCTAGATAAAACAAACTTGACATCTTAGCAAGGCCAAATCACAAATTCTTGGTAACTTGTTTTTTTAGACAAAGATGAGGATCAAGCCACTCAAATTTAAATGTCTATAAAAGACGGGACATCCAGGTTTCGAACCTGCGACCTCCCACACAGAGAGCGTTACCCTTAGCCACTAGACCAAAGGCTGGTTCTTTTAATTCTTGGTAACCTAGAGACATATTTACTTATTTAGGGAGGGGATGATTTAGTATGGACATAAACCACGTTATAAATTGGAATTTACGGTATATTTAAAGTTTTTTTTATAAATTGTATCACTTTCTTTTTTTCTTTTTTTTTTTTGACATCATTAAGTTTTTGAGGTTCAAGTTGGTACATCAATCATGTGTATCTGATGAAATGGGAAGCGAAACTGTGGCTTTTCGATTCAAATTAATGGATCTTTTTTATATGTGTAATCAGGAAACAGTCGATCTAATTAAAATCATTTTTCTATGTGATTAAATAATAAAGGAAACCTTGTTTTATCAACATATATAAATCGATATATTGATAAGTACATGCATTAATAAGTTACCAATAAATATCTTGTTTGAATTAATCCGATGAAATAAAAAAATGAAGCCATGCTTTTTTTTTTTAAATTTTAAACCGATAGAGTATATATATCTGGGACGTGTTTGTACAAGGAAATATTAATAGGTTTTATCCACACCTTAAAATGTAGAAAAAATTTAGGAACATTTTATAATTTCTTTAGACTTTTTCAAATGATCCCAGCTGATTTAGAAAATTAAAAATATACAATAATATATATGGTGATGACCGTACTAATGCTAATATTAAATTAAAGATCAAATTTAATATAAGAAAAACAAAAATAGTATCCAGAGTCAAATTAATAAGAGGAACCCATTTTCATTTTTTCATATGCCACTTCAAATAAACAAAAAGGTATATTCTGCACAAACACGTCCGTACACAGAAGCAAAAGGTCAATGGCGAGCGGGTCAAGAGCATAGTGACATAATAAGGCCTCAAACGTAGACAAAACAATATTAATTCTTACTACTAATAAAAGCATACCGAATTTTTTGACATCGAAAATCTATCTTCCAAAAAAATAAATCTCAGTCGTTGATTGTTTGTTTAGATTGATCACCACCGTTGACGTACATTAATACCCGTTGACATTCTCAGCCAATGTTGTCAAAACCGGACCGGACATCGACCCAGTAAAGATTCGGGTCACTGGTTTACAGTTTACTGGTCAGACCACCGAGTCAACCGGGTTGAATGCTGGTTTTTCTCTTAATACTCATATATCTATGCCATGTGATGACAATTACAAATATAATAAAAAATCACAACATATTATAAGAATATGCATATATTTATTAAAATGCATCGATATGAATTATAACTAAATATATAATAAAAAAATAATGTAGATTTTGATTCTCTTTAATAATTTTTGTTCAAATATTTCTTTCTGACAATCAATAAATAAACAGAAATGCTTTGCATCAATAATAAAATTAAATCCTTGTAAACAAATAAATTGTTACGTAAAAAAAATATAAAAGACCATAATTTAAAATAAATATTTAATATATATAATCACTATTTAATATAAAATATACAGTTGTATGCTTATATCATATATATGATAATATGGGTCATAGAATGTTTAATATTATGTAAAATTATAAGATTATATGTGAAAAAGTTTCCAAAACAAGTCTCAATGCGCCAGCCACCCATTTATTACAGTAGCTATGCATAGATTACTTAAGTATGACCCCTCTTTATTGGATCGGGATCACCTGCTTTTTTTTATCTGACGGTTGATAAACACCGAAGTTTATTGAGATCCGTGCAGAAAACACCGAAGTTAATGAAGTACTTTGAGATCGGTGCGACAACTGATCCCGACCTTCGGATTGGAAAAGCAGGCCCTGCTTTTCTGTAAAGAAAAGCAGCAGATTTTTATCCCTCTTTATTGCACCTTTCAAGAAGAAAAAGCAAATTAATAAAAACCGGTTATTTCAAAGATCCAATCCGGGTTTTTTCCCTAAAAATTATTGGTTGAACCGGTTTTTTCTGGTCCAACTACGTCTCCGATCTAACTTGCAAACTGAACCGCAATTATGTCCGATTCCGTTTTTTTTTTTTTTTTTTTTTTTGAACCGCCGGTCCAGTCCGGTTCTGATAACACTGTTCTCAGCCCATTAAAATTAAAGACCCATATAAACTATCTCAAATTTAGACCATTACATATTATCTTAAAAAATTATAACTTATAAGAAATAATAATTTCAGCGTTGAGCTTTTTACTGGTATAAAATAAAAATAAATTACACAATTGTCCTTTCTTTTTTTACATCAAAAAAAAAATTATAACAATTGTCCTTTCTTTTTTTACATGAAAAAAATTATATACAGGAGCAGTGGCTAAGTAGGCTTCATACATCAAAATAAAGGCAAGTGCCAAAATAACAAAGAAATTAAATATAGGGATAATGACCTTAGAGGCCCCGAACTTTCACCTTGTGACAAGTTGGTCCCAAACTTTTATTTTAAACAAATACACCTCCAAACTATGGATTTGTGACAATTTGCCCTTCCCCCTCAACCATTAATTAGCCATATAATAATTCATTTGAAATATCAAATGACTAAAGTACCCTTGTATATTTATTGGATGCATTATTTTTATTATTACAACACATAATTACATAAATAATTAAATTATTATTTTACATAGTTACCTAACTAATTAAAATTAATATTTTTTATTTAAATTTATGAAAAAAAAACTAATTGAATATTTGAAATTGTAAATATATATACAAAATTTATCACTTTTAACTTTGTATATAAATATATCAATATAAAGATGAATATCATTATAAAAATAAAATAATCATATGAAATAAAAGATGGCAATGTATTATATAATATAAATTTTTAATTAGGTACTTATATGATTAAATAGTTCTTATCTCTTTACAAATTATGAATTAATGAACCATGAAAATTTTAAATATTATCTTACAAATGCATGAGGGTATTGTGGTCATTTCATATTTCAAATGAATTATTATATGGCTAATTATTGGTTGAGGGGGTAAATTGTCACAAAATCATAGTTTGGGAGGCAATTTGTCTAAAATAAAAGTTTGGGAGCCAACTTTTATCATAAGATGAAAGTTCGGGACCTCTCGAGTCATATTCCCTTAAATATATCCTACTTTCCTTGGTATCAAACCGTCAGGTAGTTGCACTTGCATGCACAGCTCAAATAATTAATTTTTGGTCTACAATTAAATTAGGGAAAGACCTTGTTTCCTGTAGTGTGAAGGTGAGGTAATGAAGAGTGCAATTAATTATAAGCATATTTTTTAATTAAAAAAAATGGGCCAACTTTTAACATTAATTAAAAGAGTAATCTTTCTATCCCCAATCCCCCATAAATATACCCATCCAAAATTTCAGTCTAAGATCTGGATTCTAACAACTTAATCAGTTATTTTAATTAAATAAAGTGTTCATAGTCGGCGTATTTAGTGTTTATACCTATGCATCGAAGATTCCATATGGGTTGTCAAAAATTCCACATTATGGTGAATGACCATATGCCCTAACTTGTGTGTTCATACCTCATTCAATATGGTATTCATATCTGTTACATCAGGTGTTCATACCTGATGTACAATTAACTTGAGAGATTTTTGTTATGGTACAATTAACTTGCCTCTAATTAAAAATAAAAAATTCCCAATTCCTTCCATTGGAGAGGATCCATATATAAATGGCGTACTTAAGAGGTTGTTAATGATTCGGTCACGACTAAACTTTAGAATCTAATCTAATCTTATTTTTCTTAATCTCTTTGCAGAAAGATGTGTATTATTGCTCTTTAGTCTTTCCTAAGACCCTTTTCAGATTCCAAAGGGTAATTAGCCAGATCATTAGCAGGCCCAAAAGTTGTAGCAATTAATTTGTGTAGATTTTGACGTCCCCTTTTAGAATGGGGATAGACCAACTACTAATAATTATGTTCCAAATAGTATCACACTGTATTTGTATTAATATTTTTTTTTTATGAATATTGATGAAATTTTGAAAATTATTTTGGTTATTTCTATGAGAAGTGCTTATATTTTATGTATATTGGGATCACAAAGAATTTAACATATCAAATTATATATACAGATTATGTTAGAGCACAATTTGTAATTAAATCTTAAAAAATGGTTTTTGAATCATACACATTTATTTTTGTAATTACAAAATACAATTATTATCAGTACGAAAAATATATAATAACTTGTTTTTGTATTTACTCGCTACATGTTTTGCTGTATTGCTCCAGTCAGATAATTCATCGTTAATAAAGAGACATTCCATAGAAATCTAATTCACAAAGAATTCATCATTTTGTTAATACCTTTTTTTTTTTCTTTTTGAAAGGTCAAATTATTTTCTTGTTCAACAAAGAAGAAAAAGAAAAGTAATTAACACCTTTTATTGGTTTGAATTATGATAATATATTTATACTAACTTTCAATGTTGCTTTATTGTTAACAACCCATTTTATTTATCAATTCAACCCTAAAAGATTTGTGGGACCATTATATGGCTCATCCATCCTGCTATCCCTCTCTATTTTAATACCTCCATTTCTTTTCAAACAGTAGTACATTTAATTTGGTATGGTCCAACTTAATTTAAATTTAGACTAACGGTTTTACTAGATATTCATACTTTCATATCTCACTTAAATTCTATCTGAATTTAATTATTGTTTGAGAAAAAAAAAAGTTTGATGCTGTTAATTTATAATAGAAATAGTGTAGATTTAATTTATATTTCCAATGCTAATCCGGACCAATTTTTATACTCACATATACTGATTATATTTATATATAGCACCCCCTTGCTATAAGGAAGGGATCACATGCATGACAATTATTTTACTTGACATCATGATTACAACACTCTCAAATAAATTTGTAAAAAATCTTAAAAAATAAAAAATCTTTTATAAACATGTTCATACATTATTATTTTTTTAAATTGGAAAGGTGATAATAAAATAATGTGAATTTTTAGAAAGGAAAAAAAATATGAAGCCAATATTATGATGACAGATAACCAACCAGCCATACTTTTTGTCGTGTAGTGAAATGTTCAGATAAGAAGTTTGAGTATCTATCTCTTCTAATCTGTTGAAATGAATACAACTCAATCATCATACCTGAAAAAAAATAAAAATAAAAAGAGTTTGTGTCAATTTAAAACAAAAAGTGTAAAAGTCAAATTTGAAATTTCATAACAATTTATTTTATTTAGAAGTAGAAATATATAAAGCTGAAGTGCTGAACGTATTACCTCTGTAATGCAACATTTTCATGTAATAAATTTTAGGTGTAATCCTGATCATGAATTTGATAGTGATAATCTGATAATAAACTTCTCTCCCTTTCATACACTAGAAGTGTACCCTCACACTACTGCGGGTAATTTTAATTTTCATTCAAGCTAATTAAATAGGGTGAAAGAATCGAAGAGAAGAGAAGAAATGGGTTTGTGACTTTAGCAGTCAATACTTTAAAATGTCAGCCAGACAATTCGCCACTTCGATTTTGTGCTGAGGCAGAAATTGAGAGGAATATAAGATGAAATTGATACGATGTGAGTCTTCATTATTTTGATGGGTAGAGATTAAAATGAGAGTTAGATTATAACTATTAATAGGGGTTCAATTCTTAGCTTCTTCTTAAAGGAGTACAGATACAGATATATATTCAATAATTCAACACCTAATAATGTACCAAACATGTGTCTAGGTCTCAGGATAGTGAAATAGGAAATGCCATCTATTTAAAACTTAATTTGTTATCATGTTTTTTTGGGAAACTTTATGTGTCCACACGATGGACATCCATCACACTCACAGTGTGTAACACATGGGGCTCACTATGTGACACTTTGTGTCTGTGATTGACGTCTATCGTGTGAACACTAGGTGTTACTCATGTTTTTTTGTATATATAACTACAACCAATTGCTTGAAAACAGAGGGAATTAAATTAAAGCAAGGTCATGTCCGTGATCATCATCATCATATGACAACACAACACACACCTACACAAGATGCATCCTTGGCACAATGGCACTGCATTTAATTTATTATTAACTCCATATATCTTTCTCCATTTCAACCAAGCCAAGACAAGTTAGAACTTAGAACACACATCATATATACACACTTTTCTCGAATAAACAATTTTGGCACACCATGTACACTTATATCGAATCCACCTTTATAAAGTAAGCTACCCATCCACTCATGTGCTTACCACAGTTGCATAAATGTTCACTGGAAATTGTAGTGTATCAGTTCACTGGAAAATGATATATAATTGATCGGAAAGATATAAATACTTACTGAAAAATGATATTTGTTTATTGAAAATACGGTAAACTGGTGGAAAAATAAAAATGGTGGAAAAATAAAAATGGTAGACGCTAGCTAGTCTCTTTATTTATTTGGTATATGAAATGCAGATTCATCATCATCTTGGTCAAACTCAACCCCCAATTTGCATTTATAATATTTTAAATTGCAATTAAAAATGCAATCATGGAAGGGGAACGTAAAATTAAACAAATTCTATCAACACAAGCTAAGAAATTCCAGCTTGTTGTTGTCCCTCTGTGGGGAAATGTTGAACCAGTTTGATCCGTATCAAAATTTGCCACGTTTTATTCTACACATATATAAAATTAGATTCAATAGCTTGATAAAATTTCCAATTATGTTGTCTATTTCCATACATTTTCATTTTCTTTTATTTATACTTTATACTTTATACATTTTCATATATTTTTTTCAATAAAATCACACAATATACCATCATTCATGTTGAATAATTCATTGCACTGTCATCCCAACTTAATCATACCAAGTAACCAAGATGTAATGAGTAAATCTACTGTGCTCATGAGCGCACAAACCTCCTGTACTTCTAACTCAAAAATGTAATTTAATATATCCAAATCTGAATTTATGGTGCTGAATAGATTCTCTATATTAAAATTTTTTAGAATATAAAATTGTTCTATTTTTAGAGTTTTTTAAGTATTTGATTTAATTTTTTTAAAATGACACAGTTTTGCATATAATCATACAATTTTTATGTATTTGTTTTGAAGCACTTTAAAAAATCTCAAACCAATACTTTAAAAGCCTCCAAAAATAAAAAAAATTATATGTATTAAAAGATTTTGATATAAAAAAATCTATTGAGCATCGTAAATCGAGATTTAAAGATAACTAAGTATATTAATAAGTAAAAATACGAGAGACCTCCCTGCTCCTAGATTTACTCTTATTGTAATTATATTTGTTCAGATCCTTTATGCACGGAATGGATAATACTAATACTAATAGCCCAACAACGAGTCCGAATCTGCTGTGATTCTCAAAGAAAAACAGGACCTATTGTTCCAATTTGGGCCGTTAGATCAAAATGGACGGATCTGATCGGCCCACTTTAGATTTTAGGGTGTCTTTTCTAAATAGATCTATTCCGTTGATTTTGATCCAACAGTCCAAATTAAAATAACAGGGTCCTGTTATTCTATTTGGAATAACAGCGGATATGAATTCGCCCAACGATAGGAAACAAACACTGTTGTTTACATGAACTGATGAACATCCATCTCACTGACACTGTCATCATCCTATCAACTGTCCACTTCAATGCCTTGTTCTCTCCTGGTCGTTACCTCCCCTCCCCACCTCTCCATTCCCTCCACAACCGTCCCCCTCCATTCCATCCAATCCCATTAAATAACCCCCCCCATCACACCCCCTCACCTCTCTCTCTCTTCTCAAACAGGCGCTGTCCATCCATCCATCCATCCACCACCCACCGTCGATCCTCCTCTCAGTCCCTCTACTGCCCAGCGTTCCTACCGTTGGATCCGCTTTGAGATTCGTGCAACTCAATCTCAAGAAAACCCCTCCATAATCCGCATCGTTGATTCCCTGCGCCCGAAGAATATCGTCCATCCTCTTCCCAGTCCATCCGTCCATCGGATCCCCACTTCATAACCAAACTGCCGCAGTAAGTAACAGAGGCTTTTCCTTCTCCTTTCTCTTCTTTCTCTTCTGGATGCGACATTGTTGCGGGAGGGAGGGAGTGAATGGGGAACTGCCTGGCATCGTCGGCGTGCGGCGGCTGCATAACCAGGTCCAGCAGTAAGGACGCCAATGCGGCGGGGGAGGGGGAGGCGGCGATCGTGCCGGCGTGGAAGCGGATCCCTAAGGAGGACAATCTGCACCTCTTCCCCGGGCGGATCTTCTCCAACGACGGCCGCAACGGCGCCGCCTCCATCTTCACTCAGCAGGGCCGCAAGGGCATCAACCAGGACGCCATGCTCCTCTGGGATGTAATGCCAATGCTCCTCCTTTTTCCCCCCTCCTTATCAACTCTTTTACTTTCTGTAGATTTAACTGCATTGAATTGATTGGGATTGTAGGAATTTGGGGTGGAGGAGGAGAGAGGGGTGTTATGCGGAGTGTTCGACGGGCACGGGCCGCACGGCCATTTGGTGGCGCGGCGGGTGAGGGATGTGCTGCCGCTGAAGCTGCTGGAGGCTCTGCCGAGGGGGAAGGCGGGGAGCAAATGCGGCGGCGGTGACATGGAGGTGGCTAACTGGAGGAAGGCCTTCGTGAAGGCGTATCGAGGGATGGACAAGGACCTCCGGTCGCACTCCTCGCTTGACTGCTTCTGCAGCGGCAGCACCGCCGTCACCGTTCTTAAACTCGTGAGTTGTAGATTGTAATCTTTTATGGGTTCGGTTTAATTAGTTTGTTAGATTGGGTTATTGGGTGTTGATTGAATTGAAATTGTTTGTAGGGATCGAACCTCTACGTGGGGAACATAGGAGATTCGAGAGCCGTGTTGGGTACCAAGGACGAAGTTACCGGAGAAGTGACTCCTGTTCAGATCACCGTCGATCTCAAACCCGATTTGCCAAGTACGTTTGCTTATTATGTTACATGCCGCATGGTGCATGCTGCATGCCCATGATCTTTGTTTCTTTTCTTATGTTCAATTTTAATACTTATTAACCCAAAATCATATTGTAATTGTATGGAGTATTATTGATGTTGTAACAGATGAGGCGGAGAGGATAAAGAGTTGCAAAGGGCGGGTGTTTGCGCTGCAGGACGAGCCGGAGGTGCCGCGTGTGTGGCTTCCATTCGACGATGCGCCCGGTCTAGCCATGGCGCGGGCTTTCGGTGATTTCTGCCTCAAGGAGTACGGCGTAATCTCCGTGCCCGATTTCTTCCATTGGTCGCTCTCAAGCCGTGACCAGTTTGTCGTTCTCGCGTCTGACGGGGTTCGCTTGTTCTTTCTTTGTTTCTTTTAGCTTTATGTCCATTATACTTTGCTTTTCTGACCTAAGACTTGTTTGGATTTCTTTCCATCTTTGACTTGACCATTTGGGTGGCTTAGAAGTTAATGTGAATTAGTAATCTTGCATTACCTAGTGTCGTAGGGTCATTAGGCACACGGTGTTGGTGAGTGGTAGGTGTTGCAGCTGAGAATTGTAGATAGTTTATAGGGAATTTTTGACTGAAGACTTGTCAATTTATTCTATGTTCAGAAAGAAGAAAATAGAGCAATAGGTATGAACAACAAAAAACCTTTTGCTGTTGACTTGGTTCTTATGCTTAGTTAGTTTCTGAATGGCATTTATACAAGCTCACCTATAATTCATATACTTCATTGTTTGGACAAGTCAATTCTGCCTTACTTAGCTGTAATGGCACCAAAGTGATTTTTGTTTTCACAAAAATATTATTCAAACTTAATTAGTTTGAGAAAGGGGTCTTAATGTACTTTATTTCAGGGGAGTATTTGGATTTTTTTTTCCTGAAGTGAACCATATTATGTTCATAAGTTTGTGTTTGCATGTCTTCCATGAAGATTTTCCTGTTATACATTTATTCCTGTTCACAAGTTTGATAGGGAAGTTCCTTTGCATAGAACTTAAGAATCAATCTTTATTGATTCCTGTTATACATTTTATTCCTGTTCATAACTTTGTTGTCTACTTTCAAGAAATTTCTATACAATTATCTTTAGTTCTGACCCCAAGTTCTCAACATCCTTCCATCTCATTGTTATCCCAGAAGCTTTTTTAGGCTTAAGCTATACTGTTGTAGGCATGTAGCGCATACACTGTTTGCGACCTCTTCTTTGTTATTCCTTTTTGGCATCACTTTTGTTCCCTTCCAATAGATGTGTTTGACCAATAACAGTAAAATTTGAATGCAATAATTTGGTCCTGAGCAATGTTAAAACCAATAATTGCAGGTGTGGGATGTACTTAGCAACAAACAAGTAGTTGATATGATCTCATCATGCGAGAGCCGTCATAATGTGGCGCGATCCCTTGTTGAAGCAGCCGAGCGTGAGTGGAAATCAAAGTACCCCACTTCAAAAATGGACGACTGCGCTGTCGTCTGCCTTTTCCTCGATGGAAAAACAGATACCACAATTGACTTCTCAGAGACCAATTCCTCTTCTCCTGCCAAGAATAGCCAGAGTCAGGATAGCTCTACTGACACTGCCGAAATGCAACTGGCTGAGCCGAGTCTTACTCGTAATTTCACAGTTAGAGCGTATGTGCCTGGGGCTCAACCTATACCAGCAGATAGCGGCAGAGGTGATAGTGAACCCAATAAGGATTGGACGGGGCTGGATGGGGTGACTCGTGTTAATTCGCTAGTCCAGCTACCAAGATTTTCTGATGACAGAGCAATTGCGTAAGAATTGTCGTAATTTTTCAATTTTTTGATCTATTTGTTGTGACTTTTCTTTTTTTATTATTTTTTCTTGTATGTTAGTTTAACTAATAACTAGATACTCGAAATCAGGTGACCTGTAAATGTGTTTCCACCTATAATTATCTCCCGAACTTGCGTATGACCTATATATATTCTTTCAGTCCCGTTGCTGTGATTTGAAACTCCGGTCGGTTTTTCGACAGTGCATTATGCTCAAATGTTGATATGCTGTAAGAAATGATGTACTAAATACAGGTAGCAAATTATAGAATGAAAATGGTTCTGCAATCTATCAGTTTATCAGCAATTTTTCTATATGTTATTTTGTGCTTAATAATTATTCACGAGTTAATAGAAAATATTCTATATTTTCTGTGGGGGATGAGCATAGCACTTGTCTGTTTCATCTTTTTTTCTTCTAATGTTGTTCAGGAAATTAGTTAAAATTATGAAAGCTGAGAATTTCGTATAAGAAGGCTGTGGTTAATGTTGGCTTTGAAGAAATTTGACATGATTGTTACCAATTTTATGAACATTGGAAATTTGTTTAAGTTATCCTTAAAAACTTAAATTTTAGATTTTAAATTACTGGAAATTTGTGTAAGTTATCCTTGAAAACTTAAATTTTAGATTTTAAATTATTCTTTTTATCAACTCAAACTCCCACATTTTGAAGTACAGCGCAATATTTTGTTCTTCTCCCTGGCATCTGAACTTTCTTCCAAAAATAGCCACTTCATTTGTGTCCTGTGCTTTAATTATTCTCCCTAAAGCAGGCAAATAGGACCAATTAGTTTTTTTTTTTTAACAAAAATAATAAAATTTTATTGTACTAAAGAAAATGCTCGAGTAAAATTTGAATGTATATTATATGTACTAAAGAAAATGATTGAAATATATATAAAAGTTCAATTTGATAAAACAAAAAAAATGAATAAAAATGGCATGCCAATTTAAATGCAATCTGTAGGAGTCCAAGACAACTTAAAAAATTTCCTTTAGTCCAACTTGAATTCATATCAACATAAAAATACAACAATTTAACCAGAATTGATGCCGTTAAACAAATATGAAGTTTGATAAAATATTAGGAGTTATAACACTCATTGCCCATGCAAGTTCCTTCTCACACTAAAACCAACAAAGAACTAATAACCATTTCAATTATGCTTTTTATAAATAATTTCCCTCGCTGTTAATTAACCAAAATAATTACACGGTAAATTCTTCAACGCCCATAATTAAAAAGCTGGCATGAAACAGAATTAACCGTTTCAAATCGTCGTTATTTAATCATTTGTCACAACTCCAAACCTATAAATAAATAAGAGAAGTTCCACTCCACCTCATGATCTCAAATTAGAAATATCAAATATTATTGAGAAGAGTTCTTCATTTCTTCTTCATAGATTTTTATGTAAATTGTGTTAATTCCATCATGCTATAGAAAAATTCTCCTTTTTTTGATCTGGCAGAATTTTGGCAGAAGCAAGAATAAAATAGAGTTGTGGATATTCTTTTCTTCAGCACTTGGATGATCATCACGTCAGGTTAGCATGATTCATTGCATTATTGGAAGCTTATCAATTTGCTGATAAAGCGAAAATGACTTGTGGCTTATCAGTATTTTTTTTTTTAATTTTTATTTTGTGGTTTTGACTTATCAATTTCCTTAATTTTCAACAATACAAAAATCCAGAGGTTTATATGATAAATTGCCAACTTATAGGATGAAATTGATATGTAATATATTATTTATGTCCATGACAATTACATTTCTTACGTTGAGATTTGATCACATACGTTTATTTAATATCCTAATTATTTGTAGTTTTTTGTTTTAAATTGTAAGAAAATTTTTATTTATTTATTTTTTTAAGTTCAGATTGCATCATGAAAAAAGCACTTTTGCACACTTTAATTGCACCACTTTTCTCAATTGACCTTTGCTTTATTTACATCTTTGGGGAACATTAAGGGTCAGGCCAGGGGTGTTCAATATGATGACTTTCACTTTGCAAATATATTTTTTAAAAAATCAAACGACTTTGCAAATGTAATATTGTGTAAGTAATTTAAGTTATATTTGTTGTAATGACCAACAGGCAAATTTTTGTTTCAAACTATTGTACATTTCTTTTTCCAATTTTTGACATTCAATTGAATTTTCTGACTTGATATTTTCATTGTTTGTAATTAATTGTCATAAAATTGGCTTGTTTTGTTAAGTTTGTCCATATATAAAATTTCCTAATACTTTGAAACTTTATTTTGTTTTTTCGCTTGACCGGATACATCAAAGAATAATAATAATAATGACAGTCAAAAACAATCAATTGCAGCTTGAAAAATCAAGTTAAATTGAACAGAAAGAAGTTCAAACAACAAAGCAAGAAGGAAAAGTAAGAAATGAAAAAATTTAAATTTTACAAAGGAGCAGCATCAGTGGAGGCCAAGGAGAAACCAAACAAGTCTCCAATCCGGCCGCACTACGGCGCGTCGTGCCCCCCGCTCCACGCCGACAGCTTGAAAGCGAAGATAGCGCTTCCGCCAGCATCGCCGTACATGAAACGGACCATTAGGTATACTGCAAACAGAGAGCTGTTGAAAAGGGCGCTCCACCCTCCGGGGCGGAGGCGGGGCCCGCCCAGCGTCCGGCATTGGAATTTTAAGCCGGTGCCGAGCCGGCTTTGCCACGTGTCACCTGAATTATTAGAGACTTAGACATTTTATCACCGGTACAATTTTTTTTTTTTTTTTTGGTTTCTTATATATATATATATTTTTATTAGCATGTATGAGCTAATTAATGAGTATATGCTGGAGGAATTTTTTTTTTTTTTCTGGTTCTAAAGGGGGAAAGTTTGTACTGAGCCTCTACATTTGAATGGAATTGCAAAATTTATTCTAAATGTTTTTTTCATCTCTTTTTCCAATTTCTTATCCAATGAAACATAGAAATGTGTCAAACTAATTTGGAGGAACATAGATGCATGGGAAATTGAGTTGAAAAAACAACATTTCTAAGTATGAAAGGAACATTTTTGTTGTTCCTTGACTATTGACTTGCTTCACTTCATGTGTCATGAACTATTTTAACTGGGGCTGTCAATGAAAGACCGTTTTCTGTTATTTCGTCTCGTTTTGTTCTAAACAAAACGGAACGATTTTTGTTTCGTTAAACGAAACGATCGATTCCATTTTGTTTCCCATTTTAACAGAAAAATACTAATATTAAACGATTATTTTCGTTCTTTCATTTCATTTCGTCCTAAATGAAACGATTTTTTGTTTCGTTAAACGAAACGAAACGAAATAGCTCAATTCCGTTGCGTTTTGAATATCTGAAAGCCTAATTTTAATTTTGCTGGTCCTTGTGAATTCATCCCCTCTCAATTTTATATATATATAGAGTCCAGCTACGGTGCTTCCATAAGCATTTCGGACCGAAACGCTTACGGTCCAATTTTGAAAATCCGTCGTCCGAAATTTTGATCCAAATAGCTCATTATAATCTTGACATAATTAACTTGTAGAATACCAATATTTTCCATTTTATGAAAATTTTAGCTATTTTTAATGATTTTTTAAAGATTGGTATACAAAATTGATTTTTTTGTAATTATTTTTAGAGCCATATTTCAAAAAATCATTAAAAATAATAATAAAATTCCTAAAATGGTAAAAATTGGCATCATCCAACTTAATTATGTCAAGATTATTATGAGCTATCTGGATCAAAATTTCGGA
Organism: Cyperus esculentus; assembly: GCA_030179965.1. NCBI lineage: Eukaryota > Viridiplantae > Streptophyta > Magnoliopsida > Poales > Cyperaceae > Cyperus > Cyperus esculentus. The sequence continues at coordinate 2,462,347 of JASGLE010000035.1, read as the reverse complement.
CGATGAATTTTCAAAATTGGACCGTAAGCGTTTCGGTCCGAAATGCTTATGGAAGCACCGTAGCCGGATTCTATATATATATATATATATATATTCCTTCCCATTCTGTCTGTCCAAAATATTATTATATTTTATCCAATGAAACATTAAAAAATGTATCAGAATTTTTGGACAAACAATTGGACAAAAAAACATGCATGCATGCTTGGGAAAGGGAATAGCACCGAAAAAAGAGTTGAAAGAACAGCAATTCTAATATGAAAGGAGCATTTTTGTTGTTCCTCCCTGGATGCATCTTGAAAACCAGCATTGTTTAAATCCTGTTGGTACAATTGGTACTAGTGAAATTATCTCCTTGTCGGATATATTGCCAAGAATAATAATTCTACAATGCACGGACTATTAACTATTTTGGCAAAGGAAAGTAGAGTACAGTAGGTCACCCATCTACCGCTCTTACAGTCCGACACAACCACGTGCATCTATATACTTGTCACAGTTGCATAAATATTCACTAGAAACCGTTGTGTATCTGTTTACTGAAAAATATATCTATTAATCTGAAATATATAAATGTTCACTGAAAATTAAAAAATTATATTTATAAATTAAAAATACGGTGGATAAGTAAAAAAAGGTGGGCGCTAGCTATTACTCCTGGGCAGAACATATATATGATACATGCCCAAACAAACAAACTAAGCTAAGGCCCAAAATATCAGGATTTGGTTTCTTATTTGCAAGGCTATGATTCTTTGGTCAAACAGCAAAGAAAACTATGATCCATGGAAGATGGATGATGGATTTGTTCATTCATTCATGGACCACAAATTTTTGAATTGAATGCGAGGTCTGATTTGGGGGCCCAGACAGAAGAAAGTTGTGCAACATTGTTGAACTTGTGCAGGTGTGACGAATCCTTGTTAGTGTTGTTAGTGTGCTGGACTGTTCAGATTTTATGTAACTTGGTAGCTGGTACAGTTGGTTTGTGCAGGTTTTGAAATTTGAAATTCTGGTACTGAAGAACTCAAGATCTGAATTTGGAAACATTTAGGGGTTGTTCGGCAATGTGGTTGGCTTAAATATTTAAGCCTCACTAAGCCACACTCATTCGGAAAAAAAAAAAAAAAGGCTTAAGAAAGCTTAAATCTTAAGCTATAAGTATTGATTCCTTAGGAATCTGAGCAGGGCTTGAGCCCCGGTCAAAAGGAGGCTTAAGGAAAAATTTTTAATCCATGGTAAGGAGCTTGCGTTCGGAAGGATTAAGAGACTAAGGAAGCTAAAGGAAGCCTAAGTAGACCTAAGGAGGGGTTGCCGAATGGCCTCTTAGGGTGTGCTCCAATTGAGGTGAATGGATGGGAGGGGAGGGCAAGGGATGAACCATATGTCCATATGTAACCTTGCTCCCGAGTTAAAATTTGGGAGGTTAATAGATGGTAATGGGGTGAACCACTCTATTCATTTCCTCCACAATTGTAACCTCCAAATTTGGGGTGTCAAAGGTGTAACTTCCCTCTCATTACCATCCCTCCCCTTCCCTTTTCATTCAAACTCGGGAGCACAGCCTTAGTGTCCACTCAATAATTGTCCATATGTCTATAATATACAAACTTTGGAACAGTTATACTCAATTTTGTAACAGTCGCACCTAATTTTCAAAATTAAGGATGTGTTCGCCTTCACAGCTTTTGCTGTCTCCATGCAAATTTCAGCCGTGGCTTGCTGAGTTCCAAACAAAGGAAGCCATGCTTCCAAAAATCCAGTCTAACTTATTTTTTTCAAAGCCAGGTTTTAGTTCCTTTTCAGCTTAGAAATTACATCGATTTTTGTGCCTGTGCACCTAAAACCTGGTTTCTTATATTACCACCGAACAGTCAGTAGTCAAAAGAAATTGTGTCCGTGGCTTACTAAGGTAAAACCACGTTATCGAACGGGCCCTAAAACTCTGTGGGATGGTATTTGGTTGGATCAAATAGTCACTGATCACTCAAAAAACAACAGTTAAATTTTAAAGTTTTGTGGAGTCTCTAACTGAAGATCTAAATCATTCGACAGATGACATTTGGTGGATTATAGCGCTGAAATCAGCTGCGATCCAAATCGGATCACATGATTCTGAAATTCTGATCCGACGATACAGATTATTTTAAAAAACCCTCCTAAAAACTACATCCGTCAGATCGGAATCTCAGGACCTGCGATCCTATTTGGATCGTAGCAGATACGGACTCATGGATTATATGATCACTGATCAATCAGCAGAAAGTACCCAGCTTGCTCTGATTAGCAGCATCTGTTAATCTTTCAAAAAAAAAAAAAAAAAAAAAAGCACCCAGCTTCTTGCCTTCATAATAGCTGCATGGGTACTGTATTAGAAGATCTTCAAATGCGACCGTGTCGTCTGTCAATAACTGAAAACATCCTGGAAATTTGCAAAACAATAAAGAAACCTGGAAAGTTGCAAATAAAAAATGTCAAAAATCATGTATGATTAATAATATATCCTTCGTAACAACTATATGCAAATTGCCAACAGGGAAAATGGGCAACAATTTCGGAGCCAATAATTTTGGTCCAATTTTTATTCAACATTTTTTTTTTCTGATATAGAATTTTAATTTTTTAAATCTTGCAAATCTATACTCCATAAAAAGTGATTAGTCTCTAAGCACCTCAACTATATCACATCATTAATGTTATTTATCATTGATTTTGTTTGAAACTTTTCATCTACTTTGATCCAATGACTTATATATATTTTTTTCTCTCTTAACATTAAATACACAAATATAATATGTTTAAAACAACATTTAATTCTTTAAATGATTCAACATCTATGTATTCTTATTTATAAATTATTATTATTATATTATTATTATTATCATGTATATCAAAAAATTTAAAAATTACGTTAAATTTTTTTATTATTAAATTGAGGGATGCTAACTGTCCCCCACAAAAAATCCCCCTTAAATGTCCCCCGCGCGTATCATCTCGTCCACGTCAACTATGAACACCGAAGACCATTGGATATGAACACCCGCTAATAAGCAGTATGAACATCCGAGCGAGCTCCGATTTTCATCACGTGCTCAAATTGAATTAAGCACGTGCTTAATTTATTTTTGCACGTGGAAAATATGTCAAACTCCCGTCCACTTCAACTATGAACACCAAAGACCATTTGATATGTACACTCGCGAATAAGCAGTATGAACACCCGTGCGCGCTTCGATTTTCATCACGTGCTGAAATTGAATTAAGCACGTGCTTAATTTATTTTTGCACATGGAAAATATGCTAAAAAAAATTTTCTCCCAATTTGCATTGTTCATAGAGCTCTCAGAGGGTGTTCATACTGAATGTATCGTGGTGTTCATACCACTTGCCAACTGGTATTCATACCAGTTCCAGCAGAAACGGATGGGGGACGTTTAAGGGGGATAAATGATGGGGGACAAAGAGATTATCTCTATTAAATTTTATAAAGTTTTTGATTATTTATTTGATACTATTTTTCAGGCTAAAGCCCAAAGCCCCAGTTACAGCTCTAGGTACTCCAGTAATTTATTGTGAATTCCACTTTCCACTCCACCGCCTCATTAATATTTCTGGTTGCTTCCAGAAACCATATAAATCATAAAATGAATGAATGGAATCCAGGTGTATGTATAATGCAGCCGTTCAGCTGCAGCTGCCTGCCATCCATAACTTGTAAAAGCAGAAACAATGAAGTGCACGCAGGCACACAAATGCTGAATACACACACAAAAAAAATAAATAAATAAAAAGGAATCAAATTTCATTCATTCATTTTAAAGTTTTTTCCTTGTTAAGAGACAGCTGGCAGTCGGCCACTCGTCATGGCATGAAGTCTGAAGTCTAACTTAAACGGTCACAAATCACACTCCATTTTTAAATTTCAATTTCAACTTTCAAACCTGTTTTGTTTAATTGTTTTGTTTCCTTCCCTTACCGATTTCAACTCTGAAGTCTGACCCATCCATTCCACCCAACTGGACACATCCAGTATCCAAACCATCGTCACATATCTTTGTCTACACATGCAGCAAGCCGGAAATGTCCATTTTAGGTGGAACCAGAGAGGAGGAGGAGGAGTTTTGTGCCACTCGGTAAGGAAATTGCTGAGTGTTTGTTTGTTCGGCAGAGAAGGTTTCTTACTTTCTTTCTTTCTTTCCCTTGCTTTCCAGAATTACGCAGTTCACAGATTCAGCCGTTGGATTGTCTGGAGATTTGTGCCAGCGGGGATCTCGAGACGATCCAACGGCTGAGGCTGTGAACTGCACAGTGCAGTAAGTCGGGGGATGGATGAACACTCTTCCTTCTGCTTTCCTTTCCTTTCCTTAGCCCCAATTCAAAAGGCAACACAAGTAGAAATAGTCAACAATTCAAACCCCACCTTTTCATCTCATAGACTCGTCCTCCCTTCTCCTCTCCTACAAAGAAAAACCCAATTCAAAGCTTTCTCCATCATCTTCTTCTGCTACCCTTGCAACTAATTTCTCAATCAATCAATATCAATCAGTCAGGAAGGAAGGGAGGTAATATAATGTCGCTTGTCGTAATGAGTTCCGATCATCAGCACAACTTGGACATGATCTCGCGGCCGGAGCAGTGCGGTAATAAGGCGAAGGGGGTGCCGCCGCCGGTGCCCCCATCCGCGAGACAAATGGTCAGGCGGAGGATCCCGTCGAACAAGGAGTTGTTAAGGAGGGCCCTGTCGCCTCCTGTTCGGCGCAGGGGCCCCCCCGGACTCCGGCGCTGGACCTTCCGGCCCATGCCCAGCCGCCTCCGCAACATGTCTCTCGACGATTAGCTCACAATTCAGGATTCAGGATTCAGGATTCAGAATTCCCTTTTGTTTGTATCTCAAATTTTACTTTTTTTTTTTTTTTGATACTTTTTTCTTTCTTTTTTGCTTATTTTTTTTGGATTGATTGTGAATATGTTAGGATTTAGGAAGTAGTTTATTGAGAAAGATCATCGCATGATGGTATGTATAGAAAATATCAGATTATGATCAGGAGGAGGAGGAGGAGAAATCGATTGATTTCGGATTAAGAGTATGTATTAGTTAAATCCAGCCTTAATCAAAGTTTCAGCTGATTATATATTCAGACTTTTCATTTCCTTTTCAATTTTATGTATGATTTTCCCTGAATCCAAATTTGAATTTTGTCAGATCACTGGTTCAAGTTCTGATTGAAATTCATGATTATTTATAGTCTTGAAAATTTCTATTTAATTTTCCATTAAAAATGCTACAAAACACCTTTGAATTTGATAATTTATTAATACTCAGAAAATTAATAGATTGGGAATTGCAGCAACTTGTAAAAGTTCGTCAGAATTCAGAAAGAATTGCTGCTATTTGAAAAGGCAACCTTTTTAACTCGGCTTTCAAACATAAAAAAGAAATTGAGCGTGTTTAATTTGTGTGAGTAAACAATATAGTTCCATCACTATCTAAACAGCTGGCTCTAAACATAAAAATGAAAAGGAAATTACATATGCGGCACTTAAAATACCGATTTTTTTTATTAATAAACAAAAGAAAATAAGAAATCACGAGTATATACGATTCGGTTTAGAAATCACGAAACTAGACATTCCACCTACAAAGAAGGCGGACCGATTCCGCCTAGAAAGAAGGTGGACCGATTCCGCCTAGAAAGAAGGTGGACCGATTCCGCCTATAAAGAAGGCGGACCGATTCCACCTTCTTTCTAGGCGGACCCATTCCACCTAATTTCTTGGTGGACCAGTTCATATAAATTTCAATACGCAAACTTCAAGCTACAACCATTCAGTTTGCTGCTCTCTCACACTGCCTATAGGTCAGCAATATTTTAATATTTATGAATTATTTTATATAATATCTAAATATTTAGTTTAATAATATAAATCGTTATTGTGTTTTTTTTTTGTTTTTTTTTATAAATTATCAGAATGATACCAGTTGTCGTGTATGCTGGCGGCAATGTTATAACTGGATCTTATAGTGTCGAATATGATAATCCTTCAAAGTTTTCCTTTTTGAGAAATGAAAATACATGTTTTTAGAACTATGATATATCGAAGACTTGGACAACTGCAATGTGGTTGGGACGAGTTAAGTAGGAGAAGAGAAGAAAGGTGGCAGTGTTGAATATGAACTGGTCCACATAATTTCTAGGTGGAATGGGTCCGCCTAGAAAGAAGGCGGAATCGGTCCGCCTTCTTTATAGGTGGAATGTCTAGTTTCGTGATTTCTGAACTGAATTGTATATACTCGTGATTTCTTATTTTTTTTATTTATTAATAAAAAAATCGGAAATTCCTTGGCATTTCGAATAAACAAGTGTATGATAAAATGAGCAAAAAGCACAAGGGTAAAAATTACAAGGACCTCAATAAAAAGTAGAAAAACAAAACTGATTAACAAAACAAACGAATAACAAAATAATTTGAAAGAATAGAAGAAAGGAAGAAAATCAAAAGCCCGAAACCAAACCAAAAAAAGGACCCTGATAAATGCCCCAGATTTGCCGATTTTTTTATTAATAAATAAAAAAAAAATAAGAAATCACGAGTATATACGATTCAGTTCAGAAATCACAAAACTAGACATTCCGCCTAGAAAGAAGGCGGAATCGTTCCGCCTTCTTTCTAGGCGGACCCATTCCACCTAGAAATTATGTGGACCAGTTCATATTCAACACTGCCACCTTTCTTCTCTTCTCCTACTTAACTCGTCCCAACCACATTGCAGTTGTCCAAGTCTTCGATATATCATAGTTCTAAAAACATGTATTTTCATTTCTCAAAAAGGAAAACTTTGAAGGATTATCATATTCGACGCTATAAGATCCAGTTATAACATTGCCGCCAGCATACACGACAACTGGTATCATTCTGATAATTTATAAAAAAATTAAAAAAAAACACAATAACGATTTATATTATTAAACTAAATATTTAGATATTATATAAAATAATTCATAAATATTAAAATATTGCTGACCTATAGGCAGTGTGAGAGAGCACCAAACTGAATGGTTGTAGCTTGAAGTTTGCGTATTGGAATTTATATGAACTGGTCCACCTAGAAATTAGGTGGAATGGGTCCGCCTAGAAAGAAGGTGGAATCGGTCCGCCTTCTTTATAGGCGGAATCGGTCCGCCTTCTTTCTAGGCGGAATCGGTCCGCCTTCTTTGTAGGTGGAATGTCTAGTTTCGTGATTTCTAAACCGAATCGTATATACTCGTGATTTCTTATTTTCTTTTGTTTATTAATAAAAAAATCGGCTTAAAATAAATTAAAGGCATGTGGAATTATATACTATCAGTATTTATTTAGACTCATTATGTGATTGAACTTAGCATGATTAAATTCAGTCCCACATGCATAAATCAAATTCGTCATTTCATAATTCAAGTAAGTTTAAAATGAAATAAACTAGTTTGTAACAAAATTTTGTGAGTTTTACTTTTAAAACCACAGTACCAATATAGCTCTAAACATTAATAAATGGTGGGTCCTAATTATTCAACGGTCAAATATTCATGTTCATTGTCTCGCATAAAATCAAAGTGTTATATTTGGAGTCCGTATCTGCTGTTATTCTTAGGGATAACATGACCTGTTATCCTAATTTTGACTGTCGAATCAAAATGAACGGTTTAGATGATTGATACTGGTCCTGTTATCCTAGTTTTGACTGTCGGATCAAAATTAACGGTTCAGATTGATATCAAAGTACAGTTTTTGAAGGGAGCAAAGGATTTTTGTGAACAAATCTGATCCGTCCGTTCTGATCCCACAGTCACGATAAGGATAATAGGGCCATGTTATCCATATTTTGGATAACAGGTGATATTATTCCGTTATATTTGTATGTGGAAGATTTCAAATATATACAGTATATATTCGACTATTCGTCCATGAACGGTGTCTCAAACAGATTTGAAAAATTCAAAATGATTTGAACCGAACTTCACATTTTGTTGTCATATATATGTCTCGTTCGGTTGGTTCTCAGGATTATTTATAATGGCTCACACCAAACTTAATTATTTGAACCATTATTTTCCTTTCATTTTAATGTTCTGATAATTTTGAAATATCATTATCCTTCTTAATGACATATTTTGATGCAACTAGATCAACTAATTCGAAGTAGAATAACAGTTCAAAAAAATTAAGTTTGATGTGTAGAGCAAAATTTTTGGTGTAAATAGCACTTCCCATTTATTATTTGCAATTTCTATATGCATCGTATATATATTAATCCTTACTCCTAATAAAAGGAAATTGGATTTTTTGATATGAAAGTTCTATCTTCCTCAAAGAAGAAATCTCAGTATTTGATTGTTATTTAGATTGATCACCACCATTGACGTACATTAATGTCCCGGCCCGTTAAAATTTAAGGCCCATATCAGTTTCCTCACAAGAGATAAGCTTTTGACCATTTATTATAAGATATAATAATTTCAGCCTAAAAGAGGTGAGCTCTTTACTAATTTTCCATAAAATACCACAAAACAGCTCTGAATTTGTTATGATGTCAATATTGACGGAATTATTGAGGTGGGGAATTGTGGCAAGTGGCAAGTCATTACTAGTATATATATATGTTTTTTCGAAACGAATTGCCGACCACTATTTGGAAGAACATTTTTTAACTTAGCATATATAAACATCAACTTCAGCACCCAAAAATAATTAAGTAGTTTAGTGCGTGTTTTACATTAATTCCAACAGCTGGCTGAATGAAATCATACAAAAAAAGGAAGGGGGAATTACATTTTTGTCACTTGATCTTTATAAAGACATGTAGCACTATAAATTTTGCTTGTTATTGAGACTCATTGGATGACCCAAGTTGAATAAATTCAGATCCATAAATGGAAAGAGAAATTAGTCTTGTATTCCTTAACTTTTCGGCCCCCCTTATCCATCCCCCAATCAAAATTTGTAATATTCTCTCTTTCTCTTTCATACTCTCATAAAGTTTAAGTGAATTTTTCTTATTATTTATTTTCTTATTTTCTTATTGTACATATGAGTATTTTGCATGATTGAGGATGTGAATTGCAATCGATAAAAGTGATTTGTTGTATTTGAAAAAAAAATTTTCAACTAAAAATGTATTGGGGAAAAGATAAGGAGATTTTTAAGGGGTGCAGTTATCATCTCCCAAATAGAAATCATCAGACTATAACATATAAATTTCAATGTTAAGTTCAATTAATATGCTATTTAAAACTGCAGCACCTAAACATGAAAGTTAAAATTAGAAGGTCTAATTGAACTGTCAAATATTTATGTTCATCGTCTCACATAAATCATGAATTTCATATCTAGATGTGTTGAAAAGTAGTATTCGTACATGGCAAAAAGATTTATAGAAATTTTGATTTGGACATAACATTTTATTGTCAATACGTCTTATTCTGTAATAAATAATTACCAACTCATAGCAACACCCCCTTGCACTATGATCAATAATATCTCAAACACGTCCCGCAATATTAATTTAACAGTCCAGATATTCGGATACCACTAAGGATACCGTCGGGAATACCATGATCTTTGACCAATTCAACTAAACCTAAATATTCACCTTAACCTTCTAAATATTCACCTTAACCTCCTAAATATTCAACTTAACACATTTTGCTTGACAACCAATAAAAACTCCACATAATAAAAACCTAATTGCAGCATTACACTTAACACATTTTGATTTACAGCCAATAAAAACTACTCTTAATTTAACTTGCAGCATTACACTTCCTAACTATTCAGTTTATCCTCCTAAATATTCACTTTAACCTCCTAAATATTCAACTTATCACATTTTTTATTGGCAGTGATATCCCCGACGGTATCTTTTGCGGTATCCCCATAGCATTTTCCTTAATTTAATTCAACAAGTTGTGTGTAAAATTCTCTTTTAAAAAATGATGCAAGTAGCACAATGATTTCGTAACATGGTAAGTTGTTTGGATCATAGAACTTTTATTCAGTATTTATATATGTCAATGAATATTATTCGAGTTTCTCTATTGCCAATTTGCCATTGACATAAATACTAACTCACCGAACTTTAATAAATAAATGTTTTGTGTTCCTATTTCCTAACAATATTTTGTAATTTGCATGGTATTTGTATGTCAGCTCAGAAAAATAGAAAATTATATTAGCACTAGAAAGGACAAGGAATAAGGATTGTCCGAGCTGTGCTATTTGATTTATAACCGTCGTAATCCAGATTAATTTGGGTGCTTTTTAATCGAAAGAGAATAAGTACTGACAGTTTATATCTACACTTGATTGATCAGAATGAAAAAGTACACTGCACTCAACATTAATACAGCAGCACCAATCAATAAAATACCCTCAAATAACAACTGTGAAACCAAATATTATTTGGATTAATGGAACTTGCATATATTTTAAAGATGAGGGATCTATTAACAATGTTTCTTTTAACAATTTTGATAATGGAAATTTTGAAAAATTTGAAAAAGAAATCACTAACAATTCTAAAGTAGTAAAAAGTTTATTGGATGGATCAAATTCAATAAATATTATTTTGAAACAAATAAAGATGAAACTATTATATATTTTTAAACTTATAGGTTGATAGTGTTTCTATTCTAAACATTATAACCAGAATGAAAAAGAAAACAATGAAACTTGTAAATACTTGTATTTCATTAAAGAAAGTTGAAAAATACTTGCACACCTTAAAAGGCCGAATAATTGCTTGAGTTAATAACTTGCGCGGTCTCGAATGACGAAATTAGTTTTTGGGCCCAAATAATGTGACCCAATAAATTTGGACTAAGCCCTTAACCCAGAACCCAGAAAAAATAAAATTAACACTTCACAGAAACAAAAGCGTGTTACCCACGACGGAAAGGGATCGATGAAGACGGAGAAAAAGAAGAAAAGGTCATATAATCATATTTGGTGTACTCAACAATATTAGTATCTACATGTCTATCTTATTATAAAATTTGAGTTAAGAGTTATAAAATTTGAAATAAGAGTTACGAATTTTGTGTATGTGTAGATATGTCACAAGTAAATAAGTTAAAACGAGGACACGTGGATTTTCTAAGAAAAACTCCTAACGATGTGAGTCATATGACCCAGGAATCTATTATATATACAGTGCATCGATATATCCGCTGCAATCGTATAGGTAATATATAATCCTGTTGTACAAACTCTGGCCGTCCGATTATACAATGTCATCATTGGACTCAATTGTAACGGTTTTATCTAACGTACGATCAAATTAGATGATTAGTTCATCTATAGTAGGGCTCTGTTGATGATACTGGTAATTCATGCATGAACAGAGTAGTGCCATTAATCAGAAGATATGCTCAATATAAAAAGAGTAGTCTGACTAATGGGAGATGAGTAGGTCCAATAGGCATCGGACCATACTCTGTTTGATGAGTTGTTTGGCCGCTAGATCAAAATCTGATCAGGAGTTTTATAATGGAAGCGTTTCAATCATGGGTCATTTTTCAGAAATAGTTTCATCTTCAGTAACAGTCGGACCGAGCAAAGCATCATCCAATCCAAGTGTGGGCGCTCCAGAAGTGGGCAGTCGGACTGAGCGAAATCTCAGCCGATCCGAGTGTAGGTGCTTTAGGGCTCCAAATACTCTGTTTTGCACTCTAAATGCTCCCTTCTGCTCCGAAGCACCTAAAACATCAACAAAATACAAAGTAAAATGAAAACAAGCAAAAATCTAATTAAAATGTAATGCATGCACATGATTTCGGTCATTTTGGAGGTCCAAAACTAGATAAATTGTATATATATTTTGCCGATATCGGGTTTAAAGTTTGGCTAATATATATCTAGACACTAAGACAAAGTGCTAGTGTGTTAATGAAGGGGATGACGATAAAAAAAATTCAGGAGGTTATATATATATATCATATATACAGAAGCACGTGTGAAATAGATAACAACAAAACTAACAAGGGAGATCAACACAATGACATAGCTTAATATTTTAGATAGACCGAAGAAGCTGAAACACATATATATGATGAAACACATATATATATATGTGGTGCCAAGATTTCCATTGCAAGTCAGCACTTCACACCAGTAAAGCACCATGACGAATAGGACACTCTGAGAAAGTAAAGTATCGCTGTGACCACTTTCCATTTGAGTTTCAATGAGCTCCTTACATATAAAGAAAGTATAACAACATAAATCAAACTACAAACAATGACAATAATTTTAATTGTGGTAAAACTGATGTCATCATCATTCCAATGATCGAAATATTGGTGGCGTCAAAGAGAAGGAAATGGAGATCAAAAAGTAAAATTGCCACTCTAATCACGAAATCCACTTCTCCAATAACAATGATCAAGACCAAAACAACAATAGCAACTGTGTCAAAACCTGAAGTGAAGTAAAACAATAGTCTCAATCGAGAATATAATCGTCAATACCCCAGCAAAAGCCCCAATATTCAGAAAGTTTGGCAAGAAAGATACAAATAAGAACAACAGAAAGATAGACAACTCTTGTCCCAAACTTCCAGCTAAAACTTGACATATTTTTCATGAAAAGAGCGAATATGATAACTAAGAGGACAATAGAAGCTGGGAAGAAAAATCATTTAAGTCTTTCGTTCAGAGAACTGAACTAATGATAAAAGAGTCAAGTATAATAAATATACAAATATGAAACACTGCTATGATCTCCCATTTTATGTAACCCATTTTTTATCGATCAACAGCTGAGAAAATTTATCGCTACTCCCTTCTTCCTTAGCTAGATGAGAAAGAACAATAACAAATTAATATCTTCTTATATACATATTTTGGGAGCGTATTAATTATATGTCTAGCACTCTTTCCCAATCACGGAGCTGAGGAATTTTGCACCAAATAAATTTTTCTGGGGATAAGAATTCAGCTAGTAGAAAAATGGATCTTTCAAGTTTGTATAAAGTGAACACAATGTATGAATTAATTCTTAAATTTTAGAGTGAAATTTAGGTGAAAAAAAAACGGCTTGGGACCTAAAAGTTCCATTAAAGGCACTAGGTAGTGTTGTAATTTGTAGTCTATGTAGCCGCATATGGGGTCACATATACTTATGTGTTGCTCATCTGCATGGGATTGATTTTAATAAAATATCTTTAGCTAATAAGACTGAACATGAAAAAAATTTGGAAAAAAAAAAAGAAGATTTGACCGGATTTCGAGCTTTGGCACTCCATGGTTTTTTACACTAGGCTATGCGACTTTTTGTGTACAAACATACATTTCTTAATTATATACTAGCTATAATGTATCAATATTATTAAAAAATTTGATAAATAAACTGCATACAGATTATCGTATCAAATTCCGCATATGCGGCCGTATCGCACATATGCGGTATGCAAATGTCTATCCGCATGCATATTCAAATCCATATTTTACAACACTGATGCTATATTGAGAATAGTGTGGGTTTTCATTGCACTACTCGTGCTAAATCAACATCCATTTGAGCTAGCAAAATAGCAATCTTTTTGAGCTAATCACAATTTTTATTTCATGTTTGGATTATACTAGTTTTTAGGTTAGTGAAATAGTATTAACTATTAACATTGAACCATCCAAACACACCTTTTATGATGAGACGAGAAAAAGCAAAACGAGTAGGGGACAAGACAAGTAGCTAGGCGACGAAACATACTACTGATCGAAGGCACCGAATAAACTAATCACTTTGCCAACCAGATAATAAAACAAACAACTTTAATAACGACCTTTCGATAAGATAATTCGATAAGTTATCTGAATTTTGATAGTTTAAACTGCAATATCGTCTACAAGTACTGGCCTTTACAAAGTGAGACGTTATGAGTGATTTCAGTACCTGAGTGCTTCAGCATCCGTTGAGTTTGCTGCATTCTGGTTCCTTTTCTTTTTTCCCCTTTTTATATTCATATAATAAAAAACATTATATGCATTTAAAACTTCAATTAAACGAACATGTCATATACGAAAAAGTTTCAACAAATTTTATTGATATACAATAATTCCAGCGGTTTGTTAATAAAATAGATAACGCAAAAAATACACTACTCGCCCCCACACAGTATATATAAAGAAAATGCTACGGAGATACCACCGGTGATACCGTTGGTAATACCATATATTTTGACTTTGTCAAACAAGCTAATTGTTTAACTTAGCGTGCTAATTATTCAACGTAACATGCTAATTGTTCAACTGAACATACTAATTATTCAACTTAGCATACTAATTGTTAAATTTAACATCAACATGCTATCTATAATTAAGTTGATGTTGAGTTGAACAATTAGTACGTTAAGTTGAACAATTAGTACGTTAAGTTGAACAATTAAGACGTTAAGTTGAACAATTAGTATGTTAAGTTGAGCAATTAGTACGTTAAGTTGAACAATTAGTACGTTAAGTTGAACAATTAAGATGTTAAGTTGAACAATTAGTACATAAAGTTGCACAGTTAGTGCGTTAAGTTGCACAGTTAGTGCGTTACGTTGCACAGTTAGTGCGTTACGTTGCACAATTAAGGCATTAAGTTGCACAATTAGTACGTTAAGTTGCACAATTAATATGTTACGTTGCACATTTAGTGCGTTACATTGCACAAATAACATGTTTTAAGTACGCTGCACAATTAGTACGTTACGTTGCACAATTTGTTCGTTTGACCAAGTCAAAGTTTATGATATCACCAACGGTATCACCGATGGTATTGCCATAGCAGCTCCCTTTACAAATTTCACCAAACAAATCTAGAGCTCACCACTTAGTCAAAAAAAAAAAAAAAAAAAAATCTAGAGCTCACCATGCATAAGATAGTTGCAGTTAATAACAAGTGGCTAGCTGTGAGTCCTGCTGTTATTTTTAGGGATAACAGGAATCTGTTATCCCAATTTGAACTGTCGGATCAAAATGTACGGTTCAGTTTGATACCAAAGTACAGTCTTTGAAGGGAGCAAGAATTTTTGTGAACAAATCTGATCCAACGGTCACGATTAAGGATAATAGGGCCCTGTTATCCATATTTTGGATAACAGGTGATATGATTCCGGCTAGCTTCAAAAGTCCTACTATGGAGACAACATGACAACGAAATGGAAATTAAGGGGATGAAGTCGACCACAAAAAAAAATAAAAGATCACCATACGATCAAATCAGTAACGACTTTTTCTACAATTTGATAATCTTACTCAACAGTAACGACTTTTTCTACACCATACGATAAAATCAGACGATTATTTTATAGATAGCAGGGCTCTATTGGTTGTACTAGCAATCTATGCATCAAGCGACGGGGTTTTTTTTATTAATAAAAAAATAAAAAAAATCCAAATTACAACTGTAGAAACTGTTTTTTAAAAATTACAGAAATAAAAAAACCGCATTTTCAGATCGCGGCCTAGTCTGAGACTAAGCCGCACTCTGGTGACGATAAATAATTGGGAGACTAAGCTGCACTCTTTCTTTCTTTCTTTCTTTCTTTCTTGTCCGAGAAACCCCAGATCCGCCGCCCCCCAGCCCCGCCGGCTCAGACCCCCAGACCCCGCAGCCCCGACCCCGCGCCCCCGATCCCCTGCAGCCCCGACCGCGCGTCCCCGGACCCCGCAGCCCTGACCCCCCGGCGGCAGCCCCCCCCGGCTCCCCCGACCTGCAGCAGGTACCGTTTCGTGATTCGCATTTCAGGCGTCATATGAACTCGAAACATGATCAAACATTCTGAATATATTGTTCAACATACCTATTTTACATGAGCAAGATTTAATATATGGTTCGTGTTCAAAATGAAGGAGAAATCACAAGAGCAAAGTGGTATCATGACCATGGTTTGGTACCGCTAAGCTGCTCTGGAGTTGGTTTCGTGATTCGCATTTCAGGCGTCAAATGAACTTGAAACATGATCAAATTTTTTGAATATGTTATTTGACATACCTATTTTACATGTGCAAGATTTAATATATGGTTCATGTTCAAAACAAAGTAGAAATCGCAAGAGGAAAGTGGTACGGTGACCACGAAACTGCATTCCTTTCCATTTGAAGCAGAGTATTTCAAAAATCCATGAAATTCACCAAAAATCGGAAAAATGTAAAATTTTGTCGAGAGACACTTTGCATTGTATATTTCATGTTTGTAAGCTTGCCGGTAATCATGTTGTTCAAAAATATGGAAAAAAAAAATGATTTTTTACTGCTGCTGGTACCAGACAACTGGGACAGCAGTATTCCCACGGGGAAATCAGTCTTTTGTTCAAAATTTTTGTTAACAACAACCCATTTTTATTTTACAGAGATCTAGAGGAATGTTTTGAGGACCTTTTTTATGTTGAACACTTTTCAATTTGATACTGTTTCGGTGTTCTTTTAAACCAATTTCATCTGAGGGGTAAATCTGGAAACAATGCTGCTGCTTTCTTAAAATATTTATTTGGGGGCCTTAGACTTGGAATTTTTCCGTGAATATTTGTGTACAAGCAAAACTTTATGTTTATTACAAGAATATAAAATAAAATGGGGCGGTCCAATCCACAGAATAGAGCAGTTTTTTCATTCTTTTCGGCGTATCAGCATTTTTGACAGTTCGGTTTTCTGGTTGTCATTTGAAAAGTCATATCAGTTCACAGAAAATCTAGAAAAATGTAAAATTTGGTCGGGACCTTCATTTAGGTGTTATTCACATGTCCTGAAAGTTTGAGAATGTTTGGACGACCAGAGTTGTTGTTTTTCATTTTTGTGTGAACCATGCACAAAATGGTGTTGTTTTTTCTAAGTCTGATTTCTTTTTGGATTTTCACGACTAAATTTTATGTTACTAATCAAATAATGGCAACATATGTCGACTGGAAGAGGCAACGATGGTGCTGGACCGTCAAATGCGCCAACAACACATACGTTGTTGCAGATGCCTGAGGACTGTCACCACATGCGTGACATCGCCAGTGAGGTAATTCCTTTTATTTCTTATTAAATTTAAAATTTTGACAAGTAATAACCTGACACATATATTGCATGCGTTGTAGGACGTTAACCCCTATCCATGAGACAGAGCCGACGAAACGCCCCACACCACCAGTACTTTGATGACGTGCTGGTGAAGATGGGGTTGTTTCAGGTTGACCAGATGGAGACGTTCGACCTCGATCCGGCATTGATCACATCACTTGTGCAGAGGTGGCATCCTGAGACGCATTCATTTCACATGCCAACGGGCGAAATCACCATCACATTACAGGTATAAACGATATACCAACTTGTTTAGTTCTGAGACTGATTTTGCGATTTGAATTCCGAGCGTCAAATGGACTTAATTCTTGTCCAAACTTCTTAAATATATTATGCAACATACTTATTTCACATATATAAGATCTGATATATGGTTCATATTCAAAACCGGGGAGAAATTGAATGATGAAAATGATATCTTAGACCGGAATTTACTGGTACGAGAATTGTGAAGCCGATCACTTGTAAAATTCATAGAAAATCATAAAAATTCCAGAAAAATGTGAACTTTGTCAGAAACATCCTGACATCATACAAAACATGCTCACAATCTTATATTTGTGTGTTATATTCAAAATATGGGAGAAAAAAAGGTTTTCATCTGCTGTCAGTACCAGAAAAACTGGTACAGCAGCGTACTGGGAAGCTTATCAGTTCATTATCCAAAAATTTTGTTAACAACAATCCGATTTTATTTTACGGGCATCTGGGGAGTTGTTTTGAGAACATTTTTCATGTTTAACACCTTTTGATTTGGTGTTGTTTTAGTATGCTTTTCAACCTATCTCAGTGGAAGGGCAATTCTGGAAACAGTGCTGCTATTTTCTTGCAATATTTATTTGGGGGCTTTAGACTTAGAATTTTTTAACCAAACGTTTTGTGCAAGCACAACTCAATGTGTACTACAAGAATATAAAATAAATTCAGGTGGTCCAATTCACAGGTTGTAGCAGTTTTTCTGTTTATTCCAGTACCAGGCCCTTGACTGCTCTTGCCTCGGTTTCGATTTTCTGGTCGGACTTAGGAAAATCATAGCAATTCATAGAAAATCCCTAAAATGGTAAAATTTTGACAGGACCTTTGTTTGATTGTTATTTACATGTGGTAATATTTTGAGAATTTTTAGGCAACCATAACTCCTGAACATGTTGATTTTCAGATCGAGGGTCATGTTTGAAGATTACAAGCTGAAACAAACCTTATAAGCCCTATTCTTTTGTAAATGTGATGTGCAACACCATTTAATATTATGAATACATTGCAGGATGTGGCTATTTTGTGGGGATTACCGAATAAAGGTGAGCCTGTGACCGGAGTGACCGACATGAATTGGACAACTTCTCTCGAGAGTGTGTTCGGCCCGGGGGTAGGGGACGATGCATTCAAGGCCAAGAAGGTCACGAGGAAGGACGGTTCGAGTTATTACAGAGTGTCCAAGTACCATCTCAGGTAGTTTCACTAATTAATTTCCAACTGTACACGTTCATATATTTTTGGTGTCATGTTGTTTATATGGGTTCATTAAAATGATTTTAGGTTGCGTTGGTTGGCCGAGAGATTTGCTGAACTTCCAGATAACGAGGATCTATTGCATCAAAACCTGGCGGGGTACATCATGGAGTTGATTGGAAAGGTTCTCCTACCCGACGGCTCAGGTGACTGCATGCCGTCGATGTACTGCCAGTTCCTGCATAATTTGGACGAGCCAGTCGTGTACAATTGGGCTGCTCAGGTGGATTGCTCAGGTGGTTGCTCAAGTGGCTGTCCTGGCATGCCTGTATCGAAACCTTTGCCGGGCTGCGTGGGCAGATGCGGAGTCCATCGCGGGACAGCTGATGTTTCTCTACAAGTGGACGTGGACTCATTTTTTTATGGGTAGATCGGAGGTCGTGAGTAATTAATATCTCGGGGGTCCGGATGCGGAGTATCGGCATGCGTACGGGATCGTATGGTGCGGCAAGAAAATTTTTAGGGACAACCCGCACGGCAAGGTCAGTTTCTATATAAAAGCCATAGAAGAATTGCGGGAAGGTGATGTCTGTTAGTGTTTATGTACTAGAGAAACATACATATTTATATTTATATATATATGGTATTCGCTTGTTCATGGTTATTCTTATTTGGATGTTTTATTCATTAGTTTCCTTGAATTGATGTTACGTTATAGCTTGTGTCGTTTACGACAAGAGCAAGTGATATGCCATGATGGGTATGACATCAATTCTAAAACTGCCCTGATCTATGATAACTAGCATGGTACTCTAGTTGGTCGGATAGGATCAGCATATGAGTCTAGCAGATGGGTTTGTATCACGTCCCATTGATAGCGCGGCTATCAACTAGATCATATGGATGCATGTGCACATTCTCTGTGACATGGCATTGGACTGACCGCGACAAGAATATGACAAAAGGAATGTGTTATGTCATTCATATTCTTGTCAGTGTTGGATTCACGGTTGAGGTTGTCATGATCAAATATCATGACTGCACACTGTGACTAGTTTCCTATCCCAACCGTAACAGGTGGCATAAGGGATTCCAGTTCGGTGTGTAGAATTGGTAGCTTGGATCATGGATGATCAAGATACTGGAATGTCTCTCATCATAGATGAGTTATGATATCCTCTGGGCCCCTTGACATTATGGATTACACACGCGCGCAATGATTAATCTTAGTCATGTGTTTAATCTATATGGACGTCAAGTAAATGATAAAGTCGTGAGGATGACACAATCCTGCCTCGGACTAATCTTGGATAATCATGTGACATAGAATCAACACAAGTAAGGTACACTTACTCAGGATCAAGATACTACGTGGACGTGCGTACTATCTGTATCATTTGGGGATCATCACGTGGATGGCTTGACACTGATGATGATCAGCATTGACCAGGTAGATGAGAATCACTGTTCGTGCAACCCAACATGATCCAGATCCCTATAAGGTCACACCTACAGAGGCTCTCGACCATTAGTCCTGTTCAGGTTCGTATCACGTCGGCGAACGTGTAACAAGTGATGACAATAGGTCAAATCAGGCACGGTCTGACTTGAGCTTGATTGGACATCATGATAACCTGAATATCATCTTGGCTATGATGTATCGATCTTATGTCTCGAACACATGAGGGGTAGGCCCAAGAAATAGATCAAATGGGCTCTGTCAGCAGTTGCGTTATAACGCAACATATGTTGCGTTATAACGGACTGTGACAGCATAGTTGTCGATTGGTTCTGTCACAGGTTGCGTTATAACGCAATGTGACAGAAAGCCAGATTAGGGTTTCTGATTAAGGAAACACTAATCCTTGACAATTATAAAAGGGGAACTTTTTGTACGAATTTGGCAGTGAATTTCCAGCAGTCATTTTCCTCTTTCCTTCTCATGTGTTGAGACCTCTCCCTCCATCAAACCTAGGGTTTTATTGTTGAGTTTGGAGAGTACCGAAGATCGAAGGACCCGCCGTCAACGTTCTTCTTGCCTAGACGGACGGTGGTGGTCGAACCTTTGGTGGACAAGGGCGACGCGCAACCGGACAGCACACCGAGCAACCGTTTACGCGTCAAAGGTATAACTACTGCCTCTCTATGCATGTTATTGTGTAGATCAGCGATAAGTCGTTCGTTTGGCAAGATCTGATTGAACTGCACATGCTTTGGTTAGAAAAATTTTAATTTCCGCATCTCTAGCCATCGTGCTATTCCTTTCAGTGGTATCAGAGCCAGGTTGGCCAAACTTGAACTGATTTGTTGCTTTGAGGCGATATTATGCCTTGTAATTGAGATTAATCGATTTGATAAACACGTGAATAATTGTTAGAGTAGATAATTGATTGAATTGTGCCCTTAAGGCCTTAGATTAATTTTTAATAAATTTGAGGATGTCACAGTACTTGATTGACATGTATTATGACGTGTTTGGATCGTACAAAGTGACGGTTTTGATCGCGGATCGAAACGGTAAGGGGCAGGGTCTGAAAACAGAGAGGTTCCGTTATAACGCAACTCTCTGTTGCGTTATAACGCAACCTGTCGGTTTTGCAGACTGATCCGGCGAGATCCGTTATAACACAACATATGTTGCGTTATAACGCAACCTGTGACAGAGGCTGAATTTAATTAGTTATTACTTAATGATTATTACTTGTTTATAAATTGATTAGATCTGATTACTCTACTTGCAAAATGTCTTGTATGTGTGTATGAGAATGTTTGCAGGTGCGGGATATATGGCCAAAGATCAATGCCTTGTGTGATGTATTGATTGTTTGTGAATGTTTGTAATGCGGCCTCGGTGCCCCGTGGTATATTAATGTGTTAATTAATTAATTTGAGGCCTGCGTGCCCCAAGGGTTAATTGGGTAGCATTAATATATGTTTTTCATTTCATATCGCTTTAAGGAATAGTTTTATTTCTAGTTAGGATATGGGAATGGAAAAACAGGTACCAAGCTTAGAACTCGCGCGATCTCGGCGGATGGAGCTTGGAGCGGGGCCATATATCTCGCGGGGCTTGTATGCCCTAAATGCTTGTCAGTTGTTTGAGATTGTTGTGAATTTATTGCTATGGTTGAGTCGTAGAATAAATAAGTATGGTATTCGGTTTTATCATGCCCCACCAACTCGCAATTTGACCTGCATTAGTCCAACCAACCCAAGTGCAATTTCCCGTTGCCTTCCTTATCCACCTCCCTAAACGAGCTCTTGGAGACTTGACCGAATTAAGTAGGAAGTCGAATTGAGGGAGTGACGGGTCGTGGGGTACGCCATGCGTGCCGAACCAAATAAGGAGAGGTTACGACTTGGCAAAGGCCATGCCGACGCTGGCTTTGGGGATAGCATCGAGGTCGCGGACCTTGATGCGCCAAGAGTCGTGCGCGGCACGATTGACCCGGCGTGGTCTACCTAAAATAGGTTAAATTGTAATACCTAGCCGCCGCTGGACAACTTAACTGAAAATATGGATCTTGGACCTACTATGGTAATTGGACGAACTTTACAAACTATAGTGGAAGTTGTTTTCTTAAAAACAAAAATGAATTTCATGAACTTAACTGCGATTTTCTCTTGTGGTAATTTTTGTAGACATGGCTAACACGAACTCCCTGCGTCCAGTCTTGGACCGCAATCCTCTCCGTTCCGACGGTGCCAACTACTCTGATTGGCTCCGGAACCTCAGGAATGTTCTGAAAAGAGAGAGGAAGGAGTACGTCTTGACTACTCCCCTACCGGAGGGCGAGGAAATGCCTCCGGAGTTCATAGAGGAGAAGGCGGCCACGGATGCTGCCCCGGCCGTCATGGCTAAGAATCCGGCTTACGTCTCGGTGCAGACGCACCTGGCAGACGAGTTGGACGTTGGGACTCTCTTGATCGCGATCATGGATCCTGAGCTGCAGAGGCGGTTCGAGGACATGCCTACGCACAAGATTATGCAACAGCTCGCGGACTTGTTCGCTGAGCAGTTGCGAGTCGAGCGTTACAACGTGTTGACTTCTTTTGTCAACTGCCGAATGTCTGTGGGGAGTTCTGTATCGGCTCACATGCTTAAGATGATGAGCTACGCTGAGCAGCTGGAAAGGCTCGGCGCGCCTCTCCCTAGGGATCACACCGTGAATATCGTGCTCAATTCTCTCCCACACACCTTCAGCAGCTTTGTGACTCACTATCACATGAGTGGGATGGAGAAGACGTTGTGCGAACTCCATGGTCTCCTCAGATCGGCGGAGGTGGACTTCAAGAAGGCTGGGCCTTCCAATGTCCTCACCGTGTCTGAGCAGGGGAAGAAAGTTAAGAAGGGCAAGGGCCAGCGCAGGCCAAGGCCCAAGAAGAGCAACAAGGGCAAGGGCGTGGTCGTGGACCAGCCTAAGGCCGCAAAGGTAATCCCAGCTGACGCCGAGTGCTATGAGTGTCATGGCAAGGGTCATTGGAGGAGGGACTGCCCCCAGCTCAAGACTAAGAACCCGATCCAAGGACCAGGTATCTATGTCTTTGAGACACATCTCGCTACTATTTCCAAGAACTGGATTTTGGATTCAGGTTCGGGTGCTCATATTATTGGTAATGTGTAGGCACTAAGAAATAGAAGACGGTTGAGCAAAGGGGACATACAGCTACGTGTCGGCAATGGTGCGATTATATCGGCGACCGATGTTGGCGACGTAGATTTATCTTTGCCTACGGGCCTTATTTTACATTTGTCAGGAGTGTATTTTTGTCCTTGCATAACTAAGAACATAATCTCTGTATCACGTATGGATTCAGATGGTTTTGAGTTTACTATTAAGAATGGTCTTATGGATTTTTCTTTGAATAGTTTACATTATGGTTCTGGTGTTAAAACAGATGGTCTGTATTTGCTCGACTTGGATACGCCTATTCTTAGTATACAAACCAAGAGACCGAGGATCTCAAATGAAAGCGAGGCTTTCATGTGGCATTGCCGCCTAGGTCATATAAATGAGAATCGCATTAAAAGGTTGAAAGAAGCGGGGCTTCTTGGCCAGTTTGAGATGGACTCACTGGACACCTGCGATTCCTGCTTGCTTGGCAAGATGACTAAGGCGCCTTTCAAGAAGAAAGGTGAAAGAGCAAATGACTTGTTGGGACTAGTGCACAGCGATGTGTGTGGGCCCTTAAGCATTAATGCCCGAGGTGGATACTCGTACTTTGTCACGTTCACTGATGATTTCAGTCGATACGGTTATGTCTTCTTGATGAGACATAAATCTGAAACCTTTGACAAGTTCAAAGAGTTTAAGAACGAAGTAGAGAATCAACTCAACAAGAAGATCAAGGTCTTGCGATCGGATCGCGGTGGTGAGTATCTAAGTATTGAGTTCACCTCTTACCTGAAAGATTGTGGGATCGTCTCACAATTGACCCCGCCGGGGACTCCTCAATGGAATGACGTTTCCGAGAGGAGGAACAGGACATTGATGGACATGGTCCGATCAATGATGAGTGCTGCAACTCTTCCAGCGTCGTTCTGGGGATATGCGCTGGAGACAGCCGCGTTCATGCTAAACCGTGTTCCGTCTAAGTCCGTGGAGAAGACACCATACGGGTTATGGTTTGGGAGGGTGCCTCCCTTGTCTTTCCTTAAGATTTGGGGATGCGAGGCATTCGTGAGGAAAGATAAAACCTCAGGAAAGCTCGATTCTAGATCGGACAAGTATTTCTTTGTGGGATACCCCAAAAATACTCAGGGCTACTACTTCTTCCACCGGAATGAAAACAAGGTGATTGTTGCTCGTCATGGTGTGTTCTTGGAGAAGGAATTTCTCGCAAGAAAGAGTAGTGGGAGCAACGTCCAACTTGAAGAAATTCAAGTGGAGTTGCAAGATGGAAACTCGAGTTTTCCACCCAGGGTTGCAGGGGTTAGTGGGAGCTTCTTAAGCCCTGATCCATCGCGGATGGAAGAGGCCGAAGACATTCCTGCCGAAACTCAAGTGAACACACCCTCGACTCCGGTTGAGGAAGTGCAAACTCGAGTAGACGAGGAAGTGCCTTTGCAGGATGTGCCTGAGCCACAACCTGGAGAAGCATCACAACCGCCTCTAAGGGTTATTCCTAGAAGGTCACAACGTGTGGTTCGTCAACCTGAAAGATGGTTGGGTCTGCATGAGATCACCAGTTTGGATACTGATGATCCTGTGAGCTTCGATGATGCGATGAGCAGACCAGATTCCGACTCGTGGCTGGAAGCCATGAAAGCCGAAATTCAGTCTATGTACGACAATCAGGTTTGGGACCTGGTTGACCTTCCTCCAGGCTTTAGGCCAATTGAGAACAAATGGGTTTTCAAGAGGAAGAGTGACAAAGACGGGAATTTGACTACGTACAAGGCCAGACTAGTGGCGAAGGGATATCGACAGATCCAAGGGATCGATTTCGATGAGACCTTCTCACCTGTCGCTATGTTCAAGTCAATTCGGATCCTTTTAGCCATTGCCGCATTTTATGATTATGAAATATGGCAGATGGATGTCAAAACCGCTTTTCTAAACGGCGATTTAGAAGAAGAGTTGTACATGGTACAACCGTCGGGTTTTGAGGATTCGTCAAGTGCTAAGAAGGTATGCAAGCTTAAGAGATCCATTTATGGACTTAAGCAAGCATCTCGGAGTTGGAACTTGCGATTCGATCGTGAAATCAAGAAATTTGATTTCAAGAAATGCGAAGAGGAACCTTGTGTATACAAGAAGGTTAGTGGGAGCTCGGTCGTATTCCTAGTCCTATATGTTGATGACATATTGCTCATAGGCAATGATGTGCCAATGTTGAACGGGGTCAAGTCTTCATTGATGAAGATTTTCTCGATGAAGGACTTGGGCGAGGCAGTCTATGTGTTGGGAATCAGAATCTATAGGAATAGATCTGAGCGACTTATCGGATTAAGTCAAAGTACCTACATAGACAAAGTCTTGAAGAGATTCGGCATGGAAGATTCCAAGAAGGGATTTCTGCCTATGTCTCATGGCATTAAATTAAGCAAGGGTCAATGTCCTTCAGGGACTGATGACCTTGAGAGGATGAGTCGGATTCCGTACGCGTCAGCGATCGGATCGATCATGTATGCCATGACTTGTACTCGCCCTGATGTTGCATATGCTTTGAGCATGACATGCAGATATCAGTCGAACCCCGGTTTCAAGCATTGGACAGCTGTCAAAAACATACTGAAGTATTTGAGGAATACTTCGGAGATGCTCCTAATCTATGGTGGTCAAACTGAGCTAGTAGCCAGGGGCTACACGGATGCTAGTTTCCAGACCGACCAAGATGATTTGCGATCGCAATCAGGATACGTGTACACGTTGAACGGTGGCGCTGTGAGCTGGAGGAGCTCAAAGCAAGAGTGCGTGACAGACTCCTACACCGAATCCGAGTACGTAGCCGCAGCCGAAGCCGCCAAGGAAGGGGTTTGGTTGCACAAGTTCTTGCAAGAACTTGAGGTTGTTCCGAGTTCAGTTGAGGCGATTGAGCTCTATTGTGACAACAACGGAGCTATCGCTCAAGCCAAGGAGCCGAGATCGCACCAGAAAAGCAAGCATGTCGACCGCAAGTATCACCTGATTCGCGACTTTGTGAATCGAGGTGATGTGAGAATTAGCAGGGTGGATACGGACAGCAACACAGCTGACCCGCTAACAAAGCCACTGTCTTTGGATAAGACGAATCTTCATAGATCGGCCATGGGCATTCGATGTCGCGTAGGCTGGGTCTGATGATGTAGTGGTTGTACTTTACTTTTGTTTTAGGGTACACTTCACTGGACGTAGAGGATATGATGTCTCTAGTCCAAGTGGGAGATTGTTAGTGTTTATGTACTAGAGAAACATACATATTTATATTTATATATATATGGTATTCGCTTGTTCATGGTTATTCTTATTTGGATGTTTTATTCATTAGTTTCCTTGAATTGATGTTACGTTATAGCTTGTGTCGTTTACGACAAGAGCAAGTGATATGCCATGATGGGTATGACATCAATTCTAAAACTGCCCTGATCTATGATAACTAGCATGGTACTCTAGTTGGTCGGATAGGATCAGCAAATGAGTCTAGCAGATGGGTTTGTATCACGTCCCATTGATAGCGCGGCTATCAACTAGATCATATGGATGCATGTGCACATTCTCTATGACATGGCATTGGACTGACCGCGACAAGAATATGACAAAAGGAATGTGTTATGTCATTCATATTCTTGTTAGTGTTGGATTCACGGTTGAGGTTGTCATGATCAAATATCATGACTGCACACTGTGACTAGTTTCCTATCCCAACCGTAACAGGTGGCATAAGGGATTCCAGTTCGGTGTGTAGAATTGGTAGCTTGGATCATGGATGATCAAGATACTGGAATGTCTCTCATCATAGATGAGTTATGATATCCTCTGGGCCCCTTGACATTATGGATTACACACGCGCGCAATGATTAATCTTAGTCATGTGTTTAATCTATATGGACGTCAAGTAAATGATAAAGTCGTGAGGATGACACAATCCTGCCTCGGACTAATCTTGGATAATCATGTGACATAGAATCAACACAAGTAAGGTACACTTACTCAGGATCAAGATACTAAGTGGACATTCGTACTATCTGTATCATTTGGGGATCATCACGTGGATGGCTTGACACTGATGATGATCAGCATTGACCAGGTAGATGAGAATCACTGTTCGTGCAACCCAACATGATCCAGATCCCTATAAGGTCACACCTACAGAGGCTCTCGACCATTAGTCCTGTTCAGGTTCGTATCACGTCGGCGAACGTGTAACAAGTGATGACAATAGGTCAAATCAGGCACGGTCTGACTTGAGCTTGATTGGACATCATGATAACCTGAATATCATCTTGGCTATGATGTATCGATCTTATGTCTCGAACACATGAGGGGTAGGCCCAAGAAATAGATCAAATGGGCTCTGTCAGCAGTTGCGTTATAACGCAACATATGTTGCGTTATAACGGACTGTGACAGCATAGTTGTCGATTGGTTCTGTCACAGGTTGCGTTATAACGCAACAGATGTTGCGTTATAACGCAATGTGACAGAAAGCCAGATTAGGGTTTCTGATTAAGGAAACACTAATCCTTGACAATTATAAAAGGGGAACTTTTTGTACGAATTTGGCAGTGAATTTCCAGCAGTCATTTTCCTCTTTCCTTCTCATGTGTTGAGACCTCTCCCTCCATCAAACCTAGGGTTTTATTGTTGAGTTTGGAGAGTACCGAAGATCGAAGGACCCGCCGTCAACGTTCTTCTTGCCTAGACGGACGGTGGTGGTCGAACCTTTGGTGGACAAGGGCGACGCGCAACCGGACAGCACACCGAGCAACCGTTTACGCGTCAAAGGTATAACTACTGCCTCTCTATGCATGTTATTGTGTAGATCAGCGATAAGTCGTTCGTTTGGCAAGATCTGATTGAACTGCACATGCTTTGGTTAGAAAAATTTTAATTTCCGCATCTCTAGCCATCGTGCTATTCCTTTCAATGTCAACTGGGAGCCTTATAGAGATTTGTTAGATGAGGATGGTGCCGAGTTATTGCCTCCGAGAGTGCTTGAGTAGTCCGACGCGTGGTGGGCTAGGATCCACTTGGTCCATTTCTGGAGGGTCGAGTGCCATTACCCGGATCGGGTTATGCGACAGCTAGGTGCAAAACAGGCATTACCCCCGTCGGCTCCAGAGCTATGGGAAAAAATTTGTCGGCTCCATATTCTTGATCACAGCCCGCAAGATTATCGGCACCCGCCAAGATGGGACGATATTCACGAAACTTATATCAGAGAATGGGACGAGATCGACTGGCACGTTGTTGACCACTCTGAGGTGTACGATCCGAGCGATTACCATGACTATATGATATGGTTTTCACGACATTGGTGTATCACTGTACTATGAGAGTGCGGCTTAGTAGCTGTGTTTTTTTTTTGTTATTATTATTATTATTGTCTCTTGTCGATGGTCTCGTAATGCCGCTCACCGAGCGACGTCCACTCGGTCTGCGACTTGATTCTGGTTCCATATTGTCTGTTGTTGAAGGTCTTCTAATGCCACTCGTCGAGCGACGTTCGCTCTCCCGCCCTGACTGTTCTGAAATTGTAGCGCTACTGATTAGTACTGAATTTAGATAGTTATTATGACTACAGGAAGGAAAGTAAAAATAATTACCCGAAAGAAATTCGTTCAATATATGGGCATTTGCAGGCCTTGAACGTGGTGCGGATTGGGCGGTTTCATGCGCAAAAGGTGCCCGACATTTCCTTTTATTATGACCTAGGACGCCACAACTGGAACACTTGTTCTTTCTCTTCTTTATTTGCTTCTGCATTTCATCCATAGTCATTGGAATTCGGTGATGTTGTCTCCTTCCTCACTTCACCTTGCTCAGGTCTGGGACAAATTGCACATCGTTGTATATTGGCCGTGCCTCAATTGTTCCAGCTGGTTCGAACAAAGGCTGCCATGTTCTGAAAAGATATTTGGCACTGTAATATGGAGAAACATAATCCTTCATGTCGAGATTTCGTTCGCTCAAAACTGCAATCACGTGCCCACAAGGAATCCCTGTAAGATCTGGTTTCTGGCATTGACATGTAGAACCATTAGACGCAAGAGCTAGGCTTACCACTTCTGATTTCCTTTCTAACCCTCCTTTGCCCTGACCTCATACATAAACCTGGACCAGCTCTTTGGTCTTATCTCCATTGCATGAGACTTCCTTGTTCGATTTTCAATCTTGGCGTCCACCTTCGGTGCCCAAGGTTTGCTCAAATTCATATTTTGTCGAGCAAGTTCTCTTCGATCGGCAAACCACTGCATTGATTTGTAAAAGGTTACCTCCAGAGCAGTAACAGGCAAGGCACGTGCGTCCTTGTACACCATGTTAGAGACTCTACACCGTTGGTTGTCATGATTCCCTACCTGTGCTTGCCATCGTCGTGACTAAGAGCCCATAGATCCATTCGTGGGGGTTGCTTTGCTCTGTTCTCTGCTACCGGTTTTTCCTATATTCGTTATGTATTCCCATGCTTGGCTATGTAACTCCTTTAACTCTTTCACTGGATCGTCGTATTTTCTCATCTTACTGACATATGCGGCTGCGTTGAAAAGTATAAGCACACCCGCATTATTGAATGTCTTATGTATGTTTTCTGCAATATGACGACCACAAAAACGATATTTGCACTCTCCTTTTGCCTCGGACCATCCTGAATCGACATGCAAAAAAACATTTTGGATGGACGGATGTCGATCAGAAATAACAGTGTATGTTTCCGCTCCGGGTGGTATTACTTCTTTCCGCACCCACTTCATCCACCAATTCCATGCATCATCGTCCTTCTTATCCACCAAGGCATAAGCAAAAGGAAACAACTGGTTGTCTGCATCGTAAGCCGTGGCAACAAGAAGTTTACCTTCGTACCGACCGCTAAGAAAGGTGGCATCGATGCCAAACACCGGCCGGAGGTACCTCAATGCTCTTTGGTAAGGACCAAACGACCATGCAGCTCTTTTGAATACTCTAATACCATCGCGATCTCCAGGCTCTCCTTCGATTTTTAGCTCTGTCCCTGGATTTTTTTGACGATACGCTTCCAGTAATCGGGGAAGAATGGAATAAGACCCAGACCAACTGCCCCACTCTGTAGCAATGGCCTTCTCTTTAGCCCGCTACAATTTACTATATGACGGTTCCTGATGAAAGACCTTACGAACCACGTTGTGCAGGTCCTTCATTGCAACAGTTGGATTGTCTTTTACCGCTTGGCCGATCTCGTCTGCGATAAGTGCCGCAGTTAACTGTTTATGATCACGCTTGCTATTTCAACCGTACATGAGTGTTCCAATGGGTTTGTTTTGATAGTAAAGGATGACCCATCCTTACTTGCGGCATACAATCGCCATCTACAGGTCACGTGCTGCTCACATCTTGAAACGTATTGTACTTTATTGCTGCTCACAACCTCCAATTGTTGGTTCTTTTTGAGATGCCACTTTTTAACTGCCTTTGTTAATTCATATTTTGAAGCGAAGATACGACCGACCGCTAAGGGATGATCAAAAACTTTCTTAACACCAATTGTCCACGAATCGGCTTCTATTGCGGTCGGACATTGGTTAAATGTGCTCACTGGGTGCTCGGGTCCCCGATCAGCAAAAACGTGTGGCTTCCAAAAATGTTTGGCATAAGTGGTTTCGGAAGCCGGTTTGTAACCACTGTTCTCATTGGCATCGCTACTATCGCTATCATTGTCATCCTCTTCTACTGCCATTGCTTCTTCGTCCTCATCTTCGCTATCATCATCTTCTTCATCTTCATCTTCATCTTCGATATCATTACCTTCTTCATCTTCGCTACCATTGTCATGATATGTATTTGCGGCTTCGTACTCCATGTGTTGATTAATGTTCTCTTGGGAAGAGTATTGCGGTTGGTACTGCGGGGGGAACTAGTGGCGGTACTGCTGCTGGTGCTGAGGGGGCGACTGAGGCTGGTACTACGAGAGGGACTGCGGCTGATACTGTGTGGGGGGGGGGGACTGCGGGGGGTACTGCTGTTGATACTGCGGTGGGTATTGAGGCTGGTACTGCGGGGGCGATTGGGGCCGGTACTGCGGGGGAGATTGGGGCCGGTACTGCGGTTGATATTGTGGGGTGTTCCAATATGTTTGGGAACTACTACCCGGTAAGTTGTCACCCGTCGGCGCATATGCATCACCAGAGTGGTGTGGAACAATATCCACGAATAACTCAACCATCGACAAGAACTTACACCTTATGGCCTGGTCAATTGCAGCGTGCAATCTACGATCATCATAAATCTGAACTGGGTTGAAGAAAACACTACCATGGTCTGCTGTATTCACTTTGCCTTGAATATTTAGTGCGCATTGGTTTTCCATCAATCCCAAATGCTGGTATATCAATCGTTTTAAATTCTCGAATGACACATTAGCATCTGATGAAAACACAACTCTTGGTGGTTGGTTTGTAACATACACCCATCGGGCCAATAAATATGTAACCACCGACATGAACACCGAATGACACGGAAGTCATTGAGCTACACCTACATATGTACAATAGATTTTAAAAACTATTTTAATATCTCACAAATCGTTAAGAATAATAATAAAATGATTTAAATTTTTTCCGGAATAATTTATAAATAGTTGTTTTATCACTTTCTCATTTGGTCAAAGATTTGGGACATGGTTATTGTAAGTTCATATACCGTACAATTAATGGATGTTGTCTAAAATAAGTCAATGGAATCTTAAATTAATTAATATGGTACCAATAGTATCTTACATAAATTAATTAACAGGGTGATATTTTTTATTAGCAATCCGGTTAAACTCTTTTATTAGCAACCAAATTAAACTGTAGAACAAGTTTAAGGGTAATATAAATTCCTTAACAGAGTAATATTTTTTATAATAAGATAATGCATTACTTAACAATATCTAACCTTCGGCGAACTTGGCAGATTAGCGGAATGCACTCCCAGATGTAAGAAGATTTGATAGAAAGAAAGAAAGATAGATTCACAATCGTTGAAGGGGAGGAGAGGGTTTATAAGCAGCAGCAGACAACTCGTCACTAAACCTTCAACATTCTGCTGCTCGTCATCAAACCTTCAACGCGTGCACCAAAACTTCAGCTCGTCACTAAGCCGCACTTTCAGATCGCGGCTTAGTTTGAGACTAAGACTAAGCCGCGATCTGAAAGTGCGGTTTTTTTTTATTTCTGTAATTTTTAAAATCAGTTTCTACTGTTATAATTTTGATTTTTTATTTTTTTATTAATTAAAAAAAAACCCAGCGACGGGTGATATAAATCAGAAGATGTGCAGAAAATCCCTCTTTGAAAAGTTGAAAACCATCCGTTTCTAAAGGAAGGACTGAAATTTCTCAAAAGAAATTTCGTCTCACCGATTCAATTGATAGATTAGAGACAGTGTTCATTAATGCCACAACAAATTTTATGTGGCCCCAAGGCGCATGTTCTCTAGACTCTAGTGTTCATTAATGTTGATGGGTTAACTAGCAGTCAACCAATGGTGAAAATAAATCTCCTTTCTTTTTGAGTGAAATTGACCGTAGGCTTAAAGGAAAATCCTGTATCAATACTGAGTTTGATACCAAATTTGATACGCAGGTACAGTATGATTCAGTATTCAAGTTATACCTGAAAATATTCAAGTTATACCATGTAGTATTCAAGATATCTGTATTCGGTAAAAAACGCAGAAATTTAGGATTTTAGATACAGTAGGGGTCAGTATTCAAGTTTTACCTGAAAATATTCAAGTTATATACGATGTAGTATTCAAGATATTTGTATTCATTAAAAAAAATAATAAGAAAATCAGGGTTTTAGGTGCAGAACCAAAAAATCAGGGTTTACTGATAATTAGTTGCAGTATTTTTGTCAGTATGCAAGTTTTATTGGTAAATATTCAAGTTATTCACTAATTTGTAAACCTTCATTTTTGTTTTACATAAAGTTGGCATGAATTAAATTGATTTTTAGTTGAAATTTATTTGTAGTTTAGTTGAATTTAGTCGACATTTTAAGTTGTTTGTTTTTCTTATATTGAATCCTTGTATGACTTTTAGTTATTAATTAATGTTTTAGTACAAAACATGTTATTTGTTGACTGGTCAATACAATGTTTGACCAATCAAAAATCTCGGTATCAAGTATAGTATTAACTACCGTATCTCCGTATCCAAATCCATTTGTAAATGCTTGTACCTTCCTAGTACAAGATCTGTCAGGTTGAGGTTAGTCCTACCGCTTGGTAATTAAGAGGCAGCACCCTGAGGTCTCTTTCCAATTAATTAGCTAACCACGATGTCTATATCTGGTAGTAACTTTTTGTATTGCACTTGATTATATGTTATATATTTGCCTTGCAGATTGGTGCATCAACCTCTAGACAAGCTTCATCTCATAAGCGTTTTAATTATATATATCATTTCTAGTTGATTGTTAAAATTTAAAAAAAGTGTCAGAGTAATGGGACTTGTATAATAGTGTTCTCCAATTTCAAGCATTTTGTTTATATTAGATTTATCGGGAACACTTTGCGTCCACTGGGTCAAACATCCATAGATCTATTATTGACCAACGTGATTAGGTGGAAGGGCCAAATCGGATGTGGGTAACGCATTGTATCTAGTTCCTCTTTCTTCTTTCCTCCCGGCCGTGCCATCATCACACCTATTTTTTTTCTCTTAAATGTTTTTTCATGTCTTGCCTTAAATGCTCCGCATCATGGCTTCAGTGATTGAAAACAAATAGATATGTTACTTTATCATCTTGATGCGTTACATATTGATACATCTTTTACATCATAAATGTTTATTGTTACTTAATGATTTTGATGTGTTACATATATGTATTAATACACTTGTTACATTATTTTGTTCTTATATACTTCTGCATATATATATGCTTACAAATTTGTAGTCCCAATTTATGCTTATTTTATACTCTCAATAATAATTTTAAACATAACATGTATTATATTTTCAAAAAGTTTATTATGATATATATTTTTATTGTTACTTTACTATCAAAGAAAATCTGATAGATTAGGATAAAGTGGGTGATGTGACATTATTTTTTTTTTTAAAAAAAAGAGTCTTCACGTGCATAGCGCACAGAATAGGCATGGTGTGGTATCAAAGGGATAAAAATCTGCTGCTTTTCTTTACAGAAAAGCAGGGCCTACTTTTCCAATCTGAAGATCGGGATCAGTTATCGTACCGATCTCAAAGTACTTCATTAACTTTAATATTTTCTGTACGGATTTCAATAAACTTCGGTGTTTCTCAACCATCGGATCAAGAAAAGCAGAGCCTGCTTTTCTCAGCTTTTCTTTTGAGAAAAGCAGGTGATCCCGATCCGTATCAAAGTGCTCTGTAGAAAATCCACACATAGACGGTAGGACGTCTTACCCAAGATCTATTACATTAGACATTTATATGTATAGAATTCTAGTATATATATTAATTATGTCAATACATTTAGTTATTAATCAGAGTAATGGGACCGTACGTGTACACGGTACCGGCCTTGGGACCCGTCAGTACCGTACCGAGTGCTTATCCTCTGCTGCGCAGTATTAATACTGCACAGCGAATCAACGATGTGGATTATAGGAGGGTTTCTTGAGATTGACTTGCACGAATCTTAAAGCGAATCCAATGGCCAGAGTATTCACAGTAATTTACTTTGCAGTAGAGGATATGAATTGGTCAGTACCTCACAAGATTTTGACAGTGATGATTACGTTGAAGGAATTCTGGATACCAGTGCGCTTACCATCTCATTCATTCATGACCGCATCCGTCAGTCGAATGGTCATTGTTGTCCGACGACTTCTAATATTTCCTAATTAGATTTCACTTTCCTGTAGTGTAGGACTGTAGGTAGATATATAGGTAGTTTCTTCATGGAAATATCTGTATGAATGATTGACTGTATGCTTGACTCTGTTTGTGTATTGTTAAGCATTAGAGGAGCAAGGTATTAATTGTACATCCCTCATGCTAATGGATTCTATATAATGACAAATTCAATTTGAAATATTTTTAGTAGAAAGAAATAATATTTGTGCTGTTAAAAGATTGAACTGCATTAATTTTGTACTCCGCGGAGTCAATATACCAGAATAAGAATGACTCTATTTCAACAATGAGACAATAATTATTATCTTTTTTGATGAAGGACAATAATTATTATCATAATGTTCAAACAAATTGGTTAAAAATATTTAAATTAAATTATTTCTATTATTCATCATTTATTAAATATTTTAGCTTAATGCCCTAATAGAATAGTCAAATTTGTTCACATATAATAGGAACCGATAGTGACCGTAATATCGTTGCTATTCGATATCCTCTATATATATCAATTATACCCCACCACTATATATGAATCCGTAGTCCACAATTTAGACTTTCTATTCTTATCAATTAAGTAATCGGAACTCCTGGTCAAGTCCTTAACATGGCGCACCTAGCTCTGTCGTAAAAGAATGAGTCAGTC
The DNA here is from genome assembly GCA_030179965.1 of Cyperus esculentus. Lineage (NCBI taxonomy): Eukaryota > Viridiplantae > Streptophyta > Magnoliopsida > Poales > Cyperaceae > Cyperus > Cyperus esculentus. The sequence continues at coordinate 2,426,671 of JASGLE010000035.1, read as the reverse complement.
AAGCAATTACTTGGCTTTAAGTTTAAATATATACGCCAGTCAAGATCTGGTTGATTTTTTAATATATATATACGACTCAGAGTCAAGCAGATAGCGAGACGCATGTTATTAAAACATATTTATCTATAAAAATTTATTATAGCTAATTGTCCAGATTCTATGGAAATAGAATTGGTGGGTTGTTGCCCACTTGTCTCAAAAAAAAAAAACAAAAAAAAGAAAAAAATTTTCCAGATTGTTATATAGAAATGTTAATCATGAAATTACAATAAAAGAACGAGTCAATACTAAAGTGGATATCATAATATATAACGTAAATTAATTTTATCCAAATTGAAATACTAGCTAGTAAGTTAAATTGAAGCATTAACAGGTTAGTCTAAAATACTATAATATTAGAAGAAGAAAAACATTAATTAAATCATTAACTTGATAACCACATACACATATAATTTTAAAGTGAGTGATCATGTGAGAACAAGAAGGGAGATAAACTTAGAGAGAAATTGAAGTCATTACTATTAGAGGAGGGATCCATTAACAATGGATGACTTGACAATCTTGACAATACCATTTTTAAAAATTTATAAAAAATCTTAAAAATAAAAAATGATTTATGGATGTATTACTTGACTTATAGATTGATAGTACTTCAAATTTCAATCAATTTGAACATCGTTGAATGACTTATCAATATTTTGTGTACTTTTCAAAGGTTATAATTTAGCGGATCTTTAAAAATTTATCAAATTTTATTTAAATTGAATATAATCGGAAACATAATTAATCTATAAGTTAAGCAATACTTCCGCAAACTTTTTTCTATTTTTAAGATTTTTTATGATTTTTTATAAATTTTTTTAATGTGTCATTATCAAAATTGTTAAGTCAACCATTGTCAAAGGATCCCTCCTCTTACTATTATGGTATTATATTTTGATTTCATTATATTTCAGACTAACTTTACAGTGTTTCATATAATTTCCTATTTTAGATGAATTTAAAAAAAATATTGTATATGTGATAAAGAAATTATTCTAGCTCCTCTTAACTATCCCTTAACTATCCTAAAAAGTACTTTGAGATTGGTGCGGTAACCAATCTCGACCATCCGATCGAAAAAACAGAGTCTACTTTTCTTTTTAGAAAAGCAGCAGAGTCAAATCCTTTTTAAGGGGGTAATTACCACCTCCCTTAAATGCTTTAGCTTGATCAAAATGTACACAAAACATTTCCTGGAAAGTGTATGTGCGCCGGATATATACATAAGCGGACAGTACTCATCATATCTACTTATCTAGCAAAGTAAAAGAAACAAAGAGAGAGAGAGAAATAGAAGAACTCCATAGTGATCGATCTCAATTCTCTTCGAAAATTTTCTTTTTGAAAAATTGATCGATCGATCTCGATTCTCGATAGACATGGAATGGCAACAAATAGGCTACCGATACTGGAAGATCATTGCATGCGTTTTCATACTTGTTACTCTTATCTCCTTGATAATTGCCAGTTCGATACTCGATAAAAATGACTATATTACAGCAAACAGTTTGTTTTACAAAATCTCCTTCTCAGCTTCTATTGTTTTCTCACTAATCCTACTATCTCTTTTCATGAAAACTTTATCCAAATTTAGCTGGAAGGTTATGGCATCAGCAGTCTATCTTTCTGCAGTTCCTATTTGTGTATTGCTTGGCAAAGATTCCCATTGGAACTACATTTTTTATTTCACTTCAGGTGTCAATCTATCTGCTATTCTTGTTTTCGTCTTGATCTTCTTTCTTGGAGAATTAGATTATGTGATTGGAGCGGCAATTTTACTTTTTGATCTTCTTTTTGTTTCCTTTAATTGGGTACATGCCTTTCAGCGGGACATGTATGGTAACTATGTGTATTATTATGATGACATCAATTTTACTGCGATTAAAATTGATGACATTGTTTGTAGTTTGATCTCTATTGCTATACTTTCTCTATATCTCAGAAGTTCATTGCCAAAGAAATGGAAAGTGGTCACCACAATATTTTTCATCAGTGCTTATGCATTTTTCATTGGAGTCTCTTATGCAGCAAAGTGCTGTAATGAGGATTATGATGAGTCGATTAACTCTTTTGTTAGGTTCCCACGCGACGTCTGGATCCACCTATTTATTTTAAATACCTTCATTTATGTTTTGAATGTTGGTACCACATTCATATATATTTTTTTCAGCTTCTTCGGTGTATCTGCAATGTTGAGCTATGTCACTGTAGTCATCTCCCTTGTCATTTTCCTCGTAGTTATTCACATAGTTGTTCCCATATGTGTTCTTATATATGTTGTTCTGGCCGAGTTCTCGTACATCGTCATCCCCTGCATTAGTACATTGATATTCTTTTTTAAAGTTTACCATTACGTCAGCCACACTTTGCACCGAAAATGGAAGTTGTTCGTCATTGTTTTTGCTCTCTGTGCAATTGCTGGTATTGTTTTTACATATACCTTTTCTATTAATTCGAAATCAGTAATTGCTAATGTGTCCATAGGCATAGAGATTTTGCTTTCGACACTGTTATGTTTGTGGATATATGGTGGAAAGTTGTGGGTTTGGTGGAAGAGAACGATACACCGAGAGCTAGTACAACCATTATCAATAACTGGGTTGCCAGCTAGATACACATATAGAGATATCAGTCAAGCAACAGAAAACTTCCAGTACCCAATTGGAGAAGGCGGTTCAGGTACCGTCTTCAAAGGAAAGCTTTCGGACGGAACGCTTGTGGCTGTGAAACAAATCATTGACCGATCAAGCAGGGAATCTCAATTCCTGACTGAGCTGACAGTGATAGCAAGCCTACAACATGTTAACCTAGTTCGGCTCATAGGTTACTGTCTGACAAGTACAAGTGAACGTTACCTGATCTACCCGTTCTATGAGAATGGTGACCTTAAGAGTTGGCTCTTTGGAGATGAAGCGAAGAAAAGGCACTTGACCTGGAGGTTACGGTACCAAATTGCCGTCGACGTGGCCAATGCACTCAAATATCTACATCATGATTGCCATCACCAAATCTTGCATCTTGATGTCAAGCCAGAGAACATACTTCTAGATGGGGATTTCAGGGCCTTGGTCACCGATTTCGGCATCTCAAAGCTAATTGGAAGAGAGAGAACTCATGTCACCACTATTGGCGGAGGAACGGTAATATATGTTTAAACTTTGTGTACTGAAGCAAAACTTTGCACTTCAAACTTCTAACAAATTTACCCGATTACAAGAATAGTTGAACAACTAATTGACCATTTGCAACTAGATGCATGCGTAAATTTGAATAACTGAATACTTATTTATTTGTATTGATTATGTTATTATTTATTTATTATATATGCATCAGTTCACCTACATGGCTCCTGAGGTGTGGGCACGGGACGCTATCTCTGTCAAGACTGATGTTTATAGCTTTGGCATGGTGCTAATGGAACTTGCTGCAGGAAGGAAGAATAACGAGCCCGGAGATCATGGGTACTTCCTTAAGATCGCGAGAGATAAAATGCTAGAAGGGGAGTTGCTTCAGATTGCTGACAACTCTTTATCAAATGGGGAAGCTGTAGAGGAGGAACTTGCTCTCCTTGTAAAAGTAGGCTTCTGGTGCATCCAAAACCGGCCGAGCATACGGCCCAAAATGGTCGAGATTGCCGACATGCTTGAAGGACGCCGAGCAGTGGAGATGCCGCCGAGGAGCCCAATCCATCTTATGATATTCTTGGATGAAGAATCTCAAGAAGGTGAGGTCGTTCCGCTGCGGATCGACGAAATTGAAATTGAGATGAATTGTGCCTCCTTGACCAATTCGCTTACCGGGAGATGAACTGTTGTTTTGCTAACTTCCAGCTATATTATGGGGATGTTTTATTGAAAGCTCTTGCATGATATATTGCATTGTTGATGACAAAGTTTGCATGAACTTTTTCTCATTTCTAGGTGCAAGTAGTATGATATATTTTTCCACATGGAAATTTTTTTTTTCTTTCTTCTTTATTTAAAGCTTAATGTGATATATTCTGAAGAAGCTAAGTTGCAATTAAGAAACTTTAGAATTGTACTGGTACGCGCTGTTTGGGACTTTGGGTACGGAGCATCTCTATTTTCATAGAAAGGGTGACTTGGTCATTTTTTGTCCATAGAGATAGATAAAATACAAATGAAAAGAAGAGGATAATATAATTTCTAGCTTTGATAATAGGGAACAAAATGCCAATAGTGGAATTTAAAATTAATATGTTTAACAGTTTAAGACAAGGAAGTTCGCATTGATGTGAAATTTGTGAATCAATATGACTGAGAACATGGGCACAACACTGTCGGCCACAGCAGAGTTTGGAGGCTGAGAAGCAGCGCTTGTCAGCCCCGGCAAAGCTCTTGACGAAGCCTCCGCAGCTCTACCAAATGATCCTATTGGGAAAACGTTTGGGTGTTTTGGGCTAATTTTATAGCCCTTTGTTTTCTTGTTATATAACAAAAATTAAAAATGTTTGTAAATGTATTATGGGCTTGTAAATGTAACAAAGTTTTGGATTCTTGCCTATAATTGTGTTTTGACATAAGAACCAGTCTTTGGTATAGTGGCTAAGGGTAACGCTCTCGTGTGACATGTCGCAGGTTCGGAACCCGGATGGGGTCTTTTATAGACATTTAAATTAATTTGATTGACTTAATCCGTCTTTATCTCAAAAAAAAAAAAATAATTGTGTTTCCCGTGCACGCGTTAATTACTACGTTTTCTGAGCATTAATTAACTTCTTCTTGGTCATGAATTACCTTGGATAATTTTTTCTTAATGTTCGTGATGAGAGGACGCGTATGTTGGGTGGTATCAAGTATATGATGATTGATTGAAATATTAAAAGAATAATGGGTATCTTATATCTTAAAATTACAGTAAAATATAAGAGAGAAAAGGATTACAGAATAACGAAAAATCATTGAAGAAATAAAAAAATAGTTTGACTGGAAATAATCTTCAATTAAACGGGTCGCTCCTCTTTTGTGATCAACAATTAATATAGCTTATTTCCCATTAAGTTTGAACTTCGAAGATAAAAGGCAAAGCTGGTCACTTAAAAACATATAAAATTTAATCGAAACATTGCTTAAAACATTGTCATCAATTGTGCAACGCATTTAATGGGAAGATCGAGAGCTTTTGAATAAACCACTCACACACACTAGACATGAAAAAAGAAAAAAGAACATAGCTGAAAACTTCATAATCAATTGTGCAATACATTAAAGATGGAGAACTTTTGAATAAACATCTTCCATAATACAACTGAAAGTTACCAAAACAATTTAACCCAAACAATTCACCTCCCAGTAAGTGAATTGGTCAAGGAGCCACATGTCATCTCAATTTCACTGATCCACAATGGGACGACATCACCTTCCTGAGATTCTTCATCTAAGTATCTCGCAAAATGTATTAGGCCCCTTGGCGGCATCTCAGCTGCACGGCGTCCTTCAAGCATATCAACTATCTCAATCATATTGGGTCGGTTGCTTGGTCTATCTTGGATGCACCAGAGGGCAACTTTTACAAGGAGAGCAAGTTCATCTTCTATTACTTCCCCATTTAATAAAGACTTGTCAGCAACTTGCAGTAACTTCCTTTCCACCATTTTGTCCCTTGCGATCTTAAGGAAATATCCTTCGTCTCCACACTTGTTGTTCTTCCTTCCTGCAGCAAGTTCCATTAGCACCATACCAAAGCTATAAACATCAGTTTTGGCGGAGATAGCCTCGTGAGCCCATACCTCTGGAGCCATGTAGGTTGGCTGATGCCAAAAAAAAAAAAAACAATCATAATTGGTCAATTATAAAATCAATTTGCACATTGAAAAATAGAAGTCGTACACTACTATTACATTTTTAGCTTATCAAGTTAGAGTATTACCGTTCCTCCAGCAGTCATTGTGGCATGGGTTTTCCATCTTCCTATCAACTTTGAAATGCCAAAATCAGTCACCAAGGCCCTGAAATCCGCGTCTAGAAGTATGTTTGCTGGCTTGACATCAAGGTGTAAGATTTGATCATGGCAATCATGATGGAGGTACTTGAGAGCCTTTGCAACATCGACAGCAATTTGGTATTGTAACCTCCAGGTCAACTGGCTTTTCTTTGCTTCATCACTAAAGAGCCAACCATTAAGGTCCCCGTTCTCATAGAATGGATAGATAAGGTAATGGTCGCCTATACTTGTCAGACAATAAACGAGAAGCCGCACTAGGTTAACATGCTGTAGGCTTGCTATAACAGTCAGCTCAGTTAGGAAATGATTTTCCCTGCTTGATCGTTCTACGATTTGTTTTGCAGCCACAAGCTGTAACATCCCAAAATTTTGAATTACATATTTAATGATTTGAATCCACTAGTTATATTATTTTTCATGTATTGGTATATTTAGATATGAGTAATCATTTAATTGTTATATTTAATTTAAATACTAAGATAGAATTTGTAACACCCCATAATTTTGAATTTGTGAATTTATAATTTGAACTCAGGAGTTAAATTTATTTTCATGAGATTAGTAAGTTTAGATATAAATTATTTACTTCTAATTATATTTTTAGTTTAAATTGATGAACAAAAAAATTGGGTTACTTTAATTCATATACTACAGTAGGTGTGAAAAGTTTTGTATGTATTAATGTGAGTTATAATTAAGTCGATTAATTCCAACATGTTCTAGTTAAATACCATGTTGAAAATGCTCAAACTTATTAATTAATACAACGATTAAATATAGAGATAAATTAGTAGATAACTAGACAATAATTAAATGTCAAAAAAAAAAAAAGGACATGATATTTCTTGTTCTATCCCGGTATATTTAATACATGTATATATATTACAGTTCTAACTTTTGAAATATATATGAAAGATTAATGGGCCGTGATAATCATGAGGTAACCAATATATTTAAAACCCAAGACAACTTGTGTTAATAACTTTTGAAATATATTACAGTTCTTCTGATTTTAATTGCCCAACACATATAACTTGATTATAATTAAAATCACATTGCTCTCCTACGCCTTGGCCCCTGTTCAAACTCCTCTGCTCAAAATAAAATTTAGATGTGAACCATATCTTGATTTGCTCATGAGGCGGCTTCTCAATATTGAAATAACCAACCCCTGAATCCGCTATAGCATATAAATTATATAATGATCAACCAAAACCTTTATCATAACCCTCTGTTCACGATAACCCCTTCTGCCCTTTTTCCTCTGCGCAAAGAAGAAAACCACCAAAACCAAAACACAAAAAAAAAAAAAGAAAATACGGTAAGGAAGAGAGAGGCCGGGAGAAGAGAAGGGAGAGGTCGGGAGACCGGGCGGTTGACGTGTGGATGACGAGGCGCTCCAACGACGATCGAGACGGCACGAGTCGAAGCGATGATCCGACTATCCGACTATCCGACGATCCGACGAACTAACAGAATTGAAGGTGCGTGGTCCTTCCTTTGGTTTATTGATCTATATTTGTGTGCCGATCGTTTTTGTTGTCGAAACGATCAATTATCTAGTGAATTGCAATGCGTTTCTTTGAATTTGATTATCCGACATTGCAAACTTCTAAATGAATCTTCCAAAATTGATGTTACTAATAAATTGATTAGTTGATTGTTATAATTGATCTAATTAGGATTTTTAGATATCATAATATTTTCTGTTATGAATATAATTGAACTATATGAATTAAATCCATCGAAATTGAGTCTTATGCCTAAAGTTTAATAAAAAAAATTGTTGATATGTTGTGTTTGCGAAATATAATCCGAATAGTGTGTTGACTTTTATGTTTCATATATAAAACATAATTTGATGCTCTGTATATGATATTTTATTAGAACTATCTGCTAATTGAAATATATACTGTTTTTGATAAAATCTTTAATTATATCGGTTATATATGTATATGCATGAAATGATCAGGATATGACCTACATGATGTATCGGATCTGAACAATTAATTTGAATATACGAATCACTATGTTACTTCGACGATTGACAGAGAATTCTTTAAGATAGTTTCAGACATGATATTTGTAAATTTGAAAGCAAAAGAAATTGGAATTTAATCTAGAGAGACATAATCCGAAGAATAATGAGTTGACCATTTGTAATGTGAAATAGAATCCAAATTGATTAATTGTCCCTTCGTAAGAATGGTAATCGTTTGAATCGAGACTATCGAGTTTATCGCTTCGTTTGTCCCATTGTTCGAGCTTTGCTCCCATTGCGAGAAATTCACGGTACCGTGTCTCTTCCCCCCTCTTTTGTTGATTGCCTCTTTTGTTGATTGATCCGGGACGCTGGATGAGGGATTAGTTCGGCAACGATAGCATTGATTAAGTAATTGATTTGATTGATATTATCGACTTATTGATTAACATTAATATAGTTTCGTACCAGTCTTTGACTATAGTATGTGTTTGAATTGGGACGGTAAACCAAGAACCAGGATTAGGAATATGGCACTACCAAATAGACAGACTCTTAAAAATTTACATTTAATGATTCGATTAACACACTTCGATAATTGATCTCGATTGTTATGCATTCGTTGGAATTCCTTTATGTACTGGGAAACACTCGGTTTCTCATGCGCACCTTTGTGCCCTTTTTCGCAGGTGAGAAAGAAAAGCTGAATTGCCACGTAATTATTAATTATGTATTATGAAGACTAGATTTTTATTTATTAATTATTTTGTTTTTCTCATGAAGACTAGATTTTTATTTATTAATTATGTATATGAAGACTTCCGCTGTATATTTATTTTTAATTGTTGTATATTTATGTAAAAATGTTATGTTGTAAAAATGTATAATTCAATTGTGGCATGAAATGGTGTTGTTGACTTGCTTGTTTTGACGCCTTGCGTTGAAAAGCGCGGCGGACGGCCTATTTGCCTTGTTATGAAAATCCGAGCCGTTACACAAGCGTTCCATCTGCAAGCTTTCCCTTGAAGACGGTACCCAAACCGCCTTCCCCAATTGGTGACTGGAAGTTTTCAGTTGCTTCACATATATCCCTGAATGGAAATCTAGTTGGCAACCCAGTTATTTCTAACGGTTGCACTTGCCCCTAGTATACCATTTTCTTCTACCATACCCACAACTCTGCACCATATATCCACAAACATAACAGTGTGGAAAGAAGTATCTCTATGCCAAGGCGCAATCTAGTTGCTAGTAGCAATTATTAAAGCGCATGTATGACAATATTAAACCAGCCGTCGAACCAATAGCAATAGCAAAAAAAACAATGACCAACTTCAATTTCTGGTTCAAAGTCCGCCTAAAGTTTATCCAGACACGAAGATGGAATGCCAGTGTGCTAATGCAAGGGATGACGATAAAGAAAAATTCAGGAAGAAGTATATCATATACGATAGCATGTATGAAATAGATAACAATGGAACTAACAAGGGAGATATGACATAGCTTAACATTTCAGATGCACCAAAGAAGCTGAAACACATATATATGAGTGTGGTGCCAAGATTCAAAACATTAAAGAAGGTACTCACAATAAAGAGGTGATCCCAAAGACTCCCCTTTGGAGGCCAGCACTTCACACCTGTAAAGCACCATGCCGAATAAGACACTCTGAGGAAGAATGCATAACCACTGAAGTAAAGCACTGCTGTTACCACTTTCCATCTGAGTCTCAAAGAGCTTCTTGTATATAAAGAAAGTATAACAACATAAATCAAACTACAAACAATGACATAAATTTTAATCGTAGTAAAACTGATGTCATCACCATTCCACTGATCGAAAACATTGGTGGTGTTAAGGAGAAGGAAAAGGAGATCAAAAAGAAAAATTGCAGCTCTGATCACGAAATCTACTTCTCCAAGAACAATGATCAAGACCAAAACAACAATAGAAACTGTGTCAAAACCTGAAGTGAAGTAAAACAGTAGTCTCAATCGGGAATGCAGGCAATAGCCCCAGCAAAAGCCCCAGTGTTCGGAAGGTTTGGCGAGGAAAATGCAAATGAGAACAGAAAAAAGATAGACAACTGCTGTCACAAACTTCCAGCTAAAATTGGATAGACTTTTCATGAAAAGAGCAAATATGATAATTGAGAGGACAATAGAAGCTAGGAATAAAAATCTCCGAAGTCGTTCGATCTGAGAACTGGAACTAATGATAAAAGAGTCAAGGATAATAAATATTAATTGAAACACATGCTATGATCTCCTATTTTCCGTAAACCATTTTTTATCAATCAACAACAAAGAAAATTTATCGTTACTTTTCCTCTTTCTCCCTTCTTCCTTAGCTAGATGAGAAAAAACTATAACAGAGAAAATTTGTGCATCTGCATATCCCTTCTTCTGTAATTTGTAGTCTATGCAGCCACATATGCGGTCACATATGCTTGTGCATTGCTCATCTGCATGAGATTTGATTTTAATGAAAGATCTGTAGCAACTTGCAAATAAGATTGAATATGAATAAAATTTGGAAACTATATATAAAAAAAGATTTGACCGGAGTTCGAACTTTGGTACTCTATGGCCTTTTACACTAGGCTATGTGACTTTTTTTGTGTACAAACATACATTTCTTGATTACATACTAGCTGTAATGTATCAATATTTTTAAAGTTCGATAAATAACTGTATCAAATTCTGCATATGTGGTATGCAAATGCCTATCCGCATGCATATTCAAATCCGCATGCATTTTACAACACTAATGCTATCTTGAGAATAGTGTGGGGCTTTATTGTACTACTCATCAGTGGCGGAGCCATAAAACATTTGTATGGGGTTCAAATATTATTCACGTAGTAATATTAATATTATGAACAAATTAGGAGCATAAATTATTGCTATGGGGTTTAACAATAGAATGATTTGTCATAATTTATGGGATTCAAATATTAATTTTCTTAAGAAAACTACAAAAATACAACAAAAAATGCACTATAAGTGCACAAATTCTTAAAAAATATGGGGGACATTGTCCCCCTTCTCTGTATTTGGATCCGCCACTGCTGCTCATGCTAAATCAACATCACTTTGAGTTAGCAAAATAGCAAGCTTTTAGAGCTAATCACAATTTTATTTTATGTTTGGATTTTACTAGTTTTTAGGTTAGTGAAATAGTAACATTGAACTATCCAAACACACCCTTGAAGTGACAAAAAATACACTACTCGCCCCCACGCAATATATATAAATAATTAGACCTTGAAGTGACAAATTAGAGAATAATTCTATTTGCGTGCTTAATTTCAATTGCTAACATGAATGTAGGTCAGTGTAGACTCATTTTAAAGGATATTTAATTTAAGCCGGTCAATTTCACTCAAAAAGAAAGGAGATTTATTTTCATCATTGGTTGACTGCTAGTTAACCCATCAACATTAATGAGATCAATGGGCCACATAAAATTTGCTGTGGCATTAATGTACGGTGAGCTATTCACTAAATATTGTCACTAAAATTTATAGACAACTACGCTACACAATGCAGCGTTACAGAGGGTATGAAATCCTTGTTATTAACTGCAACTATTAATTTTATGTATGGTGAGCTCTAGATTTGTTTGGTGAAATTTGTAAATGTTTGTACCTTCCAAGTGCAAAGTTTGTCTATTTGAATCCTACCGCTTGGTAATTAAGAGGCAGCACACTGAGGTCTCTTCCCATTAGCTAACCAATATATATATGTACCATTTCTTCGATCGATGACTATTTCTTGGAAGTAAATTTTTGTGTTGCACGCAGGTTGGTGCAACAACCTCTAGACAAGCTTAATCTCATAAGCGTTTTAATTATATCATTTCTAACCGATTGCTAAAACTGTCAGAGTAATGGGACTTGTATAATAGTGTTCTTTAATTTCAAGCATTTTCTTTTTATTAGATTTATCATTTATTACATTAGGCATCTATATATATAGTGTCCTTCTACGGTGCTTTCGTAAGTATTTCGGACCGAAATTCTTACGGTCGAGTTCAAAAACCCATCGTCCGAAATTTTAAACCAAATAGCTCATAATAATCTTGACATAATCAACTTGTAGAATCCCAAAATTTTCCATTTTAAGAAAATTCTAGCTATTTTTAATGATTTTAAAGATTGACATACAAAATTGATTTATTTTTAATTATTTTAAGAGTTGTATTTCAAAAAATATTAAAAATAGTAATAAAGTTCCTAAAATAGTGAAAATTGCCATCAAACTTAATTATGTCAAGATTATTATGAGCTATTTGGAGCAAAATTTTGGACGACAGATTTTTAAATTTGGATTATAAATGTTTCTGTCCGAAATGCTTATGAAAGCACCATAGCCGGACTCTATATATATATATATATAATTAGAATTATGTATATATATTAATTATGTCAATATATTTAGTTATCTATCAGAGTAATGGGACCATATATATGGGATCCAAATACGCTGCTTTTCTGATCGAATGGTCGGGATCGGTTGCTGCACCGATCTCAAAATACTTCGGTGTTTGCCACACGGGATCTCGAAGTACTTTGGTGTCTCTCAACCTTCGGATCAAGAAAAGCAGGGTCTGCTTTTCTTTTCAAAAAAGCAGCGGGTTTAGATCTGTATTTACGGTGAGCATCGGCCTTTGGACCCGTCAGTACCGAGTGCTTATCCTCTGCTGCGCAATATTGTACCGCGCAGCGAATCAATGATGTGCATTATAGGAGCGGTATCTTGAGATTGAGTTGCACGATTCTTAAAGCGAATCCAATGACCAGAGTATTGCGGAGTAGAGGATATGAATTGGCCAGTACCTCACAAGACTCTCTGAGAGTGATGATTACGTTGAAAGAATTTTGGATACCACTGCGCTTGCCATCTCATTCATTCATGACCGCGCGAGTGCTTATCCTCTTACCGATGGCAAAACGCAGCATCCAATCAGAAACGTTGGTTTCGGTGGGGTCCACGCGCCTCGGTCCACCGAGGATTCTCTTTCTCTCTTTCTCTTTCCGCAAGGCACCGATGCCGCACAGCCAAGGATATGAAATCATGACCGCATCCATCAGTCGAATGGTCATTGCTGGCCGACGACTTCTAATATTTCCTGATTAGATTTCATTTTCCTGTAGTGTAGGTAGATATGTAGTTTCTTCATGTAATTATCCGTATGATTGATTGACTGTACACTTGACTTTGTTTGTGAATTAAGTTAAGCATTAGAGGAGCAAGGTATTGTACGTGCCTCATGCTAATGGTTTCTATCAAAAAAATTTACTAATTGAGTGCTTTCGTAAATAAAAGAATGACACTAATTGAGTGGCGATATGATCCAGCATTCGTACTGGCTATTATGACGGCTGATATAGCGTTTTAAAAGCAAAACATTACGACGTTATTAATTTTTTTCACTATTTGATACTTTACATTATAATATATAATTTAATATTATAATCCTCTAATTTTTTATTATTTTATGATATCTAATACTTAATAGCTTATGCTTTACTATCGTTTAATATATATTGATTGGGTTTACTAACGAGAATCATGTTATATGAACTTAGAATCTACAAAATAAAAATGATGAGATTGATTAGTAAAATTCAAAGTCATAAACTTGATATCCATACAAAAATTATATTATCAATAAACAATTTTTTAATGTACATAATATTTTATTATTTTATCTAAATTTGTGTTACTATTTTTGTTAGATTCTAATTTTATTATTGAAAAACTTATTTTTTTTTATCATACTAGTAAAGAGCTCACGCTTTGCTTTGGACTAAAATTGTTATTTCTTATGATAAATTTTTAAGATAATATGTAATGGGCCTTAAATTTTAATGGGCTGGAACATTAACGTCAATGGGCCTCAACATAAATCAATGGTTCTGATCTATCTAAGAAAATGATCAACAACTCAGGTTTTTTATTTGAAGAAGATAGCCTTTCATATCATTTTTTTCTAATATGTTTTTATATATATAGTAAGGATATAACTCCTGGTCAAGTCCTGGTCAACTCCACAAAAAGTAATCGGAACTCCTGGTCAAGTCCTTCGCGCAATTAATGACCTAGCTCTGTCATTTAAAGAATGAGTCAGTCAAGCAATTAATTGGCTTTAAATATATACGTCAGTCAAGATCTGGTTGATTTTTTATCAGAGTCAAGCAGATAGCTAGACGTATGTTATTAAAAAAAAAATTCTATAAAAATTTATATTATACTAATTGCCCAGATGGTTCGCTAGAAATGTTAATCATGAAATTACAATAAAAGAATGAGTCAATACTAAGGTGGATATCATAACATATACAACAGTTATAAGTTATAACGTAAAGTCTATCCAAATTGAAATACTAGCTAGTAAGTTAAATTGAAGCATTAACAGGTTAACCTAAAATACTATAATATTAGAAGAAGACAAATCATTAATTAAGTCATTAACTTGATAACCACATACACATAATTTTAAAGTGAGTGATCACGTAATTTCATATTTTAGATGAATTTTAAAAAAATTGTATATGTGATAAAGAAATTCTTTTAGCCCCTCTTAACTATCCCCTTAACCATTTCAAAGAATATTCTCTCCCAACGTTCTCTCTTCTTTCCTCTTCAACAGTTAATTTTTTTTTTTTTTATCTCTTTTCATTCTTTTTTCTCTCATCTTTGATCTCCCTCTTTTCTCTCTTCGTCCTCTCCCACCATCGCCCATAGTGATAAGATTCGCGAATAATCACGAATAATTCATATTTGGATCTACAGCGAACAAAACGACGTATAATTTGTAAGTTCGCCAATTATTCACGGAAATAACGAATTTTACGAATAATTTGCATTGTTTTCGTAACAATTCCTTAACAATAGGTATACCGAGCAGAGGAAAAATTAAGCTCTGGAGCTTCACGTGACCAAGAGATAATTGCTTCTTGGAAGCTGGTGCCTTTCATACATCCTTCTTCAACTTTTGGCAGCTTTTTGCAAGAAATGTAATATTTAACATGGATCTTTCTGATGCAGATAGAGGGCGGTCTGCTCAAGAATTGGTCAGATTGATATGCTGTGGTATTTTGACCATAACTTTCTCAATACAGGTCCAAATGAGCTGATTCAAAATACTGTAGAAAGATAGCGAAAAGAGCTACAACTTTCATGTTTTGGGTTTTCTCATATTCGAAAGGCATCCTACTCGAAATGACGAATTAATACAGTATAGTCATTATGGCAGGAATAATTTTGGTTCGAATTTCTTGAATCAGAACAGAAGTTCGGTCCGAAATGATCTGTTTCGGTCCGAAATATTTGCAGACGGTTATAGATGGCGTCTTTTAGGCTTTCTTTGCATTTTTTTAGATATTTTTTTAACTGTTTTTGCTTTATGTGATGTTAGGGTGTTAATTATCTTTTCTATATAAGTGAACTCATACCCTTTAGGCAGGATAGTGGTTGTTTTTATCAAAATTATCAAGAAAACTTGAATTCTGTGTGAATTCACAAAAATCTCTCGTGTTCTTGTGTTCTTCCATTGCTCTCTCCCCCTACCGTCCCTGCATCATCTTCCATGGCAACTTCTTATGTATTCTTTAATATATAAGAAGTAAGTTTGACAATGGTCATTTTTTCCTCAAAAATTACAAATAAGATATATTTTTTTATATTATTTAAAATTTTAAAAACGAATCATTCCCGAATTAAACCCGAATCACGAATTTTTGATCTTGCCGAATGTTTTCTGTACATATGATTTATTACTATGCCTTCGCCCCATTTTTGTCCCACCTTCTCTCTCCCGGCCTCTCTCTCTCTCTTTGCCATCTCTCCTTCACACCACTCTCTCCATTTATTATTTTTTTCTTTTTCTTAAAATTTCTTCATCAATGAATGATCTTTTGTAACTTACAATCCAACTTACTATAATAACTGTTATATTTTAGTAGTAACAGCTTTGTTTGATGTATAGTATAACCACTTATATTATCACATAAACACTCACTCAACGTGAAGATATATATTATTTGGATGCTCAATATACTCAATTCCTACATTTTGTATAAATACTTGTGCTTTTTAATATAATCACTATGTATATAAGATTTTGTATTTCTTATATTTGTATAAATATATTCAGATTTGACATATCACTTTTCAAATAAATACAACTCAATTTGAATATATCTTGATATATAATTACCGTTAAATTTTAGTATAAACACTTTAGTATATATTGAATATATTCGATATTATCACATTTTGTGTGCATTTTGTTCAAATATTTACTTGTATAAACACCTTGATACAAAGATTTTAGTATAAACATTTTGTATAGCCATTTCTGATTTTTTATATGAAAAGTACAGATCTTTAGTATAAACACTTTTTAGAACATAAATAATTCATTTTCAATTTTTAAAATCAAAAGTTTTTAAGTTAAAACACGTTGTACACTTTGTATAATCACTCTGTATGCTAAGTATAATCATTTTTTTATGCTCAAGCGCGCAGCACTTGGATGCGCTTTGCGCTTGAGAAAGCTCGTGAATCCGGAAAACACGTGGGAAAGCACGTGAATCAAAAAATATTTATGCCGGATGGTTATGGAGATGGTTAAGAGGAATTTTTAAGGGGACAATTATCACCTCCCTTAAATACTTTAATTAGCTTGACCAAAATGTACACAAAACATTTCCTGGAAAGTGCATGTTCGACGGATATATACATAAGCGGACAGTACTCTCATCATATCTACTTATCTAGCAAAGTAAAAGAAACAAAGAGAGAGAAATAGAAGAACCCTAGAGTGATCGATCTCAATTCTCTTTGAAAATTTTCTTTTCGAAAAATTGATCGATCTCGATTCTCGATAGATATGGAATGGCAACAAATGGGCTACCGATACTGGAAAATCATTGCATGCATTTTCATACTTGTTACTCTTATCCCCTTGATAATTACCAGTTCGAAAATCGATTATTATCAATATACAACAAACAGTTTGTTTTATAAAATCTCCTTCTCAGCTTCTATTGTTTTCTCATTAAACCTACTATCTCTGTTCATGAAAACTCTATCCAAATTTAGCTGGAAGTTTATGGCATCAGCAGTCTATCTTGCTGCAGTTCCTATTTGTGTATTGCTTGGCATGCATTCCCATTGGAACTACATGTTTTATTTCACTTCAGGTGTCAATCTATCTGCTATTCTTGTTTTCTTCTTGATCTTCTTTATTGGAGAATTAGATTATGTGGTTGGAGCAGCAATTTTACTTTTTGATCTTCTTTTTCTTTCCTTTAATGCGGTACATGCCTTTCAGCTGGACATGGACGGTGTGTATGAAAATAGTTATGTTGACATCAATTTTACTGTGATTAAAATTGATGACATCGTTTGTAGTTTGATCTCTATTGTTATACTTTCTCGATATCTCAGAAGTTCATTGCCGAAGAAATGGAAAGTGGTCACCACAATGTTTTTCTTCAGTGCTTATGCATTTCTCATTGGAGTGTCTTATTCAATGCCGTCGTGCTCTTATGAGTGCGTGGGTTGGAACATATGGAACCGCCTATTTATTATAAATACCTTCATTTATGTTTTGAATGTTGGAACCACACTCATATATATTTTTTTCAGCTTCTTCGGTGTATCTACAATGTTGGGCTATGTCACTGTAGTCATCTCCCTTGTCATTTTCTTCATACTTCTTCACATAATTGTTCCCATATATAAAGTTGTTCTGCCTGAGTTTTCGTACATCGTCATCCACTACATTAGTACATTGATATTGTTTTTTAAAGTTTACCATTACGTCAGCCACACTTTGCACCGAAAATGGAAGTTGGTCGTCATTGTTTTTGCTCTCTGCGCAATTGCTGCTTTTGTTTTTACATACACTTTTTCTAACATTTCGAAATCAGTAATTGCCGAAGTGTCCATAGGTATAGAGATTTTGCTTTCGACACTGTTATGTTTGTGGATATATGGTGGAAAGTTGTGGGTTTGGTGGAAGAGAACGATACACCGAGAGCTAGTACAACCATTATCAATAACTGGGTTGCCAGCTAGATACACATATAGAGATATTAGTCAAGCAACAGAAAACTTCCAGTACCCAATTGGTGAAGGCGGTTCAGGTACCGTCTTCAAAGGAAAGCTTTCGGACGGAACGCTTGTGGCTGTGAAACAAATCATTGACCGATCAAGCAGGGAATCTCAATTCCTGACTGAGCTGACCGTGATAGCAAGCCTACAACATGTTAACCTAGTTCGGCTCTTAGGTTATTGTCTGACAAGTACAAGTGAACGTTACCTGATCTACCCATTCTATGAGAATGGTGACCTTAAGAGTTGGCTCTTCGGAGATGAACAGAAGAAAAGGCACTTGACCTGGAGGTTAAGGTACAAAATTGCCGTCGATGTGGCCAAGGCACTCAAATATCTACATCATGATTGCCATCACCAAATCTTGCATCTTGATGTCAAGCCAGAGAACATACTTCTAGATGATGATTTCAGGGCTTTGGTCACCGATTTCGGCATCTCAAAGCTAGTTGGAAGAGAGCGAACTCATGTCACCACTATCGGCGGAGGAACGGTAATATATGTTTAAACTTAATTAAGAGTTTTCATTTGGAAAAAAAATTGTACTGTTTTGAACCGTATGATCACGGAAGGGTATCATTATTTGGTAAGATATTAGTGTTAAATTATAGCTTAACGACCACATTTTTTTCATTTATTTTTATTGATCATATGTTTTCAAAAGTTTCCAATTTTTTTTGCCAAACAAATGTTGTTTACCGAAGCAAAACTCTGCACTTCCAACTTCTAACAAATTTACTTGATTACAAGAATAGTTTAACAAATAATTGACCATTTGCAACTAGATGCATAATTTGAATAACTGAATATGTACTTATTTGTATTAATTGATTACGTTTATTTATTTATTATGCATCAGTTCACCTACATGGCTCCTGAGGTGTGGGCACGGGATGCTATCTCTGTCAAGACTGATGTTTATAGCTTCGGTATGGTGCTAATGGAACTTGCTGCGGGAAGGAAGAATAACGAGTCCGGAGATCATGGGTACTTCCTTAAGATCGCAAGAGATAAAATGCTAGAAGGGGAGTTGCTTCAGATTGCTGACAACTCTTTATTAAATGGGGAAGCTGTAGAGGAAGAACTTGCTCTCCTTGTAAAAGTAGGATTCTGGTGCATACAAAACAGGCCGAGCATACGGCCCAAAATGGTCGAGATTGCCGACATGCTTGAAGGACGCCGAGCAGTGGAGATGCCGCCGAGGAGCCCAATCCATCTTATGATATTCTTGGATGAAGAATCTCAAGAAGGTGATGTCGTTCCGCTGCGGATCGACGAAATTGAGATGACTTGTGTCTCCTTGACCAATTCGCTTACCGGGAGATGAACCGTTTTATCAGTTAAAAAATTTTTTGCTAACCTTCTAGCTATATTGTGGGGATTTTTATTGAAAGCTCTTGCATAATATGTTGCATTGTTGATGACAAATTTAAGTTTGTATGCTTTTTTTCTCATTTCTAGTGCGAGTAGTATGATATATTTTTCCAAATGGGAATGTTTTCTTTCTTTCTTCTTTATTTCAAGCTTATCGTGATATATCCTAAAAAAATTGTTATTTTCCATTCTTTTCCGTCAGTTTTCAGCAGATCAAACATGCCCTAAGTCAAATTATAAGAAACTTTAGAATTTGTGGTACGCGCTGTTTGGGACTTTGGGTACGGAACATCTCTATGTTCATATAAAGGGTAAATTGGTCATTTTTTGTCTATAGAGATGGATTAAATACAAATGAAAGGAAGAGTATAGTATACATACTAGTTTTGATAATGGGAAATAAGCTATATATATAGTATACCACATGTTTCCAGTTCTTTAATTAGAAATAAATGAGTATCATTAATGAACAGTTGGTTAGTCAACTGAGCCATGTAATTAAAACACTTAAAGTACACAATACACAGTTACAAATCAGAACTTCAACACTACAACTATATATGATGAATATATCAACACAACATAATCATCATCAGCTGCCTGAAATAGAAGGGGAAGGAAGAAAAAAGAATCTACCTGTAAATTCAGCCATCAATTTAATAAATTGAATTACTTCAGTTGAAAACTGATAATTCTACAATAGAACTAATTAATCAGCACATTGTTGATATGCAGTGTACGTCATGCTAATCACAATAAATTTCTTGGTTTTAACCTTTACCAGTAAGAGTTGGTGATCGAGAAGAATCACTTGTCGATCAGCACCTCATCGATCATCGCTTCTTTTGAAAAGACTATCTGTTTATAACAAATTTCAGCCGTTGGATCAATTGATTTGGCTCAATGATATCCGTTCACATATGGATTCTGTACTTTCGATTTTCAGTCCAAGGCCATGTATATCATTAATTACTCCTTTATGCGTCGCCCAATACCCATTAATTGCTCCTTTATTCTTAATTACTCCTTTAAATCCACAACAAATAATGGCCCGTGCTTTGGAGTGGATATTATACTAGTATATATATATATATACACTTCTTCAGAGAAGAAGAGACTGTGTTGTCATGGGAGGATTAGTAACTGGTACAAGTCTATCTATTGAAGTAACTCTCTCATGATTCTTAAACTGATCATCCCCATTTCTAATATATTCAGATATTTTCAATACCAAGATTGGAGAAACCTGACCGTGCATGGGTGCAGTCATGATCAGCATAATCAATCTGTTATTGCCTTGGCACGCCTATAAAATTTTCAAATGAGGTTCAAAAGTTAATATTGATATAATGATTATATAAAACTTATAAATTATAATTATAGGGACAATAGTGTAATAACTCTCATATTCTAGCGAGTTCAAATATACATTTTTTAAATAAAATACTATATCATCAAAAATTAATTATCATATATATTGGGAAATTTGTATATTTGCCACTCCAAAACCCTCCATTTGTAACTTTGTCATTCCAAATTTGGAAATTGCAAATTTGCCACTACAAAACTTAATAAAATTGCATTATTGCAATTAAAATTTTTTATATGACGAGGGGGCTGCGGGGCGGGGGGGTGGGGGATGGGGGGGCTGCCATGTGGGAGATTGAGGGCAATTTGTTCATATAAAAATTTTAATGGCAATAATGCAATTTTGTTAAGTTTGGCAAATTTGCAATTTCCAAGTTTAGAGTGATAAAGTTACAAATAGAGGGTTTTGGAGTGGCAAATATACAAATTTCCCCATATTAAAACATTCATTTTGAGAAAAAATATGGAGGACATTGTCTCACATTCACTATATTTGAATCCGCCATTGACGTGAATTCTTATAGATTGAAATAACAAGGGTCCTGATATGTTTTCATTTTTAATTTTTGCAATCCTTTCAAAAAAAAAAAAAAAAAAAAAAAATTTTTGCAATCCTCGTAAACAATAAATGACCGATTTACCATTTATTTGGGAAAAAATAGATGGTCTTAACTTCTAAAAGAATATTACAATAAAGATGTTCTGTACCTTATCGTACCTTAATTTATACAAGTTTAGATCGGGTGGAGGCATTCTGAGTAATTTTCTTTACAAGAAAAGTCACTAAGGATTAACAGTGTGGAAAAAAGTACCTCTATGCTAAGGCACAGTCTGTCAGTCTAGTTACCAGTTAGTTATCAAAGCGTATGTACATAAGACAATATCAAACCGGCAGTCGAACAGATAGCAAAAAGAATCACGACCAACTTCCATTTGTGGTTCAAATTAAGTTCGGCTAACATATATATATATCCAAACATTGAGATAGAATGCCAGTAACTAGACTGTGCCTTGGCATAGAGATACTTCTTTCATTTTTCCTGTATGAAAGAAGCATCTCTATGCCAAAGCACCGTCTAGTTATTAGTAGGAAAGAAGTATCTCTATGACAAAGAATAATCTAGTTACTAGCATTCTGCCTTAATGTCTGGATTTATGTTAGGCGAACTTTGAAACACAAATGGAAGTTGGTCGTTATTCTTTTTGCTATCTGTTTGACTGCTGGTTTGATATATATTGTCATACATGCGCTTTGGTAACTGGCTACTAGAAACATATATTGTTCTGTCCTATGAAATGAGCACATGAAAAAGGCTACTCGCTGCTACTGGGCCACTAGCTTTTATTCTTATACCTGACTGGCTAATCTGAGGGATACGGCGAATTTTTTTTTTTGTCTGTGCCTAAAAAAATATGAATTTACAATCTATACCCGTTTTGATAAGAATATCACCAATATGTCTAAAAACCGGCAGCCAGCGGTCATAGTTCAATTTGAACGCCGGCGGTCACTATATCGGGAACAAAAAAAAATTTCGATACAGGGTCTGACCGCCACATCCATACGTGCCTCCCTTACCGTTCCCGCAAAGGTTGAAGAAGACGAAGAAGGATGAGAAAGAGGAAGGTGACTCTTGCTATAAGATTGAGATAGTAGATGAGACCAAAGAAGATGCACAAGAGAATCTCGCTAACTACAACATCTTAATGTCAAACTCCATGTCCGATGTTGCACCAGCGCCAATGATTGCATCACCCAAGGCACAAGGCATCGACGCAAGAAGTGATAACGTAGGCGCTGACAGTGGTAACACAGATGCTAACTCCAGTGAATCCATCAATATTGTCGCTACCGATGTTGAGCCCTCAGCAAAAGTCTCAAAAGGCATGGAAACTCCGAAGTTTGACGATTTTTCAGAATTTTTTCATGCGAGCGATAGCAATCAACGCAAATCTTTGCCTACACCAAAGTGGCCTCCGAATTATCTAAAGAAGATGTTGTTAGGTGAGATGATCGATATGCACACGATACATCTCAAGCAGGGTCACATCTCGCGTCGTGAGTATCCACCCCCGCCGATCATTGATATTGTGAGCTCTCTTTATTCCTTTCTTTACTTTTTCTTAGTTTTGCTTAGCTTTGGGACAAAGCTTAGTTTAAGCTTGGGGGAGTAGAATTGAAATTTTTGCATACATGGCATTTTTATTTTTTATTTTATTTTATGCATGTAGGAAATTGCATTTTAATTGCATATAGATGTAATTTAGAATTATGTGCTACCTTGGGGGAGGAAATTTTTTATTTTTTTCCTTAAGTAAGAAATTTGGAAAAATGGTAAGTTTTGTTCATGGAAAATAGTGAGGGGGCATTTAAAGAAATTTTTGAACTTTTTGAATAACTCCAATTATAAATAAACCGAATTTTGTAAAAAGGGTATTTAAATGATACAAGTAATATAAATATTCAAATTTTAAATGGGTAAGGGAATGTTAGTTCTAAGAAACAATCCAAAGTTTTTTCTTTTCTTTTGAAAAAAAAAATCCGTAAATGTCCAATATGACGAGATAAGTCTGGGCAGCGGAAAGTTTTTGAAAAAAAAAATATATCCGTAAATGTCCAATGCGACGAGATAAGTCTGGGCAGCATAAAGTTCTTAAAAGAAAAAAAAATCCGTAAATGTCCAATATGACGAGATAAGTCTGGGCAGCGGAAAGTTTAGAAAAGGAAAAAAAAAACCCCGTAAATGTCCAATACGACGAGATAAGTCTGGGCAGCGGGAAGAAAAATTTTTTTCCTTTTTTTCCCTCTTTTTCGAGAAATACTTGGATTGTTTAGTAGAATTAGTAATTCCTTAATCATTTAAAAATTGAGCATATATATAACTTGTGTCCCTAAATGAAAATAAGTGAACATTGATCTCCATTTTTCGAAGTTAACTTACTTAAGCACTTTTTTGCAAAAGTTTCCAACTCCAAGATTCCATGTAATTTGGTAAGATTTTAAGTAAGCCCACAATTTTTCTAAGTCTTTAGGACAAGCAATGGTTCAAGCTTGGGGGAATTTGATAAGTCCAACTTAATTGCATATTAGGATAGGGATTTACTTGAAAAATTATCAATTACATGTAAATTAACTTATGTATCGTAGGACTTTGGTACTTTAACTTTTGTCTTATTGTTTTTGGCATTTCAGGAGATTCTAGAACAAATTGGAGATATCGAAGATGATTGCTGACAAGCAGAAGCGATGAAGCGCAAGACGGACCAAAATTCATCTCTGTCACGTCTTATGCCACCCCCTCTGTGGAAGCCCAGTAATAACATCAACCAATTAATATTCTACAATCAACTATTTTATATTTCTCATCCGAGTACTTGCGATGTGAGTGTTTATATTTCTTGTCTGAGTACTCACGATGCGAGTGTTTATATTTCTCATGCGGGTGTTTATATTTCTCGTCCGGGTACCGCGATGCGAGTGTTTATATTTCTTGTCCGGGTGTTTATATTTCTCGTCTGAGTACCCGTGATGCGAGTGTTATATTTCTCTTCTGAGTAATATAAATCAACTTAATAGAAATGAAATAATCAATACAATCAATCAGTACTGCCTTTTTTTTTCTTTTCTATATAAAATTAGCAATACTGACTTATCACTTGTCAAATTCAAGCTTTTGAAGGAGAAGAGATCGAAATTAATACCTTTCACATAACTTCATTGTTTGCTTTTGTCCAAAAAAAAAAAAAAAAAATCTTGGTGAAGTTGGGCCAGAGAGGAGTTGGAATTGCTTTTGAAGTGGCAACTGGATCGGAAAGAGAAATAATTTTGTTTGATAAGTAAGAAGTACTAGGTGAAATCATTAATTAAATCGTGATTTCAACCGGGGGACGGGACCGGGGTACAGAAGACGGGTATTACAAGATTTTCTCCAATACCAATGCAATTTCCCATTGAACATTGTTGCTAGGATCTATTAATCAATTATGCTTGTATATTTTGATTGTAATGTATATACTGTAAACCAATATTTGTGGAATACAAATAATGCAAAATGTGGTACAATATATAATGTAATACATGAATGTAAGATTTGGTTTTAAATGCGTCCTCACGTAGTAAAATGTTCAATGCCTTTTTTCCATTGAACATTAAAAGTGGTACAACAATGTTACACATTAATGTAGATTTTGTTTTAAATTCCTCCTCGCATGTTGTGAAAAGTTCAATGCATTTTCCTGTTGAACGTTGCTGCTTTATTAAACAGAGGATCAATAAATCCGGATGATTACCCCCTGCCATATGGCACATGTGCCATTGGATCTCCTCGGGATTCGTGTGCCGAAGAGATTCCACAGAATCCCAAAGAGATCCAACGGTCCATGTGCCGAATGGCACATGCCATATGGCAGACGATGCCAATTCAATAAATCCATAATCCCAAAGAGATCCAACGGTCCATGTGCCGAATGGCACATGCCATATGGCAGACGATGCCAATTCAATAAATCCGTACTCTAGAAAGAGGGGTTGGTTTCTTGGCTTCTTAGCCATGCCACCTCAGCAACAAAATAATTTTTTTTATTTTGTGATTTAATTTACAATATGTAGTAATCAATTGAATATTAATTAAGGCACTAAAAGATTTTCCATTTCTGTGTCTCTTCAGTAGTATTCCTAAACCGTTGCCCGGAGAATATGGAAAGTTAAAATTATTGCAATGGCTTTCTATTTCTTACTGCTAAACACCTCTTAATTAATTATGCGAGGGAATATAAAACGTGCAAAGTCTTTCTATATATTTTAAGAGGAGGGATCCAATGACACCCAAAATTTTGACACAAATGTTACACTAAATCATATAAATTTATAAAAAATCTTAAAAATGGAAAATTTTTTATAAACATGTTCATTTACTTATAGATTGATTGTGTTTCAAATTTCATGCAATTTAAGTGTCATTTGATACTCCATCAACGACCATCAAATTTATATAGTAATTAGAACGGTCTAAATTTAATGGTTTTTGATGGAGTATCAAATGACACTTAAATTGAATGAAATTTGAAACACAATCGATCTATAAGTAAATGAACACGTTTATAAAAGATTTTCCATTTTTAAGATTTTTTTATAAATTTATATGATTTAGTGTAAACATTTGTATCAAAATATTGGTGTGTCATTTGATCCCTCTTCATATTTTAATTGGGGAGCTATCTCTTGATGTATTATGCTGCTAAAACATTTCCTGTTATGCCTATACTGCTACAACGCAATAGATATATGTGCACCATATCAATCACAGTTATAGTAACTATTATTCTGTATATATATTTTTTTAACAAATTTACTCGTCTTTGCAATTCTATTTCTTTTAAGCATGAGACAAAGAGCCAATGGAGTGGGCTGATGGAACGTTAGGATCCTGTGTGAACAGCTAGGTGTGTTGTGTGTTGTGTGTTGTGTTGTCCACGGGCTTTGTGAGTTCAAAAAAAAAAAGTTAAAATTTACATATTACCTTTTGTTTTTTTTTCATTTTACATTGCATGTATCATTACTATACAACTGCAATAACAATTTGTTTACTCTTTTACTCTTCGTGGAGCTTATGCATAATGCAAATATATTAATCAATTTCCTGAATCATCTGAATTAAGCAAAAAAAAAGACCAAAGATCACACCAAAGTCAAGAGGTCCATGTCCTGACCTCAAACTGAGTGCTATTAGCTGAAAAATGTATGTATATTAAAAGCCAAGACGTCTTTCCTTATTATTTATTTATTTTTATACATAAGGATAGTACCTCTCATGCTAATCCAACAAGAGCTAAAAGGCCATCTCTATAAGACATTTTTTAAATATATATTATATTCTATAAATCTACTTTATCAAAGAAAATTGTTTTAATGATTTCTACTTTGTTTTATATTAAACTGCAGTTATGAAATAATATGTAGGTTCAATATGTCTTTTGATTTATGTTATTATTATCATTTCATTTTCGGGACGAAGCCCGGGTTACAGCTCTAGTTTAATAGAAATCGAGCTATTTTACTACACTTGATCTTAGCCAAAAAGCCCAAAAGGCCGAGAAATATATTAAACAAATAGATGATTACTTTACCTCAAATATTGTCATGTATTAAACACGAAATGAGCTTTCAGAAAGCCCAGAAAATGAGATGATTCAAAATCCCCCGTGTAGTTCACATTACAAAATTAGAATTTCAACATTCGGCCCAAAATAATTCGACCCAAAATAGTTCGGCCCAAAATAATTCGGCCCACAGAATCCGCAAACAGAAAAGGCAAACGGTATAAAGAAAACAGGCGTCAAAGCCAGTCAGTCAAACAGTCAAAGACTATAAACGGAAAGGAATCAAAGCCCCAACCAAAAAAGAGAAACAGTTCCCTCCACTACCGGGAGATGCTTCGGACAGCGCCAATTTTACTTTAGAAATTGATGAAATTGAGCGATCTGTATTATTATACCGGTTCAAATAGTCCTGCCAGTAGAGCATTAATGAAATTGACGCTGTTCCTTAGTAAAACTGGCGCTGCCCAAAGAGGACCCCCACTCACTCACTACCAGTGGCAGTGACTACTGAATGACTAGCAAGATACGATGAACGCGAGAGAGCATAAAAGCAGATCGGATTGGATTGAGAGGGTTTCAGAGTGGAGTGAGAGGAAGCAACAGAGAGCGGGTGTTTTGTAATTGTACGGAGGGATCGGAGGCGGCGGCGGGAGAGCTAGCGGCGTTGCATGCGTGCGTACTTGATCTGATTCGATCTGCTATACTGTGGCTCAGACTCTGAGGTATGGATCCGATCTCTGCTTGTTTCTTTTGCTGATCGGTATTAGTTAGGGTTTGAATCGAGTAGTTCGGTTTATCTGTGTAAAATTGAAGGACTGACTGGATTGATTATCTTTACTGCACGTTGAAAGAATTGTTGATGTAGATTGTAGTGGTAGGTTTGCTAGCTGGTGATTCTGTAGAGAGGGAATTATGAATATGTAAAATTCTCAAATAAAATCAGTGATGGTTCCGGTAAGAGACTTAGTATGCTTAAATTAATTCATCATGCAACCTACATTCCTATAGATCTGTTTCTGAAATAGAATACGCTCTTAAATTGTTCATTTGGAATGGACGCTGGAAGTGAGGATTTACATAGTTTTATTTGATAATTGCGTTACATGCCTATAAATCTTGATTGGTATTTTTTGTGATTCTGGTAATTGTCTGGCATATCAATATAACAATTCATTTAGTAGCTTTTACATGTGATGCATGTTTGCATATCTGAGTTAATATTATTTATTTATAGCTTTCTATTGTCGCATATCGCAGATACATTTTGCGAAATTTAACGACTTAAATTTATTATAGGAACAGGAAGAAATCATTTAGTCCAGATCAATTGTTCTAAATAACGTCGCTCCTGTGTTTAAGAGAACTCCTATTGTTGTACTTTTTGAGTATACTAAAGACTTTCTAGGTTATTTCTTAAATTGCCTATAAGTCTTGATTTATACTTTTGAAATCAAGCGTAAAATGATAATTTCCCAGCTTCTTCTAGTAGCTTTTACATATGATGCACCGTTTGAACTGTTTGCAATCTGAGTTAATATTTATTTTTAGCTTTTTTATTGTGACATCTCGCAAATATGTTTTACGAAAATTTCTTAACTTAGATATATTTTTAGTGACAGGCAGAAAAGGTTTAGTCCAGATCAATTGTTCTAAAATAATGACGCTTCTGTGTTTATGAAAATTCCTATTGTTGTATTGTACGATTAAACTAAATGACAATCATAGTATTCAGCAGATCAAGACAAACAATAGAAAATCGAGAGTATAAATTGGAAATCCAGAGCAAACATTATTACTTTCTTTTCAAAAGAAAGGAGAAGTTGCTGCTTATATATAGAAAGTCCTTGTTCTTATCGGCAGAATGCTTGTCTATGATCAAATCCGTTGCTTTTTATATAGTATTACTGTTGGAAATCCTTGATTACATCTGACCACTATTACCAAACATCGTAGTTTAACGATAACTGGTTCCAATTGAACATATCAGTCAGTATGTTGTTGGCATATGAATTTTTATATTTAGTCCTTGCAATTGGTCTTGGTATGTTATAAAATTTTTTTGTTCTTGTCATGTAGGTTCTCATGAGGTGGTATCACCAGTGATGAAGAGTCAAATTTACTTCAAGCTTCGCATGGACGGTTTAGGAAAAGAGGCCTTCTCGGTATGTTACTGTTTTAACTATACTTCAGACAAAATGTGTGCACATTAAATGCTGAAAGTTATTTGTTAGAATATTGGTTCTTGTACTGTCCTCGTTTACTGCATGAAATATTAGTCATTTTTTGGAAAGGAACTTGTTAAACAGCAGAATTTTTTCTAAAAACAAGGCATATTATTTGGAGCTTATTTTTTTCCCAAAAGCTACCTTGAATTATCAAATCTGAGCCTTTGTGTTATACCAGTATTAGAAGAACTCAAATAGCTAGATGCCTTCAACACTTGGGTCCTTTTTGGTTATCAGTGAAACCTGGATGGGAATATACAGATATCTGGGTTTTTGGAATCTTATTGCAAGGAATAACATGCCAAGAGTCGATGAATCGGCATTTTTTTTAATAACTCTTTAGCACAATTAGTTATCATGATATATAAATGAATTTTTTCATGATGAACATATGCCATATTACAAAAAAGGATCGTGAATTATTGGCACTAAATATTAAATGCATATAGATTAGCATAATGGCCATATATGATTTTGAAGATCAAAGGAGATGCAGGTCCTATTAGAGTTTTGACAAACAATAACATGTCAAGTGATCAAAATATGTCTACCCTTTATAGATATATAGTACTATATATTTGTGTAGTCAAGGTACCTAGGCATTTTGTTGAAGGACATGTTTTTTTAACACACTTAAAACATAAATTTCTGTTTGCAATCATTGCGGGGAGGACATTGGCACGATCCGGTCATTTTACGAAGCCAATCTGGCATTGATCAAGTGTGTATGTATTCTATACTTGTGCTATATTTGATTAACTTCATTGAAGCTATTTTTGGGGAGTTTCACACCAGTTAAAAAAAAAAAAATTTACCTGAGCAGTTTTTGTTAGATTCAAGAAAAACATGTACCTGACAGTAACAAAGAGCATTCATGTTGAGTCACAAACACAAAGACAAAAGAGGGATTAGTGTAACACTACTTGGTAGAACTACACAATTGACTCTGAAAGGTGTGCTTAAAAACCTAAATGTGCTGGTGACTGTTGTTCTTTATTGCTGTCTATAATGTGGTAGTGGTTTGAAATAATCGTTGGGGTAACAAAGATATCCAACAAATAAACCTTCTGTGGCTACATTCTGTAACACAATTTTGGCATGGATTACTGGTAAATTTTATATCTGATATTTTATCTTATGAACTTCATATCTTTGTACTTTCAGCAACCAATGTTCTGCTTCATCAGGAATGAATCTGGCGCCTTCAGTGATCAACAACAGCAAGGTAAAGTACAAAATCATTATGACAATTAAAGGAAATCTTTGTCAGACTGGTATAAGCGAGTTTCTGTGTATTTCTTTTTTTCAGTAGGATCTTGTAATTGATGTTTCATTTTGATTAATGGAACGGGCATATAAATACGTCTTTTAATTGAAAAGACAAAAAACAAAAAAGAAAAGCTTTATCATGCTATTACAAAGTGAAAAGTATCACTGGTAAATCCTTGAAAAACAGATAAGAGGCCCTTGCATGCAAATTTCTGAAATTTTCATGCTAACTATTTCATCAGTGGACTCGTCGGTTTAGAGAACTATGCCATACATAAGCAAACAAAACTAAAAGATAATATACCTAATACCACATATTATTTACTTAAAATATAGTCATTTTTAAACATAGTGTTGTTACGTGCAATGCTATAGTTATTCCTGAAACCTTAATTTCAAAAAGTTGTCTTGACCTCTGTTTCTCTTTTTTAATTTGTTCTTTCTTTCCTTATTCAACTAGCCCTTTCTGTATCTTCCTTCTCCTCAAAGACACAATTTAGATGGAGGGGCTACTGGCTTGGGTGCTGACCGGGACAAGTGGGCTGATGAAGATGAAGATCGATGGAGGTGATTTGGTCTTTGGCTTCTCAAATTTTGGAGGAACTGGAGAAAATTGGGGAATTGAAAATGATCTTGATGAAAGTGAAGATGAAGAAGAAGTGGAGAAGTTTTAGAAAGGTTGATTGAAGTCTGAAGCATAGAAGAACCAGCTTTAGTCTAGTGGCTAAGGGCAACCCTCTCCGTATGTGAGATTGCGGGTTCGAAAGCCGGATGGAAGTCTTATACATTTAAATTGAGTGGCTTGACCCTCATTTTATCTCAAAAAAGCCTGAAGCATAGAAACTTATAGAAACTTAATTGAAATAGGGTTGACTTTGAAGCACCTGATTTCTTCTTATATGTCTTACTACAGTTTAGTTAATTGGCATAACAAACATGTAAAAGTAATCTTGATTATAATCTTATTAGATATACTTTCGACCATATATTTGATTCTTATATACTTGTCCTGACTTGTTTGGTGTTAACCGCTTGTTTGCTTCTTATTCTTACACTTTGTCCTGAAACGTTGAGCTGAGCATTTATTAATGCACCCAAACACCAAGGGTATGAGATAACTAGTTTTATTTACCTTCAAAAAAAAATATACTTGTGATATCTAATTGCTCTTCCCGTTCATATAACAACATAAATTGTAATATAGTTGTAATATCTAATTGGTGGTACTAAGAACATACTCACTTTCAGATGTTTTCGTTACAAAAAAAAACTACATATATCTTTTGAAACATATCCTCAAAATGCAATCATAACTATTGATCAGAGATCTAATAGTACTCTTTACTTGAATGTACTCCTCCAGGTCTAGATGTCTAGGCAATATGATTGTAGTTGTACACATGTACAAATTTTCTCAGTTACTAGTTACTACTTTCCTCTGGCAAAGATACTACAGTAGTTTTTCTTGGTGACCCACTAATCAATCATGAGTCATGACCTTTCTAGTCTGTACAGAAAAGCCCATTTGTTTTTTTCTCTGATAAAGGAATGGTTAAACCTTTAAAATTACTGGTTCACACATAATCTTTCTAACTAGTAAAGAGCTCACCTTGCTTTGGGCTGAAATTATTATATCTTATAATAAAGGGCCAAAAGCCTATCCATCGTGAAGAAACTAATATGGCGGGGACATTAATGTACATCGACAGTGGTGATCAATCTAAGCAAACAATCAACGGCTGAGATTTCTTCTTTGGGGAAGATAGAACTTTCATGTCAAAAAATCAAATCTTCTTTTATTAGTAGTAAGGATTAGTTTCAAAAACATTTATTGAGTTGTTCTGCTATGGATTGGCTAAGCAACCTTTTATTTTAAATCGAGCAATTCGTATCAAACATTTTTTTTAATTGTATCTAAAAGATATATCGTAACCATCCGATTATGAAAAAGGAACAGTTCATATTGCATCTGGTCCACAGCAGAGCTAGCCTTATTTTTATTACCAACAAACGAGTGAAAAAACATCCACCTTTTATATATCCCCTGTCCATTTCTTGTTTATAATTGTAATTTCTGATCACCGTTTGTGATCTTTTAAATGAAATCTAGGGTGCTGACCCTACCTTACCCTCAAATTTTAAAATCTATCCATTTACTATTTAGAATAAAAAAAACAAAAATTATTTCTTCATCCTCAAATAACATATCTTGGGCTCCATTTGGAAGTATCTACATACAGTGTAAGATTCGCTAGAACATATATTTCACGCATGTAGTAAATGGTTTTCAATTGCCAAACTTTTCAAGCATGTAGTAAATGGTTCCATACATATATTCTCTTCTCTTGCATGATGTCATGCGATCAACTCAATTAAAATTAATACCATACTCCAGTTCATGTGGCATTAATATGTGATCACACAATGTATAGTCAGACAATAAAAAGGTTGAGTAATTCACTGATCTCATGCTTTATTCGTCCATATATATATATATATATTTTTTCATCTTGTATATATTGGTACATTTTTTCCTGAATGTTCCATGGATGGCTCTAACAAACAATATTCAATCTGTCAGATCTCTGTCGGGGGTATATATTTAACGAGGAGGGATCCATTAACAATTGTGATTTTGACAATCTTAATAATGGTATTTTTCAAAAATTTATACAAAATCACAAAAAATCTTAAAAATAGAAAAAAGTTTACAGAAGTATTAATTAAGTTATAGATTGATTATGTTTCCGATTATATTCAATTTAAGCGACATTTGATAACTCTGTAAAGACCCGTTAAATTACAACCGTTAAAAAGTGTATAAAATTTTGATAAGGCATCAAATGATATTCAAATTGATTGAAACTTGAAACATCATCAATTCATAAGTTATATAATGCATCCATAAAAGTTTTTTCATTTTCAAGATTTTTATGATTTTTTATAATTTTTTGAAATACTTCATTATCAAGATTATCAAAATAGCCATTGTTAATAGATCCCTCCCCATATATAAATCTGTACGTGTTTACATGAATTCCGTTGTTGTTATATTCTTTGATTATTATTGTTCTATATATATATATGTATAATTTTGATATTCTGTAAAATTCCCATTGTTCCAGAAATAGGAATTGTAGGTGTACCCATATCTGTAGGTTTTATACATCTTGCAAATTCATTATTGTAGTTAGTAAATGACAAGAGACGTGGCGTGTTGGGTTCCTTCTTCACATAACTTACAGGTTTATATCTGTGTATGACATGATCTCTTCTGGCAAAAAATAAAATTAGATATGTGCATCGCGTTGCTTCGGCGGTAGATTCATATTTTTTTAGAAAAAAAAACGAACTAAAATATAATCTCAAATCTTTAAGAAGAAATAAAAACTAAAAAGCATGAACCATGAAGAAAAAAAATATATAAATTATGAAGAATTTTTTATATTATATAAGTTACTATTTTCAGAGCTTATACTATCTTTCTTATAGCGTACTTCGCTTATATTATTTAGAATTGAGAGGGAACTGAAATCATAAACATCTCTCTAATAAAAAGAATACAAATAATAAAAAGTGGAGGAGATCTTAATAAACATAATTTTTTGAAGTTTTTTCATATAATTGTATTATTTTTTTGAAAGGTGAGTATTTTAAGACATAGATGGTTTGTTATTGGATTTTATAAATTTTTATGAAAATCTCATTAGATAGTATTTCTTTTCAATCTTCTAAAATGACTACAAATAATAATTTAGAAGACATATGGTTTAAAGCCCATCAAATTTTCATGGTATGTACTTGTATCTTAAATTGGAACCTTCTTTCATATTAATCTTTTTATAAACTCCACAAACTTATACTTGTAATTTCTTTTGTCCAAGATATTAAATATTTATTTTTTTTAAATGTAAATATTTTTTTTTAGACATCTCTATCTTCGGCAAATACTGTTGATTAAGGATAAAAGTTGTTTACAACACATTTAATATTTTTGAAAACATTTATTGAAGTTTACAAAGGAAGTTTAAATCAATAGTTGAAAAGAAGATCGGTTGATAATGGTTATTCTTGACAAATTTGACAATAGATCTTGGAAAAAGTTCTAAAATATTGTTAAAAATCTTAAAAATGAAAAAAAAAATATTGTACATGTACTCTTAACCTTATAGATTGACTATATTTTTAATTATATTTAGTTTAAGTGTTATTTAATAGTATATTAATATTTCATTAATTTACAATGGTTGAAAAGTATACAAAATTTTGATAAGGTATCAAATAGTAATTTATTGAAACTTGAGATACTATCAATTTATAAGTCAAATAATATATTTGCACAATTTTTTCATATTTTTGAAAAAATCTATTGTCAAGATCTAGAATTGATATTGTAGCTTATATTTTGTATATATATTTTTTTACATTTCCAATGTCAACAATAATACCTTCTAATTCTAGATTGTTCTTTTCAACTACTCAAGGTAAGATACTATTGAAGCCTTGAAGTATCCCTTAAAAAAGATTAAAAAAAAAAAAATCTACTGTTCATTCAACTGTTCATAATACTGTAGCACATCATCCCAAATTGATATAACTATAAAAGGATGACTTGACATGACGATGTAACATGTAAAAGGACGCCAATTATCAGGCAATTATTTATTTTTTTTTTTTGAGATAATATCAGGCAATTATATATATGTTACACCACATTTACAAACATGCATGATCAAAAGAAATAAATTTCTCTAATTTGGTAAAACATTTTCTATGATTTTTTTTTTTTTTTTACAAAGAATAATATGAGGAAGAATTTTCCAATTCAGACAATTCAGAAAATTATTTCAATTTTCTTTATCAACAACTGCAAATCCAAACAAACAATAAAGTGTTTTAACACCAAAAATATGATTTATTTCCTCATTGATTTTACAATAAATTCATTCTTTTTCACAATTCTTGTCATCTTTCACAAAATTAGTTGTTAAAAAAAAAACGTCCATATATAATATGCCAAGTTACATGCCACCATGTCACTCCTAACTAGGTTAAAATGCTTTCTCTCTAGCTCCTTTTTTAACATTAGCAGATAAAAATTATAATGACCACATAATTTTTTTTTCTTAGCATAAATATCATAATCATGGTTCTAATTAACATGACATCCAGATTGTTCATCAAAATTCAAAAGTGTATTTTTTAGTTATGCCATCAATTTTTATTGAGTGTACTTTTATTATTATTATCCATTTATTGATGTCTGACATATATGTGACCACTCTACATTTACCTTCCATCAGTCGGTGTAGCAGGTATTTATATATATATTTTACCTCTAACAGAGTATCAAAGATTTACCACCAACGTCACAATGATCTTCATCTCATAATTAATCTCATAACTAATATAGAATATATCTACCGATGTAGATTTTTTAATTTATGCATAAATAAAAAAAAAGGGTTACCATGCGTACCAATACTCATGATTATTGGATCCCTCCTCTATATATAATCTGGTTAGCATTTAGTAATTGTCAAACTAATTAAAATGCATTTTTATCATTTATGTGCATGTGTAGCTATCAAGGATATTTGATGTTGATATACCATTTATTTCTTCTAAGTTTATATGATATCGCTTTCATATATATATGTACATTAATTAGTCATGGAATGTAGCTCAATTCTCAGGTAAGCACACCATTTCTGCGGTGTGGTGATAATTAATAAAAGTCATCATGCATGTGCTTCTTTATTTTTAAAAAAAAAATTAGCACATTTGTCATTGTCATACAATTTTTTTTTTTGAATAATGAATTGGTGACCCAATAATCAAGATCTTCAGATTATATAATCAGTAAGACCTACCGTGCATTGATGGACGGTCTATAGAAGTAACAAACAGTGTGATAAATGGACTCCGACCCATATATGGGTCTAGATATAATAGTTGCACTCACAGTGTAACTTTTATGGACCGTACATAAAGTTTCTATTATATAATTATGTCTTATAAAATTTATCAACAAGAACACAATAACGGTAGAAATAATATATAATAAAAGTAATCATAACCAAATAATTTTGTGAGTAAATATTAAATAACTTTTCCCAGGGAAATGAAATGAAACAATGAAAGAATTTGTCTCTTTTGCTAATTGGTTCACTGACTTTGCAGGTATGTAAAAAGAATGAGACAGAGGATGAAAATTTGGTTTCAGTCACCAATAGGCAGTTAGGCACTAGTTGAATAGTTACAAACTACTGTTTGGCCTATTGTGTATTTGTTGTGTGACAATAAATTGAAGACCTCAATTTCTGTTAGTTGGAGAAAGTTTGTTGGATATTAAATGCCTCCTCTGGCAGTGTTGGCAACAACTTAGAGGCTTTTTATCAAAAAAAAAAATTATAAAATTATAAAAATAAAATAAAAAATTAGCCTAGCAACAGTATGCTATGTATTATTATTTTTTCCTTATCTCTAATAGAGAATTCATAATTAAATAGGCAATAATTTAATTCTTTTGTTAAAAAAAATTAAGGGAAGTTAATTGTACCTGAAAATAAAATTGTTGAGATTGAATAAATGAAATTAACGGGCTGCAGTGTCCGATAAATATTATAGATTACTTAATTAACGACAAATAACATTCAAAATCACTTCCCTTTTCTACTTCAAATTAATTAGAAAATTAAGAAATTATACTGCAATAACTTTAATTTCTTATTAATTAATGAGCTCAACAAGTGGTTAATCGTTGTCACATAAATGCATTGCATGCCATTTGCCAATATATGAATTGCATCCTCAACTGTTGTCATGCATATGAAAATTTGGTATGGTCCTGCTATTAATTGTTCAGTAAAATGGGTTCCATCCACATTAAAAAAAAAACCCACAGTAAGATGACATTTTTTTGTACTACATGAGATTTACATCACAGTAAAAAAACCCAAATGTGTTCGTTTTGTGTTACATAAGATGACAAAGGAATTAACTCAAATGTAAAGATAATACATGGTACTTGCATACAGTTTGGATCTCAAATTTTAAGGGTCCAAATTTCAAACAAGATTGTGCCAAAAAAGGCCCCAAATTACAAAATGCCTTGAAGTGTGCTTCACTGGAATTCTGTATTACTGCTATTTACAGTGATCGATGTGAAGTTGTGAACAATTGGTTAATTTGGCATTATACCCAATTAGGTATAAGTTTGATAGAGGTTTCATCCTGCGTCCATTAAAAAGCCGTCCATGCGTTCATAGACGTGCGAATTAAGAATGTATCAAATATATTCCGAAATATAACAGATACATTCCGAAATGTAACCGGGTTCCCGTCTGCTGCCATAAAAAACTATGGCAGGGTTGTGCCATAGTCAAAAAGGGCCGTTGGATGGATTTAAACGGTCCAGATTTTAGAAATAGGGGGTGTTTTTTTATTGCGGGTCCCATGTGCATAAGTTCAATAAAACTATGGCACAATCATGCCATAGAAAACTATGGCAGTCGGATGTGAATTCAAATGTAACTTATGGACGCTGCTATGGACAGTTTTTCTATGGACGCTAGGTATAATTACTCAATTTGATATATATGTCATGTTAATGATACAACTGCATTACTATCTCATAATAAACTGAGCAAATTATTTGTGTAAGTGTAATTTTTCAGATGATAGAGGACCAAACAGTCAAATTTACCCCACCAAAACCAAATTCAATATTTCTCACTTAAAGCACCGCCAATAAACCTAAAACCCCACCAAAAAAACCCTCAGAAAAACTCCTATATAAGAACCCCCTAATTCTCACTCTTTACCATTCAAACAAGAAACATATACACCAATTAACTGTCCATCTTCTGCTGGCAATGGCAGCTTCCAATTCCAAAACTTGTTACCTGCCCATTCTGCTCCTACTTGTCATGATCATGTTCTCAATGACACAACTCTCCGTTGCAGTTCGTGACATGCCGCGTACAGAGAAAACCGTGGCCAAAGGTACCAAGCAAGTCGCCTCGACGAACGACAAGAAGCAGACAGACTGTTTGGAAGAAGGCACGGTTGTCATACCGGGCATTGGTCGGTACATGGCAGGCACCACTGTCGGGCCTGATTTCTCGGGTCTAGACCACAGCATCCCGGCTGCCACGAACGGGCAGTTTCTTCCCGGTATAGATGATACAATCATACCCAATCCTGGCTTTGAGATTCCAAACCCTTTCCACCTTCCAACACACCCTTAAAAACACAAAAGAAACAATCTTTTTCCTGGAAACAAATTAAAGGTGGTTATAAATTATAATATGATGATGCTTTCTCTGCATCAAGTAAGATAAATTTGGATAGGTATTGGGTTAGATTGGTATGTGTTAATTTGGCATCATATATAGCATGAAATATGTTATGAGCATGTAGTGCATGTGTGAGTGGTACAACTTAATTAGAATGTTGTAGCTTAATTAATTGTCTATCTCATCATTTTATTATTTTTATATATGGTTTGTTTTTGTTTAGTTAATTAAGTGATATATTTTGTTTATGTTAGTTTTACTGTGAGATATATCAAGCTCTGGTACTCTTCAATTCATTTGTCTGATGTTCTTTTGATGTTCTTTTACAGTTTTACTCTTTCATAAAAAACATGAAACAATTAACAGCCTCTTCAGTTTTCCCATTTTTTCTATTCTATCTTACTTGTTTTTCTCAAGTTAAATCCAATGCATCTTAAAATTGTTTATGTTGATCTCAAGCAATATAAACATTAACTAAAAAAAAGTCACCTTAATTCTAAGGGACAGTTAAAAATTCTAATTGGTAAAATATGTTAATAGAACAATCCAGAACATATTCAAAAATGATATTTTTTTTTTGTATTTAAACTGCTGAATTGACTAAATAAATTAAATGGGGACAATAATATTAATTGTGTGTGTGATGCACATTGAAACACACTCTAGAATACACGTGCGTGCTTAAATGTCATGAGACAGTTGGTAGATGCAGATTTTATTAATCTCATGTGACACAATAATGTACATAAAATTAATGCCTATGTATAATATATAAGGATTAATATGAATATGAATATGAATAAATTGGCACACGCTTGATGTCCGAATTAATTAAAAGAGCGTACGTGGTATATATATATATGAGAAACATATTGTGTCCATTGAAAAGCAGTCCATACGTCGATAGACGTACAAAGAATGTAACAAATACATTCTGAAATGTAACCTATGGACGCTATGGACATGTTTTCTATAGACACTAGGTATTACTCTATATCGACGTACAAAGAATGTAAAAGATACATTTCAAAATATAATAGATACGTCTCAAGATGTAAACCTATGGACACTATGGACAGCTTTTCTATAGACACTAGGTATTACTCTATATGAGTATAGAATTTATGGTGGATTTGTATAGATGAGTTGTTCTTCTGAAACAAGATCCATGCCATTGTATTGAGACCCAATCAATATATGTCACATTTAAGCTGCTCAGATCAGATCAGATCAGATCATCAGATCCCATATGATATGAAAACCTGTAAGCTAGCTGCAGGCACTGTGCTACCTAATTCAGGGATGATGCAAGCAATTAATAGAGAAACATCCTGTGTGCATCGAAAAATCGTCCGTACGTTCATAGATATGTACGGAATATAACAAATATATACAGATATATTTTCAAATGTAACAGATACATCCCAAAATATAACTTATAGACGTTATATATGGATGGTTTTTCTATGAACTCTAGGTGTTACTCAAACTATTTGTACGCTTATAAAGGAGAAAAAAAAATATATAATGATGGTGTTTACTGTTTTCACTAGTTGGGTAATTCAAGACATGAATGCACTCTTACTTTCAGTGTTTTCAACTTGTGCAAAAGCATGTAATTATATGAACTTAATTTGGTTTCTAGTTTAATGTTTACCTTTTCATGAAATTAATTAATTACTAGGAAGAGAAAAAATTAAAGAAAGAAAATTAAGAAGCAAGAATTAGAGCAATTATTAAATCAAAGCTCGCAATATAGCTGGAATTTCCATAAAAAATTTTGCATTGGACCCACATACATATTTTACCCATTATGAATTTTATCAGAATTACCCTTACTTCAGCCTACTTTACCGAGTGGCAATAAATATAGCATACTAGA
The DNA here is from genome assembly GCA_030179965.1 of Cyperus esculentus. Classification (NCBI taxonomy): domain Eukaryota; kingdom Viridiplantae; phylum Streptophyta; class Magnoliopsida; order Poales; family Cyperaceae; genus Cyperus; species Cyperus esculentus. The sequence continues at coordinate 2,386,037 of JASGLE010000035.1, read as the reverse complement.
ATTTTCCTATGTTTAGTTGGGTTTTGAAAGAGCAGGTGAATTTTAAATTTAGATGTCTTGATCTTTTTCTGCCCCATTTTCTTCAAATGGAAAAATAAAAATGTATGAATTTAAATCAACAAAAATGCAGAAATGTCCTACTTATATTATGTTTTGACATCTTCAGTTCAAAGTATCACCATTTTCTACATGCAAAATTAAAATTTTCATCCTTCATTTCTTAAAATATCACTCGTACTCAAAATTGCACCTACTCAAAATGGCACCTAGTCAAAATTCCCATGAGCCCATGCAACCAAATTACCCATGAGCCCATGAGCCCAAGAGATATCACTCCTCATACTCAAAATTGCTCCAAAAGTACTGTCACTCTTCAGCCCAGCCCATGAGCCCAAGATCAAACACAGTCCAAGTGAATGAAAAGTAAAAATAGAAAATATCAAAGTAAGAATCAGAATCTCCATCTATATCTATCATGGGTAAAATTACTGAGAGGTCACTAAACTTTGCTCTATATCTATAATTGGTCACTGAACTTTCATTTATCCATCTTTGGTCACTAAACTTTGATGTTTATTCAAATTTAGTCACTCCGTTAGTTTTTCCATCCAACTTAACGGAATAATTGATATGACATCAATTTTATGATTTAGACATATATCTTTTTCATTAAAACTTAAAAATATAAAATATAAATACAAAAATTATTTTTATTTTATGCCAAAAAAGTACTTTTGTATTTTTTAGACATATTACAAATTGTATACTTCATATAAAAAAATAAATAAATAAATATGATTTTCGAAAAAAATAAATTTTGTAAAAGAAAAATAAATATAAAAAATTTAATTTGACTTAAAATCTCACATGTTGTATAATTTATATGAAAAAAGTTCATTTTCAAAGTTTAAAATTGAAGTTATATTAATTATTTCGTTAAGTTAGATAGAAAACTTAACGGAGTGATCAAATTTGAACAAACATCAAACTTTAGTAATCAAAAATGGATAAATAAAAATTCAGAGATCAATTATAGATTTCGACTAAAGTTCAGTAAAAAATTTGCCCTATCTATCATTGATATATCCTTCTGATAATCTGATTGGTGCCCCAATCCCCATCCTGCAAGCAAAGTCTATTATAAAGAACAGTATTACAACTATTAGTCTATTACATTACAAGCAATAAAATAGTCTAAATAATCATACAAACAAAGAAAAAGTAAATTCCAGCAGCTGAGGTTTTGCCACCTCACAAAAAGTAAAGTACCCATCTGACATTTTGACTTGTACACGCCAAGCACCCAACCAAAGACTTCTCTTCTCTGTACTTCCTTGTCTTCTTGGCTTTTGTAAGTTCTTCCTTCTCACTTTCCCTTCTGTTATCCCAATTCTGGCATACCCACAACCCCAATTGCTGCTGTACTCCATTCCACACTAATGGGAAGTGATTCTGTACCGGTACCGGTACATTCCAATCCCAAATACAGACATTTTTGGGGCAATTCTCCTGAGACAGAAGAGGAATACTATGCCCAGCACGGCGTAACCGGCACCTCAGGGTACTTCACAGCCCCCGAATCGGGCCGGGTACTCTTTACCCGGTCCTGGGCGCCAACTGCCGGCCCCCCGCGTGCCCTGGTGTTCATGATCCATGGCTACGGCAACGACACCGGGTGGACCATGCAATCCACGGCGGTATTCCTGGCGAGCCACGGGTTAGCGTGCTTCGCCGCCGACCTGCCGGGCCATGGCAGGTCACCCGGGCTCCGGGCCTTCATACCCGACCTCAATTCGGTACTTTCTGATCTTGGGTCCTTTTTTCAGTCGGTTAGGTCCCGACCCGAGAACCGGGGCATGAAGGCGTTCCTCTGGGGGGAGTCCATGGGCGGCGCGTTGTGTTTGTTGATGCACCTGAGCATGCCGGCTGATTCCTGGGCCGGCGCGGTGCTCGTCGCCCCCATGTGTAAGATTTCGGACCGGATCAAGCCGGCCTGGCCGGTGGAGATGGTTTTGAGGTTTGTTGCCAGGTTTGCGCCGACCCTGGCTGTTGTCCCGACTGCCGACCTCATCGAGAAGTCGGTCAAGGTGCCAGAAAAGAAGGAAATTGCCATGTGTAATCCCATGAGGTATGTAAAATTAGCTAATTTAGTTCATTTGCATTTGACTATTTATAATTTTATATGTTCATGGCAAATTGAACTGACCCAAAATGTTTAAATTTGCTTTTGAAGACCTGTAGTGCAGAACAGAATTGAAATGGTAATTGGTTTGGATAGATTCTTAATTACATGTTGGGGATTCAATTTTGAGTAATACCTAACTTGCGTTCATATAAAAGCTGTCTATAGGTTACATTTTGGGATGTATCTGTTAAGAATGTTCTGTTACATTCTGTACAAGTCTATGGATGTATGGACAACTTTTCAATGGACGCAAGATGTTTCTGTTCAGTTTTTGTTTTCCATGAAATGGGTTCTGGTATCAAATTGCCTGGATTGTTTTAAACCTAATTAGATACTAGAGAGGCAATCATGTCTTCTCAAACTGATAATTGAATAATTGATTAAGATCAGGAGAATAACAGAATACTTAATCACTGTACATTTAATTAACTAAGTTAAGAAACAAAATAACACAATTGTAAAAATAACAGGAATACAGATATCTAATCTACCCTGTAATCAGGGAGCGCTTTGGGCAGCGTCCAAATTACTTTGGAACAGCTTTTGTATCCAAAACTGACCAAATTACCCTCTGAAAATGTGAAACATATTATTAATCACTGTTCCAAAGTAATTTGGACGCTGCCCAAAGCACCACCCCTGTAATCAATGGTTATCGTATACAATTATGTCGAAATTAAAGTACTAAGCCTGCCAGTAACTTGTGCGATGGCTTTAATCAGGTATCATGGAAAACCGAGGCTGGGGACGGTTGTGGAGCTTCTGAGAGTCACTGACGAGCTCAGTTCGAGACTCCATGAGGTCTCGATTCCTTTCTTGGTTTTGCACGGTAGTGCTGACGAGGTCACAGACCCCGCTGTCAGCAAGGCGCTGTACGAGGAGGCAAGAAGTGAAGATAAGACCATAAAGATATACGATGGAATGTTGCATTCTCTGCTGTTCGGCGAGCCTGACGAGAACGTTGCTATGGTGCGGCAGGATATCCTCGACTGGCTCAATGAACACTGTTCAGATCAGCGCGAGGTTCATATCGAATGAATATAGTGCTTTCTTCGTTTTCCCTTTTTTTTCTTCTTGCTCTTTTAGGTATATATATATATTTTTGAGAAATTTTATTCTGGACATACGATGTTACGACACTTCGATGATCACTGTGGCGAAAATTGATTAGCTGTGATTGGGAAGATTTAAGGATACTTACTGAGTCATTAACATCAGAATATTCCACTGTTATGTTTCTGTTGTTGCTTGCATTTTGTGGATTTAAAGAACAAAAAATGGTTAAAACTATGGTACCTGAAAAACCAAACTTCAAAAAAAAGTGATCCTTCTCTATTGTACAACTGCATGTTATGGTTTCAAATTCAGAGTGTTTAGTTGTGATGTTTGCATCAATATATATTAAAAAACAGAAATGGGAATGTGCAAACTCTGACTAATTGTTGAATTATGAGTCCAATTTTCCTTTCAGTTCTTTTCAGAAACTTTCCAAGGGAGGTTTTCAGAGGTAAGCCATACCAGTACTCAGTTAGGTACCAGTACCACACATATTAGTATTCAGAGTAAATCTGCAAAATGTATAAGATCTCTTCAGTAACTTTTCAGAATGGCAATTTTTTAGTCTCAATTTTTTTTTCTAACTTTTAAAAAATATTATTGAGACTGAAAAATAACCATTCTAGAAACTCTAAGCATATTCATTTGAGACCACAGAGCATTATTTAAACCATTTAGAAAACAAACACAGAACATGATTGCACTTTCTGTCAAAGGAAAGGTCTTTAGATACGACCAATTGTAGATAAATATGTTTGAGCACACAACAATTCTTGCAAGTATATTTCCTTTTTTCATTATATAATGAGTAAATCTACGGTACTCCTAGGAGCATAGACAGGCCCTTAGATTTGAATGCCCACAACAGGAACTTTACAAAACAAGAAGCTAGGAACTGAGAGGTAAATACAAAAGGATCAAAATGAAAACTGCCAAACAGCACCTCACTGCTTAATTTCCCAGCAAACTGAAATAGAGAAAATCATAGCTATCATGGAATTAACTAAATGCCGATTTCACATTATCTCTTCTTCCTCTTCTTCATCGTACTCCTCGTCTTCTTCTTCATCGCCATCATCATATTCTTCTTCGTAATCATCATCAGATTCTTCTTCATCATCATTGTCATCGCCTCCGGTTGCAGTCGAAGGTGAGTTCTTGGCCTCATTTACAATCTGAATGATCTCCTCTTCACTTTGTAAAGAGTATGTCGGTGCATTCTGGTCCTTTGTGTTGTAGTACACGGCCTGAGTTTTGTCAGTTAATTCCTGTGAAAGGTTTTTCAAGAACCATGGGTGCTTCCTTATTTCCTGGATTGTAATTCTCTGAAAGTAAAAATAAATTTTCAAGACATTAGTTATACATTAGGAGTATAACTTTAGTGAAACACCCTTCATATATGATTATATTGATGCTGACAAGAAAGTTTTTTTTTTTTTTTTTTTTGAAGAAAGTGGAATACTCCACCAGTTTTATTGAAACTTTTTATTTTGTGTCTATTGAGGATTGAACCCATGACCTCTTGGAAGTCATCCTAGTTAGCTACCACTTGAGCTACTAGGCCATTTGCATGCTGACAAGAAAGTTATCTGAAGGTAGTATTTGTAATGCAACAAGCTCATTCATACTAAGACAATGAATATGAAGTTTAGATCACAAAGTGTGCAAAAATCCAACTGTCGCTGAGACCAACACTGAAAAGTGAAAACTAACAATGCCACTGGTAAATTGCTAATCCTTCTCAGTTCTCAGTACATAGGTTCATTTCGGATTCCTACACATATTGCTTAAATATAATGTCTGGTACTTCAATTGAAAAGATGTGTTGTAAAGAAAAAAGGTTTAAGTGGAGAGTACAGTCATAAAACCTAATCTTGTAACAGAAAATTACCTCGGCTGGATTGGCAACAAATATACGGTCTAGCAGCTGCCGGAAATCTTGTGATATGTGAACATTATCCGGTATTTTGTAATGTGCAGACATTATTCTCTGCAAATCGAAACATTGGACTGAAGTTGATCGAATTGTTTACATCTATTTCTATATTATATGTACCATCATATATATGTCTCTATATCCACAGAATTAGCATAAAAGTATGAGGAAAGTACTTACATCAATGGCCTCTGGGGAATTCATTTTGCCATCAGGTTCTTCAAAAGGATAAGCACCAACCAACATCGCAAACAACGTCACTCCGCACGACCACACATCAGCCAGCTGCATTTATTTATAGCCGTTGAGATTAATTGAAGGTAATCATATTCCCTTTTCACAGCCTCTTATGATCTTGTACCCCATTTTTAACCCCATTTTGAAGGTAAGCATATTCCCTTTTCACAGCCTCTTATGATCTTGTACCCCATTTTTAAGATTAGCACAGTAGTTGGTACAGTTATTGCATGCCTAGCTTTGAACCAACTAGAAAAGACATTTTCAGTCATTCAATTATTACCTCTGCCTTAATAAGAAGTTTGGGGATGTGATCCTTCAGCAAATTGCGCAACCAATTTTCAAGGTTGGTGAGAGGGCAGTGTTCTTCGGCTTTAACGAACCAACGAAGGAACCATCTGGTTCTCCTCATATATTTATCAGCCTATAGAATTAACAATCTATTATATTTGGTTCTCATATATTTTAATATTGATCAGCCTAATGAAATAACCATTTATCGTAGTAGCTGTCTCTTTATAATATAATCAATATCACTAAAATTGTTTACTAAAATAGTAAAAAAGCAGACAGATATACTTCCTCATTTTATATTGACAACCAAATAATTGGTTATCAAAACCAAATAAAAATTTCTCTGTAACTTACAGGCATCGTGTACAATTGGATACAATTTGACAGCCAATCAATACAAAAATTAAAATATTTAGTAGTATTTCTATCGAGACTATTAACAGTTGCTCATGGGATAATTACTTTCTAAAATGAAAATGCACCAAACTTGGTTCCAGGACAGTCTATCTAAACTATCGAAAAAACATATATATTTCTTAACTCTTTTAATTTTATTCCGATTTCAGTATCATGGTTCTCAACCATGTCAGATAAGTATTTCTGTTAATATCGTATTCCATTTTTTATAGCTAAGAGCAATGTGGTAAGCATTTCAGACTTAAGAGTAACCGTGATGTAGTTATAAATTGACATTATCGTAACCCACCTCAGTATCGACTTTTTTTCTGAAGTAATCCTCCAACAACTTATGCGCGCGGGATTCAAGTTCGGAGATGGAGGGGTGTTGTTCCGTTTTACCAGATGGCTGGATGGCCCTCTTAGTATTTCGCATATACATACCAATCTGTACAAAGCAATCATACAACTTTTTTGTTCATAACTTTATATTGTAATTAGTATCAGTGGAAACAGGCATATTACATAAGTGTTAACAAGATTGCCCAGAAGCAGAGAAACATAAATAATTTATAAAAATGCTAAAAGATTTAAATCAGAGAGTAAATACTGAGAAAGCAGGAGCAGGCAACAGATCTATCGATGTTTTACCTTGCATCCTTAATTTCATTTTGTTTCTAAAGGCAAGCTAATTTTGGAAAAGTGTATCAGAATATGTCGACGCTCCACACTAAATCTAGTCTGAACTAGATCGACTTTGGGCATTTTTAATTCTGTTAATATACGATTAACAGTATACGATAACTAACCTTGGCATCCAATCTACCGAAAGAGAGATCCTCAGGAGCAATGAATGCGGAAAAACCCAATGCCAATTTTGGCCTTGAGCAGAACAGCATCGACTGCAATTAATCAATTTTTAACTTCTAAAGCTGTTGCCTTTGAAATACCTAATACTTATTCTTGTATTACATTGGATAACGACCTTTGTTGGAAAATATTAAGCCTAATTAAATAAATAAATAAAGTTAGAAATATCAAACAGTGGTTTGAAAAACTTGTCGGTTGCACAATCTTTTGATCTAGCATCCATTTCCTGTTGAATATCACTAAAATTGTATAGCATCGAAGCGCACCCGTAATAATACGAGTACTAACTTTAGAGAAGTATTTGCCCCACATGGTGCAGTGGACTCATGGCAATCTCCTCCCAAGATACTTCGACTCCTGCCTCCATTGATGCGGTGCACCCCGCATAAGGAGCGAACCCGAATTTGATTGCAACAATAGCTCAAAGATTTGTGTTGTATTCTCATATACTTATCATATATATTATATAATTTTGTTGATCTTTTTCTACTCAACTATTTCACTCTACCTGTTGCTCGTCTTTTATAGAGCAACTATTAGAATCAACTAACGGGCAATTATTAATTTGCCGAGTATACAACGGGTGGCAATTCATGAAGTGAATTAATGTGTGTTATTATTTTTGACCGAGTAAACTCAATTACTCTTACCACGGTATGGTGATGATTGATGTTAATTCCAATATTAACAATCTATCCCAAATATTATGATTCACAACGGTCATATTGATGCATTCAAGGAATACAACGTTTTACACCAAATAATATTATTACTGAAACTGATGTTATTAATATCTTGCGGATCATTAAGAAATAATGGGAGGCCAGCCCAATACTCCTTTATAACCGAAATAATAATTTGATGTTTTTATTAAGTTAAAACTTATATTACATTTTATTAAAATCTTAAAATATATATAAATTAATTATTTCTAATTAATTTTCTAATATGAATAGCCGAAATCGCAGATTTTGAGGCATGGCATCGGTCTCCCGTCTAATAGTGTCTTCTCCAGCTTCAAATCATGTTTGCAAATTTGCTACAAGTTTGTTTTAAATTGTCAATAGAAGAAGGAGTGCTTCATAGAATTTAACCTTTGCACAAAGCTATGAAGATGGGGCTTTTAAGACCATGGAATGGCAGTAGCCGACGCCGCATATCAGTTGCTGGAAGAAGAATCTCGCCTAATTTCCACATAAGAAACATAAATATTACTTCATCCATATAAAGAAAAAGTAACCAACAAAACAAATGATGGTAAAGAGAACCTCAAATTTTACCTCATCTTCACTGAATCGACCGGCACCCTGGACACGATCAAAGAGCTCGCCGCCAGCTGCATACTCCGATATAATTGCGAGGTGAGTCGGTGTCAGCACCACCTAAACATTGAAATCAAAAGATAATTTACAAAAATAAAAAAACCCAACAAAGTAGGTTCACACAGATACATTTACAACACAGTGATGCAATGTTAGAAATCTCTGAACTTTTTTCTGATGGGTTTCCATATGTAAATATCCATCGTATCTAATTTTTTAAAAAAAAAAAATTGTAGGATTTTCCTACCACCTCAAAAAATAGAATATCTGAACTTTTCCTACCTCTCTCTCTTTTTTTTTTTTTTAAATAAACTTTTCCTACCTCTTTGAACCGGATTACATTCGGATGATTTAGCACCCAGTGGTTGATGATCTCCATGGCTACATAATCATGAACCTGGACCAACAAACATTACCTTTCTATACGTCAAGCAAAAAAAAAAAAAGGTGTCAAAATGGGGTCATATATAGAACTGAATATATATATATACCTTGCGGCCTCGTCGGATGAACTTGACAGAGACCAGCTCTCCCGTCTCCTTGTTTCGCATCAAACGACCCGCCCCGTACTTCTCCATTATCTGAGTAGAACTCGGAAGGGGAATGAACTTGAATGCGAGTAGTTGAAGTTGCTGAAGTGATGATAGGTGAAAGAGGAGAGCGGGAAATGTTTAGGGTTCTGTAAATGAAGCGATTTCAAATTTACAAAAGCCTTGAAATATCTATCAAGTTCATTACAGAATTTTTTTTTTTTTTTATCCTTAGACCCTACTAAATATAAGAATTCAAAATATATGGCGATAAATCAGAAATAGCATTTATGTAGTGAGTGACGTTAATTTGTTCAACTTTCAAGTTTCAACATGAGTCAGCATTGACTTTTTGACTTTTTAAAATGAAAATTATTGATTTTCGAAAGTGTACATTTGTGATTTAGAACTTATTTTTCAGAATAAACAACACGTTTGTGTATACAGTATACCAGTAAAAAGTCTACAGCTAAAATTGTTATTTCTTATAATAAACCTTTAAAGTAATATGTAATGGGACTTAAATTGAGATAATTTATATGGGTCTTTAATTTTAATGGGCTGAGAACGTCAACAGGCATTTAAGTAAACAATTAACGGCTCAGGTTTCTTCTTTGAGAAAGATAGCATTGTCATGTCATTTTTCCATTATGCTTTTATATATAGTAAGGATATAAACTGTTTTTAGTTAAAAAGTTCGAATTTAGGTGTATTTGTTTATGGGAGGTGATAATGATAATGCCCCTTAAAAGTCTCCATTATCTATTCCCAGTACATTTTTAGTTGAAAATTATTTTTCAAATACAACTAATCATTTTTACTTATTCCAATTCACATCCTCAATTGTGCAAAATATTCATATATGTAAAATAGAAAGATAAAAATTAAAAAAAGTTCACTCAAATTTTATGAGAGTACGAGAGAAAAAGTGAGAAATATTACAAATGTAGTATGGAGGATGGATAAGAGAGAAAATTAAAAGAGGATAAATATAATTTCTCTTTGTTCATTTATTGTTGCTTCCATTCATTCGTAATTGTGGCTCATATTTCATGTAAAATAGCATCATGCTGCCTACCATTTTTAACATCCATAGACACGATATATTAAGAAAGATCAATTTTCATGATTATTTAACATGAGGAGGATCTAATAACCACAAAGGGGTGCCCAGTAACGATGAGATAATTTATATATAAATTGACAAAATGTAAACTTTTAGATGTATTCTAAGTCATCTAGATAATATATATACAAAAATGATTAAAATTTAAAATTATTTCGATAGCCATCAAGATAGGAGAAAAAATCATAAAGTTTGAACCGTTGATTTTTGTTAATGCTTGATGCATATGTAAATAAAATCAAAATTATATAATTTTTGTGTATGCATAAAAACAAGTATTTGTTTTGTATTTTTTTAAAGATGACATAGTTTTATACATTATTTTATTATTATTTTGATGTCATTCTAAAAAATTCCAAAACATATATTTAAGAAACTCAAAAAATGGAAAATTTTTGTATCCTAAGAGATTTTGATATAAAGAATTTAATGAGAATGATAAATCAAAATTTCATGATGGTTTAGTATGATTTTTGAGTTAGGAGTACGGGAGGCCTCCGTGCTCCTAGGAGCACACTAGTTTTACTATATATATACTACGATGAGTCGCGACTCACGGACTGCTTCATGAGTAAGGATCCAAAAACATATCAAATCACCTCCAAATTTCGATTTATATGGCTCAATAAATTCTTCATATCAAAATCTTATAGCATGCAAGAAATTTTTATTTTTTGAGATTTTTAAGTATTTGTTTGAGATTTTTAAAAGTGACTATACAATATTAATAAAATAATCAATGTTTTATGTATCATTTTAAAAAATCTAGAACAAATACTTAAAAATCTCCAAAAATGAAAATTTTTTGCGTGCTATAAGATTTTGATATGAAGAATTTATTTAGCCATATAAATTGAAATTTGGGTGATTTGATATGTTTTTGGATCCTGACTCATGAAGCAGCCCGTGAGTCGCGACTCACCGTAGCATAACTCTATATATATATGTATAACATTTCATCAATTAGTTTTGTTATTTAACATTTCAAAAAATAATTATTTGAGATTTAGTTTTGTGGTTGGAGCACCCATATTTGTGATCATTTTGATCTCTCCTCATTTAACATATCGTTACGGTCACATGGAGACCAAAAATACCACAAAATCGTACAGCACAGAATGCGAATTTTCTATAGATACAACTCCACACGCTTATGGATATATTATGTTACTGATGTAACGAAGGCATGATATATTGAAACGTTTACATAAAAAATTTCAATTTTGAAAATGTTAAATTATTTTGGATACATCAGAGAACAGGCACCATGGGATGATCACTAGGGTAAAACAAATATAGAAAGCAAAATATACATTGATATACAACTTTTTTCTTTTTTTACATCAGACTCTATCAAAGATTGTTTTACACTTTACAAGTTACAGGACTCTTGATGTGAACTTCATAGACTTAGATTACAAAAAAAAAAAAAAAAAAACTTTGAATAAAAGAAATTAAGAATAAAAGAAATCCTGAATCAGCTCTCCTGCGGAAGAACAAGACGGTCCAGTCCTTGAATTATCTTCGCAGATTTGATAACATCTCCTGTTTTGATTTCTGAGAGCACTTCTCTTCCACTGGTAGTATACCTGTGCAAGTTTCACAGTAATTTTGTTAATTGGTAGGTTCTCTTTTTCAACTTAGATTAATAAGAAATAAGACAAATGTGAAATGTGTTCTCAGAGAGTTTTTAGTGTACCCAAAAACAGAAAATTGGCCTTCATCAAATGATAGACCTCCTAAACCAGCCTGTAGAAAATAAAAAAAAAAAATAGGACTAAAAGCTAAAGATTGATTCTTTAAAAGGAATAATTGAAATTTAAAGTAGTAGGTTTACGAACGTTTCTCTTGTCATATAGATAGAAAAAGAATTGCGAGTTGGATGAGTATTCTTCAGAGTCGGGGCTGTGCGCCATAGCGACCGCTCCGTACACTGACAGGGGCAGAACTGGTAATTCACCGTCCTAGCAAGAAATAACAAGATGATGAATTAATAAAGTAAAATAAGAATCCATGAGATTGTTACAATACTGAACATCTGAAGCTGTTTCACGAAAGATGGGAAAAGTACCTGAACGCTTAGCACAGTTTTGTACAAGGGTTCGAACTGCCCAGAAGGCATCAGCTCTAACGGTACGCTTATCCCGTATTTCTCAGATTCGTTATCTGTTAATATCGCTTGACTTGCGCATTTCAGTCTTACCCCATCATAGGCTCCATCCTTCACCTACAAGCAAAATCCCGGCAGTTGGGAGTTATTTCAACAGTACACAGATGACTTAAAACGAAGAAGTAATTTCATTTATATTGATAGAATTTGGTTCTTCTAGGTGTACCTTACCAGTTTGGCAAAGTTGCCGGCTGTCAATGGTGCCGAATACCCGTCAACTACAACCTACATTGATCATATAACAAAGTTTACACTATCAAATCAAATTTTAAGTTATGAGGGACTGAAAAATATATAATGTACCTGAACTTTAGCAACAGATTGGGGCTCACCGCCAGCAGTAGGAAAAAATGTTGAACCATCACCTCTCTCTATTGTAAATTCAACGATTGCTCTTCCATTTAACCTATATTCATTCTAACCATAAACCATGCAAACAATAAAACATGCACATGCAGAAAGTATTGTTCATCGTGCAAAAATTTTGGTCAGCAATTGGCAGTAAATTACCTTGGATAGTTCATGTACTGCTGCGGTAAGAGGAACGACAAGCCTGGAGCCTGTAGGATAATTAATTTTTTTTCAATATCAGAATATAAAAGATTTATAATAGTTGGTTACTGACTATAGTAAGTAAATCTTACTTGGAGCAACTCTATATCAGCGACTGTTTCCAGGGAGTTAGCGAGGCAGACAGACACCTTATCCGGGTCTTGCTCTTTTATGTATTTTATCAGATCTTGTAATCCACCCTTTTAAAAATAAAAATAAAAAAGAATAAGCAAAGAGAATTTTGCAGAGAAGGCCTCTGGATTGTCTACAATTTGTGAAAAGCTCCTTGGTTTTCAGTATTTATAAACAGGCCATACATTGTAAAATAAATTTAAAGATGGGATTGCTAACTAACCTAGTATCAGTTTTCAATTATAATTGCTTATATTTTTTCCTGAAAAGGTATTTACAGTGTGTAGCAATAAGTACAATTTCTTCATTTTTGTTTAAAAGCATCTAAGAAGAAGCTTCTTGAATTTTGGTAAATTTGGGTGCCAGTGAACTTGAGTTAGCTTTCTAACAATTAGTTTTGCCATTAATTTTAAATTGCGATATTATTGAAGTAAAATACCGGCAAATTTTTAGGTTAACCATTGATGGTACAGTTTTTTCCCATAATTTATAATTAATTAAATATATGAGCTTTTGGCATCTACTGAGGAAGTTATAGGCATTTTTACAAACGTACAAAAGGCTTTCACAAAACAATTGAAGTGTGTTAAAAAAATGGTTCTATACCTTTCCATCAATTAGAGAAGCATAAAGCAACGAACCCTTTTCTCGAACTTCCTCAGGCATGCTTGCCAATATTGCATCTTTCTCCTCTGTGGCAATCTAAGAGCAATCACAACTGAAGATGTGTAATGCAATAAAAATATTTAATTGAAGAATGGTACATCGATATCGGTAGTGGGCTATACCTTAAGTGCCTTGCTTACATCAGATTGCATTGAATTATAAGGCTTTCTATTAGGAATTCTCAGTAAGTACGAGATATCCTCTAATGTTTCCTACAATGAAATGACAATCATCAGCATATAATGCACAGCTTAAGGAGCACAAAAGAGAAACTTCCAAATTTGCCCTTCAAATACCAAGAATTTGCAAATATATATTATATGTGGTAGCCCTTAGAAAATGTTATATATTAATCATTAATTCATGAATTCTACGCGATTATAAATTAAATGGAATTTTATTCCGATATTACAATATAATGTGAACAATGTACAACAGCAGTCATGTCCATGAATTTACAAGTTTCTCAATTCTCACATGTTATTCCTTTATATCCAGTTAGAAAATGCACTCTCTAATTTTAAGCAGCACTTCAGATTATGCTCTTCATAAATCAATAAAAAAAAAAATGGAAAAGGTACCTTCAAAACATATATGTTGGATTTAGTTTCGATTTAGTAAAAAATCAAAATTTTTCAGTAACTGCCAGAATCACCAACCTGAATGGCTTTCATGTTTGGATTAGCCGGTATAGCCTTCCTCAGCGCAAACTCCCCGGTCCTTGGTATCTTGGTATTAGGGGAGTACAAAACCGCTTCCGCCGGAGCTGCAATATCTAAAATTGGTGTCGGAATAGGCAGAGATATCTGAGAAACTATCAGAATTGCAGCGATTACGCTCTGAACCCTCTTCATCAATCCATCACATACAGAATTCTCCTGTACACACCATTCCCTCCCACCAACATCATCCTATTAATACAAAAAGGAAAATTAGAATTTTATAACATAAATTGATTAATTAATATATGAGCGGTTCTGCTATGGATCGGATAAGCAACCTTTCATTCTGAATCGAGTGGTTCTTATCAGATATTTCTCTTTAATCACATCTAAAAAACATACTGTGACCATCCGATCATAAAAATTTAACGGCACATATTTCATCCAATCCATAGCAGAATTAGTCGTAATTTTTATTATTTATTATATTTTTGTTTTTTATTTATTTTATTTATTTATTTATTTATTTTTAGCTAAGCAGGTAAAAACCCATAACATAAATAAATTTAGAATGAAAGAACAGTATAGCTGCATTGCATAAATAAAATTAATGTGTATACCTTATCTAAGGGAGGAGAAGGGGAGGCTGTGACTCTGCAGAGAGGAAACCGGGAACTGCCCAACACCGGCAACGCTCGTCTTCTCGCTCGGGAGGGGAGAGCAGGGGCGAGAAAGGGGAGAGAAGCAAGAGCTCCCAGCTGAGGCGAGAACGCCATTGATTCCTAAATTCAGGTACTCTTTCTTCACAATCCTTTCAACGGTCACTCTCTTCCTTTCTTTCTTTTTCTTTCTATCCATATCATGAGCTCACTGCTCCACTTGTAACTGGACGGTCGGGATCCGATCATCCGGGCGGACTCTGCCCATCGGACGGTTCGGATGGAGTGGGATGGAACGGCGTCCATCCTACCCGCCAATTTGTCCTCAGTTGATTGATACAAGGATGATACAATGTGGACCGTACGATCTAAATTAACGGACAGGATCGGGGGTGGATGGACTATTGATAAATCTTACGGATGGAGAGGATCCTTGGTTTTCCCTTCTATTAATATATGAGCTCACTGCTCCGCCTCCACTTTGTAACTGGACGGTCGGGATCCGATCATCCCGGCAGTCTTTGTTAATCGGACGGTCCGGATGGGTGGGATGGAACGGCGTCCATCCTACCAGCCAGTCCTGCCCTCAGTTAATTGATATAAGGCTGAGCAATTTCGACCGTACGATCTAATTTTTAACGGGCGGGATCGGGAGTGGATGGACTATTGATATTTCTTACGGATGGAGAGGATCCTTGGTTTTTCTTTCTATCTATATATGAGCTCACTGCTCCGCCTCCACTTTGTAACTGGACGGTCGGGATCCGATCATCCGGACAGACTTTGCCCATCGAACGGTCTGGATGGAGTGGGACAGAACGGCGTCCATCCTACCCGCCAATCCTGTCCGCAGATAATTGATATAAGGCTGAGCAATGTCGACCGTACGATCTAATTTTTAACGGGCGAGATCGGGGGTGGACGGCCTACTGATATTTCTTACGGATGGAGAGGATCCTTGGTTTTTCTTTCTATGAATATATGAGCTCACCGCTCTGCTCCACTTGTAACTGGACGGTCGGGATCCGACCATCCGGGCAGTCTTTGCCCATCGGACGGTTCGGATGGAGTGGGATGGGACGGCGTCTGCCTACCCGCCAGTCCTGCCCTCAGTTAATTGATATAAGGCTGATATAATTTGGACCGTGCGATCTAAACTTTTAACGGGCGGGATCGGGGGTGGACGAACCACTGATAGTTCTTACAGGTGGAGAGGATCCTTGGTTTTTTCTCTTATTTCTGGGCTGGGCTTTTGTCGTCTTGTGCTCAAGTGAAACCCATACCCTCCTCTATTGTATTGTGACGCCCATAATACATTTTTTTAGGTACAAGTACTTTAAGAAACTCTAGCAAATGCTTAAAAATTTTGTAAAGATAGAAATACTGTGTATCTCACAATATTTTCATATAAAATTTATTGAATCATAAAAACCACTTTTGGTGAATTCTTCTATAGATTGAAAGATATATAGACCGTTCAATTGTCTGAATCAGATGGCTACGAAAAATCCTTAGGGCATAAGTAAAGAGAGATGCTTCATATGTGAAATCTCAATCGTTTGATTAAAAATAAACGGCCGTCAATAGAAGAACAACTTAAAGCACTTTTACGAGGTGATTTGCAATGTTTTTAGACTTAAATTCACAGTATATTAATTTATTCATATATGTACATATATAGAATCAGGTTACAATAACATACATATCACGATTCGGTTGGTTCTATGGACTCGTATTTACATTTTTATAGTCTAAATAGTCGATCCAAACCGTTCAACATAACTTTTATTTAAAAAACTAATTGGAATAAAATTTTTCTATATACATATATATGTTTCATACTTTCATATGATGCAATAAATAATAAAAAAAAATAATTATGTGACAGCCACCGTTGTCCAATTGGGCTTCAATTCCTCGTCATTTTTTTTTTCCCAAATTGAAATTTCTGGCAAGAAAAGAGGATACTAGAATTCTTTCAATTCCGAACTGGGCTTTTCTGCTTGAATTAAAGCCCACTTTTAATTGTGACTTCAGCCTACAAATCATTTTAATTGAGATTTCTATAAGCTGGAGGATGTTATCATGTTAACATGCTTGATTAAAGCCTTAAAGGCAGGTCACTATAAATTGTCGGAGGATTTTTCAAAAAAGTGGCAATGTTCCTGGACGACTGACAATCATTATTTTCGATTTTGTTGAATAATAATGTATTAAAGATTCAAGGGAAAGTTGTACCTCATTTTTCATGTGTCAGGTTTCAAACTAATTTACTATTCCTCGGAGTTCTTGTTGATAGTTTAGAAGCATGAACCAAACAAATAATTCGATCAACAGTTGGTAATTAACATGATCGAAAATGAGGTACTCGAGGTGTTCGGTTTTAATTATTTAACTTTTATTTATAAATTAAAAACATCATATTTGTTATTAACTAGAATGCTAGGTTTTCCAACCAAAAAAAAAAAAAAAACTAAAATGCTAGGTTACACAGGCCATCTTAATCTGACAAGGAAAAACTGGAAAACCAAACATAACTACACGGAAAAATAATGATTATTATTTAATGACAAGGCCATAGAATATTACTTGTGTCCATCGAAAAAACTGTCTATACGTGTGCAGATGTAGAGATTTTATAAGAGATACGTCAAATTTGTAATTCATATCTTAAATTTATAATATATAGACGCTATAAACACATATCGCTAGATATTACTCCATACTTTTGGGTATAATACATATATATCAGCACGTGAAAACCACATGCCATCCGACTCAATACAACAAACAAAACATAGCTGGTGAGTCAGTGAACGAGTCAAGCACAAAATCTCATTACCAGAACAACTTGGCAAAATGGCAAAGGGACGAATAACTAATTAATTCACATTTTTTCTGAGTCAGAATCAGAACTCAGAGCAGAATCAATGATTCAGTTTCAGTCTGATAATAATATACAAGATCCATCTCCTGATCGATCTCCAACTGACAAGTATATCAGTGGATTAACTTAATTTTAAGCTGTTAATTAAATCTTTGTGGCTTGAGCAATATATTGGGCTGGATTAATTAGTGACTAACACGTGGTGGTTGGTAATTATGATAATAATTAATACAGGGTTCATTTTTTTGGGTTTTGGCATGGTGGTACTGGTACTGTTCATCGCTCCTTTGTTAGTTCCTTGCCTCCTTGGATTCCATTATCCACTGTAGCGCTGCATTGTGTAGGGCAAAATGTGAACTGTTAGATCATCTCGGGATCTGTGTTAACTGGTACAGTTCATTGCTTCTTTGTTAGTTTCTTGTGGTGTTGTATGCATGCTTGCACAAATGCACATCCCTTTGTCTTTTTTTTTTGAGACAAACACATCCCTTTGTCAACAAATATTTGCCCCTTTAATTGACTTTTAGTTGGTTCTTGTTTGGTTTATAACTTGACTTGAGGTATGAAATTGTTGAGATTTTTTATGAGCCTATATGACACTGGAAGCAAATTAAAGGCCAAGCAACAATTTCAATTATACAAAAAGACGTTTCATAATTTTGAACTTTAAAAAAAAATGGAGCATCGGTCTTTAATATTATGTAGGATTGATACCAAAATCGATACCAATAGTATTAATATTCATTTAAATGAGATACTTTTCAATTAATAGTGTTACTGTGCTTTTATTTTTATAGAGTGAGGCTATGGTACTATTAATAGTACAAAGTACTCAGTACTGTGGCTTTATATTATCATTTTTAAAGTTTAATTAACCGATCCAAACCGCTTAATATGATTTCCGTATATAAATGTCATTGTAGACCAAAATTTATAATTTTTGGTGTTTTTTTACTATTTTTTTAGATAATTAGAAAATGACTTAATGTTAACATTATAGACCATTCAAAAATGTGGTTTTTTTATATATCAAAATATATAGTTAAAAAATTCTAAAAAATATAAAATTTGGTCTAGAACAACAGTAACATATGGAGATCACATTGAGCGGTTTTAATCGATCAATTGAACTTCAAATATCATAATATGGAGCCGTAGTATAACCCATTTTGTACTATTAATAGTACCATAGCCTCACTCATTTTTATATAGCATTATGTATATACAATACGATTATCTTGAATACTAAATGAATTAATATGAATATTAACTTATTTAATTTGAAAAGCTAATATAGCTGGTATCGATTTTGATAATCACTTTTGATATCTAGGTATCAATTCCCTTCTGAAATAATCAAATAACACTTTTCACTTAAATTTACAATACTAACAGTAACATATACACAGAATGCATGCGTCCAATAATATACATCTCTATCTCATGATCACCATGTTACTTATAACAGAAAACATGGCGTCACACAAATAAATATTATAAAAGCAAAACAAGATTAAAAAAAACAAAAACAAAAAAAGAACAGAACAACAGGAAATCTGGGATCATGTGATGTTGTCATTTAATTTGCTTCAAGATAAGGCAGACAAAACATAAGACAAATTGTCTACTCATCAGTCCAAAATTAAAGAAGAGTCGTGTTAATTACTCCAAATTACTAAATATATATATAATCACTGAGATATATATGGACATTGACATTTGACGTTATATAACGTGAAGCCAAAATACATAGGCGATAGCATTTTTGAATTTTTGATAGATTATGACAATTTACCGGAAAATAGTTTACATATTGATACTTTTTATATTTTCTACTTGTATGCTTTGGATCTTTAGTGTATATTCAGATAACTCGGTAGAATTATATAATAATTTTATTTGTAAGAAAAGTTATAAATTATAATTATGATATATTATTGATTATTTAACAATAAGTGCGACACGAATAAAGAATTTTACACGACATGAACTAAGAGTTGATAATATTCCTCCTTATCCATTCTCCAATAAACTTTTAATTGAAAATTATTTTTTACATGCAACAGATACTTTTTTGGTCGCAATGCAGGTCTTCAACGGTGCAAAAAACTCGTACATATACGATAGAATGAGAAAGAGTTGAGAATAATCCATTCAAATTTTGAGAAAGATTAAGAGAGAAAAAAATTTAATAAATTTAATTAAACAGATGGATAAGAGAAAAAGTTAAGGAAGACAAAAATAAATAATTTCTCTTCATGATTCTATCAAAATCCAAATTATTGTATCTGACGGAGTGAAGAAAACCCAATTTTGCACCTATACAGTACACACCTCTTCTCCCTTAATTTTAATAATAAAAATAAAGGGGAGCTTTGTTATGTGGAAAAATATATATTTCCCCTTGTATTTGCCCCCCACACCATATAATGCGCTGGCAAATATTTAAAGAAAAATATCTTTTCTCATAAATATTTACAGGAATATCCCCTTTTCTAAAGAACATTTACAAAAATGAACCTAAAAATTTTACAAAAATGACCCTCCACCCCTGAAAACTTACAAAAATAACCCTCCCGACTTCATGTCACCTCATCATAGGGTTGTGGGGATAAAAATTGCGGCATATTATCACTGTCCTTGTTGCATTTCCTATACCAGAAAATTAATTGATTATTTTTTTTTGAGGAAATTAATTGATTATTCAATTTTGCCCACAGAGTTTTAAAAGTTGCACGGATTCTCACTTAACCGAATACGATGATGCCCCCCAATTCCGTCTCAATCTGTCCCTGAAAATTCCAAATTCCCAATCACTTGTGCCCATAACCCTAACCCATTTCACTTTTCATCCCTCATCCAAAAACAAAAATCCTCTTCCCTAACAATTTTGCATCAAAAAAAAAAAAAAAAAACCTACCTCAAACTCCAAATTAACACCCTCACATCCCCCCAAAATTACAAAACCACCATGGTAACTGGTAAGGCACCGCATTAAGAACCGACCTTTGGTCTAGTGGCTAAGGGCAACACTCTTCATGTAAGAGGTCGCGTATTCTCTTGGCTTGGGTAGAATAGCGTTTAGGCGCTGGATAAGTAGCCTTTTATCAACATTTAAATTTAGGTGGTTTAACACTTTGTGCATGTTCGGCAACTCATCTTTAGACTTCTTTTAGCTTCCTCAGCTTCTTAATCCTTCTGAATGCAAGCTTCATAGTACGGATTAAAAGTTCCTCCTTTTGATCGGGGCTTAAGTCTTACCCAGATTCTTAAAGAAGTCATACCTATTGTCTAAAGCTTAAACTTTTCTAAACCATGTTTTCTTTTCCGAACAAGTATGACTCAGTCATACTTAAATATTTAAATTAATAACATGGCTCAACAAGTCCTTTTAACTTCATCTTTATCAAAAAAATAATAAAAAACAAAAAAAAAAGGGCACCGCATCGAAAACATCGGTACAGTAAACTGGTACTGCCCGTACCGCAGAAGGAAGTCAATTTCCGAATGGGACACATGCTACTGCCCGTACCGCAGAAGGAAGTCAATTTCCGAATGGGACACATGCTAATAAGGACTCGTCTCAAGTCTTGTCTCCGTGAAGCTGGTTACCCGAGCGCAACATACGGTACAATGTACTGTTCTGTTGGATGGTGATTGAGTCAGATTGATTG
The DNA here is from genome assembly GCA_030179965.1 of Cyperus esculentus. Classification (NCBI taxonomy): domain Eukaryota; kingdom Viridiplantae; phylum Streptophyta; class Magnoliopsida; order Poales; family Cyperaceae; genus Cyperus; species Cyperus esculentus. Next base: position 2,364,683 of record JASGLE010000035.1, on the reverse strand, counting down.
AATTAATTAGGTGCACCGGGTTTCAAGGGAATGTGTTCTGGGTTTGGCAAGATGGATGCTTCATGCCTTAATAATCTGTATGACTACATTGTTTTGATTATTGTTATTTGTTGGTTTGTTATGATCAGAGGAGGGATCCAATAAGCTGGGCATTAGTGTCTCTGGTAACTATTTTATTATTTACATATAAATTGAAAAATTTTAACCATTAGATGTATTTTAAATCATCTCAATAACATATAGCAAAAAATGATGACGTTTTAAACTCGTTTCGATAGTCATCAGGAGAGGAGAAAAAAAAATCATTAAATTTGAACCGTTTGTTTTTGTTAATACTTGATGCACATGTAAATAAAATCAAAATGATATAATTTTTTGTATACACATAAGTATGATTTATACAACATATTCTATTAATTTTATTAATTTGATTAGATTAATGGATTTATCTGGGTCTAATTTTTTAGTAATTTGAATCCACTAGCAACTCAGATTCCCTTGCATGATGTCACTGTGTGAACGGAAAGGAAGAAACATTGGCTCACTAAAAAAATGTAATGTATTCTTCATATTAAAAAAAAAAAACTCAGAGCAGATGTGGTGGGATTTTTAATTACCATTTATCAATTGTGAAATTCATTAATTTGAACAGGTGTGAATCTTTAAAGTATACAATTTGCACCAAGAAGAATCCGAATTAGGTTGCATTATTTAAAAAAAATATATATGGGTATTGTAAAATTTTAAAATTGTAAAATTTGGTTTCCTAGTATATTTTGATATAGAGATCAAGTTGAACGGTTCGGATCGACTATCTAAACACCAAAAACTCAGATATGGACCGCATAGCACGGTAAAACCGTGATATGCATATTATTGTAGCCGGACTCTTGTAATTGGTATCCAAAAAATATATATATAACAAAGATGGATAACTTGCATCAGTGTATAATGAGATATAATTAATGATTAATTGTGTGCTTCGAATTGGATTATTTCATTCATTCATTCATGATATGTTGTTACTTTGCTTTCATGAATTTTTTAATCACCCACAACAATGCAATATGATAACTCAAGAGAGAGTGATTTCATGTCTTCTGTAGCGCTGCATTGTGTAGTGCAGGATGTGAACCGTTAGATCATATTGCGAGCTGTGCTAGCTCGAATCTTAAGATAATCTAACGGTTCACATCCTGCGCTACACAATGCAGCGCTACCAGAGGATGAGCACTCAGAGAGAGTAGGACTCACTGTTGGATAGGCAGCTCTACACAATTTTCTTGTCGCCTTGTCTCATATAATTTGGCAAAATAAAGTGGTTAAGTGGATTTATTTCAATCAGATTAATTAACATTTTAGTATTTATAACATCATATAATTCAAGACGTCACAATCTAATGGAGGTGGGTTGTGTGTCATGACAAATTAATCAGTCAGGACGTTATTCAATTTGTAATAACAACTCAACAAAATAAAAAATATGTACATATATTATATATCTTTTTTGGAAGGTGAAATATAAGTATACAGAGCTAGACTATTATACAAACGTTAGCATTTCAGACCAAAATGCTAACGCCTCAAAATTAATGCTACCATATCCGAAATTATAATTTATGGTGCTCAATAAATTCTTCATATTAAAATATTGGGGAATACAAAAATTTTCTATTTTTAGAACTTTTTAAATATTTGTTTTGTATTTTTGAAACCTTGTACAAACATCAACTTTTAATTAATATTTATGAGTACTTTTCTAAAATTCAAAACAAATACTTAGAAAACTCTAAAATAGAAAATTTTTGTATTTCCCAATATTTCATATGAATAATTTATTGAGCACCATAAATCGTAATTTCGGACATGATAACACTAATTTTGAGGCATTAACATTTCGGTCCGAAATGCTAACGTTTACGTAATAGTTTTATAGTTTAGCTCTAAGTATATAACTGAAACAAAAAGAAGCTAAAAAGTCAAGAAAACCAATAAACCAAGAAATATAAACTATAAAGAATCATCAAAAAAAAGAAACAAAAAAAAAAATTAAAAAATGCATGCATGCGCAGTGCAATTTTTTTTCAAATAAATCTGCAACAAGTTCCTCTAATCCTCTAAACACTTTAATAGACCATCATTATGTTCCTAAAATTTCCACCTTTTAGACATTTATTTTTATTTTATTTTGTCCTTTACATTCGACATGAAAACGTGAAAATCGTACATAGGACAAGTACACAATATATCAGATCAAAAAAAAAAAAAGTACACAATATATCTTCCATGCCAGAAACAACTCAAATTTAATAAAAAGATTAGTTAGAATAATAATAATATATCTGTCATTTCCAACAAAGACAAATGGGCGTAAAGAATGGGGACAAGAACGATGGTTATATCAAATTTAATTTCAAAATCCTGATGATCACCTATCTTTGAAAACGATCCTCGGATTGTCATTTTCTGCTCCTCTGGAGAATTTAATTTATGACGACACTTGCAACAATTTGAAGACATAAATTTTCAAAACTGGACCTGCTTGGAATATTTATTAATCAACTATCAACTAATCAATAAACAAACGAGTTTGAGCTGGAGTTTCAAATCAAAATGCTTAAACCCACAAAACGAACCTTTATTAATTTTGGTAAATAATACGAAATTAAATTGAGATTTACATTTACTTCTTCTAAATAATACGAAATCCTATTCTGCTTTCATCCTCTTTAATAAATCTGTTATTTTGGGAATGAACCGGAACCACCAAAGAAGCGTTTTTTTTTTTTTTTTTTTTTTAATAAAGATGAGGGTCAAGCCACTCAAATTTAAATGTCTATAAATGACCTCCCATACAGAGAGCGTTGCTCTTAGTCACTAGACCAAAAACTGTTTCTTAAGAAGCGTTTTTTTTTATTATTAAATCTTTGCTTTTTCTAGGCAATAAAAAAATGTGTCTTTATGGGCTAACTAGAATAATGCGAAGGATGAACTTCCATCCGGTTTGTGTTGTGGACATGAACTGGATTGATGTGAAATACAGAAGAGAGAACAATTGAACAAACAGCAATTTTCATGTTGGTTAATTGCCTAACTGGTAGCCCCGTAGGGCAGTCAAATACTCCAATAATTACCAGCAGGAATTTCTTAAGCAAACATATACAAACGATTTTGAAATGAATATGAATGTGAAATTTGTACAATGCAGCCAGACAAGGGCAAACCAAAATTATAAACGAGGATTGACAATATTTATCTTAACAATTTTGATAATAAGATTTTTCAAAATAAAAAAATTATTCAAATTCTAAAAAATAGAAAAAAAAGTTTATGAAAGTATTATTTTAGCTTGTAGATTGATTACATTTCCGATTATATTCATTTTAAATGATGTATGATAACACTTTAAAAACTCGTTAAATAGTAGATAAAATTTTTGATATGCTATCAAACAATCTTCAATATTGTTAATATGGGCATGAATCTTCTACTCTTCTGACAAGAAAAGTAGGGTTTGCTTTTCTGATCGGATGGTAGGGATCGGTTGCCGCACTGATATCAAAGTACTTTGATATTTTCTGTACCGATCTCAAAGTTCTTCAGTGTTTCTCAACCGTCAGATCAAGAAAAGCACACCCTACTTTTTTTAAAAAAAAAGCAGGTGATCTTGATCATGTTAATATTATCAAGATAAGTACTGTGAATGGATCCTCTCCTCTTAACGAGCTAAAATAACGTTAGAAAACTAGAAATAGAATACTAGAAACAACACTTCAGTTCTAACTTAATGATAAAATGGGGTGATTACTTAATATAATTTAGTCACTGTAGCCCTATTCGGTGCATAGTTTCTTCCTCCGAGAACCCACTATTCCTGTGGAAAACAAAAAGAGAAACCTCCTGTTGTGTGCCTCTCAACTTGGCCCACCGAAGAAGACCACAACAGGAGAGTCCGTACCTGCTGTTATTCTTTGAGACTAACAGAACCCTGTTTGTCCAATTCGGACTATTGGATCAAAACGGACGGGTCCGATCGGCTCAATCAAGATTATAGAGAGATTTTTACAATTAATCTTATCCGTTGATTTTGATCCAACGGGCCAAATTAGAATAATAGGATCGGTTATCCAAATTTGGATAACAAGAGATGAATTCCACAAGACTAGGTGGCAAAATTTGACCCGACCAAAAATCGTCCAACCCGACCCGAGTTTCAGGGAAAATCAAACTGATCCGAACTTGACCTGACCCAAACCGAATCCGACCCGGCCCGTGTTCTAGGGAAAGTGAGACTGACCAGAACCCGACTCGACCCGTGTTTCAGGGAAAGTTAGGTTGACCCGAACTTGACCCGACCCAACCCGGGAATAGAGGTGCAAAATCTGATCAGACCCGAAAAATCTGCCCGACCCGAAAAATGTCGGCAAATGTCAGCCCAATATCTGACCCGAAAAAAAATATCAACAGCAGTCAACTTGATACCCACCCGAACCCGACTCGACAATCTTCTGCCTCTACACAAGAGCAACCCAACCGTGGTGCCCCTCCCTCAATCTCAATGGCAGTGAAGCAATTAGAGCAGGACTTGAGGGCCTGTTTGCACATTGCGCCCTTATTTTCCCCGTAAAATTCCTTTTTAAAATTTATGCGTAGGGCTGTCCCTGACCTGCCTCCTATTGACTCGGGGACTGTGCCCTATTGCTGTCTCACTCTCACTCTCTCTCTCTCTCGCACTACGAAAAGATGAGATGCTGAAGACGACTCGGTGTACGCCTCAACTGTTGGTCTGTTGCACTTTGTTGTGGGATTTGTCTAAGGACAGTGATACAGTGATACTGTATCTCAATTTTTACCTCTACAATCCTATGATGAGATGGTACATGATTGAGAGGGTTATTTTTGTAAAATTTTTTAGAGTCATTTTTTAAAATATTTGTCTAGTTAGGGTCATTTTTGTAAATGTTCTTTGGATAAAAGAATATTTCTGTAAATTTTTCTAGAAAAATGAGATATTTTTGTAAATATTGTCAGCGCATTATATGGTGTAGGAGGCAAATACAGGGCAAATATTTATTTTTCCCTTGTCTAATCAAATAGATAATGGAGTGGGATTAAGGGTGGTTGTTTGGAATTAAAATTCAACAATTAGTTGAACGTTAAGGATGCGCTTTACTTTTATGATACAGTCATGGATGGATAAGAGCCTTTGCAGAATTTTAGTTGATGGAATTGGAGATCCTGATATGTAGAGTGTAGTAATGCAAAGAGTTTATATTTTGATGAAACTTCAAAAATTCATTAGCTATTTAACTAGAAAGTATCAGTACACTTCAATACAACCGAATTTTTTATTAATAACAAAAATAAAATAAAAATTCACAATACTAACCGCGCTTGGGAGGAATTCACAAAAATAACAAGATCGGATTTATTATTTCTGTCCATTGGACGGATAGGATCTATCAAACCATTGGAAGGAAAGCTTCTTTCCGTCCAGCCTCGAATTATGTGAATACACAATAATTGATCTTGCGATCAGAAATTAAGTGAACAATATATCAATTTTTTTTTCTTTTTCCAGAAGAGCTCATCCCATATTGTCATGAAATTAATATTAATAATAATATAGATAACATAGTGAACAAGGTTCATTATTTATTTTTATTTTTTGAATTTCCACGGATAAAGAAACAGACTAGTAGGATTAAACATGCCGCCAAGAAATTAAATACGTAATGTTTGGTTATGTGTCCAACAAATCGTCATAATATATTAAGCAAGTGACATTTCAAAATATTTAAAAAACAATAAAAAATTTGAAAAAAATATAAAGTTCGGTTTATAAGTAAAATTGCATACGAAGATCATAATGAATAGTTTGGATCGATTATTATTATTTTGAAATTGAAGATATGAGCCAATAACAGTCCGTACTATTAATAGTACCATAGCTCCACTCCTAATGTAAACTTGTAAAAACTCAAACAAACACTCGTATTGATTAATTAGTTGTGCTTCACAAAATTCGAGGCTGGACGGAAAGAACCTTTCCTTCCAATGGTTTGATAGATCTTATATGTCCAATGGATGGAAATGATAAATCCGACCTTGTTATTTTTGTGAATTCCTCCCAGGCGTTGTTAGTGTAGTGAATTTTTATTTTATTTTTGTTATTAATAAAAAAATCGGTCAATACAATATTACTTTTGACAAAACATAAATCATTTACTACATACTACAAGTTGTATTTTCGATCAATTGCTAACGTGTCCGATGGAAAGGGTGTTGTTTATTTTCTCACGTAAATGGCCCGGTTAAAATTAAGTACGAGTAATATGTACATTTTTTCTTTTATAATTCTATAAATCAGAATTATATTGTTTCGTTTCGTGAGTCTCCTATTTAATTTTTTATTTATTAACGTCACATTTTTTTTTTTTTTTTTTTGTGGTGTATACCAGAAACACTATAAATTTGTGTTTCACCTCGCAAACGTTTATAATCTAGAGCACTTTGAAAATTTCGCATTAGAAATAGGAAAATAGAAAACGAGAAATCAACTGAGTTAATTGTTTTAATGGATTTATCTCAATGACCTTAAATGTTTATAATTTTACATTTTATATTTATTATGCTAGATGTGAATGGGTGTATAAATTTAATAAATAAGAAATTGAACCTAACAAGTTATTGTAAGACTCAAATTAAAAGATAGGACAATTAAAAAAAATAAAAAAATGAATACTTTTGTAACAACACAAGATCAATAAAGACTGTCTCTCATTACATGACATGTTTACAAATATCCATTCATTAAAATACAAAATTTAACTATTCAATTGACGTTAACTCCCTGATTTTTTTTGCTAATCTTTTTGCTAATCGAATGGCAATTTCAACATTGGCGTGTCAAGAGTAACCATCTACCATCTGTCAACCAGTCAAACCTCCTCAGTCAAGTTCACTATTCCCAGCTAATCACAATTATATTTATTTACATTCATTTCCATGCAGGGGCGGAGCCAGGATTTGAAATTAGGGGGTCGAGACGTCGAGGAACAAAATTTATAGGGGGGTGAAATAAAAACTCTCAACAAAATACACTGCATATTAACATTTTTGTATACAAATTCGAAATCATAGGAGGGGTCACACCCCCCTCCGCCCCCCCTCTCTCCGCCCCTGTTTCCATGGCGCATTTCCTGCTACGTAGAACAAACCCATCCACAGACTCCCTCTCACTGCCAGGCAGGCCCCACCTTCACCCCCTCCAAAGCAATGGAGATAACAACAGAAAGCACAAGCCGAGCCCTGTCAGTACTCAGTACTCAGTAGACTGTACTCAGTGAGTCCGCTGTTATTCTCCGAGAACAACAAGACTCTATTATTCTAATTACAACCGTTAGATCAGAATGAACGGTTAGGGTCGACCGACTTTACATTACCGGGGTCTTTTTCTAATCAATCACATCCGTAGATTTGGATCCAACGGCCGGAAATAGAAAAGCAGGGTCCTGTTATTCTAAGAATAACAGCAGTTGTGATTCCTGTACTACTCTTGTAGACTCTCTTCAGAGGGAGTGCTTATTGCCTTATCCTCTGTTGCGCAGTATTTTAATACTGCGCAGCGAGTCAACGATAGGGATTAGACGGGGGTTTTTTGAGATTGAGTTGCACGAATCTCAAAGCAGATCCAACAGTTGGAACGCTGCGCAGTAACTCTCTGCGCAGTAGAGGATATGAATTGCTTCAGAGGAGACTACGACCGATTTCATATCCTCTGTAGCGCTGCACTGTGTAGCGCAGGATGTGAACCGCTAGATCATCTCGCGATCTGTGCCTGCTCAAATCTCGAGATGATCTAACGGTTCAAATCCTGTGCTGCACAATGCAGCGCTACAGAGGATGAGCACCCACGACTAAGTCAAGTCACTCTCTCTTCTTCTTCTTCTCTTCTCTTTCTTGCTCTCTTTCTTTCCACTTCTCAGCTCCTCACTTCCTCTTTAAAAAGTTATAAAACCCGAACAAAAGGAACAGAAATAAAAATTAAAAAAAAAGAAGGAAGAAACCCTCATACATTGTACGCACTTACACAAGGATTAGAGATTGAGAGAGGAGAAGACTGCAGATCGAGACTGCTTTTGTACTCCATGCCATGCTAGTCACCTTCTAGCAGCAGCAGCATTTTGATTGACAAGGGTTTTGGAAGGTTGCTGGCGGAAATGAGGGAGTTGAGGGGGATGCTGATAAGTCCAGCAATGGCGCCGATGAAGGCGGGAGGGGGAGGTGGGGGTGGCGTCAACGGAGGAGCGGGTGTGGGGAAGGAGAGCGGATCTATCGCAGGAGAGGACAGGTGGCGGGATCCCGACGGGAGTGCTGCTACTTCTTCAGTCAGCGCGGTGTCGTTCGGGTTCGTGGCGACTGCCATTCTGGTGTCCATGTTCCTCTTCATGGCGCTGTTCGAGCACTTCCTGCGGCCGCGCGGCGGCGGGGGGGAGGGCGGAGGGGGAGGTGGGGGAGGGGATCGGAATGGACGGCGGAGGATGCGGATTTGGGGGGGCAGGAACGACGGCGCGGATCTCGAGGCGAACAAGCTCTGCTTCCCGTCACCCGAGGTGAGCTTTTGTTATCGGTTATTATTACTTTTTGTTACTTTTTTACCTTTGTGTTTAATAGATACTAAAAAAATACTAAAATGATATTAAAATTGATACTGACTGACTGTGATAATGTTGTTAATATTTATACCGACTATGTTAATATTTATATTTATGTTATGTTGAATTATTGATATATATTTATACTGAATTACCGACCATATTATTATTTATGGTATATGGATATGTATTTATATTAACCAGTAAAAAGCCCACTCCTTGGGCTGAAATTATTATTTCTTACAATAAACTTTTAAGATAATATGTAATGGGCCTTGATTTGAGATAATTTATATGGACCTTAATTTTAATGGGCTGAGAACGTCAATGGGCATTAACGTACATTAACGGTTCTGATCTATCGAAGAAAATGATCAACGGCTCAGATGTGAGGATAGCCCTTTCATGTCATATTTTCCAATATGCTTTTATTATTAGTAAGGATTTATTTAGTATTCAAGTTATTTGTATTGTATATATAATCCACTGCATATAATAATATGTTTATGTTAAATAAAGCTATTAATTTGAGTAGTTTCTCAATTGATATGAATACACTAATTTTGGTATCAACTTTGTATCCTATAACATTTTTCTATTTTTACGTTTGGGTTGGGATATCCAAAGGGTAAAGGATAAAAGGAGAAAGGTGGGTTGCCTTTTAGCTTTTTACAGTGTTATTACTTGTTCTGTCTGTCTGGCTTTTGAGGTTTGACTTGCCAATTTTGCGGTCTACACCCCGGTATAGTGGTATTTTAACTATTTTTGCTGCCTAGTGCAGCAGTACGGCTGGGCTGCACTCTTTATTCCTTATGGGGAAAATGACTTTTATTAGGGTTTGTGGTAACTTATTATGGGTAATTTACAATTGTTATTAACAGATTATGGTAATTGGTTTTTATGTACTGAAAACGAAGTTAACAGTTTTAACACATTTCTCAGAATTGTAAAAACTGATTATCATTGGCTGAGGTAGATGGATCTATATGTTGTTCAGTGATTCCAAACGGTTTGAGTTATTTAAGAACGAAGAATTGTTTTTATTGGTTGACTCAATTTTCAATTATTTTGATTGTTTAATGCATTCCACAGTCAACCTTTTCCTTTTAAATTAGTATGCATAGTTTCAAATTTTAACTAACTTTTGATTAATTAAACAAACTATAAGAACTCTGAGTAGGTTTGTGTAGGATTAAAAGATGATAGAGCCGACAAGTCAACAACAAGAGGTAGAAAATTAATGCTGGCATTGTGTGCAACTCAAAGATAAATTGGAATCAACTTTCCTTACAGATATTAGCCAATCACAAATGCGGATATATGCAGATGTCGTCATCCATGATTGGGTTTACTCTGAAGTGACAAAGTCATCAACTTTCACTAAATCACTAAATAGAAGCCCACTAACTGAAAAGGCACAAAATCACGAAGTAGTGCATGTTGATTCTTGACTGATAATATTTTTTTCTTCATTTTCTATAAAATTGCAGATGTCAGTGTACGCGAAAGGTGTATCTGTGCTAATGCCGGGCCAAGACATACCCACATACATCGCTCACCCGGTCCCACCCCCAGCTGCGGCGCCTTGTCCATGCCAACCTGAGAGGGTTTCATGGCCGTCTCACCAGCACCACCAGCACCCATTTCCCTACCCTTCTCCAACCTCGTCTAGTAACACCGGTACAGACCCTAGCTAGCGTAGTTTGTTTAGCTGCCATTTGCCAATGTGTATGATATCTGTGTTAAACATTGTCACGATATTATTATGGGGGCTAGTGAAGAATGATAAATATTGGATTGGTCAACTGGGGGAGGGGAGGGGAGTGGGGATAACTATTGGTCGGTATTTTGTACAGATTTTTTTTTTTTTTTCCGTTGATGGATGTAAGGCATTGTGCTACCCCTCCGGGATGATTAGCTGCCGGAGTGTGGTGGCTATTTTAGAATGGATGTTTCTTTTTTTCGGCTCTACCATCTACCGACTTGTTGGCTTTTTCGTCCTTTTTTTTTTTTTTTTTCTGTTGCCAAGTTCCCCTATATAATATGCAGTGCTAAGTCTTCGGATCAGAATCTGCTGCCATAATTGTGATGGCACCGGGTGCCATAGTTTTAATCTGGATGGTTGAGATTAAATTTGGACGGCTGAGATTTTATAAATTGGAGGGAGCTATTTTTTGTGGATCTCACTGTCATAGAGACTATGGCACCCAGTGCCATCACAAACTATGGCAGCGGATACCAATCCCTAAGTCTTCAACCCTCTGAAACATGCGACATCATTTTTTTCTTCAAGGAATAAAACCAGAATCTACTGACTACTGGCATTCAGCATCAATCTAAAACTCGCATTCTTTTACCCCTCCAGAAAGTCATGTTTGAACAAACTACTTGTAATTCTTAAATCTCAACTCAAAGAAGCAATCTCACAAGAAAACTATACCTACAATTCCAGTGAGAGAGTCAAACTAATCTCAAAACCAACAAAAATTACAATTTACTACTAGCAAGGCAATGCCACAAGAAAACAACAATTCCTTCGATTCCACTCTGAGAATGAGAGCGTTAAACATATCAGGGATCCAGTGACAACTAATTTTATCCTCAAATAAATATTAAACAACATTCAAATTAGTTGAATTTGAAACATCTATGGGTGTGTTTGGATGATGCAAAGATTGGTACATGAGTAGTGTATTTTGGGTTAGTGATTGGGAATAGTGTTAGGTTAGTGCTAACTTGAGTAGTATGAGAGTAGTGCTAACTTTGTACTGTTCGGGTTAGTGAAAATGGTATTTGGATTGTATTTGAGTAGTATGAAAATAGTGCTAAGTTGATACTTTTTTATTAATATCACTACTCATACTTTTGAGCAATTTCACTAAACCAACATTTGTATGGATTAGTTGAGTAGCTCTACTCAAGGACTTACCAAGATTTCTATTTTGTGTTTGGATGATGCTAGTATTGAGAGTAGTAAGCTACTCTTAGGGTAGTACTAATATTGGATCATCCAAACACACCCTATGAGATTCATAATATGTCTGTACAAAATTTCTTATTCTAATAATTTTATTTATATTTATTTAGAAATTAGAATCTACCATCGCGATTATCACAAATATCAGTTGTCACCGCATCCTCACCCAACTATTTAAAACCTTCTTACCGGAGATCATCAAAGAGCGCTGGATATAATTTTGGGCCAGGCTTACTTGGGCCGGGCTTATTTGGGCCTAGATGAACAAATCCTCAACTGGGCTTAATTATATATAATTCTCAGACTGTTGGCCCATTTTTACAGAACAACAAATTGCGAATATAACGGGTAGGTAATCGGGCAGGCAGTGAAGAAGTAATCGGTACAACTCCAGCTGCCAATTTCGCTGCCCGTCTTTAGCTCTCTCTTGTCGTAGCAGTTCAAACGGATAACGGTGCTGCCCGCTCTGCGCACTGAAACGAACCGAGCTGAACCTGATCGACTACCACCACATGTTTCTCTTTTTCTTTCTATCTGTTTCTTCTCCCCTTAATTCCTTTTTTCCATGGGTTATCTACACTCTAGCACCCTACCTTGCATACAAGGTGCTTGAGGAAATGCCAGAGCTTCACAATTAATTAAGGTGCGTTGCATTTGCTCAATTGTGAGAAGCACTCAACTTCTACAGTGCTTCTTCAGTTGCATTCAGTTTTAACAAATCTAGTTAGTTGGTATACTATATGCCTTCTTGGAATTGGGAAAATGTATAGAATGAAAATGGGTCAATGGCAAATTATATGTTGTTGGTCCGGTGAGTTTGTTATATCAGTTGCCAGTTATTTATTACCTGTTCAATGAAAAATAGTACGAGTTTCGGATTTTGCGCAAGTGAAATTTATGCATATACACTGATTTTTTTTTTTTTTTTTTTTTTTTTTTTTTTTTTTTTTTTTGCAATGCAGTAAGAGTATAGACCGGCACACTGCCGCTTGAAAGAAAGAAAAGCTCTATGGTGTTGCGCAAAAGTCTGCAGTGAAACCGAAGAAGCCCAAAATGTCGCATCATCGGCTCTGTCATTGCTCCTATGTTGTACCCCGATCAAAATGTCAACCCCACTCTTCGACTAATTTTGCCGGTAGCACCAATGTCGGTAACGTTGTTGGGAAGGTTCAGAGGAGGTCACACGAGCCGCAACATTGCAAGAGCAAGAGGCAGCTGGAGATGGAGAAGGTGGTAATAAAAAGGCGACAACGGAAGACGGGCATAGTTTCTAACCAAGAGTTGCTTCTCCGATTTCACTATCTGTTGGCACTCCAGAACCCGCCACCCTCGGTTTTTCCGTTCAATCAGCTCTTGAGCGCATTGGTTCGGAACTCTTGCCCCACCGTTTTCTCCCTCTTCAATCGTTTAATCCGAACCGAAGGAGTCGGTCCTGATAATTATACCTATGGGATAATGATCAAACATTGTTGCAATATAAACCGGCTCGACCTGGCTCTTTCTTTCCTCGGGCTGATTCTCAAAGATGGCCACAGAGCTGAGGCTGTCATGTTCAGTCCGATACTCGACTGCCTTTGTTCAGAAAATAGGATCGCCGAGGCTGTAGACATTGTGCTCTTTCAAGATGCCTAAGCTCGGATGCGTACCAAATGTCTTCTCGTATAACATTCTTATCAAGGGCCTTTGCTCCAAGAACAATACTAATTCAGCCCTTCAATTGCTTTTTAAATTGCTTAAACAAGGCGGTGACTGCAAACCTTGTGTGGCCACGTATAACACAGTTATCGATCAGCTCTGCGAGGACGGCGAACTCACTAATGCATTCGGTCTGTATAAACAAATGCTTCCTGCAGGGGTCATGCCGGATATCATGACCTACAACACACTGATAAATGGGTTGTGCAAGAAAGGTGAGATCGAAAAGGCAAAAGAATTGGTACATGAAATGAATTCCAAGGGGCACAAAGTCGATATCGTGACCTACAATACTCTCCTAGGTGGGATGTGTAAGAAAGAGAACATTGAAAATGCAATGGAGCTGCTGGATAGCATGATTTCCGAAGGGCTAAAACCTGATGTCGTCACTTACAATACTCTCATTGATGGGCTGTGCAAGAAAGGGAATACTGAGAAGGCGAAGGAGTTGATGGATAGCATGATTTCGCAAGATTTGGAGCCAAACGTGGTGACTTACAACTGTCTTTTAGATGGTCTGTGCAAGAAAGGCAGCATTGAGAAAGCAAAGGAGGTCCTGAGCAGCATGATATCGAAAGGCTATGAGCCCGATGTCGTGACTTACAATACTCTTTTAGATGGGTTCCGCAAGAAACACGGAGTTGATAAGGCGAAGGAGATGCTGGACAGTATGATTTCTAAAGGGCATGTGCCCGATGTCGTGACGTACAATACTCTTATCGATGGTCTGTGCAGGAAAGGTGAAATCGAGAAAGCAAAGGAGGCGCTGCAAAGCATGGTTTTGGATGGGCAGAAGCCCAATACAGTGACTTACAACACTGTGATGAACGGGTTGTGCAAGAAAGGTCAGATCGAGAAGGCAAAGGAGTTGCTGCATGAAATGATTTCCAGGGGGCACGGACCCAATGTCGTGACGTACAATACTCTCATAGACGGGTTGTGCAAGAAGGGTGAAAATGAGGAAGCGAAGGAAGTGCTGAATAGCATGCTTTCTTTAGGGCATGAGCCCGACGTCGTCACTTACAACACTCTTATAGACGGGTTCTGCAAGAATGACGAAATACAGAAGGCAAAGGAGGTACTTGATAGTATGATTTCCAAGGACCATAAGCCCGATGTCAAGACTTACAATACTCTTATCGATGGGCTGTGCAAAAAGGGTGAAATCGATAATGCAAATGAAGTGCTGGATTGCATGATTTCGCAAGGTCTGGAGCCCAATGTGGTGACTTACAACTGCCTCGTAGATGGGCTATGCAAGAAAGGTCAAATTGATAAGGCAAAGAAGGTTCTGCATAGCATGGGATCAAAAGGGCAAGAACCCGATGTCCTGACTTACAATGCTCTTGTGTATGGGTTGTGCAAGCAAGGCGAAATTGACGAAGCAAAGGAGTTGCTGCGTAACATGATTTCGAAAGGGAAAGAGCCCGATGTTGTGACTTACAACACTATTATAGATGCGCTGTGCAAGAAAGGTGATGTTCAGGATGCGATGGAGTTGGTGAATAGCATGGTTTCAAATGCACTCGAGCCCGACGTTGTGACTTACAACACTCTTATTAATGGGTTGTGCAAGAAAAGTGAAATTGAGTCGGCAAAGGCATTTTTGCATGAGATGGTTTCCAAGGGGCATGAGCCCGATGTTGTGACTTACAACATACTTATCGACGGGTTGTACAAGGAAGGCGAAATCGAGAAGGCGAAGGAGGTGCTGGATACCATGATTTCCAATGGCGAGGAACCCAATGTGGTGACTTACAATACTCTAATAAATGGGCTGTGCAAGAATGGTAAAACCGAGAAGGCGGAGCAGGTTCTGCACGGCATGATTTCAAAAGGCCATAAGCCGGATGTTGTGACTTACAACACTCTTATAGATGGGTTCTGCAAGAAAGGTGAATTTGAAAAGGCGATGGAGCTGCTGCGTGAGATGATTTCCAACGGGCTCGAGCCTACTGTGATTACATATACAAGCCTTATACATGGAACCTTCGAATAATGTGTAGCTACGAAGGCAGCAGAGTTGCTTTGCGAACCGTGAACATGATTTTTTGTGTAGATTTTGTAAATATTATGGTTTTTTTTGAGTTTTGACTTCTGCAGTCTTTCATGAAGTGCTATCTTGTCATGCCGATTTAGCAAACTGCAAGCACTTGATGTGCTTCTTTAACACAGTAGAACTAAGGTGTTCAGCTATTGTAGCAACTTGCTCAAATTTTTGGAGATTCGTCGGAGGTTCGTGTTGGCAAACAGAATATTGGACAATGTTAAGCTGTGACAAAAGATTTTCTTGAATACAATTGAGGATGGATAATTGGATATATATATATGTGTGCTGGTTCTGAGTTTTCTGGTAAAGAAAATGAAAAGGCCAGTTTGTTGTTATATATAATATAGAGAGGGGCAAGGAATTTTGTATGCTGTTATTTTTACATTCAAGGTGTGTCAGTTCTAAATTTCTGAATGTACATATTAATTCTCTAATTTAATCAATTATAGCAGCCTGTGTAAGTTTCTCGGAAAAAGAAAAAGAGGAGCAAAAAAAAAAAAGAAAGATCAGTGAAGAAAATGGAGGTTGAAGCTGCTGAGGACAGGCCAACAAGCTTAAAGTCCAGAAAAGGAGGATAAAGACATCAATTTTGGCGTTAATAACTCTATGTAATAATTGTCATTACTGTTACATTGTATTATCTAGTTCTGTAAAATAGTGTTAATTCAGTTGCTAATGAAGCTTTGGAAAATAAATTAGGAAATCAGTTGAGTTGCACTAGGACAGTTAACTTGAATTTTGGAAAATAAATATTGTCTGCTGCATAATATTATTTTTCCCTTTTAATGGGCTCTCCTCGTTCATATTTGTTTTGATTATTTGGTTGAATGGCTAAATTGATGTGTAGCATTTATTCATATATATATATATTTTTTTGGGTCTAGCCATCTAGCTATGCAAATGATGATGACACAACAAAAAAAAAAGGTTTTCTAATTGTTAAGTTTTCTTCTCTCAAAATTAAGTGACTACATAGTAAACATTAAACACAAGTCTTTATCAGAGTTACACTGCAGAATGCATGTCAAAAAAAAAGGAAAAAAAGAAGGGAAATATACATCATATAGTTTTTCAGTAAAGCCTAATACATAATGTAATAGATAATCCAAGACGCTAATAATACTGTTAAATTAGCTATATTTCCAAGTAATGGATTACTACATTTACCTCACCAAATGGTATTCGACACACGCTGAATTCCTCTTCAAGATTTTGGTATTTTTACTTGACACACAAATAGAAATCATTATGATTAGAATTGTAATATCTGTTAAACCTTTGAGAATTTCACCGTAAGATGGCATGATTTCTTTTGTCAGAACCTAATTCAAGACTATAGAAAAAAAAATTATTTGGTTTCCTCCAATCACTCACTATTAAATTTACAATAATATACCTGTTGTGCATATATATATAGTTATGGCCGTCATTATTAGTTCTTATATAAGCAATTTTGAAAGGCCGAAATCATAACGTTGTGACATAATTGCTTGCTCATGATATATATATATATTTAATTATTTATTATTATTATTAATTATTATTATTGTTATTATTATTATTATTATTTTGAGATAAGCTCATGATTATTATTATTTTGAGATAAGCTCATAAAATGATTGTGTGTTCAAATTTTATTTTGGATAGAAAAAACGAATCTTACACCGTTGTATCATACAAATAGCCAAACTAACTGCATACAACTTGACATGATTTGTGAATGGGCAGGGTATCATTCTTCTGTTATTTTCTAACTAACACCACTTTCATCATCTACTGCTAATTTGCTATGCTTATTCTAAATTCCTAGCAGATATAATAATAAGAAGGACGTTACTTCTATGCTCACATCTAGATAATTTTATCGATTACAGATAACATCACTTTCATCATCTACTGCTAATTTGCTATGCTTATTTTAAATTCCTAGCAGATATAATAATAAGAAGGATGTTACTTCTATGCTCACACCCAGATAATTTTATCGATTACAGATAACATCACTTTCATCATCTACGGCTAATTTGCTATGCTTATTTTAAATTCCTAGCAGATATAATAATAAGAAGGACGATACTTCTTTGTTCACACCCAGATAATTTTATCGGTTACAGATGAATCTCATAGCGGATAATATTCTTTTGTAATCGTTAGATAATTAGATTGAAAAGAAAAAAATTTTGGTGGGAGTATTGGAGTAAAATTCTAATTACAGCGCAGTTGAGGTCATCATCAAGGCCCAAATTAATCAGGCCCAAAACTGTATACATCCAGTCTGCCATCTGCCATAGTTTGTACTTGAAAAATCCAAGTACCCAAATTGAACTAATACTGTCTGTGAGAAAAATTACCAAAAAAAAATAATAAATGGATTTGAACATAAAAATGTAAGCAACTAAAATTACAAAAATCCTAAAAAAAAATTTAAGCTGTCTTTTTTACAGAATATTATTATGTTACATTTAGTGGGCTTTCTTTTCATTACAAGTGTTTAATTTCCTTATGGAAATGGAAATTTTCAATATTTTCCATATCACGATGTTACTTACTTTTTCACAAAAAAAATATTAATTAAGAAGCACCCTGAAAATAAAATTGGTAGGTCAATTTTTTTGAACTATCGGAGAGCACTATAAAGTGAGGTTGAACCTCTATAAAAATGGTAAAAACCCATTTCCCTCATGGCCATATCCCCATGGAAATTTAAAGGTTGCAGCACATACATAATACCAATAATTTTATTTTTTTATTCAGCTGTCAAATGTACGGTTACAGTGGCATACTGTACTTCAATGCATATACTCTATCAGATACTAATTATATGAGAGCCCCGTACTTATCCATGAAAGTACCGAAAACTAAGTAAAGATGAATAGATGATCAATCTATATATTCCGAGAAAGAATAACCAGTGACTTGTTTCATCAACTCAAACAAATAAAATATTTAGAGGATCATCGAAAAGCTTCTCTCAATATTACGCAACTGCAAAGTATGTTGCTAAGAGCTTAATTACCAGTTCGCTTGTCAGATTCTTCACTTGAGTTTCATTGCGGAGTGAAAACGATAATAAAAGGGGGGACTGTAATAAGATGGAAAATGTTTTCTATGTAAAACCTAAAAGCATAATATAAAGATAGATAAAACAATTATACTCATAATTAGCTATATTTCCCTTTGACTGATTAATGTAGTCCCTTTGCCAGATGACATAAAAGATGAAATTCAAAACCTGACATACAAATTCAGACGTAGTAGAGCTCCATATGCAAATTGTAACTTATGTTGAACTGCTCTTCGAGTTTACGGTATTTTATTTGGCACAAAGAAAAGCTGTTGCGACAACTAGAAATGCAACATTTAAGAACCCGAACACAACTCAGTATTAAGAGTGCATCATTGCTACTATTAAACCTCAGAGTTGTTAGAAGAAAACATTATTTGGTTTCCTCCAATCACTCACTATTAGCAATACCGTACCAGTTGTGCATAGTTATGGCTGTCTAGGTTTCCTCCAATCGCTCACTAACTCACTATTTATAAGGAATTTCGAGAGGCGGAAATCATAATGTTGTGACATACTTGGTAGCTCACGAAACGATTGTGTGCGATCAAATTTTACTTTTGTGTAGGAAAACGAATCTTACACCGTTGTATCATACATACAGGCAGCTAACAAGTTTCTGCAAATCTGCATACAACATAACATAATTTGTGAATGGGCAAGGTATCATTCTTCTATTCTTTTCTAACTAACATCGTGTACGTCATTCATCTATTGCCATTCTTATTCTAAATTTTTTATAAATATGATAATAATAAGAAAAATTAATGATATTATTAGAGCCAAGTAAAATTCCACAATCGTCTGAAAAACAAAAAAAAGGCCCACCTGAGATGTGGACTGAAACCTCTTTGCTGTTAACATCTTTTCTTCCTGTTGTTTCCATTTTTATAATCTTTTCAAGCTGGAAAAGAAGTGCATGTATACTAACACAACTGCTGTGCCTGTGAAGATCTTCCTTCGGTTCCTCTCCATTCATCGGAGGTTCCAGGCCATTCATATCACCTGTTGTACTGCATTATGCAGTTCACAGCGTCAGCCATTGGATTGTCTCCAGATTCGTGCCAGCACGGATGTCAAGACGATCCAACGGTTGACGTTGTGAACTGCACAGTACAGTAAGTTAGGGGATGGGCACTCAGGTTCCAGGAGGTGTTGGCAAACATGCAAAATATTGGACGATGTTAAACTCAAAGAAAATATTTGTTGAGTCTAAACTCTAAAGGATAAATATATATATGAGCTGGTAATTTTGAGTTTGCTGGTAAAGAAAGTGAAAAGACCGGTTAATTTGGTGTAATATATAGAAAGGGGCCAGGAATCTTAAATGTCTATAAAATATCTCCATCTGACTTTCGAACCTGCGACCTTCCACACGGAGAACGTTGCCTTTAGCCATACCAAAGGCTGGTTCTTGTCAAATATGGCATTAATCAATGTCATGACAGCACTCTCTCGATGTCATAATTGTCATTACCGTTGCATTGTTTTTAGGGACTAATACATGGATACTAAAAAGTGATACTAAAATTGATACCGATTGAGTTTCATGTTAAATGTAATTAACTCGTTAAAATATTCAACTTATTTGTATAAGTACACTATAAAAAATAAGTTCCATAATGAAACTAATAATATGAATACATACATGTTTAGTTTGAATACTAATTCAGTCGATATCACTTTTGGTATCTCTATAAAATTTTTCTGTTTTGTTTTTAGTTAGTTTCTGTAAAGTAGTGTAAAATCAGTTGCTAATGAAGCTTTGGAAATAAATTAGAAAATCAGTTGTGCTGCATAAGGATTAAGGATAGTTAACTTACATTATCAGTTCTGTTAAATGTTTTTTTTCTTTTGACGGGATCTGTTATATATATTTTATTTTTTTTGAGGAATGGCTAAATTAATGTCTAGATATGTAAATGATGATGACACAAGAAAAATGAAAAGAAAAGAAAAGAAAGATAAATATAACTTACCACACACAATGCCACCAAAACACCCTAATGCATTTGGAAAATATTTACAAAAATATTCCTCCTTTCAGAAAATTTACAGAAATTTCCTTTATTTCTAAGAAAATTTACAAAATTACCCTACCATGAAAATTTTTTACAAAAATGACCCTCACAAAATTTTACAAAAATAACCCTCCCCACCCATATGTCACCTCATCACGGGGTTATGGGGACAAAGTTGTGGCATGGTATCATTGTCCAAGAAAAGAAAGGTAGTTATCACCAAGCTAATCAAGCGTAACATAGCAATTAGCATTAACATTGCTTCTCTCAAAATTAAGAGACTGAGTAAACAATAAAGCAAGAGTTTCTCTCTAGAGTTGCATTGCAGAATGCATGTAATTAAGCAATAAAACAAAGGGGAAAAAGGACTGTAATGCAGCAAATGGGTATAACTGTATAAGGCCTAAATGTCTATTTAGGAAAATGATAGTCAACCTAGAAATTCAGTATTATAGTCCCATGTGGAAATTGTAGCTACGGCTGGATTGCTGTTCAAGATTTTGTTATTGGGTCATACCCAGTGTCCTCAATATTTGTGTCAGCGTATCTACATTGTTGCAAAATTTGATATAAAAGTTACAGGATTTCAGGCAAGAGGTACAAAATTATATATTTGTGAACATGTGGATAGTTAAATCGTGGAAACTCGGAAATTTTCTTTGTTATTTTACTTGGCACAAATTAATAGAAAACATTGTGACAACTGACTTTGCAACGTCTGAAAAACCTTTGAGAAATCAATAGGAGGATGGCATTATTTCTATTGTCAAAACTCTCGTAAACCTGGAATTATAGAATAAAACATTGTTTGATTTTCTCCAACCACTCACTGTTAGCAATAGCATACCAGTTGTGCATAGTTATGGCCGTCTAGGTTTCAATTAGTTCTTTAACTTCTTATATAAGACATTTTGAAAGGCCGAAATCATAATGTTGTGACATAATTAGTTGCTCATGAAATGATTGTGTGATCGAAGTTTGCTTTTGTATATATAAAAAAAAAAGAATATTTCACCGTTGTATCATACTTCATACAGGAAGCAAACAAGGCAACTAAAAAATTACTGCGAAGCTGCATATAAATGAACATGTATAATCTGTGGGATTTCTACCTCAATTTTTTCTTATAAGCCCCAAAAAATATCAAATCACGAGATTTGGTCTAGTAACACAGAATTTCGACATTTAAAACGGACGCTTTCGTACCGCAGCATCCACATGGGACGCTATGAACCTGTGGAGTCCATCTCTCCTATATAAACTCCAAGCTTTTGTTTTGTTCTTCTATATTCAAGTCATGACTCACGAGACATTGAGAGACTCGTCCAATTTAATGAATACACAAATCAATGACTTCCGATTTGCTGTGGCATTTTCAATACCAATCTCTTCAAATATAATTATTTTCTAAACTTTTTAAGCAACAGAGTATCCTTCAAACTGAAAAGTTACTTTCAAAAGTTGTACAAAAATTGGTCACTCCTCCCACGCAGAGGAGGACGCTGAGGAAGGGTAGCGTCTGTTCAAAAAGTTGTACAAAAGTTATCTCAAGAACCAAACCATTATGGTGTCACATAGCGACTACGTAGTAAACAATAACACACAACTCGCTCTCTGTATTCGTCCAGAATGCTTGTAAGAAAGGGGAAAAAGGACAAGTAACAACAAATGTTTTTGGGTAAAACTAAAACCTAATACATAATGTGACAAATCATATATATAAAACATTAATATTAGTGTCTATTTACTTCACCGGATGTCTAGGAAAATGATATTCGACATACAAATTGAGAAGTGTTAGAGTCTCATTTGCAAATTGTAGCCAACCCTGAATTCCTCTCAACATTTTGTTACTTTACTTGGCACAATCTGAAATCGTTGTGACGACAAGAACCTTTGAGAAATCAATAGTATTATGCCATGATTTCTCGTATCAGAAACCTTAAGAGACTAGAATAAATCATTATTTGGTCTCCTCCAATCACTCACAATTAGCAATACCATACCAGTTGTGCATAGTTATGGCCATCTAGATTTCAATTACTTCCTCCATCCACAATTAAATAAATTTATACCATTTACAACTTGTCCACAATTAAATGAATTTATACTCTTTGTTTGAATCCACTTTCTTCCTCAAAAAAAATATATATATTACGAAATTCCCAAAATGCCCATTATCTCCTTCCAAGAATGTTCACTTTTCTACTAATTGAGAGCATAAAAGTAATTTCACTCTTCCATTATTTCCTTTGACTTTTGCTATAAATTCATTCTTTTGTGGACAGAGGAAGTAGTTCTTATATAAGGAATTTTGAAAGGCTGCATGAAATCATAAATTCATAATGTTGTGACATAATTAATTGGTAGGTCATGAAACAATTGTGTGTGATATATCAAATTTTGTTTTTGTGTAGAAAAACGAATCTTACAGTGTTGTATCATACATATAGGCTGCATACAACAGAACATAATCTGTGTATGGCAAAGTATCATTCTTCTATTATTTTCTAACTAATTAACATATCATCCATCATTCATTTAACTTAATCTAACAAAATAATAAGAAAAATGATAATTGCAGCCAAGATTTTTTTTTTTTTTTTCCTTGATGGTACTAGCTAAATTGATAGTATATAATTTGTGAATGAATATTATTCTACTAGTTATTTTCTAACTAATGCCCCTTTTATGATTCATGTTTTATCTTATTTCTTTTACTTCTTCCTTAAAGATAAATGAGCCTTATTTTTTACTTCTTTTCCTTTGCCTTGTGAATTTGCTCCCTTCAGTTCCAAATTGTTCTTTGCTTCGTGGGCCCAATGAGTACATTTTCATTATTATCTTAAAATTTGTAAGACGTGCATTGCTGTAGATTATGGGCCTAAGTTATTTATATGTTGTAAAATGTTAATGGACCTTGATGTTTTGGGCTCTTTATCTCTTTTTGGTATGTCAAATTCCCTCACTTTGTACTCTTTTGTTTTGCTTTTTTTTTTTTCACAGATTAGGGAATTTTACAATGTTCAGCTTATATTTTATTCGGGCATGATAATTGCACCCCTTAAAAATCTTTCTTAACCGCACCCCAATATAATTTTACATTTCCCATATGATAACAGAAAAAATGGTTATACTAACATGCAAAAGTGTTTATACTAATCACTAATATAGTATATACAAATAACTAAATGTGTATCAAAAAATCGGAGTAATGAAGGTGTGACCGAAAATTGTGGCGGAGGTGCGACCGGAGGGGGGCGGAGGTGCGGCCAAGGGGTGGTGGAGGTCCGGCGGAGAGGGTGGAGATGGGCGGAAGTGATATGGTGGTGAGAAAGAAATAAATAGAAGAAGATGAATGAAAGAATAAGAATGGGATGCAAATGAGGGTTGTAGTTAAGGGGGATAAGAATAATTTGTCTATTTTATTATTATACTTACAAGACGGCTAGATACTTGAAAAGAAGATAAAAAAAATTGTAGTAAGTCTGTTTTGTTAATTTCAATCCAATACAAAATCCGGAGTTATATTATAATTATCCAATGCAGCACGGATTGAGAATGCTTAAATTACATTTGATGATTTCATGTCCTCCTTAAAAAATCTCTCAATTCTCCACAAGAAAATAAAATAGTTTCATTAAATAAAAATCTGTCTCAAGGAGACAAATTTGATCCCAATTCCATTTGATCCCTCTTGTATTAATTAATTAAAATTCATGGTTGGTGGAACCTAACAGTCTATCTCCATGATTATATGCAGCTTAATTAATTAAGCTCGTTAATATCCCTGTTGATAGGGATTGACGTTGGCTTATGATTTATAATAATGGATTTACTAAGATTGGGACATAGGATAAGGATTAGTCCCTTTTTTATAATACTTTCTTGGCAACATCCTTTGCACTAATTAGTAATTCCTCTGCCTAAATTATGTTAGCCCACCACATCCATTTTGGGTGACACAATTCTAAGAGTTGTTATGCTATGGATCGGCTAAGCAATCTTTCATTTTGAATCGAGCGGTTATCATCAAACAGTTTTCTTTATTGTATCTAAAATATATATAGTGACCATCCGATTATGAAAAATGAACGGCCCATATTTCATCTGATCCATAGCAGAATTAGCCTGATTTTCTAAAACGTGGTTTTCGATTTTTCAAAAAATAAAATAATAATAATAATAATAATAAATAATAATAATAATAATAATAATAATATAAATAAATAAAAGAATATTAAGGTCCCGATTTTTATTATTTTATCCGGTGATTTTATAAAAGAATAGCCTAACCTTGATATGGATTGACGTTGGCTCATGGCATATAATATGAATTTACTTTAGACCAAAACTAAAGACAAGTCTTGGTCATTGCTTAATGCATATCCTTTATCCCTTCATGCATTTTAAAGGCAGAAATCCAACAAAATGGCTTGATACTTTATTATTCTTGAAGAATTTAATTACAAACATCTCTTTCTCTCATATCTTCTACTGAATTTCTTGATAGGTTCAGTAAATAAATAATGTAAAGGGGAAAAAGTAAACTATATATGATCGTTTTTTTTTTTATGACTCATGTTTCAAATGTTATGACTTTTTTATATTATTGTAATATTTTTGGGTATTGCAATTGCAAGCCAATTTCGTCTTAATAATTTCAGCTCCAAAAGTCACTGAAAACGAAAGGATAAAATTAATAGACCTCAGTATTTTAGACTACCAAGGTAGGTCAATAACCCCTTTATCTTTGAGCTAGACTAATATAAAAACGTTTGCATTTAGCTTCAAAATATTAACAGTCCAAATTATATTTTGTCTTGTCCGAAATTTCGATTCATGGTTCTCATTAAATTCATAATATGAAAATACTAGGGGATACAAAAAAGTTTCATTTTTAGATTTTTTTAAGTATATGTTTTGGATTGTTTCAAAATAACTCTAAAATATTAATAAAATAGTGCTTGTTTGTATATGATTTAAAAAAATCTGAAATAAATACTTAAAAACCTTTAAAAATGATCCCATAGTATTTTCATATGATAAATTTAATAGGAAGCATAAATCAAAATTTCGGACGTGGCAAAATATAATTTGGACCGTTAGTATTTTCGGAGCGAAATGCAAACGTTTTCAGAATAGTTCTAGCCCTTTTATCTCTCAATATTTCATCTTTTTAGTACGGCAAGAGTGAGAATGTGAATGTGAATGTGATGCCATAAAATTAGGTCGATGCATCATGCTTACATGGACCCATTTTGGTACCACAAATATATACAAGTGAATAACCCATTGAGCATTAAAATTAAATTAAATTATCGACAACATCATTTGATCCCTTTATTACTGAAAAGAGAGATTCGAAGGAATCTAGTAGAAATATGTAAAATAGAACAATTGGACATGAAACACTCGATTCCGTCAATTTTAATTGTTTTGAGGTTGGAAGTTCTTTTCCACTAAAAAATACTAAACCGAGCTTAAAGTACCCCTTTTTTGCTGTAGTGGAATAAATTATGGAAAAATATATGCATCCCACCTGCTCATAGAATTAACGATGTGCTGTAAAGTTGATGCACAAAATAATATAAAATTTGCTGAAATACTCCCCTCATCTCTGTTAGGACAGAATACTCACACCCCTGTAATGGAATTATCTCTGCATTCACCGGCTATTGAAATACTCTCCACACTGCCAACGATTTACTATATTGAAATCCAAAATAAATTCAAAAACTCCCCGCATCCGTGCAGCCTGCCAACACATCAAGAGTTGTGACGGCAAAACTCGGATAAAAAATATCACTACCCTAAAATTATATACACACAGACACATCTAGCACTGCTGACTGCCAAAAGAGGTCGTCATCAAGTAATGAATGAGTTACTTGTCTCATTATACACAAATTACAATTTTGTAATTGTGAAACCTTGAAGTTGACAGGATGTTTAATAAAATACCAAAGCATGCATTAGAAATTTTCTCACACACAAAAAAAAATTTAATAAATAAAGAGCATGCATTATAAGGAAGATCAATTTTTATTCTCTTTTTAAAATTTAAAATTTTCTTTTTTTCCCCACATTTTGTTCTGTTTATTTTTAATTTCACCTATAAAAAAGACCTCATCTTTCCTTTCAAAAACATCCACTAAAAGGGACAAAAAAAAAAAACAAAGCAACGGTATGCCCTTCTTTTTTTTCTTTTTTTTTTTTCAAATTAATGTATTATATATTTTTTTTATGCCGGTTTTGTAACTCTCTGCAGCGGAAACAGTTTACAAAATGGAAATCTTTTTTTAACAGGCTGATATATAATGAAAATATGACATTTAAAAAAAAAATCTTTTTTTATTATTTATTTATGCTTTCAAAGCTGCATGCTTGTGCCTATTTTTTTAACAGGCTGATATATAATGAAAATATGACATTTCGTGAACGTTTTTTTCTTTATTTTTTTACAAGTCAGTATGTAGCAACATGCAATGTATTATTAATGTATAATTTAACTATTGGCTTGGCTACATAAATTAGTCCCCTGTATATAAATATTCAATCGTGGGGAAAAAAAATACTGTAAACTTGTTAGGTGACATGACAACATGTCATTTACATTATGAAATGATCATTGACAAATGACAAGTTTAGCAATGAAAAATATCGGACGTCCCCACATTCGATATTCCTTCATGATTAACATCACTACACAAAAATTCCTTCTAAAATTAAGATTTGACCGGACTCATCTCTCTTGCAACGACAGTGGAGGAAATTAAAAATAATAATAATAATAATAATAATAATAATAATAATAATAATACTGAAAACACTATAAATATATATTTTATAGAAAATTGCTCAGCAACTTACTATAAATAAAAAATATATATTTTAGTCAGCAAATTACTAGCCCTTTATAAAAAAAAACTTAAACACTATATTAATAGCTCTTTAATAAAAATATATATATCATATATTGATTGCTGAGCTATTATATATTATATTGTGTAGTTAATTGTTGGTCCTTGTAGACTTTGTACTAGTACTAGTAGAGCAATTTACTATAAATAAAAATACATATTTCAGTCAGCAAATTACTAGCCCTTTAATAAAAAACTTAAACACTATATTAATAGCTCTTTAATACAAATATATATATTATATATTGATTGCTGAGCTATTATATTATATTGTGTACGTAGTTAATTGTTGGTCCTTGTAGACTTTGTACTAGTACTAGTAGAGCAATTTACTATAAATAAAAATATATATTTCAGTCAGCAAATTACTAGCCCTTAAATGAAAAAACTTAAACACCATATTAATAGCTCTTTAATAAAAATATATATTAATTGCTGAGCTATTATATTATATATATATTATGTAGTTAATTGTTGGTCCTTGTAGACTTTGTACTAGTACTATCAAATCACTGAGCAATTTACCAGTACGCCAAGCATTTTATTTATTCTCGGTTTGAAAGAGACACCTTAATTTAAAGGGAAAATTGCCAAAATGCCACTCCAAAACACTCAAGTTGTCAAAATGCCATTCCAAAATTTGGACTTGCTAAAATGCCACTCCAAAACTAATTTTATTGTCAAAATGCCATTATTGCATTATCTTCTATATAATTAATTAGAAAAAGACAGATTTTATTATTATTTTATTTGTAACTTTCATATTTCCTTTTTTGCCCTTCTTCTCCCTTTTCAGTCACCATCTTTTTGTCTTCTTTTTTCATTTCCGATCTGTAAAACTTAATTTGATCGGAGTCCTCCCTCTCCTACAAAAGGCAGCTCTTCTCCAAGTTGAGTCGAGCCCCACATTTGATTGATCAGACAAGTACCTCTAGCGCTGCCTTGACGAAGCGAACCCAAGATCTCCTTCAGCACTGCTCAGCAGAGTCTCCTTCCTATACACGAGGACCACTACTATAAAATGGATGAGTATTTGAGAAAACTATTGCCATACAGTTGCGATTGCCGATTAGTATACGGTGGAAACAAAAGAATCAGAAAACGTTTATTTATTTCAGAAAAAAAAAATATTAATCATTGGACCCTACAAACTAACCATATTAAGATAAAATTTGATACACTTCTGATGTATTTAGACTTATAGTACACTCGCTCAAGATCTAGTTTGGTATTTCTCACATGCAACCAATTAAGAATCCTACAATCAACATAAATGATTTCCTTTTGCTGACTTTGTTGTTTCGCTGATGAGTGTCATCAAATTAATCCCATAATCTAGGAAAAGTATGGTTGGATGGAGCCTTAGATGGATAGGCGTTTGATTGCGAACTGGTAGGTAGAGCTCAGCCTGCCTTGGAGGTGGGATTCTTTGGAGAGGAAGAGGGGAGGCAGCGGGAGCTGCTCTCATAGATTTTGGGAAGGTGGGATTGCAAGTCTAAATTTTGGGAGCTGCTGTCATAGCTGCTCTCATTGATTTTGGGAAAGGGAGGGAGCTGCTCTCAAAGAAAAAAAAACGAAGACAGCAACAAAAAAACAGTAACAGCCCAAAGGAGCAGGGTATAAAGGGAAATACAAGAATACAAATCCTATAATAATTCAATATATATAAGAATATAGTAACAATGGCAATTTGATGATGTAATATGTTTTGGAGTGGCATTATAGCAAGTCTACATTTTGGAGTGGCATTTTGGCAACTTGAGTGTTTTGGAGTGGCATTTTGACAATTTTCCCTAATTTAAAAGGGGCGAATTTCTGCATTTTCTTTTTTGACTCCAGTTCATTCATTTGTAATTCCAATTTGTATGGTAAGTTGGTAACATTCTGGAATCAGAAATCAGGATTCCCCTGCCCATTTCAACATCTTCTCACTTTCTTTTTTTTTTTTTTTTTGGTTCCCTTTCATTTTCATTCTTTT
This sequence comes from Cyperus esculentus, assembly GCA_030179965.1. Taxonomy (NCBI): domain Eukaryota; kingdom Viridiplantae; phylum Streptophyta; class Magnoliopsida; order Poales; family Cyperaceae; genus Cyperus; species Cyperus esculentus. The sequence goes on along the minus strand of JASGLE010000035.1, from coordinate 2,335,318 downwards.
CCACGGGGGAGGACTAATCCGAGTCCATTTTATTACGTCTAGGTGTTTCTATGGCTCCAGTTGGATAATTATTTGGATATCCCTATCCCTATGATAGTAATCTAATCTTAGATGGCTTGCTACAGTGTAATATACAGTATAGTCTACAGTATTATTATTTTTTTTGTGGAGATATGGCGCACGTGAGCCAAATCATCAAAAAAAATTTTGTCAGGGAACAAATAATTTACACCAGGCCTACACACTCACCTTTTATCCCTCTTTCTCTTATACTACCTTTGTTCATAAATAAATTAATTTTTAGGAAAAATCAAAAAAATTAGTGAAAATTTGAAATTACTTTTATGCCCTCAATTTGTAATCATTACATAAACTAAATAATATAGATAAAAGGGTAATCATAACATTGGAAAACAAGTGGATTCAAACAAGTGAATATAAAAATAAAATCAAATCGGTAAAGTTTATTTAATTGGGGACAAGCCGTAAAATGTATGAATTTATTTAATTGTGGACGGAGGTTGTATTTTATAATGATTCTTTATTCTTTTATACATCAATCCCTGTGACAGAGAGTGAAACAAGGGAAATGTTGTATGCTTAGTAAAAGTACTTCTCCATTTGAAAGAAAATTTCAACATCCATTTGCCATATTTTTAATGAATTCTCTCTTTATAATTGTTTTTAAATTGATTTTTTTAAAAAAAAAACATCATGTCTTTTACTAAGAATTGTGCTAAATAAAATCATCATAAAAATAGTATACATATTTTTCATTAATAATTATTTTAACAATTTGATAGAGATTTTCCAGATTTATGGGAAAAAAATTGTCTCAATAATTAATAACTCTCATAAATATGTTTTAACTTATGAATTGATTGTATTTAAAATTTGATAGTCATTGGTAGATATTAAAAACCATAATTTTTTTATATTTAATATTAGAGTTACTTCCCAAAAAATCTTGACATAGTTAACTTTATATTATTTGATACATTTTTACTATATCTTTAGATAATTAGAAAATGACTTGATTTAAATATTATAAACCATTCAAAAAATGTAGTTTTTATCTATCTAAAAAATAGTTTAAAAATTCTAAAAATTATAAAATTTAGTCTATAACAACATTAACATATAGAGATCACATTGAACAGTTTGAATCGACCGTTTGAACTTCAAAAATCATAATATAGAGCCGTAATACGGAGCACTCCGTCCTATTAATAGTACTGTAGTCTCACTCTATATTTAATATTAGAGTTGTGCTACATAGCACAACTTATCCTTACTAATAATAAAAGCATATTGGAAAAAATGACATGAAAGGGCTATCCTCATATCTGAGCTGTTGATCATTTTCTTCGATAGATCAGAACTGTTGATGTACGTTAATGCCCGTTGACGTTCTCAGCCCATTAAAATTAGGGCCCATATAAATTATCTCAAATTAAGGCCCATTACATATTATCTTAAAAGTTTATTATAAGAAATAATAATTTTAGCCCGAAGCAAGGAGTGTGCTTTTTACTAGTTTAAAGAAAAAAGTTGAAGCATTTTGAGTTGTGTGATTAATGAAGAATTTCAATATTTGATAAGAAATTGGGACTAACTTATAACAATTGAGTACACATTCTATTTTTTATTGATCATACAATTTTTCCAAAAAAAAAAAATGGTATACAATGGCAGAACTCTTAATATTATTAGAAACACAAATAGCTCAATATTATTAAATTATGTAGCTCAATGATTACTGCCGAAGCAAAGCGAGGCTGTCCTCTAGTGGTTTGTTGATTTGTTTTTGGAGAGGTTGGCAGCTATATATATATATATATCATTGTCTGTCGAATATTTTATTGTTCTTCAACATGACGTGCTAGCTGGGATTGGGATTGTTACTTTTTTTTTTGGGTTGTTGGTGTAAAATGTTATTTTTAATTGTCATGTTAGTAGTGTTATTAATGGGGGAATTTTAGCAGTCCAATTAATTGTTAGTATTTTGTTTACAATAAATTATCTATTAATTACAATATTAAATTTTTTTGGTTATTGAAAATTAAATGTTTCTTATATATTTTTTTTCCAAAATTATATATAAAAAAATAAATGTCAAACTTTTCATAATACCAGAGAATATCTTTTCATTTAACATTAAGCTCATTTACGTTCCCTCAAACAAATATGGCCAATGCCAAAACTCTAGTACTTTTGGCAAAAGCTATGTTAGCTCAATTTCTATTAATAAACAATATTAAATATAGAGGAATGAGCTACAATTTCACTTATCTGATCTGATTGTTCAGAAAAGTAAATTATATGTATTTTTTTTTTTTTTGGGTTACAAAAGGATATAATTAAAACATGTACATTTGACAAGTAAATGATATATAAAAATTGAGATTTCAAAGCATAAAGGATATATAATTATGTATGGTAGGGAGCTCCTTAAACAATAATTAGCACTTAAGCACCACAAATATGAAATATACCTACCAACCAAAAAAAATTAATAATATAAGAGCCGCAAATCCTATGAAACGAGCTTACCTCTGTATACAGCTAAGCATAATGTCATTCTGGCAACATATATTTTATTGAGAAACATCGTGCGTGAAAATGCATCCATACGTATGTCTATATACACACTCATGTATATTTGATTTTGTAACAAATAAATCTGATTTTGTAACATATGAACGCTATGGACAAACATTCTATCCACACTAGGTATTGCTCTGTTTTATTTATACGGTTACAAGATATGTTTGTTAAGTTTTCATGCTAGCATATATATTTTATTTATTTATTTATACGATTACAAGAGCAGGGCAAGGTGGGGTAATTAAGTTATTTGTCTACATATGGTCACTATTAATCAGGACAGTTGCAATTTATGACTTATATGACATGCCCATTGTTTCATGCTGGTAAATTCTAGTTTTGAAGAAATAAATTAGAACTGTATCATGATTAGTATTATAATTCAAGCAACACATTTTTTTTTACTTAAAAAATAAAATAATATTTTTTATTTTTGAAAATATTAAGAATTTTAAAAAGCACCTTTGTTTGTGTTTCATTTTGGAGTCTGACTTATCAATATTTTCAATAAGCATATCCATATAAAAAATGTTAGAGAGATAATAAAATCGATACCGACTGACTATATTAGCATTCATATTAAATATGTATATATTCAAATTAATGGTTTCACTATGAAGTAAGTGCACTGAGATATATTCATAATAATAAGTTGAACATATTTTACTGAGTTAATATGAAGAGCAAATATACCGTGAGCTTAAGCTCACGGAGCGTTCCGTGAGCTTAACCTCCAAAAACCTATCAAATCACCTCCAAATTTCGATTTATATGGCTCAATAAATTCTTTATATCAAAACCTTACGGGATACAAAATTTTTCCATTTTTGAAATTTTTAAGTATTTGTTTTAGATTTTTTAAAAATGACTATACGATATTAATAAAATAATCAAGTTTTATGTATCACTTTTAAAAAATCTTAAACAAATACTTAAAAATTTTCAAAAATGGAAAATTTTTGTATCCCATAAGGTTTTGATATAAAGAATTTATTGAGTCATATAAATCGAATTTTGGAGGTGGTTTGATAGGTTTTTGGAGGTTAAACTCACGATATATTTGCTCCAATATGAATATTAAATATTTAACATGAATACAATCTACGTATCAATTCTCTATCCATACTGAAGAAGTCGTTTCAAAATCAAGAGACCTAAAAAATATTCTCTTTTAATAATCCAAAGAATTTGGGTCACATAACGGACCTGTACTCCACTAAAAAATGTTTAAAAAAATCCATAACGGACACCAGGTTCGCGCGTTTCACATTTAACCACATGGTACAAATACTATAATCTTCAGATTGTCAGAGACTGCAAAAAATATGTTTTTTTTTTGGGATAATGACCCAGATGCCCCCGAACTTTCACTTTGTGACAAGTTAGCTCCCGAACTTTTATTTTAGACAAATGCATTCCCAAACTATGAATTTGTGACAATTTGCCCTCCCGACCATTAATTAGCCATTTAATAATTCATTTAAAATATGAAATGACTAAAGTACCCTTATATATTTATTGGATGCATTATTTTACATAGTTACATAACTAATTTAAAAATAATAAAAATTTTTTATTTAAATTTATGAAAAATACTAATTGAATATTTGAAATTGTAAATATATATACAAAATTTATCACTTTTAACTTTATATATAAATATATCAATATAAAAATGAAATCATTATAAAAATAAAATAATCATATAAAATATAAGACGACAATGTATTATATAATATAAACTTTTAATTAGTTACTTATATGATTGAATAGTTCTTATCTCTTTACAAATTATGAATTAATGAACTATGAGAATTTTAAATATTATCTTACAAAATGTATGACGGTATTGTGGTCATTTCATATTTCAAATGAATTATATACGGCTAATTAATGGTCGAGGGGGCCAACTTGTCACAAGGTGAAAGTCCGGGGGCCTCTCGGATCATATTCCCTTTTTTTTTTGATTGAGTAAAAAATACAACTTATGTCCATAAATAAATAAATTTTTAAGAAAAGTCAAAGGAATTAGTGGAAAAGTAAAATTACTTTTATGCCCTCGATTTGTAATCATTACATAATAAATGTTCCAATTAAATAATATAGATAAAAAATGTAATCATAATATTGGAGAAACAAGAGACGAATAAAAAAATAGTATCGAATCGGTAAAGTTCATTTAATTCGGGACAAGTTGTAAAGTGTATAAATTGTGGACGGAGGTTGTATGTTACACTGGTTGGGTTTTTTTTTTTTTTTTTTTTTTGATAGAACACTGGTTGGTTATTTTCAATTGTTTTCCGTGTAGCCGTTACTGGGTAACTCAGCCAAACTCTGTTACTTACTGTGATTCTGTTAATTTTGCTGTTGAGGATTAAAAATTCATAAAAGGAGAGGCGGCTCTGACACGCAGCAAGCAGTTTAATAGTTTAATTAGGAATTAAAAATGGGACACTAGTCAATTACAACGGCTACTAAATCATGCTATCATTATAATTATAATGACATTTTTTATTTTTCTTATCCCATTATATAGTTTGGTCAAATCTCCATGTAGGCATATCATATGTAGCCACCTTTAATATATTTATTTAATCATGAATGTTTCATTGTTTTTTTTTTTTTTTATGTATTTATTTGGTTTCATGTTAGAATGCCTTTATTAGGCTCCTTTGTAACGTCTAGAAACCTTTTTAAAATTTCTTTTTATTTTCCCCATTACGTAAAGATGTCCATAAAGACCATAAGCATATATAGTCTGGATTCTGGATCGGGATCACCTGCTTTTCTTGATCTGGCAGTTGAGAAATACCAAAGTATTTTGAGATCGGTGAAACAAATACCGAAATACTTTAAGAGTCGGTACGGTAACGATCCCAACCGTCCAATCAGAAAAGCAGGCTCTTTTAAGAAAAGCAGCAGATTTTTATCCCTGGATTCTAGGTGTATCTTCCTGTTTCTGAAATAAAATAAAATAAAAATTGTTTGATAGATCTCTAGTTTTTCTTTTTTTTTTTAATTTTTTTTTAGGCAAGTGGCTTTTGGCATTAGGCCTTTCTTGGTTGGAGTGTTAAATTAACAATAAGCCTAATTTACAGATCATGCCAGGTACCAACTTTTTTTAATTGGTCGTATTATATATATTTTGGGGATAAAGATGAACGTTGTTACATATTGCAATTAATATATTGGCAATTTGCAAAGACACTGAATTAACTTTGCTTAAAAGTGTATAATTGTTTACATCACGATGAATTAACTTTATAGTACTTTAATCCGATTTTTAAAAACATCTATTTTGTTAAGTTTTTTTCATTACATAGTTTTTGTCCCATTTTTCATGCTTTCACAAGGAAAAAAAAAATACCGTATATCCTTACTCCTAATAAAAAGAAGATTGGATTTTTTGACATGAAAGTTCTATCTTCTTCGAAAGCATAGATCTCAACCGTTGGTTGTGTTACTTAGATTGATCACCACCGCTGACGTACTTCAATGTCTCGACCCATTAAAACTTAAAGGCCTATATCAATTTTCTCAATTAAGACTCATTACATATTATCTTAAAAATTCATTATAAGAAATAACAATTTCAGCCCAAAGTAGAGCGTGACTCTTTCCTAATATATATATATATTTCAACCAAGATAAACACAGTCGGGTCAGCATCTGCTGCCATAAAAGTGATGGTAGGATGCTGCCATAGTTATGTAAGTCCATCAAAAATTTTTGAACGGCTGAGATTGTAACAATTAGGGAGGTTTTTTATTGTACGTCCTACTGTCATAGATGTAATGGCAGCATCTTGCCATCACAACTATGGCAGCGGATAAAAATCCAAACACAGCCCATACTATACTGATAATGATGTCACAAACACAATGTTAACATGCCATTGACAATTTTGACATGATCTGAACTCTGAAGTGCTTAATCTCATTTTCAATCAAATGAAATCCGAGGAAATGACACTTTCATGCCATCACCACATCACAATTAATAAATGTGAAGTCAATTAATTAGGCTATATATTTATCACCTTCAAAAACTTCACATCGTCACATAATTTTGCGTTGCTTTAATTTCATGCTATTATCATTTTTTCAATTCTTTTATTCATTTTTTTGGTCCTATTTCCCTGAAAAATTACTATAATCTCTGTTTATATATATAAAAAAAAAACTATAACTTATTTTTTTAAGGAAAAATTATATTCTTACGAATGCCAAAAAAAAAAAAAATCCAACCCCTGCCATCACTATGAAAAATAAATAAACAAATAATATTTTTTTCTGGACTTGATGACGTGGCAAAAACGGTACAAAGGTTTTTCTTGTTAGAACACATTCCATGTCTCCATGATGAATAATATTCAACAGAATTTTTTGGGAAATGCCAACAACAACAAGGGAGTTCAACATTAAATTTTGCACCTTCCCAAAATTTAAGCCTCAAACTTGCTGCCAATGCTACATTAACAACATTATTGGAACTAGAGCTGTGAATTGGGCTTAGGCCCGAAAAAATAATATTATGTGAATTAATAGATATTAAAAATAAATATACATTTTTCATATATATATATTTTATTAAATAAATATTGAATTTAAAATATTTTCTATACAATATATTTTTAGCTACATATCAATTCATATAAAAAAATACAAAGAGCTGCAAATATTTTGAGTCTTAAATTGTTTTTTAGACAAATTACATTATCTCTTTAATAAAAAAAGAAAAAAAAACAATTTGAGTCATTTGATTGAGATAAAGATGAGAGAGAACAAATTTAATAGTTAAGATTAATGATGATGTGGCATAACTAAAAAGTTTGAAAGCTTACACCTCTTTTCAGAGTACGAACGAGGATTCAATTTGACATGGGCACATGAATTTGACAAACAAAAGGAAGGAAGGAGGCACCTACCAACCAACCAAACAAAGGGAGATTCAATTTCAAAGCAGGCAATAATAAAAGAGTCCATGACGAAACTGCCAAACATTCTTAAATCTCAAAGCAAATGGAATGGTACAGCACACACACACTCAGCAGCACCTCTCTGCATTTTTTGCTCTGCTTGAAATGACTTCTGTGTCCCTCAATTATTCACACGATTTAGATATTTGTGTTTTAAATTAGTTATTGTGTTGGTTTATTAATAAATTCCCTAATCATGTTTATGCTATATATATATATATATATGAGTAAAACTATGGTGCTCTTAAGCTCACGGGAGGCTCCCGTGAGCTTAATACCAAAAACATATCAAATCTTATCCAAATTTTAATTTATATAGCTCAATAAATTCTTTATATCAAAATTATGTGTCATGCAAAAATTTTTCATTTTTAGAGATTTTTAAGCATTTATTTTAGATTTTTTAAAAGTTACATATAAAACATTGATTATTTTATTAATATTGTATAGTTGCTATTAAAAAATCCGAAATAAATACTTAAAAATCTCCAAAAATGAAAAAAAATTGCATGCTATAAGATTTTGATATAAAGAATTTATTGAGCCATATAAATAAAAATTTTGATATGATTTGATATGTTTTTAGTGTTAAGTTCACGGGAGGCCTCCGTGAGCTTAAGAGTACCATAGTTTTACTCTATATATATATATATATATTTGTAATTTAGGAAATGATTGGCTAGCTTGGGTCCTCATAATGTGCATTATCCATGTGATTCTCTTAAACAAGTTATTCCTTTCAATGTTAATCGTTATGTGGTTCATGTTTTCATAATATGCACACATATTTGATAGAGTTTGCGTAGCTCGATCAACCAAGCTACGAGCGTATTAAATTTGAAACGGTTTTGTGACAATAGAATTTGAACCGACATGACCCAAAAACCCAAAACAAAACCAAAATAACCTGAACGTTCACAAGCCGACAGGAACAATTCAAAGTTTAAGAACGATTCGAATTCAGACTTACACGTGTGTAGTACATAAATTTCATGACTTATAAAATGTTTTGGATATCTAAAACGTTTATTACTGGATAAATTAAACTAATTAAAACCGAATATGCTGCACAAAAAGTATTGATACGGTGATTAATAAGAAAAGAAATAGGCTAATTCTGCTTTGAATAGGATGAAATATGGGACGTTCATTTTTCAGTATCAGACAGTCATGATATGTCTTCTAGATACAATTAAAGAGAATTATTTGATAAGAACTGTTTGATTCAAAATGAAAGGTTGCTTAGCAAATCTATAGCAGAACAACTAAAAAATATTAGAGACTGCGCATTGAATCAATGAGAAAGTGAGAGCTTTAGTTTTTATCAGAGAAAGAAAAAAGGCAATGTAGGAGAACCTTTTGGAGACTATGGTGCTATGTAATAATGAGGAATTTGCAATAATTAGAAAGAGGAAATGGCATGAAAAGGGAATAATTAAATAAATTGAAGATGTATTTAAGCAAAATAAATTTAATTAAAGATAGAAGATGAGTTGTACAAAGCCATCTAATAATTATATTTGCTCAACAGTACTGTGAAGTTAATTATATCAAACCTATACAAAATTTTATCTGCCTTCCGTTAAGTAAATTAAAAATTATTTTAAACTTAAACCTTTCATTGTATACCATTCTTTTATGATATACATTAAACACATTTAATGATTTAAATAATGATAAACTTTACAAGATACAATTCCAGAATAAATTATTAGATAATTAAAAAATTCAGGAACAGCAACTTAACAAGCCGATTGCAAATCTCAGTAAATTTATTTTGGGATATACCACCAGTCCAGTCCAGCATATCAATCAGCTATTCAGCTGGAAGTTCCAAAGAAAATTTCACAAACCCCGTAGAAGTAAAAAGGTCCAATCCAACAACAGCAGGAACAGAGACAGAGGGGCTAGGGGGCATGTCCCCTCTATAATTTTTGAAAAAAAATTTAGTACGATATTTTAGGTTAGATATATTGAGATATTAAATATAGGTCCTTATTAAATGTAAATTATATAATATATGAGTTTGCTTTTCGTCAGTGAGTTGTGCCAATGGCTGGTAAGAACTGGAAATTTAAAATTTCTATCTAGTTGACAAGCTAATACGTCTTGTTTTAACACTTCCATTTTCTACAACAACTACAGAGCGTGCATTTTCAACAACGAAAAATGTGAAGACTATGACTGCATAACAGAATGAAAGGTGACCTCTTAAATAACTATCTCATTGCTTATATTGAGAAAGAAATTGTAGGAACATATTCGATCTAGGGATGTAATAGATGATTTTGCAAAGATGAAAACGAGACTTGTTCAACTCATCCTTCGCTAATGAATTCTTATATTAGTTGCAATTATATAATTTTTTTTTTCACTTTTAGTATTAATTTCGATATTAGTTTCCTATTCTTAAGTAAGCCCCCTAATAAGAGGGCTTAGCTGATCATGATTTATGTTTTATCTTTCTTTTCCTTTTTGTTTGTTTCGATAAACATATCGTCCCATTCTCTTTCTATTGATTCTTTTCCGATCGAGATGTATGAAACCATGGATCTATGTAGACACATAGATCTTGTTCATGAATTAACGAAAATGTGGAAAAGTTCTACTTGCCTCTGCCATTTTACGAGTCTGCTCCTTTTTGCGTATCGCATTGCCACGCTTTTTTGAAGCAGCATCTATTAATACTTGTATGTTATCACCGAATAGATCACTCAATAGTGGAATCATAAATGTAATGACTTCAATTATATTGATTGTATCTATAATAAAAACTAATAGTTTTGACTGTGTAATAATTAATATAGAACCATTTTAATTTAAAAAAATATATTTTTACGACACCACTTTTTAATCCCTACGATGAAATCTTAGCTTCGTCTTGACAACAGCTTTCCCCATTCCATCACAGTTCATTTCCAACATTTTCCTTCTAGAACATGAGACCAGCCAGCCAGCCTCCATTCATCATCCAGTCCAGTCCTCATCCAGAGAAAGCAAAGCAAACTCAACTCCACTCACTCCGCTCCAAAGAAAGTCCAGCGCCTCCAGATTCTCTTTTCACTCCCTCAATATTCTCTACTTACCACTGACGCCCACCTTTTTTTTACTCTCCAGTCTCCAGTGACTCTCTCTAGTCCCTACCGAATTGAAATCCCTGCGATACCGCATATGGAATAGTCAAAAACCCGGCGCTAAAATCGGCTGAGATCCCGATCCGACGGTTCTCAGGGTCTGTATCTGCTGAGTCCGAATCTCAGGGTCCCTGAGAACCGTCGGATCGGAATCTCAGGACCCCGAAATCCGATTTGGATCTCAGCCGATACCGACCCCAAAAACCCCCAATAAAACTATTGTGCACGGTTTTTGAGACTGCCCGCTACAGTAACAATACATACTTTTTACCATACAATTTCTGACCACTCTGGGGTTGTTCGGCAAGGTGGTTGGCTTAAATATTTAAGCCTCACTAAGCCACACTCGTTCGGAAAAAGAAAAATGGCTTAAGAAAGCTTAAGCCTTAAAGCCATGGGTATTGCTTCCTTAGGAATTCGGACAAGGCTTAAGCCCCGGTTAAAAGGAGACTTAAGGAGAAACTTTTAATCCGTGTTAAGGAGCTTACGTTCGGAAGGATTAAGAGACTAAGGAAGCTAAAAAAAGTCTAAGGAGACCTAAGGAGGGGTTGCCGAACGGCCTCTCTGTGATTTAGGGTGATTGGCCATTTCAGAAGATTTAAGGAGAAACTTTTAATCCGTACTAAGGAGCTTACGTTCGGAAGGATTAAGAGACTAAGGAAGCTAAATGAAGTCTAAGGAGGCCTAAAGAGGGATTGCTGAATGACCCCTCTGTAATTTGGGGTGATTGGCCATTTCAGAGGATGTTCACCCGTCTCTCTCTTCCTTTCCCCCAGCGTAGTAGTGTATGTGTATGTAGTGTGCCTTTTGTCCTCCTCTTTATCTCCTCCTCTCTTTCCTTTCTTTCCTTCCCTTCACCCTCTCCTCCCTCGATCTCTCCTCCACTCCCACTCTCTCCTTCGCATTCGCTTGCTTACACGTCTTTCTCTCCCTCCCTGTCTCAATCTCTCTAGATCTAATTATTGCTGCTCTGGGACTCTGGGCTAAGACGCCTTTCTTTCTTCCTTGCAACAACAACGAACTAATAAAGCGGGAGATAGATATTCCTTCGCTGCTAAGGTTCGTCTGTTTGTTTGTTTGTTTGGTGGTCTGCTCTGCTCTGCGCCTCCACCACACGATCTTCGAACACGATTACGATTTTTCTGGTGTCTGCGAGGTGCGTACAGTGTAATCTACTACTACTGCTTCTGCTTCTTCCTTTTCTTCTCGTTGTTATTTGTTATTTGGTGTTTTGGGTTTCTTGGGAGCTCGGTTAATTTTGTTAAAGATTGATTGCAGTCTTGAATTTATGTTTTTTTTTTTTTGGGGGGGGGCAGTTGGGTAATTAATTGGGTTTGTTTTTGGTTGTGGGATTTGGGGATCCTTTGCTGAATTAATTGCACTGAATTACTCCTCATCTCTTCTTCTGTGGCAATTTGAATTTATATATTTCCATCTTCTAATTTTCTGCATTGCAAATTTGCAATCCAATAAAAGCTACAACCTTTTACAATTTCTGCGAATAATTTCTTTTTTAATCTGTGAATATCAATAATGGGAATATTTATCTTCTTCCAATTAAAAAAATGGGTTTGTTTTGTTTTGTTTTGTTTTGTTTTGTTTTGTTTGTGGTAGTAACAAATTGAGATTTTTTATTTATTTAATTAATGGGAGTATGGACTGGAGATAGATACTGTGGCTGGCTTTAAAAGGGTTTAAAAGCTCTGTCCTGTATCATCAGTCTGAGCTGTCTTCCCTTGTCCTCTTCCCCCTTCTCTCTTTGCCCCCTCTCCTCTCTGTCTCCCCAAAGTAAAAATTGACACGTTTTTATCATCAGTCCCTTGTGCTGTCATGTGGCTGCTGTAAGTTGTAACAAGCTTGAAATCTTATTCTTTTTCAGGTGGTTTTATTATATATATATATGGTTTGCATTGGCAATTTGGCATTGCAGAATTGAGCATTTTGGGAGTCTAATTTGATAGATGGATAAGAAGAAGATTGTTGGAGCATGGATCTCATTTTGGGTCCATTTGGTTCTGGTGGCCCTTTCACATATTCCATTTTCACAATCTTTGACAGATGAAAGAGATGGTAATTTGCTGCATCCTGTTATTGTTTGTAATTCTGAGGTTATGGGGATGTAAATTTAGTGAAATTTCTATGTATGTGTGTCATTTTCTTTGTTTACTGATTTTGGGTTACTTACCTGTCAATTGTTAAGTGTAGCTTTCGGCGAACTGGCATGGCAAATCTCTAATTAAGTGTTTTACCTGTCAACATGTTATTTATTATTGTATCTAGTTTTTGTGTTCAAGTTATGCTTATTAATTCCTGTGCTTTGTTGTGATGTAGTAAGCGCAATTAATAACCTATATACATCTCTGGGCTCACCTGCAATTCCTGGATGGACTGCAAATGGTGGGGACCCTTGCTCCGGACTATGGCAGGGGGTTCAATGCGTAAATTCTAACATTACATCTATGTATATATGTTTTCCTTTTACTTTAATTTTCAATGTTGCTGTGAATTATATGTGCCCTGGCAATAATTTAAAATTTAGACTATATTGTTACCGTCCAAACGATACGTACCGATAACCAATAGATTGAATGAACATGAATAGGATGTTGTTATTTCAATTCTTGTAATTGCTTTTCCATTATTCTTATAGTACAATAAATGCGGCAAATATAGGTGGAGAGCTGGGCAACAGCTTGGGGAATTTTAGCTCTATTATTACCTTGTAAGTGAATCTCCCTTCCCGTTAATTTTGTGTGTCTTTTTTTTTTAATTTTTTTTTTTTTTTGACTAAGACATATTTTCCTTTTTTCCATTGTAGAGATCTTAGCAACAATAACATTGGAGGATCTATTCCAGACAATCTGCCTGTTACCATCCAGCGAATGTATATTTTGTTTTACTCTTATCTATTCCCTGCTAGTCAATGGTCATCCTTTGAGGAAGTCTTGTAGGTCTAAGGGTCCGGAAAAGAGACTTGAAGATGACGCGTTAATGAGTAATATATTTTTGTAAATTGACAGCACTCTTTCTATGCAGCAGTTTCTATTCCATTTTTTTTTTCTTATCTTAAGTAGCATCTGACCATTGAAAGAGAAATTAATTGAAAAGGACAATACTACCTTGACCTTTTATTTTCTAAGATTTAAAGTAATCACTTTCAGACTAATTACGTACAAACTGAGGGCCTAAGATGTGATGGGCTGATAGCTGGATTGGGATTATGGAAAATTGACATTTTAGATGGAGAACAAATATGTCAAATTTATTGGATATTGATTTCTCATACATACAAACCGAGGGCCTAAGATGTGATGGGTTTGATAGCTGAATTGGGATTTTGGGAAACTGTCATTTTAGATCGAGACCAAATATGTCAAACTATTTGGATATTAATTTCTCAACATTAACTTAAATGCTGGGTTTCGTTCATGAATATTTCAAAGAACTGAAGGAATCACAAATATGAGATACTTGTGATGTTATTCGTATGAAGTGAAGATGCTGGGTGTAACTGCCAATGATGCTACTTACTTATCTTTTAAGTGCTCCACTGGACAAAGTTGTGTATTTATGTAGTAATATAATATGTGTTTTTGCTGATTTTTTTTTTTGCAGATTTCTCTCTGCTAACCAGCTAACTGGAAGTATCCCAGCCTCCTTGTCTCAACTGACCCTCCTAACTGACATGTAACAATTCTACAGTTCAACTAATTTAATTTCAACCAAGCTGTCTTAATCATTGTTTAATCTGGTTTCTCTCATAATAATCTCAGGTCATTGAACGGCAACCATTTAAATGGAGAACTACCCGATTCGTTTCAGGCCCTCACTGGCCTTATTAATTTGTAAGATAATTTGTAGTAACCATTTAGAATTTCTTATTGTATTTTGAAAACTCACTATAAATTGTAACATTTTCTTCTAAATGTCAGGGATCTTTCTTCAAACAACTTTAGTGGCCCATTGCCACCCTCTATGGCGAGCTTATCAGTCTTGACTACTTTGTTAGTTTCTGGCCCATCCTTATTAATTAAAGGCTATTTTGCATGCAACACACAAAAACATCTATTTTGTTTGCAAGTGAAGTCAACAAATTTTTTAATATTTATATTTTGGTCTACATGTTTTCATTGTATGGTTAAGTCCACCTTTTAGTCTGAACTCTTGAAGTAAGATTTCATATAAGGTCAAATTGCTTTATGAAATAGAGAGAATTTTTATTTGTATCGAGCTAATTTAAGAAAGAAAAACTGCTTTACTGAATTTGTCTGGACCTTTTGATTTAAATATTTCCTGCTAATGAGATACCTTCAAAATTAGGTGTGCCGACTGTTATTTTGTTTATTTTGTTTTTTTCTTTTCTAAATTTAGGCCCTTTCCTTTGTGCTAAACCATAGTGGCTACATTAATTGCATTAAAAAAATGTATGATTGGGGTGCTTATATGAGAATAGATTGGTAGTATTTTCTAGTTCATTGATGTACTGGGTGCAAGTGGCGAAAAGGCCATAAATGTAATAATTGTGACTGTAGACTGTCTGTATAGTTTTGAGATCTTTGATTCCCAATTGCAGGCACATACAACAAAATCAGTTCACAGGTGTCCTTGATGTATTACAAGATCTTCCTCTTAAAGATTTGTACGTTCTTCCACTGTACACCTGTCAAATTTTCTATTCTGATCTCATCCCACAAATGATTTTGTGCTTATATTTCTTATGTATTTTACCAATTATAGGAACATAGAGAACAATTCCTTCTCTGGACCCATTCCGGATAAATTGCTCAGCATCCCCACTTTCAAGTAAGATAATAATTCTTTTTTCTGTGTCAGACCCTAGTAAGAAAGGAAAAATTCCATGACGCCATTACAACTGCATTCGACTACATTTTATGCATTTAGGACAATTTGTCTCACATACCTCTGTAGGACATTACAAAAATTCATGTCAGCTCCCTCTCTTATAGTTTACTGCTAAATAGGCAAAACTAAAATCACCCTCTTATCATGGGTTATTTGAAGTTATGTCCTTTGGAAAGGATATACATAATTTTAATCCCAAAAAAGATTCTCCACGCGTGAACGGAAAATTATCTATCTCTATACGAGAAAAGGTTGATGAAAAATTAGAAAAAAAAAAAAAAAGATTTCTGTCCTTTAGATGTTTTTAGTTTTGTGTAATTTTACCGAAAACTGATTATGCAGGAAAGATGGCAATCCATTCAACACCACAGTTATAATAGCACCATCAGCTCAGCCACCTGGAACAGCAGCACCTCCTTTTTTCTCAGGCGCACCGAATGCATCTAAAAACCATACAAACACCTCAGCTCCTTCTGACAGTGGGACCAATAGCAAAAACTCGTCTCCTTCATCTCCTTCAAACTCTTCCAAAAAGAGCAACACATCCACTCTCAAAATCATTGGATATGCACTTGTGGCTGTGGTATCATTTATAGTACTGGTTTTGACTGTTCTTTTCTGTCTATCAAAGATCCAAGAGAGAAAATCTAGAGAGAATGAGATTGCTTTGGCCAAGGCTCAGGCTAGCCAGGTGCATGGTAGGGTCGACCGGGTGCATGGAAGGGTTGACCCACCACCTATTGTTAGAGACCCACCAGTCAAGCCAAACAATGAGGTTAAGAAAGGTTAGTTGTTGTTTTGTCAGATCATAAAATACATTTAGCTTGTTGATTCTTCTTGTTTGCAGATGGCACTCATGGTTGTTATATGCAAAACATCCCAAATCTTTTAAACATGCTAGGAATGAAATGCAGTAGGAAAAAAAAAATGAAATGCCGTAAGAAATTTAAGATTGGAAGAACACTAGTTGGGGTTTAGATTTTGCCAATTCACTGAGAATAGGGATCAGAGTTGTAACAAAATACTCTGTTGTTATGACCCTAAGAATGGAGGATCCTTGTTATCCTTCGGAAGCTCATAGGAGCTAAAGAGAGAACTCCTTGTTGACCCTTATGTAGATGCTTAACTAATTGGGCCTGGTTTATCTGATACAAAAATGCCTTATAGTGCCTATCATGATAAAAGTTAAGGCAGAAGATAAAGATAGTTAATATATTTGTGGGAGGTAAGTCTAGTATATCAAGTGGGCTTGTTTGGTGTACTTCTCAGAGTCATGTTGGATCTCCATGAGCAGAAAATATGGGCTTGTTCTTCAATGTATGATATAAAAAAAAATTGGTTTAGTTCTGACTTCTGAGATATTGTATATGATCATTACAGCAGCGAAAGAAGATTCTCGTGGAAGGCTTGATCTTGAAATGGGTCATACAATTCCAGGTAGATTACACATCCTCTTCAATCTTAAAGAGTTGTTTCCTAAAAATCAGGAGTACCAATAGCCAAATTCCATGACATAAGCTTCTGTTATATGATGTAAAACTGAGCAGAGTTTTTTTGTTTAAAAAAGAACTAAACACGCGCCATGTGTAAGAATAAGAACATACCAATATGTCTCTTTGGGTTGTATATTGTCACATAAAAGCTGAAATTTTGTGGTTCTGGAAGTGGACCCCAAAATGTCATTTGTAATTGAGTAATAGCTAACGACCACCCCTTTTATCTATCCACCGGTCCACCATATTTGTAATGAACAAATATCATTTTGCAGTAAACATCTATAACTTTCCGATCAACATATATCATTTTCTAGTAAACAAATACATTACGGTTTCCTGTGAACATTTATGCAACTATGACAAGCACATGGGTGCATGTGGGTGTGTCAGATTGTGAGGGGTGAATTTTTTACATGTTTTCCTTTGTAATTTATGGTGAGCTAATTATTGATGCATCAGCAGCTGTTCCCAAGAGAGAGACTTTACCTGACAAGAGAAGCAGCTATGCACTTGACAGGGAAAACAGCACCACTGATGAATTTATATTACTCCCACCACCACCACCACCTCCACCTTCAACTCCACCACCACCGCCACCTCTGCAACCGCCTGTACGGGAAGTCACCAGCACTTCCACAGTCCCTGCCACATCAGCAACATCGTTTTCGGTGGCGACTCTTCAGCAGTACACACGTAGCTTCCGTGAAGATAATCTGATACGAGAGAGCCGGTTAGGCAGAGTCTACCTTGCTGAACTCCGTGATGGAGAGGTATGTAAACTACAACGGTGTATCCATTTGTTGTATTTCTTAATGTAGGCTATGTAGTCAAATTATTTCCAAAAAGGAAAATAAATTAATGGTAGTGATCTATGTTACTTAGCAAGAGCTCAGATAGCTATTACTGTCCATTAGAGAGACAAAAACTTCCCCTCTTGATTTAAGTTCCACAAAACCCAACATACATGCTAACCATATACTTTTTGGGGCCAACAAAATTTACTTATTTGGAAATCAGTTATTTAGATGTTAATTGGGTAATTAGTAGATCAACTATATGAGAAACAAATTAGATAACCTTGAAAGATAATTGGAGATGCATAATCTAAGAAAAACAAAATTAACCTAGAAAGGGTCAATCAGCTGAGAAACATAAACAAAGTAAAAAGGATAATGTTAACGGTCCATCTTTATTTTCCATCTTAAGTCAATTCTGAATAACTAATTATGGAAGTGCAGTTGCTGGAAGTGATGAAGATAGACAATGCGAACTCGAGAATAGCGGTAGATGAATTTCTTGAGCTAGTAGCCAACATATCTGAGCTAAGACACCCCAATGTGCTCGAGCTTGTTGGATACTGTGCTGAATTTGGCCAGAGACTTCTTGTGTACACACATTTCAGCAGAAAAACCCTCCAAGATGTGCTTCATGATGATGATGCTTCTAGAAGGTCACTCTCGTGGAATGCACGAATTAAGATCGCACTAGGTGCTGCGAAGGCACTTGAGTACGTTCCATTACATGCCTATTATTTTTATACGGCACAGAGTTGCTAAAACTGACCATCAGTATCCTATTAAGAACCCATTTTTTAATAATTACAATTATGTGGTTATAAAAAATCATCTCTCTTATATTAGGTCACCAAAGTTCTTAAAAGTTGTGCTTTTCTTGGTTTCTTCACCTTTTGTATATTCTTTTGTACTATTTGGCCTAAAAGAAATCCCTAAAATGGATCATTTCCATCGACGGTTAAGAGAAGATTTATTGACCAAGATAGTTAAACCATATTAAAAGAAAATCTATGGTTAAGAGAAGATTTTATTGTGTAATATGATGTGAGTTCACCTTGGCTTGTTTCCTGAACCTTATAAATTTGTAGGTATCTACATGAGGGGTGTCAGCCTCAGATTGTACATGAGATGTTTGAGCCAACCAACATTCTTCTTGATAGAAAAATGTCAGTGCGTGTTGCTGAGTGTGGCCTAGCCTCTCTCATGTCAGGCATGTCGGCAGCCCAGGTGCGTATTATCTTAATAATGTATTATCTTTTAGTTTAGGTGATATATTCATACAAGTTTGAACAAGCATATTGCATTTTTCTTGGTATGATAGTTGTCAGGGAGGATGCGGTCTCTGTACTATGAAGCCCCAGAAGTCAGCGAATCGGGATCCTCTTTTACAGATAGAAGTGATGTGTACAGCTTTGGAGTTGTTATGTTGGAGCTTCTTACAGGCCGTAAACCTTATGACCCGTAAGTTCTACTTGTTTTCATTATTATATTTCAGTAATTAGTTTACAAAAAATTTTGTTGAATTCTTGATATTGTTCATATTGACGAATGTAATTGTCCGAGACGCTCTGTAATTGTCAGAGACGCAACTGAGTTAGAGTAATGGCCACTTCACTCATGTTTGAAGTCTCAAGCTCTGCTCTAGTTAGTATGCCTTGTTGGTGTTATTTGCAATATGGGTGTAGCCTACCTCTTTGAAAGCGTCTTTATTCTTATTTTTTTGTGAGCAAACATCCATTTGAACTCTTGTGTTTTCTGATTAGCCTTAAATATAAGCATTGCTTCAAATTCCCAAGACGCCTGAGATTAGCACAAATCATAGTTGCTACTTTTGTGCAACTTTGTTAAAAATAAATCATTAAACAAATGCAGGTCGAGGCCTCGAGCAGAACAAAACTTAGTGAGGTGGGCGAGCAATCAATTGCATGACATTGATGCACTGTCAAGCATGGTCGACCCAGCCATAAAAGGAATGTACTCTGACAAATCTCTCTCCAATTTTGCTGACATCATCACCCGGTGCATCCAGGTACTGGCATAGTTATGAATCTAGAATTGCAAAAAAGAAAATAATCTGAAGGGCTTCATCAAAATTTTGAAAAAAACCTGTGAAAAAAGGCTGATTATATGATAACCATGGGCGGGGCCACAAAATTGAAATCAATAAAATAATCACATGAAAGTAACTTAAGGTAACTATGAGGTTCAATAGTGGAGCAAATTGTCATATTTATTTTTGGCGGTCATGCTAGAAATTGAAAGTTTGTTTTTCAAATGACATCTAGCCTTGTCGGTATATTTTTGTGATTATTCTCAATATATGGTGGCTCGAAAACGAACTGTTTTAACTTGAATTGTCAAACTTCTGTGATGACTATCGACTAATGTGTGCGCATCATTGTTGTTCAGGCTGATCCATCGTTCAGGCCACCGATGTCAGAGATAGTCCAAGACTTAGCCTCTATGATTAGACCTTCTAGAGAACCCTCGAAATGACAACCCACATCAGCGAATCATTCGTATGGAAGTAATAACAACCTTTCGGATTAATATTTGTGCATATGGGAAGATTATTGGTGCAGAATAATCTCCTTTCAGGGTATAAATCTGGGCATTCTCATCAAGTTTTTGCCCTGTTAGTCAAATTAGTATTTAGCCAGCCCCTATTTATGGTTTCCAATTAATTTATTTGTCTATGCAAAAGCCATTTTGTAGCTAATTCTTTTCTTGGCTGACTCTGGCAAGTTAGATATGATAAATGTTATATATGATGTTGTAATCTGGAGTTTATTGAGTTTTTTTTTTTTTTTTTTGGTTATTTTTTACTAATGGGTCTCCAAAGAGACCATTAGGTGCTCAAAATCTGATTTTTCATTTTGGGTATTTTTACTTCTTTTAAAACTGTTAGATGTTGAATCACATCATCAGTTTAGGATTGTTTCAAGTATGGTCCCTGTTTAAAAGGTTGAGCAAGGGAATGGTACTTCTAAATGTATTCTATATATATATAATCTGTTGATCTTTTATTGCATCTACAGAATCACGAGAGAAAATAGAATGTAAATGTAGTCAAAATTGGTAATATACGAAAACAGGATTTGTATTTGCATTATGGAGTGAATATGAATGCGGTTTTGGAACTGGACGAGCATCAAATCCAAAACTAAATATGCCGTGAAATAAATACTCAAAAGTATATTGATAATTACTGATAATTCATTTTCTTATATGAAACCCTCGATTAACATTTAGAGATAGTTATGGTCCTACGGACACAATCACACAGACATAGCGATTATTGCTTGATTGAAAAATATGGAAAATGTTACGGTGATACGATTTGACAAAACGGGCTAATTGTTTAACTTAATATGCTAATTATTAAAAATATATACGAGTTAATTGTTCAACATGCTACAAAAATATATACGCCACCGATTATTTGCATTCAAGTTACAATTACAAATTTTTAACGCACATGCTATTATCTTATGAGGCACAACAAATGGACGGATCAGACGATCAGTAGAGTCCAGGACCTCATTTCCATTATATATTAAGAAAAAGAAAAAAAGGGAAAAACTCATTTGCCATAACCTGTGTTACCTGGATTCGGCCCCTACCCAGCAAAATCCGCACCGGGTGCGGGTGCGGCTCCGGTGCGGTGCGGGTGCGTACTGGGTGTGCTACGTGGCGAACTGGATTATTTTAATGAGTTTGACCAGCCGATTCGGTCAGGATGCGTTTTGGGTGCGGCGTGGGTGCGTTTTGGCAGCAAAATACCTTCTAAAATTGCTTGAAGGGGATTGGAACCCAGCTCCCCTCCTTTTCCACAACACAACACTACCACTAGGCCAAAGGCCTGTTCGTGGTAATATTTGTTTTCAACTAATATATTACCGATCAATATAAATTTATTATTTATAATTTCTCTTATTATATTTATTATTTTTTATTAAATGAATATTATATATAGCCGCACCCGTATCGGATTTTTTGAGAATTTCCGTATCGCCGCACCCGATACGATACCCGCACCCGCACAAAGGTAACATAGACCATAACGCAGTTACACAGAAATCTCAGAGCCGTCCGATTCGCCTCGAGATGCGTGCTGCACAACAGTTAGGAGTTAGGACATGAATCAATTATATATTGATATGTCCTTCTAGAACGAACTTCAGCGTCCGGTCCGCGTCAAACGACTCCATCGAATGTAGCGCAGGATGTGAACCGTTAGATCATCTCGAGATTCGATCCAGCACAGATCCCGAGACGATCTAACGGTTCACATCCTGCTGCGCTACAGACGATATGAAATCATCGAATCTCACTCACTCACTCACTCGCTCGCTCGCTCTTGTCACTCTCTCAGTCAGTCTCAGCTGAGCTCTCTCCGCTCTCCGCTCTCAGCGAAAGAGAGAAACACCGAAACAAACAGGACAGCGCCTTGCTTTCTCTCTTCTCTCCTCTTCTCCATCCGTAGGCGTTCCCAAGTGAGAATCTCCCCTCTTCTTCTCTTTACCTGACAGATCGGACCGATTTGAGCTTAGGTTTAACTCTTGAGCCAATCGGGCCACCACTTGGGCTAATTGATTAATTAGTACGAATTGGTGTCCTTTGGATTGAAACCATAAACCCTAGTTACTTAGTAGTCTTCTCTTGTATGAGGTTAGGTTCAACTGTACCCGATTCGGCCTACTGTTACTGAGTAATTTTGTTTTTTTAAGGTTAAGTGTTGTAGTAGGTTGTATGTACATGCATACTTAGTACCAAGACAAGGGTTTTGCATTTTTATTTTATTTTAGGTGGGACTGGATACATGCTGTGATGAAATCGGGGTAATTTACCAGTTCAAGCTTAGATTTAACTTTTGAGGCAATCGGGCCACCACTTGGGTTGATTAATTGGTACGGGGTAGTCTCCTTTGAATTTAAACCATAAACCCTAGTTTGGTACTGTTTGTTTCTTACTTACTGTGGGGTGAACCTACTTGGTACATTTCTCTTGTATGAGGTTAGGTTAAACTGCACCCAATTCGGACTATTATTACCGAGTAATTTTGCTTCAAGGCAAGGTGTGTTGTAGTAGGTTATATGTACATGCATACTTAGTACTAAGACAAGGGTTTTGCATTTTTTTTTTTTTTGATAGGTGGACTGGACAGATGCTGTGATGCTCTCATCTCCCAAAATGTGTTCTACATTCGCTCTCATTGTCCATCTCTTTCTTCTCTTCTGCCTCTCACCTCCGTGCCTCTCCTATTATGGCCCTGTGTCCGATCAACAGGCCTTGACTTCATTCAAATCTGAAATTCAAGACCCAAAATCGAGTCTTGCCAGTTGGAGCAGCAGCAATCCAGTTACCAACTGGACTGGAGTCGCCGTCTCTAACCGGACGGGCCGGGTTGTTGTGCTTAACCTGGCTGATCGGTCCCTTTCTGGCCCGATCCCTTCTGCTCTCTGCAACCTCTCCAGTCTTCAAATACTGAATCTTTCTGGTAATTCATTTGTTTGCCCCGTCCCTCAGTGTCTGGCTCAATTGCAGTTTCTTCGAACTGTGGACTTGAGTAAGAATACCAGGTTGCACGGTGCAATACCAGTTTGGATTGGAAATTTCTCGGCATTTTTAATCAGACTTGATTTGAGCTACAATGCTTTTGTTGGAGAGATTCCGTATACCCTTTATGAAATGAGGTCTTTATCCTACCTTGACTTGTCGAACAACCAACTGGTGGGAAATATACAAGAGTTCAAGTCCTCCTTGAATTATTTAAATCTGGGCTACAATCAGTTAGATGGCTCAGTGCCGTGTTTCTCTTGGTCCACCAATTCTCTCTTTTCTCTGAATCTAGCTGGTAATGCTCTCTCAGGAGGTATTCCAACTTGCATTTCTTCTCTAAAGTCATTAAAAGAGCTGAATTTGTCATCTAATAGCTTGCAGTACCATATCTCACCAAGACTGATTTTATCTAGCCATATTCAAATTCTTGATTTGAGTTCAAACCACCTCTCTGGACCCATACCTGGTAGCTTGGTGAGAAATCCTGATAAATCACGGCTCATAGTTCTGAATTTGTCAAGAAACCAACTCACGGGCGGAATCCCGTTTGAAATTACAAACTTGAGAAGCTTGCAAGCACTATCCCTCTCAAATAATCAAATTTCCGGGGAGATACCACCATCAATTGGCAACCTTACATATCTCCAGGTTTTGGATCTTTCTTTTAATTTACTTACAGGACCTGTAATGGTCGGGCTTGCTGGGTGTTTCCAACTGAGCCATCTCAATTTGGGCCACAATTTGCTTACTGGAGAAATCCGACCTGAATTAGATGCATTGGATGGTCTTCGAGTCCTGGACCTGTCCAGTAATCAGATACGGGGTGAAATACCACTGCCACTTGCTGGGTGCAAATCTCTAGAAGTGGTTGATTTAAGTGGTAACAACCTTACTGGTGAACTAAGCGGTGCTATAATCAAGTGGCAGAATTTACGTGCAATCTCACTTGCCGGAAATCGGTTCACAGGATTACTTCCAGATTGGATATTTTCCTTTGAAAACCTCCAATGGATTGATCTATCTCATAATAGCTTTTCAGGGTTTATACCCGATGGGGATTTTAATGTTAGCTTGAAGTTAAACGGGTTTGCTGGGCCAGTTAATGCTGTTATGGTGTCAATAGATCTGGCCAGGGGCAGACGACTTGATTTGGGTTATTCAATTAATCCAATAGTTGGGATTGACTTATCACATAATGAAATTAGAGGAGCTATACCATCTGGCTTGTTAGAGTTTGAAGGTTTACAATATTTAAACCTTTCATATAACCATCTAGATGGCCAGATTCCAATGGGTTTTGACAAAATGGGGAAGTTGAGGAAACTAGATTTTTCACATAACTTGTTGACCGGTCAAGTCCCACACGGGTTGTCAGAGATTAAAGGACTTGAGGTACTTGATCTTTCGTATAACAGCTTATCAGGACCAGTGCCTCAAGGTGACCAGTTGAGGCGGTTCCCAGGTGCGTTTGCAGGAAACCCCCGGTTGTGTCTTGCTGGGTGCGCAGCTGCAGAGGCGAAGCTGCCAGAAGAGGGGGAGATGGGTGATGGGGGACATTTTGTGGGAGGCGAACAGAAAGGGTTGGTGTCGATTGGGGCATTTTGGATTAGTGGCGTTACAAGCTTTTACGTATCTCTGGTGACTTTGCTCTGCTCGAGCAAGGCTAGAAGATACATATTCAGATCAGTACGCGCAGAGTTCTAGTTTGCGTTTAGTCGCTTCTAACTATTTTGTTTTCTGTACAGTTTTTTGTGGTTAGAGCTAGTTTAGCCGGTTTCCAAGTTTGGAGAAGTCAATCTGATTGATGACTTAGTGTAGAATGAATTAGTCTCGATTACATGTGTGTTTTCTTTTTTCTTTTTGTTGTTTTTCTAATTCTGGCTTGAATGTATTTGTTTCTCTGCATTGTGTATCTATGCAAGAACACTTGTATTGGGGGCTATTGCAAAGTCATTCTGTCAATTCCACATGCGTGATGATATACTTATTTTTGCAATGAATGATATATATATTTACATGATAATTTTGTTTTTGGTAAATACTCCAAACTTAATTTAGAGTGGGTTGTTGTTTATAAATTTCTTTCTGGTAAAATACTCCAAGTTATTTTTTTGTTCCATGTTATTCTCCCTTATAATTTTACCAATAAAGCCAGGATAAATGAACCCTTTTGTTGTAATCCATAGTGACCAACTTTTGAGAATTTTCATATTCTTGTCACCATTCTGAGCTAAAAATTGGATGCCTAACAGCCTGTCTTGCAGATTCAGTCTAGGATAATGCTTGTGGTCGCTCTACGCCAAATGTATTTCAAATCAATTCAATTTACCAATAAATTTGTTATGGGACGTAGTGGTGTCTTGTCTTCTTTTTCGTCAGAATAAGTCCTTGGAATTTTCCAAGTAGACTTAGGATTTGGGATACTGTAAGTCTGTATTAGCATGTTCAAATGAATCATAACATTTAGGTTCTTTCTGGCCCACAATTTTGATATATCCTTACTATATATATAAGAGCATATCGGAAAAAATGATATGAAAGGGTTATCTTCTCCAAATAAGAAACCTGGGTTATTGATTATTTTCTTAGATAGATCAGAATCGTTGATTTTCGTTAATTCTCGTTGATGTTAATGTCTCAGCCCATTAAAATTTAAGGTCCATATCAATTTCCTCAATATAAGGTCCATTACATAGTATCTTAAAAATTTATTATAAGAAATAACAATTTCAGCTCAAACCAACGCGTGGGCACTCTACTTGTTACCGTGAAAAGGCCCACAAATTTTGTGGTGTGTAATTTGTAGGATAAGCTATAAGATTTTAAACAGAGGTAGGTAGGTCTTGATACCAATTTGTTTCTTAATATATAACAAGTGGAAACGATCCATATCTCTTTAATTATACGGTATATGGTGCATTGGTGCCCCACAGTTTGATTAGTTCTTTACTGAATTTTGTCTCATCTTAATTAAAAGTTCATCAGTGACTTTTTGTGTGTAGATATTCTTCAATTAAGTCGTACTTATACGAGTAGAAAACTGGAAATCTAGCAAACGTTATATCTAGACATGGTTGCATATCCATAATTGCTCTAATCCTATGCCGTTTCACTATTGCGCTACAGTATCTGTCCCATCGGATCTACAGTGTTTTTTTTTTTACAATTAAAACTTTTTTTTTACGTTTTCCTTTTTCCTAATGCGAGCAATCCTATGCCGTTTCACTATTGCGCTACAGTATCCTTCTCATCGGATCTACAGTGTGTTTTTTTTTTACAAATTAAAAAAATTTTTACGTTTTCCTTTTTCCTAATGCGCGGGGACGGATACTGTCTCGCTACAGTATTCGTTCCATCGGATCTACAGTTTTTTTTTTTTAAATTTTTTTTACGTTTTTCTTTTAAAAAATTTTGATTAAATTTTCTTTATTTTTGTAGATTTTTTTTTAATTTTTTATTTCTTTTATTTTTTAAGATTTTTTTTACTTTTTTTCCCTTTTTTCCCTTTTATTTTTTTATAATTTTTTAGGGTTGTTATTTTTATTTTTACATTTTCTTTAATATATTTTTTTCGTTTTTACAATTTTTTTATTTTGTTCTTATGTTTGGAATATTAAGACCATCCAATTTATTACAGCATGACATCAAAAAAAGAAAAAAAATCTGAAAAAAATTGTAAAAAAAAGCCAATAATTATTTTTTTTTAAATTGGAAACAAAATTTACTGTAGCTGATTTGATAGTTAGTGTACCAAAAAAATAAAAAAAGAGTTTAAAAAAACTTCTTGAAAAAAGTTTTTTTGAAAAAAAAATTTTGTAAGAAAATAAAGGTTCTAAAAAAATATTTTGTTGAAAGAAAAAAATTGGAAAAAAACGTAAAAAAGAAAGAAACAAAAAGGTAAAAAAAAAGTATATTTTAAAAAATTTTGGGGAAACGAAAGGAAAAAAATTGTAGGAAAAAACAATTATTGGGGAAAAATAAAAAAATGAAAAAACATTGTAAAAAACGAGAAAAATGCATAAAAAAATAAAAAGAGAATTAATTTTTTTTAAAAAAACTTTTTTGGCAAAAAAACACTTTGTTGGGAAAAAGAAAATTTCGGAAAAAATTGTAAAAAAAAGGGAAGAAATGAAACGTGGAAAAAAAATATTTGGAAAAAAAAACGTAAAATGAAATAAAAATTTAAAATTTTTTAAAAATTAAGAAAATTTAAAAAATTAAAAAAATGGAAAAAAAAATGAGAAAAAGGGAAAAAATTAAAAATTAAAAAATCCAAAAAATAAAGTCCAAAAAAAAAAACACTGTATATCCGACAAGACGGATACTATAGCGCAACCGGCAACGGCATAGGATTAGAGCAATTGTGGATTAGATAAAGTATTTTTTTATTGAGTATTTTTCTTTTTTTCTTAATTTGCTGATTCAAGAAAAAAAAATATTATTGGGTTGTATCTGACTTTTTGTGTCTTGCTCATTTAAATTTGGTAGTCTTCGTGTAATGAGCTAATACATTGGGTGGTCTTGATATTCTAAACACAAGGATATTTACTACAAATCTAACCTTTTCATATTATATATTCGAATCAATATTTTCATATGAGTTAATATTAATAGACCAGCGGTGACAAAAAATATTCAGTTAAGCACGGCGGAGCGCACACTTTTGCTAGTTGTATAATAAATTTTATTTGATAAAACTATCTGCAGATGCATCTTGCATGAAATTGAACGCCATAAACTAAAGAATGTATGAGTCTCTATCTGCTGTTATTCTTAGGGATAACATGATCCTGCACTGAAGGTTTTAAGAATTGTTGATAATGAAAGAAAACCAGCAATGGGTTATATATATGAAGCCATGGACCGTGCCAAAGAGGCCATAGCAGCATCTTTTAAAGGAAAGAAGGAACATTATGAAGAAGCTTTTAAGTTTATTGATGAACGATGGGAAGACCAATTGCATCAACCGTTACATGCTGCTGGATACTTATTAAATCCGGCTATATATTACGATAAACCTAGTATCGGATATGACAGTAAAGTCATGGAGGGTTTCTTTGCTTGTGTGGCTAAATTGGTCCCTGATATGAATGAACAAGACAGAATCAACAGTGAACTCTCAATGTATCAGAGAGCTGACAAGCTCTTTGGAAGTGACTTTGCCATCAGAGATAGGAAAAGAAAGGCACCAGGTAAGTTTGTTATATACTTTAACAAAAGATGTGCATTGCTAATTTTAATTGCCACTTGATAATATTTCTCTTTTCTATTTTTGGTCTAGCTGAGTGGTGGAGCTTGTACGGGAGCAGTGCTCCAAGTTTGCAACAATTTGCCATTAGGATCTTAAGCTTGACTTGTAGCTCATCTGCATGTGAACGGAACTGGAGTGCATTTGAGCAGGTTAGTAAACATTGATATAGCTTGCCAATTTGACAAGAATAAATCCATGATAGCATTTTGTAGTATGAAAACAAACAAAAGCTGTAACTTTTAAATTGTGATGTTTTACAGTGTCACACCAAAAGAAGAAGTGGACTGGCTCAACAAACATTGAATGATCGTGTTTTTGTGCAATATAATCAAGCCATCAAGGACCGGTATAATTCAGCCGACACCATGGACCCCATATCTTTGGGTGAAATAGATGAGAGCAATGAGTGGCTTGTTGGTAAAATGGGCATTGACACAGACAAGTATGGGTCCATGTATGATAATGATGCAATTAACTCTGATGAAGAATATGATTCTCACTTCACAGGGGGGTTCAATCAGATTGGAGGTGCCAGTAGAGATGAAGAGCCATTTAGAAACACAAGGTCCCATGCTAAAGTAAAAAGAAAGGGTTCCTCTTCACAAGCACCAGCTGACATTGAAGAAGATGTAGAATGCTCAGACACCAAAGAGGAAGAGATGCAAGAATATAAAAGTGATGAAAGTGATTATGCGGATTTAAGTGTAGGAGATGAGGATGCTTAGTTGTTTGATCTTTTGGAATTTGACTAAATGCTGACTTTTAATGACAACTTTTGGTCTTTTGGGGACAAATTGAAGCATAATGCTCAAGTATTTTGTATTTTGAGACATTATATATTGTTGAATACTTAAATGAAGGATTAATTATTACATGGAATCATTTATGTTATAAATTTTGCATCAGCATTCATTTAATTTATATAAAAAATGTATGAAAACGATCTTGTGCGCCTCAAGTTATCCAGGCGTGCGCTTTTTTGTGCGCCTTACGCCTCAGGCAATCAGGATTGATTGCGCTTTTCGCCTCTGACTACCTTGATCCTGCTATCCCAATCTGGACCATCAGATCAAAATGAACGGTTCAAATTGATACTAAAGTACAGTTTTTGAAGGGACAGAAGATTTTCCAAATGAATGTGATCCGTTTATTTTGATTAGACGGCCACGATTAGATAGTGTCATGTTATCCAAAATTAGTATAACAGGTGATTCGATTCCAGTATGTATATGCCAGAGAATATGCTCCGCAAGGCACGCAAAGCTTATTCTTCCTTGCGTCCGTGCACCGCACTTGTTATGCATATCAAATACTAGAATTTTGTCTAAAGCCATTTGGACGGTCTATGTTCAAAGTAATAGCTAAACCGTTCGACTTAATTTTTTTGTTTATCAATGGTGATAACGTATGACTTATCATTCTAAATATAACCGGCATACTATATTTTTAACACTTACATGATCAAAACACAATTGATCAATTATCAACAATTAGATTGTATAACTCTTTGAATCTTTTGAACCGTTCAAATGATTTTGGACAATATCCGATTCCTATAACGAAACTACGAAGTACGAACTAATTTTTTTTTAAAATATTGAACTTGATTCTTCTGTGTTGTTTCTTTATACAACTTTTGTAAAGCGGGTTGTGGGTATATCCTTATTAATAATAAAAACATATTGAAAAAAATGATATGAAAGGGCTATCCTCACATCTGAGCTGTTGATCATTTTCTTCGATAGATCAGCACCGTTGATGTACATTAATGCCCGTTGACGTTATCAGCCCATTAAAATTAAGGCCCATATAAATTATCTCAAATTAAGGCCCATTACATATTATCTTAAAAGTTTATTATAAGAAATAATAATTTCAGCCCAAAGTAAGGAGTGAGCTTTTTACTAGTATAAAGATAAGAAACCTTATAATCCATCACGTATGAATATGCACCAAAACTAGAGTACGTTTCCAGAAAACATGCCCCACCTCGTCCACTTCTTGTTTATTTATTTATTTATTTTTAATTTTGAGAGAACCTCGTCCACTTCTGAAAAACAAATAGTTTTTATTTACGTAAAAAAGTGCATACAAATTTATTTTCATTATGGACCCTAAAAATGTAGCTATTTTGTTTCCAAGGTTTTAAAAAATACATTTATTGCGGGAGTACTTTTTCATTATGTTAAGATGAAGTCTTTCTAGTACACATGGTGTGCATATTACGAATCAAATTATAAGTCTTTTTAGCTGCCCGACTTAATCCCTTCACATAGAGAATTGACAGGTGTCAGACATGTGAGCACACAAACGTTTGTGTCCTGATACGGAACTGATAAAAGTGTTTAACACGTGAGCACGTACGTTTTAATGTGTGAGCACACAAATATTCGTGTTCAAATACATAAATTAAATGGTAAAAGTGTTCAACACATGTGCAGGTATGTTTCAACTTTCAACGTATTAGCACACAAGTGTTCGTGTCTATACACGAAATATATAATAGCGATCGACACATGAGTACACATGCTTCGTCATGTGAGCACACAAGCGTTTGTATCCAGATATGTCGAGGCACAATTTGTTTGTGTGTTTCGCGTCTCGTGCTCTTAAGCTTATCAGTTGAATCTCTCCATGATTTTTACACGTTCAGACACACATGTACAAACATATATAAAAACATGCTAACACATCTAACTTTATATGTAGATATCTAGATATTTATATACGCATAATCGCATATTTCCAAATAGTATATAGCTATCTCCGATATCTTTTTTTTACTTATTTTTATCAAAAATATATGAATAAAAGGTTTTTTAAAGCATTTTTTTTTTTTTTGGATTTTATGATATGTTTAGATCTTTCCTGATTTACCATCTTTTTTATTAGAAATATATCATTTTTAGGTTGTCTAATACGAATGTGTGAAATGATGTGTTGCATGTTTTAGGTGTATGTGCTTAAGGTTTTAAAAAATTCAACATGTATAATACAGGCATGTATAAATGCGTTAACACATACTATACAAGGATTACAATTTTGTCCAAAGTTATTTAGATGGTCTCCGTCTAAAGCTATGATTAAACCGTTCGATTCGATTTATATGTTTATCAACTGTGATAGTGTGTCAATTCACTACTTGCTCCAAGTCTTAAGGGTGAAAAAACTTTGACTAATCCTACTTAATTCTTTAGCCCAGATTAAAACATCCAAACATGAGCTTCTTACCGCTGATCAAATTTTAATCTTTGTTATGTTGACAAATAGGTCGAAGAAGAGAAAAATATACTTTTTTATTCTTAATTTCAATACAAAATCTTAAATATCTAAATTCAGATATTTACTAAAAAAGTTGACTAGTATAAATAGGAAGAATGAAATAATTTAATTTAACGAGCAATATAGAGGACTAAATGAGGGAAACTTTTTTTGGGTTTACGTGAATAATTTCAATGTTTAAAAAGGAAATCCACACCGAGGTCGACGACCAACCCACGTTTTTGTATTGGTCTTCTGCGGCTAGAACTTTATAATGCATCTACGAGCAAATGAAACAATTTGGAAAAAGAAATACTAAAATAGGGCTTTGAAAGAGGAGGGATCCATTGACAATTGTTAACTTGACAATCTTGACAATACCACTTTTAAAAAATTTATAAAAATCATAAAAAAAACTTAAAAATGAAAAATAATTTATGAATGTATTAATTGACTTATAGATTGATAGTGTTTTTAAATTTCAATCAATTTGAACATCGTTTAATGACTTATCAAAATTTTGTACACTTTTTAACGGTTATCATTAAGCGGATCTTTAAAGAGCTATCAAACGTCGCTTAAATTGAATATAATTGGAAACATAATCAATCTATAAGTAAAACAATAATTCCGTAAATTTTTCTATTTTTAAGATTTTTTATGATTTTTGTAAATTTTTAAAATGTGACATTGTCAAAATTGTCAAGTTAACCATTATCAAAATTGTCAAGTTAACCATCGTCAAGTTAACCATTATAAAAAGAAATACTAAAATAGGGCTTTAAAAAGGGGATTACACATTATTTTATTCCAATAAAAACCGCACCGGATCCCAACTTTGGCAATGCGTCATTTCATACTTTGAATAGAAAAAAAGACGAAAGGGCCCAACGGAATACAGCTATTTCATTCTTCACACCACTTTTATACCATCCAATCCTTACAAAAACACATGACAAAATATAACCTTTCCGCACCAATAGCCACCTGCCACACCGTAAATCGTAAATAGTCGTAGAAACTTCGAAGTCAACACACAGAATTTAAATTAAACGTTTCACAATTTGAAAACCGCTGAAAAAAAAGAAGAAATTTTTTTCACGATCCGAGAAAAAAATTAAAAATAGGATCCGAAACCACTGATTCGTGCAAAAGAACCGTCGGATCGCCTTAAGATTCGTACAGGACCAAATCTCGAGACGATCCAATGGCCCTTGTGCTTCATGGCATATTTTTTTTAGGCAGAGGATCTGAAACGCAAATTTTATTATTATTATACCATTCAAATCGCGGCTCTTTCTTTCTTTGCAGCCAAAAACTCTCACCATTTATTTCTCCCTTCGTTTCGCTTCGCTTCGTTTCGTTTGTCAATTCAATTCATTCACTACTAATCAAAATTAAAAAAAATAGTCAATCAATCAACGGACGGTATTAAATCGGACCGATCGGGGACACGTGTCGGCAATCGGCGGTAGGGGTAGGGAAATCGGACGGTGATGGAGATGGAGAAGGCGTGGGGGACGTGGGAGGAGCTGGTTCTCGGCGGGGCAGTGCTCCGGCACGGCGCCGCTGCCTGGAACGCCGTGGCGGCCGAGCTCAGGTCCAGGACCCGCTCGCCCCATCCTTTTTCCCCGCAGGTTGACTCTTCGACCCGACCCCCGTTTGTTCTAACCTAGGGTTAGGGTTAGGGTTTGTTCGGCCGGGCAAAATTGCGACTTGATCCCTGTTAAATTGTGTGGTTTTGGGACTCTGGACTATCTTTCACAAGGAATCAATCAATGGGTTGAATGTATTTGTATGAATTGATCAAGAGGAAATTAAACTCTTATCTGATATTATACCAGCATTGTTGGTTCTTGGAATTATGAACAAATTAATGAAATTGACCTTGTTAAAATGATGTACATGTCAGGTTCTATGGTGACAAACATTTCTGATGTGTTAATTTCATTTATCGGAACCAATTTTGCGAAACTGAATGGGAATTATGTTGGGGGAGAAAAATAAAATAGAAAAGGGTTAGAAGATGCGCTATTTCGGACATATGCCATGAGATTTACTTGTTGGTAATTAGTATCTAGTTCCAGAAATATGAATTGAGTTACCGAAGTAGCCTGACTATTTCTGGGAGTCGCTAGGGATAATTATAGACTTTGATTTTTAAAGAAGCATGCCTAGTTAAAAATAAATTAAGCACTACAATTAGTCAATTATGTGGGAGTTCTTGAAAATAACTAAGGCTGTTCGGAGAGTTGCAAAATTTGCAGGGATATATCTGGGTGGTTAATTTGTAGGATTCTGCTAACAATTCATTTCATTGGTGTCTTTGAAATTAAATATCTGAGTCTTTCTGATGTTGAACTTATGTTGATTATAGGAATGTGAAGCAAAATTTACTCAAGTGCAACAACGGTACTCTGGTTCTGAGTAAGTTCTTTTCGTATCCTTTTGCTTTATTATTCTTGCCAGAGACCTAAATGCTTTGGAGTTAATTAATTCTGAGTTTGTGTTGTTTTAAAAATCATTTGGTTTCTTTGTTTTGTAAATTTTCAGGACATGGTTTGAGGAACTACGCAAGCAAAGAGTCGCCGAGCTCAAAAGGGACCTTGAAAAATCTGACAATTCTATTGGGTTAGTAATACCCTTTTAAAAATTCATTTGAAAACTTTGTGAAAATTATGGGCAGTGGATGATATCCAAATTGAGATCAATCAAATGAGAAGATGCTAATTTTCTCAGTAATAATGAAAAAACACTGCAGATCGCTCCAGTCTAAGCTTGCAACGCTTAGCTCTAGTGGTACTGAGACTAATTCTCATACCGAAATTACTGGTCGTGATATCGTTTCCTCTTCTTGCAAAGAGTGCCAGTCCAACTCGGACTCTGTTTGCAATTCCCAGAAGTGTGAAGATACTAGATGGAACTGGGGCTTGCAAAAGAAAAGGGGAAGGAGGAGAGAGAGGAGAAGAGAGGATGCCATGGATTGCGAGGCTAACTCCAGTTCACATACTGAGAAACAAGGTTCCACCGAAGTAGGCGTCACTGAATCAGGTAGTGTGTCGGTTAAGAATGAGGACGAAAATGTAACACGAGAAGATTTGGAGGTTATATTTAAAACAATATTGGAGAACAAAGAGTGCTCCATTTTCCAAAAGCGGCTTGAGAGCCAGGTTAGATGGATTTATGGTTTTATTTTCTTTTATTCTTTAATTTGCCAGTATATATTTGGTAAATATGAAGTGGTTATCGTGTCCCATTGTTATATTCGTCTACAAAGATTTCAAGTAAATAATATGACCTCGGTGAATATCCATTTTTTTTGGGTTTAATTATATTGTTGTCAATCATTTTTCAATAAACTGTTGTGAGTTTAAAGCTGGGAGTTATGTGGGTGTGTGACTGTTATGATTTCCCTTGTGATCCTGGGGTAGTGGGGAAATTTAGTGCTGTTGATGATATGGTTATTTTTTAATTATATCATTTTTGGCAGTACATTTTGTAAATCCATTTGCAGCGATAAGTGATTGACATAATAGTGCGCAAAGTCAAATGTGACATGGTTAACATGGGAGATTTAATAGTCCTATGTCTTGTTAGGGTAGATATTATTAACATTTGTGGTAGAGATGCCTTCCTAAGATATATTATAACTACTATTAACTAAGCTATATCTTGAATAAATCTTATGCTCCATCTCAGAACTTCTGTTGTCTGAGTTTATTTGGGCCTGTTTTATACGCTTAGGGGAGCGGTTGATTAGTGCTGTTTTAAAGTAAACATTAATATTCACTCTTACATAAAATGCATTTTGTCATGCAACTTCAGAAAAACAATCGATACAAGAAGATGATTCGCAGACATGTAGACTTACAAATTGTAAGTTTGAAGCTTAGCAAGGGCTTGATCTCTTCTCCAAAGGAGTTGCTAAGAGATCTACTTTTACTTGCAAATAATGCTTTAGTTTTCTACCCAAAATGTTCACCTGAGCACAACTCGGCAATCATTCTTCGCAACCTTTCACACAGAACCTTGAAAAGGATTTTGAGTTCAAGCTTTGGTCCAAACTCGAGTTTGAGTGAAGAGGTTGAGCCTGAGGAACCTCAAATCAAAGAGGACTGGGGCAGTGTGAAGGAGGAAAACAAAGAATTGGATAAAGATGTGCCAATTAGAAACAAAGAGGTCGATAATGAGGTATCTAAAAGTAACAAAGAGTTGGATAAAGATGTCACCTGCAAAAACAAAGAAATGGATAAAGAGGTACTTGGCAAAAACAAAAAATTGGAAAAAGAGGTAACTAAAAAAACCAAAGAATCGGAGAAAGAGGTACCTAGCAAAAACAAAAAGTTAGAAAGAGGGATAATTATCAAGACCAAAGATTTGGATAAAGTGGTACCTAAGAAAACCAAAGAATCGGAGAAAGAGGTACCTAAGAAAACCAAAGAATCGGAGAAAGAGGTACCTAAGAAAACGAAAGAATTGGATAAGCAGGTACTTACCAAAAACAAGAAGTTGGAAAAAAAGGTACCAAGCAAATCCAAAGAATCGGATAAAGAGGTACCTAGCAAGCCTCTGAACAATACTAGAAGTGGAAAGTTGATAAAGAAAAGAACAGCAGATCGGCCAGCAAGAGGAGGAACCCAAAGAGGGGTTCCTAATGGAGGAAGGAAGAGAGCTAGAAGATGACCAGAGGCGAGTTTTTTCTTTTTTCATTTTTTTTGTCACTCTTGTGTTTGCTTGCAGAATGCATAGGCAAGCTCTTTTGTTGTAAAGATTCAATCTCCTGTTTAATGTTGTAAGTTTAAATGGGAAATTCTATGTATTCTTCCCTCATTTCTCATACTGGTACACACTGACACAACTAAAAGTATCTAATCGAAGCTGATTGTAAGCTTTTGCACAGAGCAAAGTTTTTATTTTTAACGCGTTATGCATATGTAACTCATGACTCATGAGTGATGAATCCTGTCTTGATGCATGAGTAGTTAGATCATGAATTCGGCACACATTTATCTGTTTTATGACTTCAGAACAACAATTTGTTATCATCAGTTGTTGATATTGTTGATTTATTGTGCTTTATTTGGCACCAAATGATCTACTGATGTTCCTTTGAATGTTAGCAATTGATGAATCTATCTTTGTAAAACGCATGTTTCAAGTAGGAAATGTGTACTGTACCCAAATTTAGTTATAAATGTTTCTTGTAAGGCTTCAGTTGATGCATAAGGATGTATATATGTGCGTTCCTTGTTTCTATTCCATGTGTAAGCTGTAAATGATTCTGGTCATTTAATTGTGAAAACATAATATTTTGGTACCGGTGGTTGAAAGTTGATTTGAAATAACATCATTTTTTTTTTTTTGGTACCGGTGTTTTCATGAGTTCATATCCGAAAGATTGCATCTTTTGGTACCGGTGGCTGAATAGTTGGATGGTTTGTAAAAGAAGCATTAAAATAATTCTTTCAGAATGAGGTATTATTTGGAATCATGATTACTAAGAACTCTTTTCAGAGAAAAAGGGGATTGTTTCTCATTTAACATGATATTAAGAACATACCATCTCATTAAATAATTCTTTCAGAATACTGGCACATACCATCATCATAATCAAAATGCAGAAAGGCAAAGCATCCAAAAGGCAAATGTACAATGAGATGGAAAAATAAAAGCAGAAAATTCTAAGTATAATGAAAATATGAAATGATTAAGAAAGCTAACAAGGGGTCATAATAAACATCAATGATTGATAAAGCTAACAGAAGGTCACAACTGGTCAGGTACACCCAAAAGCAAATCCCAATAAGCAATAACCAATTTCTAATCATCACTGTTTTTCCAGGCCTCTTCTAATTCTTCTATTGCAAATTCTCAAAAAAAAAAAAAAAAAAATTCTTCTATTGCATCCATGATCCATGTGCCGTTCTTTGTAAGTTGTTAAAAGTAATAATGTAATATTAGTACCATGGCTCGAGAAAAAAAATACACTCGACAGTACATGAACAGCCTGATGGGATCCGATTTTATGTAATCATTTTGATTACTTTCATACTTCCATGTACCTTCTTTTTTTATATTTAATTATCAAGTGTACCCATTTTGTTATCTTCAATTATTGTCACATGGCATGGGAAACGCAATTTCACCATCCCTTCAGCAACTACGGGGAAATAAAATAAGAGGAAGTGAGAAACTGTTACATACCAAAGTTCATTTTCATGTTGAATGCATCGATATTCATTTTAGCTCATTAAATTATTTATTTTTATATATAAATATTAGTACACTTTACAAATTAAGTTGCACGGTAAAACCACTAATTTGAAGAGGAAGGATCTAATAATTATGAACATTGGTGTCTATGGTAACCATTTTTTTATTTATGCATAAATTAAAAAATCTAAACCGTTAGATGTATTATATATTACCTCAATAATATATACATAAAAAATGATAAAGTTTTAACATTGTTTTGATAGTCATCAAGAGAGGAGAAGAATCATAAAACTTGAACTGTTGATTTTTGTTAATTCTTGATGCACATATAAATAAAATCAAAATGATATAATTTTTTATATACATATAAAATATGATATATAAAACATATTCTATCAATTAGTTTCGTTATTTAAGAACTTAAAATGTAGTTATTTAAGATTTAATTTCACAGTCACTGATCGGTCACCAAAAACATGGTTATTTGCTCCCTCTAATTTCAATACATACACATTTAATACATATTTAATATGAACACTGATACAGTCGATATCAATTTTGGTATCACTTCTTATATCTATGACATTTTTCTAACGTAAAATCAACACTAAAAAGCAAACACAAAAATCGAATGGTTAAGACTTAAGACTAATCTAGCGGTCCCAAAAGAAAGTCAACACAACAATACAATACAATACAAGCCTTAATTCATGTGGGCCAAACCCAAACGCAACACCATAACAACATTAATCAATCAATCCTCCCATTCACAATCACAATTGTACTTCCACAATTCTTTATTCATTCCAACTCCCCAAAACGGCCCACCACAATTAGCGTGCTTTTATCCTCTGCTGCGCAGCGTTCTACTGCACAGAAAATCAACGGTACGGATTATAGGAATGTTTTCCAGATTGGGTTGCACGATTCTTAAAGCAAATCCAATGGTAGACGACTACTGCGCACTAGAGGATATGAAGTGACCACAATACAAGTATACGACAATTTGATCGATGCTCCGAAAAAAAGGAATTCATATCCCCTGCTTTACTGCATTATGCAGTGCACAGCATCAGCCGTTGGACTGTCTCGGAATTCGTTCCAGCGCGGATCTCGAGATAATCCAACGGCTGAAGTGCGAACTGCACAATGCAGTAAGTTAGGGGATGAAACCCTCCGAGAAAAAGGAACAAAACAGAGAAGAACGGAGTGCTCATCCTCTGTAGCGCTGCATAGTGTAGCGCGGGATGTGAACCGTTAGATCATCTCGAGATTCGAGCCAGCACAGAACCCGAGATGATCTAACGGTTCACATCCCGCGCTACACAATGCAGCGCTACAGAGGATATGAAATCTCTTCGGAGCTCTCTTTCTGTGAGTCACCGAGTTTCACTCCCCTTCCCTCTTCCCTTCCCTTCCCTACGTTTTCCTTTCTTGCGAGGCGTAGGCGCTCAGCTGCACGCACTCCCCGGCGATCGCCGACTCGGTACATTCCTTTTTCTTCTCTAGATTGATCTTCATTTTCACTCGAATTTGATCGAATTTGATGGAGGGACGGATTGTGATCGAAACCATATGTAAATTCGGTCCAGTTGTGATGTTTTAAGCTTTTAATTGCTGCTGCATTATTAACCCCTTGAAGGTGATCATTGTGTGTAGTTAGGATTTACCGGCCGGGTTTTGTGTGATCTCTGAAGGTGGCAACACACAAGAATTGACCCAAGTTCTTGTGTGTTGCCACCTTTGGAGATCACTGATTTGTGAATGTGATTGGAAATTTGGAATTTATTTATTTGTGGGTTCCTCTTTCCTATCTGAAGCATTTCGGTGTATTGCAGACTTGCAGTGTGTCCGGAGTGTGGAGTTTGGACCGAGATTGTTGCACGATTGATCATAAATATAAAGTGTGTATAGAAAAGGTTTTAGCTTCATGCTAAGGTTAGTGTTTTTATATTCTTCAATTCTTCAATACTCAAATTCAGTTGCGTCTTTTATTTTTAGGCCCATATTACCGTATTTCTGTATTAAGTTAGATTAGTAAAAGGAAAATGTTCCGGATACCACAATTGATACCAAAATAGATACCACCATATAAAATTAATCTAACATTAATATGAAACATTTTGTTTAAAGTCAATCTGAAACTTAATAAGATTAAATGAAACACAAATGATATTTATTTCTCTTTTGTTGCTTTTCACTTCATCTTGCTCTCATATGTTCTCTTGGCAACTTTAAGGTAATATTTATGTGATTTAATAGTGATTCAAGTAGATGATTTAATTTTATGATTTGTTATTCAACTTAACACTAAAAAGTTTCAAGCTATCATATTAATTGTTTCAAGATAACTTGTTAATGTTTCAATTTAGATATATTTTACATTATAACTTGGTATCTATTTTGGTATCAACTTTGGTATTTGTATATCTGAACCCTTAGTAAAATGCTATTGTATCCACAATATTTGGCCTTTACCTTCCCTTTAGTCCTAAATGGTGTAAATTGAAGCAAACGGTGTCAAACGTTGAGTATAAGTCGGTACGCGTTGACTTTGGTAGTTCAGTGTGGCTATTCAGATGTTGTTTGGTTAATCTTTGAGTTGTTTTGAATGGTTTGGTACCTTTTGCATCCTGTAGGGTGTTAATTGTGTAAGTGAGAGATTATTGTGGGTACCAATTGGATACAGCAAGTTCTGGGTGTCACTTTCACAATGATTTTACCTCTTAACTCTAATACATATTTTGGTGCTGTAATTTACTAATCAGGGTTCGAAGTGTAAGATGAGATCAAAGTACCTTATAATCTTCTGTGGGGCCTTGATCTTAATCTTCTATAATATGCAAAATTACCAACATGAGGAGATGATGGTAAATCTCACTTCATTTCAATTCATTTCATTTACATTTTTTTTTTCTTTTTTACATTTGGAGCTGTAACTTACAAATATTTTAATATGATTGTTCATTCTTTCTTTCAAAGTATGACCGGAAAGATGAATCTAATTTCATTCTGTAAATCTGTGCATTAAGCAAGCGCATCCCTTGGCTAAGGAGAATTACTTCTAAGTTGCCATTTGTTTTTTTACTTTATTTGCAGTTGGAACAAAGGGCTCATCCATTTGACTCAATAATGGTATTTGCTTCTATTATTTTTTCAATTTTTATTTGTCATGTGGAATTGTGGACCCTTTTGCAAATCAACCCATATTTTGACAATATCTGGAATTCTGGATAGCTCCAGCGAACATTAATTAAAGAATGCTGAAGCAATTTGCAAAAGAAACCTTACTTTCTGAGAATTGCTGTAGTTCCTTATAGTTCTTTGATGATTTCAGGAATCAAACACAGAAGCTGCCAAAATTGGTTTTCTGCCTGATGGGATACTGCAGCCCCATACGGACATGGAAATGAAACCTCTTTGGGTCAGTAAATCATCACGATTTAAGGTCAGCTTCAAATCTCTTTCTACATTAGTGGATTTAGAATTAACTTAATCACAGTGACATGTTAGGGTGCAATTGATCTTAGAAAACTTTATCTCTGCTGATTGTGTGTGAGTGTGTGTTTGGGTGTGGGAGGACTGAATTTTTGATGGTACAGTTACAGTTTAGATTTACTATTATATTTAATGTTATGTAGCTCCAATATAAATACATAACAAAATACTTTTAATTTCTTCTTTGTTCCTGAAAATATCGAGGTACATAACCTAGATTTGGGCTGCTCATTGATTGGGTCATCTGCTCAGTATCTTTTGAGTTAACATCTGTTGTGGAAGTTGTGCATAGTCTTTTGTCATTGAAAAAAGAGAACCTTAAATTTTTCTTGTATACATTTGCAGGAGAGGAATAAAGGACATCAATCTTTACTAGCGATGCCAGTAGGAAAAAATCATATGAGAATTGTTGATTCTATTATATCAAAGGTATGAAGAAGATTTTCAGTCAGCTTTATGTATAAAAAAGAAAGCCTAACTTTACTTTTTCAGTTTATTTCAGAGAATTTCACGGTAATATTATTTCATTACGATGGGAATGTTGATGATTGGCACGGTTTCAAGTGGAGTCGAAATGCTATCCATATATCTGCCATTAATCAGACTAAATGGTAAATTTTTTTATTTTGGGATTCTTCTTAAACTACCCACGTGTAAGTTTATACAAAGCTCACAATTTTTTCTTTATTTTTTTATCATTTATCGGGATACATGTAGTTGATGGGATTCTAGCTGGATGCTTAATAAAAGAATAAAAAAACGAAAATTAATAAGTTAAAAAACTGGATATCAATAATTGCTACATAAATTCAAACTTTTTTAGGCCACATTTTTTAGCCAATGAAGCGGCTCTTTACCGTATTTTGATTTTGTTTTCCCACATTAAATCATGCAAAGTCTCAATTTTTATTTTTTTTCTAGGTGGTTTGCAAAAAGATTTCTCCACCCAGATGTAGTGTCAAAGTATGATTATATTTTTCTATGGGATGAGGCTGCACAGGTTGAGAACTTTATACCTTCAAGGTAAAATTGAATGTGTGGTTTGAGAATTTCACAAGACAGTACTGTATTATAATTGGCCCTCTATTTTTTTATCCTGTTGAATATAGAGACTCAATAAGTTATATTTCATGCAAATATGTATAATGTTATGCTTATATCTAAATTAAAACCCAGCTCATAATAGATGATCTAGTCTAATTGAAAATATATCCAAATTACTGTTACTTCTTTTTGTATTCCTAGATTTGTTAATACCACAAAAGCCAGCCTTAAATTTTTTTTATACCATATTACTTGAAATTTTAATGTTAAGAGGACAAAACGATTAAAGATTTAATAAAAATTTTCTTTTTGATTCAACTGAAGTAATGATTTATTCTTTCAAAG
Source organism: Cyperus esculentus (assembly GCA_030179965.1). Taxonomy (NCBI): domain Eukaryota; kingdom Viridiplantae; phylum Streptophyta; class Magnoliopsida; order Poales; family Cyperaceae; genus Cyperus; species Cyperus esculentus. The sequence continues at coordinate 2,292,269 of JASGLE010000035.1, read as the reverse complement.
AAACCACAAAGATGCAGACTAGAATACAGATGTGAGAATGGTATCGCTATGCAAATATTAAAATACAATAGAATGTTCTGTTGGAAAGTAAAAAAAAAAAAACTGTGCACATTTGCCTCATTGGATATTTAATGTTTTTACTCTTATGTAGGTATGTGAATGCAGTGAAATCAGAGGGATTGGATGTATCACATCCAGTGCTAGATCCAAATTCTCCAGAAATCTACCATGGAATTAATATTCGTTGGAGAAAGGGTTTCTCTCACAGGTGAATTATTTATCTCTCTCATATTTTTTGTATAATTAATAATTTATTGTCTTTTTCTGATGAAAGATTAATTTGTTTCAGAAGAAAACACAACAAGCATGAAAGTGGATACTGTCATATTGCTGAAGGACCTACCTGTACCAGGTGGCCTTTTTTTCTCAGATACTAGTATAAAATAAGAATGAAATCTGAAGATTTATCCCTTTTCTCAATTTTCCTTGTTCTTTCTAAATCTTTCAATGCAGATGGGTTGAAGCCGTGGTGCTGGTTTTTGTGAGGTCAGCCTGGAAGTGTGCATGGCATCACATTCAGGTACCATATTTAGAACCATTTTATAGTAATAAAAAAAATTCATTCATTGTAACATATAAAAATATTTTTGACAAATATTATTCTGCAGAATGACCGGATTCATGGATGGGAATTTGATGTTAGATTTGGTTACTGTAGTCAGGTTCTCAACATTCTGCTTTTAAATTATCACCTCTTTTTGTTCCTTTTGGGGCTTATATTATGGCCATTTTGACATCAATTTGGAATTTCAGGTATATAGTAAAAAAGAAAGGACACTGAAGTGAAGTTTTGGGTAATGTTTTTCATAGGGAGCAAACTAAAACCTATGACCTTGTTTTCGAAGTTCCGACTTGCAGTAGATCCGAGAACGTTGTGTTTCTCGGATTAAATAGATGAGTCAAAGGAAAGCAGGGCAAATCATATCTGGGGGATACGCTGCAACCATTTCTTGTATGTAAAATTGAGATTCAGATGTATATATGGTTATATAGAACAAGTAGTCTCAGAGTTAGCATGAAAGAAAATATATTGTATTGCCTTTTCTTTTTATCATTATTGCCAAAACTTTTTTCCTCTCGTTCACGTCCCGATTTTAGCGTAGTTTCTTTTATTCTTGGTATTCCGTTTTACTTTTTTTGTATCATGCAAAGGTGAGAAAATGAAGCTGTGGTTCATACTCTTATCTTAGCGTAGTATCAAATCAATTTTGAATTTTTGATTGATTCTTATTAATTTGCTTGGACATAGGAACACTGTATCATTCATTTTTGTGTGATTATGTAATTGATGAAGTGTTACCATCATACCATGTGGTCCGTCTTCTGATACATCTAATTAATTCATACCTCATTTTGCATGTTACACAATCAGAAAACGCAGGCACATTGATGGGGCTAAGCCCAGATAATTTATCTATTCGTACAGATATGTTCTATTGGAACTGGGAAGTATTAAGGGAGTGCTCATCCTCTGTAGCGCGGGATGTGAACCGTCGGATCATCTCGAGAGTCGAACCAGCACAGATCGCGAGATGATCCAACGGTTCACATCCTGCGCTACACTATGCAGCGCTACAGAGGATATGAAATCGTATTAAGGACATCACTGATTGGGTCGTATTGTCGCTATATCATTGCGTAATTGTATGCCCTGGATTTGGTAGCCGTAGTAAAATTGATTTAAGCTCTTAAATCAATTTTAAGTTACCAAACGGAAGTGATTTAAGGTATAGTAAGTTAACGCAGCTATATAGGTGTAGCAAACTAAATCACCAACATTTCACATCTTTTACACATAACATCAACTTTACTTCATCTATTTACTTTATTACCACCAAACACCACTGATTTAAGATAATTTAACGTTTTACTCCGCTTTAACTTACTACACTTGCCAAACGGGGGGATAGTGTGTTTTTTTTTTTGAGGAAAATTGTATAGTGTGTGTACTACGAAATTCCATCTGCAAGACAAGACTGCAACACGTTGGATTCTTTGCGTTGGTATATCTTAAATTCTTAATCAATTTGAAATTCTCATTTAAAATAATATAATCACAAAAATAACGAAAATTCTTCAACAACAACAAAGCCTTTAATCCCAACAACTTTAAAAGTTCTTCAAAATCGTTAAATATTAGCAAAGCAAAATTATTCGAGCTCGTTGTGGAATATATGAAACTAATCTAATTCGCTAAGTGCCCGAATCTAAGAGAAAATTAATCTAACTAGAGCTGTGAATTGGGCTTCGCCCCGAAAAGATAATATTACATAAATTAATAGATATTGAAAAAGTATATATATTTTTCATAGATATATCTTATTAAATAAATATTGAGCTTAACATATTTTCTATACAATATATTTATGCTACATATCAATTCGTATAAAAGAATACAAAGCGTTGCAAATATTTTGAGTCTTAAATTGTTCTTTAGATAAATTATTATTACCTCTTTAATGAAAAAAAAATTAATTTGAGCCATTTGATTGAGATATAGAAGAGAGAGAGAAAAAACTTATGGTTGAGATTAATGATGATGTGACATAGCTAAAAAGCTTAGAAACTTATCCCTCTTTCTAGAGTATGAATTTGCATTAACGTTCCTTGTAAAAAAAAAATCCATAGAAATTGAATTGTTAACAGTTAACACATCTGTGTGTAAAATCATGGGCGTGATCAATCAACCACACTCCTGCTTTTATATCCTTAATAATGGCTCATTCAGCTGGTTGCCCAATCCACGTCGTCGTATCTTTCCCTTCCGCGAAGCTGCAGTAGCACCATTTCTTACAGTACATCATAATCACTGTTGGATTGCATCAATATTCGTTCAAGCTCAAATCTCCAACCAATCGAACGGCATTACTTTACACCACAAGGAATTGGAAGACGCACTAACGCAGAGGATACGAGCTCCACACATAATAATAATAGTCTAATGTCAACAGTAATTTCTGAATTTACCAAGGGCACACTGGTAAAATCTATCAAAACAAGAAAGTGTAAAAAAATTACAGTAAAATCTATAAAGAGGGGTAACTCTTCAAGCACTTCAACTATGCCACATCATCAATATTATTAACCATTGATTTTGTTTAAATCTCTTCATCTATTTTGATCCAATGGTCTATATTTATTCTCTCTCCTATTTAATAAGATGATATGATATGTTTAAGACAAACTTTAATCTTTAAAGTGGTCCAACATTTATGTGGTATTATTTATAAATTATACATCATCATCACCATTATTCACATAAAAAATTTTAAAATTATATTTAATTTTTTAAACATAAATATTTTTATTTTATAAGATTTATTTTTTTTTTTATCATATTTCGGGCGAAGCCCCGAGTTACCGCTCTGGTATAAAGAAAGAAAGAATAGAAATCCGGTCTTACACATCGGACAAGCCGAGAGCAAACCACATCCCCTACTACTCAGTAACTTACACCATATCACTCCAGACGTCAGATTTGCTTTAAAATTCGTGCTCCTCAATCTCAAACAACCTCCTCTAAATCCTCATCGCCGAGTCGAGGCGCATTCAAATGCCGCGCGGCAGAGTGTTCATCCGCTGACTTACTGCATTGCGCAGTTCACAGAGTCAGCCGTTGAATCGTCTCGAGATCCGCTCTGGCACGACTCTCGATACCATCCAACGGCTGACGCTGTGAACTGCGCAATGCAGTACAGCAGGAGATATGAATTCCGCGCAGCAGAGGATGAGCAGCAGAGAAAGAGAGAGAGAGAGATTAAAACTAAAAGTAAAACGAAAACTAAGAAAGACAGAGTGATGTTTCTCAGATCCATGCCATTCTCATTCCCGTAGATAGATCTCTCGCGTCGCGTCGCGCGGACCTGAATCTGGCGGGGAGGAGGAGGAGGAGATCGGGAGATCGAGCGCGAGATCGGGAGCCATGGCGGGCGCGGCGGGCGGCTTCGTGACGCGGGCCTTCGAGGCCATGCTCAAGGAGTGCGCCTCCAACAAGAAGAACGCGGCCCTGCACAAGTCCATCCAGTCCTACCTCGGTCCGCATTCCATATCCCTCTCTTTCCTCTCTCTCTCTTGCAATTGTATCTGATTTGATTTGATCTGATTTGATTTGATGTAAGTGTGCATTTGATTTGATTTGATCTGCAGATGCTATAAAGGGGATTAAGGAAGAAGCTCCTCCGGCGACTGATGCCGTCAGGTGATCTTCTGTTATGCATTAACATCTGTTCATTAATTGCTGTGGGAATTAGAACCTGACAAGTGACATACGTACGCCACACATAGATATCTGCAAATAACATTATAATAACAACCTCCTGTTTTGATGGATCGGCTGTTAGATACTGGTAGATTTAATCCTGGCTATTTGAGATTTTTCGTGAGCATGTTAAAGTATGGAAATTTCCAAGCGTCCTCATTTTGACTATTTACACGTCCGTCCACACAGGCACATAATCTGTAACTCTTATTTCAGATTGTGTAACACTTTACTCAAATTTTGTAACAATGTGGACACTGATATTGAGGACACTAGATATGACCCTTAAAATATTGTCAAACAAATTGAAATACATTAAGTTGTTGTAAAAAAGTTTGATGCATGCTTGTTATCTTTCTGTCAGCGGCTGTAATAAAGAATTGTGAATAAGTTGGTCATTATGATTCTTTGGAGTGTGACGTAAGTTCAGTTTAAGTAATTGGTGGTTTTGAAAATTAATTAATAATGGGTTTTATTTATAGACCGTAGAGAATTTTATGTTTGGTAGCCATTTATAGACTTGAGGGAATATTATTGTTGATATATATAGTTTTTGTTTTATTTGTCTTATAATTTTAAAAGTGAAACCACTGATGCGTCGAAAGAAGAGAAAGAGACAGTGGCAAATGGCATGCCGATCACAGAAGTGCTTGCATCAGCAGGACGTGCATTAGAAGGGAGCCAGGCTGAGCTTATCTTGCAACCCCTCAGGCTTGCTTTTGAATCAAAGAATGTTAAGCTAGTTGAACCTGCACTCGACTGTCTCCATGTAGGAATTCTCTTTCTCAGTTTTTTTCTTTCTTTCTTTTGTTTGTTTTCTGAAATTTTGAATGGATTTGAAATGGAATTCATTATGGTCATGTTGTTGCTTGATTGCTAATACCAGTCAACCGCAAAAAAAAATGTCGAGTGAAAGATATTCGTTTACCTCATTAACACTCTAGATAAAAATTTTGTGTGAATTGGTTCCTGTCAAAGACAAAGGCTTGTAGAACACTAGGAAATGAAGTTGATCCTTGAGTGAGTATTTATGTGCCATGAAATGAGCTAGTTTCTCTGTTCCTTTGCACACGTGAATGCGACTTGTTATTTCTGCATTATATATATACACAAAAGAGGAAACTGTGTACCCATTTTAACCAAAGGACATGATACATGGCAAAATGAGGATTTTGTATACCCCTAATCAAAGATTCACTCTGATTTTTATTGTATTATACAGCATTCTCTTACAGAAGCACAAATATGACAAATTAATGTTTTGCAACATGTGCTTGAATATTTTTTTGTAGGTTTCCTATTATAATATGGCCATATCAGCTTTTTGATAAGTTCTGGTGTCAGTTCTTATGTTTGAATTGAGGTTTATGGGCTCGTGTGCACTATGGCAATATCCAATGATAATGTAATTTCCTTTCGTTTCATTGTGCAGAAACTTATTGCATATGATCATTTGGAAGGTGACCCTGGACTGGAAAATGGCAAGAACGCCCAATTATTTGCTGATATCCTAAATATGATTTGTGGGTGTGTCGACAATTCCACTTCTGACAGGTAACCGTTGCAACCTTTATATATTTTATTTTTAAATTTGTTCTTTGACATTTGCAATGTTTCATTTGAAATTAAATATGATTGGATGAATTTTCACAGCACGATTCTTCAAGTTCTAAAGGTTCTTCTTAATGCAGTGGCATCAAACAAGTTCAGAGGTATGTCCCATGACATTTGTGCATGCATGTTTATATGTTTGTCATTTTGAAATAATTGTTGACAAAATTTACTATCTACATAATGAAGTGCATGGAGAGCCATTGCTAGGGGTGATTAGAGTATGCTACAACATAGCACTTAACAGGTGCCTGACTTGTAAATTTTAATCAAATATTCATTGTAACTGCTGTTTAAGAATTATGGCTGAAAATTCCACTTTTGGGTTGTTTCTGCAGCAAGAGTCCAATTAATCAGGCAACCTCCAAGGCCATGCTGACACAAATGATCAGTATTGTTTTTCGGCGTATGGAGTCTGATCAGGTTTTCAATACTTTATATAACCTGTATGAATGAAATTACTTTGGCTTAATTGTCTGTAAACCCATCATTTCTGTTGTTGAAACATGTAGACGACCCCTTAAATAGTTAAATTATACAAGCCGAGTTTGAAAGGACTACTGTACTCTGATTGTAGTAGAAATAAGATATTAACAGAAGTGCCAATAATTGATAGAAGAGAATTAATGTGATTGTACAAATATTTCAGAAATAAAAAAAATATATGTGGACATGTACCCTAATTTAGTACTTCAAAGAAGCATATATGCTCGTCATATGTACTTTGTTGTTGAATTCTCTCTAGTTGACGAACAAAAAAAAAAAAAAAAAATCTAAGAAGTTTGTACAATTCACAGAATTTTTTTTAAGGAGGGATCACTTGACCACTGGAATTCAAAATAAAAAAATGATTGATGTACTCTTGAACTTTTCGATTGTGAGAGTGTTTTAATTTTTGAATAATTTGAATATCGTTTGATAGCTCATCCAAATTTTGTGCCATCCTTGCGATTCAACTTTTGACGGTCTTTGATGGACTATCTAAAATTACTTAATTACTTGAAATTTAGAAACATAATCATAATCATTCCACATGCTCCACAACATTCTTATAATTTTTTTTTTTTTTTTTAATTTTTGAAGATTTCTAAAACTTTTTCCAATTATTTTTTTAAAAAAGTAACAGTTTATTTTCAATATTACCAAGTGATCCCTCCTTTTAGATATATGCTTATATGTCAGAGAGGCAAAAAAACTACGGCAACCAAGAAGTTGAGGGGGTTTCGCTTACAATTGAGATCACACATATTACAAAGTCAAGAGGTACTTATGAAACTGAATCTCACTGTAGGTGATGGTGCCACGGCCAGATGATGTTCCAGAGAAGACAGTTGTTGCATCAACAAGTACCGAAAAAGATTCTGGAAATGACGAGATCTCAGCTGTTGAAGAAGATAAAGAGGAAAAAGTCACATTGGGAGATGCTCTATCAAGCAAAGCTAGCACTGAGGAAATTCCTACCTCAGTAGAGGAGCTTCAAAACCTTGCTGGTGGGGCTGACATTAAGGTACTTCCCTGACCCTGAAGCCCCTTATTTGTTCCTTTGCCTATCTACTCTAGTTGAAATTGATCACCTGTGACTCTAATTTTTGTAGACCTGGATTGATCATCTTTCCAAAATATTAAATTACTGTAAAATTAGTTATGAAATGGTTGAACCTTAAACTTGAAAGTCAAAGCCCATTAGAACAAATTAACCTTGAACCATAATTATTTGAAGGAAGAAGAAATTTTATACAATTTCTATTCAGTCATTTATTTTTTCTTTGCGTTTTCTGTTTGATATCACTAAAATTCTTTTTTGTTCCTGTAAGTTTCATATTTAAAATTTCTCAAGGTTTTTGAGAAGAATGGATTAAGAGGGGTTAAAATTGCCCAAAGTGAATGAATATTTGTTGTTGTTGTAAATAGCATTTCATATATTGTATAAAGGGGTGCTTAAGATTGTCTTTTGCTTGAATAGGGTTTGGAAGCTGTCCTTGATAAGGCTGTTCAGCTTGAAAATGGCAAAAAGGTGATCCGGTATGTAAAGGTTTTCTCAAAGTTTATAAAATATATATATATTGTTTAAACAAATTCCCTTTCTTGTTTTAATAGCGTAGTAAATTTTCTATTTCTTTGTTGCAGGGGAATTGATCTTGAGAGTATGAGCATAGCACATCGGGATGCATTGTTACTTTTCCGAACATTGTGCAAGGTTGGTGTCAAGTTCAAAATTACTTTGCATGTTGATGCAAACATGTACCAATGCACTAACTTATGTGTTTTAATATGAGCGCAGATGGGTATGAAAGAAGAGACTGATGAAGTTACCTCAAAGACTAGGGTTTTATCTCTTGAACTTTTACAGGTAATTCCTCTTCCATTTATGATATTTAGAGGAGTAGAGATTTATTCTCATTGTCATTTGTTTGTTGCCATTCAGGGTTTATTAGAAGGAGTAAGCGATTCCTTTACAAAGAATTTTCACTTCATTGACTCTGTCAAGGCATACCTTTCATACGCTCTTCTCAGAGCTTCTGTTTCCTCATCTCCAGTTATCTTTCAGGTTTCCTTCCTCATATTCTTTAATAAATGTAATGGCTGCTAGTTTCTTGTATGAATCTTGACATCTTAAACCTGCTATTACCCGTTCAATGCAGTATGCAAGTGGCATCTTCTCTGTTCTTTTGATACGATTTAGAGAATGCCTGAAGGTTTGTCAATTTGTCTTATATTATCTTGGTTTGTAATGGCTGCTAGTTTCTATCTTTGCTTTTACTAGTTTTCTTACATCTGTTAATACCTTTGTAGGGAGAGATTGGAGTTTTCTTTCCTTTAATAGTACTGAGGTCTTTAGATAGCTCAGACACTCCTCTGATGCAAAGAGCAGCTGTCCTTAGGTAATTTCTCAGGTTCAGTCTTTTCCAATTTTGGCTTCACTACCAAGTTTATCTTGCTTAGCTTATATCTGTTCTGAAAATTCACCGCATGGCAGAATGCTGGAGAAGGTGTGCAAAGATTCTCAAATGCTTGCTGATCTGTTTGTCAACTATGATTGTGATCTTGAGGCTCCAAATCTCTATGAGCGCATGGTGAGCTAATTCTTATTCGATTCTTATTAAGTGTAGTGAAGTTTTGAGACCTTACGGAAAATACTTGTGTTTCATTCAGGTGAATGCCCTGTCAAAAATTGCACAAGGGACTGTTACTGCTGATCCCAACTCTGTTACAGCAAATCAGATGAACTCCGTAAAGGGTTCATCCCTTCAGGTTCGTTTTATGCTTTATGCCAGACTAAAGTTTTATTACACAACAGGACTGTTGAGCATTTATAAATTTGTTCTGTTAAGTCCTTAAAATAAAAGTGTGCTTTACCGTTTGCAACTGCATACTGATGTCCTCAAAACAAACTCATTGTTGTAGTGCCTTGTTAGTATAATAAAATCATTGGTTGATTGGGAGAAAACGAGAAGAGATTCAATAGGTCATAGCACTGTTGTGCAATCTCCGGAAGATGCTTCGAGCCAAGATAGGGCAATAGAGGAGCCAAAGAGCAGAGAAGAGGGACTCAGTCAATTTGAGAAGGCCAAAGCTCATAAATCCACTTTGGAAGCTGCTGTCTCAGAGGTACTGCCATGGTTTAAACACTAGTACTTGATTGAATCCGTACCGATTGTTAATTACTGTTGTTTATTTCTTATTTATACATGTAGTTTAATCGAAAGCCTTCCAAAGGGATAGAGTACGTGTTGTCAAACAAATTGGTGGAGAACACACCTTCTGCTGTTGCACAGTTTTTAAAGAGCACTCCTACTCTGGATAAGGTTAATTTCCTGTAGACTTTGCATACTATATATTATTATTCCCAATCATTACTAAAATTACCCCTGGCAGCAAGTATGAAAAGATCCATGTTTTAGAAGTCCTTATCTTTGGATTCCTAAAGGATTAAAATTTTTTAACATATATGAAATTTCTATAGGTAATGATATACGTTGAACTTGAAGGACTTGTGGACGAGTTTGTTATTAAGTTATTTATTATTTATTTATATCTTTCTTCTATTTTCAGGTAATGATTGGTGAGTACCTGGGGCAGCATGAGGAATTTCCACTAGCAGTGATGCATGCATATGTAGAATCTATGAAATTTGCAGGATTGAAATTTGACCTGGCAATACGTGAGTTCCTAAAAGGTTTCCGCCTCCCTGGCGAAGCCCAGAAGATTGATCGCATCATGGAGAAGTTTGCTGAAAGGTATGACATATTATGTGCTACGTACTTTTCAATAGCCTTGTAGAAACTAAGTTCTGTATTCTCTAAAATAAAATTGGTTTGAATAAAACTTTTAGTATTATTACTATTATTATTACTATTATTATTATTACTACTATTATTATTATTAGTATTATTACTACTACCACTATTACTACTATGTAGTATCATCATTATTATCATTCATATTAGTATTATGTAGTATCATACTCATCATCACTATCATTCATATTAGGACTAGTTTTTCACTATTACCATTGTTATTACTGTTCTTTCTTTATTTATCTATTTTATCTTTCTTACGATCATGATCATCATTGGATTTTACCTGGTTTCATTTCTAGCCTACTCCAACTTGTTTGGGACTAAAGGCTTGGTTGTTGTTGTTGTTGTTGTTGTTGAATAAAACTTTTCTTGTTGTTTGAATTCTTTAGTATGTACCTGATATCATTCTTTCTGTTTCCTCTCTTGGAAGGTACTGTGCTGATAATCCGGGTCTCTTCAAAAATGCTGACACTGCGTATCTCTTAGCCTATTCAGTCATAATGCTCAACACAGATGCACACAATCCCATGGTATGGCCAAAGATGTCAAAAGCCGATTTTGTCCGCATGAACATGATTTCAGATGCAGAAGAGAATGCCCCAAAGGAACTTCTTGAAGAAATATATGACTCTATTGTGAAGGAAGAGATAAAGATGAAGGAGACTGATAGTGGCATCTCGGACCCCACTAAAGGCCGCACTGAGGAACGTGGACTTGTCAGTATCCTAAATTTAGCCCTTCCTAGGAGGAAGTCTAGTGCAGATACCAAAGCGGAGAGTGAACGGATTGTCAGACAGACACAAGCTATATTTAAAAACCAGGGGAAGATAAGAGGCGTATTTTACACAGCTGATCAAGTCGAGTTAGTGAGGCCAATGCTTGAAGCTGTTGGATGGCCCTTACTGGCAACATTTTCAGTTACTATGGAGGAAGGAGAGAGCAAGCCTAGGGTTGTTCTATGTATGGAAGGATTCAAGGCAGGAATTCACTTAACCCGTGTTCTTGGAATGGACACCATGCGCTATGCTTTTCTCACCTCGTTGATAAGGTACTTGACAACATCTTATTTTATTTTATTTTTTTTTGAGAAAAGTGGTCTCTGGGACCACCGATTCCATTATACCATGAAATCAAATCAGTTACAGGATCTAAGAAAATAGAAAGTACAGTCCCCATCGTACATAACACACTCTCTAGAATAGCATAACACCATTAGAGAGAATTACAATTGAAAAACTAACAACAAAAGAGAGCCATCAAGTTTTGGCAAATAGAACAAGGCAGTAAGCAATAAGCTGCAACAGCAATCTAAACAAAAGAGAGACTCCACAGCAAGCCCTGCACCACCTCCTGGAGTTCTTCAGCCAAATAAATGACCTCTTCTGTCAAGTTTTGGCAAATACTTGACAGCATCTTATTGTTAACTTAATTACTTGTCAAATAAATGACCTCTTCTGATGCTGTTAGATCAACAAGTGATGAAATGATTGTAAGAGATTACATTTACAGAGTAGGTGCTCCATGTTCTAATTGTAATTTAGATTCTCAGTACAACTAAATAACTTTGCTGGAAGGGTTGAAAGGACTTTGCAAAACTCATATCCAATCTTTCTTTGTTCTTTTCATTTCTTTTTTCTTTTTTGTTTTTTTGTTTTTTTGAAGTTAAAATAGTAACAGAAGAAAGTATTCAAGTTGGATAGTATTTATTTTCCTCCAGAGTTTCTCTTGCAGCTTGTCGAATTAACAATTTGTTTCTACGAATTCAGATTTACATTCCTACATGCCCCAAAGGAGATGCGAAGTAAAAATGTTGAGGCCTTGAGGACCCTGCTATCCCTGGCAGATACAGAAACTGGTGCACTACAAGACACATGGAATGCTGTGCTAGAGTGTGTGTCAAGACTAGAACATATCACCTCTACACCATCAATCACTCAGACAGTCATGCAAGGAATGAACCAGATTTCACGTGACTCAGTTGTTCAAGTGCTGAAAGAGTTGTCTGGCAAACCATCGGAGCAAGTGTTTGTGAATAGTGTGAAGTTGCCAAGTGACACCATTGTGGAGTTTTTCAATGCATTGTGTGGGGTCTCAGCTGAAGAGCTTAAACAGACACCTGCACGTGTGTTCAGCTTGCAAAAGCTGGTGGAGATCAGCTATTACAACATGGCGCGTATCCGTCTGGTATATTTCTAATCTTATTTTGACAAATGATTTAAATTTTTGTGTATGGTTGTTCCGGATTTGATACATACTTAGTCAAATGGATATTGTTTGTTTGCTGGAAAAAAAAAAAAAAAAAAGATTTCATTGTTAATGGTTCTGCTTGATGATGAAAACCAAACTAATCAAATGGACAAGGTAAACTGAACTATAAGTGACATGATGCACATGATTATGCTTGATTTTGTTACAAAATAGTACTATGTATTTATATATTTGAGTGTTAAACCTAATTCGCATAATTTTGAGTGAACCATTATATTTTATCAGTTTTATGTTGTCTATTGTTTTGAAATTAAGAAAGGATGAGTTTGCTTTCTTTAATTTGGTCTGAAGTAAATTACATCTGGATAGAACACCCCTGGTCTTGTGACCTTTTTTTTTTTTTCCACCTTTTCAAGTTAGTATTTTTTAAAATTTAAGACTACTTTTTTAGAAGGCAAGGTGCAACTGAAGTTGTCATACTTCCCGTTAATTTGGCAACCTTATGTTCCCGATTTTTGCAAACCCCACCAGTGAAATTTTCTAAAATTTGCAGCCATTGTGCGTAGTGTATTCTAAACCCATTTTCTGTGGCAAAATTGATTTGATGGTTATGTGTGTCAAACGTCATGTCCCTGCGGTTGCAACTTTTGCAGAACTCTCTTGCATCACAAAGTGTCTGATATGGAAATGACTCATGACCATTCTTCTCTGAACTCTCTTTTGTAGGTGTGGGCTCGCATATGGACAGTTCTGTCCCAACATTTTATCACAGCGGGGAGCCACACTGACGAAAAGGTGGCGATGTATGCCATTGACTCTCTAAGGCAACTGGGGATGAAGTACTTGGAGCGAGCAGAGCTGAATAATTTCACATTCCAAAATGATATACTAAAGCCATTTGTTGTCCTCATGAGGAACAGTCGCAATGACAAGATTAGGGGGCTGATAGTTGACTGTATCGTTCAGCTGATTAAGTCAAAGGTGGGGAGCATTAAGTCGGGCTGGAAGAGCGTGTTCATGATATTCACTGCTGCTGCGGATGATGACCAGGAGGGAATTGTTGAGAGTGCTTTTGAGAATGTAGAGCAGGTCATATTGGAGCATTTCGATCAAGTTGTTGGTGATTGCTTCATGGATTGCGTCAATTGCCTCATTGGATTTGCCAATAACAAGTCTTCCCCTCGTATCAGTCTCAAGGCTATTGCTCTTCTCCGTATCTGTGAGGACCGCCTTGCTGAGGTACATCCCGTTCCCTGTCAGTTATGTCAATTGCCAAACAGACAGGTCTATTCAGATTATGTTGGGTCGACTTTCCTTTTTGCCTTTTTCTGTGTGTTGGGTATTGGTGGTGGAGTGCCCAGATCAGGCCGATATTTCAAGTTCAGATTAGGTTACTTTGGTTGGTTTGGGCTAATTTTGGTCACAAGTCTGGCTTGACTTTTTAACTAAAGTTGTTGGATATTTGGATTTGGTAGTGTTCTGAAAAAGTTTTGGTTCTGTACTGCAAAGGCCAAGCTAGTTTTCAATGTTTATTCTGTACCTAGTCAGATGACCAGAGTGCTACTTTCTTTTTCTTTTTCTTTTTCTTTTTTAATTTCTCTTTTCTTCTGTTAGGGCTTAATACCGGGAGGAGCACTGAAACCAGTTGATGCTGGGCCAGATGAAGCAAACTTTGACATAACAGAACACTACTGGTTCCCAATGCTTGCTGGTTTATCAGATCTGACTCTGGACCCAAGACCCGAGGTAAGGAGCTGTGCGTTGGAGGTGTTGTTCGACCTGTTGAATGAGAGGGGGCACAAGTTCTCTACTGCCTTTTGGGAGAGTATATTCCATCGGGTGCTATTCCCTATATTCGACCATGTGAGGCATGCGGGCAGGGATGGTGTTATAGACTCATCAGGGGAAGAGTGGCTCCGTGAGACCAGCATCCATTCTCTTCAATTAGTTTGCAACCTCTTCAATACATTTTATGAAGAGGTTTCGTTCATGCTTCCGCCATTGCTCAGTTTGCTACTTGATTGTGCAAAGAAAACTGACCAAACTGTAGTATCAATAGCTCTTGGAGCCTTGGTACACCTCATTGATGTTGGCGGCAATCGCTTCAGTGACGCTGACTGGGATACCCTACTAAAGAGTATCAGGTACTGGGCTTTTCATCATGTGTTTGCTGTCTTCTTCCTTTTGTCAGTAATGTCAATAATACTGACATATAATTGGTTTGATATGGTAGGGATGCCACATTCACGACTCAACCCCTGGAGTTGCTCAATTCCGTAGGATTTGAAAAGTTAAGTGAAACTGGAGGTGGTGCTCACACCAGCAACTCTGATGTTGGGACTAACACTCAATCACATGCAGCTGATGAAAGTAATGTTCAGGCAAGCTCTGCAGAACCTGAAGGTAATCAATAAACTATATGCACAATGATTCAACTTACAAGGAGAGACTAAATTTGTATATTTAAGGCATATCTTATTAATATTTCTTAGGGACGGAATCACCGTCAGGGAGAGTACAGGGTGCAACGTTGGACAAGGCAGCTCCATCTTTTAGTCAAAGGATTATGGACAACCTTCTACTGCGCAACCTCACGACCAAATCTAGAGCTCCCGCTGAAGAGCCTGCTAGCTCTCAACCGGTACACATATTTCTCTAGCATAATCTTCTTTCTATCTTATTATTGGGAAAGGAAGTGTGACAATGTCAGTCCTGTGTACGTGTATCTGTATACACTGTATATAAATGATGAAGATTTTGAGATTTACCGGAAGCTGTTAATAGGCACAGGATACTTCTGTTCCTGATAAAACTGGAGAAGAAGAGGAAGAAGAAGATAGCCCTGTAATGGAGACTATTAGAAGCAAGTGCATTACCCAGCTACTTCTCCTTGGTGCCATTAATAGTATACAGGTACATTGTAACAAATTTTTATTTTTATTTTTTTTTCCTTTTTTGAAGTCGTTAGCATCATTTGTGATGCAAGTTCTGACTGTTGGAAAATGAGCAGGTGAATTACTGGGGGAAGTTGAAAGCAGGTCACAAGATGACAGTAATGGATATTCTCCTGTCTCTCTTAGAATTTGCAGCATCATATAATTCTCCGTCTAATCTCAGAATAAGAATGCATCACACATCAGCTGAACGGTACGTCGAGAAATTGCCTTCCATGTTTCTTGTCATTTTTGTTACTCTTTGAGTCAGCCACCTATAGACGTTCCTAAAGAATTTAGTGAATGATCTTTGGCATTGAAGAAAATTTATATTCATGGTACTATATTATCATGTGCAATATTTTATGATTGGCATGTGCAATATTTTGTCGGGTGGTTCTTGCAAGATGGTTGGATCTGATTTTTACCAAAGGAGCTGCACCGTTGTTTTACTGTAGTCTAACTAATAGTGACATATTTTATATTGCAAGTTACAATGTTATAATAATTGTTGCAATATACGATGGATAACTGATATTGGTGAAAAAAAAAATTAGATGCACAACATTTAGTTTTGGGTATGACAAAATATTGGCGATGTAATATTATTCTCTTTTTGAAAATAATAATTATGAGGTATTAAAACAGGCCACCGGTGAATCTACTCCGTCAAGAGATATCTGGCACAACAATATACCTAGAGATATTGCACAAATCAACCAGCAAAGAGTTGAATGGTGACAGTTCTGAGGGCCTCGAGGAAGAGAAGAAACTAAAGGGTTTAGCCGAGGAAAAGCTAGTCTCTTTCTGTGGGAATGTGTTGAGAGAGGCCTCTGACCTGCAACCTAATACTGTTGAAGCGGCTGGTTCCGCTACTGGTGCTGACATACACCGTGTACTTGATCTAAGAGCTCCAATCATTGTTAAGGTACACAATTTCTTGACGCCAACGTACAGTACGTGCTTGTTGTATTCCATAGATCATCATGTGATATATACATACTGTTTGTCCTTATGTATTTTATGTGGGGGAATACATGCAGGTGCTGAAGGGAATGAGCATTATGGACTCTGATATATTTAAAAGGCATCTAAGAGAATTTTATCCTTTGATTACCAAACTCATCTGCTGCGATCAGGTACACTAACCTTACAAAAACATTTTTTTTTTTTTTTTTGTGTGCATTGAGAAACTAAAAATAGTATCGTGTCATATATGCTGCTATTTCTTATTTCTGATTTGATAGTTGCATGTAATGCTCAACTTTCTAGGACAATTTGAATCTTTTAGATGACAACAATTTTGCAACCAAGTCAATAAGTTTCTTTTCTTTCACCTATCAAGCTAAATTGTTGTCTTTACTCCTTTTTCAAAGATAGCAGAAAGTGCTACAGTAAACACTATGACAAGTTTTGCTATAACAGATAAAGTATTCTTTATTTGATGCAGATGGATGTGCGTGGGGCACTCGGAGATCTTTTTACCACACAACTAACTCCTCTTATGCCCAAACCTGACAGCAGCAAAGCAGTGCATGCATTTTGAGGCACGATTACGTTGATGTAGTTGGCAAATTTTCGTTGTCTCTTCTTTTAGTCCTTTTCCTTTCCGGGGAGAGGCTTCTATATCATTTGTTGTTGTAGAACAACCATAGTTATAGAGAAATGTGAAGTTCTGTAATTGTAGGCTTGATTGATAGGACTATCTTTTTGCCGGAATATGCTAGTCTTTTCGTTGTTTCTGTATTATGCGGACTGGTGCGTATCATCCATTGCCATTGATTTTGCTTTACAATCTAAAGGGCTCTCATGTTTGAATAAATAATCTATGTGAGTTGCATTCCAAGAAATTTGATGTATTGAGCCACTGCTCGAGTTAGTATAGGCTCCTGCGTTCATCCGCGCAGTAATCAAATTTTTGTGTTTATATGTTTCTATGAAGTACATGAACAGCTATATATTTAGAACCTGTTTTAACGTGCTATATAAATAAATTTAACAAAAGTATTGTGTTGTTATCTAGAACCTGTTTATCACTTTTTTTTTTTAAATTTTTTTTACTACCTGAATCAAAGTCAGGAAACATTTTTAAAACTAAAAGTATTGTGTTGTTATCTAGACATGAAGGGACCAATTGACAATGTTTATCTTGATCATCTTGACGACGGGAATTTGATTGTTGGTTCCACATGATGAATTTAATGAAAATTTTTTGTATCCGCAAGTATTTTCATATGATGAATTTAATAGGAAACATAAATAAAAATTTTGAGTATGACAAAATATAATTTGAACTGTTAACATTTTACTCCGAATTAATTACTAACGTTTGCAGTTTAAAATGAAGTTTGATACTCCATGTACTCGTTATCTTGACCCGAGTTTTTATGGAGACTTGGGTTTACGTTCTCATTTTCAGCTATTCAGCTTAAAAGCTTGCGCTACCAACTTTTATTTCAATATTGTGAGCCCACTGGATCTCTTTCCAACTTTGCGCTTACCCTACTGGAATACAATGTAGTACACATCAAGTGGGTTCAATCTCCCCGGAAAAAGGTCATTAACACGATATGCATTTTGTTAACAATAAACTATGCTACGAGCCTACGAGCAATTGAAAAATGAGGTATAAAAACACATCAGACTGCAACAAAGAAAGTAAAAACTAAGAAGCCGAACTTCAACAGAAAGGGGTCTACATTTTTCATACATGGATCCTCATGAGAGAATAAGAGAGAGAGGAGCACAGAGGTAATTCACTGGGAGAGAAGCTTTGAATCGCATGCAACGATCTTAACACGGTTTACAGTTTCTTGAATTTCATCGCTCTTGAAAGCCGCATCTTGTAAAATGAATGTCCATACGTTGTCACAAAACCGGTATGTGTGCAGGTGCCCCTGTTTCATAGAGAGTCAACACCAACAGTAAATGATAATTCAAGAAGCTCGAAATGCACAACAGTGTATCTTTTATTTCCTTAATATGTGATGGTCCTGCCTCGTCAGACTTACCCAAATACATGCCTCGCCAGACAAGTAGATCTTTAAAGCAAGCCAGTGATATATCAGCATTTACAAATGGACATAGTTTTAGGATCTACTTTCACATGCATGCAAATGAAAAGAATATCATATAAAAATTCAGGCCTCTATGTTTCCTGCAATGGCTAGAGATTCTTATAGAGGATAATCAGCTGGCTTGGGTGAATTTAGTGCTGATCAGATAATAGAGCTTAAAACTCTTGTCAGTCGTCAGTTCAATTATTGAGGGTAGCAGCCATGGATCTCAAGTGAAAACTAAACGGGGATTAATTAGCTAAGATTGACATGCCCAATAAATCTTAAGCAAGTGATATTAGATAGATTCAACAGTTAGGTATGTACTCGTAGCGATGATGCAACACATTAAGATCCACTTTATCTTTAAAAATAGAAACATTAATTCTAAAAAAAGGGTACCTTGATAGTAACCTTGCTCTTTACTTGGTTCTCCAAAGCTTCTGTCATCGACTGTAACAAAAGTTCCATTACCAATTTACATATTAAAATACAGAACTAAATCTTCATACATTGCATTGGCCCCCTAAATAGAACTTCATTGGCAATTAACACTCAAAATAGTTTCCTCAATAAACCAACAGTTTGGATGTCTCTATTAATTAACTACAGGTCGATCTAGCATAACCTAAAGCCTCAACTTACTTTATGGATAGAGGAAAATCAGACAATACGTAGAATGAGAATATTTTTATAGACAAGTTTGAGGTAGTATAAGAAATATTGCACAGGTTAGCAAGCTGGAATTAGAATGAAAAGCATTGCCAAGGTTTGCAACTAAAATTAGCATGAACAGCATGTCAAGGGTTTGCAATTGGGCCCAAAACCCTACTAAAAATGAAATTAATTTTAATTATATAACTAAAGCTAGTTTTGGCTCGATAAACAATACACTTAATAGGAGCTACCAGTAGTCCCCATAATTTTTGCGCAATGAAAAGCCAAAGCTGGTTAAACTAGATTGCATACTAGACAAGCAGCTCACACCACCACTGACCAAAACCCCAAATAGAGTATTAAAACCAGAGCCAAATATCTATATCTCAATTAACTTGAATATCAATCAAGTATACTAATCAACCATTACAACAACAAACAAAAACTTTGGATATTCTATGCAACATTCATGCATGTACCTGAAACAAATTTTGCCTCAATTTGCCTTCTTTAAAAAAAAAATACGAGACAGATAAAATCTAGAGCAGTTAATAGAAATTAACCTTATCAAACTGAACAAGCACCTGAATGGCTAGCTCGGGGCTTAGTGTACCATTTGATACCATCTCATCTAAAGTCTCCGTCAAGCACATGCCAATTGTTGACCGGCGATAGAGCTCAAAAGTTGCCATTAGTTAAACCTGTGTTACCAAAGAGACTATCACTCAATAAAACAAACTCCAGCCAAACACATGCATCTTAGATAGGTTAGGTTTCAAGTGCCCCAAATTTGATATCTTACTTATCCCATCTGATTTTTAACAAGGAGAGCACATCAAATTTTGGTTTGTTATTTAAAATTCAGCCCTCATTTAGCTTCAATTGATCAATTGAGGCAAATATACACTGGATTTAGTGTATATTTCATACAAGTCTGAATCATTACTATGCTAATCGGCAGATATATGAATCAGAAACACTTTAAATCATTGGAATCTTTGGTAATTGACAGTGAATTGGGGAGAAAAATAAAACCACACCAAACCAAATCAGACCAGACCTGCTAAGAAGAATCCGTCCAAGCAATCAAACCCTAGCAGCAGCAGCGGCGGCAAACCTCTGTTTACTGGCAGCCTCCGGCGATTGGGGAGAGACAACAGACTCACTCGATTTATCTCTATCTAGCTAATAGTTTCAAATTCAAGAAAAAGGAGAGTAAAAGGGAACTCAAGATCGCAACTGAATCGCCACTGGTAACCCCAAATTCACATCCCCGCAATCAAGTTCTCACCCTCTCCAACCTCGATCCCTCCTCTTCCTCTCCTCCTCCTCCTCCTCCTTCAGATCGACCGCGACCTACGCTTGAAATCATCACAGATCAGCAATTCAATTAGGGTTTGGCCGATTCAATCCGGATCCCAATCGACCGCAAAACAGAACCGAGAGTGGGAATCAGGGAGATGAATTATTGTTACCTGTTGGGGGGCGGGGAGAGCAGCGGAATGATGAGAAGAAAATAAATGAAAAGCGAGGGAGGGAATTCAAGATGGGAGGAATTTATAGAGGGCTGGGAGTCTTTTATATGGAGAGTCGAGAGAGATCCGCGAATGGTCGTCTACTCGTCTTGTCTTATACGGGACCGACCGAGCAACCTCTGTTGGGGAGGTTAGTGCGTGGACTGCGTGCCTGTGGACCTTGAGGTAGTCTGCTTGGGTGTAGAGACGGATCTGGCATTTAATATGGTCGACACGGTCAAAGAATCAAAGAAAGTAATAGCTGCCCCTGCCTGCCCTATGAGATATCGAAATCACATCTCCTAATATATGGTATATGCCATTCTTCACATGGGCCGTTGGATCTCCCTCGAGATTTGTGCTGGCCCAGATTTTGAGGTGATCCAACGGCCCAGTGAAGAATGGCATATACCATATGTTTAGTGTTATGCCAATGGGGGCGGGCGGGCTACGGCGGGCGACGGGCTTGGCGGGCACGGACGGGCGGGTTACAGGGGATTCTGTCCCGACGGGAGACCCTTACCCGCCCCTTTGCCCGTCGGGCTTGGCGGGCAAGGGCGGGCGAGGGGTTTGGTTGGGCAGCCACGGAGCGCGGGTGGTGGGGCGGGTTGCCGGTCGATTAGGGCGAATTCTGGCGGGTTATGGCGGATTCCGACGGTTTTCCATTAACTTTATTTTATAAGTTTGAATAAGTTTCATTTTTTTCTAAAAATTCAAAACTTCTTTGCATATTCTTTGTAAACTTTTGTAATTTTAAATAAGTTTTATGTTTTCTATTTTGATATATTAAAAGAAATGAAGTAAAATATAATTTTAGAAACTAAGAAACTTGCAAGGGCGGGTGCGAGGGGCGAGCGCGAGGAGGAGGGGGGGGGGGCACGGGCGGGCGAAGGGCATGAGCGGGAAGGGCGATGACCGGCGGGCGGGTTTCGGGGGGCGACAACAAATATCCAGACCCTTGCCCTTCGAGACCCGCCCGCCAGTCTAGGGCGGGTGGCCCGGGATGGGCGAGAAGCACAACACTACATATGTTAGAGGATGAGCACTCTGAGATATCCAGTTGAGAACCTGAGATGTGGGCTCGTTCGGCAATCCAGGATCAAAATTTGATCGCGCTAAAAAGTTCACGTTCGGATGTCTTTATCCATTCAAAAGTGTTGAGAAAGCTTGATTAATGGGTTCTTCTTCCTTAAGAATCCGGGTAAAAGAGGCATTCTTGATCTGCACCAAGGAGCACGTGTTCGGAAGGATCAAGCGAGATCAAGGCATTGAGGAGGCTTGAGCCTCCTTGATCCACCTCTGCCAAACAGATTAATTCTGTAATCTCCAAAAAAAAAAAAAATAAAAGAAAAAGAGGTTTTTGACTCAAAAATAAAAAAAAAAGAAAAAAAAAAAAGATTACATTACATCTATTCTGCTGTTGGTATCGTTGTACAGCTATCATAAAATTTAGACCAATGTATTATGTATGTAAGGTACTTTTAATAAGCAAATTAATTAATATTAGATCTTGGATTATAACTGTGGAATACAGACAGAGCTAGGCATTGGAGGATGCAACCTCAAGTACTGGATTTTGACTTTTATTTTGATCTGATAGTTTAATTTGTGAGTTAAATTAATTAAACTAAACCTGTTTTGTACTACTAGTAAAGAGCTCACGCCTTGCTTTGGACTGAAATTGTTATTTCTTATAATAATTTTTTAAGATAATATGTAATGGACCTTATATTGAGAAAATTGATATGGACCTTAAATATTAATAAGCTGAGACATTAACGTCAACGGGCATTAACGTAAATTAATGGTTCCGATCTATCTAAGAAAATGATCAACGACTCATGGATAGATAACCCTTTCATATCATTTTTTTCCAATATGATTTTTATAGTAAGGATTAATTTTTGTGAGTTATACATCACTTCGAGGGTTATACATATCAGAAGAAGAAACATTCACTCAGTTCAGATCTTACTGCCTCGTAGTTACTGTCAAGCTTTGTTTTGGACAGACCATCCGTGACGAGACAAGCACATGTCAGTGGATAAATTAGACGGAACAGTTGGTACCATATATATAGCAGTACCATTTACTTTCTTAATTTTTTAATTAGATTAAACTTAGCAGTATATATTTAAATTACCGTTTGAGCCTTAATTTCAGGACATGATTATCAGCAGCATCCTTTGCTGGCCACATAACAAACCCCTCTACCACGCTTATTCAGCCTTGACTGATGAGAATAGTATCGTATCAGCATTTTTTTTTAGATAAAGCACCATGTCAATTATTAAATGAAATTAACTTGTAATTAAATTGTTTGGAGATCAAGCCAAAGCTTAAATAAATCTTGGCATCAGATCAACATGTGTTGAGGCGATGAAGCAATGTCCGGAGAACAACTGCTGTGGTTTATTCATACTCTAGAAAGAGGGGTAAGCTTCTAAGCTTTTTAGCTATGCCACATCATCATTAATCTCAACCATTAAATTTTTTCACTCTCTTCTTTATCTCAATCAAATGGCTCAAATTAATTTTTTTTCTTTTTTCATTAAAGAGATAATATAATTTGTCTAAAGAACAATTTAAGACTCAAAATATTTGTAATTCTTTGTATTCTTTTTATATGAATTGATATGTAGCTAAAAATATATTGTATAGAAAATATTTTAAATTTAATATTTGTTTAATAAAAATGTATATGAAAAATGTATATTTATTTTTAATATCTATTAATTTACATAATATTACTTATTCGGGGCGAAGTCTCGATTCACAGCTCTAGTAAACTAGAAAGATGGGTGGGTTTCAAAGCTTCTAAGGCATGCCACATCATCAATCTTCCTAGCCATTGGATTCATCGTTAACTATCAATCTAATAACTAAATTTATTTTACTTTCTTCACTAAAATTCCAAAAGGCATAGAGATATTAAGTGCTAAATAATTGGTGATATCTTGTAGAAAACTTCCATGTAATTATGTGTTACAAGTTTTCTTTTTTACTTTCTAGCACCAAATAAAAAAATTCCACATTGATTATTATAATTAATTTATAAGCATATTTTGTACTGTAAGGATTTCAAATAGTTATCACTTATGTATATTTTGATTATTTTCTTATCAATTTGAGTAGTTACACAAATAATAGCTATAAAACTAAATTAATCCCGTCACATATAATATAAGTTCACAACATCACATTGTTCGATTTTCTATTTTAAAGATTTATTGAGTGTATATGTTTGCAAAAAATTTGTAGGACCATAATACAAATATTTAATTGTCTATGAAAATAAACAATTTATTTTTTTAAATCATATTCAGGAATTCAAATATTTATTTTCATATATTACTACTTGTGCGGGCGAAGCCGAAATTCCAGCCCGAGTATAATTAAAGAGACATCTGCGCGCCTTAACACCGATGAGATGGTCTTTGTAAGATTTTCAATTTATTTTGGCTGCTCAATGACTTGGAACTAAATATGTGATGTCAAAATTTTAATTATAAAATGATGGTGAGATCTGATGGTGAATTATTCGCTGTTTATTTGATGATTAATAAACCACATAATTATGAATCTGATCATATTATGCTAATGAAGTTACCAAGAACGGAATAAATCTTTTCATGAATATGATCAAATTTTAACAAATACTTAATTTTAACAAATACTTAATTGAAATTGCATTTCGACATTTCGTTACTGGTTTATATACATACGAAATTTAATCCGCCGAATATGGATATAAATTATAAGTAACGCTTTCTTGATATCTTATGTCTTAAATAAAACATTCTATAACACTACATCCACCTTTCAAGTTCCAAATAAAACAAAACAAACTGCAACTCACAAAGGGTTATTACTTATTCGGCCCAAGAGCCCCCCCCCAAAAAAAAAAAAAAAAAAAACCTGGGTAAGGAATCATAAATAACTCTCCCCCAATTCACCACCATTTCCTCTTTCTTTGGCAGCAAGTTTCCTCTTTGGAGTTACCGACTGGGTCAAGGGCAAGAATCAGCAGTCTTCACTTCTCAGTGATCAGTCTCACCTCTTGTAGCTTAGACTCCTCTTTCTCTCTCGGAGCATTACTGGAAGCCTGACAGGTCTTTTTCTTACTCTGATGCTTAATTCGCATTTCTTGTGGTTTTACATTAATTGCTATAAAATTGATAAATCGGGTACTGGTAACTGTACTGTGTATGAGCTTGGTTAATAGTTACGTTTGTAGTTTTTACTGTAGTTGTGGTATATACTGTGCTTTAGATTTCTTCTGATCTCCAGCTTGTAGCTGAATTATTTGATTTCTCTGGAGGATGAAACCCTAGCTAGCTAGCTGCTGCTTTCATCGTTAAATTTCTGTGCAATTTTGACATGATCAGTACTATATTTTCTTGGTAAACTGCCTGATTGTGTTATTGGCTCGATCATGTGTTAGAGGTTTTTTGAAACTCCCAACTTTCCTTTGGTTACAGCTAGGTGTATCCTGTTCCTGTACTGATTTCTGTTTGGTTCCATCGCTGTAGCATCGTATGTACCAGTACACATGCCAGGTTTAATTTGCTACAGTTTTGCAACTATTACAGTTTCTTGTTGCTGACCGGACTGGTACAGGCTGCCAAAATGATTAGATCTCTATGAAACTCACTACTTTTTAATACTTATTGAATCAGGGGCCAAGCTATTAAGTCTGCTGACATGGAAGGAAGCGAAGCTCTTAAGAGGGATTGGACCTCTCTTCCACCTGAGGTGCTGAATCTCATTGCCAAAAAGCTCGAAGAAATCCCTGATTTTGTTCGATTCCGTGCTGTTTGCCCGGCATGGTCCTCCTCTATCCCTATCACCGATGTACCTGCACAATTTCCTTGGATTCTTGTGAGCCATCATAACAGTGATGAACAGACTCTAAGGTTCTACTCCATATCCGCAAACAAACAATACACTGTCCACTCTCCGAAACTTGTGAACAAAAAAATCTTTAGTTGGATGGAAGGATACTTGCCAAACCTGAAGAACAAGCAGCTCTGCCTTTTTAATCCACTTAACAATCACAAGATTCCCCTCCCATCATATGATTCTGATTCCTCTCCTAGAAAATTTGGTCGACTTATGCTTCGGATGAATCGTAAGGGGAAATCTGTGATTGTCAAAAAGTATGAGGGTCCAACATATAATTCTATTTTAAGCTTCTGCAATGTTGGTCAGGATAACTGGTGCCATTTAAAATTTCCCACTGAATATGGAAATGACATGCCATATTATCTCAACGATATGCTTTTTTTTATAAATGATCGTACCGGTGCTACACATGTCATGGATACCACTACCGGTGCTATTGCCTATGTTATACCATCAGTAGATGGTCTTGCAACAACAAAAAGAATAGACCTTGTAGAGACTTTAGGAGATATTTTAAGGTTTTCTAAACACGATGACCACTCTGGCAAAATTTGGTGGGATGTTCATCGACTGGATGCAAGTGAAAATGGTTCACGATGCTGGGTCAAGGTTACAAATATTGGCAATTATGCATTTTTCGCTGCTAATTGGAAAGGTGGATTTATGCTTGAAGCCAATGAATTGGCTAGAATCAAGGCGAATTCTGTTTACTCTATTTCTGCCTGTGGTAAGTGCGAAGGTCAATTGAGAAGGATTGACATAGAGACTGGTGCTACAGAAGTTCTTCCATTTCCCGTCAGTCCAGCAGGTTGGTTTGTCCCAGTTCTGCATCATCATTGACATCAGTTGATATGGTTGCAAGTAACTAGTAATTTGACTGTATTTTTCTACCTTTATGCTATATGAATGTATGCATTAGTTTGATTTTCTGTCCATAATTTGAATAGTATTTTCTCTATGTGGTGTATGATCACTTTATTAATGCTTGACTGGTTTCAAGAACTTGATGAAATCTGTAGGTATTTGTTTTGGTATACCTTATTAGCGATATACTGATTGTAGCAACTGAGTTCTTTAATTTTATTTTTTTTCTTGTGTACCAGTTGTGCTGTTGGTTATTCATTCACGTGAATTTGAAAAGACTGATAAACAAAATGCTTCCGACTGTCTCATTCAAAAAAAAAAAAAAAAGAAACGTGTTGTCTTGCAATACATTATGTCGGTATCATCTATGTACCGGAATTCACATCTCCTGCATTACTGTACGAGTTGAGTTGCCCGAAATTAGTGTTATAGGGGCCCCGTGAATTCCAAACGGGCAGCCGTTTTAATCAAACTCTGACCGTAATAACTAAATCAGTGGTTCTGATTGAATGGGCAGTTACTGCAGGGATTGCAGTACCGTAGAGGATATTCACCCCTATGTACCGCGTCCTATCTATAATGTCCAAGTCGTATAGCAGTTGTGCTATAATGCAGTTTCATAAAACTGGTGGAGTATTTCACTTATTTCAAAAGAGAAAAAAGGGCAAGTTTTTGAAATTTCACCAAGTTTGTTCCAAAATTAAAGTTTCTCGGATAGATTCATTATTATGTATGGGACAATATGGTTGCAGAGGAGCTGCTTAATTGATCCGTTGTGCCGATCAAATTTTAAACATTATGACCAGTGATGAAGCTTAACTAAAATAAAAAATAAAAAAATTTATGCATCGCTGCTTCAGTTTTCCTTGTTTCTCTGTTCCTCTGATCCTCTCTCTATATATAATGTTTCCTTAACCAAGCAAAAAAAAAAAAAAAAAAAAAAATCGTTATTCTCATCTTTGCCCGGTGAAAAGGTGGTTAACTCACAAAATTAAAAAAGTACAAAGCTTTATCTTTGAAAACAGAACCACTACCAGCTCTATCCTGAGTCCTACTTTACTGGACACCGCTATGTTCCTTCTTTCTTGGACATCTCATTTACCTTCTTGCACTCCAATTAGGCAAAAAAATAGTTCAAAAGCATAATTTTCAATTTTAGTTTGATTTCTTTGTTTATAGTATAGCGCTACTTTTAGAATATCAATGGCAGAACCAGGATGGTTTCGAAGGATTCGAAGGAGGCGCCGAGTTTTAGAAGGTTTTAGAAGTTGTAATACACATACATAGACGGTACATAGTCATTATAATTAAACTATCAAAAATTCAGAATATTTATCGAAAGGTCAGTGCTGAAGTCAGCTATCTCATTAAGTGGCGTAGCCAGAAAATTGTTGTGTGGGGTTCAAATATTATTCATGTAGTAAAATTAATATTATGAAAAAATTAAGAGTATAAATTATTAAGAACCTGCCTTTGGTCTAGTGGCTAAGGGTAACGCTATCCGTGTGGGAGGTCGCGGGTTCGAAACCCAGATCGGGGGTCTTTTATAGACATTTAAATTTGAGTAGCTTGACCCTTATCTTTATCTCAAAAAAAAAAAAGAGTATAAATTATTATTATGAGGTTCAACAATAGAATGATTTATCATAAATTATGGGTTCAAATATATATTTTCTTAAGAAAAACTACAAAAATACAACAAAAATGCATTATAATTGCACAATTTTTAAAAAGGAGAATTTGTATATTTGCCCCTCCAAAACCCTCCAATTGTAAGTTTGCCACTCTAAAGTTGGGTATTGCAAATTTGCCACTACAAACTTTGAGTACTTTGCATTTTTGCCATTAAAATTTTTATATGATCAAATTGCCCTCAATACCCTCCATGGCAGACCCGCGCACCCCCGGCAGCCCCCCGCGCCCCCCGACAGCCCCTGCATAGCCCCCCGCGCACCCCAGCACAGCCCCCGGCAGCCCCCCGGCAACCTCTGTATCTTGCTTGTTATACTATTTACCTGCATAATTACGTGGTCACCAAATATTTATTTTGTTGCCACCTATTGATGTCGGTTATAATTACACGCACAAGTTGCATATGACGCAATTTATTTTTTTGTCATAACATATCTAAAAGAGTGACCTACTGTCCATAGAGATCGCGTCCATCGATCCATACCCGCTGCGCTGGCATCAAGCGATATCCCCGTCACCCACTCCTTTTGTATAACAAATTTGAAATTAATATCCCGCCTACAGGAGAAAGAGGAGGAGCGCTGGGGGCTGGGGGCGGCGGGGGGTGGACGGAGAAAGAGGAGGGGTGGCGGGGTTGGGGGCGGCGGGGGGCTGGGGCTGGGGGCGGCGGGGTCACATTTACTACTATTTTTTGGTAACAAGAATTAGTTTTTTAGTAACAAGAATTAGTTTTTTGGTAACTACTGTTTCCAGGTATGTAACACCTATAGAACATTTCCAAAATTTTGAAATGGGGGGTAACAGCTCGTTTCACCCGAATTTGGTAACACTATATTACCAAATGGTAACAAACAAGCAAATTTTAGTAACAATCTGTTAGAAAGTTTGTAACAGTCTAGTATTTTTGTTCTGTGGAATTTAACGGTGGGGTTGTGGGTGGAAAGCAGGCGGGTGGAGAGAGCGCTGATGAGGGAGGAAGCGGTGAGGCGGGAGCAGCTTCCGAAAGAGAGGAGGGCGGAGAGGTGGGGAGGGGAGGGAGGGGAGGCGGGGGGAGGCGGGGGGAGGTTGGAAGTGGCGCAGAGGACGGCGCGGTGGGAGGAGGGGGGAGTGAGGACGGCGCGGGAGCAGCGGCAAAGATGATGACGGGGATTAATAACGAGTCGACTGTGTTTTTCACCGTGTCGCGAAGGGCCACGCGTTTTGTCCAGCGAGGATTATTTTCAACTATGGATCGATGTATCGTTTGACCGTGTGGACAGAAGGTATTTCCGCATATCTAAAGTCAAAATTGAAGACTAATTTGAACACCTTTTCATGTGCGAGACAAACTCTCAAAAATTCAAATTTACATTAGCATACTTTTTGCCGGCCAAAAAAAAAAAAGTTTATGAAGCCAAAACAAAATAATTCCAATTAAATTGAATTGCTTGAACCCTATTTTTTTTAATAATTCAAAAAAGGGATTATAATTAATAGTGAGACATGAGAAAGTCATTATAGACTCATCTCATTTGTTCTACATAGAAGTTCACTAAATTTTATCGGGTTCACAATATGGATCGGGTAAGAAATTGATACCCTTATATATGTCACGGTAAGGCAGGATCTGGTTGATGAATAAATTAAATTAGATAAAAAGAAACAAACAACCTATAGTAATTTCCAATGCAATAATTCTCACTAAGACTTGATTTTTTTTCGTTTAATATTTTCAATTCATTTATTTACGCAATTTAAGATTCTAAGGTTTATGAAATTAATCAATAAATGCTTACAATAAGTTTCTCTTCTTTCATGTGCTTTTGTTTGCAGCAGCCTTTCAGCATATTTTAACCTTATTAGTTATGACTTATGACTCACTCATTGGTTACGAACTCTCATATACTTAATAAAATTCCACCTTATAACTTGTGATTTTCTAATTAATGGTGTATGGATATATAACATAATAAATGAAGCGGTGTCGACTAATTAATTAAGGCGATTAACAAGAGGGACTGCAATTATTGAATTGAGAGATGGATGATA
This sequence comes from Cyperus esculentus, assembly GCA_030179965.1. Lineage (NCBI taxonomy): Eukaryota > Viridiplantae > Streptophyta > Magnoliopsida > Poales > Cyperaceae > Cyperus > Cyperus esculentus. The sequence goes on along the minus strand of JASGLE010000035.1, from coordinate 2,262,182 downwards.
TAAGCTAAGATATATAGGAGTTGAGACAAAATTCAAATTAATATTGCAAGCAGAACTAATATAATTAATTCGATATATACTCGCTCAGTTTTTGTAATTTTATTATTTAGTCACGATCAATTCTTCGTTTTCATATTTCAAATAGAGGGATACCCACTGGGCCTGTACATAGTATGATGTGGTCTCTGCCTCACCTCATTGTGTCACATAATTAGCTTCTTTTGCTAAATGAAAACAGGAACATTTTCTTGTTCGGTGGTGATCGATCATTCGATTGATTAATTTGTTTGCTATACATGTTAAATTTCAAATATAGGGAAAATTACATGAAAAATAGCCTTTTGCAAATTAGCAATCCACTCTCAATTTCACAAAAATGATAAAAGAAATATAGCTTTTGACGACCGAATCATGATAATATTGGAAAAGGTAAGCTTCTTGGATAAATTATAAGCATAAATTTATATTAATTTGTATTATAGTAAAACAACATTGTTAAAACATAATATGTTAGAGAGTCCCATGCATCTGTGATGAACTCATGAGTCTTGATCTTACTTCTAACTCACCAACTCAATTGCACATGGCTCGTTGATAAGACTTTCTCATTTGCAGCTAAACTAGAGTCCCTTACATTTCTGAAATTTAATTAACAAGTGTCAAGTACAGAAATGCTATGAACAGCTGCAAAATAGAGACACAAAGGGCCAGTTGCAGATTGCAATGATCACTGTTACACCAGTTAACCGTGTCGGAGTCTGCTATATATGAGCCTCTCATCTTAATATGATCTCTTAAACACATATTTTGGCCTCCTCCCATGTCTCTCTCAGGTTAGTATTCCTTTCATAGTGGATACAATGCAAAATCAGAATACAATACAGAGGAGATGATATACTATTCAAGTTTGTGATTTCATCTACAACTAGCCCTGACATCCTTCACAGAATTAATAAATTGAACATGCCATGTTATATATATAGTTGTTACTTCTCAGCCATATGCCATTTTCTTCTCAAATTCATTTCGTGTGATTGTTAGGTTAGTCACTTCAAATTTATTTATAAATCTATACAAACTTTTTACCTTAATTTCATACTTAATTTATGAGTTCGGATCGTCTGACGCACTGCCAAATTTACAGTGCGGATCCGACGGTGCGCTAGACTTCGGGATCCGGACTCTTACTTTTCACGGATCTCGAAGTCTAGCGCACTGTCGGATCCGCGCTGCAGATTCGGCAGTGCGCTAGACGATCCCGAGTTTTAATTTATATGCATAATTATGTGATTTTAGTCTTACAGATATTGTTGCCATCATAGTCGTACCAGGAAAAGAAACCAAACTGGACCGACTTCATTCCACCAAGACATAAAGGGTTATTACAATAGAATAAATATAACTTGTCACAAACAATGCCCCCAAAACACCCCAATACACTTAAGAAAAATTTACAAATATATCTCTCTTTTCAGAAAATTTTACAGAAATATCCTTTATTTCTAAGAAAATTTACAAAATTACCCTACTATGAAATTTTTTTACAAAAATGGCCCTCACTATCTTACAAAAATATACTTCCGCCCTACAAAATTTTACAAAAATGACCCTCTCCACCTATATGTCACCTCATCATAGATTTGTGTGGGCATTGTTTGTGGCATGGTATTATTGTCCATTACAATATTACTTGTCCGGCCCAAGAGCCCCAAAAAAAAAAAAAAAAAAACCTGGGTAAAGAATCATAAATAACGCTTTCACAATTCACCACCACCAACATTTACTTTCCTCTTTTGCAGTAACTTTCCTCTTTTGCATTTACCGACTAGGGCGAGGACAAGAGTCAGCACTCAGCAGTCTTCACTTCACTTCTCGCTTCTCAGACGTGTCAGATCGCGGTTCTCACTCTCGGAGCATTACTGGAAGCCTGGCAGGTCTCTCCCTTACCCTGATGCTTAATTTGCATTTCTTGTGGTTATAAATTGCTACAAAATGGATAAATTGGGTGCTGGTAACTGTGTATTAGCTTAGTTAATAGTTACACTTGTTGTTTTTACTGTAGTTGTGGTAGTGTGCTTTAGATTCCTTCCGATCTCCAGCTTGTAGCTGAATTATTTCTCTGAAGGATGAAACCCTAGCTAGCTGCTGCTTTCATCGTTTAATATCTGTGCACTTTTGACATAATCAGTAGTTTATTTTCATAGAAAAATGTCTGGTTATGTTATTGGCTGGATAATGTGTTAGAGGTTTTCTGAACCTCTTAACTTTGATTGCGGTAGCATCATATGTACCAGTACACATGCCAATTATAATTTGCTACGATTTTGCAACTATTACAGTTTCTTGTTTCTGAATGGACTGGTACAGGCTGCTTATATATTTAGATCTCTATGAACTTCACTCTTTTTAATACCTATTGAATTAGAGGTCAAGCTATCAATTTTTCTGCCATGGAAGCGAGGAAAGATCTTAAGCGGGATTGGAGCTCTCTTCCACCTGAGGTGCTGAATTTCATTGCCAAAAAACTTGAAGAAATCGCTGATTTTGTCCGATTTCGTGCTGTTTGCCCACCGTGGTCCTCCTCTACCCCTATCACGGACTTTCCCCCGCAATTTCCTTGGATTCTTGAGAACCGTCCTAATTCAAATGAACCAAATCTGAGGTTCTACTCCATAACCGCAAACAAACTATACACTATCCACTCTCCGAAATTTGTTAACAAGAATGTCTTTGGATTCATGGAAGGATACTTACCTGTCGGGGAGAACAAGCAGCTATCTCTTTTGAATCCTCTTAGCAATCATGAAATTCCCCTCCCACCTGGAGAATCTCCTTGGTCTATGAGTCAGATAAATCGTATGGGGAACTCTGTGATTGCCTGTAGATATTGGGATCCGGGATTTGAATCTAAAATAACTTTCTACAATGTTGGTCAGGAAGACGAGCTTGTTTCAAATATAGGCAGTTTCCATGGATTGTACACGTCATGTAATCTGAAAGATATGCTTTTTTTGGTGAAACATGATAGAAGTGCCACAGAAGTTATAGATATCATGACTGGTGCAGTTGCCTATGTTATACCACCGATTGATGAACCTGGGAGTTGGGTGAGAGTCGACCTTGTGGAGACTTCTAAAGATATCTTCAGGTTTGCTATGCCGTTTGACCAGTCTAGCAATAAGTGGCGTGTCCATCGGCTGCATGTGAGTGAAAATGGTTCACGATGCTGGGTCAAGGTTACAAATATTGGCAATTATGCATTTTTTGCTGATAGCAAATGTGGATTTGTGCTTAAAGCTAATGAATCGGCTAGAATCAAAGCGAATTCTATTTACTTTTTAGATAGAAAATTGCTGGACTGTGGAAAACGCAGAGGTCTAGTGATAAGGATTGACATAGAGACTGGTGCTGCAGAACTTCTTCCACTTCCTGTCAAAAGGCGGGCAGGTTGGTTTGTCCCAATTTTGCACCATCATTGACATTAGTTGGTATGCTTGCAAGTAATCTACTAGTTTGACTGAATTTCTTTATCTTTATTTTATATGAATGTATGCATTAGTTTAATTTTCTGTATGTAATTTGAATGGTCTTCTCTATATGGACTATGGTGCTTATCACTTTATTAATGCTCAACTGGTTTCAAGAATTTAATGAAATCTACTGGTATTTGCTATGTGGACTTTAATGGTAATCTATCGGTATTTAAGATGCTTTATCAGTGATACTTGCTAGCAATTGGGTCAGTTCTTTTCGAATTACTCGACAACATCTGCCAAGCTTGAAGCAATTGGGTCAGTTAATGTTAAGGTTAATATTTCTTTTTTACCAGTTGTGCTATCTGTTATTCGTTCATATGAATCTCAAAACAGTGGCAAATAAAATGCTTCAGAATGTTTAGTTCAAGAAAAGTATTCGTTCATATCTGTAATGACTCCAAGTCGTGTATACTTAAAATTGCTCTCTGTACTTGACACATGCTCGATTCTGCAATATTGAATTGAAGTTGTCTGAATTTTCACTGATCTTCTTCCAAAATAAGTTTTTTTCTCATAGTTCCAAAATAAATTTTCACTGATTTTCAACTAATAGTATAGTACAATATAATGAATTTGAGGTTGTTGGTGCAGATGATATACTTGTAGCAAATGTTGAGCAATATGCCCGGTGAAGAGATGGTTAACTCACAAAACTAACAGTACAAACAGAAACAGGTTTAACTTAATTTAACTCACAAAACTATCAGATCAAAATCAAAAATCAAAATCCAGTACTTGAGGTTACATCGTCCAATGCCTAGCTCTATATGTATTCCATACTTATAATCCAAGATCTCCAATATTCATTTGCTTATTAAATAGTACAAGCTAATTTAATTTAACTCACAGAACTATCAGATCAATGTAAAAAATCAGAATCCAGTACTTAAAGTTGCATCGTCCTATTAATTCCTCTATTTGTACAGCGTACCGAGGATCCGAGATCTGTAATTTATTTATAATTTGCTCTATTCTAATTTTCTTATTTAAAAGGTACCTCCCAACAGCGCTCAAATCAGCTACGATCCGATTTGGATCGGAGGGCCCTCCAATTTCTATTGGACGGCTGAGATTATTTCAAAAAACCCTAAAAACCATAGTCGTCGGATCGGGATTGGAGGGTCGGGATCGTAGCCAATACGGACTCCTTCCCAACATATTCTTATTCAAATTTCGTATATAAAGCAGTAACGAAATGAGATTTCACTTAAATATTTGATAAAATTTGATCATATCCATGAAAAGATTTATTCCATTCTTGACAACTTAATTCATTAGCATGATATGATCAGATTGATAATTATGTGGTTTTTTAATCATCAAATAAACAGTGAATCCACCATTAGAACTCACCATCATTTTATATTTAAAATTTTGAAATCAAATCACATATTTAGTTCCAAATGCCATCAATGTGGTCCTCACTTCCGGCGATGTTGCGGTTGAGAGGTTCTGCATGACCAAATGCGGGCACCACGGTTACTCGGCCCGCTCCTAGCTTGGCTGGTTCGCTTACATTTGGGTTGGTAACCCGGCAACTCAGTGCCCGGGCCAATGCGCCTGGCCCTTTCACCAGCCCGTATACAGCCCGCAAAGCCCGCCTCTGGTGGCACCTAACGGCGATGTTGGGCTCCACGGTATGGTGATCAATCTTGCAAGCATGATGGCCGGTACCGTAACCCACCTGTTCGAAAATGGGTTCTACCAGGGACCAAAAGAGGCTCCTTTGGAGGCTGCAATGGCGTGTCCCGGCATGTACGCCAAGGGGGCTTACCCCGGCTTTGCCGGGGATCTGTCTGTCGACGCCAGGACGAGCGCAAGTTACAACACGAACGGGGTGATTGGGAGGAAGTATCTGCTACCGGCGATCTTAGACCCGGGCACATCGTCATGCACCACCTTGGTGTAGAAATGTGGATGCAAATAATTGGGTTTAATTAATTAATTTTGGACATTTTGGTTGGGGGGGTTTATGTTAAGTACTTCTTAATTACACAGGAGGTGGTGGTGGTGGTGGATTAGTTTAGAACTTGGTTGTTCAGTCACTGAGTAATAGATAACTTGTAATTCTTTCATTTGTTCAATGAAATTATTTAATTCAAAATAAATAAATAAATAAACACAGATGCGATACTATTCTCAATCAAAGCTGAATAAGTGTGGCAGAGGGGTTATTTATGTGGTCAGCAAAGGATGCTGCTGGTAATCATGTCCTGATCAAAGGCTGAAACTACAATTGAAATACTGATGATACGGGCTGACAATCATGCCCTAAAAGGATGAAACGATATGGCCAGCAAAGGCTAAGTTTTATTTGATTAAATGGTAATGCTATTGTACCAGCTGTACCGACACCGTCTAATTTGTCCGCTGATATGTCCGAAACAAAGCTTGACAGTAACTACGAGGCAATAAGACCTGAACCGAGTGAGAAGTGGTAGATGGCTAGAAACGAGAGCAAAAAGAAGAAGCCGAGAGCAATTAGTGTGTACGGTTTCATTGACAATGCTAGAACTGATCAGAGGATGATTCGGAGGGGCCGATTGTGAGCGAGAACAGTTGGGACGGTCGGCCATCTCCATCGCCGGTTTGCTTCACTGTTTGACATGACCAAACTACTCTGAGTCTCCAAGTGTTAATTAGCAGTGGCCATGTCCAACAAATGGTAAGGGATTCAGACCGAGCTGAGCAAAACGGGAACAAGACTGAAGAAGTTGAGGTCTCTACCAGATCGTGGTGAAACGGAGAACACACACAAAGGTTATATTCTTACATCTGTATACAAATTAAGTACCAGAAATTTATATGTAGTATGTGTGAATGATCTATTGTGAACTTCAACAGGTCCAATGCCATCATTCTGCACTATTATATAGTTTTGTGAGTTATATTAAATTAAATTAAACCTGTGTTTGTACTATTTAGTTTTGTGAGTTAACCATCTCTTCACTGGGCATATATATGAGATGAAGAAACATTCATTATTTGCTTTGCTAGCTTGAGGAAACATTCAATAGAGAGGGTCAGAGAGAGAAGGGAAAATGAAGCAGGGAAGCATAAATGAATCAATAAGTTTTAATTTTAAGCTTCATCACTCATCATATTGTTTCAACATTTGCATCAATATCCTCAAATACATGATGATCAAACTATTCAACTTCTCTACAATATTGTAGCATAGATTAATAAGTGCAAGTAGAAGGAGCAATTCAAGTATTTACAACTTGGACATTACAGACAGGATGTGGTACAGAGATAATATAGATACATAATGCTTTGTAACACAATGGACAGTACTTTTCTAGAATTAAACATTCTGAAGCATTTTATTTATCACTGTTTTGAGATTCGTATGAACGAATAACACAACTGGTAAAAAAATAGATATTAACATTAACTGACCCACTTGCTTCATACTGTCAAGTAATCCGAAAAGAACTGACCCAATTGCTAGTAATAGCGTATCACTGATAAAGCATCTTAAATACTGACAGATTATCATTAAATTCTACAAACCAGTCAAGCATAAATTAAGTCATCAACTGATCATGCACCATATAGAGAGCATTCAAATTAGGACAGAAAATCAAACTAACACATACATTCATATAACGCAAAGACAACGCAATACAGTCAAACTACTAGATTACTTGCAGCCATACCAATTGAGGTCAATGATGGTGCAGAATTGGGACAAACCAACCTGCTGGATTGACAGGATATGAAGAAAGTTCTGTACCACCAGTCTCTAGGTCAATCCTTGTCACTAGAGCATTGCATCTACTAATGTCCAGAAATTCTCTATCTAAAAAGTAAATAGAATTCGCCTTGATTCTAGCCGACTCATTAGCTTTAAGCATAAATCCACATTTAATATCAGCAAAAAATGCATAATTGCCAATATTTGTAACCTTGACCCAGTATCGTGAACCATTTTCACTCACATGCAGCCGATGGACACCCCACTTATTGCTAGAATCGTCACACGACATAGAAAATCTGAAGATATCTCCAGAAGTCTCCACAATGTCGACTTTCATCACGGTCATAGGTTCTTCAATTGGTGGTATAACATAGGCAACTGCACCAGTCATGATATCTATAACTTCTGTGGCATTTGTATGATGTTTTACCAAAAACAACATATCTTTGAGATAACATGACGTGTACAATCCATGGAAACTACCTATATTTGAAACAATCCTGTCATCCTGACCAACATTGTAGAAAGTTATTTTAGTTTCAAATCTCGGACCCCAATATCTACAGGCAATCACAGATTTCCCCATACGATTTATCTGACCCATTAACCAAGGAGATTCTCCAGCTGAGAGGTCAACATTATATGATGGGAGGGGAATCTCATGATTGCTAAGCGGATTCAGAAGAGATAGCTGATAAATGTTCTCCAGGACAGGCAAGTATCCTTCTATCAATCCATAAATATTCTTTTTCACATGTTTTGGAGATTGGATATTATAATGTTTGTTTGCTAGTATGGAGTAGAACCTCAGATTCTGTTCAACATTGTTCTCAAGAATCCAAGGAAATTGTGGGGGAAAGTCAGTGATAGGGGTAGAGGAGGACCATGCCGGGCAAACAGCACGGAATCGAACAAAATCAGAGATTTCATTGAGCTTTTTGGCAATGAGATTCAGCACCTCGGGTGGAAGAGAAGTCCAATCCCTCTGAAGAGCTTCGCTTCCTTCCATGGCAGAAAAATTAATAGCTTGGCCCCTGATTCAATAAGTATTAAAAAGTAGTGAGTTTCATAGAGATCTAAACATTTAAGCAGCCTGTACTAGTCCGTTCAGCAAGTCAGCAACAAGAAACTGTAATAGTTGCAAAATTGAATTATAATCGGCATGTGTATTGGTACATATGATGCTACAGTGATGGAACCAAACAGCAATCAATACAGGAACAGGATACATCCTATGTAGCTCTTAACTAGCTGTAACCAAAGGAAAGTTAAGAGGTTCAGAAAACCTCTAAACACATGATCGAGCCAATAACACAATCAGGCAGTTTACTAAGAAAATAAAGTACTGATTCTGTCAGAATTGCACACAAATTAAACGATGAAAGCAGCAGCTAGCTAGGGTTTCATCCTTAAGAGAAATAATTCAGCTACAAGCTGGAAATCGGAAGAAATCTAAAGCACACTACCACAACTACCGTAAAAACAACAAATGTAACTATTAATTGAGCTTATACACAGTTACCAGTACCCAATCTGTCCATTTTGTGGTACTGTAAGATCACAGAAAATGCAAATTAAGCATGAGAGGAAGAGAGAGACCTGCCAGGTGGCTTCCAGTAATGCTCCGAGAGAGTGAATGGAGTCTAAGCTGCAAGAGATTAGACTGAGAACTGCGATCTGCAACACGACTGAGAAATAGAGAAGTGAGAACTGCTGACTCCTGCCCCAGTCGTCAACTCCAAAGAGGAAAGTGACTCCAAAAAGAGAACGAAAGGCCCAAGGAGTGTGAGATCGTCATTTATGATTCTTTACTTGGGCCTTTTTATTTTTTGGGCTTGGGCCTAGTAACACTTTATATGAGCTGCAGTTTGTTTTATTTGGAACTTGAAACTTTGAAAGGTAGGTGAGGTGTTATTAGAGGTGGCAGATTGTTAGGTCGGGTCAGTTTGACCAAATGAAAATGTCAGGTCTGGTCGGGTATCGGATTGATGGCATTTTTTCGGGTCGAGTCGGGTTCAGGTCGGGTATCTAGTTGATGTCTGCCGGCATTTTTTCGGGTCGGGTCAGGTTCGGGTCTTGTCAAGATTTGCACATCTATTCCCGAGTTATCCCGGATTTCGGGTCGTTATGGTTTGGGATCGGGTCGGGATCGGGTCGGGTTTGGGTCAGTCTAATTTTTCCTGAAACACGGGTTGGATCGGGTCGGGTTCGGGTCAGTTTGACTTTGTATAAAACTCGGGTCGGGCGGGTTCTTCGGGTCGGGTCAGATTTTGCCACCTCTGGTTGTTAAAAAATTATTTAATTGGTATCTGTTATGAAATATTTATGTAGTAGGCCTTTTACCTTCTCCACCTCCTCTACTTTCTCCTACATTAATCTCCACCATCTTGTGAATTCATTTGGTGATTTATTGTATGGCTTTTCATTTGCATTCTCAAGCCTATAAATAGAGGCATTGTAACTTGTTGTATGACACTCTCTCACATGGAGATAATAAGAAATAAGATTGTCTCTCCCATATCATTGTTTTATCTTTATTTTATAACACGTTATCAGCACGAGTTTGCTTTAGTCGAGTTGAGACGAGGTCGTAATTTTTCAATTGAAGTAAGAGTTTGTTCTAATCAAATTGCGACGGAATTATCTATAGTAAAAGCATAATCATGTTGCACTCAAATTGCAAGAAGAAGGTATTATTTGGATTACTTTTTGCTAATATTTATTTCTTGGATGATTTTTTTTTTTGAATTATATTTTCATTCCCTCAAGAGAATGATAAAATAATTATGTAGATCAAAAGGTATTCATTCCTTGAAGAGAATGGCTTATTTGTTTATTAATTTTATTAATATTACTATTTGTAGATATTTCTATTGCTTTGATTTCTTTTGCTTTATATTGAATAAGTGTAATATTTTCATTCCCTGAAGAGAATGAAGAAGTACAAGATAATAGCCAGAAGCTTTTGTACATACTATCACTAAATTTTTTTTTTAAGTACCCGAAGTTCATAATATACGAGAACCAGAAGTTCTACTAAATTATAAGTTCTTTATCAAAAATTCTCATGTTACTAAAATAGCCAGAAGTTAGTAGTGTTTTTGATAACCGGAAGTTATCACATAATTTAATAAAATGTCTCTAATATTTAATAATTTCAAGTTATTAAAAATATTTTTCATTAGCTGTTTTTTTTATTATATATTTTGTAACATACAAGAACCTGAAGTTCGTAACATACAAGAACCTGAAGTTCTTATATGAAATAAAATGTTCCAAGTTCATAACATACAAGAACCTGAAGTTCTTCTATGAAACAAAATGTTCCCACATACAAAGAACCTGAAGTTCTTAATCAAAATCTTTATTATCATGAAACATAATAACCAGAAGTTATTATATATATGCAAATAGATATTTGTATAATATTTGATACCCGAAGTTATCAAATAAATAAATAGAGCGCCTCTAATACTTGATCATGAAATATAATAACCATAAGTTATTATATGCAAATAGATGTTAATACAATATTTGATAACCCGAAGTTATTAAAGAAATAAATAAATAAAGTGTTTCTAATACTTAATTTGCTTAATAACTTCATTATATTAGCATTTTTTTTGTTGAAAATGCATACTTAACTTTTATTTATTTATTTTATTGAAAAAAATGCATACTTAATTATATTAGCATTTTTTTGTAGTTGTTATGGCAAAGTTTACTAAACTTGAGTTCAATGCTCTTAATATATTGGACCAGTATTATCTCCCATTTCATGCCTTGAATTTGCTCCTGCAGCAGCAATATTGAGAGCGTTATTTTCAAATACATTTAGAATTATCATCATGTCTTCTTGTTGTGAAAAAAAAAATAATAATGAGCTTATGATAAGAAATCATCAATTATGATCTAATAATCATAGTCTATTCCCTGAAGCGAATATGACATTATGTAAAGAAGATCATTGACGAAGACATGGTCACGACCCCAGAAGAGGTCGCGGATATTATCACAATAATAATGTTGGGAGATATGAGAAGGGAAAGAATTTGTCTTCTAAGAAATATTATAATATTTGCTATAGATGTGGTAATAATAATATTAAGCATCCATCAAGAAAAAGAGAAAAAAAGTTGAAACAAATTTCGTTGAAAAATATCTAAATGTTTTGATTTTAGACACACACTTGGATGCTTCTCATTTACTTGAAAATGTTAATAAGGAAATAAATAAGATTAAGGAGTTATTTTTTTTTCTTCTCTTTTATGTTTTGTAATAAATTTTGTTTTTTTGTTAATTAACTATGTGAATTAATATTTGTCATGAAATCAAATTGGTCTTTAATAGTGTTTCTTATACATTTTTTTTGTGTGTCAAAGAATAAAAAATATGATTGGAGGCTCAATAGTAAATATTAGAGATGAATGTCTTGTAGACAGTGGAATTAAAAAATAAGAAATATTTTTCTTCGCTTGTCTCCAGTAGAGACACATGCTAATAAAATTTCTGGTTATCTGAAGGAACAAAATTAATTATAAATGATGTATTGTATCTAGTAAATCCAGAAGAAATTTACTAAGCTTTAAAGATATTCGACTAAATGGTTATTATGTTGAAACCATGACTGAAAATAATATTGAATATCTTCAAATTACATATGTTGAATATGGCCAGAAGATCATATTAGAAAAGCTAGAAACTTTATTTTCTGGATTATATTGTACTCATATAAATCCAATCGAATCAAATATAGTCAGTAACCAGAAGTTACCTTACACAAAGATGTTTACTATGTGGCATGATAGATTGGGTAATCCAGATAGAACTATAATGAGGAGAATAATTGAAAGTGTAAATGAGAATCCCATAAAGGACCTGAAGATCCTATTTACAAAAGATTTATCATGTGCAACATGCTCTCTTGGAGAATTGATAATTATTTAATAATTATTATATGTTAAAAGGGATTGAGTATTCGGTAGCTCATGTACATACACAAAATAGTTTAGCTGAATTATTAATTAAAAGATTGCAAATGGTTACTAAACTATTACTTATGAAATGTAATATAAAATCTATTGTATGGGGATATATGCCATTTTATATGTTGCTGCACTTATTAGATTAAGACCAACTGCATATCATAAATTTTCTCCATTACAATTGGTCTCCGGAAGAGAACCAAACTTGTCCCATCTTAAATTTTTGGTTGTGCTGTGTATGTTCCAATTTCTCCCCCACAATGCACAAAAATGGGACTACAAAGAAGATTGAGAATTTATATTGGTTTCAACTCTCCATCAATTATTAAGTATTTAGAACCATTAACTGGTGACGTTTTTAAAGCACGTTTTGCTGACTGTTAGTTTGATGAATCAATATTCTCAATCTTAGGGGGAGAGAAGAAAATGCTGGAAAAACAATAAGTAACATGGAATGCATCATCAATATCTTATCTTGATCCCCGAAGTGATCAATGTGAACTGGAAGTTCACATGATGCATTTACAGATACAAAAAGTGTTCTAAATCTCATGTGCCAGCTTTAAATGTATTTGTTCGAATTGATGTAATCTCGGTAGAGGTTACTGTACAATAAAAACGTGGAGGACAAATTGATTCCAAAGACATTACTCTACGGAAAAAGGAGGAGCAAAATAATACAATTGGTGTAGCCGGAAAGAGGTTACTAACAAAACCCCTGAAGAGGTTAATAAAATCCCAGAAGATATTAGTAAAATCACAGAAGAGATTAGTAAAATGCCAGAAGAGATTAGTAAAATCCCAGAAGAGATTGGTAAAACCCCAGAAGAGGTTAATGAAGTTTCAGAAGAAATTCAGGTACCTAATGATTATGAGATCTCAATGAATTATGTACATAATAATACAGTATGAAACCGAAATGAAACACATGTTGATGAAATTTTTGCATATGCTATAGCAGTTGATTTCCTAAATGAGGAAGATTATGTGCCTAAATCTCCTGAAGAGTGTATGCACATAAATGATTGGCCAAAATGGAAATATGCCTTGAAGGCTGAATTAGACTCTCGCTTGACAAGCGCAATGTTTTTGGACCTGTAGTCCGAATTTCCAAAGATGTTAACTCTATAAGTTACAAATGAGTATTTAAAATAAAAATAAATGAGAAAAATGAGATTGTGAGATATAAAGCAAGGATTGTGTCAAGCAAATAACGGGAGTTGATTATGAAGAAACACATTCACCAGTAGTGGGTGCATAATTAATTAGTCTCACAATCACCGAAAATGATATATATATATATATATATATATATATATATATGAAAGTCCCTGAAGGATTAAAAATGCCTGAAGCATTTAAATCAAAACCTCGACATATGTATTCTATAAAGTTGAAAGACCTTTACATGGACTGAAACAATCTGGTCGAATGTGGTATAATCAACTTAGTGAATATCTTATCTGGTAAGATTATGTTATATAATTAGTTGCGATATACTTATTCTTTGTTGTGAATAGTGTGAGTATTTTTTTGTCATGGTAATAATAATTAGCTTTTTACGTTTTAACAATATATAGAAATATACTCAGAATTTGTTTTCTTGAGTTAGCTATTTTAATATTTAATTACACAAGCTCGACCACTAAAAAAAGGATATAAATATGATGTATTAGTCCATGTGTTTTTGTTAAAAGATCAATATCTGGTTTTGCAATTAGTGCAGTATATGTTGATGATTTGAATATCATTGGGTCTCCTGAAGAGATTGAAAAAGCTGTAAGTTTGTTAAAGAAAGAATTTGAAATGAGATTTTGGTGTAACAAAGTTATGTCTCGGCCTGCAGATCGAGCATTTGCATTATGGTATTTTTATTTATCAATCAAACTACATCTTGAAGATGTTGAAACGTTTTAATATGGACAAAGCTCATCCTTTAAGTACACTAATGATTGTCCGATCACTTGATATAAAAAAAAAATCCATATTGTCCCTGAAAAAAGAATAAAAAAATTCTTGGTCCAGAAGTACCATACTTAAGTGCTATTGGAACAGAATAAAGCAAGCGTTTCATTACCTTTGTGGGACATGTGATATGGGAATATTTTATAAAAAAGATACAAAGTCAAAATTAGTTGGGTATGCAGATGCAGGATATTTATCAGATCCACATAAAGCTTGGTTACAATCTAAGTATGTATTTACATATGGTGGTACTACAATTTCATGGCGATCAACAAAACAGACGTTGACAGCAACATCATCAAATCATGCTGAGAAAAGTTTACACAGAAGATTGGTCTCCGTTGTTTAAAAGATGTATATTAAAATGAGGGGAAGTATTATACACACTGTACTCTTTTTCCTTCGCTAAGTTTTGTCCCACTGGGTTTTCTTAGTAAGGTTTTAATGAGGCAGTACAACTGATCCAGAAGTATCAGTTTATTCAGTTTGGTCCTGAAGTACCTAATTGATTATTGTTGTCCTGCAGTACAATATTAATAGTGTATAATATAAGGTAAAATGTCTAAGGGGGAGTGTTATGAAATATTTATGTAGTAGGCCTTTTACCTTCTCCACCTTCTCCACTTTCTCCTACATTAATCTCCACCATCTTGTGAATTAATTTGGTGATTTATTGTATGGCTTTTCATTTGCATTCTCAAGCCTATAAATAGAGGCATTGTAACTTGTTGTATGACACTCTCTCACATGGAGATAATAAGAAATAAGATTTTGTCTCTCTTTTTCTTGTTTTATCTTTATTTTATAATAGTATCATGAACAGTGTCTTTTTTTTTTTTCTTTTTTTCTTTTTTAAGAAAGCCCATGGACTATACATATTCCATGACAATCAATTTCAGATATCCTGAAAGTGAATTTTTTTTTACTAACATGTTTATATACATATAGATTAATCGTGCTTCAAATTTCAATCAATTTGACTGTCATTTAATACTCCATCAAAATTTTATAGAAATTATAACGTTTTAAATTTAATAATGCTTATTTGAATATCCAATAATACTCAAATTGCATGAAATTTGAAACACAATAAATATATAAATATATGAATATGTTTACAAAAGATTTCTCATTTTTAATATCTTTTATGAATTTATTTGAGATTGGCTGTCATGGCCGTCAAGATGAATAAATAATTGTAATGAATCTCTAATCATGACTACATATGCTGTGTGAGAATCTGTCAGCATGTTAATTATTAATTTTAAGAGGTATTACTTTCAATGCATCGTTCAATATACAGAACTATAATTTCACCTCTGTAACTCATCGACAAAATACATAAAAAATATTATAATAACACGATGCAATAATGACCAACAAAAACAAATCATATTCTCGAAATTTATTACAAAACTATATCATAAGACAACCTTGCGGCGTTGCCTTAACTAATAATTACTAATGTTATTATTAAAGACTTAAGATATCAAAACATTAGATATTATTTCTATTCAAATTCGGAGGATCAAATTTCGTATATAAGCAGTAACGAAATGCAATTTCAATTAAGTATTTGTTAAAATTTGATCATATTCATGAAAAGATTTATTCCATACTTGACAACTTCATTAGCATAATATCATCATATTCATAATTATGTGGTTTATTAATTATCAAATAAACAGCGAATAATTCACTATCAGGACTCACCAGCATTTTATATTTAAAATTTTGAAATCGCATATTTAATTAGTTCCAAATATTGAGCAGGCATAATAATGAAGCTTCAGCTTAATCTCCAGACAATTAATGTATTTACTAGTTAGTTTTATAATTGACATGGTGCTTTATCTACAAAAAAATGCTAATGCGATACTATTCTCAATTAAAGCTGAATAAACCTGGTAGAGGACTAGAGGGGTTGTTTATGTGGTCAGCAAAGGATGCTGCTGGCAATCATGTCCTGATCAAAGGCTGAAACTACAATTGAAATACTGATATGTGCTGACAATCATGCCCTGAAAGGCTGAAACGATATGCGGTCAGCAAAGGCTAAATTAAATGAATTAAGAAAGTATATGATAATGGCTAAATGAATTAAGAAAGTATATGGTAATGTTGTTGTATGTACGAGCTGTTCCGTCTAATTTATCCACTGATATGTCCGAAACAAAGCTTGACAGTAACTACAAGGCAGTAAGATCAGAATCGAGTGAGAAGTGGTAAATGGCTAGAAACGAGAGCGGCAAGAAGCAAGCGAGAGCAATTAGCATGCATGGTTTCATTGACAACGCTAGAACTGAAAGGATGATTCGGAGGGGCCGGTGTGAGCAAGAACAGTTGGGACGATCGACAATCTCGATCTCATCGATCGGTTTGCTTCACTGTTTGACATGACCAAACTGCTCCGAGTCTCCAAGTGTTAATTAGCAGTGGCCATGTCCAATGAATGGTAAGGGATTTAGACTGAGACGAGCAAACCGGGAACAAGACTGAAGCAATTGAGGTCTATCAGATCGCAGTGAAACGGAGAACACACAAAAGGTTATATTCTTACATCTGTATACAAATTAAGTACCGAAAATTTATATGTAGTAAGTGTGAAAGATCAATTGTGAACTTCAACAGGTCCAATGCCATAATTCTGCACTATTAGTTTTGTGAGTTAAATTAAATTAAATTAAACCTGTGTTTGTACTCATAGTTTTGTGAGTGAACCATCTCTTCACCGGACATATATATGAGAAGAAGAAACATTCAATATTATTTGCTTTGCTTGCTTGAAGAAACATTCAACAGAGAGGGTCAGACAGAGAAGGAAAAATGAAGCAGGAAGCACAAATGAATTAATTAGTTTTAACTTCTAAGCTTCATCACTCATCATATTGTTTCAACATTTGCTACAAGTATATCATTTGCATCAATATCCTCAAATACATGATGATCAAACTATTCAACTTCTCTACAATATTGTAGCATAGAATACGTGCAAGTAGAAGGAGCAATTCAAGTATTTACGACTTGGACATTACAGATAGGATGTGGTACGGAGATGATACATATACATAATGCTTTGTAAGACAATGGACAGTACTTTTCTTGAATGAAACAGTCGATAGGAAGCATTTTATTTGTCACTGTTTTGAGATTCATATATATGAACGAATAACAGATAGCACAAGTAGTAAACAAGAAATATTAACCTTAACATTAACTGACCCACTTGCTTTGAACTGTCAAGTAATTCGAAAAGAACTGACCCAATTGCTACTAACATATCACTGATAAAGCATCTTAAATAGCAGATTACCATTAGATTCCACATACCAGTCAAGCATAAATCAAGTGATCATATATAGAGAAGACCATTCAAATTAGGACAAAAAATCAAACGTTACATACATTCATATAACATAGAGACAAAACAATACAGTTAAACTACTAGATTACTTGCAACCATACCAATTGAGGTTAATCCATTAATGATGGTGCAAAATAGGGACAAACCAACCTGCTGGCCTGTTGAAAGGAAGTGGAAGAAGTTCTTTGGCACCAGTCTCTATGTCAATCCTTATCACTTGACATCTGCATGTACCGCGGCCCAGAGATTCTCTGTCTAAAAAGTAAATAGAATCTGCCTTGATTCTAGCCAATTCATTAGCTTTAAGCATAAATCCACATTTACTATCAGCAAAAAATGCATAATTGCCAATATTTGTAACCTTGACCCAGTATCGTGAACCATTTTCACTCACATGCAGCCGATGGACACGCCACTTATTGCTAGACTGGGTAAACGACATAGAAAACCTGAAGATATCTCCAGAAGTCTCCACAATGTCGACTCTCATCACGGTCATAGGTTCTTCAATTGGTGGTATAACATAGGCAACTGCACCAGTCATGATATCTATAACTTCTGTGGCACTTGTATCATGTTTTACCAAAAACAACATATTTTTGAGATAATATGACGTGCACAATCCATGGAAACTACCTATATTTGAAACAATCCTGTCTTCTTGACCAACATTGTAGAAAGTTATTTTAGATTCAAATCCCGAACCCCAATATCTACATGCAATCACAGATTTCCCCATACAATTTATCCGACTCATAGACCAAGGAGATTCTCCAAGAGAGAAATCAACACTATATGGTGGGAGGGGAATTTCATGATTGCTAAGCGGATTCAGAAGTGATATCTGTTTAGCGTTCTTCAAGAAAGGCAAGTATCCTTCTGTCAATCCCCAAAAATTCTTTATCAAAGGTTTTGGAGATTGGATATTATAATGTTTGTTTGCTGGTATGGAGTAGAACCTCAAAGTCTGTTCATCACAGTTATGACAGTCCTCAAGAATCCAAGGAAATTGTGCGGGTACGTCGGTGATAGGGGTAGAGGAGGACCATGATGGGCAAACAGCACGGAATCGAACAAAATTAGAGATTTCATTGAGCTTTCTGGCAATGAGATTGAGCACGTCGGGTGGAAGAGAGGTCCAATCCCTCTTAAGTTCTTCCCTTGCTTCCATAGGAGAAAAATTGATAGCTTGGCCAGCCCCTGATTCAAAAGATACTAGTGAGTTTCATAGAGAAGAGATCTAAACAGTTAGGCAGCTTGTACTAGTTTGGTCAGCAACAAGAAACTGTAATAGTTGCACGATCGTAGCAAATTATATGATGCTACAGTGATGGATAGAGGTTCAAAAAACCTCTAACACATGATCGAGCCAATAACACAATCAGGCAGTTTACTAAGAAAATAAAGTACTACTGATCATGTCAAAATTGCACAGAAATTAGAAAACAGGAGCAATGAAACCAGCTAGGGTTTAATGATCCTTTCCCTTTAGGGGGCAGAAATAATTCAGCTACAAGCTGGAGATCAGAAGAAATCTAAAGCACACTATATACCACAACTACAGTAAAATATATCAACAAATGTAACTATTAACTAAGCTCATACACATTTCAAAAGGCAAGAGTTTCAAAGGCCATGGCCTTCTATGCCGGGATTAATTAGTTGAAATTGACATATCACATCGGTGAACCGAATTGCCTACTTGATTGGAAGTAGAAAAATTTACTGTCGAAAGCCTATGGGTGAGATTGTGTTGGGCGGATTCCCCTCCCCTTTCTCTTATTATCTGGATGTTGTGATCCCAGATTGAGCTTTCGGGTGAAAATTCTCATAGATAGAATTGGTATAGCAATGTGTAGAGTAGAGTAGAGTAGAGTATAAGAGAGACCTGGGAGGCTTCCTGTAATTCTCCGAGAGAGAAAGAGGAGTCTAAGCTACAAGAGGTGAGACTGAGCACTGAGAAGTGAAGTGAAGACTGCTGACTCTTCCCCAGTCGGTAAATGCAAAGAGGAAAGTTGGAGGTAGGAATTGGGGGAGATTTATGATTCTTTACTCGGGCTTTATTTTTTTTGGGCTCTTGGGCCGAATATGAGCTGCAATTTGTTTTGTTTGGAACTTGAAAGGTAGGTAAGGTGTTATAAAATGTTTTATTTGAGACGTAAGATATCAAAATATTACATATTATTTAGAGTAAATTACACAAATGGTCCTTAAAGTCTCACTCTTTTATCAAATTGGTCCTTAAAGTTTCAAAAGTATCAAATTGGTCCTTAAAGTATTGATTTGCTACCAATTTGGTCCCTAAAGTTTGGGATGTACCATTTTAGTCCTTAAAGTTTTAAAAATTTATCAAATTGGTCCCAAAATTAAGTATTTCATTCAAAATTATCATTTTCATGTATCTTAAATTAATTTTTAACATTACCAATAATAATAATATATTATTAAAAAAATAATTAATGTACAAATAAGTATATTTGTTTATGATATCAAATACTTATTAAATAAATTTTATCATTGATGGATAATGATATGACCAATTTGGTATGAATAAAATATTTTAAGTACCAAAACGATATGTTAGTAAAACTTTAAGGACCAAAATGGTACATCTCAAACTTTAGGGATTAAATTGGTAGCAAATCGATACTTTAAGGACCAAATTGCTAACTTTTAAACTTTAAGGACCAATTTGATAAAATGAAGATACTTTAAGGACTATTGGCGTAATTTACTCTATTATTTATATTCAAATTCGGATGATCGAATTTTGTATTAATATAAACCAGTAACGAATGCCATTTAAATTAGATATTGGATAAATAAATTGATCATATTCATGAAAAGATTTATTCCATTATTGACAACTTCGTTAGCATGATATGATCATATTCATTCGTAATTATGTGGTTTATTTATTGAATATCAAATAAACAGCTAGCTAATCCACCATCAGATCGCACCATCATTTTATATTTAAAATTTTGAAATCAAATCACATATTTAGTTCCAAATATTGAGCAGCCATATTAATCTCCTGACAATGTGATAGTTTGCTTATAACTGACATGGTGCCCTATCTTAAAAAAATACTGATGCGGGGCAAGAGCACCAACCCGAGCTGGTCTATTTCATCTGGTACGGCAAATTCACCCCGGCCCAGCGCGCGATCCTCATTGATTTTGTCGACTCGTTAACCACCAGTGCCAAATCGGAACCGTCGGTGGCGTCGTGGTTATTTAAGACCATCGAGAAGTATTACTCTCACTCGAAAGCCCGGTTTCCGTTGCTTAATTTCTCTGGGCAAACAGATTATATATTGATATATCGTACACGATCGGCAAATCGCTCACCGATGCGCAGATTTACCAGCTCGCTGCCCGCGGAGCCCCGAGCAATGCCATGTAATGTTGTCCTCACTTCCGACGATGTTGCGGTTGAGAGGTTCTGCATGAGCAAATGCGGGCACCACAGTTACTCGGCCCGCTCCTAGCTTGGCCGGTTCGCTTACATTTGGGTTGGTAACCCGGCAACTCAGTGCCCCCGCCAATGCGCCTGGCCCTTTCACCAGCCCGTATACGGCCCGCAAAGCCCGCCTCTGGTGGCACCTAACGGCGATGTTGGGCTCAATGGTATGGTGATCAATTTTGCAAGCACGATGGCCGGTACCGTAACCAACCTGTTCGAAAATGGGTTCTACCAGGGACCAAAAGAGGCTCCTTTGGAGGCTGCAATGGCATGTCCCGGCATGTGCGCCAAGGGGGCTTACCCCGGCTTTTGTCAGGGATCTGCTTGTCGGCCCCAGCACGAGCGCAAGTTACAACGCGAACAGGAGGAAGTATCTGCTACCGGCAATCTTCGACCCAGCCACATCGTCGTGCACCACCTTGGTTTAGAAATGTGGATGCAAATAATTGGGTTTATTTAATTAATTTTGGACATTTTGGTTGTGGGGGTCGGTTAAGTAGTTCTTACACAGGAGGTGGTGGCGGTGGATTAGTTTAGAACTTGGTTGTTCATTCACTCAGACTCTGAGTAAAAGATAACTTGTTCATTTTGACAATTTTCCCTTCTTTCATTTGTTCAATGAAATAATTTAATTCAAAAAAAAAAGAAAAAAAAATACTGATGCGATACTATTCTCAATCAAAGTTGAATAAGCCTGGTAGAGGTGATGTTTATGTGTCCAGCAAAGGATGCTGCTGGTAATCATGTCCTGATCAAAGGCTGAAATTATAATGGAAATACTGATATGTGCTGAAAATCATGCCCTGAAAGGCTGCAGAAAGCCAGCAATTAAAGGCTAAGTTTTATTTGATTAAATGGTAATGCACTAATGCTATTGTACCAGCTGTACCGACACCGTCTAATTTGTCCACTGATATGTCCGAAACAAAGTTTGACAGTAACTACGAGGCAGCAAGATCTGAACCGAGTGATGAGAAGTGGTAGGTGGCTAGAAATGAGAGCGGCAAGAAGTAAGCGAGAGGAATTAGTGTGCACGGTTTCATTGACAACGCTAGAACTGATCAGAGGATGATTCGGAGGGGCCGGTGTGAGCAAGAACAGTTGGGACGATCGATCGACCATCTCCATCGCCAGTTTGCTTCACTGTTTGATCATGACATCACGAAACTACTCCAAGTCTCCAAGTGTTATTTAGCAGTGGCCATGTCCAACAAATGGTAAGAAATTCAGGCCGAGCCGAGTAAAATAGGGACAAGACTGAAGCAGTTGAGATCTCTAACAGATCGCGGCGAAACGGAGAACACACAAAAGGTTATATTCTTACATCTGTATACAAATTAAGTACCGGAAATTTATATGTAGTATGTGTGAAAGATCTATTGTGAACTTGAACAGGTCCAATGCCATAATTCTGCACTATTAGTTTTGTGAGTTAAATTAAATTAAATTAAACCTGTGTTGTACTCTTAATTTTGTGAGTTATCTCTTCACGGGGCGTATATATGAGAAGAAGAGACATTATATTCTTTGCTTCGCTTGCTTAAGGAAACATTCAATAGAAAGGGTCAGTGAGAGAAGGCAACATGAAGCAGGGAAGCATAAATGAATTAATTAGTTTTGACTTTTAAGCTTCATCACTCATCATATTGTTTCAACATTTGCATCAATATCCTCAAATACATGATGATCAAACCATTCAACTTCTCTACATTATTGTAGCATAGAATATGTGCAAGTAGAAGGAGCAATTCAAGTATTTACGACTTGGACATTACAGATAGGATGTGGTACAGAGATGATACGAATACATAAAGCTTTGTAAGATGATGGACACTACTTCTCTTAAACTAAACAGTCGGAAACATATTATTTGTCACTCTTTCGAGATTCCTGTGAACGAGTAACCGATAGCACAACTTGTAAAAAATAGATAATTAACCTTAACATTAACCGACCCACTTGCTTCAAACTGTCAAGTAATTCGAAAAGAATTGACCCAATTGCTAGTAACAGTGTATCACTGACAAAGCACCTTAAATACCGACATATTACTATTAAATTCTACAAACCAGACAGCTTACTATTAAATTCTACAAACCAGTCAGGCAAAATTAAGTGATCAACTGATCATGCATCACATAGAGAAGACCATTCAAATTAGGACAGGAAATCAAACTAACACATACATTCATATAACATAAAGACAAAGCAATACAGTAAAACTACTAGATTACTTGCAACCATACCAATTGAGGTTAATCCATTAATGATGGTGCAAAATAGGGACAAACCAACGTGCTGGCCTGTTTAAAGGATGTGGAAGAAGTTCTACAGCACCGGTCTCTATGTCAATCCTTATCAATTGTACCTTGTAACTTGTAACTTGTAACCAAGTAAAGTTGTAATTAATTAGTTGTAACTTGTAACCAAGTAAAGTTGAGGGGTTCAAAAATATCTAACAAATAGAACTAAGCAGTTCAGTGAGGAAATATATCCATGATTCTGTCAAAATTGTACTGTGCAGGTCAGAAATTAAACAAGACCACTGAAATCAGCTAGGATTTCTTCCTTCAGAGAAGTAATTTACCAGCACACAATTTATGAATCTTGTGATAATATGAAATCACATAATATAACAAATTTAATTATCAAGCATCAGAGTATATAAGAGAGACCTGTGAGGCTTCGAGTAATGTTCTCAGGGAGAGAGTGTTAATGGAGTCCAAGCTACGAAAGGGGAGAGTGCACCGCTTTCATATATATGGTGCTTGAATTAAAGAGTGAAGTTAAAAACGAATGTGAAGGCTTAAGAGGGGTGAGACTGTATTTAAATGGTACAGCCACCTGCAAATCAAATGCCTTTGTTTTTGGGTGTGGGCCTGATTGATTTATATACCATATTACCATTGACTTTGAAGTCTTTGTTAATTTGATACTTCAGGAGTAAGGTTAGGTTAGGTGGGACGTAGTAGCAGGAATATGAATGATAATTATTATTAAATGTGAGAGTGAGATGGCTGTTGAAGTCAAGTGTGGTGATTAATTTCTGGCTTCATCAGTTGTATACGTTGTATTGTGGCGAGTCCGGTAATTTTAGCAACAGAACCCCTCCCCTCTTTCTTCTGCCAATTAATTATATTTTTTATTTTATCCAATGTTATTTACTTCTCTTTTTGTTATTGTTTATTTTGTGATATGGTTTGCAACTTTGCTTATTACGAAAATTAGAATGAGGAGGTTGAAACCTTTCACTGGGATTTCACTGTACTGGTACGGATCTAGCTAGTGATGCGTACATTTGAGGGAATTGAAGCAGATCCTTAAGAAGGTCAAGTCAAGATCATTGCACACTGGATTTTGAAGGTGCAATCGTGTCACCATGTCTTTTATTAGTTACCGTTTCCCCCACGTCTTTTATATAATGCTTTGTAAGGCGATGGACGATACTTTTCTTAAACTAAACATCTGAAGCATTTTATTTGTTGTCACTGTTTTTAGATTCATATGATTGAGTAACCGATAGCACAACTGGTAAAAAAGAAATATTAGAGCATCCGTATTGGTGAAGGTTCACGGACCTTTCTTAAGGGTAATGTTGTAAATTAAAAAAAGAAATAGAAAGTTACAGTAATTGTCATGTCTCACATCACTGAAATTTCTAAAAACTAAACATTTAACCGCACATATATCACAGCCTTTTATTTTTGAAATATTTCAAAATCGATTTGATCCAATCCGTTGGCCAGTGCTTTGAAAGACTTTTTAATTTAGAAAGTTTTCTATTTCAGAAAGTATGATTGAAATGTATACATTGTTGAAAGGCTTTCTAATGGGAGATAAGAAAGAGTTTAGAAAGCCTGTTGTTGATGCTCTTAACCTTAACATTAACTAACTAACCCACTTGCTTTATATTGTCAAGTAATTTGAAAAGAACTGACCCACTTGCTAGTAGTAGAAGCGTATCACTGATAAAACATCTTAAATACTGACAAATTATCATTAAATTCTACAAACCAGTCAAGCATAAATTAAGTCATCAACTGATCATATAGAGACCATTCAAATTAGGATAGAAAATCAAACTAACACATACATTCATATAACATAAAGACAAAGCAATACAGTCAAACTACTATATTACTTGCAACCATACAAATTGAGGTTAATCCGTTAATGATGGTGCAAAATAGGAGCAAACCAACCAGCTGGCCTGTTGACAGGAAGTGGAAGAAGTTCTGCAGCACCAGTCTCTATGTCAATCCTTATCACCTGACATTTGTATCTACCACAACATTTTTTATCTAAAAAGTAAATAGAATTTGCCTTGATTGTAGCCGATTCATAAGCTTTAAGTATAAATCCACATTTTTTATCAGCAAAAAATGCATAATTGCCAATATCTGTAACCTTCACCCAGCATCGTGAACCATTTTCACCCACATGCAGCCGATGGACACGCCACTTATTGCTAGACCGGTCAAACGGCTTAGAAAACCTGAAGATATCTCGAGAAGTTTCCACAAGTTCGACTCTCATCAATCTCCCAGGTTTTTCTACTGGCGGTATAACATAGGCAACTGCACCAGTCATGATATCTATAACTTCTGTGGCATTTCCATCATGTTTTACCAGAAAAAGCATATCTTTGAGATAACATGACGTGCACAATCCATGGACACTGCCTATATTTGAAACAAGCCCGTCTTCCTAACCAACATTGTAGAAAGTTATTTTAGATTCAAATCCCGGACCCTGATATCTACAGGCAATCACAGATTTTCCTATACGATTTATGTGACTCATAGACCAAGGAGATTCTCCAGGAGAGGAATCAACATAATATGGTGGGAGGGGAATTTCATGATTGCTAAGCGGATTCATAAGAGATAGCTGCTTGTTCTCCATCAAAGGCAAGTATCCTTCTGTCAATCCATACATCTTTATCACGCGTTTTGGAGATTGGATATTATAATGTTTGTTCACTGGTATGGAGTAGAACCTCAGATTCTGTTCATCACAGTTATCACAGTCCTCAAGAATCTAAGGAAATTGTGCGGGTACGTCGGTGATCGGGGTAGAGGAGGACCATGCCGGACAAACAGCACAGAATCGGACAAAGTCAGCGATTTCTTGAAGTTTTTTGGCAATGAAATTCAGCACCTCGGGTGGAAGAGAGCTCCAATCCCTCTCTGGAGCTTCCTTCGCTTCCATGGCAGAAAACTGGTAGCTTGGCCCCTAATTAAGTAGGTATTCAAAGTGTACCAGTTTGGTCAGCAAGAGGAAACTGTAATAGTTGCAAAACTGTAGCAAATTGTAGTTGGCATGTGTACTGGTACGTATGATGTTACAGTGATATGGAAACGGACAGCAATCAATACATCCTATGTAAGTTACAGAACTTAATTAATTAGTTGTAACTTGTAATCAAGTAAAGTTGAGGGGTTCAAAAATATCTAGCAAATAGAACTAAGCAGTTCAGTGAAGAAATATATCCATGATTCTGTGTACAGTGCAGGTCAGAAATTAAACAAGAGCACTGAAATCAGCTAGGATTTCTTCCTTCAGAGAAGTAATTTACCAGCACACAATTTATGAATTTTGTGATAATATGAAATCACATAATAGAACAAATTTAGTTATCAAGCATTAGAGTATATAAGAGAGACCTGTGAGGCTTCGAGTAATGTTCTCGGGGAGAGAGTGTGAATGGAGTCCAAGCTACGAAAGGGAAGAGTGCACTGCGTTCATATATATGGTGCTTGAATTAAAGAGTGAAGTTAAAAACGAATGTTAAGGCTTAAGAGGGGTGAGATTGTATTTATATGGTGCCAGCTGCAACTGCAAATCAAGTGCCTTTGTTTTTGGGTGTGGGCCTGATTGCTTTATATACCATATTACCATTGACTTTGAAGTCTTTGTTAATTTGATACTTAAGGAGTAGGGTTAGGTTAGGTGGGACGTAGTAGCATGAATATGAATGATAATTATTATTAAATGTGAAGTGAGATGGCTGTTGAAGTCAAGTGTGGTGATTAATTTCTGGCTTCATCAGTTTTATACGTTGTATTGTCGCGACTCCGGTAATTTTAGCAACAGAACCCCTCCCCTCTTTCTTGTGCCAATTAATTATAATTTTTATTTTATCCAATGTTATTTACTTCTCTTTTTGTTATTGTTTATTTCGTGATATGGTTTGCAACTTTGCTTATTACGGAAATTAGAATGAGGAGGTTGAAACCTTTCACTGGGATTTCACTGCACTGGTACGGATCTAGCTAGTGATGTGTACATTTCAGGGAATTGAAGCAGACCCTTAAGAGGGTCAAGTCAAGATCATTGCGCACTGGATTTTGAAGGTGCAATCATGTCACCATGTCTGTTATTAATTACCGTTTCCCCCACGTCTTCTATATAATGCTTTGTAAGGCGATGGACGATACTTTTCTTAAACTAAACATCTGAAGCATTTTATTTGTTGTCACTGTTTT
This sequence comes from Cyperus esculentus, assembly GCA_030179965.1. Classification (NCBI taxonomy): domain Eukaryota; kingdom Viridiplantae; phylum Streptophyta; class Magnoliopsida; order Poales; family Cyperaceae; genus Cyperus; species Cyperus esculentus. The sequence goes on along the minus strand of JASGLE010000035.1, from coordinate 2,234,673 downwards.
TAGATTCATATGATTGAGTAACCGATAGCACAACTGGTAAAAAAGAGATATAAACCGTAACATTAACTAACTAACCCACTTGCTTTATACTGTCAAGTAATTTGAAAAGAACTGACCCACTTGCTAGTAGTAACAGTGTATCACTGATAAAACATCTTAAATACTGACAAATTATCATTAAATTCTACAAACCAGTCAAGCATAAATTAAGTCATCAACTGATCATATAGAGACCATTCAAATTAGGATAGAAAATCAAACTAACACATACATTCATATAACATAAAGACAAAGCAATACAGTCAAACTACTATATTACTTGCAACCATACAAATTGAGGTTAATCCGTTAATGATGGTGCAAAATAGGAGCAAACCAACCAGCTGGCCTGTTGACAGGAAGTGGAAGAAGTTCTGCAGCACCAGTCTCTATGTCAATCCTTATCACCTGACATTTGTATCTACCACAACATTTTTTATCTAAAAAGTAAATAGAATTTGCCTTGATTGTAGCCGATTCATAAGCTTTAAGTATAAATCCACATTTTTTATCAGCAAAAAATGCATAATTGCCAATATCTGTAACCTTCACCCAGCATCGTGAACCATTTTCACCCACATGCAGCCGATGGACACGCCACTTATTGCTAGACCGGTCAAACGGCTTAGAAAACCTGAAGATATCTCGAGAAGTTTCCACAAGTTCGACTCTCATCAATCTCCCAGGTTTTTCTACTGGCGGTATAACATAGGCAACTGCACCAGTCATGATATCTATAACTTCTGTGGCATTTCCATCATGTTTTACCAGAAAAAGCATATCTTTGAGATAACATGACGTGCACAATCCATGGACACTGCCTATATTTGAAACAAGCCCGTCTTCCTAACCAACATTGTAGAAAGTTATTTTAGATTCAAATCCCGGACCCTGATATCTACAGGCAATCACAGATTTTCCTATACGATTTATGTGACTCATAGACCAAGGAGATTCTCCAGGAGAGGAATCAACATAATATGGTGGGAGGGGAATTTCATGATTGCTAAGCGGATTCATAAGAGATAGCTGCTTGTTCTCCATCAAAGGCAAGTATCCTTCTGTCAATCCATACATCTTTATCACGCGTTTTGGAGATTGGATATTATAATGTTTGTTCACTGGTATGGAGTAGAACCTCAGATTCTGTTCATCACAGTTATCACAGTCCTCAAGAATCTAAGGAAATTGTGCGGGTACGTCGGTGATCGGGGTAGAGGAGGACCATGCCGGACAAACAGCACAGAATCGGACAAAGTCAGCGATTTCTTGAAGTTTTTTGGCAATGAAATTCAGCACCTCGGGTGGAAGAGAGCTCCAATCCCTCTCTGGAGCTTCCTTCGCTTCCATGGCAGAAAACTGGTAGCTTGGCCCCTAATTAAGTAGGTATTCAAAGTGTACCAGTTTGGTCAGCAAGAGGAAACTGTAATAGTTGCAAAACTGTAGCAAATTGTAGTTGGCATGTGTACTGGTACGTATGATGTTACAGTGATATGGAAACGGACAGCAATCAATACATCCTATGTAAGTTACAGAACTTAATTAATTAGTTGTAACTTGTAATCAAGTAAAGTTGAGGGGTTCAAAAATATCTAGCAAATAGAACTAAGCAGTTCAGTGAAGAAATATATCCATGATTCTGTGTACAGTGCAGGTCAGAAATTAAACAAGAGCACTGAAATCAGCTAGGATTTCTTCCTTCAGAGAAGTAATTTACCAGCACACAATTTATGAATTTTGTGATAATATGAAATCACATAATAGAACAAATTTAGTTATCAAGCATTAGAGTATATAAGAGAGACCTGTGAGGCTTCGAGTAATGTTCTCGGGGAGAGAGTGTGAATGGAGTCCAAGCTACGAAAGGGAAGAGTGCACTGCGTTCATATATATGGTGCTTGAATTAAAGAGTGAAGTTAAAAACGAATGTTAAGGCTTAAGAGGGGTGAGATTGTATTTATATGGTGCCAGCTGCAACTGCAAATCAAGTGCCTTTGTTTTTGGGTGTGGGCCTGATTGCTTTATATACCATTGACTTTGAAAACTTTGTTAATTTGAAACTTCAGGAGTAAGGTTAGGTTAGGTGGGACGTAGCATGAATATGAATGATAATTATTAGTGTACGAGAGGGAGATGGCTGTTGAAGTCAAGTGTGGTGATTAATTTCTAACCTCATCAGTTGTATTACTTGTATTGTGCCGACTCTGGTAATTTTAGCAACAGAACCCCTCTTTCTTCTGCCAATTATCATTTTTTTTATCCAATGTTTTTTTTTGGGAGAAGATATCAGTACCTTGCCTTCAATACCCCGGTCAAATACCCCGCATTGACCAGATCCCAAATGTGTTTGCAGCCCAACTAATAATACTAACAATGTGTTATAAGCGCGCTGAGCATTTCGTCCTTCAAGTCTAAATATCTATAGAATAAACCCTAAATACTACATATAACAAGTCCCAATACCTGCAACGCAAACATTCTACACATCCAATAAAACACATGACTGTGAAAAAAAGTCAAATACCCCAATCAAATACCCCGGTCAAGTCCCCCATTTGACTAATATGGAAAGCAAAGCTTCTGTAACTAATAATACATATTATAGATGATCTAAATACCTAGTATATAGAAGTAGTAATACCATTTCGTTTTATATACAAATGTTCTTATGTGATTGTCAAAATTCAGAACTTTGTAGGTAACTTCTGCAATTAGTTTCTGAAACTAATGATACTAAATAAAATACAAAATATGATAAAATTTTATTTAATTTTCAATGTCACAATATCTTATTGACACATTAATAATACCAACTGAAGAACTATAATACACAATTTATGTACCAATAACAGATAATAATACTTCATGCTGTAGTCAATAATATAAGTGCAGTAAAGTCATAATACAAACTTTCCTCTTAAACAAAGCCTATATGCACATTTAAAAATCAGAACAACCAGTCATATCACATAATAAAACGGCACAAAAACTCCAAGTAATAATACCTACATTATAACAAAAGCATACATCTGTTTTCTAAACTAAAACATCATTCACACCATTCACAACATAAAACTTAAAGCATCCACACATCATTCACAAAATAAAACCAAAACAACTACTACCAGTTTTCTTAAGCTAAAAGAAACTCTGAACTTTCTTTGCTCTAATCAAACAGCTCTAACCCTATTATTTGTGTTTATTACATCCGTCAAAATCTTGTAGGCAATAATAAGCCTCTTCTTGCCTATTTGTACCTACAAAAGAACAACAATATAACAGTTAAATAATAATATAAACAATTGTTAAGTAGTAATAATAACAATACCAAACTAATAATACAAACACATAGAACAACTGCAGAACAATTAAACAATAATACAAACAATTATTAAGTAATAATAGTAAGAATAGCAAACTAATAATATTAAAAAGATGCATGAAAATTTAACCTGATCAAACTTCATATGGAATCCAGGTGCAGTATGCGCATAAGCATATCTCAACAGAAATAATGCACAGTCATTGCTACCATACTGCCTTGGCACATTTTTTACCCAATTGAGACGGCAATTCAACCGCTCAGGATTTATAAAAAAAAACACAAACAATTCAAACAGTAAAACAATAAATACTTACTTATATAAGTAATAATAGTACAATGGCTAACTATTAATAGTACAGTAAAGTCAACTATTAATATTTAATTCTACTACAGGGGTAAATTTGGAAATGACAAATCATGTAACTGCATATCTTGGATCTATGAGCAACAGGTACAAAAACATAGAATAAATTGTAGAAGAGGAAGGTTTGAAATTGGGAATGAATATCGGGAATCGATATTTCTTTAGATGGCGCGCGCGACTGCGAATGAATACGGACCGTAGAATGAGCGGTGTACGATTACGGGGTTTTTTTAAGTCGGAATCCCCAGTCAAATCCCCCGTTTGACTAACATGGGAGACACATAAAGGTTGTTCCATTCCAACTTAATCACGATACTCAGAAACAAATAATACGTAGTAAATAAGGTCTAAATATCTACAATACAGAAATAGTAATACCATTTTCTGTACAAACTTTTTCAAGACAAAAATTCTCAAACTAATAATATTAAAAGAATACGAAATATGAATAATTTTTTAATTTTCAATGACACAATACGTTATACACAAAGTCATAATACCAACTAAAAGAATTTATAATACAATATTTTTGTCCAAATAATTAAATTGTATGTGAAGAGAACTTAGAAACAACTAATAATACTTGAGGTTGTAAATAATAATACAACTGTAATAAAATCATAATACAAACTTGATCCTCACATATCAATTTCATAAATTAAGTTAGATTGTTCCTCTCCCAACACCATGATGGCCAGATTCTCGACGCCTTTCGGACGTGCCTGATAGGGCCCTCGCCGAGCGGATCAGACTTGTCTATAAATCTGTCAAAATCAAGTTACATATTAATTGGCTAAAAAAATCTTCTACTGGCATGGAAACTTGCAATTGCATTACAAGTTAAATCAAGTCATATTCAGCAATTAATAGCTCAAATTTTGTTTGAGCATTTCATCGAGCAACTTAATAGCGCTGAATTTTTCAATAAAATTAACCCATCGAACCTTTTAAATATTTCACCAATTTGATCTTCATAATTGACAACTGATCATCTGTACTATTATGAACACTATAGCTGTCAGTAAAAGTTAGCTCTTTAGGTATCGTTCAAGCAAAATGTAAATATCAGACAAGAGGAAGAACAAACTTGAAGATTAAAGAAGTGTTGAAGATACCTGAATGACTGATCGATGGAGAAGCAAAAATGACGGTGAGAAGAACATCGGAGTGATGACAAGAATATTGAAGCGACGGCAAGAAGATGAAGCATGGTGTGAAGAGCGAAGAGCTGATCACACGATGGCAAGATGATCGGGCAAGGACCGTTTAGTTGGCAGCCTAATCCTATTGAAGAGCAAGATGGCGATCACAATAGAAGGAAGGATGGGGGAAGAAGAGTCTAAGTTGATCGGAGCAAGATTGGAGAATCGCATATTGCCAGAAGAAATTAAATCGCAGGGAAGATTTGTATTACAGAGAAGAGAAGATTGTCTTGAAAAGTTTATATCGGGTACGGGTGGTTAATGGATATAGGCCCGTTAGACATGGGGTAGGGGTATACAGATGTTTTTATTGGGGGTTAACGGAAGTAGGTATGATTGAATTTGGGGTAGAGAAACAAAGATTATGAGCCGTTGGATGATGGGGTATGATAGTGGGGTATTTAAGTACGGGGATAATATATTATCTCTTTTTTTTTTTTTACTTCTCTTTTTGTTATTGTTTATTTTGTGATATGGTTTGCAACTTTGTTTATTTCGAAAAATAGAGTCAGGAGGTTGAAACCTTTCACTGGGATTTCACTGCAATGGTACGGATTTATACATTTGAGGGAATTGAAGCAGAGCCTAAATTAAGAGGGTCAAGATCATTGCGCACTGGATTTTGAAGGTGTCACCTGTCACCATGTCTTTTATTAATTACCGTTTCCCCCACGTCTTTCGTATAAGAGGAGAGATCCATTGACAATGCTTACAATGACAATGTTGACAATGAGACTTTTGAAAAATTTACAATAATTCATAAAAAATCTTAAAAATGAAAAAGCTTTAATGGATGCATTCTTTAAATTATAGATTAATAGTGTTTCAAATTTCAAACAATTTGAACATTGTTTGATGGTTTATCAAAATTTTATAAATTTTTTAATGGTTGAAATTTCACGAGCTTTAAAGAGCTATCAAACGTCACTTAAATTGAATATAATTTGAAACATAATCAATCTATAAGTTAAACAATATCTCTATAAACTTTTTTCTATTTTTTAGAATTTTTAACTATTTTTACAAATTTTTCAAAATCTCCATTGTCAAGATTGTCAAGACAAGATCCCTCCTCTTTATTCCCGGGTTATCTCGGTTTTCAGGTCGAGTTTGGGTCAGTCCGACTTTCCATGAAACACGAGTCGGGTCAGGTTCGAGTCAGTTTGACTTTACCTAAAACTCGGGTCAGGCAGATTTTTCGGGTCGGATCATATTTTGCCACCTCTAACATTTGTACATCTCACTAAGAAGTCATGGCAGCTATATTGACAACAAAAATTATACTCTATAAATTGCAGGATTGTGTAATGTTTAACGTGGGACAAACTAAAGGGTATAAGTGTTGTTCACAAATAAAACAAATTTAATAGATTATTTTTATTAGAAATGAGAGTTGTTGGGTATATATCTAAATGAATTAATATGTTATATGGGGATATGTCCAATTTGTGTAATTTGATGGGAAAATTTCTAAATAGAGCAAATTCTATGGGGATATAACCAACTTTGCCTTTATTTTTTATCTAATTTAATTGATTCATCAACTAGATCCCTTCTTACCATATAAGGGTTGTCAATTTCTTACACGATTCATATTGTAAATCCGATAAAATTTAGTGAACTTCTATTTAGAACAAAATGAGTCAATAATGACTTTCTCATGTCCCATTATTAATTATAACCCCTTTTTTGCATTAACAAGAGAATTTAATTTCATCGTATTTCAGATTAATTTCATAGTGCTTGAGTTTGAGTAGTGTCTTATGATGCGTTTAGATTAATAATTTGTACAGGTAGTACCGGTAACAATTTTGCTATATCCGTTGAGCATTTTCCAAAGAAAATATAGCAGTATTATATAGGTCTTAATAAAATAAAAAAAAAAACGCACAGAGCCATGTTGATGATAAATATGTCCAACTTTTATTTGGGAAAGCAATAAAGGTGATGTGAGAATTATTATTTCTATCAAGACGGTATAGTGAAATAAATGTTGGTTGTTTCTTGCTGAGAATGGTACCAAAATATGAGCACTTTAAGTTAAATCATTTTCCGGTCAAAATATGTATTTTTTTTCTTTTTTTTTTCAGCTCTAATGCTGTGGCAGCCAAACTAAAACGATCTTCATGTTTGTTCTGTAATCAAACATTCTTTACTCATTTATCGATGTGCATAAGTGTATGATGCCTTTGGCTCTGACAAGTGCTAGTTGCGCAATTAAACTCAGCCGAGCTCAAGCTGTAGAGAATCACACAATGACAAAATCGGTGCTAATTAGGATAAACTTTTTTTTTTTTTTTGAAAATGAAAAGCACCCATACAGGACCGCCTTCATTACTTTACGAAAGCCGTACATAATAGGGGTTGTAAACACAAGGGGCCTGTTCGGCATTGAGTGGAATAGGGACAGAAAAGTGGAAAAGTGGAATTGAGAATTGAGGACTTTTCCAAACTATTCCACTCATGTTCGGCAAGAATCATTATCGGAAGAGTGGAATTAAGAACCTATTAAAATATGGTCATAAAAAGATATGACCATTGACCCAGCTGACTTTTTGTTAATATAATATATATATATATAGAAGATATCACGGTATACATGTAACATGTTGCTTTGCATGGACAATTTCAATTTAATGTTGCATTTCAAATTGCTAATAATGAAATACTGAATATGTGAAATCTTAGAAAAATTATACGGTCGACTAATTATATAGTAATTGGCACTGAACAAGTTCTACTTGGTATCATACCAAGCATCTCCTTTTTTTTTTTTTTTTTAAGGAAAAATTTGGCAGAGTCACGGCAAGGTGTGTATTAATTAAAATCAAGATTACATCAATATAGCAGTTGTTTCAGAAGTAAACAGAAAATCAAAATATTTCCTACTACATTTTTCTTCTATATTGACTCTGCTGCTATACATCAATATAGCAGAGTCATGGCAGTTGTTTCATGGCAAGGTGTGTATTAAGTATTAACTAATAACCGCATGCAAATGGGAAGGCATCATTTGCAGCCCCTCCAGCTCAATCATTGAAATTTCATTGCCAGGTAAACGCCTAACTGGTAAAATATCGCCAGTTCTATCTAATTTAACCAATCTCTCTTATCTCAACTTATCGAGAAATTTTCTATCTGGCTCGTTGCCGGTTGAACTGCTTTCTCTCTCTCCAAACCTAAAATTCCTTGATGTCAGCTTCAATAAACTATCTGGAGAAATACCCGATTTTGAAAATCCAATAATTCAGATTTTAGACATCTCTAGCAATTTCCTCACTGGATTGCTGCCTATCATCAACGCAACATCGCTACATTCACTCAACGCAACAAATAACAGCTTGATGGGTTCAATACCCGATTATCTGTGTACAAGCTCACCTTTTCTCATATCGTTAGCCATTTCTTTTAACGAATTCAGTGGTAGAATTTCACCAGAATTAGGAAATTGCACAGGTTTACGGGACTTCAATGCTGATTCCAACAATCTGGTTGGGTCGTTACCTGATGAACTATTCAAGCTTACCTCTCTACAGAACCTCTATCTCTCTACAAATTTTCTTACTGGGTCCATACCTCTAGCCATTGGTCATCTTAAAAGGCTACGGTCTCTTCATTTGAGCGACAATTACCTTACTGGATTGTTACCATTGACAATTGAAAACTGCAGTGATGTTAGACAACTCATCCTAAGGGTAAACAGCTTGACCGGACATCTTCAGTTTATCAACTTCACCAAACTCTCCAATCTAGAGATGCTTGACTTGCATAAGAATAGCTTTACAGGTGAAATACCAAATAGTGTTTACACTTGCAAGAATCTGGTTGCACTACGTCTCTCTAGGAACAAACTCAGTGGTCAAATCTCCCCAACTATAGAAAACTTGAGGGCACTATCATTCTTATCACTTTCAACAAATAATTTTGTAAACATAACTGGTGCACTCAACAACATCAGTAAATGCAAGAATTTAATGGCGTTGTTAATTACAAAGAGTTTTATTGGTGAAGCTGTACCAATTGAACCCACCTGGGAGAATGGGTTTGAAAATATTCAGATACTTAGCTTGCAAGGTAACAACTTCACTGGTACAATCCCCTCCTGGATATCCAAAATGACTAAGCTTGAAGTTCTAGATATCTGTTGTAACCGGTTTACTGGAAACATACCAGATTGGCTTGGTAACCTTTCTAGTCTCTTTTATCTTGACTTATCCAACAACCACTTGTCCGGTAACATCCCTCAATCGATTACCCATTTGTCATCATTACATTCAGTTAATAATTTAAAGAGAGTAAACCCTGCATATCTCGGATTACCCCTTTACTTTAACCAATTTAAAGGGACCCTACAACAATATTTCAAACAATACAACCAACTGACAGCCTTGCCTCCTACAATAAACCTAAGCAACAACCGGTTAAATGGCACAATACCACAAGATATTGGACAACTGAAAATGCTCCTCGCATTGGGTCTCAGTTGGAACAACTTATCAGGTCAGATACCTGCATCCATAGGAAACCTCACCAACCTAGAAATTCTGGATCTATCAGAAAACGAGCTAACAGGTAAAATACCTGCTTCCCTTACTCAGCTTAATTTCCTATCAACATTTAGCGTTGCATCAAACAATTTGTCAGGTCCTATTCCTACGGGAGGCCAGTTCAACACATTCTCTAACTCAAGTTTTGAAGGAAACTCTAACTTGTGTGGACGAGTAGTGATGCGGGTTTGTGGCGACCCTTCAACTGAAGATAATACAGTACCTTTTGCTTCGGAAAGTGAAAGCTTTGATAGAATTCTTGATAGAAACACAGCAATTGCCATTGTAGTGGGCTTTTACTTTGGTGTAGTTGTAGCTGTATTTCAACAATTCTATTGGGATTTTATGAGAGCTTGGCGCGCCGTCAGGAATTGGAGATACCGCCAAGTGGCAGTCAGCATATAGTGTCGCCTTGATACTATGTTTTTAGTGTGTGCATGTGTGGTGTGTCAGGAACTTTTTATTTTTAAGTATGTCACCTATGTATATACAGTAGCGGAGCTTGAGACCAAAAAAGAGCAGGTCTATATACTTATTTGTAATACGCCTACAAAGTTACACATTAAAATTTTTGAGAACACAATTTACCAATCTGAAACAAATTGCTCGAATTTGTAATCTCAATTAACAGTTCTTAATTTATGTATCGAATTTGATTTCAGAGTAGCCAAACTATACCCTTTAGTACTTCACGAGAGGGTTTGTTGCGGCAAATAGTGTAATTTAAGTGTATGCTATAATATATGTGAGTAAAAAAGAAAGTGACAGGTGCACCATTCTAGAGAAGAAAGAAGAATTGGGGGAGAGTTATTAATGAATGATTATTTACCCAGGCTTTTATTCTTTTTTTGGGCTATTGGGCCGGACAAGTAATAACCCTTTATGCCTTGGTGGAATGAAGTCAGTTAAGTTTGGTTTCTTTTGCTGGTATACGAGCCTACAATGAGCTGCATCCAGATAGTTGGAGTCTCGGATCCAATCACTAATCAGCCCATGAATGAAAATGTAATGATGCATGGTATGATGGCATGTAATGTAACAATATCTGAAGACTAAAATCACATAATTATTATGCACATAATAAATTAAGTATGAAATTAAGGTAAAAAGTTAATTTGCCTAGATTTATAAATAAGTTTGATGTGACTAACCGAGCTAATAATCACACAAAAAGGATTTGAGAAGAAATATGGCATATGCCTGAGAAGTAACAACTATATATATAACATGGCAAGTTCAATTTATTTATTATATAAAGGATATCAGGGCTAGTTGTAGATGAAATAAAAAACTTGAATATATATCCATCTTCTCTTTATAACATTCTGATTTTGCATTGTATCAACTATCAAAGGAATACTAACCTGAGACATGGGAGGAGGCCAACATATTTGTTTAAGAGATCATATTAAGATGAGAGGCTCATGTATAGCAGACTCCGAAATGGTTAACTAGTATAACAGTGACGATTTCAGTCTACAATTGGCTCGCTATGTCCGTGTCTCACAGCTATTCTATGTATTTGACCCTTATTAATTAAATTTCACAAATGCATGAGACTCTCTAGTTTAGCTGTAAACGAGAAAGTCTTATCACCGAGCCACGTGCAAATGAGTGGGTGAGTCAGAGGTAAAGCCAAGACTCATGAGTTTATCATGGATGGGTGGTTTCTCTAATATATTATGTTTTGACAATATTGTTTTCACTGTAATATAAATTCATGCTTTAAATTTATTCAAAAATTAAGCTTACATTTTCCAATATCATCATGATTCGGTCAAAAACTATATTTCTTTTATTATTCTTGTGAAATTGAGAGTGGAAATATAGTTTTTGACCGAAATATATTTTAACATTATTTGCTATATGTATTAAGCTTACATTTATTTGCTTGCTATACGTATTAACTCATATAATGTTAAAATATGGCAGAACTGTAGAAGGCTGCAACAACATAAGCACATGAACGAAAAGAGACTTCTTGTAAGAATTTATTAATTATTTCATTAATCTTCGAATTTTAAATTGCATACATAAATAAATTGCAAATATATAATGAAAAAAAGAAATAAGTCTTAGAGAATTATTGGATTAGAAATTATTAGGTTTTTTTCTTTCTTTTATCTAATTTAGTTTATTCATCAACCCGATCCCTCCTTACCGTGACATATATATATATTTAAGGGTGTCGATTTCTTACCCAATTTCTAATGTATATATAAATCCTCAACGGAGGAATCAACAGTTCCTCCATTTTGATCTCAACCGTTTGTAGGCTTTTGACTTGAGATCTAGACCATCCAAATGTAGACCGTCACTGTTAGCTACTGTTATTTCAACAGTATTCTACAGTACCCAACCAATTTAAGCCGTATGATTGAAACAGCACATCTCAGCCATTCGTTTTGGCTTCTAGATTTTTCATTCATCTGACTTCTCTCCCGATCTCGTGCTCTCTCCATCTCTCTCGATCTCACAAGCTTCCTCCCATCGCCCGTCTCGTCTCGTCTCCACTCAACAGCTCCAACTGCTCTCGGTTGTGACTGCTCTCCGCCGCCTACGGCGTTGCTGCGACGACTGCTCTCCGCCGCCTCCGCCGTTGCTGCGACTGCTCTCGGCTCCGCTCAAAAGCAACCCCTCTCGCCCTCTCTTCTCTTGTCTACTCGTCCGCTCAAAATCAACTCATTCATACATCTGCTGAAAGTCTGAAACTTGTATTGAAAAGAAATTAACCGGAGTACAGACAACTAGCAGAGCCAAAGAATGAACAGATACTGCCTTTCTGAGAAACCAAGTTTTAGTGGTATTGTTTTATGATTTTATTCAATTTAACCCAAAGGTCTTCTAATAATTCGTATTTATCAAACTGCTGTTAGTGATTTAAGTCTATTAGGTTATGGCAGTGCTAATCGAAATAAAAAAAAAAAATTACCAGGAAAAAAGAGAATTGTGATGCGGTTGAACATTGAAAATGCTGGACTCCTACTGAACAACTGATTTTAGTACAGGACATCAAATTGTACCAGAATTTGCAGCTACTGGTACTGAACAATTGATTATCTGGTAGATAGATGCATGGTAAGAAATGGTTGTCTTTATATTTGTTAACACAACATCTACTGGGGTAGTATGAGAAGAACTGTAACGGCCCGGATTTTCATAACAACGGCAAATGGACCGTCCGCCGTGCTTTCAATGCAAGGCGTCAAAACAAGCAAGTCATCAATACAAATTTCATGCCACAAGTTCATATTACATTTTACAAAATAAAATCTTTTATATAACATACATCAATTTAAATAAAATACAGCGGAAGACTTATTCAAAAAAATAAAAAAATAAAACATTTATTAAGTAACTTCAAAACTCTTCATTTACGTGGCAACTCAGCAATTTCTTCCTCACCTGCGATAAAGGGGCACAAAGGTGCGCATGAGAAACCGAGTGTTTCCCAGTGCAAAAAGGAATTCCAAAACGAATGTATAACAATCAAGATCAATTACAAAGTGCATTCATCAGTCAATTAAATGTCGATTTTTTTTTTTTTGAATCTATTAAATGTCAATTTTAAGAGTCTGTCTATCTGGTCGTGCCATATTCCTAATCCCGGTTCTTGGTTAACCGTCCCAATCCGAACACAACATAAGTCAATGACTGGTACGAAACTATATCAATGTTAATCAATAATCAATAAGTCGATACTATCAATCAAATACAATAATTTAATCTATGCTATCGTTGCCAAACGAATCCCTCATCCAGCGTCCCAGATCAATCAACAAAAGAGGGGGGAAGAGACACGGTACCGTGAATTTCTCACAATGGGGGGCAAAAGCCCGAACATAATGGCGAACGAAGCAATAATCTCGATTCAAATGAATACCATTCTTACAAAGTGGCCAATTAACTAATTCGGATTCTATTTTCATAATTCTCGTATTTCACATCATTTCAAATTAATTAAAATCAATTCTTACTCTGTAGTCAAAATGATCTCATGCGTATAAAATATAGGACTAATTGGTTCTTCTGACTCACTTGTTATATAACAATCTAGTATACAAATACTGATAATTAACTAAATACAGAATTCAATACATCATTGGTCACTCGGACCCTACTCACTTAAACATGTCGAATTATCATCTTATTGTCAAATTAAAACATAATAAATGACTATTAGTTATACACAAGACTAAATACTGAAATTTATGTGTGCATAGTAAATAAACTTTAATTAAGCACGATTCTGTTTAGGTCGTCCCTTAGATTAGTGAGTATATTCTTAAAGATATATATAACAGATGCTATGATCAATCATAAAAACTCGGATAGCAATAGAAATATTGCAAATTCAATATATCTCGATTGCTCGAACGACGAAGCAATCGATACATGAAAAGGAAGTATGATTCCAAAGGAGAGACCACGCACCTTTAATTTCATAAATCCGTTGTGCCGCTTCGATCGGTGTCGTTTGATTGTCATTTGAGTGTCTTGTCTTCCCGCGTGTGCAAGATCAAATGCCGCCCAGCATCCATCCTCGTTCCGTCGTCTTCTCATTCGCACGTGCAAGCCCGACCGATGGACCGACCGACTCCCGGCCTTGCTCTTCCTCTCACAATCCCTCTGTGTCTTCTTTTTGTATTTTGGTTTAATTTGGTGGTTTTTATTACGCAGAGGAGGAGAGCCGATGGTGTCAGAGGCAAGGTTCAGGAGGGTTTTTATTAATTTGTATCTTGAAATTGGTCTTATATAATTGCATTAAGTTCTGGTAGTTACGCTAGGAAATCATTTGATGGCTGCGCTACTCGACTTAATCTCAGGGTCAAAAGTCAATTATAGGATTATATTTTTAATATGACCCTCGATGATTTAGGAAGTTAACATTCAATTAATTAAACAGGGGTCGGTTAGGTTGAAGGGTGCCAACAGGGGCTATTTGTTTTTGCGGATGGTAATCAGGGGACAGGAATTTGTTTAATTCATCTGGTGTGCGGAGGACGCAGGGTTTTATTTTAATTTCTTTCCGTTTTCCTTCAGATGTAAACATGGGTTCCATTCTTTTTATTAATGTATAGATGTGAGGCCGTATACTATACAGTGGTTGGTTATTTGGGTCCGATTGGAACAGAGGCCGCATACAGGGGCTTGTCGGGGAATTGGTTTTGTATTTAAAAATTAATGCAACAAACAATTATATGGGATATACGAGTAAAAAGTGATCATCAATTTGAGAAGTTATATTCAATTAATCTAACAGGCAACTTTATAATTATAATATACAAGAGAATATAACTAGTGAGTCCATTATATAAGTTGGACAAAGAGAGACACGGATGGGCAATTATCACATCACAATAAGTATTTACAGATTAGGTTATTTCTATAGGACTAATTAGAACTCTATATCAGCTGGGCCTAATCATTTATATGATAAAATATTATTTAAAAATTTAAGTTGCGTTGGCTTAAATAATCGGATTCTGATTCACAACATTAATCTTGTTTGCTTATTTTAGCATCTAATTATGGCGCACTATTTTTGTTTAGTATATAAATATAGAGTAACTAAGTGTTAAATGGTACCAAAATATGATAATACATGTAATATAATTACATTAACGTATTTAAAAGTTATTAAATTTGATATACTAAATTATGGGATGTTACAAGAACAGTCTCTGACACAATGCAAGGACAGGGGTGCAACAGAAAATGAGGCTCAGAAAGGGTTGGTAACCATCATGGCAATGGCAAATGGGGCTTCACAAAGGACTACTGGAGCACAGCAACCAGCAGCTCCTAATCCCCCCTCCTCCAATTCAGTATGATCATTCACATCATAATGCTGATCAGAAGGTAGGTTTTACTGTGTATTGTGCTTAGTATTCTAATGTGTTATTGTGTGATTAATATACCTTTCTAAAGTGATATAAACATACTGTTGGAACCGCCGGGGAGACTAGCTCAGAGAGGTTATATATAAAGGAACTAAATTTATATTTAGACAAATTTTAATCAACATAATGCCATTCCAGAAAAGTAAAAAAAAAAAAAGGAGCAATTATAATCAACATACTGGTACAGCATCAGAATTCACTATATAAGCTTTGTTCTAGCCTGAAGAAAAAAAGAAATCCATAACTAATCTAATTAATCTTTATCATTCGTTCATATGTACCGACCGGTACAGTACCGGCATTGTACTTGATAGGGATAGAGCTGCCCTTTGACAATTCCACAAACAGCTATTGTGCAATTGAGAAAGAACCAAACCTGTACCAAACTGGTACAAGCTGAAAACCAGCACCAATTAAACAAGAAAGAAAAGATTGAATTTCTTTTATGATGGATTAGTACATTAGTGTGATGTCAAATCATTTTGTGTTGAATTTCTTTTATGTTGGATCAGTACATTAGTTGCATGTATTCTCACGAATAAAGCTTCTCAATTACGGGTGTGTATATATCCCATGTCTGTACCATACATGCCAGTAATGTACCATGCTATAAAATTTGAGAACATCTAGCTGTTGCCATTATAAGCAAAGATGAGACCTATACAATAGCACTTTTGAATCTCTGTTTCATTTTTAAATTAAAAGTTAAGATTGATCCAAATTAAAAATTACGACATTTATTAGAGTATCATGGCAACATTACTTGCATACTTAGTTAGTGTCACTACTTGAATTAATAGAAGCTTCAATGAGCAGATCGGTAGCATGGCTGCTTAGCACTTCACCACGCAGTGGCGGACCTTGAGGCAAAAATAAGAAGGGGCCAGTCAAATTTAATTTAGTTTATAAGATACATCAATCGATAAATTTTATTGATTTATAGGTATTTAATTAATTTAAGGGGGCAAACTCTAAATATTGGATAATTTTTCATTGATTTATAAGTGTTTTTTACAAAATTTCAAATATTAAGGTGGGGCGACTGCCCCGGGTAGCCTCCACGTAGGTCCGCCTATGCCACCACAGCTGGGCATCAAGGGAATACTTGAGGGGGAGCTCATGCACGGGGGCTCGGTTGCAGTGCATGGTGGCGGTGTTGCTAGTCTCTTCGGTGAGTGAGAGGAGAGCATCGATGGTGCTGACGAGTGACATCGGCGGTGGGTGATACATGGGGTTGGTTTAATGATACAAAAGAGAGGAGAGGGTAAAATGAGAAATATGAAAATACAGTCTTGAATGAATTAAACCATATACTTGATACTATATATTTGATACGCTATTGCTCCATCTTATGCTTGAATACAATAAAATAAGGCGACTCACGGCGGAGCGCGAGCAATCCTCTAGTTATATTGTAAATCCGATACTATTTAGTGAACTCCTATGTAGAACAAATGATGAGCCTATAATAAGCTTCTCATGTTTCATTTTTAATTATAACCCTTTTATGCATTAATATAAGAAAATAGGATTCAAGCAATTCAATTTAATTGGAATTATTTGTTTTGACTTCACAAATTTTTATTTTTTTTGGCTGGGACAAAACTATGCTTCAATTAATTAATGTAAATTTGAATTTTTGACAGTTCGTCTCGCACATGAAAAGGTGTTCAAATTAGTCGTCAATTTTTACTTTAGATATGGTATGGCAAAAATAAATTGCGGCATATACAACTCGTGCGTGTAATTATAACCAACTTCAATAGGTGGCAACAAAATAAATATTTAATGGCCACGTAATTATGCAGGTAAAATAGCATGATAAGCAAGAAACAGAGATAAAGGTGACGCAATTAGTGTGACTAACCTAATTAACAATCACACAAAATTAGTTGGAGATCGAAGAAACATGGTATATAAATGAAACTACAATATGGCATCATATGTATATATAAGATATAGATACCAGGTTGTATGTGCATATGAGACTATAAAAAAATACAAATATATTACCTGATTTTACACTGTATGAAGATATTAGGTAAACACAACCTAAGATATAGGAGGAGACCAAAACACCACTCCAAGAAATCGAATTAACATAAATCATTCCTGACCATATCAATTTGACACAGTCAACTAGTATAGTATTTAGGACTACACTCTCTGATGGTAGCCTCTGGAAAGTTTTCCCTTGATTTCGACTGTGTTGCTTTCAATGAATAAAATTTCATGCTTACAGTTTCATGAATTTACCCAATGCTCGAACATTTTTTGTGGATCCTATAATCTGCACGACCTCATTCACTAGACAATACCTATCTCAAGATCGCACCAACTCTATGCCATTGCACATCATTGGCATCGACAATATCTCACAATCCTTGGATCTATCATACAAACAATTGCACATAAGGGTGAAGATAACTTGTGATGGGTCATACAAGCTAAATTGGTCGATTAGTCTGCATATGGCTGAAGTGTTGAGGTACCATGATACATCAACTTAGGGGCTCTTTAATTTGAAGTTGTATACTCTAAAAGTAGTGCTCTAGTATAAACAAAGAAATCAAACTAAAGTTAAAAATTATGTCCGAGAAACTTTAATTTTGGAACAAAAATCGGTGGAATTTCAAAAACTTGCCTTTTTCCTTTTGAAATAAGTGGAGTACTCCACCGATTTCATTGAAACTGCATTATAGCACAACTGGTACATGACTTGGACATTATAGATAGGACGCGGTACATAGATGATACCGACATAATGCTTTGTAAGACAATTCGTTTCTTTTTTTTTTTTGAATGAGATAGTCAGAAGCATTTTGTTTATCAGTCTTTTCAGATTCATATGAACAAATAATCAATAGCACAACTGGTACACAAGAAAAAAAATAACATTAATGAACCCAGTTGCTAGAAACAGTGAATCGGTAATAAGCATACCAAATACCAGTAGATTTCATTAAATTCTTGAAACCAGTTAAGCATTAATAAAGTGATAAGCACCATAGTCCATATAGAGAAGACCATTCAAATTATGGACAGAAAATTAAACTAATGCATACATTCATATAATATAAAGACAAAGCAATACAGTCAAACTACTAGATTACTTGCAACCATACCAATTGAGGTCAATGATGGTGCAAACTAGGGACAAACCAACATGCTGGCCTGACAGGAAGTGGAAGAAGTTCCATAGTACCAGTGTCTATGTCAATCCTTCTCAATTGACCTTTGCATTTACCACAGGTAAATAAAGAGTAAACAGAATTCGCCTTGATGCTGGCCAATTCATTGGCTTCAAGCATAAATCCCCCTTTTTCCTACTGGCAGCGAAAAATGCATAATTGCCAATATTTGTAACCTTGACCCAGCATCTTGAACCATTTTCACTTACATGCAGTCGATGGACACGCCATTTATTGCTAGAATGGTTGAACCGCATAGAAAACCTGAAAATATCTTCAAAAGTCTCCACAAGTTCAACTCTCATCCATCTCCACGTTCTTCTACTGGTGGTATAACATAAGCAAGTGCACCAGTCATGATATCTATAACTTCTGTGGCACTTGTATCATGTTTTACCAAAAAAAGCAGCATATCTTTGAGATAACATGACGTGTACAATCCATGAAAACTGCCTATATTTGAAACAAGCCCGTTTTCCTGACCAACATTGTAGAAAGTTATTTTAGATTCAAATCCCGAACTCCGATATCTACATGCAATCACAGATTTCCCCATACAATCTATTTGACTCGTAGACCAAGGAGATTCTACAAGAGAGGGTAGGAGGGGAATTTCATGATTGCTAAGCGGATTCAAAAGAGATAGCTGTTTTTCGTTCTTCACGAAAGGCAAGTATCCTTCTGTCAATCCCCAAAAATTCGTTATCACACGTTTTGGAGATTGGATATTATAATGTTTGTTTGCTGGTATGGAGTAGAACCTCAGATTCTGTTCATCACAGTCATCAATGTTCTCAAGAATCCAAGGAAATTGTGCGGGTACATCGGTGATAGGGGTAGAGGAGGACCATGACAGACAAACAGCATGGAATCGGACAAAATCAGCGATTTCTTCGAGCTTTTTGGCAATGAGATTCAACACCTCGGGTGGAAGAGAGGTCCAATCTCTCTTAAGAGCTTCCCTTCCTTCCATGGCAGCAGAACTAATAGCTTGACCCCTGATACAATAGGTATTAAAAAGTAGTGAGTGTCGTAGAGATCTAAACATTTAAGCAGCCTGGAAGAGAGCTCCAATCCCTCTTAAGATCTTTTCTCGCTTACATTGCAGAAAAATTGATATCTTGGTCCCTGATTGAATAGGTATTAAAACATAGTGATTTTCGTAGATATCTAAATTTTAGGCAGCCTATATTAGTCCGGTCAGTAAGATGATAACACTAGATCTAAATTTTTAGGTACAATTAGTTGCTACATACTAATGATGATAATCCTAGATCAATCCCTATAAATAGTCCAATCCATGCCTTGTAAAATTAGGATGAAAATAATTTTAGCAAAAAAGGTGACAAAAATTTACCAAAAACCAGTAAAGCCCCACGAACTACCATGTACTGGTACATTTACCAGTAAACCGGTAAGTTAACCAGGACCACCATGGTGATGGCCTTCTTTCTCCGCATAGATTTGAGATGTCAGTCGAGGCTTGCTTAATCGAAGAAAGTGTTTTCTTTTTCTTTTTTTCTTGCAAAATTGTGCTGGTTCATATCAACATGTGGAGCTGATGGGTCCTCTCTCCTCTTTAAATTTTTGGTATCAGAGAATAAAACATCCTTTTGTATTTCTTATTTTGAAGATGTTGTGTTATTATATCTGTGGCTGTGAACTAAGAATGTGGATCCACTCCTTTCAAAATTATCATCAGCGGCATGATTTCCAGACATAATTAGTTACAATCCCTCCTCAAGAATATTTCCCATAAATTAAGAAAGGTGGAAT
The DNA here is from genome assembly GCA_030179965.1 of Cyperus esculentus. NCBI lineage: Eukaryota > Viridiplantae > Streptophyta > Magnoliopsida > Poales > Cyperaceae > Cyperus > Cyperus esculentus. The sequence goes on along the minus strand of JASGLE010000035.1, from coordinate 2,214,326 downwards.
TCGCATGCCAGTCAGTAAAACAATTTATCTATTTTTGTGGTAATGTAAAATCACAAGAAATGCAAATTAATAAGCATCGAATTAAGAGAGAAATTAAACTGCCAGGCTTCCTGTAATGCTCTCAAAAGGGGATGATCGGAGCCTGAGAACTGCGATCTGCAAGTCGATCGGAACTCGAAAGACAAAGGGAACTATCTATTTGTTGTCACAATGCCACCTGCAAATCAAATCAAGTTCGGTTGCTAAATTGGGCTGCTTTCTTGTTTGGGCTTGGGCCTGATAACCTTTCAGAGAGGTGCAGTTTGCTTTATTTTTATGGGATGATTAAATTTCGAATATAAATCAGTGATGAAATATGATTTTATCTGAATATTTGATAATATGATCATGTTTATGAAGATATTTATTTAGTTCTTGACAACTTCATTGTATTAGCACATACTATGATCATATTCATAATAATGTCGTTTATTAAACATACACAGTGAATCGCCACTATTTTTTATTTAAAGTTTTGAAATCATACAGTCAATTCCAAATATTGAACAGCAGAATAAATTGGAAATTTAAGTATACGTATGAAAAGTAATAGGGTGGGAATCCTTCACAAATATTGTAGTTGACAATTTTCATGCAAGAAGTCAAGAAATTTTTTTTGTTTTTTGAAGTCGGCAGATTATTGCAGTAAAATGACGACCTTCACCGACGCATTTAAATGTTAAATAGAAAAAGAAACTCATACACAGCATAGAAATTGCATTTTCTTTTATATTTGTTGTACTCACGGGTGCCAAAAATATTTATGTCATATATATATGTTAGAACAAAATGTAAACAAATATATGATCCATATCATTGGCACGGGGTTCTGTGAATTTCATTGACTGTGATAAATTAATTTTGAGGTAATTAATTAATTATGCATGTAAATTAAGTATGACAAACAAGAAACAAGTGTAATAAGAGCCAGCCTTTGATCTAGTGGTTAAGGGTAAGGCTCTCTGTGTGGGAGGTCGCAGGTTTGAAACCCGGATGGGTGTCTCTTATAGACATTTAAATTTGAGTGGCTCGACCCTCATCTTTATCTCAAAAAAAAAAAAAAAAAAACAAGCGTAACAAGTTTGCCTAAATTAAAAAAAAAAAAAAACAACAACAACAATAACAACTTTGATGTGACTAACCTAATTAATAATCACACAAAATGAATTCAACAAGAAATATTATATATAACTGAGAAGTGTACCATGGCATCATTTGTTTATAGGAGATATATACCAGGCTAGCTATAGATGAAATCACAAACTTGAATAGTCATCTTCTTTGTACTATATTCTAATTGCAATTTATCCACTATCAAAGGAATACATAACCTGAGATATGGGAGGAGACCAAAATATTTGCTTAAGAGATCTAATCAAGATTAAAAACACATAAATAACATACTTCAACACAATTAACTAGTTTATTGTATTGTAATCCCAATTTAACAATGTTGCGAGATTGTTCAAAGTATTTTTATACTAGACACTTGATAACTAAGTTTCAGAAATATACGAGGTTTGCGCTCTGTCAGTACACAACAACATGTCAGCACATGTCACAAAAGATGTGGAGTGTGAGTGTGGCTCCAGATTCTTCACCGGAGGGACCATAGGCTCTTCCATGGCAATCCATTGCTGAGTGTCTTGAAGAATTATCAGTCTCAGCGGTGAGGGAGGGATCCGATCCTGGTGATGGCAGTGTATGATACGGACAGTGTTGGAACCCACAACATGTGTAACAGAAGGTGCAAAGAATGAAAGTGCATATCTTCTAAGATAATGACATGTTGTGATATTCGTATGTTGGGAATGTGAGTATTAGACTTTAGCCTGGTGCAATACTAAAGTGAGTTAAATTGGCGATTATTTTTCATATCCGGGATTAGCTAGGTTTTTTTATACTAGAAATTCATGTGAGGTTGGCAGATTATTATAGAATGTTGATTTTAGTCCGTTTATTTCATTCCTAGCTAGGATCTCAGCTGCCAATTTATTTTTAAATTTTATGTCCTTGATCTAAAATCTTATAAGGCTTAAGCTCAGCCAAGAGGAGTCCTAAACTCCTAATACTATTTCATTATTGTCTATCCAATATTATGCGAAAATTAGGTTCTCCAATTAATGAACACAGAAGGGTCCACTCACATTATATTTTTTTTTTCCAAATACATGTGACTAATAAAAAGGATGTAGCACGAATCACAATTAATGTGACATGCAAGGCACACAAATGAAGAGATTCATTTCCTGATCATACAAACCTATACAATGGGGTTGTTCGGCAAGCACATGAGGGATCGAGCTTTAACCCCTACTGAGGAGGCAGTGTTCGGTGTTGCTGATTAAGAAAATGGCTCCTCATAGTCATTGAGGAGGTCAAAAATCTTGATCCAAGGGGTGAGGTTCCTTAGGGCCTGTTCGGCAGCAGAGGCTCAAGCCTCCTTAGAGGTCTTTAAGCTCTTGATCCCTCTTGATCCCGCCGAACAGTAGCTCCTCAAGAAAGATTAAAGCATCCTCCTCAGTCCAGAATCTTGATCCAACCCCACCCCTTCCTCAAGAATGTTGCTTCCTCAAGGGCTCCTCAAGAGTGCTTTTTGGACAATTATACCCCCCACAGCCCATCTCCTCAAGGTCATCTTTATTTCTTTTTCATTTTTTATTATCACCTCCTTAAGGATGGTCACACATCCCAAGGCATGGGAAAGAAATGAAACTCATTCTTCCGGCAACAATCGACAATTCTCAGATGAGAAAATCAATAATCTGATACTACCGTAACATTCTCCTTGAAGAGATCTTTCCATTAACATCCATATGTTTATAGTTTTCTTTCTTTTTTTTGTTTTTTTTTATTTAGCAACTCATTTTCTCTTATGGATAATGCTTTTTTTTTCTGTTATATTTTTTTTAATTATAGTGAATAGTATTTTCTTTGTGTTGCAATTCGATCATTAATAATTGAAGTGAATAGTATTTTTGTTTACTGGTATACTGTTTTTTTTTTTACCAGTTTGTTATACGAGTAAGCCTAGAATTTTATATGTACTTTGCTAATAATTTTTTATATGCACTCGTGATTGATTGAGTCCAAAAAAATGTTATCAGATAAATTTCTTTTGTTTTTTTTTCAAATCTGAAAATTTACATATAATCTAAAACAAAAAATACTAGAGGGTAGTAAGGTCTTTCACTCTTTCAACATATTTTTTATTAATATACATACTATGATCTTAATGTTTCTTATATGCCAAACACAACTTCCTCAGTGAAGATTAAGCCCTTGATCTTTCACTGCTTGATCCGCACTACCGAACAGGCACTTAAGAAATAGGGCAGGCTCAAATTCCGGACAGGATCAAGATTAGAGGAGGGTCACCTTGATCCTCACTAAGGAAGTAGTGTTCGGTAAAATTAAAGCCTTAAGGAGGCTTGATCCTGCCTTGCCGAACCATGTGAATTGTGGAGGAATTTGTACTTGTATCAAAGTAGTCCTTATTAAATTCCCAAAGAAGTGAGATGCATTTAATTCATACTAGTAAAGAGTCTACAACTTCCTTTCGGCTGAAATTATTATATCATATATGTAAATATACTAATATGGGTCTTAAATTTTAATGGGCTGGGACATTAATATATGTCAATGGTGGTAATCAATCTAAGTAAACAATCAATGGTTGAGATTTCCTTTTTGGGAAGATAGAACTTTCACGTCAAAAAATCCAATCTCCTTTTATGAGGAGATTCAATTAATGCAAATAAATAACGTGTCAACATATAAGTACGTCAATCTTCTAGATAAGTAATGTATTTTGTCGATTACTTGTGATACTTGTCCGTACAGAAATGATATATTTTGTAATATAAATTTTTTGACCGGCTAATCATGCGAAGGAATCCATCAAGCATTCACCACTTAATTGTCAATTCAAATAATATACAAAAAGTTTATTTTTTTTCAAATAATTAACTTCTTTTTGTGATAAATGATAGTAATTAAATTTCTTTTAAGATAATAAGTTCAGTGTATGAGTAAATTTTGATATAATTTATTTAGGGACGGTCCACCTATATATTAATTAATTAAGTATCCACTTTGTGTCTATCTATTTTGATATATATTTTTTTAATATTTATGTCATATATATGTTAGAACATATGATCACTCTTAATTTGTTTGTGTTTTCAAAATTTCAAATAAAGTAACAAAATGTAAACAAATGGGTCCATATCATTGTCACGGGGATCTGTGAATTTCATTGACTGTGCTAAATTAATTTTGAGGTAATTAATTAATTATGCATGTACAGATTAAGTATGACAAACAAGAAACACGCGTAATAAGTATGCCTAAATTGAAAAAAAAAAAAAAAACAGCTTTGATGTGACTAACCTAATTAATAATCACACAAAATGAATTTGAGAAGAAATATGGTATATGACTGAGAAGTGAGAACTATATTACGGCATCATTAGCTTACAAGAGATATATACCAGGCTAGCTATATATGAAATCACAAACTTAAATAGTCATCTTCTTTGTATTATGTTCTACTTGCAATGTATCTATTATCAAAGGAATAGATAGCCTGAGATATGGGAGGAGACCAAAATATTTGCTTAAGAGATCTAATAAAGATGAAAAGCACATAAATAACATACTTGGACATAATTGATTAGTTTATTGTATTATAATCCCAATTTGATGGCGTCAAGAAATTGTTCAAAGCATTTCTATACTAGACACTTTATAACTAAGTTTCAGAAATATAGGTGGTTCACTCTTTGTCAGTACACACATCACGTCAGGGCATGTTACAAAAGATGTAGAGTGTGAGTGTGGTTCCCAATTCTTCACCGGAGGGACCATAGGCTCTTTCATGGCAATTTAATGGTGAAAGTTCTAAAGAATTATCTGTCTCAGCAGTGAGGGAGGGATCCGATCCTGGTGATGGCGATGTCTTCAATTTCGATTCTCGGACTTGTGTATCATGATTTCAGTTGGGGTTTTGAGAGACTGTGGTAATCATGGTGTATGATACGGGCAGTGTTAGGACACAAAACATTTGCCAGAAGGGTTGAAAATAATGAGACTGTATAGAGAGTATGGGACCCTAAGCCGCTGTGATGATCTCAAGCATGTTGGCAGTGGAGAGTATGAAGCCCTAACATGTAGAAACACTTTGGTGTGTTAAAGTTCCTATACTTCCCTAGTCGTCCCTTTTATATATTAATTAATATTATCAATGCACATGAGATCGGCAGATTATTGTAGAACAGTGATTAATTAGAATCTATTTCATATCAATCTTGTTAGGAGATCAGTTGCCAATCCTTTTTAAGTTTTTATGTCCTTGATCTAAAATTTGATAAGGCTTAAGCTCAGCCAAAGGGAGTCCTAAACTCCTAATTTAATTTCGTTATTGTCTATCTAATATTATGAGGAATTAGGTTCTCCAATTAATGACAGATGGGCCCATGCACATATATTATATTTTCCATATATATGACACTAATTATAAAAGGTCGTATATATATAGCTTGAATCATTATTAATGTGACATGCAGGGCACACAATGATGATGTGGTTAATTTCCTGATCATGTGAACCTATACAATGTGAAGGAATTTGTACTTGTGTCAAAGTAGATGCATTTAATTCATATTCAATTAATGTGAATGAATGATGTGCCAATTTTTAAGTAAGTCAATCTTCTAGATAAGTTATTAATGTCGTATTTTGTCAATTTATAAGTCCGTCAATCGTCTAGAAAAAAATGCATTTTGTCGATTACTTGTGATGCTTGTCCGTACAGAAATGATATGTTTTGTAATATGAATTTTGGACCAGCTAATCAAGTGAAGGAATTTTTCAACCCTTCACCACTTCGCATGTATTAACCCTTAGTTAATATTGTCAATTCGAATGACAAATTATACAAAAAGTTTATTTTTGTTCTTCAAATGAGCAACTTCTTTTTGTGATAACTGATTAAATGATAGTAATTAATTTCCTTTTAAGATAATAAGTTCAGTATATGAGTAAATTTTGATACGAAATATTAATTTTTCTAATTAGACTCAGCTCTTAATGAAAATACATAATTGCTAACTTAAAAAAATATTTATTCTCTAAAAAATATTGGCATGTTTAGTATATACTATGTTATGTTTAGTTAATAATTGTGTATTTATATTTTCTTACAACTTACAAGTGTCAATTGTTTGTAGGAAACAATATGAAGTGGATTAGTTGTTACACCTTGGGAACCAGGGAGAATCGTGATGAAATAAGTTAACTAAATTTTGGATTTTCTAGACAGATTAATTATAATAGTCAACTAAATATTGGATTTTCTAGACAGATTAATTATAATAATCAACTAAAAAATGGATTTTCTAGACAGCTTAATTATAATAATCAGCCAAATATTGGATTTTCTAGAGAGATTAATTATAATAATCAGCCAATTTTGGATCTTCTAGACAGATTAATTAATCAAATATAATCAGCTAAAAGTTTGTACGAAACGCGTAATAGAACTACAAGTCAACATCATTTACATCTTACAAGCACAAAATATGCACCCCAAATAGTCAAATACACAATGTGAGAAGATTCCAAGGTCATATAAGCAAACTTACCCAACCCAAGCTAAGCAAAGCAAAAAGTAAACAATTTAACCAAGGTAGTGTTTTAAAAAAACCCGAGAGGTCCGAACCCGACCCGAGAAATTCGGGGAAAATGGACCGACCGACCCGACTCGGGCGTCTGACCGGGGCAACCCGAGAGGACCGGGAGGGACGGTTCTCGCAAGGGTAGGTATCTATGTTCCCAGAAAAATTCCCGTGGAAACCCGACTTGAACAAACCCGAGACCCGACCCGACCCGACCCGGGGTACCGGGGCAACCCGAGACCCAACCCTACCCGTTGCGGGGTACCGGGGCAACCCGGGACCCGACCCTACCCGACCTGGGGCAACCAGGGATCCGACCCTACCCAACCCAGGGTACCGGGGTAATAACCCGAGGTAACCCGACTTGGTTCCAACTTTCCCGCTTATGTTAACAACTAATATAATATTATTTAAATTTTATTTTCATGAAGAATTTTTGTTTTACAACAAATATAATTATTAAATTTTTTTTTCTACGTTATTTTTTCGGTATAAATAATATTATTTTAATTTTTTTCATTTTTAATATAAAATACTATTTTCCTAACTTTTAATTGTATAATATAATATATATATATAGAGTTTGACTATTATACTAACGTTAGCATTTCGGTCCGAAATGCTAACGGCTCAAAATTGTTGTTACCGTATCCGAAATCACGATTTATAGTGCTCAATAAATTATTTATATGGAAATATTGGGGAATACAAAAATTTTTCATTTTTAGAGTTTTCTATGTATTTGTTTTGAATTTTAGAAAATAGCTCATAAATATTAATAAAATATTGATGTTTGTACAAGCTATTTTCAAAAATGCAAAACAAATACTTAGAAAACTTTAAAAATGGAAGATTTTTATATTCCCCAATATTTTCATATAAAGAATTTATTGAGCACCAAAAATCATGATTTTAGACAAGATAACAACAATTTTGAGTCGTTAGCATTTCGATCCGAAATGCTAACGTTAGTATAATAGTCTAGCTCTATATATATATATTATTAAAACAAATAATTTAATTTTTAATTATTTTTCATTTTTTTAAGTATATTTTTCAATTTTGTTAGTGTAAAATAGGTGTATTATATTTTTTATATATTTTTTTGTTTTGTTTTCTTATTTTTTTTGACATATAACTCCGGGACTGGGCAACCCGAGTAACCCGGACCGGGAAACCCGGGCAACTCGGGAGGGACGGTCCTAAACTAGGTTCAATCTCCTTCCCCCCAAAATTTTCTCGAGGTTTCCCGAACTGGGAAAACCCGTGGACCGGGGAAACTCGTGGACCGGAGCGGGTTTGGACCTACCAGGACCTACCCGAACCCATTTTAAATCACTAAACCAAGGTGAGAGAGATCGCTTGACAATATTCACGATAGGATATTTCAAAAATTTGTAAAAATTCTTAAAAATTTTATGGATACATTACTTAACGTGTAGATTGATAGCATTTCAAATTTCAATCAACTTGAATATGGTTTGATAGCTTAACAAAATTTTATATAATTTTTAACAGTTATAATTTAACGGATCTTTGACAAACTATCAAATATCACTTAAATTGAATATAATTAGAAACATAACCAATCTATAAGTTAAGAAATACTTCCGTAAATTTTTCTATTTTTAATTTTTTATAAGTTTTTACAAATGTTTAAAATATCTAATTGTCAATATTATCAAATCAAAGATTGTCGTCCGATCCTTCCCCTTTAACCAAACATTAAACTTTAGGAGGTGATAATTGCCCCGCTGAAAAATCCTCCTTATCCATCTCTCAGTACATTTTTAGTTGAAAATTATTTTTTAAATAAAAAAAATCACTTTTACTAGTTGCAATTCACATTCTTAACCAAACAAAAAACTTATATCTATACAATAGAAAGATAAGGAATAAAAAAAAAATTCACTCAAATTTATGAAGACATGAGAAAGAAAAAGAAATATTACAAATTTAGTTTGAAAGATAGATATAAAGAAAAATTAAGGAGACAAAAATAATTTCTCGTAAACTTAAATAAACATCGTCTTTGTTTTCTTTTCTTTTCTAACCCCTACTCCACTCTAATAATAATCGGTCCAAGATGCAATTCATATCTTCTACTGCGCAGTACTCCGATTGTTGGATCTGCTTTAAAATTCGTGCAAATCAATCTACAATACCCTTATAATCCGTATCGTTGATTCGCTGCGCACTTCAATTGTTAGATCTGCTTTAAGATGCGTGCAAATCAATCTCAAAAAAACCCTCCTATAATCCATATCGTTGATTCACTGAGAAGTACAATACTGCGCAGCAGAGGATAAGCTCACGCACAAGTCCAAGTCTAACATTAGTTTCTACTCTCTCCTCTTCTCCTCTCCTCTCTCCGGAGTCCGAACAAAACAACAAAATCAAAACCTCTTCTTCGGCGGACTCTTCTCAGTTCTCAATCTCGCCGCCTTCTTTTACCTATAAACCTTTCCACTTCTCCCTTCTCCCGATCGGTTAACCCCCGACTGTACGCAATCGATCGATGGCGGGGCGGTACGACAGCAACCCCTTCGCGGAAGACGACGTCAATCCCTTTGCGGTGAGTGCCGGTGCCGACGCACCCTTACCCTCCCTTCCTTTCTCGTTCTCTTTTCTCAGATCTGGTCAGCGGGGCGGTCGGGTGCGGGTAGATCTCGTGGGAACGGGAGTCGTAGATCTGGTACTGTTGAGAGTTACTGAGATCTGAACGAACTGTGGTTAGTTGGATCGGATCATTTGGAGTTGTAACTGTGATCTGGTAGTTCGTTCGATTGAGCGTGGATGCTTGAATGTTAAGTAATAAGTACTGTACTGTTGATTTGGATCTGATCCGGGTCAACTTGTCTCTGTCGATTGGGGGTCGGTTAGGTCTAATAGTAATCCTGTGATTGAGCATTTATTCCAGTGGATTTCGTCATCTGGAATGCACCGGGGCGTGCATGATATCGACCTGGTTAATTAGTACTGAAGATCTGTAACTATGTAGAATAGAGATTGTTATTAGATTGGGAATGTTACAGGGAAATGGTAACTTTGTGTGCTGGTAGATGGGAGTTGGCTCTGTGCTAATTATAGTCTGGAGCGTACGTCTTATCATTACGATTTTCTTTTCGTAGTACTGGGATGTTATACAGGAGGAAATCACTTACACAAGCACTATAATTAGAATTAGGTTCGAAATATGTAAGAATGTAGTGTGAAAATGAATGGTTTAAGCGTAAATGCTGGGAAGGTCGATGGTATTGGCATTTCCTAGGTTTGAAAATCAACATAAACTGTTTGAACTTAATTATCCACAAGCTTTTTATTTCTAATCATTGGACTGTAAATAATTTCACTACCATATCGTGCATCCCTCTTAAATATTGGGAGTTATATTGTTTTGTCTTGTGTTTGAGCAGAATACTGGGAGTGTGGCACCAGCTTCAAATTCTAGACTCTCACCTCTACCTCCTGAACCAGCTGATTTCTACAATACTGTTGATATACCCCTCGATAACTCAAACTCTAAGGTAAACAACTTTTATTTCAGTTCTTTAATCATTTGGTCAAATAGTATGGAACTATGGATTGCGTACATAGCTTGTCCGTCAAATTTTTATTCTTTTTAACTTTTTGTAGGATCTGAAGAAAAAGGAGAAGGAACTCCAAGCTAAGGAGGCTGAATTAAACAAAAGAGAAAGGGTATCTTCCCCTCCTTTTTTTTTTTTTCTTTTTAAGCTATATAGTGCAATTTTATTAATCTTTTATTGCAATTCATTAGGAAGTCAAAAGGAAGGAAGAAGCAGCTGCACAAGGTATTGTTTCCTATTTCATACTTTTATTTTGTGTGTATGTGATGTCAGAATATTCAATATGCAGTTTATTTATATATATATTTTTTTTATTTGGCAGCTGGGATAGTATTAGAGGAGAAGAACTGGCCTCCATTTTTCCCAATCATACATCATGACATTGCAAATGAAATTCCTATCCATTCCCAGAGGATGCAATACTTAGCATTTGCTTCTTATCTCGGTATCTTTTCATACTTCTCCAATTCCGTCTTGTATATATCTCTCCTCTTGATAATGTTTGCATATGTTGGTTACAACGGCTCGAAAATAGAAAACAAAAATGCATTTGCAAAAGGTTTGTTAGACTTACCTATTGGTGTTCCGGTTTCTTTATGTAACAGCTACCACTTTTGTTATGTTGTAATTGACACCCACTATCCTTGGCTTACAAGCTACATATAAAGATATTTTAAGTCAGTATTAAGTATTAACTTTGTAATGGAAGGTAAGGTACCAATTCAACATTACTACTGTAGCCCTAATTATTATATATATTCTTCATTTTTATTGAACTCAATCTAATTGTTGGGAAACTTTATCTAAATTTGGAAACCAATATTGAATTTTGATTCTGATATCCTTGGCTAAAATTTATTCTTTGTGAAAAATGAAATAATTATTTATGTTAACGAACTTACATGCCATTGGCACCAGCTTGCTAGTAGGCGCTCGTGTCTCAAATTGTCTGGTGTTATACAAGCATATAAATACTATAAAAGTCAGGCATAATGTGCTAATTATAATTTTGGATGTTGCCTTCATGAAATTTGCATATAATTCCTGACATATTAATGCTTTCCTTTGTAATACAGGATTGGTTGCATGTCTTTTCTGGAACATAATTGCAGTTTCAGCAGCTTGGATCAAGGGAGAAGGTGTGCTTTTATTTGCATTTACCCGTTGCATTGGTTTTCATTTACTAATTCAGTTCCACAACTTCTGATGTACTACTCGGCATTTGTAGGTGTAAAAATATGGTTTCTGGCCATTATATACTTCCTCGCTGGTGTACCTGGTGGATATGTATTGTGGTATCGCCCTCTTTACAATGCTATGAGGTGGGTAACTACTTTACACTGCACCTTTACAAGCCATAAAGTTATTAAAGTTCATAAAAAAATTTGTAGTTTTTTATATTTAACATTTTTCTGATTAAATTGGTACTTCATCGGGATTAATATTGCATTATATCTCATCCCCCAGGACTGAGAGCGCACTGAAGTTCGGGTGGTTCTTTCTGTTTTACCTTGTAAGCATTTCAATTCCCTTTTGAATGTTAAAGCTGATTAAGTTTCTAAAGTTTGAAATTATTAATTTTGTAATGCATCATTGCAGCTTCACATAGCTTTTGTTGTGTTTGCGGCAGTGGCTCCTCCAATTTTCTTCAAGGGAAAATCTCTCACGTAAGTTCGAAATTATACCACTTCTAATCTTTACCAAAAAATGTTGCAAAAGAAAAATGTGGCCAAGTATATATTGCTGTTACTGAATTATGGTTTTGTGTAATAAACCCTACATTATGCTATTTGATTTAGATCCAGAGTATCCTATTGAAAAGTATCGATCTGACATTCTGAATTGTTTCTTCTTAACAGTGGCATATTACCTGCAATAGATGTGATCGGTGACCACATTATAATTGGGGTAAGTTCGTTTTACTTTTAAGTCTTTTCATGTCCTACTAATGATTTTGGGATTAATTTGTGTGTTTGTCTTGCTTAACAGATCTTCTACTTCATTGGATTTGGTTTCTTCTGCATCGAGTCTTTGGTTAGCATATGGGTCATTCAGGTAATGCTTTCCTTTTGGCTTTTTAACAACTTCTCATTTCCAATGTTGCAAAATTACTTGTGTTGGTGGTTCGAGTATTACTTGTTTGATCTGCAACTAATGCCTAAACATGAGTTCTTGTATTTTGCCAAAATGATAAGCCTTTTAATTTATGGTAACAGAGGTTTGTAATTGGCCATACTAAGTGTATTTTGCCAAAACCTACAATGTTCTATCCAGTGTCTAACTTGGAATTGGTATTATGCAATATATTATTCTTATTAAAAGGCATGTTCTAATATTATAATGTAATTGCACATGCAGCAAGTATACATGTATTTCAGAGGAAGTGGGAAGGCAGCTGAGATGCGGCGTGAGGCTGCTCGTGGTGCTATGCGAGCGGCTTTCTGATCTGCCAAAAAAGATCTTGTTTTTTTAAGTGCTTAACTGAATTTTTTTCTAGAGATTGTGATTTTTATGTTATATCTATAATCTATATCAGTTAGTGGGGTTTATTATAGAAATAGATCTGTATAGTTTGGCTTTCTTGATGAGCTGGGTGTTTCAATTTTATTTTGTGCATGTATCGTTCTATGCTCGCGTCGTGTTCAATTCTCTTTGGGTTTGATAAATTATTTCCTTTATACAATGTGAATGTTTCTTAATCTTAATTGAAGTGGATCGGAGCAAATCCTTCTATTGTGTACTCCTCTCCAGGTTTTTAGTACTTCCGTATTATTGTGCTGTACCTTGTCATAAATGTTAAGCACCTCCGGCAACTATCCAACGCCACACCTCACTTGAGCATTGCCTCAAGTACCACTATGGGTGCCCCTGGCTCCCTGTGCGAAAGCCGGTGCGTGTGCTTAGCATCCTTTTTCTTGCCTATTTTAAAGGAATAGTCTGGCTGATCTTGTGGAACTAAACCGATCAATTGTTAGCATCTGAGCTTCCCTCGCTGTTGTTGGGTTGAGCGCTGCCATTTCTCCTCTTAGGTTTTTTCCTTGTAAATATTTTATTTTATTATGTGCTACTTGTACTTCTTTTATTTGGTTTTAGTAAAAATTTGAGTAGGTAAATGTTACCTACTTAAAAAAAAAAGTTTAAACTCAATCTCCACAGAAGTTCAAGCTCCAAACGAGTGTCTAATGCATTGAGATTATGAGAAGCAACATTCCGGAAAAATAAAAAAAAATCATAGGATGAGCACTTTCCAGGAAATAGGCTATGATTAGATCATAAGACATCACTTGAAATTTGAAAGGAACGACACAATGAAACAAATATTCCAAACGTGATAACAACACAAAAAAGGGGGCAGAGCTATGGGCAGAGAAACAATTTGATTTGGACAGAGTACTTTTTTAATCTATTGACTAATTTGCCCCTAACATATAATGCTACAGCTTTAATTATTTCGTTCCATTTCCTCGAACCTTAATATATAGACGTGTTATGTGCCTTTCATTGTTGACGTGATGTTCAGAACCTTCACTCTTGAATTTAGAAGACGGGCTTTTGTTTGATGTGAGATCATTAATCATACTGCTGTCTCTTGGAAATTTCCCTATCACAACTGATTTCTCGTTTAGTTAGAAAGAAGGTTTGTGCACCAAGTGTTGCTGCGATGTCCAAGTCCAACTAACCCAGATCCACAGTCACATGAAGACCGACTCACATCTGCTTCATCACTCTTTCTCCCAAAATCCCCAATTCCTAAATCATTGAATTTTACTGTGTTCTCTCCGTCAATTTCAGGTTCTCATTGAGCAAATCCATCTTCCATAATCATTTTTTGTGCAGAATATTGCTCATACAAGTGTGTGTACCCATAACTGAGGAGCATTTTCAAGTCGAATCGTTTGATACAACACTAGAGATAGAGGGAGAGAGATGGTAGAAGGAGCCGTTATTTCAAACCTGGTGAGCATGTTAACCGACTATCTTAGAGATGGGATATCTCCAATTTGGAGGGTGAGGGAGCAAGTCGAGCCGCTGTGTGCAGAGCTGAAGGCGATGCAGTGCCTTCTGAGGGATATGGATGGGAAGGAGGGGTGTGAGGCCACAGTCAAGAACTGGCTGTCCTCTGTGAGAGAAGTGGCTTATGAAGCTGAAGATCTGATCGAAGATTTCATGATAGAGGGGCAGAAGTACGCTCCTTTCCGGGCACCGATGATTTATAAATCGTACGGTAAGCGTGTTGAAGAAATGAAAGCCAAGGTCTCTAGTCTGGTTGAGCTCAGACAGAGGTATGTTTTAAATCTTCCTGGTCGTAGCACAGGCCAACTGGGCGGCAGTGCGATTAAATCACATGTTGGGTTGACGTGGAGAAGGGCGTCGTCCTATCTTAATGGTGATCCGATTATTGGTTTTCAGAAGCATACTTACAATCTGATGAAATTGTTGCTCAGTCCAGATGAGGGACTGCAGGTAATTGGTGTTACTGGTATGGGTGGAGTTGGGAAAACCACCCTCGCATCTGTGATATACAATGAGGCCCACAAAGTGGAGGATAGTCAGAGGACTAGTTCGCTTCCATCGGGTAGTAGCCGAAAAGAATCAGGTAGCCGGTTAAAGTATCGAAAGCATTTTGAATTTTTTGCTTGGGTTACCGTTGGTCAAGATCCTGACATCCCTACCCTATTGATGATAATTTTGGCTCAAGGTGACTTCAACTTTAGTGCGCTACCTAATTACGACAAGCTATTAAGAAGCGATGTTGTTATTACAGATTTAACGAGTTCATTGTTAGAACTGTTGAGCGACAAGAGCTACTTAATTGTGTTGGATGATGTATGGTCTTCTGATCTGTGTAGTCAGCTGATTCAAGCTCTTCCCGATAGAAAAAATGGAAGTAGAATTATATTGACTAGCCGTCAAAAAAAGTTCCTGTGTTTGCCTTTTACCAGGGTATTGATGTATGAGCTAAAACCTTTAAACGAAGAAGAAAGCTGGCAACTCTTTCTTAATATTGCTTTTCCACAATCAAACCAGCAAAATGGTAGTAGTTGTCCAGAGGAACTAGAGGGTTTAGGCCGTGAGCTTTCCAAAAGATGTTATGGCTTACCTTTAGCGCTTCTTGTTTTAGGAGGCCTTGTATCCAGAAAGGACAAGCATCCTGCTGTGTGGATTGAGCTGCTTGAAAGCTTAAATTGGATTGCGACTAAAGATGGACAAGAATGCCTTGACGTACTTGCTTTGAGCTATTGTGACCTATCTTATCATGTAAAACCATGTTTTTTATATCTTGGTGCTTTCAGACCTGACTCTGAAATCAGCACCTCGAAGTTAATAAAGGTGTGGGCAGGAGATGGGTTGATATCAGAAAGGGAAGGACAAACAAATGAAGAAGTTGGTTTTGAGTACCTAGATGAGTTGATCCAGAGGTGCATGGTGCAGGTTGCAATTGTAGGATCTGATAACCGTGTCAAAAGAATTCGAGTTCATGGACTATTAAGTGAATTAGCATTGTCAAAAGCAAAGGAGAGTGATTTTCTGTATGTTTCAAGAGAATGTAATGACAAAATGTTCGGTCCTAAAAGTTTCCATAGGCGCGTAGCATTTCATAGAGAAACAATAGATTTTTCTATTGATAATCCAACTGGCCAATTGAGGGCAATGTTAATTTTCCCGAAAAATGAGGCATCAAAGAAAATCACTGTCGGTGGGCTTGTTTCCAGACCATGCCGCTTCTACCATAAATAGGCGTTGAGATTTTTTAAATTTCCACTAATTTATTCTCAACCAAAAACACTGATATATATTAGAGTTCTGGAACTTGAAGGGGTACATGCGAAAGACAATCACCTTACATTCCAAGGTAGTATGCTACATTTAAGGTACCTTGGATTGAGAAATACCAACTTCATAGAATTTCCATTCTCAAGTTGCAACTTGCAGTGCTTACAAACTTTAGATATAAGAGGTACATCGATAAAAACATTACCTATCAACCTTTGGACCAGTAAAGCTCTTGAGCACCTGTATCTGAACTCAATACAACCACCTAGCATCAGTGGCCTGAAGAGCTTGCAGACTCTTGTTGGGATATTATGCCCTGAATGGATTGCAAGAGGCTTATCCGGACTGACAAAAGTACGATACCTTAAAATGGAATTGATAGATACTTCTTGTGGTGATGAATTGGTTGGCTCGGTTAGGGGTTTAAGTAGTCTTATGTCACTGAACTTGTATGGCAAAAAGATTCCACAAGAAGTTATTGGAGCAACCAAGGACCACCCAAGACTATTCAAGCTGAATTTAGAAGGCGAGTTGCAGCCTAATGTATTACCTGCTTTTGAGGAATTTGCACGGTACTGGACCCAGCTCACATTATCTGGTGCATCATTGATGCAAGATCCCATGTCAACACTAAAGCAGCTAAGAAGTCTCAGGGTTCTTAAATTAAAGAATAATGCATATGTTGGTAAAGAAATTGTTTGCTCCTCCGGTGGATTCTCCGAACTTCAATACCTTAAACTTAGTTGGTTATCTTTTCTTGAATTTTTTAAGGCAGAATCCAGAGCATTACCCAGCCTTACTCGCTTGTCTATTCATAAATGTTTGACACGTCAGGATAATGTGATAGCTGGCCTGGAGCATGTTACCACATTGCAAACACTGAAAATTAAAGGAGGAGCATGCAAGTATAATATACTTACAGTTGCAGATTTTTGCCAACGCAACAATGTTCTCTTCATTAGTAAGGGAGAAAATAACCCCAGGTGGATGCTTGACCTCAATTTAATTGAGCAAAACTTCACATGGTCTAATGCAGACCCAATTTGACCTGCAGTTCGTCATGTCCCTCACTAGAAATTCCCTCTGTGACATTGAACTTTTTTTTAGACAGTAATGTTTATTGGTTGTTCTCTGTGGTTTCTTTCAGCTTAGATCTGGGTCCCAAGTAGTGTTTTTGAAAGATTTTTTGCTATTTACTGCTCTCTTTTTCTTTCAGTTGTGAGTTGATGCTTGTAAGTTGTAATGATGTATTCCTTCAAAAAAAAAAAAGTTGTAATGATGTATGTGCATGCCAATCGTGACCGTTTTGATTTGTTTTGTTTGAGAAATTGCGATGCTGGGATGTATAACCAACATATTTTTTTTTATTTTCATTTTTATTGTTATTTTCATATATTTGTATTATTTTTCTTCGGCCTACTATGGCAATACTTCTCTTCCTCTTTTATTTGATGGAATATTATATGGACATACGGTCCAATAAGTTGGGCCCAAAGTCGACCTACAATAGGCCCATAACATGTACATACATATGTCTTTTCTTTTCAACCGGGCTTGACCAAATGACCACCACATGGTTAGTCCCACAGTATCGTTGCAAAGTGGAATAATCAATGATTGGAATTCTCTATTCTTCTAGCCCAACTCAATTATGATATAACAAGTAAAACGCTGAGAAACGTGCTCATAATTTCTTGGTTAGGTAGAAATAAAGTTCATGTATATATCAAGCATTTTAATTAAGCTTCCTTTTTTGTTTTATCATTGTTGCAAGAGTTTTCAATTCCCAAAGTTAATTCTAGTAACCTGTACAGTTACCGATATATATAATTCATGAGCATTTCATTTTTTTAAGAACAGCAGGAGAAAAATGCACCGACAATTTAATTAATAACGGGAGAAAAATATCATTTTTAAGAACAGGAGAAAAATACATCGAAAAAGAATGTTTTGATGAATAAATAATAATTTGACCAATAAATTTAGTTATGAATCGATGACAATTTAATCGACAAATATAATTAGCTCACACTTTCATATATATTTCTACAAAATCACTCTCTAATACAAGTGAAAATCATTTCTATAAATGCTATTTATAGAATTAACACAACACATATAGTACCCTTTCTTTGAGGTGCATACAAACTCATTTAGACACCAATCCTAGAATTATCTCTTCCAAAGAGGAGAGTGGTGGCCCAGTTCGCTGCCACATAGATCCGATTCCTCCAGCTGTACGTACGCGTCAGGTACGCAGTCCGCCACATCAGCCAACCCAAGAACCCGGCGTGCGACATCCCGGTAGAGTCCTTGTTCTGTGTGAAATCAACCAATGCCTTGTAGCCACCCACAGAAGCCATGCTGCCCAGATGGTGGTATTCGAACGGCTTCCCCATGTCGATGTCCTTCGACATGTTCGCCTTTCCTCCTTTCTGTTTTTCAATTGTTTCAAACACCGTTGCTAGGTACTTGCCTTGCCTCTCTGCCACCTGTATAGGATCATGAATTTGCTTGTTAAATGCATAACCAAATTTAAATTTATGATGATTTGTTTAACACATAAAAAGAGGTGGAAATTAGAGGTGAACCTGAGCAAGTGCAGGAAGGACTTGCTTGCCGGTATTTTCAAGATATCCAGCACAATCTCCAAGTGCAAATACGTCTTCTACCGTCGGAACTTGCAGCCACTCATCGACTCCAATCCTGTATATACATAATCATATAAAAGAACAAAATGATGAGAAATTGGATAATAGTACTAATGAATCTTTACTGAGTGAGAGTATGATTCTTTTCAAGTTATTATACAAACCTTCCACGAGATTTCGGGAGGTCTAGCTTGTTTACGAATTCGGATGGACCTACGCCAGTCGACCACACCAGCAGACCGTACGGTATCTCAGTCCCGTCTTTTAGCAATATCTTCTCCTCTTGCACTTCTTGAACTATTCCTTTCACAATGCTGACACCACTCTGGTTCATGCGAAAAATTAATATCATACTTGTAAGTTGAAACCAAATAGTCAAACGAACGTAAAATGAACAAAATAGTAATGTTTTTGAGATATAATTAGAGTATTAGGTACTTGGATACTTACTTTGATCAAGTGGTTGGATGCATACTGCCGCAACTTCGGATCGAACGGTCCTAGCAACTCGTTTCCCTGCACGGAAGTATGTTTAGGAATTCGATCTTTTTCCGAGCTCATATCACTCGAGAAGATTTGCTATGTGAAATGCAAAATGCATACCTCGATGAGGGTGATTTTGATATCATTTTTGGCATGGGCATATCTTTGGCGCACATCGCGCATTATGAAATCACTCATCTCACCTGTGAACTCAACGCCGGTAGGGCCCCCGCCGACAACTACACAATGTAAGAGACGTCTTTTCTCTTCTACCGATATGCCTATGGATTCATGGAAAATTGGAATACAAGCAGTCAATGTCAGTATACATCAATTTACCATTCGAAGTACTTCGGTATTTCTCAACCGTTAGATCAAATAAAAGCAGGGTCAAGAAAAGCAGTGGATTTAGATCCTACAAAGAGACATCTGGTGGTGTTTTGACGGAATTAATCTCGAAACCTGAATCTTTACAAATTTTAAAACTTAAAATTGAAAAAAAAAGGAAAACAATGTCTATTTACCTGGGCGTTCAGAGAGCATGAGGTTTAACAGGAGCTTTTGACGGATCTTCTGAGCATGATACACCTCGCGCAAGAACGTGGCATGCTCTTTTACACCTTTTATGTTGAACGTCATTGGCTCGGCACCAACCGCAATTACCAACTTATCATAGGCTACTTTGAACTCGTACGAATCGCGAGGCGAACCGTCGCCTGAAACTGCTGTGCAATGCACCTATAATATACAATTAAGATTTACATAAGATCAGAGATCTTTCATCATGAACTTTATATATATTAATCTCTTCTAATTTCCGTTGTTTATGAAAAAAGGGATCAACCTCATGATTCTCGGTGTCAATGGACGAGCAATTGGCGAGAAAAAAATGCGATCCGGATGACTGTGCTAGAGCAGTCTGTATACGGTTAACTGGCTCAGCTACTGATCGAAACTCGAGTGTGCCGACACAAGTTGAAGCCAACAAAGGGGTGAAAACCATATGATTTCTAGGAGAAATACAAACAACATCATATGTTTTTGTGTCGATATCCTTCAGAAAACGGCATGCACCCCAACCAGTACCGAGCACAACCACACGCGGTTTCTCGAATTCCTTTGTCGGACCAAGGCCAGGTACTACTGTCGCGGTGTCTGATTCGGAATCAGAACAGTCAAGTGCTGCCTGTGCAGAAGGATACCGGAATTGCGGGGTACCACTTATTCCTCTTGATTGAAATATCGTACCGTTTGCGAAACTTCGAATCGAGTTCTTGGTGCTGTCAACTGGTACCAAGTTGAAAACGCGTAATTGGCGTGCATTGCTTGAAACCGAGGGGCCGGTGCAGGGAACAGTGCCGTGCGGAAGAATGCCGGTTTCAGCTGATAATTTGGAGAAGGATTGTGACAGGGGAAAACCCCTTGCAATTCTAGAAAATGCCATGGCTGGAAATCAGAATAAAAATTCTTCTTTTTTACCTGGCATGCAAAAAAATAGTGTCAAAATTTAGCAATTTAAAATTAGCAAATATACTAGTGGTAAAACATATCATGAAATGTCTTTCTATAATATTCAAAATTACTCAATATACATAAAGTATATATATTTATTTATTTTCTTACATTATGAGATACCCTGAAAATTAGAATAGAAAACATGTACAAATGCAAGTATACAACATAGATATCTACAAAAGAAAAAAAAAAATCTCTTTAAAATATAATCGTTCATATAAAGTAAATATCTTCAAAATTGGTTATAGAAAATAATTTCAAATTGTGTAAACAATGAATCCCAGATTTTAGGCTGGAGATCTTTCTTAATTTCCTTGATATAAAAAATTAAAATTTGTCTTTTATGTTAAGCACCACTGTTCATTGTATCAATTGCTGTATATCTTTTTTCTCTCAGATATAATAAAATAAAAGGAAAAAAATATTGATTAATGTAATAATGTTCATGTTTTAGCAATAAATAAATTTTGCTCCCAAAAGGTACCTTTCAGTTGTACCTTTCCATAATTTGACCTCACCATATGTTTTGGTTGACAAGGTTTAATTTCCAAAAGAAAAAAAAATTAATGCTTGCATGATTCAACTCAGGTTACAAAATTCTTAGGAGGTTCCGAAAATCTATGAGACTGTGACTCTTAGAAAGCGATATTTCATATTCAGAGAATTCTCTGTCACAAAAAAATAAATTAAATAAATGAAAAATAGAAAAGAACGATACTTGTGATAATAAGTGACAGGTTCTTAACCAGGAAAAAAAAAAAAAAAAAAAAACACACACACACACACACACATCGTAGGAGGCAATCAACACAAAAGATTAATATATATATTTACGAAAGAAATGTAGAAAAAACAAAATTTAAAAAGAATGAACATATAAGCTTCTTTAAACTCTATACTTCTATACAGACATGAAGAACATTTACATGACAAAGAGAAACCAAAAACAAATTTCAGATGATGTGACAATGCATAGATTGCTATTATGCTATAAACCAACAAGGGAAAAGAGTTGAAAAAATTAAGAGAGAACTCACTTAATGAAAAGTGGAAGTCTAGGCGTTGCAGCTAGGAGGGAGGAGTAAACTAATAATAATAATAATAATAATAACCAATTAATGAATGAATGAATGAATGAATTCTCTCTGTTGCTACAAGTCTCTTTAATTTGGAGAGAAAAGAATGCATGAGATGAGATATATGCTTGGGGCAGGGGTTATATATATAGTATAGCAGTCGCCTGTCCTTTTCTGGATTGTATCTTCTCTGTTTGTTATGTATAATGGAGAATTCCACTTTGTAGGTACAATTTTTTTTCTTATTATTAATTTTTTAGATATATATGTACGCATAATATTGTTCCATATGTACTTAATTGAACAGAAATGAAGTTAAACAAAATAATAAGAGTTAAGACTGTCAAAATCAAAGAATTTCATCTCAGAGGTGGGTATTAACCAAGAGGAGGGATCCACTGACAATGCTTAATTTGACAATCTTGACAATGAGAATTTTTAAAAATTTGTAAAAATTCACAAAAACTCTTAAAAATGGAAAATAGTTTATGGATGTATTATCTAACTTATAGATTGATAGTGTTTCAAATTTCAATCAATTTGAATATCGTTTGATGCCTTATCAAAATTTTGTGTATTTTTTAACGGTTGTAATTTAACGGATCATTAAAGAGCTATCAAATATCGCTCAAATTAAATATAATCAGAAACATAATTAATCTATAAGTTAAATAATACTTCCATTGGCTTTTTTCTATTTTAAAGATTTTTTATGATTTTTAAAAATTTTTTGAAAGATATGATTGTCAATATTGTCAAAAAACCCATTGTCAATGGATCCCTCCTCATTAACCAATACACATTTCTAACCAGTATTTTTTTATTTACTAGTGAGAGACCCGCCCGTTGTGCGGGGCAATACTTAGGTGTTTTTTAATATAGAATAGATAGATATTTGAAATGTTAAGAATATACAACCAGAAAGGAAGATAATTAAATTGTTATTTGGAAACAATTCTCTTAAATTTGCTCGTTCCAATTCCAAATAGAGAGATTGCACATCAACTACACTCTTGAAATAAATGGAGAGGAAATAAGATTATAGTAACCAATCGTAGCCATTCAATAAGCTAGAATTAATTTGCACCGTCCGACCAACACTGGAAACACTGGAGGTGTCCAATTCATAGGTATTTTTTAATATAGTATAGATAGTAGAGATATATGAAGGTATTTTAATAGTCAGAAATCATTATTCTGTTTATACTGATGCTGAGTACAGCACTGGTGCACAGCAGCAACAAATGGAGAGAACAAATGTCTTAATTTAGTCTCTGTTGTGATTCTTGAAGAATATTCGGTGTAATTTGGGCGAGTTTTGTGTACACGCCAAGTTGTGAATTGTGATGTTCTACGTTTAAATTAGAATCAGTGGAGAGCATTTACTTTGATAATTCTAATTATTGAATCTCAAATAATATGGAAATAATTAAAAATACAAAAAAAAAATATCGATATATTTTTAAATTTATATATTGATTTTGTTTCAAATTTTACGTTATTATTGAGTGTGATGTGACATTTCACTATTGAAAATTAATTCAAAGCAAGTGCAAACTCATAAAAGCTAAAATAAAATACAATTTTTTTCCAACAGAAACTATAAGTGAATCAATTTGTTCTTTCAGAACCTATGAATTTTGAAAGCTCTCAGATGGAAATTTACCGAGTCCATTTTGGCACCTTGTTGTTGAGATCGGGTGCTCATCCCCTGCTGTACTGCATTTTGCAGTTCACACCGTCAGCCGTTGGATCGTCTCGAGATCCGCGCTGGCACGATTCTCGAGACGATCTAACGGCTGACGCTGTGAACTGCGCAATGCAGTAAAGCAGGCCGGGGATATGAATTCTGTTGTTGACTGTTGTTGAGGTTGGTAAAATTTGTACTTGAATTAATATTCCCCACGATTATAGGAGAATAAAAAATATATAAGACCTTTTCGACTACCACTTTTTCGACCTAATAAAACGATCAACGATTTGCTTCTGACCATCTAATTAATTAAGTTATATATTATTTTACTATGGCAATATTAGAACTTAACATGCAAGTTAAACAACAAAATTAATTCATCTCCAATATATGTGTCATGTGTGGGCCGGTCAAAATGTTATGCAAATAGACTTGTAAAATAAGACTGCCTGCACAGTTTTATATATTAGTATCCTTTTGTGAATTGTATACTATCAGACTATCAGATGAGATGAGCTTAGTGGACAAGTCACATTAGTTTAATAAATCAATTGAGTTGTGCACTTGTGCTCAGATGAAAGTTTGTGGAGGTGAGCTCGGACCAAGTCAAATTTAAGTCAAACTTAATTTCTACATAACTCCGTCGATCTTTAAATTCCTTGGTTTTTATTTACATTCATATTATTTTGAATTTAATTAATAGTATATTGCTATTATTTTTTTTTTTCTGAGATCAAATTCTTTTGTTATTTTTATTGTGCTGGATTAATTTGTTAAAAAAACATTGAGGAAAGTTGCATTGGAATTTGGAATAAAAAAAAATGAGTATTAATTCGTACTGTACAAAGCAGTTGAGAGCTCCAAATTTGAATAACACAAGAAGCACTGACTAAAAACAATTGAGTGAGACCTACTGTTCACTCTATGGTTTTCCATAGAAGACACATTTGTTACACGTGAGTCCCACTTTGTTACACTATGGGGCCCACTTGTCATATGGTTTGTGTTTTCTATGGAAAACCACAGAGTGGACGGAATGAATTTCCCAAACAATTCTAGGTCGAAGCATCGATGCATGCACACACTTAATTAATTAGCTAAACAGTACTGTATACGACTTTACGTTTAGATAGCTGCCGACGCGTGCTTATCCTCTGCTACACAGTACTCTACGTACTACGCAACGAATCAACGATGTAGATTATAGGGAGGAGGATTTTTTGAGATTGAGTTGCACGAATCTCATAGCAGATCCAACGAACAGAGTACTGCGTGCGTTGTACAATACTGCGCTTCAGAAGATATGAATTGGCTGCGGACAAACATCATACGGTCATAGTGGCGATTAATTTAGGGCATATAAACGAGCTACAAAACAAGTCAACGATCAATTTCGTACGTACGTAGCACATCAATATTAACTTACGGTCAATTTCATAGCACATCATACGTATTCGTTCATATATGAATGACAATATGTATATTTCATAGGTGCATGTATCCATCCGCTGCCATAGTTATCAATAGTACGTAGTAGCTAGCAGTCGCGGACCTTAAACCAAAAATAAGAAGGGGCCAATTAAATTTAATTTGGTTTATAAGATATATTAATAAAAAAATTTCATTGATTTACAGGATTTTAATTAATTTAAGGGGGCAAACTATAAATATTGGATAATTTTTCATTAATTTATAAGTGTTTTTTTTTTACAAAATTTCAAATATTAGGGGGGCGATTACCCCGGGTGGCCGCCACATAGGTCCGCCTATAGTAGCTAGGAACCTGCCATAAACACTGACAGATGGAACCCGCAATTAAGAAATCACTTGTATTTTTTAAGGAGGGATCTATCTTTTGTTATTTTAAATATCTTGATTATTGAAATTCAAATATATAAAATATATATTGAAAAAAAAGTTTATAGATGTATTCTTCAATTTTATGGATTGAGGACATTTAAAATTTTAAGCAATTTGAGTATTGTTTCGTAGCTTATCAAAAATTTGTGTAATGTTAATTTCCCGGTTCAAATTTTATTGGTCTTGAGTGGACCATCAAAAAGAACTCTATTACTTCAAATTTAAAAGCATGTAAATATGTAATCAATTTCAATTTTTTTCTTTCAAAAATACCCATTTTCGAAATAAGATTGTCAAATAAGCCCTCTCATGCACACTTATTAATTGAGAAAATTCATCATTTGGTCCTCAAACTATCTCTAAAAAACCAAATTGGTCCTTAAACTTTATATTGCACCAATTTAGTCCCTGAACTTTTATAAACAGATTGAATTAGTCATTCAACTTCTTTAAAAAAACCAAATTAATCCTTTTGCTATATTTCTTGTTAACATATATGCATTATTTGCTATGTGGACTATAAATGTGCCACGTGGGCCGGGTTGACGACTGTCGGCATTTTTTCGGGTTGGACGAGTTTTTCGGGTCGGGCGGGTTTTCCGGGTCTAGTCGGATTTTGCACCTCTATTCCCGGGTTATCTCAGGTTTCAAGTCGTTCGGGTCGGGTCAGTATGACTTTCCTTGAAACACGGGTTGGGTCGGGTTCGGGTCAATCTGACTTTCCCCTGAAACACGGGTCGGGTTTGGGTCAGGTCGGGTTTGGGTTTGGGTTCGGGTTTGGGTCAGTTTGACTTTCCTTGAAACTGGGTCGGACATGTTTTTCGGGTCGGGTCAGATTTTGCCACCTCTATCTACTATGGTAAGTTGAATCGGAAGCCTACGTGTCACATTTAAAGTCCACATGGCAAATAATGCATACATGTCAACAAGAAATATAGCAAAAGGATTAATTTGGTTTTTTTTTAAAGAAGTTGAATGACTAATTCAATCTGCTTATAAAAGTTCAAGGACTAAATTGGTGTAATATAAAGTTTAAGGACCAATTTAGTTTTTTAGAGATAATTTGAGGACCAAATGATGAATTTACCCCTTATTAATTCCCCATTTCTCTTGAATTTACACTCTCTATTTCTTTGAAGAGATGACGCAGTCAATCGTGGATTGATGGCCGGCGCTACGTACACCGCTGATCTGAGTTTGTTTCTTTGTATACAAATTTTTTTATAAATCGAAATTAAAAAATATTTTTTACTAAATGTAGAAAGATTGACCGGTTTTTAGATGCACAAAATAGAACCGAATAAACTTTTAGATTCTATTGGAAAGAACCGAAAAGTTCATTCAGTTTTCTTTTTGTTTTTTTTTTTTTTTTTGTGCACCAGCTAAAAAAAAAGAAAAGAAGGAACCGATAATATCATTCGGTTCCTTCCAATGGAACCGAAAATATCATTCGGTTCTATCTTTTTTTTTTTTTTCCAATAACAATAAGTATCGTGTCCCTATCAAAGAGGCCACAAATATATTACTTATACAAAATAAGACTTTAAGCAGACCATAACTAAAATCGAAGGTCATGCCTTTTGAGTGTTTTTGGTGTTGAATTGCAGATTGGCATATGAATTAATTTAACCACAAACATGGTAATTAATATAATGGACGGTGACAATCATGTATTGACAATTATAACACACACATGCATGTATTGCACTAACATATGAAACAGCATTCTGAGAAAAATCAAAAAATTAAAGTCAAAGACAAGTCCACATCAGATATTAGCAGATATCAACATCTGCGTGCTTCCATAAGCATTTCGGTCCGAAATGCTTACAGTCTAAATTCGAAAATCCGTCATCCAAAATTTTGATCCAAATAGCTCATAATAATCTTGACATAGTTAACTTGTATGGTACCGATTTTTACTATTTTAGAAATTTTATTACTATTTTTAATGATTTTTTGAAAGATGACTCTTAAAATAATTAAAACTAAATCAATTTTGTATGTCAATCTTCATATTAAAATTGATTTATTACTTATTAAAATAATTAAAAATGTTTGTCGGTAGCTATCTACTATCGATTTTTACTATTTTAAAAATTTTATTACTATTTTTTTAATTTCGATTTATAAAAAAATTTAGAGAATGTATACGTTAGTAGATAGCTACCGACAAACATCGATTATTCGGCCATCGGCGGTTCAGGTTCAGGGTATATACTATATACTACTACCTCTGTCCCAAAATAGATGGATTTTTTGTAGTTCATTTGAACTACAAAAAATCCATTTAAAATGGGACAGAGGTAGTAGTTAGTAGCTACAAACAAGTCAATGATCAATATCGTAGCACATCATACGGTCATCGGTACACACCGCTCATTAATATACTAGAGCTGTAGGCTTCGCCCCGAAATATGATAACAAATAAATAATAAAACTTATAAATTAAAAATATTTATTTTCAAAAAATTGAACATAATTTTAAAATTTTTTATGTTAAATAATAATGATGATGATGGTGTAATAATTTATAAATAATAACACATAAATGTTGGATCACTTTAAGGTTAAATTTTGTTTTAAACATATCATATCATCTTATTAAATGGAGAGAGAGAATACATATAAACTATTGGATCAAAGTATATGAAGGGATTTAAACAAAATCAATGATTAATAATGTTGATGATGTGGCATAGTTGAGGTGTTTGGAGTGCTACCACTCTTTCTAGAGTATAGATTGGGTCATATCTACTGTCTGTAATATCATTGTCTACATGTCTAAATTGTTACAAATTTTGAATTAAGTGTTACAAAATTTAATATATAAGAGTTACAAATTTTAATTGTGTATGTGTTGACAGACGTACGTGTTGATAGTCAAACACTTAAAACGAGGATGCTTGGAAATTCCTAAAATTTAATATGTTAACATTATTGTTCTTTGAAGAGATGACGCAGGTGGTCATGGATTGATGGCCGGCGCTGTTAGGCGCTCACCGCTGATCTGATCTGAGTTTGTTTCTTTTCTATCTCGTCGTTTCATCAGTATTCATTTCATCAGACTGAGAAATGTGCATATGTATATTTCTTTTTCAGTTTTCTTAGTATTATTGGTGGCGTGCGGGAAGCGTAGAAATTTCTGTTCAATTAATGTCGTTTGACTGTTCCTGTGGCTGATCTATGTTTCAAAAGATTCAGATTCGGATTCGGAAAAAAAAATTCAGTTGCTGGTTGTGGTTGATGCAGTTGATCTTGCATTCAAGTTATTTTGAGTTATGGGTTGGTGGATTAACTTAATTATATTTACTTCATGCATTCTAATTTATTAACTTATATATATTGAAGGTTTCTCTTATATATATGCATCAAACAATAACTATGACGAAAATTCCTTCAAACACACAATTGGGTACAAGTACAATAGAAAATATTGTTAGCACGAACAAAAGTTTTTCCTAAAGAGAAGTTTCTTGTTAACTATCTATTTAATTGACTTATCAATATATCATGTATACTTTATATATTTCATGTGCTGATTTTTTTGAACTGAAAAAATTAGAAGCTCCTTCACAATTAAGAATCTATAAACTAGAAAGAGGGGTAACTCTCTAAGCATCTCAACTATGCCACATCATCAATATTATTAACCATTGATTTTGTTTAAATCTCTTCATCTACTTTGATCCAATGGTTTATATTTATTATCTCTTCCCATTTAATAAGATGATATGATATGTTTAAGACAAAATTTAATCCTTAAAGTGATCCAACATTTATTTATGTGCTATTATTTATAAATTATACATCATCATCATCATTATTTTTCATATCAAAAATTTTAAAATTATGTTTAATTTTTTTAAATAAATATTTTTATTTTATAAGTTTTATTATTCTTTTGTTATCATATTTCGGGGCGAAGCCCGTATTACAGCTCTAGTTTGAATAATGTCCATAAGATTATAACCAAATGCCCTCATGTATAATTAGGGGTGTCAACGCAACGAAACGATCACGAAAATGGGTTGTTTCGTTTTTGTTTCTTTTTGATTGGACAAAATGGAACAGAAGAACGAAAGTAATCGCTTTTGTAATTTTATTATTATATGAAAATAGAAAACGAAATAAAATAAATTGTTCGTTTCGTTTAACGAAACTGTAAATCGTTTCGTCCAACGATTGGAAGAAACGAAACGATATAACGCAAAATTTTGTTGCATTGTACAGTCCTATTAATTTGTGTAATTGAGGAGTGAAACCGGCACCTGCTTAATTTGGAAAGAAAGGTTGAAAAAAATAAAAGTAAAACCGTAAAAGCTCGGACCACAGTAATTATTCTGCCAATATTCCCGGAACCTTTTGTACTCTTTTGACATTATTATTTGGGGGTTGTTGAATAAAAATATATGGTGCAATAAAAATGTTTATACCTTCTCGAAAAGGTTGAAAATAATTAAAGTGAAGTTGGAAGTTGGAGAATTGTAAAACTCCCACTTTTGAAACTTGAAAGAATTAAATTTTCAAATTTTGTACAAAAATAGGCCTCAAATGGGCTTTATTAATTGGGCTCAAATCTGTCAAAGTTACTGAATTGAAGGAAACCTTTGTCCAATCGATGCACCTAAAATTCATTGTGAACTACACAGATCAAACTGGGCTTTAGTAGGAATAATTCTGAGTGTTACAACTTGTAACCGAGCTCCATTAATTATCTTTCGGCCCTTTATGAACACATTTAACTTTTGATCAAACCATAGAAACCTAAAGAGTGCTATCTAGAGTTTACACAATGGACATCCATACATTTTATAGGTTACGAATTTGAGGTAAAAGTTATCAAATCGATGTAACTGTTATAAAATTTGTGTATATATAGACATAAAATTTGTGTATATATAGACATATAGACAGTTATTCTATGAACAATTATTCAACTTATAAACATCATTTTTTATTACAGAGTACAGGCCCTTGTAATCATTCAGTTTGATTGCATTGTGTTATCACTCTTTTCTGATGTAGCATTGAGCATTGTCCCATCATTCAACCAAATCATTGCCTGGTAATACATATTGATCATACAATTGTTTTCTGAGGTTTTTTCTGGGCGCACTCCTTCAGATCCTTCTCATGAGCTCCACCAACATTCATTGCAAGTTAACAACAAACTCTCTTGTAGATAGAATGCCGTTTATCAAAAGGAGATATATATGAGGAGGGTTCCAATGCCTCCATTTTTGGAGCCTCCATCATGCCTCCACTTTTTAAATTTCAAATAACTCAAAATTTAAAACTCATGTTTCAAAACAAAACCGTTAGATTTAATCTATATCCTTTCATTTATGTATATGTAAAAAATCATCAAATTTGAATATTATTTTGTTTGACATCAAGGGCTTAAAAAAAAAATGTACTAATTTGAGCAATTTCTAGACGTTGGTTTTTATAACTCATTGATTTATATAAAATAAAACAAAAAATTGAAAAAATTTGTTATGTGCACGTAGAGAATATCATATTGATCAAATCTAACGGTTTTGTTTTGAAAAATGAGTTTTAAATTTTGAGTTATTTGAAATTTAAAAAGTGAAGGCACGATGGAGACACAAAAAGTGGAGGCATTGGAACCCTCTCTCTCTATATATATACGTATATGTTTATATATCCAGTCAAGCGAATAGTGTTACTGTTATCAACAGTGGTATCAACAAGGCATCTCTGATATATACTTTTGCTGTTTACAACCCTTTGTCGTATTCCATTGACAAGTGATTAGTATATATATAAATATATATATTTTTTTTAATTAAAGGAGATTAATAAAATTAAGTTAAAGATATTGAAGGTAATATATATTCTTCTTAATAGATATATATATCCAACGAACTATATTTATTTGTATACATTTTTTTCATTTTTAATCTCCATTTCCTCTCTTCTTCTGTTCTCCCTGCAAACAAATATGTAACAGTAAAAGTTTAGCAAATTGAGTCCCAGCAAATCAGCAACCGAGCACTTTTAATGCGTGAGAAAATATCTAGATCGATCATATCTATATGTCTCAGTACAATAGTAACTATACTCCAAATACATGCCAAAAGCATTAATGCATGTCAGAAATTAACTCACAATGATATATACTTCCTCCGTGCACAATGAATTTGTACCTTTACAACTTGTCCACAATTAAATAAATTTATACCCTTTGTTTGAATCCACTTTCTTCCTAAAAATATATATATATATATATTACAAAATTCCCAAAATGCCCCTCGTCTCCTTCCAATAATGTTCACTTTTCTACTAACTGAGGGCATAAAAGTAATTTCACTCTTTCACTATTTCCTTTTGACTTTTGCTACAAATTCATTCTTTTGTGGACAGAGGAAGTACCCTAATGGTGAAATATATATAGGTGCCATTTTATATGAGAAACATCCTGTGTCAATTGAAAAGCCGTCCATATATACATCCACAAACGTGTACAGAATGTAACAGATACATCCCAAAATGTAACCTACGGACGCTATGAGTGATTTTCTATGCACGATAGGTAATACTCATTTTATATAGATGGAGATTGTATAATAAGTGGTAAAGAATATCAGAAAGAGAAACATCTTACGTCCGTTGAAAAGTCATCCATAGGTTCATAGGCATACAAAAAACGTAACAAATACATCGTAAAATGTAACAGATACACTCCTAAATATAAGCTATGAACACTATAGATAACTTTTCTAGGTACGCTAGGTATTACAACCAAATAAGTGATGATGAGTCACCAAACCAACCAACAAGAAACAAGTGGAGGCAATGGCAAGCAGTAGTAAATTGGTAAAATCCAAAAGCACCAATTAATTTGACACGGAAAGAAACCTGCCAAGCCAGAAACAGCATATGAATGAATTATGAATTTATGATTAATTTATGACAGCTCAAAGTATCTATCTAGGCAATTTTGAAATCTGCAAACTGCCCCAAAATATGACAGCAAACTGTCCCCCGGCTTTTAATTCCAAAAACTATAGTACAATGTCACTAAGCATATATTAATTAGGGTTTTTGGTTTATTTTTGTAGCTGTTTGTCTATGACAAATTATGTAGCAATTAATTGGATCAGAAAAAGTTCCATGAGTTATGAATTATGATATTTGCAGGACCCTTTACATTGTACTCTTTCTATGTGTAGAAATAAAAGGTCTTTGGATTCCATTAAGATATATTATTTATATAAAAAAAAAGTTGACCATATTTTGACGACAATCACATGCTTCCTTTGTTTCGAAGAAATAGTGTTGACTTCAAGTTGACTACTTAAATAAATATACAAACAAAAAAGTAACAGTAATAATAATGATATATGATAATAATAATAATGATATATAATAATAATAATAATAATAATAATAATAATAATAATAATAATAATAATAATAATAATAATAATAATAATAATAATAATATGTAACAGTGTTGTTATATCCATACATCCATAGTCACTTTTTTTGTGACTGTGTTGTTACAAATGGGGTCCACTTAATTCCATTTGTCAGTGAGTTTATTATATTTTATGGATGTCCATAGTATGGACGGTAGGTTGTCCCTTATATATATAAGATAACGAATTGCTTAGTTTGGTGATGGACACATTAAATACGACGATTGCGTATTGTTATTGCACTTCGCTTGTAGGGAAAAAAACAACCATGAGAGTTTGTCCGGTTGTCCGTTCTTAATAAATGAAATGCTGTCCTTTCCCTGTTCTTCAGAAAAATTGAAACAAAAACAAACGCCAAAAAATAGAAAAAAATTGTAAATTTCAAATCCAAGGACCCTTTAAGATTTCAAATTGGTCAGGTTTTGTTTGTGTTTTTTTTTTTTATTTCACTATACAAGAGTTCGAATTTAAAACATGTGATGAAATGAAATGATAAATTAGTCCAACAGCTATGAGTTGTGAAAAATAAAAAAAAAAGAAAATCTGTCTGATATATGAAATATATTTTAAAAAAGAAAATAAATGTTTACAGCTAGCGGTATTGGTGATGGCAGTTAATAGCTAAATCTGCCAGTACAGTCAATCCAGACTTAAATTCCAAGTTCAAAAGTCAAATACCATGTCATGTGCAACAGGTTCTATTTGACCAGCATTCCATCAACACACCCCAGTAGTAAACTGAAAAAATTCAGCATATTGTTAACATTACTATCACAATTTGTTAAAATAAAAATAAAAATAATATAATATTAATAAAAATATCAGTAAATAATAATTTCTTTTTTCCTTAATTTTCAACAATCATCTAACAGGGTGTTTGTTAATTAAGTATATAGATTAGCTCATTGATGTGAGTAGGCGTAGTAAAGTAAACAAGCTCTACTATAGATAATCTTGTAAGCTCATTAATGCTGAGCGATACTTAACTAGTAAACTCCCAACCACCACCTCTCCCTTTCTAGAGTCCCCAAATTTTGCTGCTGATTACAAAACCCAACAAATTGACAGTTCTCTTCAGCACCTTCAATTCCCTGTTTCTAGCATTTCTGTAGGATAACAAGTTAACAGCTGACAAGCAGCTTTCATTGGGCATGCACCGGTTCAACAACTCGCAACATGAATTTCTACAGAGAATCAGTAACAGAAGATTTTAGTTCTAGAGAACCAGGAAAGAAAAAGAGAATTTTCTTTTTTTTTTTTTTTGAATTCCAACCGTCTGACCACTAAAATTACTGAGATAATGTAATAGCCAGCGTTTATAGAAAAACCGTTCATAGTGTATATAGGTTACACTCTAGAATGTATCTGGTATCTGTTATATTTTGTATGTCTATGAATGTATGGAGAGTTTTTCAATGGACGCAAGATGTTTTGGATACAATCCTAGCTATTATTATTAGAATATTGCTAGTGTACAATTAAAAATTTGTGTACAACCAATCTTATGGTCCAACTTTTATTGTGAGCCCTTGATTTGTCAAAAGGGTAATATAGTCATTTATACTCATAAGCTAAAATCAGCATGTATTAATTATCATTAGTATAAACTTGTTAATAGACTAAAATCTCTAATTTCTGCTAACATTAAATAAATTAAACTTAAAAGTTATCAATTTATTATATTACAACGGCAAAATAAGATAAAATAATTATATTAAAATCTCATTTGATAAATTGGTAAGCCCATTGTTGACCTGTCAGTCCCTCATTCTGGTTCTTATCAGGATCTCTTTCGGTAAAATGATATTTGCGCATATTAATGATCTACGTTGTTTTATAACTTCCATGCCCTCTTTTTTTTTTTTTTTATTTATTGTCTACAATGAGCACACAAGCAACAATCTAGCAATCCATTTAGCTATCCCATGATAAATGGATTTTTCCAACTCAGTTCAAGTGTATGGCAAATTTTTCCATTTCTTTTTAATAATGGTCAAGGAATCGTTAATAATGTAGCCAACTGATGAATTTTTCTAGAATTTTTAAAGGCCATGTAATTGTTAGTATTGAAAAAAGTAAAAAGTGAATTAAGAAGACAAATCTGACGGGTGGGACCATTAATTATATGGTATAATAAATCTCTGATTAACTTCTTCCTATAGTGAGCAACCGAGTGGGTATTTTAAGAATCATATTAATATTACCATTAATATATAATTAAATTGCCCGTTGATTTTGCTACAATTAATGCCGTTTTCTTTTTAATTCACAGCAACATTACTTTGTGTGCACAATTGATTTCCAATTAAGCTGACTGCTTAAGCGCATCAGACTATTTTCCTTTTATATTTTTTTTACTGTGACCATTATACCCATTTGCTTGATAAAAATAGAAAGCCACCGGCGTCTCTTATAACCATTAGTTGTATGATAATTTAAATTGTACACAAATTGTTAGTCGTACACCAGCATTATTCTTATTATTATAATCATCTTTCTTACTTTGTTCTCCTACTCGTGCCGCCATACGAAAAGCCATACCGCCTTTACTAACAGTATGATTCAAACACTGAACCAACCAACCAACCTAAACAAACACAATCAGGTTCACACGCATCACATTACTTCTGAGTTCTGATCCATGATCCATCCTTAAGCACAGTGAAGGGGGGACCTACTGAGTATGACTATTATAGTTCTGGTGGTGGAGGCATAGCGGTGGCAAATCGGGCGGGCGGGTCGGGTTCGGAACCGTCGGGTCGGGTCTATTTGATCTTCTAGAATATCTCGGGTCGGATCAGGTCGGGTGATAGCAGGTCGGATCAATTTTAATATCTATTTTTTTTGGATCATATATTGATTTGAGTTGGATATGGATGCTATTTGATCTGGGATTGGGTCGAGTACGGATCAGATCGGGTCAGGTCAGGTCAGTTTGACTATCTGAAAAATTCTGAATCGGGTCGGGTTCTGCCACCTCTACTGGAGGAGGTGTTCAATTGTTCAAAGGCCGCTTTTATTCAATTGTTTGTGAAGTCAATGCTTAACTGCCTTCATGCTTACCTTAACCCGTGGTTCTTGCCTACTACCAAACTAATTTATTGTTAGAGCATTGTTTTTTTGTCTCACAAGTATATAGACCCGGTTTAAGTTTAATTTTAGAAACTAAGTAGTGCTTCAGAAGTACCAAGCATTGCGGAAAAATATTGGATTGAATACTAGTTGAACTAAAGATTATCGGTTTTATCTTGTCATGTAATTAATTCATATGAGAAAAATTCAGTCCCTTAATTTTTTTTTATGAGTTTTCGCATTGATTAGCTCCGAACAAAACATATTGTTTCTCAATCGAATGTTCTAACTTATTATTATTAATATTATTGTACATTTTTCTAATTTGAATAATATTGAAAACTAGAACTTTACATTTTCTATTTTTATCACTTTATAATATATATAAAAATATTATTATGTATAGATAAAGTGCAAATATTATCTTTTGTACAATAAAATGAATCTCAAAATTACAACTTTTGTGGGATTTCAATTTGTTATACAAAATCAATCAAAAATGTAAAAGAAAGAATACAAAAATAACTAAAATAAACTTCAAAACCATATTGAACTTTATTCATATACCAATTTCAACACACCATATTGATTTTTGAGCTTTAAACAACCTTCCCCTACATGTTAACTTCTAGACCAGTTCCAGGGAGACAACTGCAGAAGAAAACATGCCATATGCAAACATGACCAACTCCACGTGTCGACCATCCGGCCCCACGGTACCATGATCTCCCACCGTCCAATTCTTTTAAAGGATCAAGATCACCTGCAGGGTGTGCTTTTCTTGATCTAATGGTTGGAAAACACCGAAATACTTTGAAATCGGTACAAAAAATACTGAATTACTTGAAATCGGCATAACAATAGATCCCGACCATCCAATCGGAAAAAAACAGACCCTGCTCCTCTTCAACATATCCATATCCCTTTTAAAGATTTCATATTCTCTAACTGGCTGCACACCGAACCGGCAGAGAGAAAAAGAGAGAGTGACCTGAGATGGGACCCACTGAACCGAGAGCCCACCTCGGTCTGTGTGCTGCAAGTCAGACGATAACCATTCCCTTTTAAATGCCCTCCCTCTCCTCACTCTTTTCCTTCCCCCATAATAAGTATATCATCCCTCTTCCTTCCTTCCAATACATCTCACACAAACAAACCCTCTTCACTCTCTTCACACAAACAACACCAACAACATGGTGTTCTTTTGCTTCCTGGTGGATCAGAGGAAGAGAATGAGGAGCAGCAAGCCTGTGGCGGGGATATGCTCGCGGTGCGGGGGTTGCGCCAGTGTGGCCGACATGGAGACGTCCACACGGTTCTGCTACGTGCCCGTGCACCGGCGCGTCTGGCGCGCTATCGTGTGCACATTCTGCGGCGCCCTCCTCAAGTCGTACCGCTGAAACGATCGACGATCTATGCATGTACATCAATCCCTCGAATATATATAGGCGTGATCGGCGACTGACCGGTATTTCGTTTTTGGCTCTCCATTGTTTGATTGGCAGCTCTATATATGAACTATGAAGGATGAATATATGGCGATGGTTGATCTCATGTTGACGAAATTAATCCTTGGCTAATTAATTGTTCTTGACTGATCAGGATTATTATTTTTTTTTCTCATTCTTTGTTATGAACTTGATTTGGGAATAATCTTTTGATATGTGATCGATGTAAATTAATTAATTAAAATCCTTGTGCGAGTTCTTCTTTTTCTGATTTTTATTCATTTTTATTGTCTCTCTAAATTACCATAAGAGCATAATAATTAGGTTTTGACTGTAATTTAACTGGATGGAAATACCATTTATAAATATTTCTGAATAACTGTTAGCTATTAGATTCAGTTAATACGTCGATAATAATTAATATGTCTTCTATTTTCACTTTTCCTGGAAATTAAATACTAACAAACTTGTTCAAGTATTACTCAATAAGGGCAAACAAAATTTAAATGGTAGGACTTAGAAGAAGTACGTATATAGTTGTATTTTCTTAAACTGTTGAATGAGTACAACTTATTAATTTTTGAAAGCCAAGTAGATATATGTTTTCTGAATTTCCATTATTTCCAATTGTTGAATGCAATTTTATTTTTCCACAGTTTAAATACCCATGTCATTTATTGCGGTTCTGAGAGGTCGTATATATATAATAGCTAGCGACTATCCTTTTATCCGCAGATCGATCCACCGTATTTGTACAGAACTTATGTTATTTTTCAGTTAACATTTACAACTTTCCGATCAACATATATCATTTTCTAGTAAACATATATATTAAGATTTTCAGTAAACATTTAGGTAACTGTGACAAGCACATAAGTGCATGTGGGTGTGTCAGATTGTGAGAGAGGGTGGATGGGTGGCCTAATGGACTTTACATCGTTTCCTATATAATATGACCCATCTAGACACGACCGAATGAACAAATATCTACGCGTATATATGAAATTGCAATAAGTGTTTTGACAACAGGTACAATAGAAATGTTTGGTAAACATCATAATTGAACTGTTTTGGTCAGCCCAGCTGCACTTTCATAATAATGTTGTACGTTTTAATAAATGCACATTTAATTTGAAAGGGCAATTGGGGCCAGGGTTGCTGAGTTTACAGCTTATGTGTTGGTAGATAAGTACAGGAAATTTAATTAATTTGGATTACATTACAAAAATTTTGAATTAGTGGTCCTCCTTTGAAGTCACAAAAATTAAATTGCATGATTTTTCTAGTACTCTATGCCAAAGCAAACAAAAGGTAAAAATAAAAAAATAAAAATAAAAACATAAAAATATATATAAAAAAAATAACAATTAATTGTGAAGGGATCAATTATGCTATATAGATTCATGAATTATATATGTAATTAATAGCATATGAAACTTTCTAATTTGCGTCTAGTTAGTTTTATAATTTTTATTTCCATCTTTCAATATTGTGGTTAAATTTAATATATCTTGGTATTGTGTTTTCCTCAAAATATAAAATAAAAGGTCAATTTAGGATATCTCAAAATATAAAATAAAAGGTCAATTTAGGAACACGGGTTGGTGGGGGGTGGCCAGGTGTCTAGTTATACTAATGATCTTTAACTTCATTATTTTCATAATGTTTCTTATTAGTTATTATTAATTATGGTACAAGGAATACATCTGCGGGTCAGCATCTCCTGCCATAAAAGTGATGGCAGGACGCTGCCATAGTTATTTCAGTCCGTCAGATTATTTTGAATGGCTGAGATTGCAGCAAATAGGAAGGGTTTTTATTGTGGGTCCCACTGTCATAGATACAATGGCAGCATGCTGCCATCACAACTATGGCAGCGGATAAAAATCCATACATCTGCGATGAAAACGACATGTTAATAATTAATTATGAAACCTTTTATTATTTACAATTTCTTGAAACAATAATAATAATACTGGGCTCACAATTCACATACATACAGTTCATTCAATGCAGTTGTTAGTAGTTGAAAAATAGATGGTTTTAAGACCCGAAATGAACAAGCATCCAACACTAACTAAAATTCATGAGATTTGTTAGATGAAACTAACAATCATGAGTTTGTTTCTCAGAACTGTTGCTTCAGGTGCCCGGCATTTTGAAATCATTTTGGAAATGTGACTACTTGCTTCAAGAAAGAAAACCATCAAAGTATCATGCAGTTCAAGAATACCTATCTCAGGATCATGTTATTTCTGCCTCTTCAGAAAATTGTAACAAGTTTGATTCTTTGAGCTACCTCTCCAATGTAAAGAACAATTCGACCATTTCAGGTAATCGTGTTGTTTTTTACCCAGCTCAAACCCAAAACTTAGACATTAAATGAGGAACTTGAGATTGCATTTCATGTAAAATTATCTGAAGTAGTATCTATAATGAAAGTTCAAAATGTGCGAGAATTGTTCCCCTTCAAAAGCTAAGCGTACTATTAGCTAATTGCCTAATTACTATATATATGGAGCGAAAATGTATTCAAGTTTACTTCAATCATCACTAATCCTCTTCCCCTTTTCCATCAATAGAGCCAACAATCTTATGTTCAATAATATCGGAACTATCATCAAACAGACTACCGGTTACCAGTGATGAGTAAATTTCAGCCGATTCAAGATTACTTGTGTCTGATGACGTGTGCTCTATAGCAGGTGTGTCATCCTGGAAATTTGAAAATACCAAGAATTGTAAGGGAGCCAATTTGGGCATTTAAAACAAACAGTTCCTTAATTATCTGATGGTAACATATGAAAATTTAAAACAAACCATGGCGTGTCTTTCTAAGTTGACATCTCTGCTCCCTCCAGATGTACTGCCTTCCACAGCAGTTCCCTCATTGTCTGTTATACATATAAAAGTTGGTATAATTTAAAGCATTATGTAAACAAAATTAATTTGATTATTTAAAAAAAATTAAGTGACCACAGGAACAACAAATTAAATTGTGGGCAACTTTTTTATCCTAATTCAATTTAACTGCTTTTAAAATAGTGCATACATACTAAAATTCCAAAATAATTTAATTTTTCATTTGTAATTTAGATTAGTGTTATGGCAGTGTTAAGGTTCGTCAGAATTAATATGGCCTGGGTGGAACTGCATTCGTAAAATCTCAATATATCATGAAAACTACTACCAGATCTATTTTGACTTTGATAATTAAATAAAACTTTGCTTTTATTTTAACAATATAAGAAACTTCACAATGATCGATAACCGTTATTAAGTTAAAAGAAGCTTAATAATGAGAAAAACATCCACAAGATGGGAACATGTGCAATGTTGCAGTTGCACGATTTACTGAACAATTTCAATATTTACAAGGTATGCATGATAACTTGAGATTTTGCAGGGTTGCCCTGAAATTGTGTGACAGTACTGCAAAATAGAGGTAGGGATTGAATTTTCACTTTGATGTTGTATAGGGTAGGGTAAATCCAGAACCAGTAACTGTAAAATGAAACATCCAAGATATGAATTCACCATATTTAATTTAATCTGCACTTAAAAACATTGGCAATATTAATCCAGAACCACCGGCCTAGCATAGATGGTATTAAGCCTCACCTCACAAGAGACACAAAGTTTGAGTCCCAAAAATAACATAAAGTAATATATGCTAGGGTTATTGGGAACCCTAATTTCAAAACAACTGGAAATAGTAACCTTAAGTTCAGAATATATCTATCATCAAACTAACACAAGGTTCAGCCAAAATTTCCCAAATATATCATAAAAACCTGTATATTTTGTTTAGAGATGTACATACAGTATTTGTAAGGACTCATGAGTGCGGCTTCAAGCATGGCCTTGAAATCTTGTGCAGCCCTTACATATGGCTCAGCTTCTCCCTATATTAAATATGAACACAAACACTCAACACTTCACCTCTGGCTATTATAATTCCAATTTCCAAATGATTTACAAAGAAAAATCAGTCACCTTGTTAGAAGCATGTTGTGTGTTGAATAAATCAGATGGCTCCAATACCTCATGAGCCTGAGGATCACCAATCCAGCCATACTGACCAGCCAAGGGTTCTGTCCAAAATTCATCTAATCAACATAAACAAACAATGAGAGTTAAAAATATTTTTTCATCTGCAAACTGGTGCAAATAAATATTCAATTAATACCAACATTCTGGGTATGAAACAATTTGTTTTCTTTTACATGTTGCCAACAAATTAGTATATTGACCAACTTGCCAGGTTTAAAATCAACAGAGCAGTACAAAAACCTAACTAAAATACCTGATAACTTTTCATGGTCATAGAACAAAACCTAAAAAAATCATGTAAATCAGGGAGTTGCTTCACTTTAGAAAAGCTAATTGTTAAGGTCTATTACAGAAAAGTCGAGTGTTTCACTTATTAGCATTCTAATTTGCAAATTAAAACAAAAGGCCATTCTTACCTGTTACCAGACCACAACTGTCATCGTGATTATATTCTTCAGAGCCGATAATATATGGAAAGGGACTTCGTGATGACATGGCCTTCATAATATTTTCAAGAAAGGATAAAAGTATAAGTACAATAAACGCTAAACAGTGAAAATATGATATTATGTACTATTAGACAGAAATTTACCCTCAGAACTGATCCTTTAGATTGTTTTGTATCTTGCAAAAGATTTTTGCAAGATGAGAGGCCCAAAGAAAGCGCCTCCCTATATCTCGGCAATATATCTTTTTCATAATCCTGAGCTGGTATGCTAGCTTGACTTGAGCCCTTTGATTTCTCCCTTTTCACCATAGAGCCATTGTCATCCGAAATAATCTGTTTGTTGAGATAATTCAAGCACTAGTATGTTATTCTCCAAAATTTCTCATATTTTT
This sequence comes from Cyperus esculentus, assembly GCA_030179965.1. Taxonomy (NCBI): domain Eukaryota; kingdom Viridiplantae; phylum Streptophyta; class Magnoliopsida; order Poales; family Cyperaceae; genus Cyperus; species Cyperus esculentus. The sequence goes on along the minus strand of JASGLE010000035.1, from coordinate 2,172,109 downwards.
TACTGCATGAGATATTCCAAACAGTACTGAACATTTTAATTAGCTGCCACATTGCAGCATTGCACCTAATTGTAAGAACCAATTATTTCGTTTGCACACAATTGAATTACCATACTTTTTTCATTTGGAAAATTTGCTTTTTTTGCCAGAATAAAACAAGAATCCAGATAGAGTAAATGTTGGTTCCAGATTTAGCTAATAAAAGCCACCCATCAAACTAAAATGAAAAAAGTAAGTGCAGTTCAGTGATTTTCTGATCAACCTCAAGTCTTTAACTTTTCTGACAGACACTTGATTTCCTCCAAACCACAAATTATTTGTATCATACGAGCACTAATTAGCCTTTTCATTTCTAGTTAAAAGGTGATTATACCCTCGAAATGTACTCATATAACTCTATATTAATTAGATATACAGCAACACAATCAACTGGTACAGTATGTAAAAACACAGCACCAGTGCTACTGCCTGACTGCCTCTGAATTATACTGTCATACTTGCACAATACACATATATCCAGTGATTTTCTGTGAAAACCAATCAATTTCCATCAAATTATAATGAAAAAAGTAAAAATGCAATTCAGTGATTCTCCGATCGACTCAAGTCTTTAACTTTTCTGACAATCACTGCGATTTCCTTCAAACCACAAATTGTTTGGATAACAGGACATATCAGATCATTAGGAGCACTAATTAACCAGTTCATTTCTAGCTAAAAGGTGATTACACACACAATTAAGAAAAGGAAATTAACATCGATCGAACATCTACCGATGTAGAGCTGATGGAACACTTGCATGGTCAATCTTCTTCTGATGCAACAGGTTACTGAAAGAGGCGACGGTGGCTCTCATCTCCAGCTCCACCCGTGCGGCCTGGTCCAGCACCCGGTTCAGCTCTTCCGTGGTGGCCTTTGCCCTTGCCTCCAGCTTGTCCGACAACTCCACTACCCACCTCAACACCTCCTGCTGCAGCTCCAGGCGCCCCTTGATCGGACCGGAAGCATCGAGATCGTCCATCGCAAATCAATGAAAAAAAATTAACCTTTCGTTTCTTTTTTCTTTTCTTTTCAATGTGAGAAAACAATGTAAAGGGAGGAACTCGCAAAAAGGCCTACGAATTTCATAAACGGACCGCAGCCCAAACTTAACTTCATAAATGGCCTAAGGCCCAAACCTGACTTTATCAATAATCTTGGGCCGAGCAAATTTTCACCGATGAGTTGAAGTCACGCCCGGCCCTTTATTTTAAAACTTTTTGGAATTATTGAAGTTGAGTTTTTAAAGGAATAAAATAATAAAATCACGGGGCAAAGTACATTTTTCCTATTATATAATAAAAAAATTAAATAAAAGAGAACAAATTTAACTTTATAAAGAGATGGAATTAATTATTTCCTGGTTTTCTCTCTCTTTTTGTCAGCAAGCAAGAGATGAATATGCATGGTTACGATACGATTTTGAGGAATTAATTTAATAGAAAAAAGTTTGGTTTTGACTTTTGCGTAGATCCCAATCACGGTGGGCAGCCAACAGAAAGAAGAGAGACAAAATTGATAACAGCTTATAAGTTTTAAGAATAATAATAGAAGATCAATGAATAATGCGCCTCAAGTTGACAAAACTCTGTGCGCAAATGTCTGCATAGGAATCTCAGCGATTATAAGGATCTCATCGGCCGTTACACAGGAAATTGCATATTGATCGGTTTAGTTCGTGACGGATCGGGGTTACTCGAGCACAGAAGATACGGACCTGCAGGTACGCACTCGCACTTTTAGCGTCCTGTTGTTCTTCTCTTTTGTGTAATCAACAATGAAAAATTTACTGAAATGAATGATTTACTTTTCAAATTCTTGTTATATAACAAAAGAATAAATAACGGGTTTCTTTAAAAAAAAAGTATATAATTAAAACTTTGTTTGTATGTACATGTCCTCGTACCATTATAAAAAATCATTGTATTTCTCTAACACAACATATTGCATTGGCTCAAATCTCAAAGTATATATATCAAACAGAACTAATACGCAAATGTTCGCATTTCAATTCGAAATGCTAACGACTCAAATTATATTTTGTCACTTTTGAAATTTTGATTTATGGTTCCTGTTAAATTCTTCATATAAAAATACTTTGAATTACAAAATTTTCATATGCTACTTGAGTTTTAATTTGGCAAATCATATGGTTCAATTTTGTCAAATATTAAAGAGCAGGGATCATTTGACAATTCTTTGTCTTGATAATTGTGATAATATATTTACTTTAAAAAAATCTAGAAAGAAAGGTAGAAGTTTAAAAAAATATATATTGATAAAAATGTCGTGGAACTTATGGATTAAACTTTTTTCTTTCATATATGAAGCATTTTTAGTATGTTTGATAGTTCATCAAAAACCGTTAAAATTTTATAATTTTTTAGAGAGATATAATAATATTTAAATCATTTTAAATTAAAAACATGTACTCACAATCAATAAATTCAATAATAAATATATAAAGTTTCCTGTTTCATGATTTTTAATCGTATTTATTTCAATTATCAAATATTGTCAAAATGACAATTGTGAGGTGATCCCTTGATATAAAACGCTACATATCAGCATTATTTTGAATTTAACTCCGGTCAAAATCATTTCAGACAGAATTTATGGGAGCTATGGATCAACAACTCAAAATGGATCAAAGTGCCTCTTCTTCCGAACCATATTGGCAAAGACGACAACAAAATGAAGATGAAGAGTGGTTTCAGCGTGTAAGAAACCTAACAAAAAGCCCAACTGTTCCCCTAACTGAATCAAAATTTGTATTACGTCCCAAAGTAATAAATCCACCAACAAATTTGAAAGGTTCCTTTCCACCTGACTTTGTCAAGAAAAACCATTATAAGAGTCCGTTTAGGGACTACAGCAAGTGGCCTTGTGTTGGATTTCTGGCTAGTTATCTAGGTTTTGATCTAAATGTTTACCTTGCGTACATCAAAGAGAACGAAAAACTAGCCTGGGCTTACTATGACGAACAATTTCAATATTTTTTCAGAAGTCGTTATTATAACCATTATAGCTTAGATAACACCCCCCCTCTCCGGTATATACCCTCGCCCAACGTTACGTTATGTGAACGGCAATACTATTTCCTGGAGTACATTGTGACTAATAGCTGCTTCCTGGTTTTTGCAATCATTTTGTTTCAAACTTTTCAAAACGGAAGAGACATTCTGCAAGGCACCCATAGGAAACAACAGTGATCATGTAGATGCAAGGCACCAATACTTTTCAAAAATATACCCTGGAATAATGAATGATCAGACACATACCAAATTAAGCATGCTGAGCCTCGAAAACCAGATTCCATGGTTTGCTGTGGATGCTGTATTTAAAAATTCCAACTTACGCAAGCCTTTTGCTATGGGTATCGACAAGCTAGCAATGTCGTGCTTCGACGATCTGTACCCGAGAGCAAACAAATTGAAGGTTCATGGTGACACCTTTCCCTCAAATGGCTTCAAACATCTATTGCACATCTTTCACTGGACCCGAACACCAGAAGGAAAGTGGCTGCTCGACACAAAACCAGAACAAATAGTATCTGCTAAACGGTTTGCTGAGTTTTATATTCCTAATGCTACAATCTTGCTCGGATCAGCAACTAAGTTTAAAAGGCTTGATGGCGGCTCAATAGATGTCATATACTCTAACAAGCGGGTATCAGGGCAGATGGAAATAACACCCTTGCACATATTTCCGTACAGCCGTGACCTATTTAGAATTCTTCTAACTTTTGAACAGAGCTACCTGGAGTGCGGGCTTCCCCTCACTGCCCATCTTGCATGCATGAAGAGCTTATTACAAACCAAAGAAGATGTGAAACTCCTGCAAAAGAATGGTATCATACAAAACACATTGAAAGGTGAGCAGGATGTTTTGAGTATTGTACATGATATGGGAGATCTTTTAATGCTAGAGCAGAATGCCTGCTTACCGGATGACCTCAGTAGCCTGTCCGAGAAAGTGATAGAGCATCATGAAAGAAGTTCTAGTAAAGCATACTTTGAGTTCAAGAACCAGTTCTGCCCCAACCGATGGGTAGTTTTCTCAATCATCGCGGCCTTTGTTCTGTTTGTCCTTACTTTTCTTCAAACAATTTACACTGCACTGGGATATTACAGAAGTCCTTGAACTTGCTCCCTATGTAGTAGTTACTCAGTTTGTGTTCAATTTTTTTTTTTTATTTCTTACTGTTCATGTTAAAATGCTTCAAATTGTCCAATCTAGTTGTCTTTTTTAAGGGTTATCAAATGTACTATCTGCTTGCAATGTTGGACTTGTGTTGTGAAAGTTCAGGGTGATGTTTATTATTTACTATCTACCATCTTTCTTTAATACTATAACTACAATTTTTCATTTCAATTTATAAAAAACTAGCTATGAATACAAAACAACTCCTAATTAAGAAATTAACAGTATACCAATTATCTCAGGAAAAGATTACCATATCACTGGATTGATCTGTTCATGGTTTATAATATCGCCCAACCCAAGCTGGATCTGCTGGATACGACATTGCAAGTTTTTGCATGAAATGGTTGATACACTCAATATCCGTTGATGAAGAAGAGAAATCTGGGCATTTGAGACCATTTGGATCTTGGGGAGCTTTTGTAATAGAGTCGGGGATCGGTACGAAGATGGAGAGCGGTACTGAACTCCTAACTGTTGGAGCAGAGGAGGAGACAGGGTTAAAACCACAAAACTACATCACGAAGTTGTTATTGTCAGAGAAAAGAAATTGAATGTGCTTTGTGCTTAGCTCACAGTTGACAATAAGAAAAAGACATCTCACTTGTAAATCCCGAAATATGTTGCATATAGCACAAGATAATTACTTGACTATAGAAAATCAAAAGACCAATGAAGAAACAAGAGCAATTTTTCCTAACATCTGATAAACATAGTAGCACATAACTCCATGCATCACCACATGTTTAGACCGCTAACACATTCAACAAGTTGTTTATAAGGTCACAAGTCTTGACTACATGGTTCCAAACAGAACTACAGCTGCACTACTACATTATACTAAGCTTACTTTGCTGAATACCCAAAGGACTGCTCAACACCACAGCATTCTTTTAGGAAAATTTTTATAGATACCCAAAGAAATCAACTTATCTGTACCACTGCCTAAGCATGCAATATAATTTCACCAATGCCCAAACCAAAGGGTGTGACTTCCCCTTGCGCACAATAGAAAATTAAACTGGCAACGGTTATACGGATAAGGGGTAAAAGGATGCATATGTTAATATGGGTCTAAAGGGCGCAAGTTGAACTTATAACCTTGTGTTTGGGCATCTGTGAAATCAACTTACCTATTTAAGCAGTGGTGTAGTTAAGATAGAATGGTTGGGCATCCATGAAGTTTTTCCTTCTTTTACTAATGAACTGTCTGAGGTCCAGACTCTGAACTGTTCAACACCCTTGGTCTGAACTGTCTAAAACTAGAGAGTAACAGTGTAAACAGCATAGAGGTATTTCATTTCATCAACCTTATGGTCCAACAGCATACTGGCAACACCTCAACAATTTGCAAAACAATAGGTATTTTCTCGTATACCAGTCAGTTATATTATTGGCATTACATCATGTAAAGGGAAATAAAAACAAAATTGAAGCAGGCAATTCATCAAACAGTCTGAAGAACATCAGACATTGAGATGAAACTCATGATTTATTGCCCCGAAATTGAAGCAGTTTGATTCCATAACACTGTCATAACACTAATAACACAAGAACAGATTCTGTCTAAATGAAATCAGAAGTTTGAAAACCTAAAACTGACAAAAATCTGGGGAGTTCAATCTTCTCTCTTGCCCCAAAACCTCATGCCACTCGACGCAGACTTCCTCCCATCATCTCTCCCCTCCCTCTTCCCCTTCCTCTGCCCATCATCTCCCCCTTTCAAATGGTACAATGTCTTGTGCCCATTATAATACCCCTTCCTGGCACCGGCCGAGCCGAGCTCCTCCTCCTTCCTCTCATCCAACCAGTGCCTCCTCTTCTCCTCCTCCGACTCCACCACCTCCGACCTGGCCTTGGCCGTCTTCTTCTCCATGCTCTCCCTCACGGGCTGGATCGGGAACAGATCCGGCGAGATGGACAGCGGCGACCGCAGCGTGATGTACGCCTTCTTGTAGTCCGGCTGGGTGGCGAGCAAGAACCCGCGCCTGACCCTCTTCCCGTCGTAGTTCATGGTGCGGACCTCGGCCACGTCGAAGCCGTAGAGGGACTCCAGCACGCGGCGGATCTCGATCTTGGAGGCGGACGGCAGGGTCCGGATGGCGAACTCCCGGATGCAGTCGAAGGGCGGCGAGGGGAGCATGAGCTTGATGGGGAGGTTGGCGAAGTGCACCACGCGCCGACCCAGGCGGCTTCCCATGGCGATCGGGTTAGGGTTAGGGTTTTAGACAAGACGAGAGTGAGAGAGCGGAGAAGAGGACGTTCTTTCTTTCTTTCGAATGAATTCTCTGATTTGGGGGTGAGTTCGCTGAAGGCGAACTTTTGGGCTTTTATGGGCTATATTGGGTAGTATTGGGCCTTTATGGACAATATTGGGGCTCTAGTGATATTGGGCCGTATTGTGCTTTTATCGGCTATATGGGGCTCTAATGATATTGATCCGTACTGGGCCTTTATGGGCCTTATTGGGCTCTGATGATGTTGGGCCTTTGCCGGGTTTTTGGTGCGTTCGTCGGCTGCGTTAGTAATTAGGCAGGGAATAATTATGGGCCCGATCCGGCTTCTCACTGAAATTAAGCCCGTTTGGGTTGTTTAGGGTCCAAATCCAACAACTGAAATCGGTTTTATGCGTCTAGTCTTGCTTTGTCCGGAGAGGATAGAAATTTAAACTCTGTAGCAAAGAGATTCTGATCCTGTTAGTCATTAACCTACTTGCTAACCCTTATTTTCAATATGAACTATTTCATGAATTTTGGAAATGAAATGAAAATTGATGGTTATTAAGCCTGCTTCATTGAAGGGAAAAGAATCATTTACATCTGAAAATTGCTCCCATATTACTTCCTTAATGCAAAGCATAAGTTAAAAAGTTAAAAAAGTAAAGAGAAAAGAAAAAGAAAAGGCTAAAGGAAATTATAAACGAAGAAGAGAATATGTAATGCATACACTTCCGAAACTAAATCATAGTAACGCACCACAAACGCAAAGCACAAATTCTATCAGTATGTTATATAATGTCATCAAGCATTGAGCGATTTTCAAGCCTGGAAGTTTATATCACCAATAGAGTCGATTAGAGGAGATACAACAAGGTATGAATTCACTATCCATTATTTAGGGGTGCGTTTGGATTGTCAAAGAATAGCACTTTAATCGGATTAGCAAGCTATTCTTAACTTTTGCATGATCTAAAACATACAACCACTAATCCGGATTAGTGAGAATAGTTGCTAATCCGCTATTATGTATGAATAGTCGTTAATCCGGATCTCTGATTCAAATAATTGTTGTAGATTAATCTTTGTCCTAATCTCATTAGGTCATGCTTGATCAGTTTTCAAAATGTTTTAAGCAAAGAACATATAAGTCTAAAAGAGAACCCGAGAGGCACAACCTGATCGCTCCGAACTAACAATAACATTTCTTAAGGTTTATTTTTTTTAAAAAAAAAATGTATCATTGTAACATCTCTTCATTCAATAAATCGTTTAGTTTAAAAGAGGGTTGAATTCCGTAATATATGGTAAATCACCAAATTATTATGACTTCCATTATTAATTCCAATATAATATTATTTCCTCAGTTTGAATCTACAAGTTGATTACATATTTAATTAACCAGATGACTTGGGGGTTGCTCTCCTCTGTTCTCATGGGAAGCAGATAGCCGTTACTTGAGGAGATAAAACTCGCAGGTGTGTAATTCTTTCTTTTTATTATTATTATTTGACTTTTACTGTATTTAACCAGATTATAATGTAATTTTGCCTTTTTTGTGGGATAGATCACGATTGACATAGTATGTCATCCGTATTCTGTTGTTCCTCTTTCAGTTTAGACTTCAATTAACTTGTTGAAAAATTAATATCGATCTAGTATGTTTAAGGTGGTTTTGTCAACTGTGGGTGTTCAATCCTGGGTTACCGCACTTGTTCAAACTTCGTGATATAAATCAAATCATATGGCATGCAAAATTTTTTTAAGCTTGATCAGTTCTTTAGACTTTCTGTGAGCTTAACACCGAAAACATATCAAATCATACCTAAATTTGATTTATATGGCTCACTAAATTTTTATATCAAAATCTTATAGCATGCATTTTTTTTTTTCATTTTTAGAGATTTATAAGTATTTATTCGAAATTTTCAATAACAACTATACAATATTAATAAAATAATCAATATTTCATATGTAACTTTTACAAAATCCAAAATAAATACTTAAAAATCTCTAAAAATGGAAAATTTTTGCATGCTACATGATTTTGATATGAAGAATTTAGTGAGCCATATATAAATTAAAATTTGGATATGATTTGATACAATGATGGGCTATGAGATTTTATTGAGCCATATATATCAAAATTTTCAATAGCAACTATACAATATTTTGGATTTTGTAAAGCTACATATAACATTGATTATTTTATTAATATTTTATAGTTTCTATTGAAAAGTTGCATACGCTACATGATTTAAAAATAGCTATGTTACATGAGTGCGGGTACGGCGAAACGGCAATTCTGAAAATCTTGGATACGGGTACGGCTATATATAATAAATTTTTATATAAATAATATATAAATAAATATTATAGTAATGGATTTATAAAAAATACATGTCTTTAGTACGAATATAAATTTATGTGGAACAATATAATAGCACAAATGTCTAAATGGCGCAGTGGTCCAGCGCCTAGTTATGTTATCAAAGCACCCGGTTCGATTCTAGTCCGTAGCAAATTATTCATTTTACAACTTTCCACCCAACATCAGCGCCTATATAGGATTCGCGGTGGCTATTCTATGCGGCTGCGCGTGTTGCTACATGATTGTCACCCAATACGCATCAGAAATGCACCTGACGCGCGTGTCCAGCCGAACTGCAACCGTATCGGCGACCGAATCGGCTGGTCGAACTTAATAAAATAATCTGATACGCCACGTGGCGCACTGGGTACGCACCCGCACCGTATCGGACGCGCACCCGCAGCCGATACGCACCCGATACGGATTCTTCTGGGTATATAAAGTATCCGGGTAACATAGAAAAATAGTTAACAAAGTCTAAATATTTAAAAATTTTGTATCCCATGAGATTTCGATATGTAGAACAAAGGTCAAATCTGATCGGCTATCAGAGTTATAGTTGTTGAGATACGATCGCATAATAAAAACATCATTTTCATGATGGTTTAGTATGATTATTGAGTTGGGAGCACGGGAGGCCTCCGTAATCCTAAGAGCACGCTAGATTTACTCTTGTAATTTTATCTTAAAGAAAGATTGGAGTCTAGCTTTTAAATTTTATAATATGGCACTCATGCACAGAGGTTTAACACTACTACAGAAAATTCCATTGGTAACGGTTATTTTGATTGATTTATAACGGTTGTAGAACCGTTACGGGTGGACCTGTCACTGAATGTTTATAAGAACCGTTAGGAAATAGTGTGTTTGGGAATGGTTTCAAAACACATTTGGTAACGGTTTTTGTATAAGAACCATTACAAGACAAGACATTCTACAACGGTTCATACACAATAACAATTACAAAATGTGTTTGTGTATTCGTTATATATATATATATTCAGACATTTTATAACAGTTCTTATAATACAACCATTACTAATGTTTTGCTTTTTTTTTAAAAAAAAAATGCATTTGATTTTCTATGACTAGCCCGCTACTGCTATATACACATTCATGCACGACCAACATGACAATATTGACAATTTATACTTAAAATTTCATTTAACAGCAGTTCATTACAATATTTACACATCAAACAAAGAAAAATACCACCATCCCACTCATAAATTTACACCACAACATTATGTTTCTTTGAAATGACAAAACTGAATTTGAAGAAAAGAAAAACAAGTGCATTTACAAGAATTCATCACGTTGAACCTGCAACATGTCTGGCTCTTCAGATACTGTGACCAGATCAAAATAGTGTTTTCCCTGGAGTTTTCATAGAAAATAAAATCAAATATGTATTACAATAATTAATACACTTGATAAAGTTTATATTGGAGATAACACCAACTTGTTCTAGGCAGTAGATTTGACGTCGGTTATCCTCATCATGTGTGAAGTAATAGTATGCCTGAAGATAAAAAATGGCAGTATTTAAAAGTTACATACTTTGTAAATACAACTTACTGCTTCGTAGTACTTCATTAAGTACCAGTGTCCCTCTGTCCCATCTTGTAAGTCCTTATATCCTAATCAAGCTCTGCTACAAACATGAAGTAAATTGTAAGACCTTAAATACTATTAACACCTACTAATATATATACTGTCTCGGGCCTCTTGAGTCTTGACAATAACCAAAAGTAAATTAAAATAACAGATCCAAAAAATGAAAAGAAAAATTTAACAATTTGAAAAATTAACAAGTACCTTAAATTATAATCAAACAATAAATTAAACCTAAAATTGAAGCGAAAACCCAAATCTAAGAATTAACTTTAAAATTAACAATTTGAGCCCATAGCTATATCCAATAATTTAAAATCAACACCACACCTGAATTTAATCGTAAACATAAACTTAAAATTAACAAGCAACTTAGGATGTGAGGTTGGCTACTTACTTGGTACAAGCAATAATGTCAAGACTGGTACATTATTGACAATAAACACCATCGTCCTGTTTCCTCTGAAATGCACAAACTGTAATTATAGAACATAGGCAGTTACTCTTTAATTTTAGGTTCATGTTGATCTCTTTAAATAAGAGATAAAAGTTGTAAACGAATCATAAATCATCAAATAAATAGAAAGTTTTTGCTGCTAAAGGGAATTCTATTGTTCCTCTTCTTTTCTGTTTTCTGTTCCAGCAAATACTGGTAAAAGCAGCAATTTACTGCTATTTCTGGTTCAAGTCGTACCAGAAAAGGGTACAAACAAATAAACAGATCATGGGTTATCTTTTTGTCAAAATGAAAAAAATAAAATCTGGAATGGAGAAGTATTTCAATTAATCAGCTACTCAAAGAGAGACACAACGAGTCTAACACTACTTACCGAGATCGCTGCTAGGGTTGTCGCCTTAGATCTGAGTCACTGGAGCTGAAGCCTTTCATGCTAGAGAGGGGTTTTAGACACTATTTTTCAATTTCATAATTGGTGTGGTCAAAATAGTGGGCTGTGCCAAGTACCTTTCCCCCTCATCTTGAGCAAAATCGTGAGCATACTACTGATTAGAGATCCCCTATCCAGGAAAAACAACCCAAACCCTAGCACAGACCGAGCTCAAAATTCTTACACAAACTCAAATTGAAACCCGACCAAAAATTAAAGTAAGCGAGGAGAGAACCAGCTGAGACCAGCAAGGAGGGTTGAGACTTGAGAGCAGCAGCACACGGTGAGGCTTCAGACCGAGCTCAAAATTCTTACACAAACTCAAATCGAAACCCGACCAAAAACTAAATTAAGCGAGGAGAGAACCAGCTGAGACTAGCAAGGAGGGTTGAGACTTGAGAGCAGCGGCACACGGTAAGGCTTCTGCTAGAGAAAGAGTGAGAGGTGCGCAGTGTGCGGTGAGGGTTTCGCAAAAATTTGAAACTGAAATTTTGGTGAAGTGCTGAAGAAGAGAAGGGAATGGGAGATTAAAATAACTTGATAAATATTCATTTGTAACTTCTATAAGAACTGTTACAAAATAACATTATTTAGTAATGGTTCTTATATAATAACTGTTACGGAATGTTCATCACATTTAGTAATAGTTTTTATATTACGACCGTGACAAAATGACCCAACTTGGTTACATTTCCTATATAAGAACCGTTATGAAATATTTTGGTCATTTTATAATACAGCAGAGAGGCATTTAGTAACATTCTTTCTATAGGAACCGTTATAAAATACTTGAGTAATATTTCAAAAATGCCATCACACCTTTTTCGTAACCGCTATCACTAATAACCGTTTTTAGATGGGTGTTACGAAAGCCCCTTTCTGTTGTAGTGTAAACTTCAAACTCACGATCTCTGTTAGAACTTAGAAGTCATTCTAATTAGTTAACACTTAAAAATTATTAGGCCATTTACGGTACTAATACTGTAGGTCACTCAGGAGCAAAATAGTATAGTGCATGGACGATGCAAATTAAATATATCTATATATATAAGAGACGCTATTCGACTAAAGACTGATTTAATTATTAAATTAATCTCAAAATCTTTTGTTAATTAGTTTATCATTAATTACATAAATTTACGGTACTATAGTATATCTTTCCTAGCTACTTGAATTCTTATATATACGGCGAGATCGAGCTAGGAAAAATCATCCATGCCCATACTTAGATTTACAATAATAAAGAAAATAAGTCGATTTCGAGCAATGGTTGAATTCTCTAAACAATACTACATACAGCTTCCATTGTTAATAACTTATTATCATTATTATATTATTTCCCAGTTAATTGGGATCTACATGCAAGTTGTGTCTATATAGATATATATCCCATTGGCAGAGCCTTGCTTGTTCTCAGCTTCTCATGGTCAGTGGGCAGTCGATTGCTGAGAAGATAACAACCTACTGCAGGTATGTAATTCTTTCTTCTTATTTTTCTTAATTTATTGTATACTTATTCTATGTTATTTTTCCTTTTTCTTAATAGGTACGTAGGATCGAAATAATTCGTCATCCAAATTATTCTGTTCCTCCATTAATTAGGTTTTAATTTAGATTGCAATTAACTTCTTGAAAATTAAAAATTGATCGAGTATATATGTTTAAGGTAGTTTTGTAATAAAATGCCCTTTAAAGAAAGATTGGACTCTAGCTTTTAAATTTTATTTGGCGCTCAGGTTTAAACTTAAAATCCATGATCTCTCATAACCTCATAAGTCATTCTAATTAGTTACCACTTAGAGTTACTAATACTAAGCCATTTATTGTACTATATATTGTATAGTCATTCAGGAGCAAAATAGTGGACAATGCAAATTAATTATATCTAATTATCTATATATATAGGATTAGGAGGTTTTATTCGACTAAAGACTGATTTAATTATTAAATTATTTTTAATATTTTGTTAATTATTTTGTCATTAATTAATTAGATAAATCTACGGTAGTATATCTTATCTACTTGAATTCTTATATATACGGCGAGCTAGCAAAAATCATCCATGCACATACTTGGAGTTACAATAGTAGAGAAAATAAATAGTTGAATTTATCTCAAAAAAGAGCAATGGTTGAATTCCATAAAAGGTGCTAAATACAGCTTCCATTGTTAATATCATTATTATATTATTTCCCCAGTTGAGATCTACAAGTAATTGTTTCTGTATATATATCACATTGGCAGAGCCTTGGTTGTTCTCAACTTCTCGTGCTCAGTGGGTAGTCGATTGCTAAGAAGATAACAACCTGCTGCAGGTATGTAATTCTTTCCTTCTTTTCTTAATTTATTGCATAAATATTTCTATGTTCTTTTTCCTTTTTCTTAATAGATTAGGATTGAAATAATTCGTCTTCAAAATTATTCTGTACCTCCATTAATTAGGTTTTAGTTTAGATTACAATTAACTTCTTGAAAATTAAAATCGATAGAGTATACATGTTTAATTAAGGTGGTTTTGTCAAATGTGGGCGTTCAATGCTGGGTTAATAATACTTGTTAAAACTTCGTGACAAGTAAATTAGTGCCTCTGAAATGAGCTACTGAGCTTCCGACTAAGAGGAGAAGTTTGGAAAATTTTTCGGAGGAAGCTGTGTTCGTATATATAGAGTGAGGCTATTGCGCTTTGCAAAGCGTAGGGAGGTAGTGTGCTTTGGCCTGTTATCTCAAAACCGTAGCTCAACACAATCTATATATTGAAACCTTTTGGATTACCAAATTTTTCTATTTTTAGAGTTTTTTTATCTTTTTTTTAGATTTTTGAAAATTGTACAGAAAATGCACAAAAATTGTACATAAAATGGGTCATTTTTCAAAAATTTAAAAAAATAGTTAGAAAACTCTAAAAATAAAAAAATTTTGGTATGCAACTAGATTTCAATATTAAGATTATGGTGAGCAACTTGGATTAGTCATTCGAGCTACGGTTTAGGAGATATGAGACCGAAACGCACTAGTCACTGCGTTTTGTAAAGCGCAATAGCCTCGCTCCGTATATATATATATATATTTTTTTTGATTGAATTCTTATTTTGTTGGATCATATCATGATTCATGTGAACAAATTCTAAGTAATACGACGTGTTGTACTGTACCAGTAGGTCTATTACCAGTGTCTATACCAGTAGGTCCGGTACATTAGCTCGAACCTTCGAGTGAGAGAAAAATGTGCTATATATATATATATAGAGCTTGACTATTATATTAACGTTAGCATTTCGGATCGAAATGTTAACGGCTCAAATTTTATGTTATCGTGTCCGAAATCACAATTTATGGTGCTCAATAAATTCTTTATATGAAAATATTGGGGAATACAAAATTTTTTTATTTTTAGAGTTTACTAAGTATTTGTTTTGAATTTAGAAAAGAGCTCATAAATATTAATAAAATATTGATGTTTGTACATGCTATTTTCAAAAATGCAAAACAAATACTTAGAAAACTCTAAAAATAAAAATTTTTTGTATTTCCCAATATTTTCATATAAAAAATTTATTGAGTACCATAAATTGTGATTTCGGATATGATAACATAAAATTTGAGGCGTTAGCATTTCGGTCCAAAATGCTAACGTAAGTATAATAGTCTAGCTCTATATATATATACTGGTTTGAGAGAAGAACCAGCAAGTATGTGATACACGTACGGCGATGGGATTATAGGAAGGGATCCATCGATTGGTGCAAGATTGACAAAGTATACTAGGCTACTAGCACAAATTAAGACACAATTACCAAATTAACGAACTAACAAATAGAAAACAAATAACTAATTCAACTACATAGAAGTCAAATGATCAATATATAAAGCTCTGGAGATACCAACAAATCATTGTGTGAACTGTGAAACTTGTACCAAAATTTTATTACTTGGGATTAAACCAAATTAAGGGAACAAAAGTATATTATGATAAAACCGGGGAGAGTAAATTAAGTATCGGAAGAGTACGTAGCTCCCTTCGCATCAAGAGACGAGGGAACAAAAGTATATATTTTAATTTATTTTATCAATGATTTCTTGACCAAAATGTTTAGCACAGCTAATAAAGTATCCATCAAAGATTTAAATAGCGGTTAGCGGATTCATCACGGTGGAGTATATTTGATAGCGGATATCGGATCTTGGTGCTATAGCGGGCCTTACTGGTTCCTGCTATGTGGAATATTTTAACTATTTTATTGGTTGATAAGCTAACATACTTAATAAAAATGATGAATAATTAGAATAATGTATAAAGTTTCTAACCAAATTGTTTGCAAATTATATAATTATTATTATATCACTCTTCAAACAATAACATTCTTATTCAAATATATATTGACGTAGTACAACATGTTGGTCAATCTTTTATTGCACAAATATTATTTGTTTCTATCAAAAAGATTTCAAATTGAATAATTGAGTAATTAATTTTCCTAAATATTAAAAAAATAATTTCTATAACATTAATGATAGAAAAATTTACTTATATTGTTGTTGCCTTCACTGTATCAGTGAATTATTGAAGTTATCAAAGATAAATTATCTATCTATCATTTTTCAAAAAAGAAATTAGAATCTAAAAATTATAATAGAAAAATTGTAAACAAATTATGATAAATAGAAAAAATATTTATTGATTATATAACATTTTAATGGATTTCAAGTATATGACTTTAATATTCACTAATCAATCCCAATATTTTTCTTCTGTCGATTCTAAGTTTATATAACACTGATTGTTGTTTATAAATCCAACTAATTATGTGTTAATTAAACGATTGTAAAACATAAATAATGACTATTAATTATCATAAAATAATTGAAAATTCAGATGATTCTAGCTACTATTTTATATGTTACTATATAAAGTATCAAATAGCGAGAAAAAACCGATCGCATTGTAGCGTTTTACTTCCAAAACGCTATATCGACCGCTATAGCGGCCGCTATGAACGGTATTTAAACCTTTGGACTATCCATCGATCGAGTTGTGGGGCACCTGATGGATCTGAACTCAAAATAATTAATATATATTTCTGTAAATTTTGTATTATTCAAAGTAGTTTGTAGTAACATTGAACTGTGTTCAGACTAGTTTCCGAATGGTCCTCCAAAAAAAAAAAAAATTATAATTTTCAACTTTATTATAAATTTAATTAATTCCTTCCCAAATTACTCAGACCAGCAATGTCGTTCAGAATGGAACAAGGTGGCGTTCCAGAAGCAGCAGAAGAGATCACTGTTTCAATAAACGGTGCTCATGCTGATGATGGGGCATTTGCACCAGATGCACAACAAAAGGGGGAAATGCCAGAGTGGGTTGTGGAAATAAACAAGCGGCTAGATGAACGGTTTGCCGATGCAACAGAACAACTGCGAGCACCCACCCGGAACAACGAATCAAAGCCATCAATATTTTTGACCGGCAGGCCTCCAAAAAAGTTTTACATTGGGTACCTCCTTCGTCATGACTGGGCTGATAGGGATAGTGACCAAAGTGAGATGTGGGAATACGCTGCATTTATGACCAAAAAGCTTGGTCTTGATGTAAACGGGTGCCTTGAATTTATGAAAGAAAATGAAAAACTAGTCCATGACTATTATGACGATGAATATAAAGCGGTCCTTATTAAGGAGAGTCCACGATTTCTAGAATCTTTGTTGGCTGCAAGTTGCTTCCTGTGTTTTGCATTACTTGATTTGGTGAACGAGCTTATAATTCCTGAGAATTTAAGGTGGATATTTCATGATCGACTGTACAAAAGATTAAGTAATAAAATATGGAACGAAGCAACACGGACACAACTTGATATGTTGAACCCAGAAAACCAAATCCCATGGATAATTGTAAAGTATGTATATGCACATTCAATTTTAAGCAATGCTAACTTCGAGCGTCTAGGAAGGCACGGTACACTAAACATCATCGAGTCTCTAGCAATAGCAGCCTTTGACAACCTCTACCCGAGAGAAAACAAATCTAAGGTTACCAATCCTACCTTTCCCCAACAAGGTTTTGGGCACCTACTAGACCTCTTCCATTGGATAAGATCACCTTCTGAGTTAAAGTTCATGTGCGAGATTTCATTAAATGGTCCAAAACATTTTGGTGAGTTTTTTATACCAAATGCAACTGAGTTGTTAGGATCCGCGACTGTTTTTAAGAAACTCGATGGTACTTCCGGCTGTGATGTGAAATTCTCTGAGAAAACAATACGTGCAGTGATGCAATTGGGACCCCTACACTTGTTTCCATATAGCCATGAATTGTACAGTCATCTTATAATTTTTGAACAGAAAACCTGGTGGCAGGATGGTAGTGGGTTTGCTGTCACAGCCCACTTTGCATGTATGAAAAGCTTATTACAAACCAAAGAAGATGTGAAACTATTGCAAAAGAATGGTATTGTGCAAAACATATTGCAAGGGGAAAAAGATGTCTTGAATTTTGTGCATGACATGGGGAAACTTCTAGTGGAGGAGACAAATTCCGTCATACCGGATGAACTCGATGAACTGTCGAAGAAGGTGATCGAGCATCATGAAAGAAGGGCTAGTAGAGCGTACACCGAGATCAAGAACCAATTCTGCCCCAGTAAATGGGTAATTATCTCAATCATCGCAGCCTTTGTTTTGTTTGGGCTTACTATCATTCAAACCATATACATAGGGCTTGGCTATTACAAAACATGAATATGCTTGCTGGCCGGGTACAATGTCCTTAGTGTTGTGTTTTACGTTTATTATTTATATATTAATCATCAATGTTGCAGTGGAATTGGATTGTATTTTTTTTTAGTTGAATCATGATCTTTTTTTTTTTTTTTTTCTTTTTTCCTTATTGCATTCCGTATGCCTGTACCCAACTTGTTTGAATAAAGACTTTGTTATTGTGGTGGTTGTTTGTTGATTTTGTTGTATCACATTATTGGTGTGCTATTTATCTTCAATTGCAATTAATAATTGCTATCTTATCTACAATTACAATTGCAATGCTTATTTTCTTTACTCTGGACCTGCTTTCTTTCATTTACAAAAGATAATTTATCTGAAAAATAAGTTATATCATCACGACCGTCGGTTTCATTAAAATTGAAACTAGCTAGAATATACAACAAAAACAATTCCTAACTAAACTAAAAATATGGAGGAACAAATTAAACAGATATATGAATACATTTAACTTGATGTCTTGATCGATCCGTTCCTGGCGGGCGCGGCGCCACTAGCTCCCTCCTACAAGGACGCGCCTCCTCAAATCGTGAAACTAATGGATATGGATTGGAGGCCTTATAGCATACGTAAGATTTGAGAGCACTCGTTCCGCGTGATTCACCTTTTGATCTCGAGACGATCCAACGGCTTATGTCGTGAACTACACAATGCAGTACAACAGGGATAAGCACTCTTTCCGCTCGATTCACCTTTTGTTCGTGTAATATGTACCAGAAACCACCCCATAATTTTACCTTCAAATTTATTTATCCCAAAAATAAAAAAAAGAACAAAGATTTTCCCTTCCCTTCTGTTAAATATTCAAACAGGAGGGGGCTTCAATAGAAAATACCATTCCATTCCCTCCTATACGTATACTTTACTTTCCCCTCTTTTTGTTAACCTGTATTCACAACATAGTGAGCTGTAAATGCTCATTCCTTCTTGCCATCCATGGTGCAGGCATGCCACCGCATGAATTTGATTTCCTCCACTTTCCTTTCAATCCACTTCTTTTAAATTCTTTTATTTATATTGACACCCTCATGCATGTTCCATCGACGAACTAAACAATAAACTAAAGAGGAATAACTACAAATCAATAGATTAATGTTTTGTTGTCACTTTTAATTTTTTTTACTAGTAGATTTTTGTTGATTGTTTTTGTTCTAAGGGTTCTCGCTATTGTAGCTCAAATCTAGCTCTTTCATGGATGACTTGATCATGATAGCATTTTTAAGTTCCGTGCTGGGCTCCTCGATCGATCGATCTCAACCGAGCCTAATGATGGTTGATTCTCTTAATTTCATATTTTGTCTTTGGTTCCTCTTTGGCAATTTATGTTCATGATTTATACTCTGAGTTGAATAGATGTGGCTTTTTCTTATTTTCAGTTCTTTTTTTATGACAAAAGAGATCACGGTGGTATCGGACTTCAAATTAGAAGACGAGTCCAAAGTTTACATAAGTGTTATATAGAAACATTATTAGAATCCATTTAAAGCATCACCTTCTTCATTTATATAGAGAGATATCCGGATCGAGGATCACCACGACATGCAATGGAAAGTAGAAGACAGCAGTTGAATTTCCTAGGAACTTTTTTACCCGAGATTTACAAGTAATTAATTTCTTCCTCATGCTGATTTTTTTTTTTTGGTTATTTAAGAAAGGATGTTGGGAGCTGTTTGTTGTTATCCTTTCTGCAAAGTGTTTATCACATATATTCTGAATCGTAATTTGAAGAAAATGAATGTGACTTTTGATATTGTGAAATTTGTGAAGGGGCAGCGACGCGTTTAATTGGCCAGTAAACATAAAGTTCATTGAAAATACTTTTAGGTATTTCAGCAAAATCATGCAAGTATAACAAAATCTGATAATTATATGCAGTTTATATAGGAAGCATCCATACAGACGGGAAGCATTGCAATTTTGTCTGGTAAATTCCAAGGCTTGCAAAATCGGCCGAGTCCGAGTTGACTCGGACTCGGCCCATTCCGAGCCGATTTCGTCCGAGTCTGGTGACTGTGCGAGTTTTGATGGGAAAATCGGATAACTCGGCCGAGTCGTCCGAGTCGACGCCGAGTCGTCCGAGTTATGCGGCCGAGTCGTCCGAGTCATCCGAGTCAGACCGAGTCTGATGACAATTCTGCTTTGTTTCTGCCTAATTATTACAATTTCGTTATTTATATTCTTTTTTTCATGTGATTTTATTGGATTGCTATTTTTTAAGTTGTTTTTCATTGTTTGTCACATTTTTCTTTTTTTTTTTATGTTTTTGTACTATATGTGAGAATTCATCAGACTATCTGGTTAATTTGAATATTTTTATTAAATTGAATTAGTGGTTTAATTGTGTGTAATATGTTGTTTTAACATTATTTTGTGATTAGATATTTTTTTTTACATTTTTTATGATTTTTTTAAGTGAAAAATAAGTTTTTTTCCGAAAAAATCCAAGTTTCCGATACGAGTCGGCCGATTTCGAGTCCACAGTCCCATGGCCGAGTCCGAGTCCGATTCCGAGTTTGCGGGCCTTGGTAAATTCTATTAAAGCTTCATTTGAATGGACGAGATGAATCGATAAGTACTAAAACGATGGACTTATAAATTGCTTCCGAAGCATGTTTAATCGATCATTTCAGTACCAGGCTTGCCCTAAAATTCAGACAATGTTTCAGCTTTAGTGCTGCTGCTTCATTCAGTTTCTGAATAAATATGACCGACTCCATTATACTACTATATATAGGAATGACAATTAATTTGATGAGAAAACATAAACATTGCATTGTTTGTTTCTTCTTAAGGGAAACTAAGATTACATGATCTATATATGAATCTCACAGATTATATTTTGTGCTTCTTTTTTCTGATACTTGGTTCTACTACGTAAATTACTTACGACCATAATTTTTTTAGGTATTACTATTACTTCCCGTCAATATATACCTCATCAAGAGAGAGTACCTAATTTGGTGATAGAACTTTCAGACAATTTGATAGAAGTACTTGAATGCAATTCACATCCCCTGCTGTACTACATTGTGCAGTTCACAACGTCAACCGCTAGATCGTCTCGAGATTTGTCCTAACATGGATCTATAGACAAACCAACGGTTGACGTTGTGCACAGCATAATGCGGTAAGTCAGGGGATGAGCACTCCTTGGAATGGGCCGCAAAATAACTCAAGTATACGTTAGCCATTAGTAGAAGTACTAAATTCTGTAATTAGAACGTTGCACTGTTTAGTTTAATCAGTTTCCCCTAATTATCTTTTGAATTCGATTAATGGAAGAAATTATCACAAGAGAAAATCTCTCTGGACCCCGAGTCCCGTACCCCGGCATATTACGCTAGCTCATGTCACTTGAGCCCAGTACGTATCTACGAAATTTGAGGCCTCAAACTTAGAACAAAATTTAAGGCTGAAACTCAATCTTTTAATGAAATTTCTGCTAAAATATAAACATGTGATTGAAACTATTTGATGAAAATTTTTGACACTAGATTGAATATATAAACACTTAATTGACAACATTTGATCACAAAATATTAGTACGTACTTATTTGAGAAATATAAAACTTGAACATAAAGTTACTTGAGTGATAAACACTTTATCAAAGAATATTAGTACTTAATTGAGAAATATAAACACTAAATCGCGAAATATAAACACTTGATCACGAAATATAAACACTCGCTTGGGAATCATAAACACTCGCATCGTGGGTACTCGGGCGAGAAATATAAACACTTGCTTGAGAATTATAAACACTCGCATCGCGGGTACTCGGACGAGAATTATAAACACTCGCTTGAGAATTATAAACACGCGCATCGCAAGTAGTCGGACGAGACATATAAACACTCGGACGAGAAATATAAACACTCGGGTGAGAAATATATACACTCGGATGAGAAATATAAACACCCGAACGAGAAATATAAACACGCGCATCGCGAGTAGTCAGACAAGAAATATAAACACGCGCATCGTGAGTAGTCGGATGAGAAATATAAACACGCGCATCGCGAGTAGTCAGACGAGAAATATAAACACTCGGACGAGAAATATAAACATGCGCATCGCGAGTAGTCGGACGAGACATATAAACACTCAGACGAGAAATATAAACACTCGGGCGAGAAATATATATACTCGGATGAGAAATATAAACACTTGGATAAGAAATATAAACACGCGCATCGCGAGTAGTCGGACGAGAAATATAAACCTTCATAAATCCAATCAGTGGTAGCAACGAGAAGAGATGGATTGATAAAATGCAAAATAAGCTGTGCCTTGGTTGCTTTGGAGATTGAATTATGTTGGTCGACATATTTAGCAAAGAGATGGTTCTCTTGGACCTCATTGCAGCGCCATTAATTGCGGGGTACTATCCCGGGGATGATTATCCTCTGACCCGGGTCACATGCCCCGTTGGATCGGATCTCCTCGGGATTCAGGTACCGAAGGAATTCAACCAAATCCCGAGGAGATCCAACGGGTCACATGCCCCCAGGGCAGGTAACCAGGTCAGAGCATCTGAATCCCTATCCCAGGGTACTGATGTCTGGATACTGTTAGCACATCTCTTATCGCAATATGATAAGTTTATTAATTTGGTAAGGGTCCCGCACATCGGGTAGGTCGAATTTTAGTACTAATCTACTGTAGTATACAAAAACGCTTGACACAATAAGCAATTTTGTGCAGCCACGTGTCTTGATACGGACCGTCCGATTGGAAACTTTCTACGGCTCTCAATTAACCCGAACAGGTGCTTCCCACGCGATAATCCCTTCTATTCTCTCTGCTTGCGCCTCTCTGCTTATTCCTCTATCCCAAAACGATCTCCCCTCAACTCCAACGACGATCTTCACGACTTCTTCCGCAGCCCTTCTCAGTGTCTATTCCACTCCGTCTCTATTGCCTTCTCCCATCGGCACCGGAGTACAGCAGTTGTTCTACCCCAAAAGGTAACCCTCAGAATTCATATCCTTCGACAACGCCCTCTTTGCTGTCAATTTCTCGCTGCCGCTCAGACAATGTCTCTGCCCCCTTTGGATCCACTCAATTCCTTCGTCTCCATTGGTGGAACTGTGGGAATTGTAAAAGCGGAAAAAAATTTGCCTTCAGTTTTTTCCTAAAACAGCACTCAACCGCCAGAGATGAGCAGCCCTACAAAAACCTCAATTCGAATCTCCAGACACTATCATGTGCCCCTCCTCTTTAATTGATGCTCCATCAATTTCAATTTCAAAGGTTTGAGTTCTTATCAATAGTTATATATTATTATTTTTTTTTTATCTTGCATACGTTATCTGTGATTCATGACTGCTCCTATAAAAAGTTAGATGGTCTCCTTTTAAAAATGAAAAGTAAAAATAAATAAGGAAAATGAAGCATCTGGGACCCTGTATATTCTTCATATTAGTTCAACGATCAAAGGAAAGAGGGGAAACCCAAATTTTTTAGCATTGTGTTGTCTTAAATTTTGGGCCTTAGACAAATATCGAAGCTGGTACACTACTTAATTAGGTGATGGTCATTGTTAATATCATTAGCATAATTTGTCTATTTTTCACTTTCATTTTCAAGGTATAACTAATTCTGTGTAAGTGCCTCTCTACTTTAATCAATCCTATTTTACCTACTACGAAGCCAAATTTTTTGAGCAAAAGTTGTTTTTTTCTCCCAATTCAGGTGTTTGTCCAAGATTTAAGGTTATATCTTGTGAAACCCGTACAGACAAAAAAAAAAAAAAAAAAAACGCTGGATCAAACCCCACCCCCACCCCACCCATTCTTTCTATCTTTCTTTCCTGTCTCCTTCTTTCTTTCTTTCTTTTTCGTTCCTTCCTTTGTTTTTTTTTCTTTTATGTACACGGGAGGCAGAGGCAGCAGCCCCAAACCCCACCCCCACTCGGCCGGCCGCCCAGCACCACCGGCGACCGCCGGACCCGCTGCGCACCGTCGCCCCGCTGCAACCAGCACTCGCCCTCCTCCCTATTCCCCCTTTTCCCTTGCCTCTCCTTTCCCTCTCTCGGCTCAACAGAGGGAGTTGCCCTCCTCCGCTCCCCGCCCACCGGTGCCGGCGACCTGCCCCGCAACCGGCAACCCGCTCCGCTACAACTGGCGCCCGCCCTCCTCCCTTTCCCTTCTCCCTTTCTCCTCTCGGCTCCAACAGCACACCAAAACCACCACCCAAAACAGCACACCAAAACCACCACCCGGCCTTCACTTCGCCACAACCACCCCCTACCGACCCTCCCTCACCTCTGGCCAGCGAAGCTGCCAACACCACCAGCTGTCTTGGCTCATCAAAGTCTCGTGTCTAGCTCTTGTTGGAGTCTAAGTCGTGCATCACAATTCACATATGCCAGGTGTTCGATCAATTGTCCGGTGTTCATACTTGTCCCCGTGAAAGAAAATCCAACGAGCAAGCGAGGGTTATGAATAGACAAGGCAACTAACGATGGTCTAAGCGACACCTCTCGTTCCTTGTTTTCGAGTCAGTCTCCCCTTTCCTTCCCCTTTTGCTGAACCTAAATCGAGGGAATCCCAATGGTAAGGTCTCTCCTTCATAATCGTGTAAATCAATTGCTAATCCTGTTTCATTTTGACAAACAAAAAGTTTATTCCATTGTCAAATCTCTTATCAATTTGTTCCTCTTGATGATTGACTAAAAATCTAAAACAGTAAAACAAAGGAAAAGGTTGTTACTTTTGATGGAATTATAAGTTGAATTATGAAAGGAACCAATAACTGGGTATCATGCATGATCAAATGGTTTGGGATATAGTCAAAGTTCATCTAAATGACAAGTTAATCAAATTAGAAAGTGCATTGCAGGGTTCAATGTACTGGAAGTTGATATACTGCCTGGGGCAACTTACTTGATAGTCGGCTTAACCTGAAAGAAGAAAATAAATGAAATTAGTTGTAGGACCCAGATTAATTTAATATAAATACTAAGTCCTACCGATTTATATGTTTGGACTTCATGATGTAGCTAACCAGCTCAAAGTAGACACTCAAAATAATAAACGAAATGTGAACTTGGGTCATTAAATTAAGGAACAATATAGTTAAAATATCAAGCATATGTCTCAAGAAATAGATCAAGAACCAGACTACAATTTCATGTAACCTCAAACAGACTTGTAATAGTTATCTAAGAGGTAAATGTAATTATTAATCAATCTCGTTGTATTTGAAATAGGATGTATGGTTGGGATCACGGGTGAGCTTCCGAATCCGGGTTATCGATGTTGAATCTACAACATCTAGTAGTGTTCTAAATCATGTCGTAAATCAGAATCTATCTCGTATCAGGTAACCGGACTTCTCTATAACTCGATTTACTGTTTAGTAGTTAATTGTTATTTTCAGTTCTTAATATTAATTTGTTTGTGCATATGATTTGATCTTGAAAGTGTGAATTTGTTATGTGCATGGAAATGTTTTTCGGAAAATGGTTTGTGGCATGAGAAAGGGATTTATGCATGAAATTGGTTTGTCATGGTATTTGTTACGTGCATAAAAAAGGATTTGAGACTTTGTGGGATTTATGACGGTGTATTTATCGAGCCCGATCGTCGGTCTTATAGTTCTGTGACACGACGGTTCATGGAATCGCCAGAAAGGCCAGAAAAGGATTCCTGTAAATGACGGTGTACTGATCTGAGAGACCGACGATTGATT
Source organism: Cyperus esculentus (assembly GCA_030179965.1). Taxonomy (NCBI): domain Eukaryota; kingdom Viridiplantae; phylum Streptophyta; class Magnoliopsida; order Poales; family Cyperaceae; genus Cyperus; species Cyperus esculentus. Next base: position 2,146,309 of record JASGLE010000035.1, on the reverse strand, counting down.
CGGTAAATATGCGGGAGTAAATGTTACATGTCCCGTGCATCAAATTTATTTCATTTGTTAATATTGAAATTGAATGCTCTTTCAAAGATTCTGGAACAAAATAGATTTGCAACAGATACAAGATTAATGTTGGTTTGTATGTGCATATGTGTTTGCTGGTTTTGCAATAGGCGATGATGTATAGGAAATAAAGTTTTCCTAAAAGAAATTAAGAATAATAAAAATTTACTAAATGTCACTTCGGGAATATACAAAAGGGTCGGATATTATATCGCGATTATATTCCCATTATTACGGAATCTTAAGTACTTAAGTGAACGTCCCTTACGGTGCCCATACTAGTCGGGTTAGGGAACGGACGGTGTGACATATGGGACAGATTATTTTTAAAAAGAAATGTATTCAATCGGACATAACTGAACTTTGTTCAGTACGGGACAGATTAAAAATATTTTTGTATGCATGACTTTTTAAATTACGAGGGAATTTTCTTTTATGGTGAAATGCATTAAATCGGGCATAACTGAAATTCTGTTCAGCACGTGATAGATTTAAATGTTTTCAATAATAAAATAATTTTCTTAAATCCAATAGCCTGATATTATGTATATATATGTGTGTGTTGTGATAAATGCGTTGCATGGTACGTTATGTTTTATTTCTTAATATTGCATCTGTATTTCTTAATACAAGTCTTGTGCATCAATATTATTGCATTCTTAAGGTATTTTGTTTTAAAAACTTGTTATAGAGAAGCGCGTCGTTAAATAACCGGTTACTGAGCTTTTTAGCTGACTCCGTTTTGTTGTTTTCCTTTCATTTTGTTTGCGACGTAGGTCGACGGACCGTCGGATGGATGCACAGGATACCGCACCGTGGCGCCCCGCGCCGGGGCGTTACATATCTGGAGAAATAATTGCGATTTTGAAACTCAAATTTCAGAATCAGTTGTAAATGATTGTCTTACAATTTTTATATATTTTGTTAAATTCACAGTGTATCACGAGCAGCATGATCGAATCTGAATTCGATCGAATCCCAATTCAGGTGTAATACGAATTCGATCGGATGGTTCTGGAGGATGGGTTCTTTTTAGACACCTTTTTCTTTCTTGCTTGATAACAAATCTCAAGCTGGGAATACAGTCAAGTTCATTCAATTAAAGGAGAAAGAAGATAGCCCGCGTTGTAAGCATATTATGGAAGAGAAAATCTTTCTCCACCCCACCTCTAATCTCCCATCTTTGTACCCCAATCCACCTTTCTATTTTTAGCATAACAAACAATACTCCATCTTACCATTTTTGGAAAAAGACAAAAATAGTAAACTACTTACCGTCTGTACACACAAACAAACAAAGACCGCTCATGCTGAATTGATCCCGTCGATTTGAGGTGGCTACCTCGGCGATTTCCGACGATCTCTGCCAATCTTTGCGATCTTCGCCAATCTCAAACAAATCTCCATCAGTCTCATCCCATATCTGTCGATCTCCGGCAATTGAGGCGATCTCCACCCATTTGATGCCATCTCCGACGATGGAGACGATCTCTGGTCAGTGCTGGCCGTGAGTGCACGCACGCTTTGGTCAAGAAGTCCAAGGAGGAAGAGCACTGCACGACGTCAACGACGTGTTAGCAAAGTATGAACAAGTTCCTCTAACGATATGAACAACGCAACATAATTAGTATGAGCACCCACATCAGACCTCATGGAAAGCCAGACGAACAAACACTAAACATCCAACACAACAATTTACTCTTTTATTGGAGAGCAAGAATACTATCTTTGCACCAGGTCTGAACATACTATGAACACAGTATGAACAAGAGCATGTAAAAGCCTAGAAGGTATGAACACCTTATTACATCAAGTATGAACACCCTATGCAGCAGGAGGTGCAGCTGTTATGTTCATATGAAAAATGTGTTTAAAATAATTTCAACATGTGCGCAATTTGACAGTTATTGTGGTGGTCCCCACAATTAGGTGCGGAAATGAAAATTGCCCACCCGTCCTAATTTATTCATGTTCATACCATTGATAAACTGTGTTCATAGTTGCTTACTTTGGGTGTTCATAGTTTGTACATGCGTGTTATTAGATTGTGGTACAATTTTGGGGGATTTTTGTTGAGGTACAGTTAGCTTTCCTCATTATGGAATACGTGTCGAAGTAAGGTGATTTCATGTATGTCATTGGCAATAGACTTTAACAATAAGAAATTTACCAAGGGGTTTGAAGTAAATCTGATTCAAAGTCTAATTGCATACATGAGAATATAGATCAAGGGCAGATATTAGCTTGAGGTATTGCTTAAATATGTCTATTATTAATTTTGTTTTTTATAAATTGTGAAATAGTGCATATGATCTAGGCTATGTGACAGTATATTACTTTGATCCATCTTAATCTATCTTCATCTTCAGTACGTCTGTTCTTCTCTCCTTCTCTATTGGTGGCTTGCAATAAGTTATTCCGGAATTCTCTATTTCGGAATTCTTAAATTCATGCGATATGTTCCTTACTTTTTTCCAGGTATTTCTATCAATGCTACTGACTCCAACCGGAAGGTTAATTGCATTAATGGTTTCAAGTTTTTCATTAGCTTTATTGGATTTCTAATTTCTTTTTTCCAAACTTAATTACAACTATCATTGGTTTAACTGACTCATTCTCTGCATTTATAAGAATAATTTCTGGGAATTTGCAAATAATGAAAAAATGTGCAAGCTTTTATTCATTTGTTTCTGCCGGCCATAGGTAGGGTTATTCACTGATAATTTCCCAACCATGAATTCTGATAATCATCTTATCCCTGTATTTAATAATTTATTTGTAACTCTATTAAGTTTGACACTAAAATATGTGTACTATAGGAAGGGTAACATATGAAGACATACTATCAAATTGTGTAAGTTATGTTGCCAATGACTGTCCAAGGATGACCATCATGTGAGGGGTTAAGGTCGTGGCAGTGCCAAATTAAACAATGCCGTGACTTCCATCCTAGGTACTCTTTATTTGGAGTGATCTATAGATTTATAATTGTATTAAGTTTTCAGCACTAACATTTCTGAGTAAATTGTGTTATTAGGAATTATTAAATACTAAAATAAATCGTGAAATATGTGCACAACAAAGTTCAGTGTGCAATTATTTAGCACTTTTTGTCACACATGTACAATACGGTGCAACTATGTAGCATCTTTGGTTAGTAAGATCTTGCTTGCACATTAGATTGGCTATGATTGGCTATGTAGCTTAAAAATCGGCACAAGAAAAATTTATTTTAAGATTTTCTATTAATTTTATTTGAAATTGGTCGTCATCATAAATAATTGTCATGGGATATGGTCATATGGGTGTTATTTATGGGCCTTCTAAAAACCAATTGAGGGTATATAATTTTGTAACTCCAATCTCAAATTTATACCAATGTGGATATGTAGACATAAATTGTAATATACCAAAATTTAATTTATTAAATTTTGATATATTTTGTAATTTAAGATATTTGAGGGATATATTTATAAAAATAAAAAAATAATAATAATAAATTAAATATATAGTAATAATTCGAATTTATTGGATCCTTGTGCCGATTTTTAAGCTGTTACATATGATAAGCTTAGCATTATATAAGTTATATTATTTTGCATATTTGACACGTGGAGGTCACATAATGCAAACCTGTCATCTAGCTCATGCTAGTTATGCTTGAGAAGTAAGTCCAGTATATTTAAACATACGTGGCATTATTTAATTGATATATCATGCAATCTAGTCATAATCAATACAGATTCCCAGATTTCAATTATATAAATTATCTTCTCAGACTATGCTTCACTGGGAAACAAGTAAGGAATGAAGTCACCTTCATAACTAACTTACCCCATTTCCAAGTGAAATCCCTGTAGCTCAGATTTACAAACTATACATATGCCGCTGAAAAAGTTGATGTTCTTGCTCTCCTCTCTTAAAGACTGAGTCCTTGCTTTTGAAAAGATACATACAGCAAGGTACATTAATTACCTCTGTTAAATTATGGTATTTCTTCTTATTGTCTTTTGTTTGTTTACTTGTACATTGTTCTTCTTTTGTCGAAGCAGCAAGGATTGAATAATTAAGTTGTAATAAATTAACTGCCACCAATACGTACCGATTAGTCGGTCAATTTGATTAATCGTAATCAGTAGCGAAATCGTTACATGTAGTACGTGTATATCAGTATATGCCGTAAGCATGTTATGTTTCTAAACAGCTAGATGGCGGATGCAAACTGGATTAATGCATGTAAACGCAAGTGATTAGCAAGTCATCAAAAGATCGATTAATGATTAAGATTAAGAGTGAGCAGTGTGTTATTTATTGAATCATTTCTTTGCGCATTTTAGCACCAATTTTGGTGATTTGAAGGTTCTTTATATATATAACAGTCTTCGGAATTAATACTTGATATTAATTTTAATTCATATAAATATTCATAACACCGTATGTTATATATGTAATCTTAAAAATAAATTGTATATATTAAGCTGGACTTAAATACGGATGTCGATGGATGTAGATTAATGGAGCTTAATTATATAATGCAAATGGAACTAAGTAATATTTATAAGATCCATAAGCAGATCCATATACCATCAGATTTTAAAATTTAATTAAACTAGCATTTGACCCAGGATAATAATTATATCATAGTGATGACATAACTAAATTTGAATTGATGTATAATATTGTATGGAATTTAAGTAGAACATATGTTTCACTGACAACACTGAACATAGCTATTAAGAATGATTGATTCAATCATTTCATAAAGTACACATGAAAATAAAGTGGAGACAAGAACTAATAATGTTAAAAATATAAGTTGCAAGTTATTTTGTAATTTTTTTAATTTTTTGTTGAATTTAAAATGAATATGTGCACGGATCGCAAAAGATCAGAAACTTCCTTTTTTATATATACTGCAATGCTAAATTGCTCAGAATATTGAACCCAATAATAAATTACCTATAATTATGAATGTTGTATGAGAGGTCATGCTCTTCAAATCTGATTTGTGCCTCCTGTTTCCCTGATAAACCTACAACAAATTAGAAGAACAAATCACTAAATATAACCGAAAATTGTTATTGAATCAAAAACATTCAATCAGCCTTCCAAAACCGAAGTTTAGAAAAAACGATTTTATACACTTACTTGTAATCCATCTAGAAAAAAAACGATTTTCAACATGCCTTGATCATTAACGATTAACTATATATGTTGCTTCTGTGATGCATTCCATCAAGCACGTCATGTGCACATGGGAACATGAAAAAACTGTAAATCATAAATGATATCGTCCAACCCTCAGTTTGTTATGAACCAACCCATGAAACGTAAAAATTTAAAAGTAAAAAAAAGAGTAAAAATCGTTAATAGAGAATGGTCCAGATATACAGATACCAAAACAAATACCAGTTATAATGTAAAATATATCCAAATTGAAACATTAACAAATTATCTTGAAACAATTAACGTATTAACTTGAAACATTGTAGTATTAAGTTGAATAACACAAATCATAAATTAAATCATCTACTTGAATCACTACTAAATCACATAAATATTACTTTAAAGTTGTTGAGAGAACGTATAGGACCAAGATGAAGTGAAAGAGCAACAAAATAGAAAATTATATCATTTGTGTTTCATTTTAATCTCATTAAGTTTCAGATTAACTTTATTGATGTTTCATTTTGATCGTAACATGTTGCAGATTAACGTTGAATTAACTTTATATGGTGGTATCCCCGACGGTATCTTTTGCGGTATCCCCATAGCATTTTCCAATAGAGAATTGAATGGAGATAACGGAAACCTGTTGTGCGACCCTTTTTCGTGCCTCAGATGGGAACTGAAGCTGAAAGAGGGACACGGTCACCCCTCAAGATGCGCTCTTTGGTGGATTTTTGGGGAACGCGCGTCTGAGTGGTTTTTTTAAGTGATTGTGGGGACTTTCAGATTCCAACGAGCGCAAGCCCTCGCTGTTAATTACCCCGGACTGTGAAATCCGAGAACCTTTGATTAAGACTAAGCAAAGAGATTAGATGGTGGGCAAGTATTTTAAAATATAAACAAACGATCAATGACTTTGACTTGATTTGAATGTAACAATGAATTTGTATTTGACTTCAGTGTCACGTTTAAATTTCGTTGACTTCAATGTCACGTTTAAACTGGATTGACTTCAGTGTCAACATTTGAATTTTGTTGACTTCGGTGTCACGTTTGGGCTTGGTTGACCTCTGTGTCACATTTAGGATTGGCTTACTTCATTGTCACACTTGGAGTTGGTTGACTTCTGTGTCACACTTGGGTTCAGTTGACTTATGTGTCACGTTTAGGTTTGGTTGACTTCATCGTCACGTTTGGGCTTTGTTGACTTCCATGTCACGTTTGGGCTTGGTTGACTTCATCGTCACGTTTTGTTGTGTTGGCACTTTAAAATTTAAGACTGAAATTTGGGTTGTTATTTGGGCATGATTTGGTCTCAAAATTGATTTAAAATTTATTTCATTCCATGAACAAGTGTTTTGAAAGACATTTCATGCAACAAAATATTTTTTAAAGTTGAAGTCAAATAATGTCCGTTTTGGTTTTGAATTTAAATTCAAATTTTTAAGTTTTAAAAATTTGATTTTTGTGTTTCATAAAATTCTATTTTTAATTCAGAAACTTTTGAAACAAATTTCATGAAATTTGGACTTGAAATGGTTTGTCAAATGTTCATTTTAGTTTTGAAGTCATGAAGAATTTATTAAATTGAATTGGGCTTTTTTCATTTTTCTTCCTTTCTTTTTCTTCTTCTCTGGGCCGCAGGGCCCTTTTCTTTTTTTTATTTTTCTGCAATTTCCTGTGTTGGGCCGAAATGGGCCCCTTCCTTTCTTTCTTTTTCTGAATTGGGCCTTGTTTTTTTTTATTTCCTTCTTTTAGGCCGAATTGGGCCCTCTTCCTTTTCTTTTTCCTTTCCTTTCTTTTTTTTTTTTTGGGCCGCAGACATGGACCGCCTTTTCTTTTCTTCTCTTCTTTTGGGCTGCGCACAAGGATGGGGAGAGGTTTGGATCCGCTCCAGAGACCTGTGTGCGAGAGAGAAGTTCTGAGACGTTTAATCCAGATCCGAGGGCTGTTAATCTTCATTCAATTTTTGAATATTCCCTGCTTCGCTAGGGGGACATGTGGCATCATCTGGGACGTCGATGATTGATTCCCTGATGATCCGTCGTCCGATCGACGATCCGAAGACACCGCCGGCATCGTCTCGACGATGGGAGTTCACTGGCGAGGCTTGATGGGGCCGAAGATGGCCGAAGCAAGGAGGTAGCATCACTCCGGTTTGGTGGTTTGGTACCGACAACGACTTCGGGATTGACTTTGCGATTTGAGTTTCGAGCCTTAAATGAACTCGATCCTGAGTCAAACCTTTTTGGACATATGGTATAACATACCTATTTCACATATACTAGATTTGATGTATGGTACATATTCAAAACAGGGGAGAAATTCACAGATGAAAATGGTACCATGGTCTGGAATTTACCGGTACCGGAATCACGGGGCTTGTTGCTTGTAAAATCCATTAAAAATCATAAAAATTTCAGAAAAATATAAAATTTTGTCGGGAGCACCCAAACATCATGCAAAACATGCTTGCAATCTTAAATTTGTGTGTTATATTCAAAATCTGGGGGAAACAGAGGGTTTTCTTCTGCTGCCAGTACCGACAGCACTGGTATGGCAGCGTACTCGGGGAGAAATCAGTCCCTTGTTCAAAATTTTTGTTAACGACAGTCCAATTTTATTTTACGAGCATTTAGAGGGATGTTTTGGGAACGCTTCTCATGTAGAACACTTTTTTATTTGGTACACTTTTAATGCACTTTTAACCCAATCTCTCTGAGAGGACGGTTCTGGAAATTAATGCACGATTTTCTTTAAACATTCATTTGGGGGACTTAGACTTGGAGTTTTTCGATGAAATTTTTTGTACAAGCACTACTCGATATGAACTTCAAGAATATAAAATAAAATATAGTGGTCCAATTCACGGATTGGTACAGTTTTTCGTTCCTTTCTCTGCGTACCAGTAATTTAACAATCTGTACCGATATCGGTTTTCTGTTTCAACTTCGAAAAATCATAATAATTCACAGAAAACTCTAAAAATAGTAAAACTTTGACTGGACTTTTGTTTAAATGTTATTTACATGCGGTAAAAATTTGAGAATTTTTGGATAACCCGAACTCATGGATTTTTCAATTTTTCGATAGAGGATTATTCGAACATTGTAGATTGAAACCAAACTTCTATTGTAAATGCGATGTGCGACATTGGCAACACTCATTTGTTTACCGAAATTATGACAATTTACACAAATATGTGCTAGTCGACTTAAGAAATCCACGTGCATGCGACGCATTATGCATGAATCGTGCACACGTGTATTCCGTGACAAGCTCGCAAAGAGTATGCTAAGCCATCGTGCTTAAGCCACTAGCACACATTGTGCTTAATGGTATGATTTCGGCTAACAAAGAGTATGCTTAGTCGGGGTTTACGGTTAGCAAAGAATGTGCTTAACCGATGTCATATCTTATCACACGTGCGCGGATTCGGGCAAAGAGTATGCTCCGAATCGCACAAGCGTTTAAATTAACTATAAATTTGTACAAAAAAAAATATAGTTTTCATTTTAAGATTACTCGATTCTTGACAAGGTGCAAAGAGTATGCTCCCTTGATAATGGTCGAGATATTTTGGTGACCGTGTTCCGGTTAACAATTTAATCAAGACTTCCGACGGCAAACAAAGAAAATAAAAGAAACGAAATCGCGACATTGTGAAATTAATTCTCATCAACATAGAAAAGCATCAATTGGGGCCGGTTGAGACTCCTCTAGTCGACACAATGGTGAAAATCACCATTCCAACACCGGTGAAGAGTACACTCGGTGTCGGTGTGTCGAGCGAGAGTCGAATCAACACGTCTCGAAAAAATCGGTTTCACTTAATTTTCATTCAACTACCTTGTATTGACCTTGGTACTAAGCTTACAACCTGATCGCTATCTACTCTAACTTACGATTCTCACTAAACTTGGCTCTTTTTTTTTTTACTGAAAAAAATTGAGAATGAAAGAGTATACTTGTGCTTTGTGTGTGCAAGCTTGTGGGGGGGTGTTGTTGTGCTCAATTGCTGCTGCTGATGCTCTTTTATAGGCCACAGAGAAGGGGCCAAAACCTGGATGACGATTTTTCTTGCCTCCTATGAAGTGGGCCCACCTCTTGACCTCTACATCCAATCAAATTAATTTCCCTACTCACCTCAGGCAGCATGATTTCCCCTACTCACCTTAGGCAGCATGATGACCTGATGCTCTTGGAACTCCAAGAAATAGCAAGTTGCAACACCTATCTGCTCAGCTCATGTCAAATCTGCCCTTGAGCCTTGTGAGCAGTATAAATTCCCTTTCCCATCCTTCGGCTCCAAGTACTGCAACCAGGTCAGTAGCTCGAGTAGCTTCCAACCCTCACCTTTCATTGGTCAGTCGGTGCAGTACAGTGGCTTGGATTTGTCTCATCAATTCGGCCCCTTTAATTTGAAGAGAACTCCAGCAGAAAAAGAAAAGAGGGACGAGTCAGAGGAGGGGCAGCAGCTTCGGCTGGGGAAAGAAAGGAAAGAAAAAAAAGAAGAGGAGGAGAAGAAAGGAAGGAGGAGGGGGCCTGGGCGCGGCGCAGCTGGACCGGCGAAGGTGGGCCCCACCTGCAGCGACGCGGCTCGCGGCTTCTAGGTGCAGGTAAGGTTCTCCAGCCCATTCATTTCTCCTTTAGCCCTTTTCTTTTTTTTTTTTTAAATAACCGTGTGTATGACGAGTGGGTCCGCCTCCTTGAGGGATGTTTAATTAGTCTGTGAGTATGACATATGGGGTCCACCGGACAGTGGGGTCTGCCTGTCAGTGGGGCCTACCAGTCAGTGGGGTCCGCCTGCCTGCGGGGTCCACCTGTCATTGAACCTGTTTTCAAATTAAGCTTGGTCCGGGATCTTATACAACATGGTTGCATATTAACCCGTGCTCTGGGACGTTGGATCATGATCCAATAGTCAGTCCTCAAACTTTGTCCTGCCATGCCACATGTCGTCTGCTTGTTGGTCAGAATCTTTATTTCTTTGGAAATTCATTTGGGAGCTCATTTCTTAGTCAAATTGCTCCATTCTTGTACCAAAATTCTCATAAAAATGCAAGGATCATTATGAGATTATTTTGGTGAATTTTGGTGTCATTTTGTGATTTGGACATACTCTTTTTTGTATGAAGCCTATTTTACAACAGTGAATAATCACAGAGAAAATAGGATAACTTGGGTTAGGTAGCTCAGAAAATTTCAAATAATATATCAAAATTCTCGAGAGAATGAGAGGAATCTTAATATATCATAAAAAGAAAACTTTCAGAATTTGTAGGAGGATTTTAATTGCCCTCTTACAAATTTAAAGAATGACCACGGATCAAAAAAATGACGAGGATATTTTCCTTGCTCATCCCGCTATCTCCATCACCTTGTCGGGTCAGGGCGTGATCTTAGGAGATACTTTCATGCTTTCCTCCCCTTCGATCTGACTTGATTTACAACTTTCAATTAGTTTCCAACTTTCATTCATTTTCTCCCCTCATTTTTTTCCTTTCAACATTGCGCTTGACTTAACAGGATTAGAATCTCGTCACCTTTTTAAAGGGTCAACACCTGTGGGAAGAGAAAAGAAAATGGTATTCATTCAATAAAAGATTGAAGTAGGATGAAATAAGAACTTTTAAATGTATAGATGAAAAGAACAGGGAAAAAAGAAAGCATAGAGCAAACCTGTTGTTAGAAGAAGATAGAGGAGGCGCTAAAAGAGACATGGTCAGACATTCACAGGGCACCAAAAGAGTCAACTACAAATGAGAAAAGAAAATGAATGTAAGACTGTAGTGTGGAAAAAATGAAGAGGTGCCTAAGCCTACTTATAAAACACACGAAGAGATGCTTTACAAGGTCTTCACAGGGCATCCAAAGTTACGAAGGGATGCTTGTAAATAAAACGTTTTGTGGAAATGACGTGGCATCTTGTAGAAGCTTCAATTTCTTCTGCTTTTCTTTAAAAGAAGACATGGGATCCTAGCAGATTTTAATCATTTTCCTAGCAGATTTTCGATCAATTTTTAATCATATATATTTTACATTTTTTCTATTTTCATTATTAGCAATGTAATTGTATATTTAATATGATCAACTAATTTATATGATTAAGTGAGATTAACAATAATTCAGATATTATTATAATTAATAAATTAATTATTGTAAATTTAACTCCATGCATTCCAAATTAACTATTTCAGACCCGTTAGCAATAATTACTTGTTGACGAATCGGTTCGACAGGTCAAATACTCAAAATGGATAGGGGGGGCATTCTAGAAGTAGTAGAAGAGAGACTCATTTTGACAAACGGTGCCCGTGCTGACGATGAGGCACCTGCATCCGATGCGCAACAAAAACGGGGAATGTGGGTCGTGGAGATAAAGAACCGACTAAAACGGTTTGCCAGCACAGCTAAACTGCCATCGCGATCATCAACCGACCGAAAGAAGAACAACGAGATATATAGACCCATCAATATTTTGGACAGGCAAGCCTCCAAAAAGGTTCTACATCGGGTGCTGCCTCAGGCGTAATTTGGGAAGGGGCAGTGATCCGGGCCACGGCGACGTCATGTGGGAATATGTTGCGTTCATGAGCGAATGGCTTGGTCTGGATGTAAACCGGTGGCTTGAGCTCATGGAAGAGAAGGAAGGCGATGAATGGGCTTACTACGACGAGGACTACGGCCTTGTTACCGAGAGCAAACACTTCCTAATGCGACGAATCTTGGTTATGGAAACATAGCTTAATACGACGAATGTTGGTTGTGAAAACATAGCTTAATGCGACAAATCTTAGTTGTTGAGATATTACTTTATGCGACATACTTGCTTTGTCACAAATACAATTATTGCAATGAAATAAATTGACGTGAAAATAAAAATGGCAATGAGTTCATTTTTCGTCACGATAACCTATCGCATCACCAGTTCTTGCGATGACCATTGTAACAAAATAGGATTGTCACATAAGTGAGTTAACGCGACCAATATGGCTTTCTTGCGACATATTGATTTGTGGTAAGTGGCCTAATTTGGTGTAGTGATATAGCCACTGCACCACCCGGACTAAAAAGTGTCGACTTGGCATTAACTTCTTGTTACCTCTGGTCCCTATATATTCCCTATGTGCGCAAAAAACAGCAGCTTTCCATGGTGATCGGATTAGGGTTTCAGAGCAGACGTGAGTGAGAGAAATGTCAGATCACTGTGGATAAGAAAAACTATTCTGAAAGAATCCATCGAGAGTAAGCAAAAGGTGAACTTTTGGGCCGATCTTACATAGAGTGTGTGTAGCTCCACAGTATCAGGGATCCTGATACTGATATAATCACAGTGATACTGGGCTGTTATTGGTCATTGGTAACGTTCTTGGATTGGACCATTACTTGTGCACGGTATAACTCCTTACTTAAATTAGGCCCATCTGTCTTGTTAATAGTCCAACAACTGTAATCCGTTTGATGCTGCTAGCTTCGTCTGGCAAGGAGGAATTCGAATTCTCAAGTAAAGATACTTCGCAAATTGTGAGTTTCTTGATCTTACTGATTTATATAGTTCAATGCCCAGTTCTACAAATAAAAATTTAGAAGAGAAATTATCCTTATACTCCTTAACATCATCCCTTATTTGCACCACACTCTTATTATTTTCATCATTTTTCCTCCATTGATTTTGTTTCCACCACCATACCACCTCCGCACATCTCCACCCTCTCCAGCCGGCTCTCCACCACCTCTTGGCCTCACCTCCGCCTCTCTCAGGCCCCATCTTTGCCCTCCTCCAGTCGCACCTCCGTCCCCCAATTATTCTTTCTTTATCCCTCTTTCTTTCAATCTTCCACCATTAATACCACCACACCACCACCACCACCACCACCACCCACACCTCCGCCCACCACAGCCGTCTTCGGCCGCACCTCCGCCTCCTCCGGCCACACCTCCACCACCATCTCCGATCACACCTCCATTGCTCTACCTCTTCGATACACATTTAGTTATTTGTATAAACAATATTATTAATTAGTACAAACACTTTTGCGTGTTATTATTACTTTTTCTGTTATCATTTGGGAAATATAAAATTATATTGGGGTGCGGTTAAGGGGTTTTTCAAGGGGTGCAGTTATCATGAAATCATACTAAATCATCATGAAATTTTGATTTATGGTTTTTATTAAATTCATTATATAAAAATCTCTTAGGATACAAAAATTTTCCATTTTTTTTAGTTTTATTAAGTATTTATTTTGGATTTTTTAAAGATGTCATAGTTTTATACATTATTTTATTATTATTTTGAGGTCATCCCTAAAAAAAATTCAAAACATATACTTAAATAACTCAAAAATTAGAAATTTTTGTATCTTAGGAGATTTTGATATAAAGAATTAAATTAAAACTATAAATCAAATTTTTGAGATGGTTAAGCATGATTTCGGAGTTAGGAGTACATGAGGCATCTGTGCTGCTAGGAGTAGGGTAGATTTACTCTATATATACATCTAGATTCTAAATTGGAGAGTAATACCTAGCGTCCATAAAATATATGTCCATAGCGTCCATAGATTACAAATTAGATCTATTTGTTACAAATTGAATGTATTTGTTACATTCTGAGTGTGTCTATGAACATATGGATGTCTTCTCAATGGAATGCAAGATGTTTCTCTCAATTCAACGAACCCGGATGACTTTGGTTTGGGACAGGAAAGGGCCGCACATTTAGAAGCTAGAGACAAGATATAGAGCTATGTCTCAACTAGCTTCATTAATTAAAGAACAGAGAGAGGAAGTTTACAGTTAGACGTTGCACAGTTATGACATAATTGATCCGTCTTTATTGTATGCACATGTTTGTCATTATGACAGCACAGATCGACCAAGCGCGTTACATATATGTTATATTAAAGAAAAATGTTATAGAAACGATTAAAGTCCATAACGATTGTATTAGAATTTAGAAGTACTATAAAATTTACTCATATATTATATGTTATAATTTGATGTTTCGCTTTATTTTTTTTCTTCAAAATATGAACCATGATTCAATTTACGATGTTGTCAGTTGAATATACAAAAGACTCTTAATTTCATATTTATCTTTTTGATATATTCGACCTTTTTGTAAATTTGAACATCATAGTAATTATTAATATTTTTCATTTGTTATAGTATGGCATCAATTTGTACTAGAACGATATTGCCGACCCAAACGGTGGGGAATGCGAATACCTAAGGAATTACTCAATGATACTTATTTTGACAATCTTATCGAAACAACTTTTAACAAATTTGGATTTTTTTTAAAATATTTTTGAAATGGAAAAAAATATAGATGCATTGTAGATTAATTATATTTTCAATTACATTCGGTTTAGTTGTCGTTTAAGAGTCCATACAGACGGTTATTATTACTAGAGCTGTAACTCGGGCTTCGCCCCGAAACATGATAACAAATAAATAATAAAACTTATAAATTAAAAATATTTATTTAAAAAAATTGAACATAATTTTAAAATTTTGATGTGAATAACAATGTTGATAATGTTATAATTTATAAATAATAGCATATAAATGTTGGACCACTTTAAGGGTTAAATTTTGTTTTAGACATATCATATCATTTCATTAAATGGGGAGAGGGAATACATATAAACCATTGGATCAAAGTAGGTAAAGAGATTTAAACAAAATCAATGGATAATAATATTGATGATGTGGCATAATTGAGGTGTTTGGAAAGCTTCCCCTCTTTCTTGTGTATAGATTAAAACCAAATGTTTAAATAGCGCTCGTAGCGGCCGCAATAGCGGTCGATATAACGTTTTGGAAGTAAAACGCTACGACACTATCGGTTTTTTCCCGCTATTTGATACTTTATATAGTAACATATAAAATATGGTTAGAATCGTTTGAATTTTCAATTATTTTATGATATCTAACACTTAATAGTTGTTATTTATGTTTTACAATCGTTTAACACATAAGTATTTGGATTTATCAACAAAATCCAATATTATATAAACTTAGTATTCACAGAAGAAAAATAGTTTGATGGATTAGTAAAAATGAAAGTCATATACTTGAAATCCAGTAAAATGTTATCTAATCAATAAATATTTTTTTACATAATTTTTTTATCATAATTTGTTTACAATTTTTCTATTCTAATTTTTAGATTCTAATTTTTTTTCTTGAAAAATGATAGATAGATAATTTATTTTTGATAACTTCAACAATCCATTTAATTTTTTAATATCTAGGAAAAGTAATTACTCAATGATTCAATTTGAAATCCTTTTGATAGAAACAAATAATACTTGTGTAATAAAAAACTGACCAACATGTTGTACTATGTCAATATATCTGAATAAGAATGCTTTTATTTCAAGAATGATACAATAATTACATAATTTTTAAACAATTTGGTTAGAAAACTTTATATATTATTCTAATTAGTCATCATTTTTATTAAATATGTTAGCTCATGAACCAACAAATTAAATAGTTAAAATATTCTACATAACAGGAACCGGTAGCGCCCGCAATAGCGCCGATATCCGATATTTGCTATCAAATATACTCCACTGCTACGAGTCCGCTATCTGCTATTTAAACCTTTGATTAAAACCGTTGGCAGTTTACAATATTTTTTTATGAGCTATATATCTGAAACAATTTTTTTTCCCTACTTGTATTCTTATTCAGTGAATAAGCAAAAATCATCTTTGCACATATAATTTCGTGTTATACAAATACAATAGCAAAGAAAAATAACTCGTTTAATTTAAAGTACATTAATTGAATTTCGTGACGGTGCTAAATAACGCTTCCGTTTTTAATTCCAGTATATTATTTTTCCCCAGTTGAGATCTACAAGTTACATATAGAGGAGGTATTCTTGACAATCATAACAATGGGGCACTTAATAAATTTGAAAAAAAAATATTTAAAAAAAATCTTAAAAATAGAAAAAAAGTTTATATACGTGTTGTTAAACTTATAGATTGATTATATTCTTAACAACATTCAATTTAAGTGTTGTACTCTAATAGTCTATCAAAATGTCTTTAAATTATAACCGTTAAAAAGAGTACAAAATTTTGATGAGCTATCAAACGATACCCAAATTGATTGAAATTTAAAACATTATCAATCCATATACTAAATAATACATCTATAAGCTTTTTTCCATTTTTAAGATTTTTTAAATTTATTAAGTATCTCGTTGTCATGATTGTCAAAAAAAGCATTGTCAAGGGATCCCTCCCCTTATATATATCCCATTGGGAGGCTTGGAGGTTGCTCTCTTCTCTTCTCATGGGCAGGGGCAGTGGGTAGTGGTGGGTCGTTCCTTGCAATTGAGATTCAGCAGATACAAATTGCAGGTATGTATGTAGGGTGCACTTATTTCTTTTTGTTCTTGTCTTTAATGTTTTCCTTTGTAAGTTTGTATGTAATTTTGCCTTTTTGTTGGATAGATCACGATTGAAATTGTGCGTCTAGCTCCCAATTCTCTTGTTCCTCTTTTTGTTTCTCTATTAACTAATTACCTCTTTCAGTTTAGATTTCAATTAATTTCTTGAAAAATAATTATCGATTCGAGTATGTTTAAGGTGCCTCCCAAATGATTTACTTATATATATATAGAGAGCTAGACTATTATACTAACGTTAGCATTTCGGATCGAAAGGCTAACGCCTCAAATTTTATGTTATTGTATCCGAAATCACGATTTATGGTGCTCAATAAATTATTTATATGAAAATATTCGGGAATATAAAATTTTTTATTTTTAGAGTTTTCTAAGTATCTGTTTTGCATTTTTTAAAATAGTATGTACAAACATCAATATTTTATTAATATTTATAAGCTCTTTTCTAAAATTCAAAACAAATACTTACAAAAATCTAAAAATAAAAAAAATTTGTATTCCCTAATATTTTCATATAAAGAATTTATTGAGCACAATAAATCGTAATTTCGGATACAATAATATAAAATTTGAGACGTCAGCATTTCGATCCGAAACACTAACGTTAGTATAATAGTCTAACTATATATATATATACACACTAGTAAAGCACCCGCGCCATGCTGCGGGCCCCTTTTATTTATAAGCATGAATCGTAGGCCATTGAAAATACTCTCACGCCTTGCCCTAGCGAGTTCGATTTGTATTAATAATTGTGAAATATTACACCACAAATTCCGTTTTTTAATTTCACATAATCAATAAAGATGTCAACATAAAATATTATAATAGTAGTTATCAGTTCTGAACCTACGATTGTGGTATTATAATTGTAAAAATGAAATAAAATAGAATTAAATATAAGAAAGGAAAATGAAAAAGAGCTAGGCAATAAATATTAAAAAGATTCAACAAAAGATGAAGATGAGTTCTTCTGTGGACAACCGTTCGTTTTCAATCGAGCAATTCAAACTTTACAGATGAGCATCACTCTTGTGCTCCAAGAATATATTGTATCCATCCGGTTGAAGAAAATGAACGGTCCATATTTTTGCTAATCCATAGAAGAATTCACCAAAGCTAACTTAATTGTCTATACATAAATGCCATGTAATTAATAATAACTTGGCATGAAAAAACAAATATGAAAGGAGTATAAAATATTGTAAATATTAAGAAAACATTAGCAAGGTAGGCAAATGTCCTTATGGAACCTCAGATTCTGATGACCATAAATTCTCAATAATTAATGACACTGCCCAGATGTTCGTTTATACTATATATAATCAATCAAATTCCAAATCCTGCTTTATTTCAAGAAAAAATACATTCAACATTCAAAATACACGGCTTACGTCACCAATCTATCATCTGATAAAGGGGAGAAGGGGCGTTCCGATGCCCACCGGACCAGACCCCGTCCGATGGGTGGTCTGAGCCGTCCGATCTAATTTCTTGATGAGATTATTTGATTAGCGGATTTTAAAACTAAACCAATTTAAACCCGTTTACTTGTTCTCTTCTCTGCTCAAGGCATGAAGCAACATGAAGCTCAGAATCCGATCCATCGCAACCAAGCAAACCACCACCATCACCGCCCCCGACGCCTCCTCCCTCTTGAACCTCAAAAGCCTAACCGCGGCCTCCCTCGCGGGCGCTTCGGCGAACCCTAACCCTAACCCCGTCGCGCCAGATTCCATCCATCTCTCGCTCAACCGCACCGAAGAGCTGGTCGCGCCCCATGCCGCCGATCCCCCCCGTCGCTTGGTCTCACCTTAGGTGACTTGCTCTCCTTGTCTTTCTCCCCGTTTCCCAAAGTTCCGTCTGTTGGCAGTCTGCTGCCGCTGCCGACACGTAATTCAGGCACGAGTTCAAGTTCAAATGCTCCGATCTAATTTCTCCATCACCATTACCTCAAGAACCGTTGACTATGGTGCGGTGATTTCCATGGAGAAGATGAAAACCAGAGCGAGAGTGCAAGAGCGAGGGGTTCAGCAAGAGAGACGGATCGTAAGAGTAAACGGGTTTAAATTGGTTCAGTTTTAAAATCCGCTAATCAACTAATCTCATCAAAAAATTAGATCCGACGGTTCAGACCACCCATCGGACAGGGTCTGGTCCGATGGGCATCGGAACGCCCCTTCCCCCCTGATAAAGAGTGAAGGGTGTGTTTTACAGCCACCGGAGTCCCACGCCAATAGGCTCTCAAAATTTCACCAAAGGAACCCTGTCATATGATTTTGCTTATACAACGCTGAGGTAATACAAGGACAAATGCCCCATGAAAAAAATATCCAAGATATCTAGTGAAGCCTCAATGATATTTCTTGCAGTCCTCACTGTTAATTTAGTTCAAATTCAATGAAGAGTAGCAATCATTTGACAATCCTATATCATGACAATATTAATGATTTTACAAAATTAAGATTAAATCTGAAATACAGGCATGTTTTGTTGTACTATCCAAATATCATGTCTGTAGAAAATGATGATAATCGGTGTATGTTTCATTGTGCATCAAGTGACGTGAACTGTCAATGGTCTGAAATTAATGATCCTTGATGCATCATCAAAGCATAGCCAAACAATTACTTCCCTGAGACTTTTACAACAACATACAAAAAACAGTGCTATTGTGAGTGGAAAAGAAATATTCTGGTATTGAAGTATTATACTCTTTTCCACCACATTGATCTAAAGGTTGGCTTAATGTGACAGTATTTAACGTTCCAATATGTTAATTGCAAATATATGCAGTTACTTGTGTTTGCATAATAACTGTCATGATGTAAATCAGAATTGAATTATGCAGTTACTTAGGAGACATATTAGCACCTTGATGATGGTTCAGTTCATATTTGAACCTTCAATTTTAGTTTATTGCCAAATTGACAATAAACCAAATTTGCCCAAATCCAGTTGAGATATTACAATCAAGAAGCAATTGTGCCCTCAATTACTACCGATTGAAACCTATTCGACAAACCCACAATTCAAGATATTACAAGAATTACACAAGATATATTGGGCACAAACTCAATTAAATCACTGCTCATAAGAATAATCATCAAAACCCAACAAGAAATAATAAAAAAAAAAACATCCTCAATTTTGCAGTAAACTTAATTACTTAACCTCAGGAGGAGGATGCAACCCTGCAGAACCAACAAACATGGACCGGAACAATGGAGCTATGTCAACATGGGGCCACCTGCGCCGGATGAGCTCTTGCCAGACAGGGTCAGAGAAGCACATGGCACGCCAGAAAGAGGAGCAGGTGCCGAGTGCGCACACATCCTTTGCTTCAAGGAGGGAGATGATCGTCAGTGCTACATCACCAAGAAGCAGGTCGGCCCTCATGGCAGGCAAACTAGTTGGGTTTCTTGGATTTCTTTCTTTGTGATGGAGATGGAAGCACAGAGAGGATGGGAAGTTAATGATGGGAGTTCGGTTTGTTCTGTGAAGGGTTTTCGGCTTTTCGCGAGGAAGATGAGATGGGGTTTTGAGTTTGAGGGGGAGACGCCTGTGACTGTGAGAAAGGGAGAAGAGTCAAGAGAGGCGAAGGGGCGATTGAGCGATTGAGCGAATTAATTCAGAAAGACGGAGAAGGCCGATTGAGCGAAAAAATGAAGATCTAACTGGAGAAGAAACACGTGCAAGGCGGATGCGATCTCATCCGTAGAATTGTGACAAACTTTAAATTGAACGGCGATTAATGCAATTGGTAAGAACAAACAAAAATTGAGGGTCCAGTTCTCAGACACTTATTAAAATAGAGAGATATATTGAGCTTCTAACTAACAGAGTAACGGAAGAAGTAAAATTTTCGAAGGAAGCAAATACTATGGTAACCTCCAATGGTTAGTTCACTGAATACTTATTTTGTCGGAAATTATCAAGAATCTTGTGTACAATTATACAAATTCTTTTTTTTGAGGTGGGAGGCGATTGCACAATTATACAAATTCAAAGTAATACTACGATTTGTGCTGTACCAGTTGGTCTATTTATCTATTACCAATGTCTAGTGCTAGTAGGT
Organism: Cyperus esculentus; assembly: GCA_030179965.1. Lineage (NCBI taxonomy): Eukaryota > Viridiplantae > Streptophyta > Magnoliopsida > Poales > Cyperaceae > Cyperus > Cyperus esculentus. The sequence goes on along the minus strand of JASGLE010000035.1, from coordinate 2,125,565 downwards.
GAGACACGTCTGATCGAAGCCTAGAACCTTTATGTTTTATATATACTAGAAGCATACTCGCACGCTGCTGTAGGCAATTTTATTTTCATTCTCGCTAAATAAAGTAAAAGAATAGAAGAGAAAAAATGAGTTTGTTACTTTAGCAGTCAATGCTTTAAAATGTCAGTCAAACAATTTGTCACTTCGATTTTGTGATTAGACAGAAATGAAGGGGAATACAATAGGAAATAGATGCGATATGAGTCTTTAATTATTTGATGGATGAAGATTAAGAAAGGAGTTTGAGATTATCAATAGAGTATTCAATCCTTAGTTTATTTTTAAAGGAGTATAGATAAATCAGAGAGAGAGAGATACCATAGTGGTTTGAGAGACAAAGGGTCTATTTGGATGTGTTGGAATAACACTCTGTTCGGATTATTGCTGTTATTCGTGTATCCATATCAATCCAAACACAAATATGCTATTCGGAAGAGTCCACGAAAAGCTCTAATCTGCTATTCCATCTCAAAGTCGGATTAGTAAAAATAGCAAGATCTCTTCTATTGGAAATAAGAGTTATCCCCTGCTCAATTAGTAAAAATAGCAAGATCTCTTCTATTGGAAATAAGAGTTATACCCTGCTCAAAATGAATTCGTGCTCTCGAAAATGAGAAAGAGAATTCGTCTTCGTGTTTAAAATGACTAAATGAACGAGAATCGAAAAGACTCGATTGGATTTCGGAGGGTTGAAATCGCTGAGAAAAGTCTCGCGAAAATCGGAGGGATTTGGCACGATTTCCCTGTGACTGGGTGATTGGTCGCTTCTGCCCCTTTCTTCCTCCGCTGTTGAGTTTTAACGAGATACCATTTTTTTTTTGTTTTTTGCTACTCACTCCTCCAGACAAGTACAAGATTCTCTTCACCCCTCTTTATCTAAACTTCGTATATATATTTTTTTTCACCTTTGTACCTTGATTTGCGCAATAAAGTACAACTTTCTTTTAGGGTTTCAATGGCAGCGATGGTAAATAGAAAAATAATTTGGGATATTTTGCTGATTCATTGAATTGAATTCTGTTTCATCCATATTTCATATTGAACAGAAAAATTCAATTCCAAATCTATTCTTTTGAACTCTATTCTATTCTATTCTAATGAATTCTTCTCATCTTTCGTTTTGAACAGAGTATTAATTCATCACTATTCCAAACATACAATCTAAATAACATTTTTACTAATCCGAATAGCAACACTTCTCTACTATTCTTAAGCTAACCCAAAAGTCACTATTTTTTTACTAATCTCATTTACTATTCTCTTTTCCTCTATTCTTACACTAATCCTTGCATGATCCAAACGCACCCAAAGTGAAAAACCAACGGCCATGGAGTGTTCTTTCCTTAGTCTTACACATACTATAGGATACTCGGCGGCAAGGTATCGGAGAGGGAGTACTCCATGCCTCCACGGCGAGGTAGTGGTCGGCGACAGTTTCCATGGCTGTAGTTGGAATGTGAAGGAGAGGCAGAGAGGGCGGACACCATTTTTTATTTCTAGTGCTAGGAAAGGAGAGTATTGGCTTTTGGGAAGGAAAGAACTTGACACGCTTTTCAATTGTTGTCAGTAGAAGTGCTCAAAAGATCGTGCCATCCACCCTACTAGATAGGCTCCAACGATTCACCCCTACGGTTCTGGCTTCGACCAAATGGATGCCTCTAATACTGACGCAAGCATTGACGTCATCAATGGACTAATTCAGCGTAGTGATTTAAAAATGGTCCGGGTAGGTCCGGGTCGGTCCAAACCAGCCTCGGTCCACGGGTTTTCCCGGTTCGGGAAACCTCGGAAAAATTTTGGGGGAATGAGATTGGACCTAGCTTAGGACCGTCCCTCCCAGATTGCCCAAGTTTCCCGGTCCGGGTTGCTCGGGTTGCCCGGTCCTGGAGTTATATGTAAAAAAAAAAATAAGAAAGCAAAAAAATATATATATAATACACCTATTTTATATTACAAAAATAAAAAAATATACTTAAAAAAAGAAAAATAATTAAAAATTAAATTATTTGTTTTAATCAGATATACATATATTATATTATACTATTAAAAGTTTGGAAAATAGTATTTTTATATTAAAATAAAAAAATTAAAATAATATTATTTAAACCGAATAATAACATAGAAAATCAGAAAAAAATTTTAATAATTATATTTGTTGTAAAACAAAAATTCTTCTTGAAAAATAAAATTTAAATAATATTATATTAGTTGTAAACATATGCGGGAAAAGTTGGAACCAAGTTGGGCTACCTCGGGTCAAGTAGGGTCGGCTCCCGGGTTGCCCCAGTACCCCGGGTCGGGTAGGGTCGGGTCCCGGGTTTGCTCGGGTCGGGTTTCCACGAGAATTTTTTTTGGAACATGGATACCTACCCTTGCGAGGACCGTCCCTCCCGATCCTCGCGAGTTGCCTCAGTCAGACGCTCGAGTCGGGTCGGTCGGTCCATTTTCTCCGGGTTTCTCGGGTCGGGTTTGGACCTCTCAGGTTTTTGTAAAACACTAATCCAGCAGTGGACTCGTGGGGCAGACAAAATCAGTGGACTCCTATCAGCACTTTAATTTTTATAGTAAATATTTACTTTTGAAGACGTAATTATATATGGAACTAATTTTTAGGGTATCGTGTATTATTATTATTATAAGAAAAATTAAGTACATTTTTGAAAAATAAACCTGAACAACACGATCGAGACCCGAACAATCCGAGACCTAGCATGACCTAAACACCGCCAATCCTGATACCCTATCTAAAATGACCCAACACCCGAAAATACATCGGCAACCATCAATCAGATACCTGACCCGAGACAAAAAAAAAATAAAAATAAAAAACATTGGCAGCTGTCAACCCATTCCTCGACCTGACCCGACTCGCCTCCAAATGGTCTGATACTCGAAAAAATGTCGGTAGCAGTCAACCCGAAATCCGACCTGAAATGACCCATGACATGAAAAAATCTCTGCACTGTTCAACCCGAAACCCGACTCTACCTAACCTAAGTACCTAACCCGGCCCAACCCACCCGTGACCCGACATTTCTATTTTGAACAAATCATCTGACCCAAATCCAAACCAGGTCCGCCACCCGATTTGGCATCTCTAATAATTATAAAGTGATTGACCTAGATGTGATTGAATTATGGGTTTATCATCTTCGTATTTATTTTTGTTTTTTTTGATAGGAATTATCTTTGTATTTATTTACGTTGATTTTTCGTTTTGATAACACAAACCCACCGAGTGCGGCACTTATATAAAGAAGTGAGCTGCATCCACATCTGAAATAATCCATTCCGATTTAGAATACCTCCCACACGAAAGTGCATTCATAGAATAGTTCGGTGAGTTTAGCTTTGAGTGGCTTATATATGAATCTTTTTTTTTTTTTTTTAACATCAAAGACGGCAAGAAAATAAAATAAAAATGATTCTCGATCAATCCAAATAACATAAAATATGAACAAAAAATTCTACAATAATTATCTAACCAACTTTTTTCTGATAAACTACACATATAGGCAAAATTTGAAGAAGTGAATAATTTATTTTTAAAGTTACCGTCTTGGTTGTGATGAATTCATCATCTTTGGCAATTATTGATATAACTTGTTAAGCATTCCATAAAATCTTCAATTTTTAAAGCATCATTTGAGATTGTTGAGTCGGAGTAAAATCCGTTTTCAAGCAACTCATGATAATATCTTCTTAAATGAAGAACAAAAGGCCCTTCTCTGAACAAAAATTAAGGGCGACAAAAAGACGGATGGAGAAATGAAAAAAAAAAAGGTGACAAACGAACAAAAATTAAAGGCAAACAACGGGGATGTAGAATAATAGAGGGGTGGTGGAGAAGAGGCAGTGCGCCTCCCGCCACTGAAGAATTTACAAGTGGAGGAGGCTAGAGTTTCAAAAGGCAACTATATGGGTCGAATTCTTAATTCCATTATTATACAGCCTCAATTATTAATTCCATTATTATATATATTATTTCCCCAGTTTGTTCTACCAGTTATATTTGACTCGTATATATATCCCATCGGTAAATCTTTGGTTGCTTCTCATGGTCAGTGAGAAGTCGATCGCTGAGAAGATACAGCCTGCAGATATATATGTACGTAATTCTTTCTTTTGTTCATTTTTTCTTCATTGTATTATTGTATATATACATTGTAATTTCTATGCTCCTTTTCCTTCTTCTTAATAGATATGATTGAAATAATTCGTCATCCAACTTATTCTGTTCATCCATTAAGTAGATTTCACTTAAGATTCTAATGAACTTCTTGAAAATTAAAATTGATCGAGTTTGTTTAAGGTGGGTTTTGTGAAATGTTGGCGTTCAGTACTGCTGGGTTAATTACTATATAATTGATTTTTTAAAAAAAAAATATATATATAAATAACACCTATTCAAACTTCGTGAAAGTAAATTAATGCCTGCGGCCGGAATGGGCTCTTCAGCTTCTAACTAAAATAAGAGAAGTTCGGAAACAACCAATGCTGTAACAATGGATGAACAGAACGCCAACATTTCAGAAAACCCGCCCCACTTGCGGGCCAACCCGCCGCATCCACGGGCCAACCCATAGCACATAACAAAATAACATAGAAATAATTTTGCCATTGGGGTTTGAACTCTAGACCTCAACAATAAGTTCTATGTGTCAACACTTGTGATTTTATAATTTTTTATTTAATTATATTACATTTTAATTGAATGTCATAGTGATAATTCTATTTGTTTTGAACATGTTTTAGTCAATATAATAATTGTCATCAAATAATATTAGTAACATGAGCTAGACTATTATACTAACGTTAGCATTTCGGACCGAAATGCTAACGCCTCAAAATTGTTGTTATCGTGTCCAAAATCATGATTTATGGTGCTCAATAAATTCTTTATATGAAAATATTGGGGAATACAAAAATTTTCCATTTTAAGAGTTTGTTAAGTATTTGTTTTGCATTTTTGAAAATAACTTGTACAAACATCAATATTTTATTAATATTTATGAGCTATTTTCTAAAATTCAAAACAAATACTTAGAAAGCTCTAAAAATGAAAATTTTTTGTATTCCCCAATATTTTCATATAAAGAATTTATTTAGCACCATAAATCGTGATTTCGGACACCATAACAATAATTTTGAGCCGTTAGCATTTCGGTCTGAAATGCTAATGTTAGTATAATAGTCAAACTCTTAGTAACATTATGTTAAGATTTTAAATTACACAATGACTTAATTCAATAATGTTATATATATTATACTATTGTATACAACATATATGTATATATTGATATCCCAGGCCGGGCGGGCAGGCCAAACCCTAAACCTGTTCTTGTCCTGGCCCATAGAGTTGCCCGGCCCATCCACCCTCCAGTCCGAGCGGGTTTTTCGGGTCGCGGGCCAAGCTACCATCCCTAGATGCACCTATATAAAAACTTTGAACTAACAACAACATTTTTTTTAAGTTTTTATTTAAAAAAAAAAAGATGAGGGTTAAAGTTACTTAAATTCTTGTTTATAATAGAATAAAAGACTCTCAATTGAGATGTTTTCTTTTCTTTTATTTATTTATTTGAAAAGAAATTAACTGTCAAACCTTTATTTGTTCAGGACTCTCAATTAAGATTCTATACCTAAGACGCTACATACAGAAAATATTGCTTTCATCACTAAAATATGATAAAAAGCTCGTCCTTTAAGTTAGCGACCAGCCGACCACACTTGCTGTTATCCAAATATGGATAACAGGCCCCTATTATCCAAATTTGGGCCGTTGGATCAAAATTAACGGATGAGATTAATTGTGAAGAAGCCCCCTATTATGTTAAGTGGGCTGATCGGGCTGTCCGTTTTGATCTAACGGTTCATATTGGACAAACGGGGTCCTATTATTCTCAAGGAATAACAACAGATTCAGACTCCTTTTAGTTATATGAGAAACATTTTGTGTCCATTGAAAAACTGTCCATACGTCCATATATATAAACATATACATCTCGAAATGTAACCAATGCGTTCCGAAATGTAACATATGGACGGTTTTTCTATGAACGCTATGTATTACTCTAGTTATATCATAGTAAAAACGAATTCTAGTTATCTTTTTAATATATAGTGTCGTTCAGTAAGAGAAGATGAGCCTCTTTAGACTACTGTTTTGCTACTTTAAACTTGCCAATTATTCATCTCCTATATATCAAAGGGTAATATAATATATACTTCAAAGATCTAATTAATATATAAAATTACGTTCAGTAGCGTTTATTTATTTATTATTTATTTATTTTTCCGTGATCCTCACAAAAATCAGAGATCATCTGTACTGTAAATTTAACTCCGTTCCAAATTAATTATTTCAGACTAGCTAGCAACTACTTCTTGAATAATCCGTTAGAGAGGTCATCAAAAACTCGATCAAAATGAATCCAGATGGCGTTCCAGGAGTAGTAGAAGAGATGCCCGATTCAATTACTGGTGCCCGTGGCCGTGCTGATCATGAGGCACCTGCACTTGCACCTGCACCTGCACCTGCACCAGCTGCACAACAAAACGGGGAAACACAGGACTGGATTGTGGAAATAAAGAATCGGCTTAATAACGAGTATGCCAATGCTGAACGATATTTTGGAGCACCCGCCAGATTTGAGAACGAAATAATGCCATCAATATTTTTGACCGGCAGGCCTCCAAAAAAGTTTTATATTGGGTACCTCCTTCGTCATGACTGGACCATTAGGGATATTGGCCAAAGCGAGATGTGGAAATACGCTGCATTTATGACCAGAAAGCTTGGTCTTGATGTAAATGGGTGCCTTGAATTTTTGGAAGGAAACGAAAAACTAATCCGAGACTATTATGAGGATGAATATCGAACACGCTTCATTGGGGATAGACCAGAATTTCTAGCATCTTTGTTGGTTGCAAGTTGCTTCCAGTGTTTGGCAATTTTTGTTTTGCTGGACAGGATTATGGTTGTTTCGAAGGTAGAGTTCATATATTCTGATCCAATATTCAACGGGTTGAAAGAAAAAATATTGAGTGAAGCAACACAAACACAACTTGATATGTTGAACCCAGAAAACCAGATCCCATGGATAATTGTAAAAGCGGTATATGAACGTTCAAATTTAAGCAAGGCTAACATCGAGAGCCTAGACAGGGAGGTTACATTAAAAACCATCGAGTGTCTAGCAATATTAGCCTTTGACAACCTCTACCCGAGAGCAAACAAATCTAAGGTTACTGATCTTACCTTTCCCCAACAAGGCTTTAAACACCTACTAGACCTCTTCCATTGGACAAGAACACCTTCCGAATCAAAGTATATGTTCAAGTTTTCATTACAAAATTTAAAAAGTTTTGGTGAGTTTTTTATCCCAAATGCAACTGAGTTGTTAGGATCTGCGACTGTTTTTAAGAAACTTGATGGCGCTTGCAGTTGTGATGTGGTATACTCTGAGAAAAGAATATCAGCAATGATGCAATTAGGACCCTTGCACTTGTTTCCATATAGCCGTGAATTGTATAGTAATCTTATAATTTTTGAGCAGTATAACAGATATTGGCTAGGTCGTGGGCTTGCAGTCACAACCCACTTTGCATGTATGAAAAGCTTATTACAAACCAAAGAAGATGTAAAGCTACTGCAAAAGAATGGTATTGTGCAAAACATACTGGAGGGGGAAAAGGATGTCTTGAATTTTGTGCATGGCATGGGGAAATTTCTATTGGAAGAGCGAAATATCATCATACCGGATGAACTCGATAAATTGTCGAAAAGGGTGATCGAGCATCATGAAAAAAGCATTAGTAGAGCGTACACCGAGATCAAGAACCAATTCTGCCCCAGTAAATGGGTAATTATCTCAATCATTGCAGGCATTATTCTATTCGTGCTTACATTCATTCAAACGATATACACAGGCCTTGGCTATTACAAAACATGAACATGCTAGCTTGCTGGGTACAATGTCGTTAAGTTGTGTGTTTTACCTTATTGTTATTTCAATCGTTAATGTTGAAGTTGAATCACTACAATTGAGTTGTATTTTTTTTTTAAGATGAATCATCATCTTTTTTTTTTTATTCTTATTATTAATTACAATACGTACTCTTGGTATAAGCCTACGACTTGTTTAAGGCTAAAGACTTTGTTATTGTTGTTGTTGTATTACATTGTTAGAGTGCTATATAATCGCAATGTTTGTACTAATTAAATACTGGATTTAAAGGTACGGATGATAAGTTTATTGTTTACCATAATATCTCTTTCTTTGTTTTCTGAATAAAAAGTGAATCTCGACCTTCGGTTTCATTAAAAATGAACTAGTAGGAATACAATAATAGAAATCCTAACTACTCATATTTAATATGACGAGGAACAAATATATACTTGTGTCTTTATCCGTTCATGGAGACGCCACTAGTTCCCTCTTCCTATAAGGCCTCCTCCAAATCGTTCACGACAAAATTTTCTTTTAAGTATAGAAAACGACTATATATAAACAGTGCGTCGATATTTCTAGCATGTATTATAATCCATTTAACTAGCAAATAGAGGCGCATATCGACGTCGACATTGAATAATAGGACTGCAAAATAACTTAGATAATAAAGTCATTCACTTGCTTATCCAACTCTTTTTTTCATGCATAATTAAGCCATATATATATCAAAGTTCGTAACAGTTAATGAACATAGTGTTGTACCATGAAAAATGATAATTTCCAAAATAAAATGAAAATTGATGGTTATTAAGCTTGCTTCAAGCAAAGGAACAATTCACATCTCAAGTTGCTCCCACATAACTTGCATACAATGCAAAGCATAAGTTGAAAAGTTAAAAGAGTAAGGAAAAAGATAAAGATAAAGATAAAGAAAAAAAAAAAGGCTAATGGAAATTGAACTTGAAGAAGAGAACATGTAATGCGTACACTTCCAAAAATGAATCGAAGTAATAGCCACCAGAACGCAAAGCATAAATTCTGTCAACATATTATATTAAGCATTGAGCTATTCTCAATTAAAGTTATATCATGCACGAATTCAATCGAGTAGAGGAGATAAAACAAGGTACGATTTCACTATTTATTTAGATTTCTAATTTAAAGGTAAATTTTCTGGGAGGTCAATGAACTTCACCTCAAATCCATAATTGGTCACTGAACTTCCATTTATCCGTTTTTGGTCACTAAACTTTGGTATTTATCCAAATTTGGTCACTCCGTTAGTTTTTCCATCCAACTTAACGGAATAGTTAACATGACATTAGTTTTACGATTTGGACATATATTTTTTCATGTAAAAAATATAAGAATATAAAGAAAAAATTTATTTATTTATTTTCTTTTATGACAATACAAAACTTTCAAATTTTTAGACATGTTATAAATTAAATACCTTATATGAAAACATAAATAAAAAATTAAATTTATGAAAGAAAATTAAATAAAAATACTTTTATGTAAAAAAAATGATTTCTCCAAAGTTTAAAATTAAGGACATATTAATTATTCTGTTAAATTGGATGGAAAAACTAACGGAGTGACCAAATTAGGATAAACATCTAAGTTCAGTGACCAAAAATGGAAGTTTAGTGACCAATTATGGATTTGAGGTGAAGTTCATTGACCTCCCAAAAAATTTACCCTAATTTAAATAAGAGAAAGTATCTTTCTCTCCAATGCTTTATTCTCCTTATTATCCTCTAGTCTTCCAACTTTCTAACAACTAGTGTTGTAACCCGGGCTTCGTCCCGGGACTATAAGATTTATGGAAGCCTTTACCGACTTAACTTTATAATTAATATGGTTCAGATTTAGAATTAATATCTAGATTCGAAACTTTCTTATCATTTGCTTCGTTTTCTTTTTAAATAAAAAAGGATTTATACTAACATCAGCAAAGTTGCTTTCTAGTATTGTATATTAGAAGACATGCGAAAAAAAAAAATGAAAATTGAAAGGGGATGATTTTGTTTGGCATTAAGTAACAGTGTAACGCACAAACCCTAAATAAATTAAATATTTTATCTTCCGTAAGTTGGCCGGTAAGATCATTTATCACTTTTATTTCTATGTATTGACTATATATGTATGAACGAATCAACTATTAAGAGTACAACAAAGCGAATTAATAGTATCTCAAAGAAAATTGATTTTGGGTTTCACATATAAGATATAATTGGCCTAATAATTAAACATATCTGGTGCATATGAAAAAAAAAAAAAATTTACTTCCAAAGCGGTTCTTTTCTTGAATCATTTAAGCAAGTAAGCATGCCAACGCGTTTTTACTATAGCAAATTCAAGAGCACCAAGGTCTGGGCCTCGCGTTGCTTCGGCTTACTTTTTTAATCTATTTTGTTATTAAATATTGTATAATCGAGGATATTAAAATATTTAATAAATGTTTAATTAAGTCCACTATAAATTAATAGTAAAATAAACATATTTTTTTTCATTATAAAGTCCATTTTGAATGTATTATTTGTATTATAGACGATTAGTGTTTCAAGTTTTAATCAATTTGGATATTGTTTGACGACTTACCAAAATTTTATACATTTTTAATAGTTAGAATTGAACGGATATTAGAAGATATAACAAATGTTATTTAAATTGAATATAACCAAACACATAATCAATCTATAAATTAAACAACACCTCCATAAACTTTTTTTATTTTTGATAATTTTTAGTGATTATTTTTATGTTTTTAAAAATTGTCATTGTTAAGATTCATTTTTTTTTCTTCAATTGCCAGTCATACAAATTTACTATAAACAATATCTTTATATAATAGTTTTTTAAATATAAAAATTAACAAAGAAAAATTAGAGAAATAATAAGCGGCCGTAACCTTTTTGCGATAGTAGTAACCGCCGAATTATATACTCACTCTATCAATATTTTTTTTTATAAAAACTTCTGTTAGACTGTGTATACAACTCGATACAATTATGTTTTTGAACAAATTTAGTTTTAGTTTTGATTTTGAGTTACGTTTGTTTTATTTTGATTTATAGAAATACAAATTCATCTTTTTATTAAATTTAATTTATTTGAAATTTAAAAAAAAAAAACAGCATGATGCGGCTGATAAAATTCAGCCGCCGTATAAAACAAAAACGTTTTATACGGCGGTTGAACCTTATCAGCCAGCCGCAATTTTTTTTTTTACTTTTATATATATGTTTTTTAAATGGAAAGATGCTCTGATAAACAGATAACGACGAAATCCACAGTACGATTATTCCGTGTTACCATCTGTGTAGCAAACACAGAAACAACTAATTTTGGACTTCATCACGTAAAACGCTCACAAAAAATCCCGAAAAATAGTTTCTGGATCTTATCTCGTGCACGAAACATTGAACCGGGTCACAAAGATAGACAATCTATACCCGGTCCATAATTCTACAGCAAGGCACGCGATACAGAGGATCTGGAAAAAATCGAAAATCGAGAGTTAATAATCGTACAAATTCTGAGAAATAAGAGAGGGTAGCTCTGAATTAATGTACAAGGCGAATTTATTATCTTCTCAAATTTAAGTACATTAAATGTGCTCTAGACGGTTCAATATACTAAAGTGAAATCATTAGCATTGGATTAGCACATATCATCAATGTATCAGAAATCTAATGGTTGAAAATAAAAATGAGGTGGCCTACTTGAGAAGGTTGGAGACTCAACCCTCTTTCTGGAGTATAGATTTTCTAACATATTTTCTTTTCTCACTTCCTCTCTGCCATCTCTTCTGTTCCTTATTGCTATCTTCGACGTCCATCCCTCTACTAGCGCATCAACCGCAACCATAGCCGCCAATAACCTCAGGCCCTTGCTTGTTGCATCTCCCCCAACCTCCTGCCGCTTCCTCCCAACTCTGACGCCCACCTCCCAACAAGACCCTCTCCGCCACCACTCCCTCCGCCTCCTCTTCGATCTCTCCTCCCACCACCAACCCGTGCCTTCCCCCCTCGATCTCCTCCCCGCAGGCTTTCTAATTGCGATCGCTCTCTTGCCTCCAGTGACCACCATCATTTTTGAGGTTGACAATGTTGTATCTTTCATGCATATATATATACCTTTTATTTCTATATAAACACTTTATGTTACTGTGTAAATAATTTGGTTGTTATATAGTTTCACTCTCATCTCTGGTGACCACGATCTTCATCTCCAGCGACTACGATCTCTTTTGTATCTGGCTAACCTAATCTCTCTTGTCTCCATAAGCATGATCTCTCTTTCGTATCTGACGCTCCCGATCTTTCTCCCATCTTTGGTAATTTCTAAGTACATCTCATCGTCTAGGTAAACACTATGTTTCTGTATAAACACTTTTTATTTATCTACTTTCTCTTATTATATAAACACATTTAATTGTAAATTATACACTTTATAATGATATATGATCATTTATTATCCTCATCTAAACATTTTTGTAAGAAAACTAAACACTTTTACAAGTAATATAAAAACTACTTTCATCTTAGCACTTTTGTAAGAAACCAAAATACTTTTACAAGTAAAATAAACACTCATCATTCTCATAAAAACCTAAACACTTTAGTAAGTGATAAGCACTTATTATTCTTAGTTAAACACTATGTAATTGAGATTAGCAAATATAAGAACCAATTTAGTTACGTAAGTGGTCCAAGCGATGCACTTTTCCATTTTTAATAAGTTTTCAACACAATCTATATACTTTTTTTCATTTATCAAAATGTTTAGATCACCTATATATCTAAACATTTTTATCATTTATCTGGACAATTAAGTGGTCTATCTAAACACATATAACTCTAAGAACATAGAGATGCAGTGCATTGAATTAAGTACGTACGGAATAAGCACAACAACGAAAAAGTCACGAATTTGTGAGCACGTTTTTTGTCATAAAAAGAAAAGTTAAAGGATTTTAAGGGGATTTGATTGGAGGACTATTAGTCGGACTCAAAATTAAGAGAATCCCGGTAATGGTTATCAGTTTTCACAACGTTTTAAACAAAGAATATAAATCTGAAAGAGAACGTTCCTGGAGATGCACCTAAAAGCTTTGAACTAACAACAACATTTTTTTAAGTTTTTTTTTTTTTTACAAAAAAAGGAGGGTTAAAGTTACTTAAATTCTTGTTTATAATAGAGTAAAGACTCTCAATTGAGCTTTTTCTTTTCGTTTATTTATTTATTTTGGAAAAAAAATAAATAAGTGTCAAGCCTTTATTTGTTCATGACTCTCAATTAAGATTCTGTACCTGCGACCCTACATACAGAAAATATTGCTTTCGTCACTAAAATATGATAAAAGCTCGTCCTTTTTGTTAGCGACCAAACCTGTTGTTATCCAAATATGGATAACAGGCATGTTATCCAAAATTGAGCCGTTGGATCAAAATTAACGGATGAGATTAATTGTAAAAAAGTCTCCCTATTATGTTAAGTACGTGGGCTGATCGGGCCGTTCGTTTTGATCTGATGGTTCATATGGGACAAACAGTGTCATCTTATTTTTCAAAGAATAACAGCAGAGTCGGACTCCTTTTAGTTATATATATAAGAAACATTTTGCGTCCATTGAAAAACTGTCCATACATATCCATATATAGACGTGTACGGAATGTAACATATATATACATCTTGAAATGTAACAAAAAATGTAACCTATAGACACTATGGACGCTAGGTATTACTCTAGTTATTATATCATACACTACCACAGAAAAAATCATCAACGGCGGTTATTTATGACAATTCCCAACGGTTCAGCGAGGGTTGGGAATACGAGGGTTGCTAATGCTTACTAAAGAACCGCTGTTGATGCCGTTAATCATCAACGGTTAAAAGAGAATAACAGTTGCTGTTCCTACGCAATCAACAACGGTTATTAATAAAAAACCGTTGGCAAATGACATTATCTGTGATCTGAAATATTTAAATAATATATCTTTGCCAACGGTTCATAAGAAGGAACCGTTGTTGATGACCGTAATTCCCAACGGTTTATAAGAAATAACCGTTGGCAAAGAAGCTAATCCACAGCTGTTCTCTCCAAGAACCGTTGGCAATGAGACGAATCAACAACGGTTATTTTAGAGAAACCGTTGGAAAATGACGTTATCAATGATCTAAATTATTTAAATAAAATATATTTTCCAACGGTTTACAATAAGGAACCGTTGTTGGTGTTGTCAATCAACAACGGTTTACAATAAGAAACCGTTGTTGGTGATGCCAATCAACAACGGTTCCTAAGTAAATAACCGTTGGAAACGACTTTAATCAACAACGGTTTTTATAGTCAATTGTTGGCAATTATATGAATCAACAACGGTTTTTTGGTAGGAACCGTTGTTAATTTCATCATTTGACAACGGTTTTTTATTAAACCGTTGTTGATTGTCGTAATTCCCAACGGTTCCTCGTTGTGGAACCGTTGTTGATTATTTACATGTTTTATTACACAGCGTTATTACCAACAGTTTTTTTAAACAATTAAATAACCGTTGTTAAGTTTTGTCGAACTGGGCATGTTGTTTCTGTTTCATTCAGAGAACCATACACATTCACATATATTCTGTTTTCTGTTTCATTCAGAAATTAACCAATCTAAATTAATATAAATCACATAATTAACACATCTAAATTAATTAACCAATCTATATACATACAAAATCAATTAATTGTACCTATTTTACAATTCGAAACCTACACATCCTCCTAATAATATCTACTACAAAAATCCGATCGAGATCACAATTCGTAACGCAAAAATTCGCAACAAAATTCTATTACCTCGTCGAGTTGATGTCGTTCGTACCTTTCGGATGCAATAGCCTGTAAATTTAAGAGGTTGCATATATTTGAATTAGTTTGATATATAATATGAAATAAAACATATATACTTGATAAACGAAATAGGTATATATACCGAAGGTAACTTCTCCTCATAGCACGTATTTATTAGGTCATGCATCGTCCGCATGACGTAATATCCGCACTCGGAGCCGCCCGGTTGCCTTGGGCCCTACAATAATGAAAATAGATCAAGAATCAATATGGATTTCGTACGTTTTCTTTTTTTCTTTTTTTGAATATTTACAAGCCTAATTGTATATATAAGTTACGTGTATACGTATATACCTTGATCAACTTATACGTGAGCTTGCCTCCGTTCTTCTTGATCACTCCTCTTTTGGTCCAATAATTTCGGAAGGCCCTACAATTAATATAAATTAGTGCGATGATTCATATTTTGTTTTTTAATAAAAGGAGAACGGAATTTAGTTGATTATTAAGCTTACGTATTCAAATAGCCCATAATCGTTAACTTCGGCACCTCGGTGGGACACAAGGAATCCATGATGTAGCACCGAGACTCGGCTAGATGCATGATGAGAAGCCGCCAGTGAGACCTACAATATTAATTATTTCAGTTTATTTGCCATCCAAACCAACGAGAACGAAAGGTAAGAATTTATATATTTTTTTTGTTAAAGTAGAGTTGAGTAATTTCGAACCCTTCGTGATACGGGAGGAAGACGATCGAGTCGAGCTCCATCGGCTCAATGAAGTCGGTGAGGTAAGTAGCACCCTCTCTCGCAATGTTGTCGGCCGCACATCGGTAGGGGTCCAGAAAACGGAAGCGGCCGAACAACAACATCTTGCACCGACGTGCGCTTGCACTACATTGGAAAACCAATTATCATATTTTTTTACGCTAACTACAGATTAATATTTCATGAAAGAAATATCAAAGTCAAATAATCGATCTTACTTGCTAAACATTTGAAGTATTGTTACTTCGAGCCAATCATTCTTTAGCATGTCGGTGATCGCGGTGGTGGTGAGCATCGTTGTACCCCCGATCCCTAGATCCTCCACACCGTAGTCGACCTCGAAAGTGTTGACCTCTGACGGTTGGCTCATCAGCAACTGGTAGAGCGCGAGGCCATGCTCCTGAAGTCGATGCACCTGAGAATCCTCAAGTAGTGGCACCCGACTCGCAGCTTGTGACGACCTCGGGGGCGGTGTACTCGGGCTCCGTGCCGATGCTCTCCGGGCCTACGATTAATGAAACCTATGCAATCAGGACCGAATTGGTATATAAATAGTTTTTTATTTTTTTAAAAAATATATACCTGACCGGTCGACTCGGTCTCTATCAAGTGCACCGGCCACAGAACAAAACTCCCGACTGCTTCATGGATTTCCACAAGATCCGCCACCGGAGTCGGGAGTTTGTGTGACCGATTCGCCTCGACGCAAAAATCTATCTGCACCTTTCTTTGATCGGGCGGGATCGGTTGACCGTGGCATGTGGCGCCCGGAACGGGTAGAAACATCCTTCCGGTCGCCACCTCGATCTGAGTATCCGCCGCCTCAACATAGAGTTTGCAATTGCGTGACCTCTGGAATGTAAATATTATTGTTAGAAGCTTTGAATTAACTCAACCACATTTTTTAATTCGTCGAGTAGTGTTGGACTACAAATAAAACAGAAAAAAAACGTCTGCCCATATTTCGGACTGAAATAAAATATTTCGGTCCGAAATCTGTCTTCTGTTTCGACAGACAAAATTTCGGTCCGAAATATTTCATTTTGTTCTTGTTCGTCGATTTTCGTCTCCTACGTTCGTGCATCACTTCGGACCGAAATTGTGTCTGACACTTATTTCAACAAGTAGAAAGGTAAATTACCTTGTTCTCGGGGGCGGGCGGTCCCTGCGGTGCTGGCGTCGCAGACGAAGAGGTACCTGCCTGCTGGAGCTCACCTCCGAGCAGTACCTGTTGGAAGTTACCCGGGACGCAGACGGAGGCCATTAGGTCCTGGATCCTTGCGTTTATCTCCTTCGTCATTTCCGCCGTCATCTCCTCCCGTTGCTTCCTCAGCTTCTCTTCGAACTCCTCTCTCATCCCGTCAACCTCCGATTGGGAGTAGCAACCGAAGTGAGAAGTCGCGCCCCGTCTCCTCTTTTGCTTCCCGAAGACGTCTTTCCGGCGTGTGTACTCGGAGCTGTGGGCCCGCGTTCTCCCGGGATGTTCCGGCGTCCCTAGAGCGGCAGTGAGGACATCATTTGCGCCGTCGGGGACGAATGATCCCTCACTCGCTTCTCTTATTTTTCCTTCCTGCAGTGATCAATTGAGTAAAATTAACGTACATGATATATGTTCAGTTAATTTAAAATCAATTGATTAAAAACTGTGAAAGCATCAACAACGGTTATTTAAGAGAAACCGTTGTTGTCACACTCAACAACGGTTTTTACTAAATAACCGTTGTTGATGATAACCATCAACAACGGTTCTATACATAAATACCCGTTGTTGATACTTTCCATCTCAAAATTCTAAAAAATAATTTTGCTTGTCATTAACAACGGTTCCTCAGTTAAAACCATTGTTGATGACAACAATCAACAACTGTTTCTTCAATAAATAACGGTTAATTTAAAATGTGCAGTTAATTTAAAATGACGAAAGCATGTGCAGTTAATTTAAAATGTTAAGTTAAGAATATATACCACTCTCTTCTGGACCTCCTGAATAGCCGGATCGTCGATAACGGCAACTCCATCGACGATGCTCTTCGACCTTGCCAACATCCAGTCGTGGCTCCGTTCGTCCAAATCGGCACTGATAGGAGTGCACGATGGTTCCGTCGGTGCAATTACGACATTGCGAGTCCACTTCTTCCTCCTTGCACTCGCGTAACCGCCCGAGCCGAGCCTGTGAGGGTACACGTTCTTCTTGGACGCCTCTCGCCCTTGCGCACTCTTTTTCTGTCAATTTATGAAACAGCGGCGTCAGTACAAATTAAGTAATTAGTAGTGCAGATTTTTAAATAACAGTGATTTAATTAATGAACCTTAAACTCGTCAGTGTTGCAGTTCCTGACAAACTCTTCCCACACATGTTGCGGGATGTTATGCTTTGCGCAAGGGTCCTCCTCACTCTCCTGAAGAATGTAGGTTCGGTTCAAGTGCGATTTGAACTCCTTCCAACGGACTCCCACCTTTATCAAGACCTTCCTCTTCTCCCTGTCGTCCGGGAGATGCCAGAAATCCTGCAGGACATATAAAGTAATTATTCAGTTAATCAACGAATTCGGTTAATTGTACAATCAATTATGCAATTTCTATTTTGAATAAAGTTCGAGATTAAATTTTGCAATTTCTATTAATTATACAAAATCAAATGAAGGTAATTCAATTAATAATATAATCTGAGATTAAAGTTCAAGAAAACACCTTTATTTTGTTCCAGCAATTCGTCTTGTAATCCAACGGGACCTTCTTCCAGTCCGAGAAATTGATGGGCACATGATCTCTCGCGGTTTGGCCCACATAATTCTCGAACGACCCCGTGGCGGCCCCTGTGGTGTTGCCATCTGTCCCGAACTCTATCTTCCTTTCAGGGTCTTTTACCTTCTTGCGGTAAGTCTCCCCGGTGGTTGGCCCTCGTCGCCTCCGGGGTTCTTGTTCGGGTTCGGATTGTTGTTCGGGTTGTTGTTCGGGTTGTTGTTCGAGTTGTTCGGTGGTTTCGGGGTTTTCAGGGTCCATGGCTGCAGAGCAGAGGAGAGGCAGAGAGGGAGGAGAGGAGAGGCAAGGCAAGGAGAGGAGAGGAGAGGAGAGGTGAGGCAAGGCAGGGAGAGGGGGCGGCGGCAGAGAAGGAGGAGAGGAGAGGCAGGGCAGGGAGAGGAGAGGCGGCAGGGAGAGGAGAGGAGAGGCAAGGCAGAGGAGGTCGGAGACAGAGAGGAGAGGCAGGGAGAGGAGAGAGAAGAGGAGCTTACAGAGAGGAGGGAGAGGAGAGGCAGCGGCGGCACGGCAGCAGCAGCAGCAGCGGCGGTGGCAGCGAGGGCTTGATCGCCTGAACAAGCGCGAGAGAGGGTTTTAGAGAGGTTTTGGGACTTAGAGAATTTTACAGTGAAATTTGAAATGAAAGAGAGGAGTACAAACGATTAAAAACTGTGAAAGCATCAACAACGGTTATTTAAGGGAAACCGTTGTTGTTACACTCAACAACGGTTTTTACTAAATAACCGTTGTTGATGATAACCATCAACAATGGTTCTATACATAAATACCCGTTGTTGATACTTTCCATCTCAAAATTCTAAAAAATAATTTTGCTTGTCATTAACAACGGTTTCTAAGTTAAAAACCGTTGTTGATGACAACAATCAACAACTGTTTCTTCAGTAAATAACCGTTGTTGATTCTTTCCAGTTTTCAATAAAAAATATAATTTTTCCTTGTCACTAACAACGGTTTCTTTGTTAATAACCATTGTTAATGAAATCAATCAACAACGGTTTTCAATATAAAAAACCGTTGTTGATTTATTCAAAGGTTTTAATTTAACAAAATTATTTTGTTGTCATCAACAACTGTTTTTCTTGAGTAACCGTTGTTGATGACGGCAATCAACAACGGTGCTGTAATTAAAAACCGTTGTTGATTGTTTCGCGCCTTAATAAAATATGAATCGCGGGGTTTCCAGAGACTTCAGATGCGCACTGGCACCAATCTCGAGACCCAGTTAATGCGGTTGCCAAGAGTACTTTTAATCTAATCAACAATGGTGGTTCATGTAGGAACCGTTGTTGATTCTCTCCAGCTTTTAAATCTGAAAAATTACTTTTTGTAATCAACAGCGGTTTCTCAGTTGGAAACTGTTGCTGATTCCTTTCAGCTTTTAATTTAAAAAATTACCTTCTTGTTATCAACAACGGTTCCTGAGTAATAACCGTTGTTGATTATTTTATTGTGGGATTTTCTGAGACCCAAATAATGAATGAAATTATGTTTCAGCCTATCTGATAGAGGTAAATTATGGTGACACAATACAAATAAAAATCTTAAGTGCCTTGCATGATCAAATTGTCGTCCATTTCAGCCAACTCAGCTGCTTTAGCCGGCAGGAAGAGAAGAGTTGCAAGGTGTGTAAAAAATGGCAAGACCATTTTTACTGGAGCCACAGGGGTCCTACAGGTGTGTAAAAAATGGCAAGACCATTTTTACCTAGCCCATGTCTCATGACCGGAGTGCGCGCAGCTCCAGTTAGCAGCAAATTAATAAGTGCAACAGTAATTAGGGAATAAAACAAGGATGGAAAAATGCCAGGAGCTGGTGCACCGTCTGAGTCCATTCTCTGACGGTTTGCGTCAGATGGAGACCCAACTCAAGTGCCCTGCTTGGTAACTAACTAACAGTACCCAAAAATGATGAGTTATGACCATGCTTTGCAGATTTCGAGGCATTTCTGCTATCTCTACAGCTTGAGTTGGTAGGATCAACCCTTCTGCGAGGTTTTGCCTGCAGGTGTGGCATTGAGTTGTGAACCTTCTGGTTCTTCTGAGGTGCTGCAGGTGTGGTCCTGCCGGTTAAAGCAGATTGCTCATGCAAGGCACTTATCAGATTGCCTTTTCTTCTGAGGTGTTGCAGCTGGTCTTGCCGGCTAAAGCAGCTGAGTTGGCTGAAATGGACGACAATTTGCTCATGCAAGGCACTTATTTGTTATGTGTGTTCTGGTATACTACCTCTATCAGCTAGGCTGAAACAGGAATTCATTCATTATTTGGGTCTCAGGAAATCCCGCTATGAAACAATCAACAACGGTTTTTTAAATAAATAACCGTTGTTAATTTTGCCATCCACAACGGTTTTTTAATAAATAACCGTTGTTAATTTTTCCATCCACAACGGTTTTTTAATAAATAACCGTTGTTGATTCTTTCGCAGGTTTTAGTTTAAAAAGTTATTTTGTTGTCATCAACAACGGTCCTCAGTCAGTAACCGTTGTTGATACCTCTATCAACAACTGTTGTTCACTAAACATGATCTTAGTACGAGCAAATTATCTTGTTGCTTATAATAAATCTATTTTGAAATATCTAATTAATTACAAATAGCAAATTATCTAAACGTACATTAATTACAAATAGCAACACACACAAACAAAACAAAAGGTTCACTAAACATGAAGATCTTAATACGAGCAAATTATTTTGTTGCTTATAATAAATCTATTTTGAAATATCTAATTAATTACAAATAGCAAATTATCTAAACGTACATTAATTACAAATAGCAACACACACAAACAAAACAAAAGGTTCACTAAACATGAAGATCTTAATACGAGGAAATTATTTTGTTGCTTATAATAAATCTATTTTGAAATATCTAATTAATTACAAATAGCAAATTATCTAAACGTACATTAATTACAAATAGCAACACACACAAACAAAACAAAAGAAATATTAGAACTCAACAGGCGCAAGATCCCAAGCTTGTCATCTATCCGATACATTCGCTGAACATGCACCTGCATTAATGAATTAATTTAGTTAATATATCTATATATCTAATTAAGTTCAAGTATACCTAATTACTTTAAGTAATTATTCTATTTAATTAATTAAAAAAATGTATCATTTACCTTCTATGCGGTTTTCTTTCTTTTCTTTGATCCCTTCGATTTCTTCCTTTTTCGTCTCTTCAGCCACGTTCCTTCGTCATGGTCTGTACGGATGTAGATTGTCTCTGGCGCATCATCAACTGGCTGGATGGCGGTACCATTACAAAATGGTCCGGTTTCGTCAAACTTATCGTAGTCGTCCTCATCGACAACGTCTCCGATCCCTACAATGTGCCGTTTACCGGCAAGAACAACATGCCTCTTTTTGTCGGCCGGGTCAACAACATAAAACACCTGCTTTGCTTGCTTAGCCAGTATGAAAGGATCGTCATGGTATCCCAACCGACTGAAATCAACGGTGACAAATCCATCCTCATCCCGTTGGACTCCGCGTCCGTTATCGATCCACTTACAGTAAAATAGGGGAATCTTAAATTTAACGTAATCTACTTCCCATATTTCTTCAATCCAACCGTAAAATGGCTGGGGCATATCTCCAGAAGCCGCTAGAGCTACTAACGTCACACCACTGTTTTGCACGGTGCTCTTGCTGTCTTGGGTCCGAGTGTACCAAGTGAAGCCATTCAAGTCGAAACCTTGGTAGCTGTGCACTGTTGACCCGGGTCCGAACGCTAACCACCTGACAGTCTCACTTACGTCTTCATCGGATGGTCTGGAATGTACACTGTCTTCGAACCATCTTATGAATGTTCGATTATTCTCATTGGTGACCCAACTTTCACTTCTCGAAGGATTTTTCTCACGTAGCTCTGTCAGGTGCAGGACGACGTACGGACTTACATCAGCAAGGTGCTGAAGAATTTTGAGATGTGCCGTCCGGATCAAATCGTGATCCGGCCTCACCAGTTTGTACCCAATAGTACCTACACCTTGGAGTCTCCCCTCGTGCCGAGGCTTAGGAAGGCCGATCGGGTCAATGTCGGCCACGTAATCGGTATAAAAACCGATGATCTCTTCAGCATCATACCCTTCAACCATACTTCCTTCGGGCCTCGATCGACTACGGACCAGCCCTTTCAACTGACCCATGGCTCTCTCAAAAGGGTACATTTGTCGCAGGAATGGGGGGCCACAGAGTTTTATTTCTCTAACGAGATGGACTTTTAAATGCACCATGATATCAAAAAATGAGGGTGGAAGATACATTTCCAGTTCACACAGGGTCGTCACGACATCGGACTGTAAGAAGTCCAGCCCTTCGGGATCGATCACCTTCGAATTAACTTTGTTGAAGAAGGAACAGAACCTGGTGATCGACTTCCTAACATGCGGGGGGAGGATACCTCGAATGGCAACCGGGAGCAGCTGAGTCAGCAGGACATGATAATCATGTGATTTCATCCCGATCAGTTTCATATCTTTCATGGACACTCTTCTGGAAATATTTGAAGCATAACCGGATGGCACACGAATTGATTGCAGGCATTCTAAAAAACTGATTTTCTCTTTTCTCGATAGAGTGTAGCAGGCCGCTGGTAAGAAGGTACGCTCTCCCTTTTCTTGGGGTGCTAGCTCTGGGCGAATGCCCATTTGAACCATGTCCTTTCTAACGTTGATGCCATCCTTTGTTTTCCCTGCGGTGTTCAACAACAAGCCCACTATGCTCTCAGCGACGTTCTTTACAATGTGCATCAAATCCAAACAATGCCTAACATCCATGTGCAGCCAATAAGGAAGATCCCAAAATATGGACCTCTTCTTCCATAAGTTGTCCGGATTATCGTGAGCAACAACATCCTTCCCAAATTGGACTCTTATGTGCTTCACTTTTGTGTAAACTTCTTTGCCGGTTAACGGGACCGGAGCTTTTCTCCTCTCAGACTTGCCATTGAATTCTTTCTTCTTCCCTCGATATGCGTGGCCAACCCGAAGGAATCGACGATGCCCCATGTACACAATCTTCTTACAATGCTTTAGTCGTATGGAACAAGTTTGTTCTCCGCAAACAGGACACGCCTTGTATCCTTTTGTTCTGCATCCCGACAAGTTACCTAACGCGGGAAAATCGTTGACCGTGCAGAAGATCATAACACGGATGGTACACCATTCTTTCTTATATGCATTGTACACTCGTATTCCCTCTTTCCATAACTTCTCCAGTTCCTCAATCAGAGGAGCTAGGAACACATCTATGTCATTACCCGGTTGTTTAGGACCCGATATCAGTAGTGGCATCATTAGGTACTTCCTTTTCATGCACAACCAAGGAGGAAGGTTATAAATGCACAAGAACACCGGCCAGGTACTGTGCCGGCTGCTCATGTTACCGTAAGGATTCATTCCGTCGGTACATAGCCCTAACCTTAAGTTTCTAGGTTCGCCACCGAAATCAGGAAATGTCATGTCAATCTTTCTCCATTCAGAAGAATCGGCGGGATGTCTGAGCATTCCATCGTCTTTTCTACACGTGCCAGCCCACTGTAACAACTCAGCGTCTCTTGGATTTGCAAAAAGACGTTGCAATCTTGGTTCTACTGGCAGATAATACAAGATTTTCGTCGCAGGTTTTTTACCTTTCTTTGATGGGTCAGTTCCCGGTTTGTACCTTGAAAGCCCACACTTTGGACATTTATCAAGATTGACATGCTCTTTTCGATATAGTACACAGTCTTTCGGGCATGTAGGAATCCTATCAATTGTTAAACTCAACGGACACAAAATTTTTTTCGCTTGGTAGGTTGTATCCGGCAACTCGTTATCTTCTGGGAGCATATCCCCTAAGAGTTTTAACAGATCTGTGAAACTTTTATCGCTCCAATTATTTTTTGCTTTCAGGCTAAATAATTTGAAAACCGCTGATAATTTTGAAAATTTCGTACAACCGGGAAATAATTCTACATTAGCATCTTTGCTCAGATTAATTTCAGAAAATTCTGGTATGTCCACAAAATCATCGGGAATGTCGTGCTATCATTTCATCTACTTGATCATAGTCCGTACAATTAGTGCTATCTATATTTTCTATATTTTCAACCCCAATTTCCTCCCGTACATCATTTTCCCGATCTAAAGAGGTCTCGGACACATTGGAAGCCTTGCTTGACTCCGCATTTGCCGATTCTTCGAAGCACTCGCCATGCCACACCCAACGAGTGTACCGCTCCTTAAATCCACGACGGATCAGATGGCCCCTCACTTCTCTGACATCCCTAAATCTTCGCAAGTTCTCACAATCAGAACAAGGGCATAAAATAGTTTCATCACCCCTACGCCTCATATGTTCCTTCGCATAATTAATGAATTCTTCGACTCCTAACAAGTAAGCACTTGTATCACGCCTCCCATACATCCAACTCTTACGATACATCTGTAAGAGATAATTAAATATAATTTTTATTATGCATGCAATATTAGTACTAGGTCCCTACTGGTTCTACAATTAATAGGTTCCGGGCCGGCCAACCATCCTAACCCACTCTTTGAATACCTTGTCTCATTAGCGAACATGCGTTGGGCAATTTGTTGTTCGAGAAAAATTTGGCAGCATTTCCCATTAGCTCCCCCGAGTACGCCATTGCACGTACCCGTGAGAACAAATGGAGAAATGATCTACCGAATTTTTCTCGAACAACAAATTGCCCAACGCATGTTCACTAATCCTAAATGAGACAAGGTATTCAAAGAGCAGTCCCAAACGGGGACTATTCGAGATTAACCCCTATTGGATTAATCTCGAATGGGTAACGACCTAAAGTTATTCAAGTTCCGGTAGTTTGGTTCTAATGCATGACAATACCCACATATAAAAAATGCTAACATGCATGCAATTATATGCTAATTAATTATATAATAACTACTGATTATTCAATCAAGTAGATAAATAGAATTAACCTCAATATCTCGAAACGAAAATGGGAGTCGGAGGGGAGAGTGGTATGCCTTCCAATCAACTTCCTCTTGAGCTAGATTGAAATTAAAGGAGGAGGGGGAGGGGGCGCTGCTGCCTGCTGGTCTGCTGGAGAAGGAGGGAGGAAAAGAAGAAGGTATATATGCCTTATGATTAATTTGCTAGCTGCTGGGTGAGGAAAGTGTTGTTGTTGCTTGGAGAGAATCAACAACGGTTCCAAATGAATAACAGTTGTTAAATGGGCCACAGGCAGGAAATTCTCCCGCCACAAGAAGGAATCAGCAACGGTTCCCAACAAAAAACAGTTGTTAATTCTTACACAGGAATTACTTTATGTTACCCAAGAATCAACAACGGTTTGTTCTTTAGAAACAGTTGGGAATGATAACAGGTTAGCAACGGTTTCTTATAGAGAACCGTTGTTGATTCTTGCACATGAATTATTTTATGTCAGCCAAGGTTCAACAACGGTTTCTCTTTGAAGAACCGTTGGTAATGATTATCCCTTTACCAACGGTTTTTAAGAGTGAACCGTTGTTAATTCTCGCACAGGAATATTTTATGTTACCAAGAATCAACAACGGTTTGTGTTTTATAATCCGTTGGGAATGCTCCACCTTTTCCAACGGTTTTATGTAGAGGACCGTTGTTAACTCTTGCACATGAATCAACAACTATTTCTTCTTAAGGAACAGTTGGGAATGATATGCCTTTCCCAACTGTTTTTTAAAGGAACAGTTGTTGATTCTTTCTCAGATTTCGGGGTTGTCTTTACCAACTGTTCCTTCTGATAAACCGTTGCTGATATGTTTAATTAAATTTCCAAAATGCCACTGCCACTTTTCACCAACGGTTTTCTTGAAAACAGTTGCTAAGTTGGGGTTGCTAATGCCCATCTCTGTGGTAGTGATAGTAAATATAAATTCTAGTAATCTCTTAATAGTGTCGTTCGGTAAGAGAAGATTGAGCCTCTTTAGCTGTTTAATTTAGACCTCTTTGCTACTTTAAACTTGCCAATTATTCATCTCCTATATATCAAAGGGTAATATCATATATACTTCAAAGATCTAAATATCTAATTAATATATAAAATTACGTTCAGTAGCGTTTTTTGTTTTTTTTTTTCTGTGATCCTCACAAAAAAATCAGAGATCATCTTTACTGTAAATTTAACTCTGTTCCAAATTAATTATTTCAGACTAGCTAGCAACTACTTGTCGAATAATCCGTTAGAGTTGAGAGGTCACCAAAAACTCGATCAAAATGAATCCAGATGGCGTTCCAGAAGTAGTAGAAGAGATGGCCGATTCAATTAATGGTGCCCGTGGTCGTGCTGATCATGAGGCACCTGCATCTGCACTGGCTGCACAACAAAAGCGGGAAACACGGGACTGGGTTGTGGAAATACATAATCGGCTAGATAAATGGTATGCCGATGCAACTAAACTATTGAGCGCACCCGGCATGAAATGGTATGAGAGCGAAAGGAGGCCATCAATATTTTTGACCGGCAAGCCTCCAAAGAAGTTTTACATTGGGTACCTCCTTCATCATGACTGGGATTATAAGGATAGTGACCAAAGCGAGATGTGGGAATACGCTGCATTAATGACCAAAAAGCTTGGTCTCGATGTAAATGGGTGCCTTGAATTTATGAAAGAAAATGAAAAACTAGTCCGTGACCATTATGACGATGAGTATAAAGCGGTCCTTATTAAGGAGAGCCCACGATTTCTAGAATTTCTGTTGGTTGCAAGTTGCTTCCAATGTTTAGCAATTTTGTTTTGCTACCAGCCGGGATTGAAATTCCTTCAGAAGTAGCGTTCATATTGGATGACCCAATGTTCTACAAATTATTTGGAAAAATATCGAGCGAAGCGGCACGTACACAACTAGATATGTTGAACCTAGAAAACCAGATCCCATGGTTTATTACAGAAGCTGCATTTGCACGTTCACTTTTATGCAATGTTGTATTCCGTTATATAAACAGAAATATTACATTGAAAGGCATCAAGTATCTAGCAATAACAGCCTTTGACAACCTCTACCTGAGAGCAAACAAATCTAAGGTTACCAATCCTACCTTTCCCCAAGAAGGCTTTAAATACCTACTAGACCTCTTCCATTGGACAAGATTACCTTCCGAATCCAAGTATATGAACAAGTTTCTATTTGAAGTTCCAAAACATTTTGGTGAGTTTTTATCCCAAATGCAACTGAGTTGTTAGGATCGGCGACTGTTTTTCGAAAACTAGATGGTGCTTCCGACTGTGATGTGAAATTCTCTGAGAAAACAATACGCGCAGTGATGCAATTGGGACCCCTACACTTGTTTCCATATAGTCATGAATTGTATAGTCATCTTATAAATTTTGAACAGAGAACCTGGTGGCCGGATGGTGGGTTTGCAGTCACAGCCTACTTTGCATGTATACAAAGCTTATTACAAACCAAAGAAGATGTGAAACTACTGCAAAAGAATGGTATTGTGCAAAACATATTGCAAGGGGAAAAAGATGTCTTGAATTTTGTGCATGACATGGGGGAAGTTTCTAGTGGAAGAGCTAGATTGTATCATACCGGATGAACCCAATGAACTGTCGAAGAAGGTGATCAGACATCACGAAAGAAGCGTTTGTAGAGCATACACCGAGATCAAGAGCCAGTTCTGCCCCAGTAAATGGGTAATTATCTCGATAATCGCAGCCTTTGTTCTGTTTGTGCTTACTTTTATTCAAACAATATACACAGGGCTTGGCTATTACAAAACATGAATATATATGCTTGCTGGCCAGGTACAATGTCCTCAGTGTTGTGTTTTACATTTATTATTTATATATTAATCATCAATGTTGCAGTAGAATTGGATTGTATTTTTTTTTTTAGTTGAATCATGATCTTTTTTTTTTCCTTATTGCATTCCGTATGCCTGTACCCAACTTGTTTGAATAAAGACTTTGTTATTGTGGTGGTGGTTGTTGTTTTTGTTGTATCACATTATCGGTGTGCTATCTATCTACAATTGCAATTAACAATTGCTATCTTATCTTATCTTATCTTATCTTCTTTTTTTTTTTTGATTTCCAACTGCCCTTAGGCGAATTGCTATCTTATCTACAATAACAATTGCATGGTTTATTTTCTTTACTCTGACCTGCTTTCTTTCATTTACTAAAGATAATTGATCTAAAAATAAGTTATACATGACCGTTGGGTTCGTTAAAATTGAAACTGGCTAGGATATACAGTGAAAAAATCCTAAATTCCTAACTAAACTAAAAATATGGAGGAACAAATCAAACCATGAAACTAAATTCCTAAATTCCTAACTAAACTAGGATATACAAATAACTTGACGTCTTGATCCGTTCCTGGCGGGCACAGCGCCACTATATAGCTCCCTCCTACCAGAACGCGCCTCCTCAAACCATGAAACTAATGGATATTGATTGGTCGTCTTATAGGTTATATAGGCTTATAGCATACAGTCACGGAGCCAGGGGGGTTGGGGGGGACATGACCCCCCCTGATCTACCCAAAACATTATAGATGTATCATATATAATTTTTTTGGTCTTTCAAATTTTAAATTTTATATTAGTATTGATCAAACAAATATTAGAGTTCATATGTGGAAATTTATATTAAATCTTTTGATTTTATTTAATTTGGACCATATACAATTAAAAAAATAATAAACCATCAGATTGTATAAAATTAAATATACTATGTATATGGTCATTGTTAAGAATACATTTCAATACAAGAAAAATATGTTGTATTTAAATTTATGTACATTAAGTTTCATAATAGAATATAGTTATTAAATGAATGTAACCTTAAAATTTTTCCCTCCATTAATTATCTCCTGGCTTCGTCACTGATAGCATATGTACATGGGTTAGATTTGTATCTGTGATTTGATCGTTTATCTATAGCTATGGGCTAGATGCAGTCACCTTCTATAGTTTTATATGTGCTTCTATTCATACAGAACAGATGGACAAGTTTGAGGAGTAAATATTCCGAATTCATATCGCCTGCTGTATTGTATATAAGTTGTACATAGTTCACGACGTTAGCCGTTGGATTGTCTCTCGATTCGTGCTAGCACATATCTCGATCAATGGCTCACGTCATGAATTGCACAATGTAGTACAGTAGGGATAAGCACTCTTTCCACGCGATTCACCTTTTGTTCGTGTAATATTTTTACCTTCAAATTTATTTATCCCAAAAAATAGAAAAAAGATTTTCCTTCCCTTCTGTTAAATCCAAACAGGAGGGGGCGCCTTAAATAGAGAATAACATTCCATTCCCTCCTATACTTTACTTTCCCCTCTTTTTGTTAACCTGTATCCAAACATATATAGTAAGCTGTAAATTCTTATCCCTTCTTTAGTCCTCTTGCCATTCATGGTGCTGGCGTGCAGCATGAATTCGATTCCTCCGCTTTCCTTTCCGTTCAATTCTTTCAAATTCTTTTATATATATATTGATCCCCTCATGTTCCATCGACGAAGTAAACAATAAGCTAAGGAGGAATAACCACAAATCAATAGATTATATAATGTTTTGTTGCCACTTTAAATTTTTTTACTAGTAAATTTGTATAATGTTAAGTGTTTTTGTTGCACATGTTCTCGCCATTGGCACTCAAATATATCCCGCTCTTTCACGGATGACTTGATGATAGCATTTTTAAGTTCCCTGCTGGGCTCCTCGATCGATCTCAACTGAGCCAAATGATGGTTGATTCTCTTAATTTCATATTTTGTCTTTGGTTCCTCTTTGACAATTTATGTTCATGATTCACTCTGAGCTGAATATATAGATGTGGCCTTTTCTTATTTTCAATTCTTTTTTGTATGACAAAAGAGATCACAGTGATATCAGACTTCAAATTAAGTTTACATAAGTATTATAAATATTATTAGAATCTATGTAAAGCATCACTTTCTTCATTTACATAGAGAGATATCCGGATCGAGGATCATCATGACATGCAATGGAAAGTAGAAGACGGCAGTTGAATTTCCTAGCTAGGATCGAACCCTTTTACATGATCTACAAGTAATTAACTTCTTCCTCATGCTGATGGTTTTGTGTTTGTTATTTATAAAAGAATGTTGGGAGCTGCATGTTTAATCATTTCAGTACCTGGCTTGCCCGAAAATTCAGACAATGTTTCAGCTTTCTTAATTGTTGCTGTTTTTGTTGTATCACATTATTGGTGTACTATCTATCTAAATTTGCAATTAATAATTGCTATCTTATCTAATATTACAATTGCAATGCTTATTTTCTTTACTCTGGACCGGTTTTCTTTCATTTAAAAAAGATAATCTTTATCTGAAAAATAGGTTATATCACGACCGTTTGGTTTCATTAAAATTGAAACTGGCTAGAATATACAGTGAAAAATTCCTAAATTCCTAACTAAAAAATTAATATGGAGGAACAAATCAAACACATATATAATACATATAACTTGGCGTCCTGATCTGTTCCTGGCTAGCGCGGCGCCACTAGCTCCCTCCTACCAGGACGCGCCTCCTCAAATCATGAAACTAATAATGGTTATTGATTGGAGGCCTTATAGCATATATATGTACATGGATTAGATTTTGTATCTGTGATTTGATCGTTATGGAAATATATAGCTATGGGCTGGATGCAGTCACCTTCTATAGTTTTATGTGGGGTCATATCTAATGTCTTCAAAATTACTGTATGTCTATATTGTTATAAAATTTGGGTTAAGTGTTAAAAAAAATATTTTTTTAAATAATTAGTTTGAGCAGTCACCATCCCTATTGAGCAATACCACCTGTTACTTTATTATGAAGTAGATGCGAAGTGGTACATGGGCCGTTATCGGTCATTTGTTACGTTCTTTAATTGGACCATTGATTGTGGCCCGTCTTAATTACGTCTCACCTATATTAGGCGCATCTACCTTGATTATGGTCCAATAACTAGATCTGTTTGATGCTTTAGCTCTGATGTAAGGAGAGATTTGAACTACAATAATAGGCATTGCCAAAGGATTCTCTGCTTTTTTTTTTTTTTTTTTTTTTTTCTACGGAAGTACGACCGATTTTATTTGAAAATAGAAACTCGTCAAAATGGTCAAATTGTTTTTTTATAAATAAGTGATGGTTACACATGTTATTTCATAGGCATCTATCAATGTGCACAATGATTTCAACTTGACAACTTCTAATTAATTCTACAAGTTTTCGCACTTATAATTTTTTTCTACATTCTTCTTTTATTGGTTTCAACTTTGTAGTAGAGTTGAACAATGTAGCTTCACAGTATCAGGGAATTGATTTACGGTGATACATGGGCTGTTATTGGTCATAGGTAATGTTCTTGCATTGGAGTATCCCTGTCTTAACCTCTCACTTAAATTAGGCCCATCTAGATTGTTTACAGTCCAACAAGTAAAGTCCATTGGATTTCAAAAAAAAAAAAAAGTAAAGTCCGTTTAGTGCTGCTGACTTCGTCTGATAAGGAAACTTTTTTGGGCGAAAATTAAAGCGCTAGAAAATATTATATTTCCTTTTTAAATAATAACTGTCACGATATAATTTGTACCATTTCTTGAGTGGTACGTGCACGGGTGTTTACATGTTGTACTTCTGACATTTCAGTTGTGTTTCAATAATATTTTTTTTATGTGTTGTGATTTCCTTTGTGAAATTCATGCTTGAGGTATAACGGAAACCAAACTGTTAAATGATAAAACAACTATCCATTTTGAAGATAAGTGGCAGTGCACGTGTTAAATTTGGGTTTTGGTAGAGGAAAGATCATTATAAATATCTTCAATTGTCAATATATACTATATAGAGATAGATAAGTACAAGTATTTGCAGTCTAGTGGCTTATCCTATAGAGATCTAAATTCTTCTTTCGAATGGTTAATAAAAGCTACCAACATATTATAGAGATCTAAATTCAACGAGCTAACCAAAATGACTTTTACGACCGGAAGGGGCCCCACATTTGAAGACGCAAGATATAGAAGAGCGTTGTCTCAAGTCTCAACTACTTTCATTAATTAAAGAATAAAGAAAGGAATTGTAAACATAATGTACTTATTTTAAGGGATAATGTCCCAAGGCCTCCCAATCTTTTCGGTTTTGACAAATGCCCCCCCAAAATATCTTTCAATTTTGACAAACACCCCCCAATCTATTGGATTTGTGACATATTGCCCCCTAACAATTAATTAACTCACTAATGCTCTATTTTAAAGTGTAAAAGATTAAAATACCCTTGTACCATATATAAATATAATTATATTTCATCATTTAAAAAAATCATTATGATATAACACTTATTTCTGAAAATATTTAGAGTACAAAAATATTTCTTATTTTCATTCTTACTCCGATTTTATATTTTTCAATAATATATTTATAAAATGTATAGTTACATAAAAAATTAAAATTGATCTTTATTATTCTATAATAATTTAAAGTTTTCATATTAAATTTGAATTCATAAAATGTTATTTATGTCAAAGTACCTAAATGTTTTATTAACTCATAAGTACCTGAATATTTCTTATACTAATGACAACAAAGCATAAAATCCTTATAATTTTACTGTAAAATAAAATCAAATATCAACCATGTCATGTATGTGAATATTTAATCTAGTATCTATATTGTTTAAAATTACTTAAATCAAATTAAAAATTTATAAAGCATAAATATATTCACTAATACACAAATTCATCGAAGGGTAGTTTAGTCTTTTACACTTTAAAATGAAGTATTAGTGAGTTAATTAATCGTCGGGGGGCAATTTGTCACGAATCCAGTAGATCGGGAGGGCGTTTGTCAAAATTAAAAGATTGGGGGGCGTTTGTCAAAACTGAAAAGATTGGGATGGGCTTTGGACATTATCCCTTATTTTAAATAGATTTTGAAAAGGTTTTTGAGAAAGTCAATTGAAAATTTTTATATGAAATTATGAAGATTAAGGGATTTGGAAAAAAAAAAATGGATAGATAATTGGATAAAGGGTATGCTAAGTAGTGGTCAAACTTGCATTTATATCAAATTATAACAATTTTAGTTTTAGTTGTAATGAGATAAGGGATTTATGGTTTGATTCATTCATTGTAAAGTTGCATATATTATATGGTCATAAATATCAAATTATAGTTGTAATGAGATAAGGGATTTATGATTTGATAGATGCTTGTATTCCATATAAAAATAGAGATGATCGTGAAAATTAGAGGAGCCGTTATTTGGGTGTTATGGCTAGAAATTAAGAAATAGATTAATTATAAAAGGTGGAAAAGGTAAATCAGTTAGAAATCTTGGTTGTTCTATGATTAAATTAGTTAAACGTTGGAGTAAATTTAAAAATGAGGATTTTTAAAACCTAATACGTTTTGTTAAATCTTATGATATTTCTTTATTACCAGTGCAGATTGTGAGGATATATGTACCAAATTTTATTCAGGAAGAGGCAATGGAACCCAATTAATCTTCTTGCTTTAGAAATTTTTTAAAAAAGTAAGAGAAGAGACTTAGAGTTGATGGTAGAATCTAGAAAAGTGTTGTTTTAGCTCTGAATATATAATTAGGTGTTGAATCTTTAGTTTGGATATATGCTACTTTTTGTTAACAGTTTTTTTTTTAGAAGAATTATCAGGAGAAATTGTTTTGTATTTATAAGTACCCTACTGATAGTCTGATACCGTGGTTTTGTGGTATATATTAGACTAATAACCTTGGTTTCAAGTTCATAATGAAACAGGTGGCTATGCCATTTTTTTCAAAAAAAAATAAAAATAAAGAAAGGAAGTTCACAGCTAGGATCGACGATGCACATTTCGTCGACTTGAACGTCTAGTTAAACTAATTAGTACAAATATGATGATCTTATAATTACTGGACGAAGTCATTATATACATAATTAACGATCATCAATTCATGATTGATGCGTCTTCGTTGTATGCATGTTCGTCATTATATGTTATATTGAATTATAGAGAATAATAATAGAAGAGAGGGGCATCCAAATCGGAACCAGCCAGGGCCCTTCGCGCGCACAACTTATATATACGCCCACTGAAATAATGAATCCAGCTTGTATATTTTAATTCAAGCAAATAATCAACCTATATATTTTAATTCAACCTACTGGACGAAGTCATTATATACATAATTAACGATCATGAATTCATGATTGATGCGTCTTCATTGTATGCATGTTCGTCATTATATGTTATATTGAATTATAGAGAATAATAATAGAAGAGAGGGGCATCCAAATCAGAACCAGCCAGGGCCCTTCACGCGCCCATTGAAATAATGAATCCAGCTTGTATATTTTAATTCAAGCAAATAATCAACCTATATATTTTAATTCAACCTATATATACGCCCACTGAAATAATGTATCACTTTTATAATTTGATGTTTCGCTTTATCTTTTCTTCAAAGTATAAACCATGATTCATTAATTAATGATTTTGTCAATTAACTATGAGTAGACTCTTAATTTATTGATATCTATATTATTGAATATTCGGCGTTTTAATTATTAGAAAGTTGAACATCATACATAGTAACTATTTGCAAGTTTCATTATTTCGTAATATGGTGTCTGTTGTGATAGCACGATAGGAAATCAAATGGTAGGGATACAAATACAGAGGGAATTACTTAACAATGCTTAATTAGAGGTTGGAATTAGACGTGGCAATTTGTCAAGTCTGATTGGGTCGGGTCGGGTCAGGTTGGGTCAGTTTGACCGAATGGAAATGCTGGGTCACAGGTCAGGTTGGGTATCAGGTAGTTGACGGTTGTTGGTATTTTTCTTGGTCTCAAGTCATTTGGACTCGGGTCGGATATCGGGTTGACGACTACCGATATTTTTTGGGGTCTCAGGTCATTTTGAGTCAGGTTGACGGTTCCCGATGTACTTTCAGGTATCTGGTCATTTCAGATAGGGTATCAAGTTTTGCAGTGCTTAGGTCATGTCAGGTATCGGATAGTTCGGGTCTCAATCGTGTTGTTCAGGTCTAGATAGGATCTAGATCAGGTCATGGTCGGGCCGAGTTGGATCAAGATCCCACTTATTCTCCTTTTCTAAAGAAATTGTTGTTGCACAACTTTTTTTTTTTTAAAGTTTCATTCAAATAAAACACTTTTATACTAAAAAAGGTGATGAAAAAAGTTTCTTTATATAATTTAACTAACAATGCATCAAATGAAATTATTTAACTAATCAATCCAGTATTAGTTGGACTAGGTCTTATGCCATATGATTTCGGGTTTACTTGGTTTTCGAGTCATTGGGATCTGGGTCAGGTCTGATTCGGGTCACCAAATTTTCAGGTCATCTCGGCTTTCGGGTCATTGGGGTTTAGGTCATCAAGTTTTCGGATCATCTCGGTTTTCGTATTATTTGGGTTCGGGTCATCAACACTCTTTCTATAGTATGAAATTTTTCCGTAGTTGAGATCTACAAGTTACACTTATCAGCAGTGGAGCTTGAATTGAAATCAAGAGAGGGCCAATAAATACTAATTTGTTATACTAAGTGATTAGGGGGGCCAATTTTATATTAAATAGAAAATTACATGTAAAATAAATTGTATTTTTGTAACTTTTAGTGTACAAAGGGGGGCGCCTAAACCCTAAACCCATAGCCCAATTTCCTACAAGGAAGCTCCGCCCCTGACACCTATATATATCCCTTTGCCCTTCGGGAGGGGCTTGGGTTGCTCACTTGCTAACTTTTCTTCTCATGGGCAGTGGGTAGCTAGTCGTTATTTGCAGAAGATACAACTTGCGGGTACGTACAATGTACTTATTTCCTTTTGTGCTTGTCATCTTTAATGTTTTTTTAATTTGTAATATGTAATTTTGTCTTTTTGTTGGATAGATCACGATTGAAATAATACGTCAACCCAATCTGCTGTTCCTCCATTAATTACCCATCTCAGTTTAGATTTCAATTATATAACTTATTGAATAATTGGTATCAATCGAGTACGTTTAAGATGAAAAATTCTATAGTAAAGACACCCATACCAAGTAGGCATGCTTACATGATAGGGGTTAACCAATAAAAAGTTGTCACGTAATGTAAATCTTGCCTACGGGCTTTGTTCAAAAAAAAAAAAAAAATGTAATGTAAATCTCTTTAAGAGTAATTATTCTCACAGCAAGTCAATGCCTTTCCTTATAATCTCCATTGAGTGCGCATGAGAAATCTTACATACAAGGAAATTATCAATTGTTCATTCAGCAGGATATCTTCAATGCCAATAGTTGCATATTTTTAAGTTTCTTTTCTATTCTATGAGGAAGCAATAAAAATTAAACACTACATATAACTTGAACCATATATAAACTCAAGAAATAATTAAAATTTAAGAAAATTAAAAAAATGGAGTCATGCTCAATACGTACTCAATAGACACGGATTTACCAGATAGCAAAACTTTAAAAGTTGCTATAGATCATTTTTTGTCCAGGTTTTCAGGTGAAAGTTTCATTAAATTTTGTAATTCAAGTAGTATACTATTTAAGTGGATGTTTCATTAGCATAATTGTGGCTGCAATTTTATTCCTTTTAATTTTGAAAGGAAAACAAGGAATGAAAAAATTTTACTTGAATATATTTTGAAGACATCCTTTTTTTTAATACTTACTAAAGTCTCCTTTGAAAATAATGAAACATGAAATCAAGACATGTTAGTTGTTGAATATTATATGCATACATATACAATTGTGAGGCTATGGTACTATTAATAGTGCATGTTGGCTCGTACCACGGCTTCGTATTATCTCTTTTAAAGTTTATATGGACGATCTAAATCGTTCAATATGATCACCATATATTAATGCTGTTCTTAACCAAATTTATATTTTTCCAAATTTGGATGTGATTTGATATATTTTTTGTGTTAAACTCACGGAAGGCCTCTGTGAGCTTAAGAGCACAGTAGTTTTACTCTGCATATATATATATATATATAGAGTTAGACTATTATACTAACGTTAGCATTTCAGACCGAAATGCTAACGCCTCAAAATTGTGGTAATTGTATCCGAAATCACGATTTATGGTGCTCAATATATTCTTTATATGAAAATATTGGGGAATACAAAAATTTTTCATTTTTAAAGTTTTCTAAGTATTTATTTTGCATTTTTGAAAATAGCATGTACAAACATCAATATTTTATTAATATTCATGAGCTCTTTTCTAAAATTCAAAACAAATACTTATAAAACTCTAAAAATGAAAAATTGTTGTATTCCCAATATTTCCATATAAAGAATTTATTGAGCACCATAAATCATGATTTCTGACACGATAACATAAATTTTGAGGCGTTAGCATTTCTGTCCGAAATGCCAACGTTAGTATAATAGTCAAACTCTATATATATATATAGAATTTTGCTACGGTGAGCCATGACTCACGGGCTGCTCCGTGAGTCACGGTCTAAAAATATATCAAATCACCTCCAAATTTCGATTTATATGGCTTAATAAATTCTTCATATCAAACTCTTATAGCACGCAAAAATTTTACATTTTTGGAGATTTTTAAGTATTTGTTTGAGATTTTTTTAAAAGTGACTATACAATATTAATAAAATAATCAATGTTTTATGTATCATTTAAAAAAATCTAGAACAAATAATTAAAAATCTCCAAAAATGAAAATTTTTTGCGTGCTACAAGATTTTGATATGAAGAATTTATTGAGCCATACAAATCGAAATTTGGAGGTGATTTGATATGTTTTTGGACCGTGACTCACGGAGCAGCCCGTGAGTCATGACTCATCGTAGCTAGACTCTATATATATATATATATATATATATATATAGAGTTAGGCTACAGTAATATGCATATCACGGTTTTATTGTGCTATGCCGTCCGTACCTCTATTTTCGGTGTTCAAATAGTCGATCCGAACAGTTCAATGTGATCTCTATATCAAAATATACTAGGAAAACCAAATTTTACAATTTTTAGAATTTGTTTGCTATTTTTAGTGATGGGGAGAAAATCGTTATTTTGTATGAACTAGAATCCTTGGATTTAGCCATTTTCTCTCCATCATTAAAAATAACAAAAAAATTCTAAAAGTTATAAAATTTGGTTTGCAAGTATATTTTGATACAAAGATTAAGTTGAGCACTTCGGATCAACTATTTGGACACCGCAAACTGAGATATGGACCACATAGTATGGTAAAACCATGATATGCATATTATTGTAGCCGGACTCTATATATATACAGTAAAACTATCGTGTTCTTAAGCTCACGGGTGCCTCCGTGAGCTTAACACCAAAAACATATCAAATCATATCCAATTTTTAAGTTATATGGTCCAATAAATTCTTTATATCAAAATCTTATAGTACGTAAAAATTTTTCATTTTTGGTGATTCATAAGTATTTATTTCGGATTTTTTAAGATCAGCTATACAATATTAATAAAATAATCAATGTTTCATATGTAACTTTTAAAAAATCCGAAATAAATACTTAAAAATCTCTAAAAATGAAAAAATTTTGCATACCACATGAGTTTGATATAAAGAATTTATTGAGCCATATAAATTACAATTTAGATATCGTTTGATACGTTTTTGGTGTTAAGTTCATGGGAGGTCCCCGTGAGCTTAAGAGCACGGTAGTTTTACTATACATATATAGAGAGAGAGTTATGCTACGGTGACTCGCGACTCACGGGCTGCTTCATGAGTCAGGATCCAAAAACATATCAAATCACCTCCAAATTTTGATTTATATGGCTCAATAAATTCTTCATATCAAAATCTTATAGCATGCAAATTTTTTTTTATTTTTGGAGATTTCTAAGTATTTGTTTGAGATTTTTAAAAGTGACTATACAATATTAATAAAATAATCGATGTTTTATGTATCATTTTAAAAAATCTTAAAAAATACTTAAAAATCTCTAAAAATGAAAAGTTTTTGCGTGCTATAAGATTTTGATATGAAGAATTTATTGAGCCATATAAATCGAAATTTGAAGGTGATTGATATGTTTTTGGATCCCGACTCATGAAGCAGCCCGTGAGTCGCGACTCACCGTAGCATAACTATATATATATATTATAGACTCCATTGCTCCAAAAAAATAATATAATGTTATATTAGGCGCAGCAATTTGATATACGTTTTATGATCAATTTCCATTTGATATATTCTATACATAACATTTCACTCATTGTTTTTTCAAGAAAATAAATTAACCTTATTACAAAAGAGAAGTATGGCATCAACAAAAATATATGACCTTCAAAATAGGGAAAAAAAAATACAATTATTGACTTGTTGTCTTATAGAAGTTTTCAGGAAATTGATTTGTAGAGGATTCTCACATCAGAAACATCGATTGTCCAACTTAAAGAGCCAGTCCTTGAGGATTCCCTGCCATACTGAGATGGCCTTGATGAAGTGGGTTCACAAAATACAAGGAATGCTGTAAGTACAAAACAGTGGTTAATCAATAAATTGAATCTAAATGATTGCATGTTCTATCATTTATATGATGTGCAGATAGTTTTTGAAGTCCTTCACCCTTTCACGAGCCTCATGTACTGTCCTTTATATTTTATTAAAGAAAGAAGCACCAGTAATATCAACCACTCTATTTTTCTAACACAAACTGTACTAAAACTCAACTTCATTTCTCTACTAATTAACATACACGAACTGCTTAATAGTTTTGGAATCAAATAAGTTCGGTTAATTTTGTAGTCCAAACATATCAGGGCTCATGATATAAACATAATTAAATAAAAAAAAAACAAATACATATATATATACCGAAAATGTCATGTTTTGAAATATATATAGAAAGAAAATTTTTTAAAATTAATAGCAGAAAGCCAGGGAAAAAACTATCAATTAATGTTATGCATCAATAGTTTGTATAACTTTAGACTTTTTGCTCTTTTTTTGAAGAGATAAGCAATTAGCTAGCCTACTGCCTACCTGTTTTCATTGAATATGTATACACAAGAAATTATGTATTTTGATTTTATTTACGTATGCATCAAGCACTAACAAAAATCAATGGTTCAAATTTTATAATTTTTTCTCCTCTCTCGATGACTATCAAAATGATGCTAACACTTTATTATTTTTTGTGTACATGTTATTGAGATTATTTAGAATACATCTAACGGTTTAGATTTGTCAATTTATGTATAAATAATGAAATTGTCACCATGGGCACCAATGTCTATGGTTATTGGATCCCTCCTCAATTAATATATAGAGCTAGCTAGACTATTATGAAAACTAGTATATATATATATATATATATATATGTAAATTTTATATCATTCATAGTGGTTGTAGTAAACTAGTATTCTAGTAATATCATATTGTATTAAGACGTACTATTTTTCATTTTCCTTCAAAAAGAAAAAACTTATGATTTTGTGCTTTATTGTAATTTAATTCCGTTTTTAATTAATTATTATTCAGACCAGCAATTCCGTTCAAAATCAATCGAGGTGGCAGTCCAGATATAGCAGAAA
This sequence comes from Cyperus esculentus, assembly GCA_030179965.1. Classification (NCBI taxonomy): domain Eukaryota; kingdom Viridiplantae; phylum Streptophyta; class Magnoliopsida; order Poales; family Cyperaceae; genus Cyperus; species Cyperus esculentus. The sequence continues at coordinate 2,084,635 of JASGLE010000035.1, read as the reverse complement.
AAATAGCTTGTGCTGACGATGAGGCACTTGCACCAGATGCACAACAACAAGAGGAAATGCCGGAGTGGGTTGTGGAAATAACCAAGCGGCTAGATAAATGGTTTGCCGATTCAACAAAACTACTGCGAGCACCCACCCGGAACAATGAATCAGAGCCATCAATATTTCGGACCGGCAGGCCCCCAAAAAAGTTTTATATTGGGTGCCTCCTTCGTCATGACCTGGCTAATTGGGATGGTGATCAAAGTTATATGTGGGAATGCGCTGCATTTATGACCAAAAGGCTTGGTGTCGATGTAAATGGGTGCCTTGAATTTATGGAAAAAAACGAAAAGCTAGTCCGAGACTATTATGACGATGAATATAAAGCGGTCCTTATTAAGGAGAGCCCACAATTTCTAGAATCTTTGTTGGCTGCAAGTTGCTTCCAGTGTTTGGCAATTCTTTTTTTGGTGAATGGGCTTATAATTCCTGAGAATTTACATGACATATTTGGTGGTCCAATGTTCTATAGATTATTTGGAAAAAAATATCGAGCGAAGCGACACGGACACAGCTTGATATGTTGAACCTAGAAAACCAGATCCCATGGTTTATTACAGAAGCTGTATTTGCACATTCAATTTTAAGCAATGCTAACTTCGAGCATCCAAACAGGAAGGGTGCATTGAAAGGCATCAAGTATTTAGCAATCGCAGCCTTTGACAACCTCTACCCGAGAGCAAACAAATCTAAGGTTACCAATCCTATCTTTCCCCGACAAGGCTTTCAGCACCTACTAGACCTCTTCCGTTGGACAAGATCACCTTCTGAGTTAGGGTTCATGCGCGAGTTTCCTTTAAATGGTCTAAAACGTTTTGGTGAGTTAGTAATTCCAAATGCAACTGAGTTGTTAGGATCGACGACTGTTTTTCAAAAACTCGATGGTGCTTCTGGTTGTGATGTGAAATTCTCTGAGAAAATGATATACGCAGTGATGCAATTAGGGCCCTTGCACTTGTTTCCATATAGCCATGATCTGTATAGTAATCTTATAATTTTTTAACAGAAAACCAGATATTGGCTGGGTTGTGGGCTTGCAGTCACAGCCCACTTTGCTTGTATGAAATGCTTATTACAAACCAAAGAAGATGTGAAACTACTGCAAAAGAATGGTATTGTGCAAAACATATTGCAAGGGGAAAAAGATGTCTTGAATTTTGTGCATGACATGGGGAAACTTCTAGTGGAGGAGACAGATTTCGTCATACCGGTTGAACTCGATGAACTGTCGAAGAAGGTGATCGAGCATCATGAAAGAAGCGTTAGTAGAGCGTACACCGAGATCAAGAACCAGTTCTGCCCCAGTAAATGGGTACTTATCTCAATCATTGCAGCCTTTGTTCTCTTTGGGCTTACTATCATTCAAACCATATACACTGGGCTTGGCTATTACAAAACATGAACTTGCTTGCTGCCCGGGTACAATGTCCTCAGTGTTGTGTTTTACATTTATCATTTATATATTAATCATCAATGTTGCAGTAGAATTGGATTGTAATTTCTTTTAGTTGAATCATGATCTTTTTTTATTTTTCCTTATTGCATTCCGTATGCCTGTACCCAACTTGTTTGAATAAAGACTTTGTTATGGTGGTTGTTGTTCTTGTTGTATCACATTATTGGTGTGCTATCTATCTACAATTGCAATTAATAATTGCTATCTTATCTACAATTAACAATTGCAATGCTTATTTTCTTTACTCTGACCTGCTTTCTTTCATTTACTAAAGATAATTTATCTGAAAAATAAGTTATATCACGACCGTTGGTTTCATTAAAATTGAAACTGGCTAGAATATACAACAAAAATCCTAAATTCCTAACTAAACTAAAAATATGGAGAAACAAATTAAACAGATATATGAATACATTTAAATTGATGCATGTCTTGATTGATCCGTTCCTGGCGGGCGCAGCGCCACTAGCTCCCTCCTACCAGGACGCGCCTCCTGATCAAATCATAAAACTAATGAATATATCGATTGGAGGCCTCATAGGTTATAGCATATGTACATGGATTAGATTTGTATCTGTGATTTGATCGTTCTGTTTATCTATAGCTATGGGCTGGATGCATGTCACCTTCTATAGTTTTATATGTGCTTCTATTCATACAGAACAGATGGACAAGTTTTATGAGTAAATATTCTGAATTCATATCGCCTACTGTACCTTATATAAGTTGTAGTTCACGACATCAACCATTGGGTTGTATCGAGATCTGTGCCACTACATATCTCAAGACAATCCATTGGTTCACGCCGTGAACTGCAAAATGCAGTACAGTAGGGATAAGCACTCTTTCCGTGTGATTCACCTTTTGATCTTGAGACGATCCAACAGCTCATGTCGTGAACTACACAATTGGGATAAGCACTCTTTCCGTGTGATTCACCTTTTGTTCGTGTAACATATACCAGAAACACCTCATAATTTTACCTTCAAATTTATTTATCCCGAAAATAAAAAAAAAAAAAAAGATTTTCCCTTCTGTTAAATATCCAAACAGGAGGGGGCTTAAATAGAAAATACCATTCCATTCCCTCCTATGCGTATACTTTACCTTCCCCTCTTTTTGTTAACCTCTTTCCAAACATATACAGTGAGCTGTAAATGCTCATCCCTTCTTTAGTCTTCTTGCCATCCATGGTGCAGGCCGGCATATATGCCGCAAGAATTCGATTCCTCCAATTTCCTTTCTGTGCACTTCTTTTAAATTCTTTTATAAATATATTGACCCCCTCATGTTCCATCGACGGGCTATACAATAAGCTAATTAAAGAGGAATAACCACAAATCAATAGATTAATATTTTGTTGCCACTTTAAAATCTTTTACTAACAGATTTTTGTTAATTGTTTTTGTTCCACAGGTTCTCGCTATTGGCGCTCAAATATATCCCGCTCTTTCATGGATGACTAGATCATGATAGCATTTTTAAGTTCCCTGCTGGGCTCCTTGATCGATTTCAACCGAGGCAAATGATGGTTGATTCTCTTAGTTTCATATTTTGATTTTGGTTCCTTTTTCACAATTTATGTTCATGATTCACTCTGAGAGGTGAATAGATATGGCTTTTTTCTTATTTCAATTATTTTTTGTGTGACAAAAGAGATCACGGTGGTATCGGACTTCAAATTAGAAGACGAGCTAGTCCAAACTCCAAAGTATACATAAGTGTTATATAGAAACATTATTAGAATCTATTTAAAGCATCACCTTCTTCATTTACATAGAGAGATATCTGGATCGAGGATCACCATTTGTAACATCCCAGTAAATAGGTGGAACAGTAGCCGTGCTGACAAGCACAAGATTATAAAATATGTAATAATATACTTTACTAATAACAAGCAAGATAGCCACAATTCTCAAATATTCAACCCCCAGGTCCCAAACCCTTTATATACAGTGGAATCAAATCATATAAAAAAATCCCGTGAAACCCTTTGTGGCAATCACCACAATCCTTTGCCTCACTCCAAGTTGTCCTTTCATCAGACCTGTAACCTGGAACCCACGAAAGTGGAACGGGTGAGAGTCTGAAACACTCTCAGTGCAGTATTTAGTTCCAGCCAGTGGTATTTATCAAATCCACTAGCTAAACTGAATACCAGTTAAATTATCACTTTTATTAATAACATAAATCAAGTTTATCAAATAATAACAGAACACGTCTATGACGATAATCATTATCCCTGCAACTACAAAGAATTAGACGTCAAGTCGATATATACATTCCAATTTCCCTTCAAGAACTACTTTTATGTTTCCTGAAAAAACACATGTACCAGTTCACTATCTGATATAATCCCAATATAGATGCCAAAACATAAACACACACAACACAAACCTATATCTGACGAATCCACAAGTAACCTGCATATCCCGTACATCACAACGTATAACAAACCAAGTCAAACAAACACAATCCCGTGCACCAGCACGTATCAGATACCACACAGAACAAATAAGCACACAATCCTGTGCATACCAGCACGTATATCCTTATGTATGTGACGAACCCAGAGATCCAAAAATTTATCCCGTACATGCCTGTACATGCATGTCCGTAAACTATAGCGCTATAGTGAGGTAGCTAACCTCCTGCCGGTATCTCTATCCAGGTACATGATCAACAACTACAAGCACAACAACAATAACAACAGTATTTACAAACACACACAGAAATGCACAATGCCACATATGCAATCACTTACCTTTATCAAGTCATGTAAACACACAAACATTAAAACAACATTTCAGAGACAAGGCAAAAAAATTTTGCTTCACAGTATCAAGGTCCTGATGGCGAACTCGAGGATGCAATCAAAGGGAGGTTGGCGAAGTGGACCATGCGACGACCCAAGCGGCTTCCCATGGCGATCAGATTAGGGTTTTAGAGCAGATGAGAGTGAGAGAAATGTCAGATCACGGTGGACATGCAAGAAAATTTTACTATTCTGAAAGAATCCATGGAGAAAGCAAAAGGTGAACTTTTGGGCTGATCTTACATAGAGTGTGTGTAGCTCCACAGTATCAGGGAACTGATATATTCACGGTGATACTGGGCTATCTGTTGTTGATCATTTGTAACGTTATTGGATTGGACTATCACTTGCGCCCGGTGACTTCTTACTTAAATTAGGTTTATCTTGCTTGTTTGTAGTTTAACAACTATATATAATCCGTTTGATGCTGCTAGCTAATTCGTCTGGCAAGGGGAAATTCGAGCTCTTCGGGTAAATATACTTCGCAAATTGAGAGGTTCGATCTTGACTTACTGATTTAAGAAGTTCCACGGCCAGTTCTGCACATAAAAATTTAGATCTCAATTTGAATTTTGTGAAGATGTTGATCGTCACATATTGATTCTTCTTAAATAAAATTTGATGCTTCTACAAGGACCACAACTTCGACGGAAAAATTAAAATGACATAATGTATGAAAAGTTTTTTGGGAAAAAGCACTCGAGATATTATAATGAGGAGGGATCCATTGACAATGGATAACTTGACAATCTTGAAACTTCCACTTTTTAAAAATTTATAAAAAATCATAAAAAATCTTAAAAATAGAAAAAGTTCACGAAAGTATTGCTTAGCTTATAGATTGATTATGTATCCGATTATATTCAATTTAAACAACGTTTGATCTTTAAAGATCTGTTAAATTATAACCATTGAAAAGTGCACAAAATTTTGATCAATCATTAAACAATGTTCAAATTGATTGAAATTTGAAACACTATCAATCTATAAGTCAAGTAATACATCTATAAATCATTTTTCATTTTTAAGATTTTTTATGATTTTTTATAAATTTTTTAAAAGAGGTATTGTCAAGATTGTCAAGTTATCCATTGTCAATGGATCCCTATTCCTCATTAAATTACAGTAGAGGAGGCATCGATCCATCGACAAATGGTCTGCTACAGAGTTCTCGGATCCTTTCTTGTCTCGGATCTCGACATCAAACTCTTGCAGGAGCAGAATCCAACGGAGGAGACGGGGCTTGGCATCTTTCTTGTTGAGCAGATACCGTATCGCTGCATGGTCGGTGTAGATAATGATCTGAGAGCCGACCAGGTAAGAGCGGAACTTCTCCAACGCGTACACCACGGCTAGCAGCTCTTTCTCTGTCGTGGTATAGTTGATCTGCGCGGAGTCAAGGACCTTGCTTGCGTAGCAGATGGCCACGGGTTTCTTGTCCTTCCGCTGTCCGAGAACCGCCCCCACGGCATAGTCGCTGGCATCACACATGATCTCGAAAGTCTGAGACCAGTCGGGGGGCTGCAGGATCGGTGCTGAGACAAGGGCCTCCTTCAACCTGTTAAAAGACTGAACACACTCATCAGTCAAATTGAAATCAGAGTCTTTTACTAGCAGGTTGGTCAGCGGCTTGGTGATCTGGGCGAAGTCCTTGATAAATCTGCGGTAGAAACCACAGTGACCGAGGAAACTGCGCACGTCCTTGACGGTGGTAGGCGTGCACATCTGCTCGATCACCTCGATCTTCGCCTTGTCAACCTCGATGCCCCTGCTTGTGACGCGGTGGCCAAGCACGATGCCCTCCTGCACCATGAAATGACACTTCTCCCAGTTGAGGACCAAGTTGGTCTCCTCGCACCTCTGCAAGATCTTGCATAAATTCGCTAAGCACTCATCAAATGAAGTGCCAACCACAGAAAAGTCATTCATGAAAATCTCGACCTCTTTCTCAATGTAAGGAGAGAAAATGGCCATCATCGCCCGCTGGAATGTTGCAGGCGCATTGCACAAGCCGAACGGCATCCGCGATAGGCGAAGGTACCGTAGGGACATGTGAATGTCGTCTTCTCCATGTCCTAGGGGAGGATGGGTACTTGAAAGAAGCCGGAGTACCCGTCAAGGTAGCAGAAGTGAGAGTGTTTGGCGAGGCGCTCCAACATCTAGTCCACAAATGGCAGCGGGAAGTGGTCCTTGTGTGTGGCCGCATTCAGCTTGCGGTAGTCTATGCGCATCCGCCACCCGGTCGTGGGGCGCATCTGGACCTTCTCGCCCTTGTCGTTCTCAACGACAATGTAGCCACCCTTTTTCGGAACCACATGCACCGGGCTCACCCACTTGCTGTCTGGAATCGGATAAATGATGTTAGCATCAAGCAGTTTAAGGATCTCCTTTTTCACTACCTCTTGTAGGACTGGGTTAAGCCTCCGCTGGTGTTGCACGGAAGGCTTGTGGTCCTCCTCGAGGTGGATCCGGTGAGCACAGATGGACGGGTTGAGTCCCTTGAGGTCCTTGATTGAGTAATCGAGGGCAGTTTTGGTTCTGGTTGTGTTTCGACCGATGTCGTTGATTCCTATCAATTCAATTCTGATACAATTATAACAATTCTCACTGTTGGTCCTAATAACAGTTCTAAACTGAATCAAAATCCATAGAATACGATATAAACTATGATCATGTCACTATGGTTCTATGGTTCGGTTTAAGGTTAATCAAACCGCAGTTTCGCCTAACGGGTACTTTCGGATACAATATCAACCAAGGTTGTGCAAGCAATCAAATCTGGTCAAAAGATACTACATTAACCAACTAGGTCTGGCCACAACCTACAGGTTTATCAATTGAATCAAACAGAATGCAAGCACGTTAAAAAGCAAATCTCAAGTGATCATGAAAACGACATAAATCCAAACATACAGTCAATCTGTCGACACAATCATCATCATTCAAACCCTAAGAACATATAGATCTACTCACTCATCGCACAAACAGAAAAGCAAAACAAAGAAGAAGAATTCATTGTGTAAAGAAACCGAAGAAGATGTCGGGGTTGACACGACCGTCGCGTGAGAAGGCGTTCTCTCGAATCTCCTTCGACGAGCGATGAATCGGCCAAAACCTCTTCCTTCTCTGCCTCTGGACACTCTGAACCGAAGGGGTGTGAGAATGAAAATGAGTCAAAACGTGGATGAAACCGTCCAGGGCGCTGGTCCCTTTAAATAGCAGCCTGGCCATAACTCCCTGCGGTCCGCAAGAACGGTGTTGCGGTCCGCAGGACGAAGGGAAATGGCGGTTTTTGCTGCTCTGGAAGTTTCTGGCGCCCTTTGGATGGTTGAACATGCTCTAACCGACGTCTGCTGGCCGCAGGAAGTGACTTGCAGTCAGTAGGAAGCCGAATCCAGTCCTGCCTTGCCATCTAAAGCTCCAAATACCGTCTAATTGGCTCCAAAAGCCTGATAAACCTGAAATATGGATACAAGTAGACAAGTAACTGGAATCAAGACATATTCCTAACTAAATGCATGCAAACTCGGGATTTTCGGGCCTAAATACTAATGCAAGTCTGGTAAAATATATATATGAATGCATGGCATCAGTATTCTTATTTTAACTATCTACATATCCACACATACACGAAATTTGTAACTTTTATCTCGAATTTTGTAACTCATAACTAAAATTTTGTAACAATGTGGACATGTAGACACTAATATTGAGGACACTAGATATGACTCTACTAGAAATTCGAGTCCATATCACCTGTTATCCAAATTTTGGATAGCAGGGCGCTGCTTTCCTCTTCGGCAAGATTGGATTAAAATGGACGGATGAGATCTGTTTGGAAAATGCTATGTGGCTTTGAAAACCGAACTTTGGAGTCAATCTTAGCCGTTCGGTATGATCCTTTATACGAGCCCGAATACGATAATAGGACCCTGTGTTATCGTTGGAAATAACAGCAGATTCGGACTCCTACAAAATTCTGTTAGGGATACGGCGGAGAGGTACAAGACTGTGGTTTCAATTAGCAGGACTCAATTTTATATATATTTACTATAAATTATCTTATCTCTCGTTCTCTGGCTAATTAAAGATTCTCTTTCTTTCTTTTTTTCTTAAACAAAAAGTGACATCGCGACCGTTGGTTCCAATACAAACTTCAAACTAGCTAGAATATAAACCTAGAAATCCTAAATAAGCTATATAAAATGGGAACAAACATAAAACTTGATCAGTCGCCAACTAGTTATATAAGGCCTCTCACATTATTACATGGACTTAACTCCGTAGTAAGTTCGCAAAGAGATTCTGATCCTATATATGGCAAAAGTTCAACAACCAATTTGGTAAAATAAAAATTTGAAAAGTCAAATTAATTTTTGTAACGAAGTAAATTGAAAATAAAGTCTAACCTACTTGCTAACTCTTTTATTTAAGTTAAATAATAAAGTCAACAACCTGCATATATAATTAAAGCCATAGATAAATGTATGTAGCAATGAACATATTGCCATACCATGACCCTTATTTTATAGCTATATGAACGATTTGAATTTTGGAAATAAAATGAAAATTGATGGTTATTAAACTTGCTTCACTGAAGGGAAAAGAATCATTTACATCAAAAGTGCTGCTACATAACTTCCTTACAATGCAAAGCATAAGTTGAAAAGTTAAGAAAGTAAAGAAAAAAGAAAAAGAAAAAGAAAAAGAAAAAGAAAAATAAAAAGGAAATTATAAATGAAAAGGAGAACATGTAATGCATACACTTCCGAAACTAAATCATAGTAACGCACCACAAACGCAAAGCACAAATTCTATCAGTGTATTATATATGTAATGTCATCAAGCATGGAGCGATTTTCAAGCCCAGAGATTTATATCACGAATAGAGTCGATTAGAGGAGATACAACAAGGTATGAAGTCACTATCCACTATTTAGATCTCTAATTCAAATAATTGTTGTAGATTAATAATCTTTGTCCTAATTTCATTTGGTCATGCTTGATTAGTTTTCGAGATGTTTATATATATAGAAGCTAAAAGAGAATCCTGGTCATGCTTGATCAGATTTCAAAATGTTTTAAGCAGAGAAGATATATATATAAAGTCCAAAAGAGAACCCTGGAGGCACACCTGATGGCTTCAAACTGACAACAACATTTTTTAATTTTTAATTTTTCTTAAACATGTATCATTGTAATTTATCTCTTCATTCAATACATCATTTTAGTTTAAAAGAGCGTTAAATTCCAAAATATATATATACCATTATTAATCATCAAATAACTTCCATTATTAATTCCAATATATATCATTTCCTCAGTTTGGATCTACAAGTTGATTATATATTTAACCAGGAGACTTGGGTTTGTCTCCTCTGTTCTCATGGGTAGCAGATAGCCGTTATTTGAGGAGATACAACTCACGCGCAGGTGTGTAATTCTTTAATTTTGTTCTTGCTCTCTTCATTATTTACTTTGTATGTAATTTCTCATTTTTTTGATAGATCATGATTGAAACAATACGTAGTCTCAATTCTATTATTCCATAGTTAATTAGGTTTCAGCCTTTGAAAAATTAAAATCTTTCTTTGAGGAAGCTTGAAACATTACTATCAATTGAGTATATATATATATAAGGTGGTTTTATCAGATGTTTCTCAACTTCTATTGGACTATGTTAACCCCTCCGATATGGGCTACTATCCAAATGCTAGCTTCGAATAGGAGAAACTTGAAAATTTTTCGGTGCAACTACTTATTATTAAAGCATTAATTTTTCGGTGCCAACATTTTTCTTAAGAAAATTTACCATTTAGTTCACAAACTTTTTGAAGTTTTTAATTTTGGGGATTCCTAGACATTCTTTATTTTGGATATATATATTGACGATGTGACTTGAACACTCTAACTATTGATAATTAAGCGCTTGAGATCAGCTTGGCACTGGTATTTCCTTACCATGTGAATTACTTCAATCTCATGGGATTTTTAGCTTTTGTCTAAATGAAATTCCGTTTGAAATTATTTCAGACAAAAAAACAATTACTTGTACTCATGGAGGATAGAGGTAAACAACAAAGAACTGACGATGATGAACCATTTATTGGGGAGGTGTGTGATGTGGACAGAGAATATGGATTTGAAGATGAGGTACATAAGATTTCCGGTACATATAGATCTCTTGAAGAATCAATTGATACCCCCTTCGGCCCTAGGGTAAAAGAGCCATCAATATTCTGGACTGGCAACCCCCCAGAAAAGCTTTATATCGGGTATCTCCTATGTCATGGCTGGCTCTGGCCTAGAAATCAGGGCCTTCATGACATGTTGGAATATGTTGCCTTCATGTCCATAAAGGCCGGTCTCGATGTAAATCTGTGCCCTGCGGATATAGAAGATCGCGAAAACGAATTCCGGGCGTACTACCACAAGGAATATCAAAAACGCCTTATTGCGGATAAGAGGTACTTCCAAGAATCTCTGCTGGTTGCGGGTTGCTTTTTATACTTTGCACTTCTCTCGTTGGCACGGCCTGGTTATTATTTCAGGAGTAGAACGTATGATAAATTACGTAGAAAAATAGAGGAAGACCCGACACGGACAAAACTTGATATATTAAATCCAAAAAACCAAATTCCATGGCCTGTTCTTAAGATTATTTTTGATAGATCACATTTTACTTTGAGGTTCCAATTAGGGGACCTGGAGATACGTGATATGTCAATCGATGCCTTTCGCGACCTCTACCCGAGTGGCGTGCATGACTTAGAAGAATATGAATTGGGATCTTATCCTGATCATATACTAGATAATTTTTATAGGGCCCAAGTTCCTCCAATACTGCAGACCCTCTTGGAGGAAAAACGAATTGACGAGTTTTATATCCCTAATGCAACTGAGTTGCTAAGATCAGCAACTGTGTTTAAAAAGCTTGATGGCGGGCGCTGTGAGATATATTACTCCAGCAAAAAAATATCAGCTGAAATACAAATAACAGCCTTACACATATTTTCATACACCTGGGAATTATATACCCATCTTCTAAATTTTGAATGGGGTTGCCACAGAGGGTGGAGGGATAATCTTCCAGTCACAGGCTTTCTTGCAATTATGGAAAATTTATTACGAACCACAGAAGATGTGAAACTCCTACAAAATAAGGGAATTGTGAAAAACACATTACCAGGTGAAGAGGATATTTTGAGTCTTGTGCAGGATATATGGAAACTCTTTGGTCAAGAGGCAATAGTCGGCATACCCCTTGGATTACATAACATGTCAGATCAGATAAAATGGCATTATAAGAGTCGTGTTACTATGGCATACGCTGGGTTGAAGAGACAGTACTGCCCCAACCGATGGGTAGATCTCAATCTTTGCAGCCTTTATTCTGTTCGGGCTTACCATTATTCAAACAATATACAGTGTACTTGGGTATTACAAAACTTGAAGGCGCTCCCCGCCTTCCCGGGAAGAACAGATTTCATATCCTCTGTAGCGCGACCCGGGAACAAGCAGCTCGTGAGTGTTGTGTACTTGTGTTCTTTGTTTTATTATTTCTATCATTTATGTATGTTGAATTGCTTGGGTTGGAATGTGTCTACTTTACTGGTTGAATAATCACCATTTCTTTTTTTTCTTTTTGTTTTTTTTTAGTTATTACATTATTATGTTGGGAATTGGGATGCTATGTACTTGCAATATTTGACTAGGATGATGTTATTTTGTTTTTCTTATGGACCCATTTTAATCACGTTTATTAAAAATTATCTTAATTTTTTCTTTGTGGGATAATGACCCAAGACCTCCCAAGCTTGCCATAATTTTAGTTTTGGAAATGAAGTATTGGAATAAATGGCTGAAAAAATGACAATTCACAGTCTCTTGACAAATTTGCTAGCAAAGACTCGACCATGATCTGGAAGTCGGCCACTATAGAAAAATATCGAATTATTTACTTCTAGCATATAGGATGAAGGGGCAATTTACAAGCTAATGCACCAGAAGGACTAAAAAGTGCCGATCTGGCAATAACTCCATGTTACCTCTGTCGACCGGACGTGTCGCTATATTTTCAAAATTCTGTTAGAAAAAACAAGTACAGAACCACATTTCAGAGAAAAGGCAAAAATCTCTTGCTTAATTCAGGTGTCCGACATCGTCGAATAGACGAATATTCAGTTGGTTTCCTGGCCAACTAAACTAATACGTACTAAGCAAGAAATTTTCCGTTTTTATAAATCCTTTATAAACTTAATCCACACTCTTAGCAGGAAGTACAATGTCACATACTGGCTGGCATACTTGTTACTATCAGTGAGGAGACGAGAGAGAGAAAGAGATGTCGGATCACGGTGGAGAAAAAACTATTCTGAAAGAATCATCGGAAAAGAGAAGTGTTTGCGAATTGTCTTACTTGAAAGGGAGGAGTGTTACGAGTGTAGCTTCAGAATATTTCAGAGTTGGGGCAGGGTGATACTGGGCCGTTATCGTTCATTTGTTTCGTTCTTTGATCGGACTATTACTATTACTTGCGCAGTTGTGCCCGGTCTGACTTCCTACTTAAATTAGGCCCATATAGCTTGTTTACAGTCCAACAAGTACAATTCGTTTAATGCTTCTGGCTATGGCAAGGAGGGATTTGAACTACAAAATTGATTCCCATCGCCAAAGAATTTTTTTTTTCTATATTGAAGAAGTGTAAAGACTTATTCAGAAAATAAAAATTTATCAAACTGGTCAAATCGTATATTTTATAAATGCTAGAATTATCTAATTTATTGAGTAAATATATGGTCAGCTTAAGCTTACGGATATGTGAGTTTAGGCTCAAAATCATATCAAATCTCTTCTAAATTTGAGTTTATATAGTTCATTTTATCATTTCCATCAAAATAGTGTGGAATATAATAATTTTTCATTTTTGAAAATTTCTAGGTATTTGTTTTGAATTTCTTAAAACTAAATATACAATATTAATAAAATATTCAATGTTTTATGTATCACTTTTATAAAATCCAAAAAAAACACGTAAAAGTTTCTAAAAATGAAAAATTTTAGTATTCCATAATTATTTGATATAAAGAATATAATAAGTCATATAAACTCAAATTTAGACGTCATTTGATATGATTTTAAGATAAAGCCTCCGCGAGCTTAAATCTCACTGTATATTTGCTCCTAATTTGTTTGTCACTCTGTGTTGACAGCCGCTGTCAACCTTTCAAAAAAAAAAAAAATTTGTTTGTCACTCTCTTGCTTTCTCTTTTGTTTTTTATTGTTTTAATCAATGCATTCCAATAGGAAAATTAACCAACTAATTTTTATGGGTCTAAATATGGAGATACCATTGGGATACCATATAGTTTGACTTGGTCAAACGAACTAATTATCCAACTAAAAGTACTTATTATTCAAAACTTAATATACTAATTATTCAACCTAAAATTTACTTATAAGTTGAATAATTATATCAATACTTATTCAACTTAATATATATTGTAATTAAGATAGAAAAACAACTTAATATTCAACCGAACATGCTAACTATTGAACTTAACATGTTAAATATTCAATTTAACGTGCTAAATATTCAACTTAAAGTGCTAAGTATTTAACTTAACGTGCTAGGTATTCAACTTATCGTTAACCTATAATTGGCATGTTAAGTTGATGCTAAATATTCAAAATGCTAATTTTAAGTTGATATTAAGTTGAATATTTAGCATATTAAGTTGAATAATTAGTATATTATGTTGAATAATTAGTATATTGTGTTGAATAATTAGTTTGTTTGACCGAGTCAAACTATATGGTATCTCAATCCCTTTTATAGTATATTAATCTAGGACGGCTCTCTACAGTGTAATGAACAGTTATTTGAACAGTAGATTTTTTTTTCCTTTTTTTTTTTTAAGGTCCTTCAATAGTATCTTACTGTTCAGTCGTTTAAGAGAATAATCTAGAAGATATAGTTGTTGACATTGAAAATGTAAATAAACAATATACAATATATAAGCTACAATAAATTACTCTTTGATAGCTTATCAAAATTTTGTATACTTTTCAACATTAAGGAATTATCAATAGACTATTAAATAACACTTAAAATTAAATATAATTGAAATTATAGCTAACCTACAAGGTTAAAAGTACAGTATAATTTTTTTTTATTTCTAAGATTTTTAAACAATACTTTAAGACTTCTTCCAAACTTCATTGCCATATTTGTCAAGATAACCATTCTCTACAACTATTGCTTTAGACCTCAGTTTGTATACTTCAATAATTGTATTAAAAAATATTAAATGTGTTGTAAACAACTTTTATCCTTACATAACAATATTTGCCTAAAGTAGAAATGTCTAAAGAAGCAATATTTACGTTTTAGAAAAATAACTAAAAAATTTAACATCTTGGACAAGAAAAATTACAAGTGTATGTTCGTGGAGTCCATCAAAAGATTGAAATGAAAGAAGATTCCAATTCAAGATACAAGTACATATCATGAAAATTTAATGAGCTTCGAACCACGTATGTCTTCTAAAATTATTATTTGCTGTCATTTTAGAATGAAAAGAAATACTTACAAAATTTTAAATGGTAAAAAATTTATATACAATGAGATTTTTATAGAAAATATAAATCCAATAAGAAAAAAAAATTTATTATGATCTATAACAAAAAACTATAACTAACCAACTATGTCTTTAAAATACTCACCTTTCAAAAATACAATACAATTATATAAAAACCTTCAAGAACTTATGTTCATCATGATGTCCTCCACTTTTTTATTATTTGTATTATTATTAGTAGAGAGATGTGTATGACTTTAGATCCCTCTCAATTCTAAAAATATAAGCAAAGTATGCTACAAAAAAGATAATATAAGCTCTGAAAATAGCAACTTATGTAATATGAAAATTTCTTCATAATTTATATCTTTTTTCTTCATACTTCATGCTTTTTTTAGTTTTTATCCCTTCTTCAAGATTTAAGATTACATTACAGTTCGTTTTTTTTCGTTAAAAATATTAATCTACTGCCGAAGCAACGCGAGGCACGCATCTAGTAGTTTCATTGAATTCAATGGTATCCCATATCATTTTCCAATTTTTATTATCCCTTTGATTGCAGTGACCTTCTGTTGAAATCACTCCTGTCCCACCAACCAAAATATATTTTCCATGGTTGATGAACTGCTGCACTTATTGGCCTCTTTAACTCTGGTTTGCTCATGGGAAGACATGCTTTAAGGGATTGCACATGGTTAGCCCACGTGAAGATTGTTATCTTGCTGGGTCAAAATTAATTTCTAATCTCAAATGTATTAAAAAATTGAATTTTGATTTTATTTGAATGCTTGCTGAGGCCGAGAGCGGTTGACTAAAGCCATAATTTAAAACATGGCAAAATTGGTTATATACCCATCCAAACTTGCCCAATTTTGTATTTCCCCATCAATTTTTGTAATGTATTTCCCCATCAATTCTTGTAATTTGGATATAAGCCTATCAAAAACTCAATTACCTTGTTATTTGTCCAAATTTTGATTCATCTTAAATAAATAAATAAAATATTTTATAAACAAATTGTATGACTAAATTACCCTCCCCTCTAATTCTCTTCTCCTTCTTGTTTCCCGTCTACTTATTTTCCCTTCTTCAGAAAAAGAAAAAAACCCGCCCGACCCGACCCGAGTTTAGCGAAAGTCAATGTAACACCCCAGAATCTGCAGCTTCTGGATTGTTACTTTTCTGATATCCACAGCATCCAGTCCGACCAGCAACCTACGTCGCCAAAAGAAAACACACACACAACAAAGAAAACGGAGTCAGCTTATAAAGCTCAGTAACTGGTTATTTTACGACGCAGCTTCTCTATAACAGGTTTACAAAATAATATGCAATTGAATGTAATTCTATTAATTAAACTCTATTTAATAAGACCACAACTTACATGCCCTACCCTAACCGACCTAGACCATGCCACACATTCCTAAATCACTTTTATCATTTAATCACGTTAAACTGTTATACTGAAATCACGTTATCAAATATAAATAATAAGGACCAGAAAATACTATGCAAATATTCTTTATTAAATACAGATGCTTCCCAACCTGCAATACCTGACTGACTGACACACACCAATACCCGAATCCAAACCTAACATGCAGTCATACCAGATCAATCGTACTATGCAACCATGCATCAAACCCAAACCAAGTCATACCAGACAACAAAATAACATCCCGTGCATCAGCACGTATCCTGTACCTGACCATTCCTGAGATCCAAATACCATGTACTTACCTGTACGTAAACTATAGCGCTATAGTGAGGTAGCTAGCCTCCTGCCGGTATCTCGAATCAGGCACATAATCCAACCTCAGATCAGGCATATCCAAACCAGGCATACTCAGACCAGACATACTCAAAACAGACATATCCAATCCAGACATAATCAACCCATGCATGACCATATCCAAATACCAAACAGATAACATAAAACAACATAATATACTCATATCCCAACCCGAAACCAGTATCACACATGCATCACAAACCATCCCAAAACCATCCCAAAACCATACTAAACATGCATAGATAACAGAATCTAGGAAATCAAGACAATTCAGATCAACTGATCCATATCACAAGTCACAAGAAACTCAAACGGATAACTGAATCAAATACAAGTTATAGAGAAGTCTGGTTACCTGATACGAAACGATTCCGATTTACGAGACTCGATTAACGTCCTTAACTCGAATTCAGAAACCTGACCGCGATCTCAAACCGACATCCTGTCATATCCAACGATCTTGATTAATATGATTTTTCATTTATTTCCCTTTTTCCCTTTCTTTTCTTTTCTTTTTCCTTCGGTTTTCTTTCTTTCTTTCCTCTGTTTTCATTTCTTGTTTTCTGTTTTGTTTTTCATTCTTATCTCTTCATAAGAGAAATGGATTAACATTGTTTTATTTTATATCATGGATTCCTCAAGCCAAAGCCATCAGACCCATGAAGCAGGCCACCACCACATCAATCCCACGTGTCAGCAAGAGAAGCAAGAAGAAGAGGCAAGAAGAAAAAAGAAGAGGGCCACGGTGTCCCATTGATTAATTTATTTCACTTTTATAATTAAGTCCCTCAAGTTCATGTAAATTATGAATTAGTCCAAATAAATTAGAAAATAGTCCTTTACCTTAATATTTCAAATATCAAATATTCGGGATATTACAGTCAAACTGACCCGAACCCGACCAGAACCCGACCCGAATCTGACCGGACCCAACCTAAGAATAGAAATACAAAATATGACTAAACCCGAAAAATCTGTCCGACCCAACCCGAAAATAAGCACATTTTGATTGTGTACCCACGTTCTGAACCGTCTGATGTCTTCTTATTTAATGTTGTTCTCCCTCTTCCAAATTTACTTATTACTTTGCGTGCCACAGTTTTTAATGAGCGAATAACCGTAAGTCCTATCTTTTATGGGTCCCACAACAAAAATTTACAGAAAGTTTTATAATTTTTTTATTATTATGCATGCAGACCCTTTTAGACTTCAAAATTTTTATTTTTATAAGAACTGTATACATAAACTATAAAGGAACCTATACATTTACAAATAAAATTCATAAAATTCATGTTAACTAAAAGTTAATAAGTAACCTATATATCATAAATAAAATTTATAAAATTCATGTTAACTAAAAGTTAATAAGTGTTGATGTAATTTAAGAGTGAGCCCAACTATTGGGCTACACTGATTTATAATTACAAAACCAAAAGGTGCTTAAGAAAACTATATGAATTTTGACAAAGAGATGTAATCAATAACTGTCATGCAGTTAAAAATGTTTTGGTCATCATTATTTATGTAAATATTATTTTTATATTTAATGGCCAAACAGTATATTAATAAATGATATGAGTGCGGCTACGGTGATATGCATATCACGGTTTTACCGTGCTATGCGGTCCGTATCTCAGTTTCCGGTATCCAAATAGTCTATCCGAACCGTTTAACTTGATCTCTATATCAAAATATAAGAATTCTGGTTCATACAAAACAACGATTTTCTCACCATCATTAAAAATAGCAAAAAAGTTTAAAAATTATAAAATTTGGTTTGCTAGCATATTTTGATATAGAGATCACATTGAGCGGTTCGGATCGACTATTTGGACACCGAAAATGGAGGTACGGATTGCATAGCACGGTGCTACGGTGATACACATATCACGGTAGCCTAATTCTAAATGATATAATCAACATATAGAATGCCTTGGCAACTCTGATGAACTTTTCACAATTTTTTTTGATATCTTGTTAATTAATATGAAATAATATGTACTATTTAAGTCCATAGAATTATTTTTTTTTTCTAAATTTTGTTTCTTTATATGAAATAAAGTGCATTGAATAAACACAAAATATTTATATTGGTATAATACAAAACTTACATTATAGATTAACTGATTCAGACTTAAAGTTAGACTATCGTGCTACACGTATATAAGAGTAAAACTAGCGTGTTCTTAAGCTCACGACGACATTATATGAACTTAGCACAAAAAACATATCAAACTATATCCAAATTTTGATTAATATGGCTCAATAAATTCTTTATATCAAGATCATGTGGCATGTGCAAATTTCTATTTTTAGATATTTTTAAGTATTTATGTCAGATTTTTTAAAAGTTACGTATGAAACATTGATTATTTTATTAATATTGTATAGTTGCTATTTAAAAATCTGAAATAAATACTTAAAAATTTTCAAAAATGAAAAAATTTTGCATGCTATAAGATTTTTATATAAAGAATTTATTGAACCATATAAATCTAAATTTAGATACGATTTGATATATTTTTTGTGTTAAGCTCATGGGAGGCCTCTGTGAGCTTAAGAAATAAGAATACCGTAGTTTTACTCTGTATATAATAACAAATTATGCTACGATATTCTAGATCCTTTGATTGAGTTTAGATTTTGTGCATGAAGATAATGTCTCTAGTTTTGTATTAGCGATCTAATTTATGCATCAATCTTAATTCCTTTATTAATATTCAATGTTTAAACAAAAATATAATTTGTTCCTCATAATATGGTACAATATTAGAGTAGATAGGGAGGGTATATATGCATACAATTAAAATAATAATTTAATAACTTCTTTCCGTCTTCCAGTCCCAGGAATCCTTTTCCCGTGGCCCCCACAAATATTATTGGTTTTCACTTCTACTCGGTAAATTCAAGAGAGAGGGACGCATTAAATAAAATTAGATCCGACGGCTCAGAATGCGAGTACACAATCAAAATGTGTACTCGTGGATGTACCCACCCCGTTCCAGTCAAATGTTGCAGGGGCTCACAAGTCACAAGGAAACATTGGTGCAGGATGGCAATATGAAGGAAATTAATTAATTCAAATGTCTGAAGTATATGAAGGAAATTAATTAATTCAAACATTGGTGCAGCATGGCAATATGAAGGCAATATGAAGGATGAATATATATTTGGAATAAGGATAAATATAACTTGCCACACACAATGCCCCCAAAACACTCTAATGCACTTGGAAAAATTTACAAATATATCGCTTTTTTCAGAAAATTTTACAGAAATATCCTTTATTTCTAAGGAATTTTTCACAATTACTCTATCATGAAAATTTTTTACAAAAATGACACTCACAATCTTACAAAAATATACCTCCGTCCCACAAAATTTTACAAAAATGACTCTTCCCACCCATATGCCATCTCATCACAGGGTTGTGGGGGCAAAGTTGTGGCATGTATCATTGTCCTTGGAATAATCTTGGTGGCGATGGATGATCATATATATTGACAAATTAAATTAATCCTTGGCTAATTAATTGTATTTGACTGATCAGGATTATTTTTTTTTTGTTTTTGCTCATTCTTTTTTATGAACTTGGGAATAATCTTCTTTTGATATGTTGATCGATGTAAATTAATTATAAAAAAAAATCCTTGTAAGATTTCGTCCTTTCTGATTTTAATTAATTTTTATTGTCTCTCTAATCTACCATTAGGGCATAGTAATGGGATTTTGACTATATATAATTTAACTGGATGGAAATACTATTTATAAATGTTTCTGGAAAATACTAACAAACACTTGTTTATGTATTACTCCATAAGGGCAAACAAAATTTATATGGTTAGGACTTAGAAGAAGTATGTATATATATAGTCGTATTTTCTTAAATTGTTGAATGGGTACAACTTATTAATCATTGAAAGCCAAGTAGATATATGTTTTCTGAATTTTTATTATTTCCAATTGTTGAATGCAGTTTTTATTCCACATTTTAAATACAAGTCATTAATTTATTGCGGTTCTGAGAGGTCGTATTTATATATATATATATATAATATGACCCATCTAGAGACGACCGAATGAACAAATATCTACGCTTATGAAATTGCAATAAGTGTTTTGACAACAGGTACTATAAAAATGTTTGGTAAACATCATAATTGAACTATTTTGGTCAGCTAGCCTAACTGCACTTTCATAATAATGTTGTACGTCCTAATAAATGCACATTGAATTTGAAAGGGCAATTGGGCCCAGGGTTGCTGAGTTTACAGCTTGTGTTGGTAGATAAGTACAGGAAATTTAATTAATTGGATTACATTAAAAAAAATTTTGAATTAGCGGTCCTCCTTCAAAGTCACAAAAAATTAAATTGCATGACTTTTCTAGTACTCTATGTCATAGCAAACGAAAGGTAAAAAAAAAAAGAAAAAAGAAAAAAAGATACAAGTAAACTGTGAAGGGATCATTTATCCAATGTGAAAATCTTTAAATCCCCTAAGTTCCGTTCCCCCATTGCGTCCCCCTCCCTATTCGTGCATACTGCATACACGTCCATCAATCCAGCAGTGATGTAGATTCAATTTTGGATTACGCTCTGGTCCGATGATTCCTCCATTTGCGATCTCCGACGATCCCTCCATTTGCTATCTCTGGCGGTCTCTCCATCCGGGATCTCGTGCCGATGGTCTCTCCGATCGGGATCTCACACCGACAGTCCCTCCTTTTAATCCCCCCTTTCCCGTCCCGCCTTCATGTCCCTAATACACCGCATTTATATCTACCTTTTTACCAGACTTGCACCTTTATTTTGACCTGAAATTCCTAAGTTCATATGCATTTAGGTAATAAGATGTCTAGATTCCAGTTACTTCTGTACTTTTGTCCAAATCTCAGGTAAATTGGGCTTTTGGAGCTATTTGGACGTGATTCGGAGCGTTGAACGACAAGATGGCGCTGGAACGCACTGTCTGCGGGCCGTAGACAAGACCCTGCGGGCTGCAGACACGACCTTGCGGGGGCCGCAGACACGACCTTGCGGGCCGCAGACACGACCTTGCGGGCCGCAAGCCCGTTACTGTGCAGACTGCTTTCTGTTTTGACGCCCTAGCCTATATAAGGCAGTCTTTTTAGGTTTTCCAGACATCTCTGGAGATCTCTATACACCCCATAGCCGCCAGAGACGAGAGAAGACAATTGTCTTGCTTGTTTCATCATCCTTTGAAGGAGATTCGAGAGATTCTTCCTCCAAGTTGAAGATCAAGTGGATTCTAGTTTCTTCTTCGGTTTTATCATCATGAACTCTTTCCTCTACTTGTTTTCTTTTTGTCATGAGTGAGTAGATCTTTAGTTTCTAGGGTTTAGGATGAAACTTGCTTGTATGGATTGATTGCAAACTCGTTTGACTTGAGTTGTTTTCAGTTTGCTTTGCGTTTTCATGATATCGTGTTTGTGACTTTGCTTGTTTGTATGGTAAACCCGCGGGTTAGGGCAAATCCGGTGTGGTTATGTATATCATCTGACCAAGAACTGTTATTTGCACTATTTGGATTGATTATTCTCTATCCAAGAGTATCCGAGAGGAGAAATTGCGGTTTGACGAAAGTTAAACCGAATCCTAGTATAAAAGTAAATTGAATGTAGGTTTAGAGATATCCCTATGAATTTCTATTGAATTAGAATTGTTAAAAGTACCAAAACGCGACAACTGAGGGACTTGTAGCATCTCTGATTTGATTAGTGATGCACCTCATTTATATCTGCATTTTTACCAGATTTGCACCTTTATTTTTGACCAAAAATTCCTAAGTTCATATGCATTTAGTTAGTTAATTGTCTAGAATCCAGTTACTGCTTTGATTGGTCCTATTTTTAGGAAAACGAAGCTTTTGGAGCTATTTGGACTAAATTTGGAGCAAGGAGCAAAAAATAGGCGAAGGAGCATAAAGGAGCACCTATTTGCGGACTGCAATCAAGAATAGAACTTCTACTTCTATTTCTTGCCGACGCGCAACCGCCAATGCTATTTCAAGAAAACGCGTAAAGTGCTATTTCAAGCGACCGACATGCTATTTCAAGGGCGATCTCTTTTGGGACTTCTATTTGCGGGCCACAAACAAGTCAAATCTGTTTTGGACATCTATTTTCTAGCAACTCGCTTATTTTGGGCGATTTATTTTGGGATCTCTCCCCAATTTCGTCCCAAGAAATCAGAAGTTAGGCGCTTATTTCTGGGCACCTCCTCGCCTATATAAGCATCATCTTTGAAGGGTTCTAGGCATCAAGCTAGCTATCAAGTTAGATTTAGTAGAATTAGTCCAAGTCATAGTTTGAGAGTCAAGTTTAGTTTAGTTGAGAGTTGAGAAGAAGAGGGAGATTACTCGAGGAAGAAGGTCCTAGCGCTGTCAAGTTTCATCGATTCGACCTTCATCAGTGCTTTCTTTTCTATCTTTACTTTCTTTTGTTTTCTTTAGTCATGTTTGAGTAGTTGTCTTAGTTCTTAGGGTTGAGGATGATGTTTGTTTGTATGGATTAATTGAATACTTGTTTTAATTTAGTTATTTTCAATTTGCTTTGCATTTATTCCTACGGTGCTTGTGTTGTTTCTTGATTATTTGGTGAACCTGTAGATTGTGGCCAGGTCTAGTTGGTTAATTAATCCATCTACCCAGAACTGATATTTGTACTAATTGGGTAGATAACTTGTTGTCCAAGAGTACCCGAGAGGAGAAATTGTGGTTTGAACGAGAGTTAAACCAGACCCTAGAATAAAAATGAATTGAATTTAGGTTTAGAGATAATCCTATAAATTTCTATAGAACTAAAAGTGTCAAAAGTACCAACACACGAGAGTTGAGAGACTTGTAATTGCTTTGGTTTGATTAGGAATTGATAACTTGAGTCAAAACACCGAAACAGAACCAAAACAAATTCTCTGTTAGTCACTTGCGGATCGCAAGTGACAGGTGCGACCCCGCAAGCAAGTGATTGACAGAGGTATCCTTCTCTCGGACAGTTACTTGCGAACCGTATTTAGCCCTTGCGGGCTTCTAAAGCAAGTAACTGAAAGAGAGGTGTATTATGTACCCCTTGCAGACCGTAAGGTAACCTTTGCGGGACGCAAGCAATTGATCAAGACAACAAATTGATTCCGAAAACCCTAGGAACGCTTGTTTAGTAATTGTTTTAAGTCCTTATTTACTGTTATTTACTTTTTACCTGCTGTTAATTAGGAAACCAATCTTAAAACAAAACCCCCCCACTTTTATACAAAAATACCAAAAACATTCTTTTTGGGATTAGGATAGAGTTTAAAGTCTGGTTTGGAGATAATTTTCGTCCATGTGGATTCGATCCCGACTATACTGTATTAGATCGTGCGCTTGTGATCGAGGGCATTATTTAGGGTATTAAAAGCCTATACACTTCGCAGAGGTCAATTAGGAATTGGTAACTCGAGTTAAAACGCCGAACCAGAACCAAAACTGCTTTCTGTCAGTTGCCTGCAAACCGCAAGAGACATCCTGCGACTCGCAAGCATCTGAAGAAAGTGTAAGACAGAGGTGCCAATACTTGTTGTGACCCGTGATGTCATGCATTCATATATATATTTTACCAGACTTGCATTAGTATTTAGGCCTGAAAATCTCGAGTTTGCATGCATTTAGTTAAGAATATGTCTCGATTCCAGTTACTTGTCTACTTGTGTCCATATTTCAGGTTTATCAGGCTTTTGGAGCCAATTAGACGCGATTTGGAGCTTTAGATGGCAAGGCAGGACTGGATTCGGCTTCCTGCTGACCGCAAGTCACTTCCTGCGGCCAGCAGACGTCGGTTAGAGCATGTTCAACCATCCAAAGGGCGCCAGAAACTTCCAGAGCAGCAAAAACCGCCATTTCCCTTCGTCCTGCGGACCGCAACACCGTTCTTGCGGACCGCAGGGAGTTATGCCAGGCTGCTATTTAAAGGGACCAGCGCCCTGGACGGTTTCATCCACGTTTTGACTCATTTTCATTCTCACACCCCTTCGGTTCAGAGTGTCCAGAGGCAGAGAAGGAAGAGGTTTTGGCCGATTCATCGCCCGTCGAAGGAGATTCGAGAGAACACCTTCTCATGCGACGATCGTGTCAACCCCGACATCCTCTTCGGTTTCTTTACACAATGAATTATTCTTCTTTGTTTTGCTTTTCTGTTTGTGCGATGAGTGAGTAGATCTATATGTTCTTAGGGTTTGAATGATGATGATTGTGTGTCGACAGATTGACTGTATGTTTGGATTTATGTCGTTTTCATGATCACTTGAGATTTGCTTTTTAACGTGTTTGCATTCTGTTTGATTCGATTGATAAACCTGTAGGTTGTGGCTAGACCTAGTTGGTTAATGTAGTATCTTTTGACCAGATTTGATTGCTTGCACAGCCTTGGTTGATATTGTATCCGAAAGTACCCGTTAGGCGAAACTGCGGTTTGATTAACCTTAAACCGAACCATAGAACCATAGTGACATGATCGTAGTTTATATCGTATTCTATGGATTTTGATTCAGTTTAGAACTGTTATTAGGACCAACAGTGATAATTGTTGTAATTGTACCAGAACTGAATTGATAGGAATCGACGACATCGGTCGAAACACAACCAGAACCAAAACTGCTCTCGGTCCTTCTTCTTGCGGTCCGCAAGAGTCATCTTGCGGTCCGCAGTTAGTTACCAAGAGTGTAAGACAGTAGTTGTGGATCGCCTGATGGTTACAAGGACACTTGTGATCCGCAGACAGTTCTATAACTGCTAAATAACCACATCCTGCGGTCTGCAAGAGATATCTTGCGGAACGCAGGCAGTCAATCCGAGACCAATCTGATTCTGCCAACCCTGAGAACGCCTTTTAATTAATTGTCTTTCAGTTATTTACTTATTTTAGTCCTGTTTTACTTGTTTGTCAACCAACCCCTGTTAAAACCCCCCAACAATTCCCTCTTTAATCCAAATTCTCTTAGGGTTTAGAGGTAGAGTAAAGTAAAATCTGGTGTTAACTCAGTCACTGAGGATTCGACCCTCAAATACTCAACGAGATCGTACGCTTGCGATCAAGTCGTTTATAGAGGTTCAAAAGCCTATACCCGTTCGCGCGGTCAACCCGTGAGAGACATCCTGCGACCAGCAAACAGTGTTGGAACCCCTAACCATATTCTTGCGACCCGCAAGAGACATCTTGCGGGGCGGCAAGCTTTCAGTCTATACTGCAATCTGATTCCGAAGACCCTAAGAACACGTTTTTATTAATTGTTTTAAGAGTTTTAGTTTCTCTAGTTCTTTTGATTACAAACTTCAACAAAACCCCCCCACTTTTATACCAAAAACAACAAAAACAGTCTTTCAGGATTTAGGATTGAATTTAGAGTATTGCTTAGATTTAATTTCCGTCCCTGTGGACTCGACCCCGACTATACTGCACTAGATCGTACGCTTGCGATCGAAGGCATATTTTAGGGTATTAAAAGCCTATATACCATCTGAGTGGCCAGTCACCCCATCCATTTCTAACCCACGTGCTTCCACAATCACTCAATACAACTCTCACAACTCCAGCCAAGCAGCGGCCCACGCGATTTTGCACTCGATTCTCGCCTCTCCTCCCTCTCCACGCAACCCTCATCTCCTCCTCTCGAATTTCACCTCTCCGCCATCCTCTAAACCTTCTCTCCTTTTCTCCCCAAAGTGATTGATGCACCGCATTCATATCTGCATTTTACCAGACCTGCACCTTGTTTTTGCCCTAAAATTCCTAAGTTCATATGCATTTAGGTGTTAGTATGTTTAGATTCTAGTTACTTCTTTGCATTTGTCCAAATTTCAGGTAAATTGGACTTTTGGAGCCATTTGGACGTGATTTGGCACTGGAACGCACTGTCTGCTGGCAGCAGACAAGGCCCTGCGGGCCGCAGGACGGTGCGGAGCAGATTCTGTTTTAGCCGCCCTAGGCTATTTAAACTCTTTCCTTGGGACGTTTTTGGCATCTTACCATCTCTCTCTCAAAACTAGCCACCAAACCCGAGTGCTACAGTACCCGAGTGCTACAGTATTAGTACTACAGTACCGTGCCGCTGCCATCTCTCCTCATATATCTTACATCTTCTTTCTTCACCCTCTTTCACCCTAGCCGCCATAAGAGAAGAGGAGGAGACTTTGTGCATCGATTTCGAGGAGGATTTCGCGAGGATTCATTGGAGGAGTTGAAGACGGAGTTGATTCCTATTCTTCTTTGGTTCTTTTGTTTCATGGACTCTCTTTCTTCTTTGTTTTCTTTATTTTCTCTCACCATGAGTGAGTAGTTTTCTAGTTTTTAGGGTTGATGACTATGTTCATGTCTATGGATTGATTGTACTATGTTTTGATTCATGATATTTTCATGATTTCTTGTGCTTTATCTATTATGTGTTCTTGACTTGACTTGTTCGTCCGGTAAACCTACGGATTAGGCCAAATTCGGGGTGGTTATCAATATCGTTTGACCAAGAATTGTTATTTTCACTATTTGGGTTGATTGCTTGCTTTCCAAGAAATACCTAAAGGTTGAATTGCGGTTTCGACGAGAGTCGAACCGGACCCTCGAACAAAAGTAACTTGAACGTAGGTTTAGGAATAAATCTATGAATTTCTGTTGAACTAGATTGTTAGAAGGACCAAAATACGACAGTTGAGGAACTTGTACTAAATCTGATTTGACAGGAATTGATAACATGAGTCGAGACACGAATCAGAATAGAATTTGTTTTCTGTCAGTTGTCTGCAGACCCGCAGACAGTTGTAGAAAGTGCAAGACAGAGTTTTCGACACTGGTTGTGAACGCAGGAGACATTCTGTGGTCAACAGTCAATGTCGACATCTCTAATCAACCTCCTACGACCCGCAGAGACATCTTGCGGGGCCGCAGACAGTCAATCTAGAAATTGAACTGAGTCTGAAAACCCTAGCAACGCCTTTTTATTGTCTGTTTTAGAATCTTTACTTACTGTTGGCTTTATTTACCTGTTATATTGATCTTTGACCAGACTTCGACAACCCCCCTCCCCCCCCCCAACTTGTTTACTGCTTATTTGTTTTATTTCTTTAGGACTTGAATTGCATTTAGAGTCTAGTTTAGAGTGAATCCCGTCCTTGTGGTTCGACCCCGACTGTACTACACGAGATCGTGCACTTGCGATCGAGTGTTTACTTAGGGTAATTAAAAGCCTATACGTTTTAGGACATCAGTGATATTATCACTTCTCCGTCGCTCCTCCCCTTCTCTCCTTTCCCCTGACATCTTCATTTCTTCCTTCATTCTCGTCTTCTCCCCTTCTCATTTTTCTCCCACAGTGACACTCGGGTTTTAAAAATAACCATCTGGTTTTGATATATAAACCCCCTAAATATGAAATATAATCATCTAACTTCAAAATATAAATATTTGGTTTTGAGATAAACATCTAGTTTTGAATATAAACATCTAATTTGAAACATAACCACCTCATTTTGAAATATAAACACCCAGATTTGAGATATAACCATCTGACTTTAAAATATAACACTTCGCTTTGTGATACATACGAACACCTGACTTTAAAATATATATACCTAGTTTTGAAATATAATCACCTTAAGCACATGACTTTGAGATAAACACCTTGTTTTGAAATATAAACACCCGGATTTTGAGATATAAGTACTTGGTTTTGAAATATAAACATCTGGATTTGAGATATAATTATATGACTTTGATATATAATCATATGACTTTAAAATATAATCACATGAATTTGAAATATAAACATGATATAAACACCTAACTTTAAGATATAACCACCTGGCTTTGATAACCTAGGAGATAAAACATGTAGCTTTGAAATATAATTACCTGGAGTTACAATATAAACACTCGACTTTGAAATATAAACACCTATATTGACATGCGAGAGTGCATTGCGCTGCACATGATGAGGAGTGACGTAAGTTCAGTGGGTGACACGCTTTGGAGTTTGACCGGTTAATGCGTTTTGACAGGTGGCATGCCCGGGGGGGGGACAAATAGGAAGGATTTTTGTTGGGGAACTAATAGTCTAACCCTAATTAAGTTTCACTGATGAGAGAGCAGAGAAAATTAATGGGAGTTGAAATTAAAAGCGTTATGTACAATGTACTAACCTACACAACATAAATGCCTTGTGAACGATTATGTACAAAATCTTAATTACATCGGCTAGTTGTCTAATATCCATACAAGGGGGTCTGCATTTGCTGCCATAAAAAGGGTAAATTTTTTGGGAAGTCACTAAACTTTCTATATTATCTATATTTGGTCATTAAACTTTCAATTATCCGTTCTTAGTCACTGAACTTTGATAAGTATCCAAAATTGGTTACTCCGTTAACTTTTTCATCCAAACACCTAACTGAATGTGATGTGGTGCTTATGTGGCTTTCCTTTTGCAAAGTTGGCCTGCCAAAAACGATTTTAATCATCAATAAGATTATATACATTAAGTTGGAAGATAGTTAACAATTCTTCCACTACGCATGTTCCCATTAGTCAGAGCACGCCTAGAGCACGAGTAAATACTGGAGTGTAATTTCCACCAGGTGTAAAGTAAGCCCCTTCCTCATTGTTAATCACCAAGCAATACTAATCTAGATGATTGTACTGACAAGCAAATTTTTAACTGATTACCGTCCCCAATTTGTACTTTATACAATCTAACAGTCCAATTGTACAAAAAAGAATCCACATAAGCGTCATGTTACATTCCGTTAGGTGTTTGGATGGAAAAAGTTAACAGAGTGACCAATTTCGGATACTTATCAAAGTTTAGTGACTAGAAACGGATAATTAAAAGTTTAGTAACCAAATATAGATAACGTAGGAAGTTTAGTGACCTCTCAAAAAATTTAGCCGCCATAAAAATGATGGAGGGTGCTGCCATAGTTTACAATGGCCCTTGGATTTGATTTAAACTGCTATTGTTCTAGCAAACAGGGTTTTTTTTTTAACAAGAAGCGTACCCGCACGCTACTGCGGGCAATTTTAATTTTCATTCAAGCTAAATAGGGTGAAAGAACAAAAGAGAAGAAATGAGTTTGTGACTTTAGTAGTCAATGCTTTAAATAGAGGGGAATACAATACGAAATGGATGCAATGTGAGCCTTTCATTATTTGATAGATGAAGATTAAGATAAGAGTTAGACTATGACTATTAATGGAGAGTCCGATTCTTAGCTTATTTTTAAAGGAGTATAGATAAGTCATGGCTAGACATATCAATAGAATTTTTTTCTATATCGGAGGATACTTTGGAGATGGTCCTCTAATAGAATTTTTCTGTTCAATCACTATATCAATGGTTGGTATTTGGAGGAATGTATAATACAGATTATGACACCATATGGAATACCAATTTGCCCATTAATTTTTCTTTGGTTAGTTAAAAGAAATAAAGTTTTAACCAAGTTTAATCTATCTAAAGGGGTGGAAAGGAGACACTACATGTTAACTTTGCAATGAGGTAGAAACTACTGATCACCTTTTTGTAAATTGCCCGTTTATTCAAGTTATTTGGCAATGGATAGCATCTTTTAATAACTTTAGTTTTGTAGGTAATACAATTTTAGATTTATGGTCTATAGATGATAAAAAGTTCCTCTCAAAGATAAATTAGTCTTAGAAACTGCGAGAGGAGCTGTTCTTTGGACCATTTGGCTTGAGAGGAACAAAATTTGTTTTAACACTTTAACTGGTAATTAAGAGTTATACAAATTGAGAAATCATTGTTATCCCTCTTATCTATTATACCCCTTATTTGCACCTCACTATTATTTTTCCTTTCTCTATATTTTCTTCGTCTTTCCTCTATTGATTTGTTTCCACCACCACACCACCTCCGCTCTCCTCCAGCCACACCTCTGCCCTTCGGCCCCACCTGCGCCCCCTCTGGCCGCATGTCTATCCCACAATTATTCTTTCTTTCTTCCTCTTTCTTTTATCGTTCCACTATTGGGTCTATCTGACCACCACATGACCAACACCATCCACATCTACACTTCCGCCATCTCCGGTCGCACATCTGCCATCTCCGGTCGCACATCTGCCATCTCCGGTCGTACCTCTATCACCATCTCCGATCGCAACTTCATTGCCCAGCATCTTCGAAACATATTTAGTTATTTGTATAAACAATGTTAGTTGTTAGTATAAACACTTTTGTGCGTTAGTATAACCACTTTTACTGCTATTATCTATATCTATACTATTATAAAAAGCACGTAAAAAATGGACCCGTCCATTTGATCACGGTTTGTATCAAATGGAGAAAAATTTCTCCTGTCAGTACTCGAATAGCTACTGCTTTGAAATCATACGCTTTCACGATTGAACCGATAATGCTTCAGCTTATACTTATGTTAAAGCCTGTGCACATACAAAAGAGCATTAATTTATTCTTCAGATATTGAAAATACAATTTATGGGAAATTCAGCGGTACTTGGGATCTTTTGATTTTCAGTGGACCAAACATTATTAATTTTATACAAAGCTTACATGATAAAAAGGAGGGAGGGATCCATTAACAATGCTTATTTTGACAATGGAGCTTTTTAAAAATTTATAAAAATTCATAAAAAATATTAAAAATGAAAAATGGTTCACAAATGTATTATTTAACTTATAGATTGATAGTGTTTCAAATTTCAATTAATTTGAACATCGTTTAATGACTTATCAAATTTTCGTACACTTTTCAACGGTTATTATTTGGCGGATCTTTAAAGAGCTAACAAATGTCGCTTAAATTGAATATAATCGGAAACATAATCAATCTATAAGTTAAGAAATACTTCCTTAAAAAAACTTTTCTATTTTAAGATTTTTATAATTTTTTATATTTTTTAAAAAGTGATATTGTCAAGATAATCATTGTCAATGAATCCCTCCTCCATGATAAATTATATTATATATATTTATTGTATAGATTAATTGTTACTAATTAATGTTTGATGGTGATGGTAAAATTAAGGATGACATATCATGTGAGTAAAAATTTGTAAATGCAAAAGATATATTGTACATCATCGTTTATTAAAATTTTTAGTACATAAATATGGGCATATGAAATAATATATACCAACATTATCTATATACAACGGTTAACGTTTAAAAACAAATTGGCTTTGAAGATACAAAAATGTTGCTTAGAAACTCTGAAGGTCATTAAAATTTTTTTGTTACAAATAGTAATAAGTTCCTATTAACTACGTTCATTAGGATTTAAATAAAAATAGAAAACCATTGCAATGCCTTTTTACAAACAATTCCAATTAGAAGTATTGAATTGCTGAAAAGCACTCCCACATGACATTCCTGGACCCACACGCAATATGATCCCTAGCGTTGTTCCATGCACACATCTCAAAGTTTCAAATCTTAGTGGCTTTACTAAATCGGATGGTCAAAAAGTGAGTAGACAATCAAATTGTGCACTCGCGGGTGTACCCACCCCGCTCCCTTTCCCATTTGCTCTCCTCTTTGTACGGAAAAGCACCTCCAGGAGGTGGTAAAATCTGATCTGACTCGAAAAACCCGTCCGATTCGAACCCGACCCGACTCGAAAAACCCGCCCACCCAACCCGACCTGAAATATGTCGGCATACGTCAACCCGATACCCGACCCGACCTGAACCCGACTCGACATGACAATCATACCACCTCTCGGCTCCCTTTCCCTCCGATCCCCGGATTCCGCCACCCCCTTGGTCGTCCTCTCAATCTTAATTTCAAACTCGACCCCGCTCAGAATGGTATCCGCAATGTTACCTATTCATTTTTTGTGCTTTGACGCTTCAGGTGCTCCAGTCAGTCAAGCATGTTCCTCCTCTCATAGTGCATTGGATATAATATATCTTCACCGACGAGTACACAATTGACAGTAAACCGGTTTGCTACCAAATCGTTTTGCCAGGGGGTTTATAAATGCATCCAATTAAAAAATCTATCTCTATTCAAACCTAAAATTTTATTCCCGTCTATTAAGCAACTTTTATAAGTTTGTAGATTTAAATAATTGTAAGCAGTTGGCTATGACACAGGTGGCAGAAGGTGGGGTGAGTTGGAGGCGATCAGGCACAAAAATGATCCCTGACAATGCACCTTTCCTTGATCTCTTCTCTCTGAAGTATACTCATTACCCTATGAAAGCTCAAAGGGTAATGAGTATACTCCAAAGAGGCAGTAATATGAACTACTTGAATAGACACTACTTTGGATTGTTGTCTTGCTAAGTACTATGATATGAACTTTTTTGGATCATTATATTGTTAGCTTGAATAAAAATTGAAATTTCTCCGCCGCGATGCGCGGGTACGCTTCTAGTATGGAAAATATAACATTATATTGGAGTGTGGTTAAGGAGTTTTTTTAAGGGGTGCAGTTATCAACTCCCTTACAAATTAGACACATTGTTAATTTCTGGTGCTCACATAATAGTAAGGTTAGCAAGTAAAAATTATCCCTTGTACTCCCTCAAGATATTGAGGAATTACCTTTTCAGGTCCAGTCAGAAAGGAGAACATAAGAGCCAATCTTGTTAGAGAGGGTTTAGGAGGATATGTTGAATATTGCAGGGGCTTACAAGGAAACATTGGTGCAGGATGGCAATATGAAGGAAATTCGAATGTCTGGAGAAGAGGTGCTAAATGAAGCCATCTCCTTTAGTTTTTCTAATGATGATGTTTTTTTAGATGTTTCTTTATGATCTTACTTGTTGGTTTGTCTAGGGTTGAGAAGAGAGTTGATTGTTTTTAGTATGATTGTCAAGTCTGAAGAGTGATCTAATTAGATGGTTCTTTAGTAAGTCATAGTTATAATTAGTCTATTCTGCGTCTTTTCTGCAGGTTTATACCAGTGTTTTAGTATATCCTGGATTCTACACAGTTTAGTAAAAAACTCAATAGTTCAGTTTCAATAAAACTGGTGGATTCATCCACTATTTCTCAAAAAAAAAAAAAAAAAAAAAAGTGATGGCTTGACATTAAATAATACCTCGATAACTGCACGGATCTAATTAACATTAATTAATGAGGTATCCAGGGACCAGGTGATAGTTATTGCCTTATTGGTACGTACGTATATAGGAGCTCGAGCGATGCACAATTTGTTGACTTGGTGCCGTTTACTTGGAGACCAGTATTAATGATGGCGCGATGCATACAGTCAATATATAGTAATTAATTAATGATGATGGGTCAGAGTCAATTAATTAATGAATTAATGATGGGTCAGAGTCAATATATATTTTTTTCTAAAAAAAATACTTCCTCCGTCCACAATTAAATGAATTTATACCCTTTACAACTTGTCCACAATTAAATGAATTTATACCCTTTTTTGAATCTACTTTCTTCCTCAAAAAAAAAAAATATATATATTACGAAATTTCCAAAATGCCCCTCGTCTCTTTCCAAGAATGTTCACTTTTCTACTAATTGAGGGCATAAAAGTAATTTCACTCTTCCAGTATTTCCTTTGACTTTTGCTACAAATTCATTCTTTTGTGGACAGAGGAAGTAGTAATTAATTAATAATGGGTCAGAGTCAATCAGTCAAACAGGGGGCCGGATTGTCGGAGTCAAAAGACAGACATATATATAAAAAAATTATCAAGTATTGTTGAGAACTCGAACACATAGTCATAATAAAAGACGACAGAAGGGAGGGATGAAGAGATGAATAAGAAAATAGCCAAGTTTCATGTAATTAATAAAGCAATAATTATGGAATTTACGAAAAATATTGAACTGTTCAATTAATTTTAAGACCTTAATGGTTTTTTTTTATAATTCTATATCTAACTCCATATGTAATTTGAGGAGGGATTCAATAACTATGGTCATTGATATCCATAGTAGTCATTTTAATAACATATACAAAATAAAAAAATAAATGATAAAGTATTAATATCATTTCGATAGTAATTAAGTGAAGAGAAAACATTATAAAATTTCAACCATTGATTTATGTTAATCTTGATGCACATTTAAATAAAATCAAAATGATATAATTTTTAGAGTACACATATCTAACACCAACTATTAATAGTTTTGTTTATTAAGATTTTGAAATGTAGTTATTCAAAATTTAGTTTCATAATCACTGACCGGTCACCAAAAACATGATTATTTGATTCCTCTTCATGTAAGTTAGGGAGCCAAAAAGACTTTTACAAGTGCATGAAAATCATAGGGGGGGCCAAATAAATTTTTTTTACAAAAATACACTGACAAATTAAATGTCAGTACGTAATTTGGGAAATCATGGGGGGTCTTAGCACCCCCAGTCCCCCCCTTCTCTCTGCCCCTGCAGCTAGAGGTGGCAATTTTTGACCCGACCCGAAAAACCCGTCCGACCCGAAACCCAACCCGACCCGAGTTTCAGGGGAAGTCAAACTGACCCGAACCTGAACCGACCCGACCGAACCCGACCCGACCCATGTTCCAGGGAAAGTGAGACTGACCTGAACCTGTCCCGATCCGACCCGAACCCAACCCGATCCGAACCCGACCCGACCTGAACCCGACCCGACCCGACCTGAACCAGACCCGACCCGTGTTTCAGGGGAAGTTAGGTTGACCCGAACCCGACCCGACCCGACATTTTCCATTTGGTCAAACTGACCCGACCCGACCCGACCCGAACCCGAACCCGACCCGACATTCTGCCATCTCTACCTGCAGCCAATTAAACTGAAAGTTTTCGCTGGGGACAGCGAGGGGAACGTTGGGATTATAATATTTTTCCTAGCAATGGTGATAAAATCTAATCCGACCCGAATAACCCGTCTGACCTATTTGGATCTCAACCCAAACCGAACCCGAACGGTCCGAATTGAGATGATCGAGAAATCTAGGGACCCGAATCTAAAGATTTGAAACCCGAGATGATCTGGAAATCTGGTAACTCGAACCTGAATGACCTGAAACCCGAGATGAACTGGAAATCTAGTGACCCGAATCAGACTCAAATGACACGATATCAAATGACATAAGACCTGATCCAACTAGTACTGAATTGATTAGTTAAAATATTTCATTTGATACATGGTTAGTTAAATTACATAACCAAACTTTCTCGTCAACATTTTTCGTATAATATTGTTTTGTTTGAATGAAACTTTATAAAAAATATAAGTTGTCAACGACGATTTCTTTAGAAAAAGAGAATAAGATTTTGATCTGATGACTCGGCCTGACCATGATCCAATCTTAACCTGAATAACACAATCGAGACCCGAACAATCCGAGACCTAGCATGACCTAAACATTGCCAAACCTGATACCCTATCTGAAATGACCCGATACCCGAATATACGTCGGCAACCATCAACCAGCTGATACTCGACACGAGACACACAAAAAAAAAAAAAAAAAAAAAAAAAACAATGGCAGCTGTCAACCCATTGCTCAACCTGACCCGACTCGACTCCAAATGGTTTGAGACTCGAAAAAATGTCAGGTCAACCTAAAATCCGACCTGAAATGACCTGTGACATGAAAAAATACATTCACTGTTCAACCAAAAACCCGACCCTACCTAACCTAAGTACCCAACCCAGCCCAACCCACCCGTGACCCGACATTTCTATTTTGATCAAACCACCTGACCCAAATCCAAACCAGACCCGCCACCCGATTTGGCATCTCTAATAGTTATAACGTGATTGACCTACATGTGATTGAATAGGAATCATCCTTGTATTTATTTACGTTAATTCTTCGTTTTGATAAAACAAACCGACCGAGTGCGGCACTTACATAAAGAAGTGAGCTGCATCCACATCTGAAATAATCCATTCCGATTTTTTTCTTTTGTTTTTTTTTTTTTTTTTTTTGACTAAGTGAATATATTCATCACCACCTCCCTTTCTTTATGGAAGGTAATCCATTCCGATTTAGAATACCTCCCACACGAAAGCGCATTCACAGAATGGTTCGATGAGTTTAGCTTTGAGTTGCTTATATATAAATTATTTTTTTGGAACATCAAAGACCTGTAGGCAAAAAAAAAAAAAAAAAAAATTATTCTCGATTTAATCCAAATGACATAAAATATGAACCAACATTCTACAATAATTATCTAATCAATTTCGTTCCGATAAACTACACATAGAGGCAAAATTTGAAGATGCGAATAATTTATTTCTGAAGTTATTGTCTTGGTTGTGATGAACTCATCTTCTTTGGCAATGATTAAGAAACTTGTTAAGCATTCCACAAACCTTCAATTTTTAAAGCATCATTTGAGTTTGTTGAAGTCAGAGTAGGATCCATTTTCGAGTGACTCATAATAACACCCTCTTAAATGAAGAACAAAAGGCCCTTCTTTGAAAAAAAAATTAAGGGTGACAAAAAGACAGAATAAAACGAAAAAAAAAGGTGATGAACAAACAAAGCTTAAAGGTAAAAAAGAACTAATCTTTGGTCTAACGGCTAAAGACAATGCTCTCTGTGTGGGAGGTTGCGGATTTGAAACCCGGATGAGTGTCTTTTATAGACATTTAAATTTGAGTAGCTTAACCTCTCATCTTTATTTCAAAAAAAAAAGTTCAAAGGTAAACAACAGAGAAGAAGTAGAGTAAAAGAGGAGTGGTGGGGGAGAGAGGCGGTGCCTTTCCCTTCTGAAGAATTTACAAGTAGAGGAGGCTAGAGTTTCAAAGGCAGCTATATGGGTTGAATTCAGTGAAGGCACTAAATACAGCGTCAATTCTTAATTCCATTATCGTATATATTATTTTCCCAGTTGGGCTCTATAAGTTATATATATTTGACTCGTAACTATATAAGCAATGAATTTCAAAATTAAAGGGGTGCTAGAGCCCACTTTCAATAGCTTTAAGCTCCTCCCCTGCGTATATATATCCCGGGCTCCCGGCCATTGTTGCAGCATTGGTTGTTTCTCATGGTCAGTGAGTAGTCGATCGCTGAGAAGATACAACCTGCAGATATGTACGTAATTCTTTCTTTTGTTCATTTTTTCTTCGTTGTATTATTGTATACTTTCTAGTTAATTTCTATGCTCCTTTTTCCTTCTTATAATAGATAGGATTGAAATAATTCGTCATCCAAGTTATTCTGTTCATCTTTCATCAGTTAAGATTTTAACGAAAACTTCTTGAAAATTAAAATGGATCGAGTTCGTTTAAGGTGGGTTTTGTGAAATGTTGGCGTTCAGTGCTGGGTTAATTACTATATAACTGAATTCTAAAAAAAACTACTATATAACTAATTGATAATATCAAATTGACAGGGACGATACCCCCTACTTTTTTTGTCCATAATGTTTCGATCTGAACCGTTAATTGAACTAAAAGAATCAAATTTGTTTAAGAAAAGCCCTCTAAAATTTAAATATTGTCGACATGGTCTATTTATTTTGATCAGATGGCTCATATTAGAGTAGTGTTGTGGTGAAACCTGTACGGGTCAACCGTTTTGTGTTTGTCTGCCCCATTGTTTGTCGGAATCCGCCTGTGCACTCAACCTGTATCCATCCATGCTTTTGTGATTGACATATTTGAGACAGCTTTAGGTCACCCTCCAAAATATGTCGACTATAAACGCCTTACTGTATTAGTATGAACACCTTACTGTGCAGGTATAAACACCATTTGGTCGCACACAATTTTATCCACCATAACGCGATGATGCAATATATTTAATGGTAAGTTAAGTACACTTGATTAAGTTGTTAGAATCTAGATCTTAAGAGTGGAATCTTGGAGTACACTTGTGGGGGATTAGAGAAGGGGATAGATAGATTTCCTCCAATAAATAATAAAAAATAAAAAAACACAAACATGAAGTTTTTAATTACAAGTGTTAAAGAATAAACATCAAATCCGGAGGCAATATTTTTTTTATTATTAAATTTTATCCCACCAAAAGCGGTTTTTATAAGTTAAATGGTGTGTTCAGAATATCTTCATAAGATTTTGAGCTTTATTGTAAATTTAATTTTGTTCGAAAATATTTCAGAGTAGCCATTACTTGTTGACTAATCGGGGGGATCAAAGACACAAAATGGATCAAGGTGTTCCAGAATTAGTAGAAGAGATGCCTAATCCAATTAACGGTGCTGGTGCTGATGAGGAGGCACTTGCACCCGAAGCACAAACATATCGTCAAATGTGGGTTGATGATATAAATGAGCAACTAATGAAATGTACAGTGTGTCGCAATGCAACTAAACTACGGCGAGCATCAACTGCTCATGAAAACAACAGTAAAATAATTGAGCCATCAATATTTTGTACCGGCGTACCTCCAAAAAAGTTTTATGTTGGGTACCTCCTTCGGGATGGCTGGGAGTTGGCTACTGGTAGCCACCGGTACATGTGGGAATATGTCGCATTCATGACTAATTGGCTTGGTCTGGATGTAAACCGGTGGCTTGAGCTAATGCAAGAGAAGGAAGGGGAAGTTCGTGATTACTATGAGGAGCAATTTCAACTAGACCTTGTTAAGGAAAGCAAACTCTTCCTAGAATCTTTGCTTATCAGTAGCTGCTTCCTATGTTTTTCAATTATTTTGTTCCATAATGTTAAAGAGGGAACAGAGATTTTGAAAGGGACCGGAAAGAAGAACAATAGTGAATCTTCCTCAGAAAAAGAGAGTAGCACTACTGAACCAGCAGATCCCTGCAGATATGAACAATTTTATAGTTTGTATCGAGTAATAATGAAAGATCAGATGGAGACCAAACTTGACATGTTGAACCTCGAAAACCAGATTCCATGGTTTGCTGTGGAGGCAGTATTTACAAATTCCAAATTAAGCGACCTTACAACTGGTTCCGGTTCCACCACCATGGACCTAGCGATATTATGCTTTGACAACCTCTATCCGCAACCTGACCAATTAAAGCTTGATAACGATAGTACCTCCGACTATCCCTCGGGTGGCTTCAAGCACCTACTACACATCTTTTATTGGACCCGAACACCATACGATAGGCGCAACATGAAATTAAAATTTGCTTATATACCATTTGCTGGTTTTAATATCCCTAATGCAACAGAGTTGTTAGAATCAGCAACGGTCTTGAAGAAGTCTTATAGGGTATGTTCTGCGGACTACCATAGCCAGATTATATCAGGAGGTTTGCATATAACACCCTTGCACATATATCCGTACACCCATGAAATATATAAGGATCTTCTGTATTTTGAGCAGAAGTATTCCGAGTGTCGGCTTGATTTCACAGTCCATTTTGCATTTTTTAAGAGCTTGATACAAACCAAAGCAGATGTGACAATACTGGAAAAGAGTGGTATCCTGAAAAACACTGTGGCAGAGGACACAAATGTTTTGCGCTTTGTAGATAACTAGCATTTGACCCGTGCATGCACGGGACAACATTTGAACGTCCCTCTAAGTATTCCGTTTAGGCTCATCATATTATCATAATTAATAACATAGTTCGGTATAAAATAATTGTGACCTAATTACTTTATATTAGTTTGGGTAATTAAGTTTTACCAGAAAAATACCACGATTAAATGAAAAGAAACTTACAGTAATCCAGACCAGAATCTTTTGTCCATGCAAATATCACTTGTGTCGTATTTAAATGTGCCTACATAAACAGTCAGAATTTAATTTCTCATACAAAAATACTGCTGCCAGTTTGATTACAAATTAAACAATTAGATTAATCATTTATGTAACTATATATGTTGGGAAGTAAGAGGTGATAACAAACTTCTATTATTCATTAGGATTAAATTTTTCCGACCATATAAAATAAAATACAGAAGCATTTCTTGCGGAAAAGAAAAAAAAGAATATATAGCCTCAAATATGCTAGCAGATCACCCTTGCCTTCGGAATTAAAGTTTAGTATCAACAATATAGAGTGATCTATAAAATTCAGTGTCAAGTGTCAACAGACATCAACCAATATGCGTTGAAGTTCTGATAATTAAAAGACCCTTTAAAAACCTAGCTTAACCCATCTGATACCAGAAAATTCTTAATCATTTACTATAGTTCAAACGGTACATGTTCATGATTAATATCTTTAGTTTTTATAGATTGCGAGAAAGAAAACTGGAAGATGGCAATTAGAGAAATTGTTAATTGTAGGCCTGAGTTTGCTTGACAGTTGACACTTGACAGTACTTGACACACAGTATCCAACTGCGTGCAAGTTCTGCAGAAGCAAAGCATAAAAAATGAAAAAGGAAAATTTACTACAACTTAATTCCTAAAACTGAAAGAAAGAGAGAGATGGAAAAGAGAGAGAGGAAGGAAGGGAATTAAAAGAAAAAGGAAAAAGGAAAATTTAATGCAACTTAAAAGAAAGAGGAAGGAAGGAACCTTGGGGTATATAAAAATGAAGAGAGATGGAAGAGAGAGAGATAGAGGTCCTGTTGCATGCAGTAGAAGGCACCACTTGAGACATCATATGAATGGCATAGTGGGTAATAGAGAAACTGAGAAAAGCATAATAGAAAGGCAGCGTAAAAGTGAGGATGAATTGTCGGATTGACTGGTAGCATAGACCGATAGACGTGGTGAAAAGATGTCTTCAGCAATTTACTGATGAAAGGATGCATAGAGCGTAGTAAATATAAATTGAAAAGGGTATATCGCTGATGTTTGATGATGACGTGGCTGTTTGAGGAGGATGCTTACTCTTCCGCTTTTATCTAAAGAAAGAGATACGGGGAGGCTTTTAGAGAACAAGCTCAATGCCTGCATACCCTTAAGCCTCATTTGCTTGATGGATAAGGTGACAAAGCATCATAGAAGAAGATTTGGTAAAGAGTATGCCAAATTCAAGAGGCTGTTTTTCCCTAGTCGATGGGTACTTGTCTCAATCCTAGCCGGCATCACCTTGGCCGTCCTTACAATTATACAAACAGTTTACACTGTACTCGGCTATTACAAGGCTTGAGCATACTCGGCACTCGCTGGATACAAGCTCGTTTGAGTTGTGTTGTGTTGTTCATCAATTATTATTTTTATCATTTATGTTGAGTTCCTAAATTGGATTGTAGCTTTTTTTTTTTTTTTTGTCATTTAGCTGAATCACCATGATCAGCTTTTTTTTTTTTTTCGTGTTCTTTTCTTGTGTGTGTTTTTTTTCCCTTTGTTTCACTATTATATCCTTGGTTTGCCTACCCCCAACTTATTTGAGAGCTAGGACTTGAGGCTTTGTGCTGTTGTTTGTTGCATTAGAATTAATCTTGGTGTTTGCTATCTGTCAGAGATGCTGCTGTTGGGACTTAAATTATGCTTTACAGAAAATGGCTTGAGATAGTGATGAATTGCATAGGCTTCATGGTAATTATTAGGAGATACATTACAAAAATAATTGCATGCACTGAATTTGTTCTCTAGTCGACTACTCGACTCAAACATTTGTAAAGATATTCGATAAGATTGCTATAAGACAAAGCAGAACTGGAAATAATAAATATAATTCTAACAAACAAGATGCAACAAGTAGTTGTTATATATAGTTATAGAGTCAAGATACAGTGCACCACATTTTTTTGGAGAAAAAAGTGAAACTTGTGTGAACCATTGGATTGATAAAGGATATTTAGGGAAAAGGAAAATAAATGGATTGACTCCAAGCTGGCAACGTTCTTCTTGATTGCGCATAGTTCTGTACTATATGGTTTAAATTAAATATCCATTCAATGCTCTTAACTATCTCTTTATGCTTTAATAACTTTTTCAATCTCCTCTCCATTTCTTTTTTTATTTTTTTATCCATTTCCTACCACTTAAATTCGTCCTCTATCTTCAAAATTAGATTTTTTTTTTATTTATGATATTATCTAGCACATGGTTTACTTTAACATTTAAGGTATCAATTTTTTTTTGTCAAATTATTAAAATGATCATCTTTAGAAAATTATACATTTAATCAAGTTATATTAATTGAAATAATGCAAAAATTACAACTATCTACAAATGAGAAAAATTAATATATCGCAAAATATGTAATATGTAAAGAAAAATTTGTGTTATTCAATTTTGCATGTTGATTCGTAAAATTAATAATAAATCAAATATAAAAATTATATTAGATACAAAATCTTCAAATAAGTTTGTATTTTCTAATAATTTACTTAGTAATTTAAAACATTTCAATTTAACACATTTAACTAAAAACTAAAACAATTCCACTATATAAAACATAACGATTGTACTCAATAAATTTTTCATATAAAAATATTGGGAATACAAAAAAGAATTCATTTTTAGAGTTTTTACTAAGTATTTATTTTGAAATTTTGATTAGAGTTCATAAATAATAATAAAATATTGATATTTGTATATGCTATCTTTAAGAATACAAAACAAATACTTAGAAAACTCTAAAGAGTTCTTGGGTATAAAGTGTGATATACTTAGAAAACTCTAAAGAGTTCTTGGGCATAAATCATGATTTTAGATCCGGTAACATATATTATATGAGCATTAGTGTTTTGGGTTGGAATGCTAAAGTTAGCCTCAAACTCTTTTATCTATATAATATGATTGATATAACAATTTTACATTATTTTCATTTTATATGCATAATAATTATTGGGATAAAATTCTTATTTTAGTATATGACATGTATAGTTAAACTTTCTAGGATAATTATGAACAACTAAAATAAATTAAAAAATTTCATGATTGCACCTTAAAAAAAGTATCAAATAACTTTCAAATTTTGATTTATATTTCCTCAATAAGTTCTTTGTATATATATCTTATAGGATACAAAAATTTTCCATTTTTAAGAATTTTTTAGTATTTGTTTGAGATTTTTTAAAAATAACACATAAAACATTAATTATTTTATTTATTTTATTAATATTGTAC
Organism: Cyperus esculentus; assembly: GCA_030179965.1. Lineage (NCBI taxonomy): Eukaryota > Viridiplantae > Streptophyta > Magnoliopsida > Poales > Cyperaceae > Cyperus > Cyperus esculentus. The sequence continues at coordinate 2,041,046 of JASGLE010000035.1, read as the reverse complement.
AGTCACTTCTAAAAAATCTCAAAAAAGTACTTAAAAGTTTTTAAATATGGAATTTTTTTTATCCCATAAAATATCGATATGAAGAATTTAATGAGCCATATAATCAAAATTTGGAAGTAATTTGGTCTATTTTTTGTGGTGTGCTCATGGTAGTTTTCTAACTTTAATTAATAGTTTTCAATAATTAAGAAGTTTATAACATAAATTCAACTTGTAATTATCCAGGATTTACGTTAGCCACTATAAGGTGTATATGAAATATGATAAGATTTGGTAATTTGTATTGGATGGAGAAAATCATAATTTATAGACCTCAATTAAGCGAACACTAAATTGGTCTAACTTTCCATCACAATTACATTTTTATTAATGCAATGAAAATCCATAAGTATTGAGTAATCAATCTATTAACATAACAATTTTCATCTAGCAAGCATAAGAATATAAGATAGATAATTCAATTGAAGACTACAGTTTACAAAATTAAACCTCCAGCTGAAATATTTTGTTTTTCATTTAAATATTTTTGTGGTAAAGAAGTCATACTATGTCCATTAACTGTTCTAATGTTCAACCTTACATTATTGAAATTTAAACATATGACAAAGATTGGCAGGCATTTTACTTTTACTTTTATATTTAGAGTAAATCTACGGTGTTCTTAAAATCATGGAGGCCTTTCGTGATTTGAAGTTCATAAACATATTAAATCATATCCAAATTTTGATTTGTATGGTATAATAAATTCTTTATATCAAAATTTTGTTGCAACAAAAAATTGTTTTGAAGATTCTAAAGTATTTACTATAGGTTTTTTAAAAGTTAAATATGAAACATTGATTATTTTATCTATATTGTCACTTTTAACATATAAATGAACAGTTGAATGAACAGAATGTTGCTTGGCTAATCCATAGCATAATCCACTAAAAAGAATAGCTAGGTACATCATTTTAACTAGAAATTAATGTGTATTTCAAATTCCAAAACCAGGTTTTCAAAGTTATAATTAAACTAATATAGCAGGAGAGAAACTTTTAATTTCAATAAAAATGGAAAAAGGGATTTCCTTTCAAAAAATATAAATAAAGGTAGAGGAAAAGTATTAAATAAATCATTAGTTATATACTTATTTTAAATGATATGTGAAGACGTACAATAATCTGTTATTATAATCTGAATTTTTGTTGGACAACAATTTGACTTTTCCTTTCAAACAACGTATTGCTTCTTATGGAAATTTTATATTAATCAAGACAGGCTCCCTCAAAATATTTTGCCCTCCATTTCGTTTATGTGTGCTAATTCTTAAATTAAATGATGAACTGGACATCAAGGCTCATCGTTTCTTCTTTAATTACTGCTTCCCATTTGCTCCTCGAAACTCCGATCAGGTGTTAGTTGTTACCATTTATGGTCCTTAATTTTAGGCTTTTAGCATCCTCCAGCTAATTACAACGACAAATGGCACAACAGAATTACAGAAATAGCCCTCATTCCCTTAAGCATTAATATTCTCAATTGAATCTTAACCATCCGATTACAATAATTTGGGCCGTTCATTATTTTTTTGGTGCACTGTATCTTGACTCATAATTATATACCTATTCTCCATCGATCAATAACTTGGAAGTTTAAATCATTCATTGCGGCCTGAAAGAATGCAAAGAAAAGATAACATAAAATCTTCTAAAATTGTAAACTGAAAAGTGAAAACTAATATTATGAATAAAACTTGCCGTAAAACAAAAAAGGGGATAACTTGCCTTGCGATTGGAGGAGATCAATGCAGTGCTTTTATTATAACCTCCTTGTCTTTCACATACCTCTCACGCAAGGTCCTGGACAGAAGTCACCATTTTGATAACAAAACATAACAGTAAGAGATTATATATAAATAGAAAGTTTGAAATTTGAATGGAAATTGAAGTAAAATGAGAAAAAAAAATGATAAATGTTGGACTCTTTTATTGGAGTCACATGACAAGAGGCGGGAAAGAGGACTGAAGACATCAGTAGGCGAGGTGAAGCTGCGGAATATATAATGCCATCACCACCCAATTAAACAAGGGATGAGAGACAGGACATCTGAAGTAGATGGCCATAGTGACTGGGTTCTTGTGATATAGGCGCTGCAACAGTGCTAGAAGGCAGTGATTGATCAGAGTGAAATCTTCAAACACAGCTTCCAGGAAGAGGGATCAGTTTGTTACGAGCCACGATTTCGGAATAGGTTGGAGACAGCTTGAAACTGATTCCAAGGAGTCATCAAAGGAGAAGACCAATGCGTCACGTGGGGAAGAGAGAATCTGAGCAAAAGGAGGAATCCGATAGAGGAATCGGCATGAGGAAGAAACTGAGCAAAAGGCGGTGATACTGATGCATAATTAAGGGTGCAATTAAGGGTTCCTTAAAAATATTTGTAAAATTAATAGTAAATAAACCAGAAACATATTTGTATGTGAATGGTAAAGTGAAGTATAATGAATTAGAAATAACAATTTGCAGTCACGAACAAAAGATCGATTTTTTAATCATTTAATGTACATAATTTAGGGGACAAAAGAATGAGTCATTCCAAACTTAATTTACAGAATAACGAGTTTAACAAGAAAAAAGTTTCATTCAGTCACCTACTACAAGACCCGGTCTGTACTTTAGGCTTTCATCAAATCTAAAAGAACAAATTAGCCTGAAAATTCAAGTCTATTGATCTAATGAATTACGTACCACAGTAATTCTGAGCACATTGAATCCCGATTCAGCAAATACTTCAACCACATTGACATGCATATCAGGTGGTCATACATTTCAATTACATATCCACATATCCACGGATTTTTATCCGCTGCCATAATTGTGATGACATGTGATGCCATTGTACCTATGACAGTGGGACCCATTAGAAAAAAAAAAAACCTATTTGTTAAAATCACAACCGTTTAAATCAAATCCAAATCCAATGGCTGTAGTAAAGGTATGGCAGCACCCTGCCATCATTTTTATGGCAACAGATACAGACCCACATATCCACATATCTGATCTCTGGGTCTTTATATCACAACCGTTTTCGCATTTCTTTTATGTGCCAGAGCGCCCAACAGCTTGCCAGAAAATTACTGACCTCCTTCGGTTTGCCTTCCAAAGATCGCGCAACGTACTCCCAAAGTTGAAATTGCAAAATAACGTCCTAAATGAAGATGCTGGGGCGTGATATGACAACCTGCGCATGCATAACCCAAATTTATTTAGCAGTGCCTCAACCAACCATCTGCCACAAAAATAATCCCCATATTTTACACTCCGCAACTAAAAAGTGTATGTAAATCTAATATTTGTCAACTTCTATTGTTAGTTCAGGAAGCAATTGAACCATATTACATAAGCTAGCTGGCCATAATATTAGTTTTGGAACTGAAGTATTCAACTAAATGGCTGCAAAAATAACAATTCACGATCTCTCGGCAAATTTGCAAGCAAAGACTCGCCCATGCATGATGACGATGTGGGCGTAGGCCACTATGGAAAAAGTGCCAATCCGGCAAAAACTCCATGTTAACTGCGTCCATATATTTTTATACTTCTGTCAGCAAAAACATGTACGAAACCATATTTCAGAGAGTACAAGGCAAAAAGATTTTGCTTCACAGTATCAGGGTCCTGATGGCAAACTCGCAGATGCAATCGAAGGGAGGGGAGGGGAGTACATATGAGCTTGATGGGGAGGTTGGCGAAGTGCACCACTCGGCGACCCAAGCGGCCTCCCATGGTGATCAGATTAGCTAGGGTTTTAGAGCAGACGAGAGTGAGAGAAATGTCCGATCACGGTGGACAAGAAAATTTTACTGTTATGAAAGAATCCATCGAGTAAGCAAAAGATGAACTTTCGGGCTGATCTTACATAGAGTGTGCATGTGAAGCTCCACTCACACTATCAGGGAATTGATTCACCGTGATATTGGGCTGTTATTCAGTTATTGGTTATTTTTTTTGGGAAGCGCTATCTGCACTAAAATTTTAATTTGCTCCCCACACCAAATTTAATTTTTCAAAATAATTATTCTCCTTCGAATTAGGTGATCTAATTGCATCAAAATATGCTATTAAAAAGATAATGGTATTTCAAAATTATTACAACAATTTTTAATTTAACTGAAACTCGGGAAGAAATATAATAATTAAAAAAATTTTAAGTTTAGTGTGCGAAGAAAATTTTTTGGTGTAGATAGCGCTCCTTTTTTCGTTCTTGGATTAGATAATTGATTCCGGTCTGACTTCCTACTTAAATTAGGCCCATCTTCCTCGTTTATAATCCAACAACTATATAGAATCCGTTTGATGCTGCTAGTTCGTCTGGCAAGGAGAAATTCGAACTCTTCAAGTAAAGATACTTCGCAAATTGAGAGGTTCTTGATCTTACTGATTTATAAAGTTCAATTAACGGCCAGTTCTCATGCAAATAAAAATTTAGATGATGGCGTTCCGGGACAAAGAAATCGTGAGGACAAAACAAGCTCAATGTGTTAAGTGTAATGCTACAATTAGGTTTTTATTATATGGAGTTTTTATTGGCTGTCAAGTAAAATGTGTTGAGTTGAATATTTAGGAGGTTAAGGTGAATATTTAGGTTTAGTTGAATTGGTCAAATATCATGGTATCCCCGACGGTATCCCTAGTGGCATCCGAATATCTGGACTGTTCTTAGATAGCTAGATCACGATTGAAATAGTACGTGATCCCAATTCTGTTGTTCCTCTTTTTGTTTCCTCATTAATTAATTACGTCTTTCAGTTTAGATTTCAATTAACTTCTTGAAAAAATAATATCGATCGAGTATGTTGAAGGTGCCTGCCAAGTGGGTTATAAGGTAATGCCCCATGACCTCCTAATCTTTTCACTTTTGACAAAGTGCCCCCCAATCTTTTATTTGTGACAAAGTGCTCCCAAACTCATTAATCCATGACAAATTGCCCCCCAATTGATAATCCCATCCATAATTGTCAAATTTGAATTAAAAAGACTAGACTACCTTTGAACATTATATTTAAAATAGAACAATAATTTAATTTTATATGATTTTTTTACAGAAAATTGAATTACATAACTAAAATTAATCTAAATGTTTTACAAGTGTAATCTGATTATACAAAAATATTATTATGCAAATTATTAAAAAATGTTCTGTAATAAGTTCTATTAAACATTATTACCGTATTAAATGTCTTTCTTGGACGTAATTTATAGAACTAGACTTTCTAATGAAAGTACATTTTTTTAATAATATTAATTATGAAATGAAAATTTTGTGTCTGAAATATTTCAGTTGTCATGGATTAATAATTTTTTTGTTATTAATTATAGAATGAACTTTTGTGTCTGAATTTATGTTGTTATGGAATAAATATTTGAAGAAAATAATTTGAGTGATACAAACTTCAAGTATGGATACGTTAAAATTAAAAAAAAATTAAATATATTTGTTAGTTATATTTTAGTGATTAAATAATTGATGTGCACAATTTTTTTTAAAAAAAATCAAATATATTCAAATTCAATAGGTATTATTTCAATAAATGCACGACAAACTTGTGAAGAGTAGTATGGTCTTTTCCAATCCAAAATTGATAATTACGAATGTAATTACCATTTGGGGGCAATTTGTCATGGATTTATAAGTTTGGGGGCACTTTGTCACGAATAGAAGATTGGGGGCACTTTGTCAAAAGTGAAAAGATTAGGGGGTCATGAAGCATCAAGGGTGGAGCATTTAGGGTTTAGAGTTTAGAATATACCCCCAATCTTTTTGCATCAAGGTAAACAATCTCAAAGTGTAATAGGCACAAAGGTTAAGGACTCAAATACAAAACTACCTAGAAATACAAATCATGCTTATAGGTATAGGTATAACAATAGAAACCGGACCAAGCCTAAGCCAAACCATGGTTATAGTCAAAATTGGTCAAATAAGGTATATTTTAGGGGACCTGATGGTTAGTTCTATGAACTTAAAGGTAAAAATGTTCAAGATGGTGCTCAATTTAATGAGCAACCACCTAGTGTTGTTTCCCAACATTCACAATGTAACACCAAATATCAAAATTCTAAGAAAGTGCAACCCAAGAGTCAAGCTCAAGAAACTAGAAATCAATTTTCTTCTCATTTTATCAAATCAAATGCAAATGCACCATCAAGAGCATTTTGCAATTATTGTTGCAATAATGGTCATATCTCACTTGAGTGTAGCTTGAGGAACTCAAGTAACATGACAAATGTTGATTGGATTCCAAAAACCAAGGTATAGTCTAAATATGCATATAACCCCGAGACTTAAATTGCAATATATTTAGGGGGAGTATGTAGTTTTTATATGCATAAATGAACCAAAATTTTAATTGCCATATTATTAAGTTATTGTTGGCTTGCATAAATTGAGGGGGAGCAAAACCCCGTAGTACTTGAATTGCCATATACTTTTATAAATAAATTGATATGCATGAATTGAGGGGGAGCAAATTTTCTAGGGCCCTTTTGTCAATTTTACAAAGTTGGGGAGAATAATTCCATGATTGAATTGCTAAAAGTTTATAATTTACCCATCATGCATGTGATTTTACAAAATAGACAAAGGGGGGAGATAGTTGAACTATGTTTTCACAATTTCTAAGTTTGCCTATTTTGCAAAATCACTTAATTGTGATTTTAACATGTCTTGTGAGATTGTCAATGTAGGGAATATAGGTTGCAAGATTACAGAGTCAAGACATAGTTCATGATTAGTTAGAATGAAAATTTGGTGAAAGAATCAATCTATTTGAGTCAAAACAAACAAAACCAGACTTTGGTCTCTGAAGCGTTGAATGCTTCAATGAAGCGTTCTAACACTTTAGAAGATAAGAAAAAAATCACTTAAATCACAAAAACCAGCCAAAAGAACAGAGAGAACCGTTGTGCTACGCTTCAATGAAGCGTTGAACGCTTCATAAAGAGTCCAACGCTTTAATGCAATGTTGCGTGTGTATGCCAACGCTACAGACAGATTTTACCCACGCAAATGAAGCGTTGAACGCTTCAACGAAGCGTCCCAACACTTCAGTGTACAAAATTGTAAACCTAGCCGTTTTTGGACTGTTATAAATAGGTTCCCTTCTTGGCTCTCAAAAAAAGCTGGCTCCATACTTTCAAAACCCTAGAGCCGTCATTAGGGAAGAAAAATAAGCCAAATCCTTTGACTCAAAAGTGATTGATTCTCAAGCCAAACAAGAGAGAATTAGCTCTCACCCCTTAGATCTAGTTCTTGATCCATTGGATCTCTTTTATCTCTCACCCATTGTGGTGATTTGTCACCCGTGTGTGGTGGTTTTCTTCACCCGTGTGTGGTCTTCTTTTACTCATTCTTCTTTTCTAGTCTCCATCTCTTTGTGTGTAAGGAGACTAAAGTATTGTAAGAACTTGGTGTCTAGTTAATCGGCGTGACCCGCTTGGTGGTGGTCACGAGTTCTAGAGAGTAGGCTTTGCTAGCCGAACTTCGTTAAATTGCGGGAGTTTCTTTCCCTTCTCTATTACTTTTAATTACTTAATTATTGTTTGAGTAGATCTTGTTTCTTGGTGTGTGCCTAAAACAATTAGAATTACAAAGTTTGTCCAAACGGTCTTTGAATTGCGAAATTTAGTATTCTCTTGGTCTTGGACAAACATGACCCGCTTGGTGGTGATCACGAGTCCCGGAGAGTAGGCTTTGCTAGCCGAACTCCGTTAAATTGCGAGAGTCTTTCTTTCTCTTCTCTACTTACTTTTAATTGCTTAATTATTGTTTGAGTAGATCTTATTTCTTGGTGTGTGCCTAAAACAATTTGAATTGCAAAGTTGTCCAAACGGTCTTTGAATTGCGAAATTTAGTATTCTCTTGGTCTTGGACAAACAACAGATACTTCCTAACCCAACATACCCGACTGACTGACACAACCCAATAACCGAATCCAAACCTATCATGCAGTCATACCACATCAACCCTACCATGCAACCATGCATTAGACCCAAACCAAGGCATACCAGACAACAAAATAACATAATATGCATCAGCACGTATCCTGTACCTGACCATTCCTGAGATCCAAATATCCGCGTACATGCTTGTACGTAAACCATAGCGCTAGCTAGCCTCCTGCCAGCATCTCGTATCAGGTATATAATCTGTCCAACCTCAAACCAGGCATATCCAAACCATGCATACTCAGACTAGGCATAGCCAAAACCAAGCATACACTACTACAAATTTGATCTTTTACAGTGGTTATATATACAATTTTACAGCTGTTACTGAACCGATGTAAATGGCAACGCTGCAAATTAAAAAAGTAACCGATGTAAAATTGATTGCTAAAAAGTTGTTCCTGATGACATACTGCAGCACTTATTGAAAACTAACAGCTGTAAAAACTTACAATTTTGCAGCACTTTTTCTTAATAAACCATTGCAAAATAGCTTAATTTACAGTGCTTTTACAGATGACCGTTGCAAATAAAATACCTTTATAGTTTTTTTATTCAATTCTACATCGCTTCTCATAAAAAAAAACCGCTGCAATTTTTGTTTTCAGGAATTATCGCATTGCCGATTTCCAGTGAGCATATATTTGTGGATTGGTAATACATATTTCATAAATTTCACCAAATCAATATTAAACACGAAATAAGAAATAATAAACAGAAAATAATATATATACAATTTTAATGCACGTCGATACATATAGTATATTACCCCAAATAAATCAGATGGCCTAATTATTACATTATCACAAAATAAAAAAAAATGTGGCTTAAAAGATAATAAAAACTGTTTTATGATGAAGTCCACAGCCAATTTTCTTGCTTCCTCGATCTTCTCCAATGGGCATTCTACATGAAGAGGCTCCAATGACTGAAAAATAAAATTCATTATACATTCCTCTTAGTTTCATACAATAGCAAAATTTGGTTTAAGGCTCGGTGCCAACTAACAAGTCAAGCAAAGCATTAATATGATATCAAGAATGAAGCACAGCAGCAACATCTCAGCAAGAATCGCACTAAAAAAAGTAAAATAGAGGAACAATAGTCAATCTAAGTTGGGTATGATTAATCAAATCGAGTAAGCAACCAGTTTTACCAAACAATGACCAACAGAGTCACTTAAATTAAAATTCATAACCATACAACAACGATTCAACAAGTAAACAACCAAAGCCCTCCAAGAACAAAGCATCACAGCAAAGACTCAAACCAAATTGAACAAGGCACAAACAGGCCTCAACCAAGAAACAATGGTTCATCGACTTACTGAAAAATAGCACAACGATGCGGGTTTTAGTGATTGAGGCGACGCGATTTGACAACACGAGTTCGTGCAGGAAGGGGCAGATCGATGCTCTCGATTGTGCCTACGGTGGTTTTGGTAGCAGAGCGATGACCTTAGTAGCGGCGCGAACGGCAACAGAGTGACGGTCTTGGCAACAAAGCAGCGGCCTAGGCAGTGGAGCAGCGGCTGTGGCAGCGGAGCGGCGGTGTTGGCCTCTATCTACCTCTCTTCAGATCTACTTCTCTTCATCCCTCCTATGGCGGCTGTTAAATGAGAGACAGTGAGAGAGCAGATAAGTCATCGCAACTAAAAACCCTAAATAAACAAATCTGCAACGGTTGTTATGGACAAACGTTGTAGATAACCACCTAAAAAATCTGTTAGATTTTACAACGTTTTTTAACAAAAAAAACAATGCAAATGAGTTCCATTTAGCAATGGTTTTTTGGGAATGAGTGCTGCAGAAAAATCTGCAACCCTTTTTATTTAATAACCGATGCAACACGTTTTCTTTTTTACAGCAGTTTTTTGGAACAAACCGCTGCAGAAAAATCTGCAACACTTTTTATTTAATAACCGATGCAACATGTATTCTTTTTTACAGCAGTTTTTTGGAACAAACCACTGCAGAACTTTTATTACAGATTTTTTATTTTCTTTGCAATCATTTTTTTGCTACAACTGTTGCAATGCGGTTTATTAGTATTAACGAAAATGCCACTGAATATTATTTGCAATGCTTATCAAAGATGACCGCTATAAAGTGGGTGTTGCAAAAACTCAATTCTGTAGTAGTGATATCCAACCCATGCATATCCAAACCAGACATATTCAGACTAGGTATATCCAAGCACTAGACATATCCAAGCCAGACATAACCAAACCATGTTTACTTAAACTAGACATATCCAACCCATGTATACTCAAACCAGGCATACTTAGACTATGCATACTCAGACCAAACCCGACCCTCAACTATAACCAAGTTGATAACCATAAACACATGCATAACCATACTCAAATACCAAACATATAACATAAAACCAACATGACATGCTCATATCCCAACCCGACACCAGTATCACACATGCATCCCAAAATAATATTAAACCTGCACAGATAGCAACATCCAAGAAATCAAGACAATTCAGATCAACTGATCCATATCACAAGTCACAAGGAACTCAAACAGACAACTGGAATTAAATACAAGTTACAGAGAAGTCCGGTTACCTGATACAAACGATCCCGATTTACGAGACTGATTAGCGTCCTTAACTCGAATTCAGAAACCCGACTGCAATCTCGAACCGACATCCTGATACAGTGACGAAGCCAGGAGACAATTAATGGAGGGGAAAATTTTATGGTTACATTCATTTAATATATAAGTATATTCTATTATGAAACTTAATTTACATTTAAATGTAACATATTTTTTATTGTTTTGTATTGAAATGTATTCTTAACAATGACCATATGCATGCATAGTATAGTTAATTTTATACAATCTCATGTGGTTTATTATTTTTTTAATTATATATGGTCCAAATTGAATAAAATCAAAAGATTTAATATAAATTACCACTTATGAACATAAAATTTTAAACATAAAATTTGAAATTTGAAAGACCAAAAAATTATAAATGATGCATCTATAATGTTTGGGGTAGATCAAGGGGGGGTCATGTCCCCCCCAAACCCCCCTTGGCTCCGTGAATGTCCTGATACGAATACCACGCTATTAATATATTCATTGTATTCTCTCTCTCTCTCTACCCTCGGCTTCCCCTCTTTCATTTTCTTTCCTTTTTCTGTTTATTTGTTTTGGTTTTATCCGAACATAAAAGGTTGATATATATCTCAAGTTCTAACCGATCATCAAATTTCAACTAAGCTGCTGGTCGCCGCTTACCCATGCCACGCGCCACTTAAATGAGAGACCATCGTGTCTTTTGGTTTGTAAAAACTAATTTACATATTAGACCCTAAAGTTATCCAATATCATGAATAAGTCCAAAACAAATTATAAAGAAGCCCTTTACGTTGTTAACAATTTTACAAGTTAGACCCCAAGTTTACTCCAAATTATGAAGTAGTCCAATTTATTTATGAAAGTCCTTTTCCTTAATATTCCAAATATCATATATTTGGGATATTACAAATAATTTTTTAATTTGTTAATGAGACATAATGTTAAAATTATTGTATGAGCTAAAAATATCCTTGCAATTTTTATAGTGAAAGTTTATTTTTTTGAAGACATAATTATGGAAATAATTTTTACGGTAGAGCATATTATTTTTTATGGAAATGCTATGAAGATATAATTGAGGATACCATATAGTTTGACTTGATCAAACAAACTAATTATCCAACTAATGTACTAATTATTCAACTTAATATGCTAATTATTAAAACTAAAATTTACTTATAAGTTGAATAATTATATCAATACTTATTCAACTTAATATATATTGTAAGTAATATAGAAAATAACTAATTAATTAACTTAACGTGCTAAATATTCAAAACGTGTTAAACATTCAACTTCATATTAATTTATAATTATCATGTTAATTTGATACTAAATATTCAACATGCTAATTATAAATTGATAATAAGTTAAATATTTAGCATGTAAAGTTAACTAATCATTATTATGTTCAATAATTAGTTCCTTTGACCAAATCAAACTATATAGTATCCCCATATCTAGACCCTATTTTTTAATATTATAAGAAAATTGAAGTAAATTTTTGAAAATTTCTTGTATACAAGGGTTAAATGTGACAAACAATATTTTTTCGGGGGTAGGCAGCCGCTCACCCCTGACAAGTGACAATCGCTACCACCACCACACCTGGGTCTGTCCAGTCTCGATCGTTTGTAGTGACTACGAACAAAAACAATAAATATTTATTAAGGTTTATTCCACTAAAGCGGATTTTAGTAATTGTATTTTGTGGTTCATAATTTTGTAATGGTCCTCCCACAAATATGAAATTATTAGCTTTTGTCTAAATTTAATTCGGTTTAAAATTATTCCAGACAAACAATTACTTGTCGACTCGATTATGGAGGATAGAGGTAAAATACCAAAAACCGACGATGATGATCCATTACTTCGTGAGGAGTGGGCTGTCGATATGATAAGTCGGATAGATGGGATGGTTCCCAATCTAATAGAATCATTGAAAAAATCAACTAGTTCACACTCCGGCGATATAAAGCCCTCAATTTTTTGGATCGACGGCCGTCCACAAAAGTTTTGTATTGGGTATTACCTTTGTGATTCCGATGGCTGGTATATAGTTCCGAATGGCATGTTTACCTGGAGCAGGGGAACTTATTACGATGACAAACTGTGGAAATATGTTGTATTCATGATCAAATGGCTCGGTCTCAATGTAACTCTGTGCTTCAAGGACATAAAAGATCGTGAAAAAGAATTCCTGGCCTACTACGATGAGGAATACCAAAAACAACTTACCAAATACACCTCGGATAGCAAAGTATTCCAAGAATATCTGTTGGTTGCAGGTTGCATTCTATGCTTCGCACTTCTTTCACTCCAAAAGACTAAAGATCCTCGTGATGCTTTTAATGAAATTGATAGTGCTAGTACAGTGTACTATGAACTATCTAGAGATATACTGGAAGACCCGACACAGGCAAAACTTGACATATTAAACCCAATGAAACCAAATCCCATTCAACATTCTAAATACTATATTTAACAATTCACCCAATTTAATCAGGCTCTTTGGTAACAGTGGCATCATGGCTCTAGTAATGTCAGCCTTTGACGACCTCTACCCAAGAGAAGACAGCCGTTTGGAATTAAATGATCGTCGACATGTACTAGAAATTTTTTATACGAGCAGAGCTCATGTAAACATACCACAACCACAGGATATACCAAAACGAATTGAAGAGTTTTATATCCCTAATGCAACAGAGTTGTTAGGATCTGCAACTGTCTTTAAAAAGCTTGATGCTGTGTTCTGTGAGGTGAATTTCTCAAACAAACTAATATTAGCGGAAATGCAAATAACACCAATACACATATTTCCATACACCCGGGAATTATATACCCATCTTCTAAATTTTGAATGGAAGTGTTGGAGAACAGGGATGAATAATCTTCCAATCACAGGCTTTCTTGCAATTATGAAAAATTTATTACGAACCACAGAAGATGTGAAACTCCTGCAGAAAAAAGGAATCATAAAAAAGTAAAAAACACACTACAAGGTGAAGAGGATGTTTTGACTCTTGTGCAAGATATATGGAAACGATTTGGTCAAGAGGGAATAGTCGGCGTACCCGCTGAGTTCCCTGTCGTATCAGATAAAAAGGCATTGTGAGAGTCGTGTTACTTTAGCATACACTGGGTTTAAGAGACAGTACTGCCCCAGTCGATTGGTAGCTATCTCAATCTTTGCAGCCCTTGTCCTGTTCGGGCTTACTATTGCTCAGACAATATACACTGCGCTCGGCTATTACAAAACTTGAAGAGGCATGCACCCGGTAACAAGCTCGAGAGGGTTGTGTACTTGCATGTGTTGTTCATTTTATTATTTCTGTCATTTCTATATGTTGAAGGGTGCTGATACACTGCCCCCCAACCGGCTGCCCCCAAAATGCCCCGAAAAAAAAATAAAAAAACAGATTTCAAAACGTTCTAAATGAACTTTGGGTACAAATGGGCAGTTTCAGAAACGTTCTAAATGAGTTTTGGTAACAGATGGGCAGTTTACAAAACGTTCTAAATGAATTTGAGGACAGATGGAAAGTTTACAAAACGTTCTAAACGTTCTAAAAGACAAAAATACAGTTTACAAAAAAACAGTTTACTCTCTCCCCCTCTCTCTCTCTCCCCCTCTCTCACTCCCGCCCTCTCCCTCCCTCTCCCTCTCTCCCTCTCTCTGCCAGCGCATCAAGAGTGGAGGGGGCAGAGGGGGGGGAGTAACATCTTTATCCATATGTTGAATTGCTTGAGTCGGATCGTATCTATTTTACTAGCTGAATAATCACCATCTAATTTTTTTTTTTTTTAGTAATGACATTATGTTGGAATGCTATGTACTCTCAATGTTTGTAGGATCATGATGTTGTGATGTTGATTTGTTTTATACTTTTTATTATGGACCACCTTTAATCTCGTTTATTAGAGATTATCTTAATTTTTCTGTTTAGTAATTTCGTTTTGAATAGAAGTGATATCCCAACCGCCGATGCCAATTTCATATAAGAATGAAATTAACTAGCTTGAATACATAACTAAACTTTTTTTTTTGGGAGTTGGGGGTTGTTCCTTGTAAAAGGAAATAACAATATGCATGCAGTCCAGAAAAAAAAAAGGGAAAAAAAAAACAGCTTCTAATGTACATAATTTAGGAACAAGAAGGAACAAATCGTCCCAAAAGGTCCTCATAATGCTTCTGTAGTCTGTACTAATAGGCTTTCTTAAAGTTCAAAAATTTATCTACCTGAACTCCAAGTCTGTCCTATGGAAGCATAGTAATTCTGAACACATTGAAATCCCCATTCAGCAAATATTTCAATTAGATCCACATATCAGAATTGCATCTCAAAGCCAATATATCGGGCATTAATATTTCTAGCACATCCACAGATCTGAAAGTCATCTTTGGGTCAATATGATCAGGTGGTGTAAATAATTAATTCTGTAATTATTTTTGCATTTATTTCACGTGCCAGATCGAGCACCCAACTGCCTCAACAGCTTGCTAGAAAATTACCGATTTCCTTCTATTTTCCTTTCTTACGATCGTTCCTATGTACTCCCAATGTTGAAATTTCAAAATGGCACAGATTCAAACGCTGTGCAACTAACGTCTATCGTGCAATCAATCCCCAGATTCAAGTTCAACACTCTCCAACTAAAAAGTGTAGGCAAATTTAACTTCTTTCAGTCCCTGTTAGTTCAGGAAGCAATTAAACTATTTTACAAAGCGCGTCCGATTCCGCTGTTATCCTAACCGAGGATAACAGGGTCCTGCTTTTCCGCTCGGCATCGTCGGATCACACCGATCGAACTGTTCAGATTAAGTACAAAAGTTCGGTTTTTAAAGTTAAAAAGAGTTTTGCCGAACAGATCTCATCCGTCCATTTTCATCCGACAGTGCCGAGCCGAAAAGCAGAACCCTGTTATCTACGGTTAGGATAACAGCGGAATCGGACGCTTACAAAGCTAGCCCTAATATTAGTTTTGGAACTGAAGTATTTAAATAAATGGCCAAAAAATTGATATTCACAATCTCTTGGCAAATTTGCAAGCAGAGACTTGACCGTGATGTATTGATGTGGGAGCAGGCCACCATAGGAAATATCAAATTATTTATTTTCAGCATATAGGATGAAGGGGCAATTCACAAGCCAATGAACCGCCCGGACTAAAAAGTGTCGACTTGGCATTAACTTCTTATTACCTCTGGTCCCTATATATTCCCTTTCACCATGTTTGGTTAGGGAATAAAGTTAAAGAGATATAACTTACTATGTCAACTTATGACACCATAAAATATTTTTGTTTGGTTGAGTAAGTAGAGGAATAAGAAGAACATACATTATTTTATTGTTATATTAACTGTAGTATTGTTTTTGTTATTATTTTATTAATAATAATATTAGTATTATAATTAATAATATTATTAGTTTTTAATGTTGATAACATTATTTTAATTATATAATATTATTAATTTTATTGCTATTATTATTTTAACAATACTATTATTATTATCAAAATTGTTCCTATAACTATGACGATAAAAAATATTTATTGATATTATTAATTTTTTATTAAAATATGATATTTTTATTGTTAATTTTGTTATTAGTGTCGTTATCATTATTATTTTATTGGTATGTTAATTATATGTTATTATTTTATTTTGAAATTATATTATTATTATATTGATATTTACTTTTATTATTATTTTATTTTATTTTATATTTTTACTATTATAATTGATATTATTACTTATTAAATTATTATTACAATATTAAATATTTTTTTTGTCATTATATAATATTATTTTTATTAAAAAAATAATAATATTAAATTATTACTATTAACATTATTATATTATTTTATTATCATTAATATTATTAAAGTAGGTGATAATATTAATTACAAATATCTTCGGCCGCACCTCCGCCTTCTCCAGTCACACCTCCACCACCATCTCTGATCACACCTCCGCTGCTCCACCTCTTCGATACACATTTAGTTATTTGTATAAACAATATTATTAATTAGTATAAACACTTTTGCGTGTTATTATTACTTTTTCTGTTATCATTTGGGAAATGTAAAATTATATTGGAGTGCGGTTAAGGGGGTTTTTCAAGGGGTGCAGTTATCATGAAATCATACTAAACCATCATGAAATTTTGATTTATGGTTCTTATTAAATTCATTATATAAAAATCTCCTAGGATACAAAAATTTTCCATTTTTTTTAGTTTTTTAAGTATTTATTTTGGATTTTTTAAAGATGTCATAGTTTTATACATTATTTTATTATTATTTTGAGGTCATCCCTAAAAAAAAAAAAAAAAAAATCCAAAACATATACTTAAATAACTCAAAAAATAGAAATTTTTGTATCTTAGGAGATTTTGATATAAAAAATTAAATTAAAACTATAAATCAAATTTTCGAGATGGTTAAGCATGATTTCGGTGTTAGGAGTACAGGCGGCATCCGTGCTGCTAGGGGTAGGGTAGATTTACTCTATATATACATCTAAATTCTAAATTGGAGAGTAATGCCTAGCGTCCATAGAATATTTGTCCATAGCGTCCATAGGTTACAAAATTAGATCTATTTGTTGTAAAATTGGATGTATTTGTTACATTCTGAGTGTGTCTATGAACATATGGATGCCTTCCCAATGGAACGCAAGATGTTTCTCTAAATTCAACGAACCCGGATGACTTTTGGTTTGGGACAGGAAAGGGCCGCACATTTAGAAGCTAGAGACAGGATATAGAGCTATGTCTCAACTCCCTTCATTAATTAAAGAACAAAGAGAGGAAGTTTACAGTTAGACGTTGCACAGTTATGACATAATTGATCCGTCTTTATTGTATGCACATGTTTGTCATTACGACAGCACAGATCCACCAAGCGCGGTACATATATGTTATATTAAAGAAAAATGTTATAGAAACGATTAAAGTCCATAACGATTGTATTAGAATTTAGAAGTACTATAAAATTTACTCATATATTATATGTTATAAATTGATGTTTCGCTTTATTTTTTCTTCAAAATATGAACCATGATTCAATTTACGATGTTGTCAATTGAATATACAAAAGACTCTTAATTTAATATTTATCTTTTTGATATATTCGACCTTTTTGTAAATTTGAACATCATAGTAATTATTAATATTTTTCATTTGTTATAGTATGGCATCAATTGTACTAGAACTATTGCGGACCCAAACGGTGGGGAATGCGAATTCTAAGGAATTACTCAATGATACTTATTTTGACAATCTTGTCGAAACAACTTTTAACAAATTTGGAAAGTTTTTAAAATATTTTTGAAATGGAAAAAAATATAGATGCATTGTAGATTAATTATATTTTCAATTACATTCGGTTTAGTTGTCGTTTAAGAGTCCATACAGACGGTTATTATTTTTAAAACCGTTGGCAGTTTACAATATTTTTTTATGAGCTATATATCTGAAACAATTTTTTTTCCCTACTTGTATTCTTATTCAGTGCATAAGCAAAAATCATCTTTGCACATATAATTTCGTGTTATATAAATACAATAGCAAAGAAAATAACTTGTTTAATTTAAAGTACATTGAATTTCGTGACGGTGCTAAATAACGCTTCCGTTTTTAATTCCAGTGTATTATTTTTCCCCAGTTGAGATCTACAATTTATATATAGAGGAGGGATCCTTGACAATCATGACAATGGGACACTCAATAAATTTGAAAAATACATTTAAAAAATCTTAAAAATAGGAAAAAAGTTTATATACGTGTTGTTAAACTTATAGATTGATTATATTCTTAACAACATTCAATTTAAGTGTTGTCTAATAATCTATCAAAATATCTTTAAATTATGACCGTTAAAAAGAGTACAAAATTTTGATAAGCCATCAAACAATACCTAAATTGATTGAAATTTAAAACATTGTCAATCCATATACTAAATAGAGAAAATGTCTATATCCCCGTTCCCTCGTCCCCGCTAAAATCCCCCAGCCTTCTAAATCCCACGATCCATGATCCTGAATCTTCTTAATTCAAATAACACGAGAGGAGTCGATCGATTATTTCTTCCTTCCCGACTCCTTCCTCTGAAACCAAAAAGGGAAAACAAACAAAGTCATGAGTTCCGCGTCAATTCCCACTCCATCTCAAACGAAGAGGAATCTGACCAACGGTGGGGACGATGCGGCGATGGAACTCGTGGAAGAGCTCCTCCGGGCGACACAGGAAGGCGTCCTCCTCAACCTCTGCGTCAATTCCCACTCCATTCAAACGATTCTCACTTCGCACCTCTCGACTCCGATCTTATGCGCCGATTAGATGCGCTCAAATACAAACCCTCGGCTCCTCCTCCTCCGTCGTCGTCGTCCAACTCTCAAGTCGACGATTTGGAATCAAGATTTGTGAAACACTTTTTACGTTTATCTAAGCACTTTTCAAATCTATATAAACACTTTTCAATTGTACATAAACATTTTTTAGGTTTATGTAAGCACTTTTCAAATGTATATAAAAACTTTTTAGGTTTATGTAAGCACTTTTCAAAGCTATATAAACACTTTTCAAAGAGATATAAACACTTTTTAGGCTTATGTAAGCACTTTCAAAGGTATATAAACACTTTTCAAATCTATATAAATACATTTCAATCGTACATAAATACTTTTTATGTTTATATAAGCACTTTTCAAATCTATATAAACACTTTTCAATAGTACATAAACACTTTTTAAGTTTATGTAAGCACTTTTCAAAGGTATATAAACACTTCTCAATAAGTTTATATAAGCACTTTTTAGTTTGAGATACTATTAGTCACTTCCTAGTAAAGAATACATCCATAAGCTTTTTTCCATGATTGTCAAAAAAGGTATTCTCAAGGAGCTCTTCTTCAATGGGGACTAGAGCTTTCCAAATATAAAAAGGACAAAAGAGTAATTATAGGTATTACCGGTTATCATTTCGTTCAAACACCGCACACTAATTATATTTTGTAATATGCTCTCCAGTTCTCATAGCTATCCTTTTCTCCATTCCATTTACTGCCGAAAAGGTAAGAAGATAAAAATGATGACCTTCTCTCACCATCATTAAGGAAACAAACGAGAAATCAGGAATTTCTTCTGCCGTTGCTCTATTAGCAAATGCAGAATTTTATTAAATGCGGATATTTGTATATTATAAGAACCATCATTATTACATAATCGTTATGAGAATATAAATTATAGTCTCATAATTAGAGGTGGCAATTTGTCGGATCGAGTCGGGTTCGGGTTCGGGTTCGAGTCAGGTCGCGTCGCGTCAGTTTGATCAAAATGGAAATGTCGGGTCACGAGTCGAGTCGGGTATTAGGTTGAAGGCTACCGAAAATTTTTTTGGGTCTCCGGTCATATCGCATCGGGTTGATGACTGCTGGTGTATTTTCGGGTCGGGTTCGGATCACTAGATTTCCGGATCATCTCGGGTTTCGGATCGTTGGGGTTCGGGGTCGGGTCAGGTTCGGGTCACCATATTTTCAGATCATCTTGGGTTTCGGGTCGTTGGGGTTGGGGGTCGGGTCGGGTTGGATTGGATTATGCCACCTCTACTCATAATGCAATTTTATGTGATTTGCTTTTGCATTCAGATATGCTAGTTAGTTCAATTGTTCATGCTTCTCTTATTTTAAACTAGCGTGGTACCCGCACATTGTAGCGGTTTATATTTTGAGGGTATGATGGATATTTAGCTACAAACAAAAAATGATGGGTATTTTTTTTTTGAAAAAAAAAAGTGACTTTTTATTCACCTCCTTCCATTTCTTTTTGGAAGGAAAAAAAGGATGGGTATTTAGTACATAATAAGTCTTATTGACATTATATTATACTAAAAAATTTAGAACATAATTCACAAATATTATCAAAAAGATATTTTTTTCTAAAAATGTGGTGCCCAGTCCTATAGTCATCATTATATTTACTTTTTAACATAATAAATTCCTAGCATACATTTGATTAAAATATGACAGGTACTTTTTGGTAAATTGTGGATATTAAATAAGAATAATTGAATGAAATTTGAAACACAATCAATATAGAAGTAAATTAAGAGCGAGACTACGGTATTATTAATAGTACAAAGTGGCATGTACTACGTCTCTATAATATCATTTTTAAAGTTCAATTAATCGATCCCAAAGTGCTCAATGTAATCTCTATATATAAATGTTATTGTAGACCAAATTTTATAATTTTGTTGTGTTTTTTTACTATTTTTTTAGATAATTTAAAAATAACTTAATATGAACATTATAGACCATTCATAAATGTGGTTTTTTGTATATATGAAAATATATAGTAAAAAAATTTAGAAAAATATAAATTTGGTCTAGAACTACATTAACATATGGAGATCACATTGAGCTGTTTGGATTGATCAATTGAACTTTAAAAATCATAATATGGGGCCGTAGTACAACCATTTTGTATTATTAATAGTATCGTAGCCTTACTCGTAAATTAATATGTTTGTAAGGGATTTTCTATTTTTAAGATTTTTATGAACATCATTTGATGCCTTACCAAAATTTTGTGCATTTTTTAACGTTTATTATTTAACATATATTTAAAGAACTATCAAATATCGCTTAAGTTGAATATAATTGGAAACAATCGATCTATAAGTTAAACAATACTTCCGTAAACCTTTTTTCATTTTTTAGATATTTAATGAATTTTTATAAATTTTTAAAAAATACTATTGTCAAGATAACCATTGTCAATGGATCCCTCCTCTATTTTAAAATATGTAATTTTTTATGTAAAAAATATGTTAAGAAATTTTAGAAATATAAAAATTCTGTCTAAAGATATATTTGTTTAAAGAGATTATATTAAGTGATTTAGCTATATAGATTACAAATTATTTTCAAACTTAATTAATATATAACCGATAAGTGAGGTTATTGTGCTTTTGTAAGAGATGTGATGTTGATACTTCGGCGAGCCGAGTTTTTACCGATTCTTGAGAGTAGGCGATTTTTGGATGAAAAGTTGGTAGAATCGGCCGAGTTATCCGAGTTATGGCCGAGTCGTGACCGAGTCATCCAAGTCACGACCGAGTCAAGGCCGAGTCTTGTGATAAATTTATTAATTAATTATTGTTTATATTAAAACTTAATTAAAAGTGAATATTGAGCATTAAAATGGTTATATTATATATAATGATTTCTACTTAAAAAAATATATAAATTTTGAATGGAAAGTAACAATTAAAAAAATGATTTTTAAAATATTTGGAATAGTTCATACTGATTGTGCACAGGCTATTTGTTTAGTTCAAATATTTGCATGAAATTAATTTAGTAGATTTTTTTTATTGTAGTATGTTTCTTTTACATTATTTTCTGACTGAATAATTTTTTTTACAGTTTTTTTTCTAATTTGTTTAATGAAAAATAAGCTTTTTTTCGAAACTCCGATTGAGTTTGCGTTTCGACTTTCGAGTCAACCGATTCTGAGTCCATAGCCTACTAGCCAAGTTCAAGTCCGAGTCCGAGTCCGATTCCGAGTTTGCGAGCCTTGTTTGAGAGGAGGAACTCCGTCTAGTGACCCGTCATACCCTTGAACAGCACCACCTTGCGCTTGATCCTGGCGATCGACGAGGGATTGACAGTTGTGCATCCCGCTGAGTCCTATCAGGCTTTCAAGAAGTGCTCGTTGGTTGGTGCTATTATTCAGTTCGAGCACTCATGTATTGGGTCGGATTTTGAGCATAAAAAGAAGAAGGTGGATGGGGGTTTAGATCTGGAGAGAAACAAAGGAGCCATGCATGACCACCGATCTGCAACAATTGCTAACCTTCTTTCTTTATTCAAGGAATTCTATATCAAGAAGAAATAGAAGGGGGACTGGAGGGGTGTCGTCCAACATCTCATGCACTTCTCAAAACGGACAAAATTACCCTTTTTTTAATTTTTTCAATAACCGGCTATGGCCTCTTGGTTACAGGCTAAAGCCTTTGGTGACCGGCTTATTATTCAATTTAAACCGTGTGATCAAAAAATTGGACGGTATGATTATTCTGGTCCTCATAGAAGAATAGCTCATTGTCAAGGGATCCCTCCTCTTATATATACACCATTGGGAGGCTTGGAGGTTGCTCTCTTCTCTTCTCATGGGCAGGGGCAGTGGGTAGTGGTGGGTCGTTCCTTGCAAATTTGCAATTGAGATCAGCAGATACAAATTGCAGGTATGTATGTACGGTGCACTTATTTCTTTTTGTTCTTGTCTGCTTTAATGTTTTCCTTTGTAAGTTTGTATGTAATTTTGCCTTTTTGTTGGATAGATCGATCACGATTGAAATAGTACGTCATCCCAATTCTGTTGTTTTCTCTAGCCTTTTGTTCCTCTATTAATTAATTACTTCTTTCAGTTTAGGTTTCAATTAACTTGTTGAAAAGTTAATATCGATCGAGTATGTTTAAGGTGGGTTAATTTGTCAACTGTGAGTGTTCAATCCTGGGTTAATTACTGCACTTGTTCGAACTTCGTTGCACGTAATTTAGTGCCTCTCCCAAATAGGCTATTGAGAGCTTCTAATCAACTAACAGAGTAACAGAAGAAATTAGATTTTCGGGGAAAGCTGTACGTATTAATTAAGTATACTATGGTAACCTCTAATTAATGGTTAGTTCGATCACTGAATTCTTATTTCCTTGGAACATATCAGTATATCATGAATCCATGGTTCATGTGGACAATTATACGAATTCAAAGTAAATACTACGATTTATGCTGTATTAGTAGGTCACTACCACAAAAAACAGCAATAATGACTGCTTTGCGCATCTACTTACGGTTATGCAAGCGTTATAGTATCAGAGGGGTCACTAATGCTCAATAACAGTTTTTATATTAACTGTCAGTAAAATTCCGGGTATTATTGTCGATATATAAGTAGTAACCATTAGTATTTCAAATATATTACAAACGGTTTCTATATATTAACCGTTAGTATTGCAAAGACATTACTATTGATTATTTTATTAATATTGTATAGTTACTATTAAAAATTTCGAAATAAATACTTATAAATCTCTAAAAATGAAAAATTTTTACACGCAATAAGATTTTGATATAAGAAATTTATTGAGCCGTATAAATCAAAATTTGGGTATAATTTGATATGTTTTCTGTGTTAAGCTCACGGAAAGTCTCCGTGAGCTTAAGAACGCCGTAATTTTACTCATATATTTTGTGTGTCATTGGATCTCTCCTCACGGAAAGTCTGGCAATGGTGATATGCATATCACGGTTTTACCGTGCTATGCGGTCCGAATCTCCGTTTCTGATATTCAAATAGTCAATCCGAACCGCTCAGTGTGATCTCTATTAAAAATATATAAGGAAACCAAATTTTACCATTTTTAGAATTTTTTTGCTATTTTTAATGATGTGGAGAAAATTGTTGTTTTGTATGAATCAGAATTCTTAGATCTAGCCGTTTTCTCCCCATCACTAAAAATAGCGAAAAATTCTAACAATCGTAAAATTTGGAATATGGTTGATAGGTATACAACATAAAAATATAAACACCAGTGTGAAAATATGAACACTAGTTATAAATATATAAACACCGGTGATATAAATGTAAACACCTTGTGTAAAAATATAAACACCAAATGTTAAAATATAAACACATGTTATGAAAATATGATTATTTGATTGAGAAATATGAATACTTGATCAAGAAAAAGTATGAACAGTTGATTGAGAAATATGAACACTTGATTCAGAAATATAAACACTTAAAATTTTTTAATTGGAAAAATATGCATACTTGATTGATTGTGAAATATAAACATTTCATTGGAAATTTTTTGAATGAACATTTGAAAATGCATTTGATAATTTAGTGCTAATCTGCTAAGCAAAGACAAAAGATTGAGGCAAAGACGAGAAAATATGGAGAAGTCAAAATTGGGAGTAATTTTCATACTCGCTGCGGAGCATGTAGGTAATATTCATCACTTCCCTTTTTTTAATTATGTTGACCGGTGAAATTGCTTATACTGGAAAGGAATTTTCTATGTATTCTTATTTTGACTATCTACATATCCACACATACACAAAATTTGTAACTTTTATCTCGAATTTTGTAACACATAACTAAAATTTTGTAACAATGTGGACATGTAGACACTAATATTGAGGACACTAGATAGGACTCTACTAGAAATTCGAGTCGATATCACCTGTTATCCAAATTTTGGATAGCAGGGCGCTGCATTCCTCTTCGGCACCATTGGATTAAAATGAATGAATGAGATCTGTTCGGCAATACTCTCTGTGTCTTTGAAAACTGAACTTTGGAGTCAATCTCAGCCGTTCGGTATGATCCTTTATACGAACTCGAATGTGATAATAGGACCTTGTTATCGCTGGAAATAACAACAGATTCGGACTCCTACAAAATTATGTTAGGGGTACGGCAGAGAGGTACAAGACCTCGGATTCAATTAGCAGGACTCTATTTTATTTACTATGGATTATCTTATCTTCCGTTCTCTAGCTAATTAGAGACTGTCTTTCTTTCTTTTTTTCTTAAACAAAAAGTGACATTGCGACCGTTGGTTCCAATAGAAACTTCAAACTAGCTAGAATATAAACCGAGAAATCCTATAAAAAGGGAACAAACATATATAAAACTTGATCAGTTGCCAACTAGCTCGTTCGTACTATATATATGAGGCCTCTCACATTATTACATGGACTTAAACTCCGTAGTAAGTTCGCAAAGAGATTCTGATCCTATATATGGCAAAAGTTCAACAATGATCAATTTGGTAAAATAAAAATTGAAAAGTCAAATTGATTTTTGTACGTAACGAAGTTGAAAATAAAGTCTTAACCTACTTGCTAACTCTTTTAACTAAGTTAAATTATAGAGTTATTAACCAACTTGCTATTTCCAACCTACATAATTAAAGCCATATATCAACGTGTGTAGCAATGAACATATTAATATACCATGACCCTTATTTTCTATGAACTAATTGAATTCTGGAAATAAAATGAAAATTGATGGCTATTATAATTAAGCCTGCTTCATTGAAGGGAAAAGAATCATTTACATCTAAAAATTGCTCCCACATGCATAATTTCCTTACAATGCAAAGCATAAGTTAAAAGTTAAAAATAAAAAAAAAAGTAAAGAAAAAGAAAAGACTAAATCATAGTGACACACCAAAAACGCAAAGCACGAATTCTATCAGTATATTATATAATATCATCAAGCATTGAGCGATTTTCAAGCCCGGAAGTTTATATCACGAATAGAGTCGATTAGAGGAGATACAACACGGTATGAATTCACTATCCACTATTTAGATCTCTAATTCAAATAATTGTTGTACATCAATCTTTGTCCTAATCTCATTAATTAGGTCATGCTTGATCAGTTTTCAAAATGTTTTAAGCAAAGAACATAAGTCTAAAAGAGAACCCTGGAGGCACACCTGATTGCTCCGATCTAACAATAACATTTTTTTAGGTTTATTTTTCTTTTTTTTTAAAAAAAAACATGTATCATTGTAACCTATCTCTTACTAATCACCAAATACAACTTCCATTATTAATCCCAATATATATCATTTCCTCAGTTTGGATCTACAAGTTGATTATATATTTAACCAGGAGACTTGGGTTGCTCTCCTCTGTTCTCATGGGTAGCGAATAGCTGTTACTTGAGGAGATACATCTCGCAGGTGTGTAATTCTTTTTTCTTGCTCTCTTCATTATTTACTTTGTATGTAATTTCTCATTTTTTGTTGGATAAATAATGATTGAAATAATACGTGGTCCCAAACTCTCAATTATATTATTCCCCAATTAATTAGGTTTCAGTTTTCGAAAAATTATTAAAATCTATCGAGCTTATATATAAGGTTGTTTTATTAGATGTTTGTGTTCTATATATTGGACAATTGGGGTTAGTTCAAATTTCGTATCACCTGAATTAAGTATTAACCTCTCCGATATGAACTACCCTATTAAATATTGAGCTAGCTTCTAATTGGAGAATTGAGATACCTGAACAAAAAACGAAGTGAGACTTTATTTTAGCATATAGAGTCTACCTCTTCATTGGATCACTTGGGTAATGGGTACCGCTACTGTCTTCCAAAAGAAAAGCAAGATCTGTCTATCTACGAAAATCTTCGATGCGGCACCAATCGCTCCGCGCCAGGAAAGGCTTGTCTCGTGTGGTGGCGCTTATTCCTAGAGAAAAGAAATTCATGCATATTCCCATGCTTCTGAACACTACGCATATCTTTATTATCAAGTAAAAAATTTGAAAATTTATCGATAAAAGTACATCTTTACTATATATAAAAGCATTTGGAAAAAATGACATGGAAGACCTATCTTCTCCAAATTAGAAATCTGGGCCGTTAATCATTTTTTTGGATATATCAGAACCGTTGATTTACGTTAATGCCCGTTGACGTTAATGTCTCAGCCCATTAAAATTTAAGGCCCATATCAATTTCCTTAATAGAAAGCCCATTACATATTATCTTAAAAATTTATTATAAAAAATAACAATTTCAGCCCAAAACTACGCATGGGCTCTTTACTAGTATTATTAAAGCACTATAATAAAAAAGCTTATGAAAAATATTTTTCTTGAGAAAATTTACCATTCAGTTTACAAACTTTGTAAAGCATTTAAATTTGGGGATTCTTAGATTTATTTTGACTCGACAATATGATTTGAACTCCTGAATCAAACTACTGATAAGCGCTCGAGATCAACTTAATTTTTTTTTTGGACTAATAAGGATAGAGGTAAAGAACTTGAAACTCATGACGATGATCCATTTAATCGGGACCAATGGGTTGTGGATATAAAAAACTTAGTGAGTGCTCGTCCCCTAACTTACTGCATTGTGCAGTTCACAACGGCAACCGTTAGATTGTCTCGAGATCCAGGCATGAATCTCGATACAATCCAACGGCTGTCATTGTGAACTGCACAATGCAGTACAGCATGGGATATGAATTCCGTGCTAGGCTGGCTGGCTGGGAGGTTTCCAAGCTAATCGAATCATCGAAAAAGCCAACTGGTTCGTACTCTGAGGATAAAAGACCATCAATAATTTTTGGCATTTGTTTTCTCTGGGTTTTTGGTTTTTTGGCAGGATGTTGTCCTGGGTCTTTCTGTTCAGATTTATGTACTTTAGAGTGCTTCTGGGGTTGAAGATTAATAACACTCTGTGCCCATCAAGAATCAGCCTTTGATCTAGCGGTTAAGGGCAACACTCTCTATGTGGGAGGTCGCGGGTTCGAAACCCAAATAAAATATCTTTTCTAAACATTTAAATTTGAGTGGATTGACCCTCATCTTTATTTTAAAAAAAGAACATTCTAAACCCACCAAACAATATATAACAGATCATCCAAGAGAAGCTACCTAGTGAACCCTAAATGCGTAAGCCTAACACGTCGGGGATTGAAATAGAGAACTGATTTGGAGGTCAAGCAGAAATTAATCCTATACGGTGGGGCAAACTTTTTTAATTAATGAGACATACTTTTATAATTAAAATAGTAAAGAGCTCACGTCTTGTATTGGGATGAAATTATTATATCTTATAATAAATGGCCGAAAGCTCATCTCTTGTGAGAAAACTGATATGGGCCGGAACATTAATGTACGTCAACGGTGGTGATCAATCTAAGTAAACAATCAACGGCTGAGGTTTCTTCTTTGGGGAAGATAGGACTTTCATGTCAAAAAATCCAATCTCCTTTTATTATGAGTAATAATATAAAGATTTTATGAGTTACAAATATTTTTTAATATTATAAGAAAATTATGGGTATAATTTTTTACGGTAGAGCAAATTATTTTTTAATATTATAAGAAAATTAAAGTAAATTTATGAAAATTTCTTTTATACAAGGGTTAAATGTGACAAAAAATATTTCTTAAGGGTATGCAACCGCTCACCCCTGACAAACGGATCGGTATTCTCAGAAAAGCAGACCCTGCTTTTCCAATCGGATGGTCGGGATTGGTTGCTGCACCGATCTCAAAATACTTCAGTTTTTACTATACGGATCTCAAAGTATTTCGGTGTTTCTCAACCGTCGGATTTTAGAAAAGCAGCAGATACCGATCCTTGACAAACGCTACCTCCACCACACCTGGGTCTCGCCAGTCTCGATTCTCGAACACTTGTAAAAGCGGTTTTTAGTAATTGTATTTTGTGGTTCATAATTTTTAATGGTCCTCCCACTAATATGAAGCCATTAGCTTTTGTCTAAATTAATTCCGCTTAAAATTATTTCAGACAAACAATTACTCGTCGACTCGATCATGGAGGATAGAGGTAAAATAGCAAAAACCGACGATGATGATCCATTACTTCGTGAGCAATGGGCTGTCGATATGATAAGTCGGATAGATAAGATGGTTCCCAATCTAATAGAATCATCCAAAGAATCAACTAGTTCACACTCCGGGGATATAAAGCCCTCAATTTTTTGGACCGGCAGCCCTCCACAAAAGTTTTATATTGGGTACCTATGTAGATGGAGCCGGAATACACATTCAACATTGTACGTGTACAATAATAGGCATTACAGCCAAAGCTACACGTGGGTTTATGTTGCATTCATGACCAAATGGCTCGGTCTCAATGTAACTCTGTGCTTTAAGGATATAAAAGGTGGCGAAAAAGAAATACGGGCCTGCTACGATGAGGTATATCAAACAAACCTTCCTGGTGATAGCGAAGACTTCCACGAACGTATGTTGATTGCAGGTTGTTTTCTGTGCTTCGCACTATTTTCTCTCCAGAAGGCTAAAAAGCCTCGTGATGCTTTTAGTGAAATGGATAGTGCTAGTACAGTGTACAATAATCTATCTAGAAAAATAATGGAAGACCCGACACGGGCAAAACTTGACATATTAAACCCAATGAACCAAATCCCGTTGTTTGTTCTGAATACTATATTTATTAATTCCAATTTAGGCAGGCTCTTTGGTAACAACGGCATCATGTCTCTAGTAATGTCAGCCTTTGACGACCTCTATCCGAGAGGAGACAACCGTTTGGAATTAAATGATCATCGACATGTACTAGAAATTTTTTATACGAGCAGAGCTCGTGTAAGCATACCACAACCGCAGGACATACCAAAACGAATTGAAGAGTTTTATATCCCTAATGCAACAGAGTTGTTAGGATCTGCAACTGTATTTAAGAAACTTGATGCTGGGTTACGTGAGGTCAATTTCTCAAACAAACTAATATCAGCAGAAATGCAAATAACACCAATGCACATATTTCCATACACCCGGGAATTATATACCCATCTTCTTTATTTTGAATGGAAGTGCAGGAGAATGGGGATGAATAATCTTCCAGTGACAGGCTTTCTTGCTATTATGAAAAATTTATTACGAACCACAGAAGATGTGAAACTCCTGCAAAAAAAGGGAATTGTAAAAAACACATTACCAGGTGAGGAGGATGTTTTGACTCTTGTGCAGGATATATGGAAACTATATGGTCAGGCGACAATAGTCGGCATACCTGCCAAATTAGATAACCTGTCGAAGGAGGTGATGAAGCATCACGAAAGTCGTTTTATTGTTGCATATGCTGGGTTTAAGAGACAGTATTGTCCCAGTCGATGGGTAGCTATCTCGATCTTTGCAGCCTTCCTTTTGTTCGGGCTCACTATTATTCAAACAATATACACTGCACTTGGCTATTACAAAACTTGAAGGTGCTCCCCGAGAACAAGCTTGTGAGTGTGTGTACTTGTGTTCTTCGTTTTATTATTTCTATCATTTATGTATGTTGAATTGCTTGGTTTGGAATGTGTCTACTTTACTAGCTGAATAATCACCATTTTTTTCTTTTTGTTTTTAATTTTTTATTTTTGAGTTATCACATTATGTTAAGATGCTATGTATTCGCAATATTTGATTAGGAGTATGTTATTTTTTTTTTAATATGGACCATTTTTAATCTCGGTTATTATATTATCTTAATTTTTTTTGCCTTTATTGATTAATTTCTTATTTGAATAAAAGTGATATCCCAACCGACCATTTTTATTAAACATATATGAAATTAGGATGAATACATAACTAAACCTGACTAATCAATACTTTTGGGGTCGGGTGGGGCCATAGAAAATTATGATTAAGTAAAATAACAATGTGCAGTCCCAAAAAAAAAATCAATTTTTTTTTTAAAGTACATAATTTAGGAACAAAAAGAATGAATCATCCCAAACTTGACTTGCAGAATACTGAGTTCAATAGCAAAATGCATTATTCAATCAAAACCTATTAACCTATATATATCATTCAGCACATACGTACACACAATTTCTCAAAATTAAGTTCCTGACAACGCCTCTATACTAATTAATAGGATTTCCTAATATTCGAAAACTATTAATCTGAAATCCAAGTCTACTTTACGGAACCATAGTAATTCTAAACACATCGAAATCTCCGATTCAGCAAACTTTAAACCACATCCTCAAATTAATCAGAATGGCATTTCAAAGCCAAAATATCCGGTTGTCATATATATATTTCAAGCACACATCCACACATCTGAAAGACATAATCAGGTGGTGTAAATGAGTTTCCAATTATTTTAGCAGTTCGTTCATGTGCCAGAGCGCCCAACAGCTTGCTAGAGAAGTACCAACCTCCTTCGCTTGGCTTTCCTAGCTATGACCGTCTCAATGTCACTACAAGAAAAATGGCCTTTAGCAGCGGTCATTTTTGGGGTTTAGCAGCGGTTATGCGACCGCTGTAATCGTCAGAGCTGCTAAGTTTTACTAAAAACCGCTGTAGAATTACAATTCTACAGCGGTCATTTGGTACAAATAACCGCTGTAAAGTTACCATTCTACAGCGGTTATTAGCTAATAACCGTTGTTGGTGTGCAAATCAACAGCGGTCTTTAACAAATAACCGCTGTTGAGTTTTGAACTTTCCACAACGGTTCTTTCTTAATAACCGCTGTTAAATTTTTTGGTTTTTTTTTTTTGTTTTTTTTTTGGTTTTTTTTTTTTTTTATAATTAGCCTATATGCTAGCCATATATATTTCTCAACCACAACAACAATCAATATCAAAAATTTATTTTATTAATATAATTCAGATGTTTTACAATGCAAATTGGTACAATCATTTCTCAAATAAGTACCACATAATCCAATAGACCAATAGTTTAAACTATCCCTACTCAACACTAACTATGAGCATGCAGTTCCAAACCTGAAAAGCAAAACTAAAAAATTTATTAGAATTCACTAGATATTTAATATTTTGCCAAAGAGAATCCTTGAAAAAAGAGCTGTCAAGTAAGAAATAGCAACCAACCAAAACTAATCTGGGACAGTTGACCTTTAATCCTAACCTATTCTTTTCTGTTGGTTTTGTTAGTGTTGGTGTTTAAGCAAAGAAAAAAATTCTTAGCAAAATCTAGACATATTAGTATTAAGCTTTTACTGCTCAATTGATTCTAGCAACCAACCAAAACTAATCTGGGATAAAGGGAATGGATGGACACGATTTGTCCCTTCTGTATTGAAAAGAGCTCTATTGAAATTTACATGAACAAGTCACGACCAAATCACACACATGAACCATATGATAATTCAAATCACAAATTCAAACTCATATATTCAAAGTCCGAACTCCACATGAATGCTGTTGCCATGATATCTCAAAAATAAAATGCAATTCATGTAAATATAACTTACACGAAAACAACACACTTCTACTTTCCTGCTTATGGTCAAAATATGAACATCAATCTACTTCCGCTCAATATTTCACCTACTAATTTTTAACTAATAATCTGCTATCAAAATTATAAACAAAATCAATCCAGTATGTGCATGTTTCCTCATGGAAATGGATTCTTCCAACAAGTTCTTACATTCTGTCACGAATAAGCCCCTGCCCAGGGACTGTTTTGTAAATAACTTTGATACACAGTCACTATTCAGTCCCTGTCCCATACCAGCACCGAAATTTACACCCAGACCCCTGCAAATTTACCAGTATTTACTGAAAACGCACCAGTAAATGGAATTTTTACTGGTATGCTGCTGTAACTATATAAAAATGTAACCAGAATCATGCCCAGAATTAATTTATAACCATTTAGATCCTGCATTGTGTAAGTATTCGAAGCAGAATTCCAGAACTTGTTGAAAGACACCAGATTTCAGTCAAATCAAACCAGAAATTCGAATCTTAAGTTAAGAAATTTACATTTTTCAAAGAACCCAACTAAATGGCAAAGTTTCATTCTCAAAGCAGATTATTGAAAATTTCATACCTATGTAAGCACCAAATTCGTTTTTTTTTATAAGTAAATTAGAAGGACAGGATGTGGGCTCGGCAAGGCGTCGATGTGGGCTCGGCATGGTGGCGACGCGGCTCGGTAGGGTGGTGCGAGGTCTTAGGGCAGGGCTGGGCCTGGTTCGCGACGGCTAGACAGGGCCGGGGGGGGCGGTCGGGCTTCACTACAGCCAACAAACAACCGGAGCGGAGGGCTAGTGTTTTCCTTCTGGCGGAGGGGCTGGGTTGCGACGGCGCGGAGGGACGGGATTGTGACAACTGGCGGCGGCGGAGGCGGCTAGCGGAGGGGCGCGGGCTAGGGTTTTCCTGCTGGGGCTGCCGCTGCCTTGTGAGTGGGATTGCGGAGCGGCCGGCGAGATGCGTCGCGGTCGCCAGGGGGATCGGGTAAGGTTTTATTAAAAGAAAATGAAAAGGGAATGGGAAAAGAGAAGGACAGAGAGGGATCGAGAAAAAAATCTGTATGGAAAGTTTAACACCGGTTATTAGTAAGCAACAGCTGTAAAATATGACTTTATAGCGGTTGGTTGTCAATAACTGCTGTAGAATGTCAAATTTTAACAGCAGTTGCTATGTAAGAACCGTTGTGACATAAATTTAACAGCGGTCTTTCAATAAAAATCGTTGTTAATATGTACAATTCTACAACGGTTACTAGTTAATGACCGCTGTTAAACTGTTTAGCTGCGGTTTTTTAGTGAGTAGCTCAAAAGACCGCTGTAACATAGCGTTGTTAAATGCCATTTTTCTTGTAGTGTGTACTCATAAGATCGAAAGTTTCAAAATGACTTCTCAATTGAAAACGCCGGCGACATGAGAACCTGCGCATAACCCAAATTTCCTTAGCAATGCCTTAACCTAACAATATCTATCATGCAATTAATCCCCAGCTGATTCAACACTCTGCATCTAAAAAGTGTATGTCAATTTTACATTTGCCAGGCTCCATTGTTAAGTTCAGGAAGCAATTAAACCATTTTACACAATTAAGCTAGCCATAATTTTAGTTTTGGAACTGAAGTATTAAACTAATTGGCTGCAAAAGTGACAATTAATTCACAATCTCTTGGCGAATTTGCAAGCAAAGCCTCGACGATGATGTGAGCGTAGGCCACTACAGAAAATTTTCAAATTATTTACCTCCAGCATATAGGATGAAGGGGCAATTCACAAGCTAATGCACCAGAGGGACTAAAAAGTGCCGACATTAGCAATATT
Source organism: Cyperus esculentus (assembly GCA_030179965.1). Lineage (NCBI taxonomy): Eukaryota > Viridiplantae > Streptophyta > Magnoliopsida > Poales > Cyperaceae > Cyperus > Cyperus esculentus. Next base: position 2,006,828 of record JASGLE010000035.1, on the reverse strand, counting down.
GTTACCTCTGTCGACCCTATATTTTCATAATTGTGTCAGCAAAAACAAGTATCGAACAAATTTCTGAGACAAAGCAAATATCTTTTGCTTCAGGTGTCAGATTTAGTATACATCGTCGATCGAATATAATATTCAGTTGGTTTCCTAGCTAGCCAACTAAACTAATACTAAGCAAGAAAATTTATCTTCTTGTAATCTTTTACAAACTTAATCCACACTCTTAGCAGGAAGTGCAATGTCACATACTGGCATACTTGTTACTATCAGTGAGGTGACGAGAGGAGAGAAATGTCGAATCACGGTGGAGAAGAAAACACTATTCTGAAAGAATCATCGGAAAAGAGAAGTGTTACTAGAAAAGTTGAAAGTGAAGAGATGTCAATTGCTTACAAAGTGTAGCTGCAGAATATTACAAAGTTGGCACTCAAATCAGCTACAAATCGTAGTCGTTCGATCGGGATTGGAGGGTCCTCCGATCCAATTTGGATCTTAGCCGATACGGACTATACAAAGTTGGGGCAAGGTGATATTCGGCCGTTATCGGTCATTTGTTTCGTTCTTTGATTGGACAATTACTTGTGCCCGGTATGACTTCCTACTTAAATTAGGCCCATATAGCTTGTTTACAGTCCAACAAGTACAATTTGATTGGACATTGGACGATGATTACTTGTTTAGTCGTGAGCTGTTCTCCTATAGACAACAGTTCATTTATAATCAAGCGATTCAGATTTTACAGGTCAAGCATCTCTCTTTACTTGTATCTTAAGAATTTGTTGTAACCGTTCGATTCAGATAAATGAACCATCCATATTTCTTTTGATCTATATTCCATAGAAGAACTCGAAAAACCTGACCCGAAAAACCCGTCCGACCCGACCCGAAACCCGACCCGACCCGAGTTTTAGGGAAAATCAAACTGACCCGAACTCGACCCAACCCGACCCGACCCAAATTCCAGGAAAAGTGAGACTGACCCGAACCCGACCCGACCCGACCCGTGTTCAGACTGACCCGAACCCAACCTGACCCGACCCGACTCGGGAATAGAGGTGCAAAATCTGACCAAAAACGACCAAACCCGAAAAACCTGCCCGACCCGACCCGGAAAAATACCGGCAGACGCCAACCCGATACCCAACCCGACCCGAACCCGACCCGACTCGACCCGAAAAACCTGCCCGACCCGACCCGAAAAAATGCCGGCAGACACCAACCCGATACCCAACCCGACCCGAAAAAAATGCCGGCAGCCGTTAACCCGATACCCGATCCAACCCGAGATTCTGCCACCTCTATAGCTATGGCAAGGAGGGATTTGGACTACAAAATTGATTCCCATCGCCAAAGAATTTTTATTTCCCTCTATATTGAAGAAGTTTAACGACTTATTCAGAAAATAAAATCGTGTATTTAATTTTTAAATAAGTGATGTCTAGACATGTTATTTTATAAGCAAAACGACATTAAATAATACCTCGATAACTGCACGGATCTAAACATTAATTAATGAGGTATCCAGGTGATAACCGGTACGTACGTATATAGGATAGGTGCCTCGAGCGATGCACAATTTGTTGACTTCGTGCCGTTTACTTGAAGGAGAAATGTGATGGCGCATTGGCGCGATGCATACAGTCAATATATAGTAATTAATTAATGATGGGTCAAAGTCAATCAGCCAATTAAACTGAAATCTGAAAGTTTTCGCCGGGGACAGCGAGGGCAGACGGAACGTGGGGATTATAATATTTTTCCCAGTAATTATTAGAGGTGATAAAATCTAATCCGATCCGAATAACTCGTCTGACCTGTTCGGATCCCAACCCAAACCGAACCCAAAGGGTCCGCATTTGAGATGATCGAGAAATCTGATGACCCAAACGTAAAGATTTGAAACCCGACATGATCTGAAAATCTGGTGCCATGAATCTGAATGACCCAAACAAAGATGAACCGAAAATCTGGTGACCCCAAACCAGACTCGAATGACACAAAATCAGATGACATAAAACCTGCTCCAATCAGTATTGAATTGATTAGTTAAAATATTTCATTTGATGCATGGTTAGTTAAATTACATAACCAAACTTTCTCGTCAACATTTTTGTATAATATTTGTTTTATTTGAATGAAACTTTATAAAAAATATAAGTTGTCAATGACGATTTCTTTAGAAAAAAGAATAAGTAAGATTTTGATCTGACTCGACCTGACCATGACCCAATCTTAACCTGAACAACACGATCGAGACCCGAACAATCTGAGACCTAGCATGACCTAAACGTTGCCAAACCTGATATCCTATCTAAAATGACTCGATACCCAAATATACATCGGCAACCATCAACTAGATACACGACCCGAGACAAAAAAAGAAAAAAAAATTTGCAATCGTCAACCCATTACTCGACCCGACCCGACTCTACCCCAAATAGTCTTAGACTCGAAAAAATGTCGGCAACAGTCAACCCAAAACCCAACCTGAAATGACCCGAGACCTGAAAAAATGTTCGCACTAGTCAACCCGACCCTACCTGACCCAAGTACCGAACTTGGCCCAACCCACCCCGTGACCTAGAGGTGGCAAATTTTGACCCAACCCGTAAAACCCGTCCGACCCGAAACCCGACCCGACGCAAGTTTCAGGGAAAGTCAAACATACCCTAACCCGACCCGACCTGTGTTCCAGGGAAAGTGAGACTGACCCGAACCCAACCCGACCCGTGTTTTAGGGAAAGTCAGACTGACCCGAACCCAACCCAGGAATAGAGGTGCAAAATCTGACCAGACCCGAAAACCCGCTCGACCTGACCCGACCCAAAAAAATGCCTGCAGACGTCAACTCGATACCCGACCTGACCCGACCTGAACTCGACCCGAAAAAATGCTGGCAGCCGTCAACCCGATAATCGACCCGACCTGATCCGAACCGACCCGACATTTTCCATTTGGTCGACCCGACTCGACCCAACCCGAACCCGAACCCGAACCCGAACCCGACCGGACAATCTGCCACCTCTGCTGTGACCCGACATTTCTATTTTGATCAAACCACCCGACCCAAACCCAAACCCAATCCGCCATCTGATTTGGCATCTCTAATTTATTATAACGTGACTGACCTAGATGTGATTGAATTATGGGTTTATCGTCTTTGGTAATAACTACAAAGGTACTGCGCGCTCCGCGCAACTGAGATATTATGGTAAAGAAACATACTTGTACAATACGATTAAAATATATTTACTGTAATTTAAAGGGTTCTCCATATAATATATAGTGCAAATTTACAACTGTCATCGATCGACAACTCAACGCTATATAGTGCATGACATGTAACTGTAAGTAAATAAAAAAAAAAAAAAAAACTGTTTTTTTTTTCCCTGTACAAACTACAGGGCACCGATGTTAAGCTTTTAACATATAGAATTGAGAGACTTGTTAAGCACTTCACAAATCTTCAATTCTTAAAGCAACCATTTGAGATTGTTGAAGTCAGAATAAATTCATTTTCGAGTGACTCGTGATAATACCCTATTAAATGAAGAACAATAAAAGACCCTTCTTTAAAAAAAAAAAAAAAGGCAACAAAAAAAAGGTGACCAATGAACAAAGCTTAAAGGCAAACGAAAAAGACGGATGAATAAACGAAAAAAAAGGTGACGAACGAACAAAGCTTAAAGGCAAACAACGGAGAAGAACTAAAATAAATGAGTGGTGGTGAAAAATTTACAAGTAGAGGAGGCTAGAATTTCAATAGACAGCTATATCCTATATGGGTCGAATTCGGTGAAGGCACTAAATACAACTATAATTCTTAACTCCATTATTATTATATATAGAGGAGCGATCCATTGACAATGATTATCTTGATAATCTTGGAATTGTTAATTTTAAAAATCTGTAAGAATTCATAAAAAATCTTAAAACTGGAAAAAAAAATTTATGGAAGCATTATTTAACTTATATATTGATAGTGTTTCAAATTTCAATCAATTTGAACATCATATGATGCCTTATCAATATTTTGTACATATTTTAACGGTTGTAATTTAATGATCTTTAAAGAGCTATCAAGTATTGCTTAAATTCAATATAATCATAAACATAATCAATTTATAAGTTAAGCAATACTTCCGCAAACTTTTTTCAATTTTTAAGATTTTTTAAGATTTTTTATAAGATTTTGAAAGTTACCGTTGTCAAAATTGTCAAGATAATCATTGTTAATGAATCTCTCCTCTTATATATATTATTTTCCCACTTGGGCTCTACAAGTAATATTTGACTCGTATATATATGCCATTGGTAAATCTTTGGTTGCTTCTCATGGTTAGTGAGAAGTCGATCGCTGAGAAGATACAACCTGCAGATAGGTACGTAATTCTTTCTTTTGTTCATTTTTTCTTCAGTGTTATTGTATATATACTTTCTAGTTTCTATGCTCCTTTTTCCTTCTTCTTAATAGAATGGATTGAAATAATTCGTCATCCAAATTATTCTGTTCATCAATTAAGTAGGTTTCAGTTAAGATTCTAATTAACAAAAACTTCTTGAAAATTAAAACTACTATATAACTAACACCTATTGAAATTTCGTGAACGTAAATTAATGCCTCCGGCAGGAATGAATTCATATCCCTGCTGTACCGCATTATGCAGTCCACAGCATCAGCCATTGGATTGTCTCGAGATTCATGCCAGTGCGGATCTTGAGACGATCCAATGGCTGATGCTGTGAACTGCACAACGTAGTAAGTCAGGGGATGAACACTCCTGCCGGAATGGGCTATTCAGCTTCTAACTAAACTAAGAGAAGTTCGGAGGAAGCTGTTCGTATTATATAAAAGAGAAAATCTATCTTCTTCTTGTTCTGAATCTATAAATGTACTCCTACAAAATTCCACTCTAAGTAAATCTAAATTCTAACAACTTGATCAGTTACTACTTCTCCGTCCCAAAATTATCAAGTCATGTAATTTTGACCGTACATTAAATGCTCCACTGTGTTTTTTTAAGGAAATGCATGCTTTTCTGTCAAAACAAGATTAAATTACGTGTAATCATATTTACTTATCCATCATTATTCGGACTTAATTATTGTGATCCTAACATAAGAGGAGATCCAAATCTGAAGATAATTTAAAATGTAGAGATGTACGTGATAGGCAGTTGCTTCTAACTAATTAGTACGATATGCCTCCTAATAATTCAAACTAATAGCTTTCTTAGGCTGAGAAAAACATATAATACTTATCACTAGATCACGCTTGTGGAAATGAATATCTGATCTATAGATTCTACCACGTAAATCAAAGAAGGCCAATAAGTCTAATTGATAATATCAAATTGACAGGGACGATACCCCCTACTTTTTTCGTCCATAATGTTTTGACCTGAACCGTTAATTGAACTAAATGAATCAAATTTGTTTAAGAAATGCCCTCTAAAATTTAAATATTGTCGACATGGTCTATTTATTTTGATCAGATGGCTCATATTAGAGTGTGTTGTGGTAAAACCTGTACGGGTCAACCTTTTGTGTTTGCCCGCCCCATTGTTTGTCGGAATCCGCCTGTGCACTCAACCGGTATCCGTCCAGGCTTTTGCGATTGACATACTTGAGACGGGTTTGGGTCACCCTCCAAAATATGTCGACTATAAACACTTTACTGTAGGAGGTATGAACACCTTAATGTGTAGGTATGAACACCATTTGGTTGTAGACAATTATCCACCATAACGTGATGATGCAATATAGTTAATGGTAAGTTAAGTACACTGATTAAGCTGTTAGAATCTAGATCTTAGAGTGGAATCTTGGAGGAGTACACTTGGGGGGATTAGGGAAGGGGATAGATAGATTTCCTTAAATAAATAATAATAATACAAAATAAAAAACACAAACATGAAGTTTTTAATTACAATTGTTAAAGAATAAGCATCAAATTAATCCAGAGGCAATATTTTTCTTTTTATTAAATTTTATCCTACCAAAAGCGGTTTTTATTAGTTAAATGGCTTGTTCAGAATATCTTCATATGATTTTGAGCTTTATTGTAAAGAATTTAATTTTGTTCCAAAATATTTCAGAGTAACCATTACTTGTTGACTGATCGGGGGTACCAAAAACACAAAATGGATCAAGGTGTTCCAGAATTAGTAGTAGAAGTGATGCACAATCCAGTTAACGGTGCTGGTGCTGATGAGGAGGCACCTGCACCACCAGAGGCACAAAAATACCGGGAAATGTGGGTTGCGGATATAAATGAGCAACTAATGAAATGTACAGTGTGTCGAAATGCAACTAAACTACGCAGATCAACTGCTGAAAATAACAGTAAAATAATTGAGCCGTCAATATTTTGTACCGGCGTACCTCCAAAAAAGTTTTATGTTGGGTACCTCCTTCGGGATGGCTGGAAGCTGGCTACTGGTGGCCACCGGTACATGTGGGAATATGTCGCATTCATGACTAATTGGCTTGGTCTGGATGTAAACCGGTGGCTTGAGCTAATGCAAGAGAAGGAAGGGGAAGTTCGTGATTACTATGAGGAGCAATTTCAACTAGACCTTGTAAAGGAGAGCAAACTCTTCCTAGAATCTTTACTTATCGGTAGCTGCTTCCTATGCTTTTCAATTATTTTGCTCCATAATGTTAAAGAGGGAACAGAGATTTTAAAAGGGACCGGCTGAAAGAAGAGCACTGGTGAATCTTCTTCATCAGAAAAAGAGAACGGTACTACAGAATCAGCAGATCCCTGCAGATATGAACAGTTTTACACGTTGCATCGAGTAATAATGAAAGATCAGATGGAGACCAAACTTGACATGTTGAACCTCGAAAACCAGATTCCATGGTTTGCTGTGGAGACTGTATTTGAAAGTTCCAAATTAAGCGACCTTACATCCGGTTCCGGTTCCACCACCATGGACCTAGCGATATTATGCTTTGACAACCTCTATCCGCAACCTGACCAATTAAAGCTTGATAATGATAGTACCTCCGACTATCCCTCGGGTGGCTTCAAGCACCTACTACACATCTTTTATTGGACCCGAACACCATACGATAGGCGCAACATGAAATTAAAATTTGCTTATATACCATTTGCTGGTTTTAATATCCCTAATGCAACAGAGTTGTTAGAATCAGCAACGGTCTTGAAGAAGTCTTATAGGGTATGTTCTGCGGACTACCATAGCCAGATTATATCACGAGGTTTGCATATAACACCCTTGCACATATATCCGTACACCAATGAAATATACAGAGATCTTCTGTATTTTGAGCAGAAGTATTCCGAGTGCCGGCTTGATTTCACAGTCCATTTTGCATTTTTTAAGAGCTTGATACAAACCAAAGCAGATGTGACAATACTGGAAAAGAGTGGTATCCTGAAAAACACAATGGCAGGGGACATAGATGTTTTGTACTTTGTAAATAGTACGGGGAGGCTTTTAGAGAACAAGCTCAATGCATGCATACCCTTACGTCTCATTTACCTGACGGATAAGGTGACAAAGCATCATAGAAGAAGATTTGGTAAAGAGTATGCCAAATTCAAGAGGCTGTTTTTCCCTAGTCGATGGGTACTTGTCTCAATCCTAGCCGGCATCACCTTGGCCGTCCTTACAATTATACAAACAGTTTACACTGTACTTGGCTATTACAAGGCTTGAGCATACTCGACACTCGCTGGATACAAGCTCATTTGAGTTGTGTTGTGTTGGTCATCGATTATTGTTTTTATCATTTATGCTGAGTTCCTAAATTGGATTGTAGTTTTTTTTATTTTAGCTGAATCACCATTCAGCTTTTTTTTTTTTTTTTTCGTTTTCTTTTCTTGTGTGTGTTTTTTTTTCCTTTGTTTCACTATTACATCCTTGGTTTTCCTACCCCCAACTTATTTGAGAGCTAGGACTTGAGGCTTTGTGCTGTTGTTTGTTGCATTAGAATTAATCTTGGTGTTTTCTATCTGTCAGAGATGCTGCTGTTGGGACTTTAAATTATACTTTACAGAAAATGGCTTGAGATAGTGATGAATTGCATAGGCTTCATGGTAATTGTTAGGAGATACATTACAAAAACAATTGCATTCACTGAATTTATTCTCTAGTCGACTACTCGACTCAAACATTTGTAAAGATATTCGATAAGATTGCTGTCAGACAAAGCAGAACTGAAAATAATAAATATAATTCTAACAAACAAGATGCAACAAGTAGTTGTTATATATAGTTATATATCTATTCTCCAGCGATCAATAACTTGGAAGTTTAAATCATTCATTACGACCTGAAAGAACGCAAAGAAAAGATAACACAAAATCTTCTAAAATTGTAAACTGAAAAGTGAAAACTAATATTATGAATAAAACTTGCCGTAAAACAAAAAAGGGGTCAACTTGCCTTGCGATTGGAGGAGATCAATGCAGTGCTTTTATTACTACCTCCTTGTCTTTCACATACCTCTCACGCAAGGTCCTGGACAGAAGTCACCATTTTGATAACAAAACATAACAGTAAGAGATTATATATAAATAGAAAGTTTGAAATTTGAATGAAAATTGAAGTAAAATAAGAAAAAAAAAATGATAAATGTTGGACTCTTTTATTGGAGTCACATGACAAAGAGGCGCGCGGGAAAGAGGACCGAAGACGTCAGTAGACGAGGTGATTGGGTGAGAGCTAGACAGGACATCTGAAGTAGATAGCGATAGTGATTGGGTGCTTGTGATATAGGCGCTGCAGCGGATCTAGCTAGAAGGCAGTGATTGAGGATTCCATATCCTCTGTAGTGCTGCATTGTGTAGTGTAGGATGTGAACCATTAGATCATTTTGAGATCTGTGCTTGCACGAATCTCTAGATGATCCAATGGTTCACATCCTGCACTACACAATGCAGCGCTACAGAGGATGAGCACTCGTGATTGAGAGTGAAATCTTCAAACACAGCTTCCAGGAAGAGGGATCGATTTGTTACGAGCCTTGATTTCGGGATAGGTTGGAGACAGCTTGAAACCGATTCCAAGGAGTCATCAGAGGAGAATACCAATGCGTCATGTGGGGAAGAGAGAAACTGAGCAAAAGGAGATATCCGATAGAGGAATCGGCATGAGGAAGAAACTGAGCAAAAGGCGGGGTTGATGCGTAATTAAGGGTGCAGTTAAGGGTTCCTTAAAAATATTTGTAAAATTAATAGTAAATAAACCAGAAACATATTATTATATGAATGGTAAAGTGAAGTATAATGAATTTGAAATAACAATTTGCAGTCCTGAACAAAAGATCGATATTTTAATGTACATAATTTAGGGACAAAAAAGAATGAACCATTCCAAACTTGATTTACAGAATAACGAATTTAACAAGAACAATGTTTTATTCAATCACCTACGAACCTACAAGACCTGGTCTGGTCTGGTCTGTACTTTAGGCTTTCATAAAATCCAAAAGAACAAATCAGCCTGAAAATTCAAGTCTAGTGATTTGGCTAGGCTAGCGGGATGGAAAAGTAAGCTCTTAATTATCAAAAGCAGGCCTATTGATTTTGCTAAAATCGGTGTTCAATGCTTTGGCATTACATTACATGCAGGCCTTTTGTTTACCCGCATGCATGGTTACTGAAGCAGCTCAAGAGGATTAAAATGAGCTTCTTCTGGAAGGGAACCCCGCAATGCTCAGGAGGCCATTGCTTAATTGGTAGCGTGGCAAGGGGTTTGCTTGCCTAAGCAAAATGGAGGGCTGGGGATTATAGACCTGTCAATGCAAAATGTGGCACTACTATTCAGATGGCTATGGAAATTATTTTATTTTTTTTTTTTTGAAAAGTGGCTATGGAAATTATTTGCCCAAAGAGATGCCATTTTCACGGAGGTGATTGCCAAGTATTATACCAACGAGTGAGACCTAGCGTTCATGGAAAATTTTGTTCATAGATCCATAGAAAATTTTGTCCATAGATCCATAGAAAATGTAAGAAAATATAACACAAAAGGTAAAAAGATGTAACAACTGTAAAAAATAATGTAACTCCCCGGTATGTAACAAAGAAGGTAAGAAAATGTAACAACTGTAAAAAAAAATGTAACTCCCCGGTATGTAACACAAAAGATAAGAAAATGTAACAACTATAAATAAGAATGTAACCAATAGCACTCCGCATGTAACACATGTAATCCCAGGGTCAACTATGGATCTATGGATCCATTGACCCTGTGGACGCAAGGTGTTTCCGTATACAATAAGTTACCATCTCTCTCGGAAAATAGCATAACGGGATATACATTCCATTCATTCTTCATCAAGGACTTATTCTCTCTATGGCCTATTTTCAAGACATCCATCAATCAAATGCCTGATTCATCAGTTATCTGGTTATGGAGGCTATATGGGATCTACACTTCAAGATCAGCATATGGCCGTTCCTTATTGATCTAGGGGTGCAAAGCTACTTCGCGGATAGGCTGTGGAAAGCCCGTGTTTTGCTCAAGGTGAAGATATTCTTCTGGCTGCTAGCAAAAGATCAATTGCTAATAGCTCACAATCTTCAAAAGAGGGTGTTAGAAATTGGCCCGAATTGTTTTGTGGCCCATTGGGCCTGTTGCTTTGTTTATTTTATATGTATTATGTAACAAACTTTGATATGAGAGAGAATCATTTTACTTGGTAAAATTCTGCCATCTCCCCTCTTTGCTCTCATCTCCAAACCCTAGATCGCCGGGGAGGCCGGTCAGCGGTCTCCCCCGGCCACACTATCACCAATTTGTCATAACAAACTGGTATCAGAGCCGTCGTTCTGTCGTCGTAGCTGTCGTGCTCTCCGATCGCGGCCGTTGTCGTTGCCGCTGCCGCTGCCATGATTTCCAGTAAGTTCTCAGATAGCGTTGAATCGCTGTGTGCGATTTTGTTGTTTCCGCTGCTGCTGCTGAGTCGCACACAGAATTGTGGGTTTTGGTGTGCCGCGCGACGCGAAGAAGAACCAGGGAGTAAGCTGCTGCTTCAATTTTCTTTGCTGTGAGCCGCGAAAGCTGCTTCTTTCTTGATTTCTGATTGCTGCTTCTTCAAATTGACGATTTCTGATTTCTGCTTCTTCTTGGCGAGTGGAAGCTGCTTCATTTGGTTACTGGCGTTAATTAATCACCTTGACACGAACTGCATTTGGCTTATTAGCCGAATTTGGCAAAATCAAAGTTGGTACAGTACCTCTTCAATACACTATCAGACCTCTTTTTGGGGATTTGGTTTGGATTAAGGTAATTGCTAAATTTCAAGTTCGTGGAAGTGTATTGGTGTTTGATTGGGTGGTTTTGATCAGTCGGGTGTCAGGTGTCGGGTGATTTGGTCAATTTGGAGATTTGTCAATTGGTGTTTGTGAATTTAACGATATTTGAAATATGATAATTTGGTGAGATTTGGGATGCTCCAAGAGTTTGGAAAATTTGTGTTGTTTGTGGAAGATAATTTCTTGGAGGCATTCGGGTTTGGGGTTTTTTGTTTTGGGGCATTGGGTTTGGTGCCGGTTGAGCTGACTTGTAGATAAGTTCTTTTGTGCAATAATCATCTTTGAGCCGGTGTTGGCATGATGGTGATGGTTATGATGCATGACGGGGGTTCCGTATTTGGCAAGAGCGGGGTACCTTCCGGATTTGTTAAAGAACTTGATCTACGTTTAGGTGTTTTTGTGTATGTCGGTATTTATGTGCTCTCATTTGTGTAGCCAAATAATTGCCACCATAAGGTTTGTGACTAGGATCAACATATGTTGAGTTGGTATTTAAGGCAAGGTTTTGTTCTCGTACTGACCATTAAGTAGTTGAGATAGTCATCGAGAAGGTGGAGTTGTTGGTTTGGTTTATGTGTTTAGAGAGCTTGAACATCAATTACCCTTTTGTGGCGGTTTGGGTACTTAGATGTTTGTTGCGGCCTCCATTTCGGTTTTGAAGGAGTGAGTTTGGTGTAGTCGGTTGTTTCCGGCTTGACATAGTCTTTGTAGGGTGGTTGATGGTACCTTTGTTGTCCCGGTGTTTGGGATGTTGGATGCTCAATGTTATTTGGAGATTTGGATTTGGTACCATTGTTGTCCCAGATTTGGATTTGAGTTTTCCATGAGATTTGGAGTTTGTGCCACCGATGTGGGTTTTGCATCTTGGACTATGTTGTTGTCACTCCGGAGGTTGAGCAATCTTGAAGTTCAACCCGTTTGTTCACCATTAGCTTTGAGGGCACCGAGTTTGTGTTTGTGGCAATCGTTTGAGGCGGTGAAGGTGTATGCCCTTGTGTCAAGTCTCGCTTGGATTGCATAAGGTACTTCTTCGGTGTTGCCTTTGATGGTGCTTGGTCTAGCAGTGGATGCTTGGAGCACAATTTCAGCTAAGGTGGAGCTTGTTCGGGATTGTTTGTGCTGACTCAATGTTGGAGTCCGTTATGTTTTTTGTTCTAGCCTTGTACTAGTTTAGTTGCTAGCTTTTTGCTAGTTGTATCTTTTATGTTCTTGCATTTCGTTTATGTTAGTGTTATGTTTAATTTGTTTTTGGCACAATTCGGTCTAAGGTGGAGATTGTTAGAAATTGGCCCAAATTGTTTTGTGGCCTATTAGGCCTGTTGCTTTGTTAATTTTATATATGTATTATGTAACAAACTTTGATATGAGAGAGAATCATTATACTTGGTAAAATTCTGCCATCTCCCCTCTTTGCTCTCATCTCCAAACCCTAGATCGCCGGGGAGGCCGGTCGGCGGCCTCCCCCGGCCACACTATCACCAATTTGTCGTAACAGAGGGGTTAATTGGCCTCATCAGTCGTCATGTGTGCTATGTAGACAACCAACACTGGAGGACGCCCAGTCGCCCATATCACTTATTCCTCCAGTGCATATTTTCCAGACAAGTATGGGATGCATGCTTTCCAAATTGTGCAAATGCATGGGACTACAACTCAACCACTACAATTCTGGTGGTCAATACGAGGAAGAACCAACCACGAGTATACAGATTTATGGGATATAGCATGTGTTTCAGTAATGTGGAATATATGGAAGGAACGTAATATAAGGATCTTTCAAAGCAAATCCAAACCAGTGCGTATGCTGATCAACGAAGACATACAGAGCGAGGTTAGGCTTAGGCTGTGGCACAATAATTGTTAGGAGATATAGTTACAGATTTACGGTAAAAGGATTAGATCAATAATGTATAAAGGGATGAGGGTATTTTAATAAGGGATGTCTACATTCCAATATTTTGCTTTTGCTTTTACATATCTTTTATTTATCAATGAAATCAAGTAGGCGATTCGCTTACTTCTTCAAAAAAAAAAAAAGAAAAGAAAAAGAAAATTCAAGTCTATTCTAATGAATTACCACAGTAATTCTAAGCACATCGAATCCCGATTCAGCAAATACTGGAACCGTTCATGGAGGCGCCACTAGCCCCCTCTCCTACTAAGGCGTCCTCCAAATTGTTTATGACGAAATTAATTTTTTTAATTATAGAAAACAACTATAAACAATGCATCGATATTGCAAGCATGCATTATAATCCATTTAACTAGCATAATAGAGTCGCATATCGACGACCACGTTAAATAATAGGACTACGAAGTAACTTGGATAATAAAGTCATTAACTTGCTTGCTAACTCTTTTATCGAGCATATTTAAGCCATATATATATCAAAGTTCGTAGCAATTAATCAATGAACATAGCGTTGTACCATGAAAAATGATAATTTCCAAAATAAAATGAAAATTGATGGTTATTAAGCTTGCTTCATTGAAAGGAAAGGAATAGTTTACATCTAAAGTTGCTCCCACATAACTTACATACAATGCAAAGCACAAGTTAAAAAGTTACAAGAGTAAAGAAAATGAAAAAGATAAAGAAAAAGAAAAAGGAAAAAAAAAGGCTAATGGAATCCTCTGCAGTATTGTAATATGCAGTGAAGCACATAGACCGTTATATCGCCTCAAGATCTGAGTCTACACGAATCTTGAGACTATCCAACGATCCACATGCTTCACTGCATATTACCTTACGGCAGAGGATAAGCACTCTGGAAATTGGATTTTGAAGAAGAGAATATGTAATGGGGACACTTTCAAAAATGAACCAAAGTAAAAGCCGCTAGAACGCAAAGCATAAAATTCTATCAACATATTATATAAAGCATTGAGCTATTCTCAATTTCTCATGCACAAATTCAGTCGATTAGAGGAGATACAACAAGGTACGAATTCACTATCCATTTATTTAGATTTCTAATTTAAATAATTAGTGTAAATTAATCTTTGTCCTAATCTCATTAGGTCAAGCTAGATCAGTTTTCGAAATGTTTTTCAATAGAAGCTAAAATTAAGAGAATCCTAGTAATGCTTGATCAGTTTTCAAAACGTTTTATACAAAGAATATAAAATCCAAAAGAGAACGTCCCTGGAGATGCACCTGAAACTTTGAACTAACAACTACGTTTTTTAAGTTTTTTTTTTCTTTAAAAAAAAACAAAGATGAGGGTTAAAAGTTACTTAAATTCTAGTTTATAATAGAGTAAAACAGTCTCAATTGATATATTTTCTTTTGTTTTATTTATTATTATTATTTTTTTTTTTTGGAAAAAAGCGAGTGTCAAGCCCTTATTTGTCATGACTCTCAATTAAGATTTTTGTACCTGCGACCCTACATAAAGAAAAATTGCATTTGTCACTAAAATATAATAAAAGTTGGTTCTTAATTGTATCGTTCAATAAGAGAGGATCGAGCCTCTTTAGGGCCTGTTCGGCATATTCAAATACTGTAGGTTTTCATAGAAATTGAGAGTTTATAGAAAATAATTTTTATTCACTGTTCGGCAGACTATACTAACAATTTTTTAATAGGAATATATTCCTCTAAAATTACTTGTTTTTATAGGAAAATATTAATCAAGTCAGCTTAAACTATTTTTTTCCTGTCAATGATGGGAGGGAATGATGGGCCCTTCATTGATTTTCACAAAATGCAACTTGCAATCCTTTTCTTATAGGAAAAAATTTTAGTGGGATCAATGACTACCAAATATGCCCGTTTAAAGACTTTTTTTGACCTCTTTGATACTTTAAACATGCCAATAATTCATTTCCTATCAGAGGATACTTCAACAAGCTTAATAAAATTATGTTTAGTAGCGGGTTTTTTTTCTTTCCCATGTGTAAATTTAACTCCGTTCCAAATTAATTATTTCAGACTAGCTAGCAACTATTGGTCGAATAATCCGTTAGAGTTGAGAGGTCATCAAAAACTCGATCAAAATGAATCCAGATGGCGATCCAGAAATAGTAGAAGAGATGGCTGATTCAATTAATGGTGCCCGTGGCCATGCTGATCATGAGGCACATGCACCAGCTGCACAACAAAAGAGGGAAACACGGGACTGGATTGTGCAAATAAATAATAGGCTTCATGAAGAGTATGCGGATGCTGAACGATATCGATATTTCGGAGCACCCGCCAAGAATGAGAACGAAATGGAGCCATCAATATTTTTGACCGGCAGGCCTCCAAATAAGTTTTATATTGGATACCTCCTTCGTCATTATCGGGACCAAAGCGATATGTGGGAATACGCTGCATTTATGACCGAAAAGTTTGGTCTCGATGTAAATGGGTGCCTTGAATTTATGGAAGAAAATGAAGAACTAGTCCTAGACTATTATGACAATGAGTATAAAGCGGTCCTTATTAAGAGGAGCCAAAACTTTTTAGAATCTTTATTGGTTGCAGGTTGCTTCCAGTGTTTTGCAATTCTTGCTTTGATAGGCGCTTATACAGCTCCAGATTATTTAATGCCCATAATTTCTGATCCAATGTACAACATATTACTTGCAAAAATACAAAATGAAGCGACACAGGCACGACTTGATATGTTGAGCCCAAGAAACCAGATCCCATGGATAATTACAAAGGCGGTATATACACGTTCAATTTTAAACAATGCTAACTTCAGACGCGTAGAAAGTGGTGGTACATTAAACACCATCGAGTCTCTTGCAGTAGCAGCCTTTGAAAACCTCTACCCGAGAGCAAACAAATCTAAGGTTACCAATCTTACCTTTCCCCAACAAGGCTTTCTACACCTATTAGACCTCTTCCATTGGACAAGAACACCTTCCGAATTAAAGTATATGCCCGAGATTTCCTCAACAAGGCTTCAAAAACGTTTTGGTGAGTTTTTTATCCCAAATGCAACTGAGTTGTTAGGATCCACGACTGTTTTTCAAAAACTGGATGGCGCTTCTGGCTGTGATGTGAAATTCTCTGAGAAAACAATACGTGCAGTGATGCAATTGGGACCCTTGCACTTGTTTCCATATAGCCATGAATTGTATCATGATCTTATAATTTTTTAACAGAAGACCAGGGGGTACCATGGTGGGTATCCAGTCACAGCCCACTTTGCATGTATGAAAAGCTTGTTACAAACCAAAGAAGATGTGAAGCTACTGCAAAAGAATGGTATTGTGCAAAACATATTGCAGGGGGAAAAAGATGTCTTGAATTTTGTGCATGACATGGGAAGATTTCTAGTGGAAGAGCTAGACAGCATCATACCTGATGAACTCGATGCACTGTCGAGGCAGGTGATGGAGCATCATGAAAGAAGCGTTAGTAGAGCGTACACCGAGATCAAGAACCAGTTCTGCCCCAGTAAATGGGTACTTATCTCGATCATCGCAGCCTTTGTTCTGTTTGTGCTTACTTTTATTCAAACCATATACACAGGGCTTGGCTATTACAAAACATGAATATGCTTGCTGACCAGCCGGGTACAATGTTCTTAGTGTTGTGTTTTACGTTTATTATTTATATATTAATCATCAATGTTGCAGTGGAATTGGATTGTAATTTCTTTCAGTTGAATCATGATCTTTTTTTTTTTTCTTTTTTCTTTTTTTTTTTCCTTATTGCATTCCGTATGCCTGTACCCAACTTGTTTGAATAAAGACTTTGTTATTGTGGTGGTGGTTGTTGTTTTTGTTGTATCACATTATCGGTGTGCTATTTATCTTCAATTGCAAATTAATAATTGCTATCTTATATACAATTACAATTGCAATGCTTATTTTGTTTACTCTGGACCTGCTTTCTTAATTCATTTACTAAACATAAGTTTTATCTGAAAAATAAGTTATATCATGGCCGTTGGTTTCATTAAAATTGAAACTAGCTAGAATATACAACGAAAAAATCCTAAATTCCTAACTAAACTAAAAATATGGAGGAACAAATAAAACATATATATTAATACATATAACTTGGCGTCTTGATCCGTTCCGGCGAGCACGGCGCCACTAGCTCCCTCCTACTAGGGCGCGCCTCCTGATCAAATCATGAAACTAATGGATATCGATTGGAGGGCCTCATAGGTTATAGCATATGTACATGGGTTAGATTTGTATCAGTGATGATTTGATCGTTATCGAAATCTATGGCTATGGGCTGGTGCAGTCACCTTCTATAGCTTTATATGTGTTTCTATTCATACGAATTCAAGACGATCCAACGGCTCACGTTGTGAACTACAAAATGCAGTACAACAGGGACAAGCACTAGATCTTTCCACGCGATTCACCTTTTGTTCATGTAATATACCAGAAACCACCCCATAATTTTACCTTCAAATTTATTTATCCCGAAAATAAAACAAAAAAACAAAGATTTTCCCTTCCCTTCTGTTAAATATTCATACAGAAGGGGGCTTCAATAGAAAATACCATTCCATTCCCTCCTATACTTTACTTTACTTTCCCCTCTTTTTGTTAACCTCTTTCCAAACATAGTGAGCTGTAAATGCTCATCCCTTCTGCAGTCCTCTTGCTATCCATGGTGTAGGCATGCCACCGCAAGAATTCGATTCCTCCGCTTTCCTTTCCACCCACTTCTTTTAAATTCTTTTATATATATTGACACCCTCGTGTTCCATCGACAAACTATACAAATAAGCTAAATAAAGAGGAATAACCACAAGTGATCAATAGATTCATGTTTTGTTGCCACTATAAATTTTTTTACTAACATATTTTTGTTGATTGTTTTTGTTCTGCGGGTTCTCGGTATTGCTCAAATCCTGCTCTTTTATGGATGACTTGATGATAGCATTTTTAAGTTCCCTGCTGGGCTCCTTGATCGATCGATCTCAACCGAGGCAAAAGATGGTTCATTCTCTTAATTTCATATTTTGTTCTTGGTTAAATCCTTCTTGACAATTTATGTTCATGATTTATATATACTCTAAGTTGAATAGATGTGGCTTTTTCTTATTTTCAATTCTTTTTTTTATGACAAAAGAGATCACGGCACGTGGTACCGGACTTCAAATTGGAAGACGAGTCCAAATTTTACATAGGTTTTGTAAACATTATTAGAATCTATTTAACGCATCACCTTCTTCATTTACATAGAGGATATCCGGATCGAGGATCACCATGAGATGCAAGGGAAAGAAGAGGACAGCAGTTGAATTTCCTAGCTAGGAACTTTTTTAATTACATGAGATTTACAACTTTTTCCTCATGCATGCTGGTGGTTTTATATTTGATTATTTAAAAAGAATCTTGGTAAATTGTAATTATATGTGCACTTGATCGAGGAAGCGTCTATACAGATGGGAAGCTTTGCAATTCTGTCTGGTAAATTGTAATTAAAGCTTCATTTGAATGGACGACATGAATCGATAAGTACTAAAACGATGGACTTATAAATTGCTTCCGAAGCATGTTTAATCGATCATTTCAGTACCTGGCTTGCCCGGAAATTCAGAAAATGTTTCAGCTTTAGTGCTGCTGCTTCATTCAGGTTCTGAATAAATATGACCAACTCCATAATTACTACTATACGAATGAAAATTGATTTTGTTGAGAAAACATAAACATTGCACTGTTTGTTTCTTCTTAAGGGAAATTAAGATTGCATGATCTATATATGAATCTCACAGATTTTATTTTGTGCTTCTGATACTTGGTTCTACTATGTAAATTACTTACAACCATAATTGTTTCAGGTATAACTTGTCAATATATACCTCGTCAAGAGAAAGTACCTAATTTGGTGATAGAACTTTCAGACAATTTGATAGAAGTACTTGAATGCAATTCATATCCCCTGCTGTACTACATTGTGCAGTTCACAACGTCAGCCGCTAGATTGTCTCGAGATTTGTCCTAACACAGATCTATAGACGAACCAACGGCTGACGTTGTGCACAGCATAATGCAGTAAGTCAGGGGATGAGCACTCCTTGGAATGGGCCGCAAATAAACTCAAGTGTACGTTAGCCATTAGTAGAAGTACTAAATTCTGTAATTAGAACATTGCACTGTTTAGTTTAATCAGTTTCCCCTAATTATCTTTTGAGTTCGATATATGGAAGAAATTATCGCAATATGATAGCTTTATTTGATAAGGGCCCCGCACGATTTCATATCCTCTGTAGCACTGCATTGTACAGATCATCTCAGGATCTACGCTGGCTCAAATCTCGAGATAATCTAACGGTTCACATCCTACGCTACACAATGCAGCGCTACAGAGGATGAGCACTCGTCCCGCAGATGGGGTGGGTTGAATTTTAGTACTAATCATAATCAATAATTACAGATTCCCAGATTTCAATTACGGGCCCGTTTGATATGCTATAAAATGATGGAAAAGGACAGAAAATAACAAATTTTTTAGGATCTTCATTTGACATTGTTGTTTGATGACAAAATTTTCCGGGATATATGATTCTTGTCTAGAGGTTGTCTCCCATTTTCCTTCACTTTGTTTTCCACTCGGTTTTCACCATAAAATAAAATTTTCCTTCATTATTTCTCTACTACTCCCAAAAACTCATATCTTCCATTATATCTCTCCTCATTTCTAGCTAATCAAATACAAGAAAAATAATTCTGGAATCTAAATTTCTTCTACATCAAACATCCGTAATGGAAACAAAGAACTGAAAACTGAAATGATTGAAACATGTTTCCGGTAATTTTTAAAATTCCTACATTTTCTTGTTCATCAAACATGCCCTACATAAATTATCTTCTCAGACTATGCTTCATTGGGAAACAAAGAATAAAGCCACCTTCATAACTTACCCCATTTCCAAGTGAAACCCCTGTAGCTCAGATTTACAGACTATATATATGCCGCAGAAAAAGTTATTGTTCTTGCTCTCCTCTCTTAAAGACTGGGTCCTTGCTTGAGAAGATATATACAGCAAGGTATGTACCTCTGTTAAATTATATATTGTTGTTATTGTATTTCTTCTTATTGTATTTTGTTTCTGTAATTACTTGTAGATTGTTTAATTTCTTTTGTCGAAGCAGCAAGGATTGAATAATTAAGTTGTAATAAACGGCCATCGAAACTGATTAATAGGCCATTTAAATTAATTAATCGTAATCAACTAGCTAATTAAATCGTTTCATTTAGTATATATATGCAGTATATAAACATGTTAATTATGGTTCTAATTAAACAGCTAGATGGCTGCAAACCGGATTAATGCATGTAAACACAAGTGATTAGCAAGTCATCAAAAGATCGATTAATGATTAAGAGTGAGCAGTGTGTTATTTATTGAATAATTTCTTTGCGCATTTTAGCACCAATTGGTCATTTAAAGGTTCTTTATATATATACTGGTCTTCAGAATTAATACTTGATATTAATTTTAATAATTCATATAAACATTCATAATTAACACTGTATTTTATTTATGTAATCTTAAAACTAAATTGCATTATACTTGGACTTAAATACGGATGTCGATGGATCCGATGAAGATCGGAGCTTTTATAATCCAAATGGAACTCGATTAATTTATAAGATCCATAAGCAGATCAATGTTGTATCAGATTTGAAGATTCAAATGGGAGATTATTAGAATTATTGTAAATTTAACTCCATTCCAAATTAATTATTTCAGACCAGTTAGCAATTACTTGTTGACGAATCGGTTCGACGGGTCAAATACTCAAAATGGATAGGGGGGGCCTTCCAGAAGTAGTAGAAGAGAGATCACTCATTTCGACAAACGGTGCCCGCGCTGACGATGAGGCACCTGCATCCGATGCACAACGAAAACGGGAAATGTGGGTCGTGGAGATAAAGAATCGACTAAAACGGTTTGCCAACACAACTAAACTGCCATCGCGATCATCAACCGACCGAAAGAAGAACAACGAGATAGACCCATCAATATTTTGGGCAGGCAAGCCTCCAAAAAAATTCTACATCGGGTGCCGCCTCAGGCGCAATTTGGGAAGGGGCAATGATCCGGGCCACAGTGACGTCATGTGGGAATACGTTGCGTTCATGAGCGAATGGCTCGGTCTGGATGTAAACCGGTGGCTTGAGCTCATGGAAGAGAAGGAAGGCGATGTCCGGGCTTACTACGACGAGGACTACGGCCTTGTTACCGAGAGCAAGCACTTCCTAGAAACCTTGCTAGTTACTAGTTGCTTCCTATGTTTTTCGATTGTTTTGTTCCAAAATGGAAAAGACATCTTAAAAGGGACCTTAGAGGATGACAACCGGTCGCAACAATTCTCCGGTTTGTGCGAGAAAATAATGGACGATCAGGATCGGACCAAACTCGACATGCTGAATCAAAACAACCAGATCCCATGGTTTGTTGTGGAGGCTGTATTTACAAATTCCAATTTAAGTGAGCTCATCGACGACGTCGGCACCTCCTACTGGTTATTACCATTGCGAGGCTTTGAAAACTTTCACCCAAAAGCAGTTCCCCATAAGGTTAATGGCGGCGGCACCTTACCCGAGTGCAGCTTCAAACATCTACTACACATCTTCCATTGGAGCCGAACGCCTGATGAAGGGGAGTGCAATTACGGCATGGACACGCCAACCGACGGATCTCTTGACTCATATGTTGGGTTTCATATCCCCACTGCGACGGAGTTGTTACGATCCGCAACCGTCATTGAAAAGCTTGACAATAGCGGCGGCTGCAACTTGCAATACCGGACCCGAATGATCTCACCGCTACTGAAGATAACGCCCTTGCACATATACCCCTACAGCAAGGAATTGTACAGCAACCTTGTGACTTTTGAACAGAAATGGTGGGACGGTGACGTCCTCGACATCACGGCGCATCTCGCATGTCTCAAGTGCTTACTACAAACCAAAGACGACGTCAAGATACTACAAAAGAACGGTATTGTGATAAACACATTCGCAGAAGAGAAAGATGTTCTGAGCTTTGTGCATGACATGGGGCGACTCTTAGCGGACGAGCCCGGCCTGCATACCCTCGAAGCTCGTGGAACTATCGGAAAAGGTGAAGGAGCATCACCACGGCAGAATCGGGAAAGAGTACTCTAAATTCAAGCGGCTGTATTTCCCTAACCGATGGGTGCTCGTCTCGATCCTAGCCGGCGTTACGCTGGGTCTCCTTACTATTGTTCAAACAGTCTACACTGTACTCAGCTATTACAAAGGTTGAGCGTACTCAATCCATCGGCACTCGCCGGCTACAAGATCATTTGTGTTGTGTTCTTTGTTTGGTACGATTTTTTTTTTCCTGTTATTACATTGTTGGTGTTCCTATATCCCAACTTATTCTGGCCAAAAGCTTAATTTGTTATGGTTGTTGTTGTATTAGATTCTTGGTGTTTGCTATCCGCAGTTGTAAATTTGTAATGTGTGGACCAGTGAATGAAAAGGATGATGTTTACTTTAGAGTCATAGGTATCGACCACCATTTTATCTATACACCGGTCTACCGTATTTTTTGATAAACAAATATCATTTTTCAATAAACAATTTATATATTTCCGATCAACATATACATTTTTTAGTAAACAAATACATTACGATTGCCAGTAAACATTTATGCAACTATAACAAGCACATGGGTATATACACGTGATGTGTCAGATTGTAAGAGATTGATAGATAAGTAACCTACTTTATAGGGTAGACTTTACATATTTTCTTTATATATATGCAAATCCAGTTCTAGATCACACTAAAGTACTGGACTAACATAAAATGTTTCCTTTTAACATTCACGAATTGAGGTATTTCACATGATTTGCCTTTCTAACATTAGGTCCATAATAGGCCGTAATAGGCCCACATGAATGCAATTTAGTTTTGGGCC
Organism: Cyperus esculentus; assembly: GCA_030179965.1. Lineage (NCBI taxonomy): Eukaryota > Viridiplantae > Streptophyta > Magnoliopsida > Poales > Cyperaceae > Cyperus > Cyperus esculentus. The sequence goes on along the minus strand of JASGLE010000035.1, from coordinate 1,983,671 downwards.
TGTAACCTTTCTGGAAAGAAATGGTGAGTGATGGACTCAATTAAATCAACTTATACTGTTCTGGCAAAGTAAAAAGAGTAACACCTACTGTCTACAAGAGTGTAACAGGTGGAACTCACTATGTGACACTTTGTATCTATGATGGAAATTTCACGGATGGACGCAACATGTTTCCGAAGTAAAAACAGACACCGAGTCTATTATAAGTTTGTTTGTGACTTTTAAAAACTACATATTTATAGTAGGTTAATCTTATAAAATTGTCTAAATTAACAACTTGATCAATATCCAGGATCTCATGCAATTATGCAAGCACCACAAATCCACAACATATCCAATGATTGATATAATAAATTTTCAAAGACAAGATAGGGATATTTACACCAAGCAAAAAAACATAAAAAATAAAATAGATCAATTAAAAATCAATGGGAGCGAGCCAACTTTGACTGAAAGCTGATTGTTATATATGTATGGTATTTGTGATAAGGACCGTGAATTATTACTAAGGGGCTTTTTGCTACGTGCACAAAAAAGATGTGTTTATTATTCCTTTTTTTTTAATGTGGAAGTTGAAATGAAGCATTATAGCCTTGGAAAAAATGTAATATCTCAATTTTTAGATCACTCAAATATGGAAAACAACAACAAGAAAGAGAGACATGTCTATCCTTGCAACACTATATATGTTGCAATTAGAGGTGGCAAAACCCGACCCGGTATTTTATGAAAGTCAAATTGACTCAATCAGAATCCGACCCGACCCAAGATCAAACAACATGCAATCTAATTCAAAATCAACATACGATCCAAAGAAATCGATATTAAAATTGACCTGACCTGACCTGCCCATCACCCGAACCGACCCGACCCGACCCGACCCGACCTGCCTGACTCAAACCCAAACCGACACGCCCGCCCGCCCGATTTGCCACCACTAGTTGCAATCATATCATCACACATTTGCACTCATGACAACTTGGAAGGACAAATTAAGTGGAGTCTCTGTCCCGTGGATGGATATCTATTATGCAATGCACTACTCAATGTGGTGTTATTTATCTAAAATTAACCTGAATGCCAAATTGCTGGATTAGCTTTTATTTTTTTTTTTCTATTTTTTTCTGATTAAGAAATACGGATACCCCAACGCAAGGTATATATGTTAATGATAATGTGAATACATATGGAGAATTTTGAGTGAAAAACATAAGAATTTTGGACTTCAATAATTTTTGGCTATAATTCTAGATCGAATTATAGTCAAACTCTCAAAACCTTGTTTATTAAGATTTTTTTTTTTAACTACAAATACTTTATTGTTCAAACTTTTACCAACTTGAATTCTGAAACATTAAATTGTTCAATTGATCAATCTAAACAAAAACTATCTTCCCCTTTTACAAATTATTTTTTTAGTTTTAAATTATCGATATTTCTGTGTTGAATATGTTATAAGAATAACAAAAATAGTAATAATAAAGTTAAAGTTTGAGTCATAATTTTGTAGAGTCTAGTAAGTAGTAACCTCCACAATAATTATAAAATTGTAGTTATAAAATTGTATTATATCTTTTTTTATTTCCGTCAAACCTATCATTTTACACCAGAGATTCAAGTGATTTGGTTTGGCGCAATTACCCCATGGTCCCCCGATCAATTGGCAATTGCACAAAACATAAAAATAAAAAAATAAAAAAAAGGAAAGCTTTTGGCCACTGAAAGTTAGGCACTAAATTGGACTTGGTGGTGCTAATTTAATTTTACAAATCATATAAAAGGAAAAAACATAAGTGAAGTTTAATAGGAATATGAGCCAATTATCACAATTTTTTTCAAGTTAGGCTTTTTTTTTTTAACTACCCACATCATAGATTAGTCATGATAATTACAAAATGTTTACTTTCTGTTATTTTTTTTTTAACTTTTTGTGCTTCTAATCAACCTGCATTAAATACTTTTTAATTTAAAATCAAGAGAAATTTCAGACTTCTTATGCACATTTTTTTTTGGCAAATAAACGTGACGAATTTCAGAAATTTCACAAAAATTGTCCTTGTTTTATTCCAAATAAATTAAAAATCACATCTCCTTGCTGGCAAATGAAATAAACAAAAGGAATCAAAACTAAAAAGAAACTTTATTTTAAATTAAAATGCTGAGCTGTTTTAGTTCTCATATAATAATATACTTAATTCCAGAAAAAAAGTTATAATACTCCAAGGAACAGATTGCAGATATGGGGCACCGTTTTGGTGTACCTACTAGGATAAGAGAATAAAAGAAGTCAAAAACCAAAAGACTAAAAAAAAGCAAAAAAAAAAAAAAGAAAAAAAACAATAGCAAATGTGAAATGTACAAAAGATAAAATATAAAAAAGTCGAGGAGGAGGCTCAGAAGGAATTCATATCCCCTGCTGTACCGCATTATGCAGTTCACAGAGACAGCCGTTGGATTGTCTCGAGATTCATGCAAGCGTGGATCTCGAGACGATCCAACGGCTGACGCTGTGAACTGCACAGTGCAGTAAGTCAGGGGATGAGCACTCGGAGGAGGAGAAGAAGAAAAGAAAAGAAAAGACAAGAACAAAACTCTCATCAACGAAGAAGAAGAATCGAAGAAATCGGAATCGAATCACCTGTTATCCTAACTTTGGATAGCAGGACCCTACTATCCTAATTATGGCCGTTGGATAAAAATCAACGGATCAGATTCATTCTGAAAATCTTTCCTCCCTTCAAAAACTGTACTCCTGTATCAATCTGAACCGTTCATTTTAATCCAACAGTCCAGATTGGGATAACAGGGTCCTGTTATCCCTAAAAATAACAGCAGATGCGGACTCGAAGAAATCAGCGATCGATCCATCGACTCGTTCGATTTCCCCCTTCCTTCCTTCCTTCCTTCGCTTCCTTTTCCACTCGAGAAGGAAATCCGTTACTACCCAAAGAAATAACCCTTCTTTTCTTCTTCGTCTCAGTTCAACGAATCCGCGCAAGACAAGATCCTATCTTTATCTTGACGGATCGCCCCGAATTGGGGACAGGGAAGGAAGGAAGCAAGGAAGGATGAACGAGAAGGCATCCGTTTCTAAGGAGCTCAATGCGAGGCACAAGAAGGTACAGCTCTTGATGTCGATTCTCCTAATCTTACGCTTCAATTCGGTATTAATTATGCAATTGTAGGTCCTGATTCGATCTTCTGATCGGCTGAACGCATAATCTGTGAAATTGCTAGTCTATCTGGTGTATTTGGGATCTGATTTGGTCCTGGTGATAGTTTATGGATGGATTGGATGATTTAGATTTCATCCTGGTGATTAAAGGTGTGAGAAATGAGGAGATTGTTACAGAATTACAGAATTGAAGGGTTTAGAACTTGGAAGCAATAACAGATGGGTCACTGAATTACTGTTTGATGAGTTTGGATTGTTTTTTTCCTTGTTGTGCAGATATTGGAAGGTTTGCTGAGACTACCGGAGAACAGAGAATGTGCTGATTGCAAATCGAAGTAATTATTCGCTCTCAGTTGTCGTATTTAATCACAATTTTCTGTTATGAATTCATTTTTAATCGAACAATTCAGATTTCACAGATCAAGTATCTGCCTTTACTTTACTTGTGCTCTAGAAATATACTGTAACCATCCGATTCAGACAAATGAACAGTCCATATTTATTCCAATCCATAGAAGAATCCACCGTAGTTTATACCATGTGATATCTGATTTCTTCTAGTATTAGTGTATTATTACTGGTAATTAAATGGGCTTGATTGGTTTTTGTAGATGTTAAGAAAGGTTTACTTTTGGATGTTGGTTCTAACAGGGGACCGAGATGGGCGAGCGTGAACCTCGGAATTTTCATATGCATGCAATGTTCTGGCATCCACAGAAGCTTAGGAGTTCATATTTCCAAGGTTGATTATTTATGCCTGTAAATGTTTTTTTTCCTCTTGGCAATTTTCATTAACATTTCTTTCTTCGGTTTCACCATTTAGTATATCTTATTTTGCTCATTGTTGTTATTGATAATGTAATCTATAGGTACGATCGGCTACATTAGACACGTGGTTGCCGGAGCAAGTTCAGTTTATTCAATGTATTTACTTCTTTCTATACATCTATTTATGTTTCAATACACAAAGCACTACATATTATTATCATAACCTTATGATGTATTGTTTTTAACTGTAGCAATGGGAAACGAAAGGGCAAATTGTTACTGGGAGGCAGAGCTTCCTCCTAATTATGATCGTGTTGGCATTGAGAATTTCATTCGTGCAAAGTATGTAATTCTGTTTGTTTCTTTCATCTCTTTGTTCTTTCTTTCTCTGAGGCTAATACAGTTTACTCTTTGCATAATGCCAAAGTGTGCACTATGCAAGTTTAGTCTTGCATAAGTATAAGTGCACCGTAAAATTTTTACCTTCTCTTTTGGCTCCATTTCTTTTAGATTTGTTAATGTTTGTTAACATGTAATAGATATGATGACAAGAGGTGGGTACCCCGTGATGGAACTCTTCGGCCTACTCCAAAACCGATTGAAGAGAATCATAGCCATATCAAAGCTGGACATGGTTCGGCAAATCATTCAAGAACTTCATCTTATGATGAGTCACACCATGTCCCGGTGACCCCTGTTAGAAGAGCCACTCCGGTTGCTTCTGTAACTCCTAAGATTGTAAAAAAGGTTATTCTGTCAATTTAATGCTTAAATCAAAGTATGCCCATTTAAGTCTATACTTTTTTGGGAGAATCGATACTAAACAAAGTTTAGATATCTAATGTACTTATATTTGGAAGTACCCTTACTGATTTTGAATTTATTCCAAATAAGATCTAATTAAAGCCCAGTTAATCAGAGTGACTAAAATACCCAGTTTTTTTTTTTAAAAAAAAAAAACAAGGCATTAGCCCATTTCATTATTTGAAAGTAAATTACCCAGATTGCTGGATTAACTCAGCTGAATTATGCATGCTAGAACAGCCAATGGCTTTGAATCTCTTTGCTTGATTTGTCCTTAATTAAAAAAAAAAAAAAGAATTTTGGCAGAAATGGTCTGTACGTGTAAGCCAGTATATATATGCCTACTCCAGATGGAACTAAGCTGGTTGGGTACTTGACTGATGCCAGGACATATTATCAGAAATATTGATTTTGGTCACATTTCTCGCTTTTAGTATGCTTTGGCTTTCATTTACTAATATTATCTATATATGCTAAGGCCATGATGAATAATTTTTGGCAGCCTTTAAATTTAGAATCAAGTGCCAACACTGCATTTTGTATATAACTTTCTTTCATCTTTTCAAATATTTGTCAAACAGGTTTCATCTGAGCCAAAAACTGAGTCGTTGTCACCAAATTCAGAATCGCCAAAATCCTCAGTGGTGTCCTCTTCACCAACAAAGGCAGATAGCAAAACCCAACCTGCGGCAACTCAAAAAGCTTCAACCCCACCTCCACCTGCAGCTCCACCAAAAGTTGATTATGCAACAGATCTCCTTAACATGCTATCAATGGAACCTACAGCAGAGAAGGCTCCAGAACCTTCTCCTTCTACCAGTTCTCCTGCTGAGGCTAATTCCTGGGCCGAGTTCCAATGTAAGCTTGCCCTTTTAAAATTACATTTCGTACTCGATCAGACAGTTTAGGATATACTCCTGCAGAATGCCTTTGAATCACATTGTGTGCTACAAAACTAGATTTATCATTATTTATCCCCAAAAGCTTAGGCAATATTATTTTTATCCTTCTAAACACTGAGAAATATTGTACCTATTTCGGACAATATTCGCTTAGATGATTCCTTGCAATTCTCTTTTAAAATTTTTTTTTTTTTTTTGATGAAAGATTCCTTGCAATTCTGTAGTGTGCAGTATGAGATGTTATAGAATCTTCTGTGGTGTGCAGTATGAGATGTTACGAAGATATCATTTAAGTTTTACATGACCATAATGCAATATATAAAGATGTTGTTGTGGTGATTTTGGGTGATGTGTGAACTTCTTAGTTCTTCAGTGTCCTTAATAGCTTTTTATGTTATTATCTTATTACTAAATATAATATATCAATAATATTACAGCTGTTGAAGTAAAACCAGCTACTGAGAAGAAACAAGAGGCTTCCAAAATTACCGAAAATAAAACTGAAAATCCTATTGGACAGCTTGAGGATTTGTTCAAGGGCTCACCATCTGTTGGCTTATCTTCTTCCTCACTTCTTTCACAACAGCCAACCAATGTCTTATCCTCTTCTGGCACTCTACAACCTGCCAATGTCAAGAACGAAATCATGAGCCTCTTCGAAAAGGTTTTCTTTTTATCTTCTCATATTTGGTTATAAAACTAAGATGTTGTGCATTTCAAAAATCTTAGGCATGATAATTTTTAAGTCATTTGCAATTACTACTAAACACTAGCTTTGACTGAGTATATAAAAGTTATTTCTGTTGACAAATGTACTGACATGCATTAAGCTTTTTTTTTTTTTTTTCCAAGCACAAATTGAATTATAACTCAGCATGAGGAATTGGATCTTTTGGTTTCTGGAATTACATATAAACTTGTCATCAGCAAATCTGGTTTAGTATAATTAAATTAAATTGGTGATCAGTTGTCATTCTTTGCTTAATGTTGTTTGGTATAAAAGAATTATTATCATGCACATTACAAAAAAAAAAATTTATTATTTTTTTTTTTTTTTACAAAAGCAGAGATTTTTGGTGATTTTCTTTGCATAAGATTACCTGATGTTCCTCAAGTTTTACACTTGACTCTCTCCCCAAAAAAATGTCTCACACTTCATCCATTTTGGTCTCCGATGTCTTTAACTTGTACCAAATTGACCGTACCATCCAATTCACTTTTTCTAATCACAAAGTATCTTTCTTTTCATTTTGGTTTCTGGTAGCTGTCCCAATGTGCACATGATTTCTTTCAATGTTTCCAGCATTTGCATAGCTCACGTTTATATCTTTTACTATTGGCCAGTGAATAACTTCTTTTTTCATTGTGACATGTTTAACAGAGCAACGTTGTTTCCCCGTATGCACTGCATCAGCAACAGATGGCATACCTTGCACAGCAGCAAGCTTTGCTCATGGCAGCTATGAAATCTGGGGCTGCCTCTCAGCCTCCTGCGAAACCCCTTCATCAAAACACAAACCCTAACCTCAATATGTGTTTTGCACCCGCTAGTACATATCCAGCTCAGACTATGCCAATTCCGGGTTATCAAGTTCCCGTTATGGGGGCACCTGTCTTGGGTCAGAATGCTGTCAATAATTTCGGTCAGGTAAATTATTAAAAATTGTTCATTAATTTTCTTGCTCCATTAGTGTTTTTTTTTCTTCTTCCTTTTCCTCTGCAATAAAGAATTCTAATGGGTACCCCTGCAAGATCAGAACCGCTCACATGTTGCTGCAAATATGGTGCATATGCAGATTGTTCTATAATAACTTTCCGGGTGTCCATAGCAAGTACCATTAGTCAATGTTTTACTTTGGACTTAGACTTCAAGATCCGGTTTTACAGTTAACCCATATTTGTCCTTTCAGAAGGAAAAACTGATTTCTTTTTCTTATTTTTTTTACGATGGCAGGTAGGAAATGTCAGGCCTGTTCCTGGGAATTTCAATTCATTCGGTACACCTGGGTAAGTTCAATTCCCCTTTATTTAACTGGAAGAATATAAATTTTGAATCTTTCTAAAGAGCAAACCAGGTTTCTAAACAAAAATGCTTTGTGATATATGCACAGTATGTATAGCTCAGCCGCTCCAGCTAATGGTTTTAATCAAGGTGGATTTAATAAGCCTGTCACGCCTTCTGCTGTTGCCTCTGTACCGACCCGTACTGGACAAGAATACGATTTCTCTTCTTTAACTCGAGACATGCTCAACAAGCGCTGAATGCTCGATTCATTCATAGTTCAAGGATCTGGAAGAGGTCCGAGGAGGAAAGGAATAACAGGAAAAGAAAGAACTGATTTGATTATTAGGAGGGGGCATTTCACATTCTGTACAATTGATTTATTATAGAGTTGATATTTGGTGGCATTCATTGCCTTTATTTGGGCTGTGTAAACAAAATGATTATTTATTTGTTCCCAGTTGATGCATCAATAGAGGATCTTAGTGATCTGATAGGATTGTTATTATTGGCATACTTGATTAGTGTTTAATGTTTGCAAATAGACATTTTTATTTTGGGGTTCTTGTCTCAGTTGATTTGTTATTCTCATTTCATAAAATCTAAAAAACCAAAAATATAAAACTATTTATGTGAGACGATATTACAGTGTGTTACAAAAGAATCTCTTTTTTTTTTTTCCCGATATCATTCAGTGAACATATGTAATTAATATAGATACCAATTGATATGATTGAATATGTGCAAAAATATTAGGCAATTAATATAGATTGGAGGGGCTTTTAAATAAACTAGTAAAGAGCCTATGCTTTGTTTTGGGTTCAAATTGTTATTTCTTATAATAAATTTTTAAGATAATATATAATGGGTCTTAAATTGAGGAAATTGATATGGGTCTCAAGTTTAAATGGGTTGAGACATTAATGTACGTCAACAGTGGTGATCAATCTAAGTAAACAATTAATGGCTGAGATTTATTCCTCGGAGAAAATAGAATTTTTATATAAAAAAATCCAATCTCCTTTAGGAGTAAAGATCTGCAATTATTCCCAGTCTTTATAATGCTCAAGCCGCATATAAAATAAATTAATAAATAAACAAACAAACAAATATATAAATAAATAATAAAGCTTCAAACAGACTAGCTTATTAAATTTGAAAAAAAAAAAAAAAAAAAGTTCAGAGATGTCACGCGGTCAGAGCGCACTCATCGAAAATTAAAGAAAAATAGAAAGAAAGAAAGAAATACAAAAGAAAAGAAAAGAAAAAAAGACAACATGTTATGATGTTAGCGTACCTCTACTTTTTCTTTAAAAAAAGGTTAAAAGTTAAGAACTAATTCAAGCATATAGAAAATCAAAAACTATTTTTCCTTTTTTTGCTAATCTCTCGCTCGAAAGTTTACATGCGTAATCCCTATTCCATTTATTCCATATAACAGAGCTCTATTTTTCTTCCAAAAAAAAAAAAAAAAAAAAAAGAAAAAAAAAAAAAAACGTAATACTTTGCCAACTTCATAAACCAACTTTGCTACAAGTCAGTAACACTGTTTCTCCTTAATTATTCCGTGTCACGAGCCCAAAAGAACGAGTGCTCATCCTCTGTAGCGCTGCATTGTATAGCACGGAATGTGAACCGTTAGATCATCTCGAGATTCGAGCCGGCACAGATCTCGTGATGATCTAACGGTTCACATATTGCGCTACACAGTGCAGCGCTACAGAGGATATGGAATCCAAAAGAACCAATTCATACCCTCTACTGCGCAGTACTGCAACCATTGGATCTGCTTTAAGATTCGTGCAACTCGATCTTAAAAAACCTCCCTATAATCCACATCGTTGATTCGCTGCGCAGTATTGTACTGCGCAGCAGAGGATAAGCACTCCAAAAGAACGAAGTAACCAACAAAAATGCAATCAACTGCGCAGTACACTGGTAGTTGTATTCGCTTCAAGATTCGTGCAACTCAATCTCAAAAAATCCCCCCTATAATCCACATCGTTGATTCGCTGCGCAGTATTGTACTGCGCAGCAGAGGATAAGCGCTCGTTGTGCAGTTCACAACGTCAGCCGTTGGATCGTCTCGACATCCGTGCTGGAACGAATCTCCAGACAATCCAACGGCTATCGTTGTGAACTGCACAATGCAGTACAGCGGGGGATATGGATTCCTTCTCACTTGGTACCGAGAAAAGAAACGAACTTTCGAGTTCGAGGAATGTGTTATGTACCGCACGGTGCATTTGCGGTAAGGAAGGAAGTAGACACGTCTCTAACGGCGGTCCAGGCCGAGATGGCCGTGGACTCGCCGGAAACCATGCATGAAGTACTCAACCGGGAGAGGCGTTTTACTCTGGTGTATCCATCTTCCGGAGCTGGAATGAAGGTAAATTACTCGATTTGTGTTGATTAGTGTTAATTTCCACACTGTTGTAGCTTGATAATTGCAAAAAAGCTCAGCGCTTTGCTTAGAGGTTTGGGAATTGGGATTGATCATCGGTATACACTGTAGCATCACTCATTTTAATAATTGTTTAGGATTAGGAATAAGTTTTTTAAAGTACAATGCCACTTTTAATTAGTTAATCAATTAATGATTATGAATAATCAAATTGGAAAATATTAAGTTGTTGGTCATGATATGCTGGTTTATATAAGTTCATGGTTGATTATTATCCAACATGTATTAATTTCCTCACTGTTGTAGTTAGAAAAATTGCAAAAAAAGCTCAGTGCTTTGCTGAGAGGTTTAGGAATTGGGATTGATCATCATCGGTGTGTAACTTACCAGCCTCTTTATTTTAATAATAATTGTTAAGGATTAGGAATAGTTTTTGAAAGTACAATGCCACTTTTGATTAGTTAATCAATTAATTAATAATCAGATTGGAAAATAATAAGTTGTTGGTCAGGAAAGAAATGCTGGTTTATATAAGTTCATAGTTGATTGTTATCCAACATGTGTTAATTTCCTCACTGTTGTAGTTAGAAAAATTGCAAAAAAAGCTCAGCGGTTTGCTGAGAGGTTTGGGAATTGGGATTGATCATCGGTGTGTGACTTACCACCCTCTTTATTTTAATAATAATTGTTAAGGATTAGGAATAAGTTTTTGAAAGTACAATGCCACTTTTGATTAGTTAATTAATTCATTAATAATCAAATTGGAAAATAATAAGTTGTTGGTTGTAAAATGCCGGTTTGTATAATTCATAGTTGATTATATATCCGGCATGTATGGATGTTTCATGAGCTAGCAACAGATGGGCACCTTTTTTTTTCTTTGATTTGTTGTAGGTGTTTATATGAGTGTGTTAAGGATTAGGAATAAATTTTAAAAGTACAATGCCACTTTTAATCAATTAGTTAATTAATGAATAATCAAATTGGAAAATAATAAGTTGTCGGTCATGAAAGAAATGCCGGTTTATATTAAGTTCGTAGTTGATTATTATCCGAAATGTGTGGATGGTACCACGAGCTAGCAACAGAAGGGCGCCTTTTTTTGCTTTGATTTGTTGTAGGTGTTTATATGAGTGTGTTAAGGATTAGGAATAAGTTTTGTAAGTACAATGCCACTTTTAATTAATCAATAATCAAATTGGAAAGTATAAGTTGTTGGTCATGAAAGAAATGCCGGTTTATATTAAGTTGATAGTTGATTATTATCCGACATGTATGGATGTACCATGAGCAAGCAACAGAACGTCGAATCAACTTGTAAATTTCGCGAGGTGTCACTGACTTACGTTTGTAAGATGTCCGATTTGCTTCGATGTAAATCAGAAGCCTTTTCCAATTCTTGAGATGTACTATTGAGGGGGCCTAGGTAGGATTAGATGGGATAGGGTTTGGTTATTTGATTAGGTGTTGAGTACATGTGACTTCGTTTCTTGTTATCCTTGAGGACCCTTATTGATAAAAGAAAAGGAAGGAAAGAATTCCAATGTATCTTCATTGGTTTTTGTTAATATTTAAATCTGAATGAAAATAAGTAATTTCCTTAACAATAAAAAATTGGTTTTTGATATTTCCACTGGTCAAAAGTGCCCTTCACGTGATATACATTCATTCTGTTTCTTTCTTTTGTTTTTTGTTTTAAAAAAAAAAAAAGTTCCATTGCACTAATTTGATGACCTTCCCTGTAAAGAATTTTGTATGGCTTTTTTGTGGATCGATATTCATGGTCCATCTGATAAAAATTAGAATGCATAGAGCGAAAAATGTACATTCTTAGGGATCGGAAATGATATGGATCCAGACTGTCAGGAATTATAACTTATGCTTTTTAATTTTCACTACATGCACAGAGATTTGAAGTTATCTATCTTTCCAGCCTTACCAATTTGTCTGTATGCCACTGTAACTGAATTCACCAAACTTCCGTTTCTCCGTCACACTTATCTGTAAGCACAAGAAATGTCATCTAGCACAATATAAATGAAATAGAAGGGCTTTCCCAATGAGTTCAACCTAAGCATCGTCTCTTTGAAAGAATTGAATAGCTACTAGAATTGGAGCATGGATGCCTCTTCTGGTAAGTATAAATAATTTAATTTTTTCTATTTCTTTCGTAGTTGGTTAAATTCAGGAAAACTTCGAGTTTTTTAGCTATTTGTTTCACAATATGTCCTATTTTGTAAGTTGAAATATTATTCCTTATTTCTTGATATATTTGATCTAGTCTCTTTTCCATGTATCGATAGTCTGAGGTGCTGCAAGGTCGTAGAATATAGATATCTGTAGTTATGATACCTGGAAAAACCTGAATTTGAAAATATGTAGAAATTTCTTTTTCTTTTTATTTCACTTGTAGGCTCTCTTATTTCATCTTTGTTGATAAAATATCCTACATGCATTTTTCTAAAATAAGTCGTTCGGTATCAAACATTTAGACACAAGGCAATCATCACTGCAAATTGCAATCTTATGATAAAGCTGGATGCAATATAGATTTTAGGCTATATAGCTGGGTGTTCTGAATGAAGTTTCCAATCCTTGATTTTCTTGTTTCAGGAACTTTATATTTATATAAGTTATTTATTTTTATAAACATGGTAGAAATATATAACTACAAAACCAACTGTAGCGCATAAATAATTTCTCAAGTTCAGTCTTCTGGCTAAAATTAAGTCCCGGCAGCTGCCTGTAATACTAACATAGAGATTTGTTGATCCATAATTTTGCACTATCCTTTCATGTAGGGCAAATAGCAGATGAAGCTAGTTATGTCACACATGGCAGATTCTTGCATTACGCATTAATAAAATTTTAAAAAACTTTTATTTTTATAAATTGCATTGTGATTCTACCTCATGTGTGTTATTATATTTAGGTTTTTCCAATTCCAACATGATTATAAATGTCTATAAGTACCCGCAAAAATTTTCCACGGTGAATAGGATTTAGAAAGAAAAAAATATCAACCTGATTTTAAGTTCTATATTAATTAAGAAAATGAACATTTTTAATTACATTCCCACTTCTCCGGTTGTAAAATTTGGTCTACCTTTATCAAAGTAACAATTTCTTTCTTTGACAACATGACATAACTGTTATTGTGCTACTTATAAAACCATCGAAGCAGGTTCACTTCCATCCGATGCAAGCAGTGGATCACCAGTGCGAAATGAACCAGCGATGCAAGAGGACCAGCACAATGACAAAACAGCAAAGGGGAAGCACTTAGCTGCAGCAAAAACACAGTTGAATACACTGCCGATGTTAAAGATCTTGTCAATCATGAGAAAGGCTCTACCCAAAGATGCCAATTTGGATGCTGATGTTGACCTGATAATGAGAACCTGTGTCGCTAAATTTACCGGGCATCTGATAAGTGAGGCTAAGGAACAGAGAACACTGGCCAAGCACAGGAAATTGCAATCTGAAGATATAATAAGTGCACTGAAGATACTCGGCTTCAAAGATGCTTCCACTGTCCTTTCGCTCTTTTATTCTCGCCTTTCAGGGATGACGAATTGTTCTCAGCCTCAGCAAGTGGAGCCAGCGCACAGTTCTGAGCCAACCTCAAGCAAAATACAAAGGAAGGGCCGTGTTGATGATTCTAAAGAGAAACTCAAAATAGGTAATATGTCTTTTCGTCCACATGGTAGTATTAGAATTGCATGATTGGATAAGTTTTCATACTCTGAAGAGAAACTCAAAATAGCAAAATAAGTTTTCATACTCATCACACATTTTACAAGTAATTTTCTTCTTATGCATCATCATGTTTTGCTGCATTAAATCAAATTACAATCTTAAAGGATGGCTACAAGCATTAAAAATTTAAAAATCCATATCATAGAAGCCATAACACTCTGACATCAACTTGAAACCTGCACCATTTGATTGTGTACTGAAGACCTAATATCAGCAATTATACTTCTAAAACGGCTATTATTTGCTACTCCGAAACATTATATCCACAATTTAATCTCCAGAATGCTCAACAGGTAATACTGATGTACAGTCACCAGTGCACAATTGTGAGGCGCATCAGTCGCCAGTGCACAATTCTGAGCCAAATCAGTCACCAGTGCACGATTCTGAGACGTATCAGTTGCCAGTGCACGATTCTGAGACGTATCAGTCGCCAGTGCATGATTCTGAGACGTATCAGTCGCCAGTGCACAATTCTGAGCCGCATCAGTCACCAGTGCACAATTCTGAGCTGCATCAGTCACCAGTGCACAATTCTGAGATGTATCAGTCGCCAGTGCACAATTCTGAGCCGAATCAGTCACCAGTGCACAATTTTGAGCTGCATCAGTTACCAGTGCGCAATTCTGAACCACATCAGTCACCAGTGCACAATTCTGAGTCGCTTCTGACTGAAATGGTGCAACTAAAGGGCGGTGGTGATGTTCCTACAGAGAGAGCCCTCGGACCCAATGAAGGTACTTTAAATTTTGTATCACACGATTGTGTTAGAATTGCATAACAGGAACCTTTTAAACTTATAATACTTATTTTGTTGTGTAAAATATCATTATTACTCTTTATATAGACTTAATTGTTGGAAATAAAAGGTCAAATTTCATAATATAGAGCATACAAGAAAACAAAGTAATTAAAATTGTGCATTCTTCTATAAAATGGTCACAACTCAAATCTAGATCCATAAATTGGGAATTCTTGCAAACTTATACTTCTTGTTCACATTCTCTTATATTCAATTTGTCTGTTATGCAATCTGATTTATATCTTTATATGAACCTAAGCATCTACAGTCCAAAAAGTTTGCATTGCAATGGAAGAAAATAGAACACTAAGAAGCGTGTTGTTTCTGTTGGTTCATGTATGTATGTGTTGTTTTCTTAAGGGTTCAGTATTAAAAATTGCTTTTACTGTTATAGTCTGTAAAAGTGTGAGGTTGTGCTGTTCAGGTCTGTTGATGCAGGATAGCTATTTTGTGGTGGTTATGCTGTTATGGGTATGGAAGTAGGGTATTATAGTAATTTAGGGGATCTTAGTTATGGGCTTTGGGTGAGTTTCGAACAATGGTTGTATGTAGTTTTAATAAAGAAATGGGCTCAATAGCCTTGCTTTCAAAAATAAAAATAAAAAAAGAACACTAAGAAACAGATGGTAATGTCAATGAGTTCATGAGTGAACAAAATGACATGAAATTTGTCGGTAGTGGGTTCGCTGAGCTTCAGATCCATAACTATACACTCATAATGTTAACATTTTCATTCTCAAACCTCAGAAGTGCAAACTTTACTATCTCCAGAATTATGAACAGGTAATGCAACTATGCAACAGGATGGGTCTGTCCAGGGGGACCCACTTGATGCTGACCCGCACTTGGGCAATGCACATTCTTCTCAGATGATGGCTCGCGCTGATGCCGAGTTTGCAAAGCAAGTGTCAGAGCAGCTCGCAGAAGCCTTCGATGCGTCACCAGTCACTCAGCCAATAAATCAACCAGATTTTCCTGGGTCTACGCAGGATGGAGGAGATAGAACAACCATGGCTGTAGATGATATTCCGGGTACCAGAGCAGGAAGTAGCTCTGGTGCGGATTTCGATGCAGTGATGTCTGATGCAGACCTGGCTGATGCAATCGAGTTGTTGAAGCAATATGGGGTATACTCAGATGTGCCTTGAGATGAAGAACAAGGAGTTAACGAGCGTCGAGCGGCTCAGGGAATTCTGCTGCACCAAACTGCAACTTCCTAGTAGCTCAATAATCTAATAAATTATGAAATATGGTTCTTCATTAGGATATATGTAATCTCAATAAGTGGTTTTGGATTTGCAGTATTTTTGAAATATTCTTAGAACTGATGATTGTTCTAGATATATGATATTTGTTGCTATTTTAATTCGGTTTTGCGATAAATCTGGCATGTGGGCTCAGAGACAATTTCTTTCAATTTTGTATTAATTTGCATTTTTCTAAGCTAAAAATTGTTGGATTCTTCATCTGTTTTCAGTTTGATACTTTGATTCCTCCGAGCTCTATTTGCAACAACTTTACAAATCAATGGTGCTTCCATTCAGTTGTTGCTCTCTGATGTATCATTCTGCCCTCATAAATAAAATTGATCCTGTATGTAATTACCTATGTCTTTCTGATGTGTCCTACAATGAAGTGAACTGATACCAGTTACCATTTGGGTGCCTTTATAATGAGCCTCACACCCAACAATACACTTTCCACTGGCAAAAAAGTTTGTCTTCAGACATCTCCATTAGCAGTAGAGGTGGCAAATCGGACGGGTCGGGTGGGTTGGGTCAGTTTGACCTTCTAGAAAATTTCGAGTCGGGTCAGGTCGGGTGATGAGCGGGCCAGGTCGGGTCAATTTTGATATCGACCTTTTTTGGATCGTATATTGATTTTAGTTTGATTGCATGATGTTTGATCTCAGGTCGGGTCAGGTTCGGGTCGGATAGGGTCAGATCGGGTCAGGTCGGACCGGGTTAGTTTGACTTCCTGAAAAATACGGGTCGAGTCGGATTTGGGTCGGATCGGGTCAGGCGGGTTTCCCGGGTTGGTCGGGTTCTGCCACCTCTAATTAGCAGACTGTCTGTTCCATTTTAAGAAAAGATCTGGAAAAGAAAACAAACAGTAAAACCAATGACTATTTCTTTGCTTCTTTTCCTATTTTAAACATCATCGTGCAACATATACTATGAAAAGCAACGAGAATCATGTCTCTTTAGTAACAGTTTTTCCTGAGTACAAAGAGAAACAGCAGCAAAACTAAATCACAGGATATGAAGTAGCGTTTCTGATTAGTATTTTTTGTGCAATTGAGAAAGAGCTGAAATCTGGCCTGGAATTTTGTGGGTTTTATCTTTTGGGCTTTTTGATATTTATATTTTGGGTTTTAAGCAAAACGTGCAAGATATCTGATAAATCCAGGACTCAAGTGAGTGGCCTACATTCCAATTCTTGTAATAATCTTCAAAATTTGATCCATACAATTCTTTTTGATACGTTGTACAATATATTGAATATGCATTCATGTATATGTTGAATCTGATTATCATCGAATGTACAAAGAAAAAGTTGCATAAAACTGCCAGACTTGAAACACATACAAACATGGACCAGATTTCACATTAATTTTCATCATTAATTGGAAATCCTACTTCATATTAACCGGTAATTCAAACATATTATTGAATCTTGACTAAATTGGCTTCCATTTTTTTTTTTTTTTTTTTTTTCTCTTTATTTGGACAAGAGTAAAACTTTCATTCACCGTTTTCCATTTCTTTGCTTCCGTGTGTTATAAGCACATTAATTATGCGTTTTGAATCAGAAAATTATGTGTACCGTTCTGTATAAGTCGGTTGACCGTTGAAGTGAACAAGTGTCTGGAACTGGAAGCAGCATCTTAATTACTATAACTAACTTGACTCACTTTCTATGTCTTTAATTTGTCTGTCACTCATTATTATGTTGTACCGTAAATGATGGGCAAACAAATAAAATTCTGCTGATGATCAAGCAAAATTCCAGAAGAATCCATCCCCACCAACCCTAGAGGTGGCAAAATCTGACCCGAACCGAACCCGAACGATCCGATACCCGAGATGACCCGGGAATAGAGGTGCAAAAGCTGACCAGACACGAAAAATCCACCCGACCCGAAAAATGCCAGCAGATGTCAACCCGATACCATACCCGACCCGACCCGAAAAAATGCTGGCAACTGTCAAACCGATACCCGACCTGACCCGACCCGACATTTTTCATTTGGTCAAACTGACCCGACTGACCCAACAATCTGCCACCTCTAACCAACCCCCTATATATATATATATATATATTGATTTGAATCAGAACATTACAATTGATATATATGAATAAAAACAGTAGCAACATATATAAGAAAGTTGTCAAAAGGAAATATGCAGTGCCACAAAATGTTCATATTGATGTTGTCATGCATGTATACACATCTTCTGTTCCTTTGCATATCATCATCATCAGCCATGGCTGCAGATGTTGATCTTCTGATGTTGATGTCCTTCAAGAATTCCCTCCCGAATCCTGATTTGCTACCCGGTTGGAGTCACGAGCGTCGGGTGTGCGAATTCGAAGGTGTAACATGTAAAGGAGGCCGCGTGTCTTCTCTGGCGATCCGAGGGCGGCCGCTTGGTGCAAACTTCAGTTCGGTCTCGGCGTACATCCTCTCGCTTCGAGATCTAGAAATGCTGTCTCTGCATTCGACCAACCTCACCGGA
Organism: Cyperus esculentus; assembly: GCA_030179965.1. Lineage (NCBI taxonomy): Eukaryota > Viridiplantae > Streptophyta > Magnoliopsida > Poales > Cyperaceae > Cyperus > Cyperus esculentus. The sequence continues at coordinate 1,965,315 of JASGLE010000035.1, read as the reverse complement.
AACATCTCATCTTTTAATTCTTTTCCCTTGAAGTGTGCGAGCCGGCTCACTTCACTGGATTTATCCAATAACAACCTTCGAGGAACCGTACCGCATATTTCCAATTGCGCTTTCCTGCAATATCTAGACCTCTCTTCCAATGAACTCTCTGGTACGGTACCGGCTGGCACGTTCTCGGATTGTTTGAATTTAACCTACCTAAACCTCTCGTTGAACCATTTTACTGGTAAGGTACCGACCAACATAGGTGCATGCAGGGGTCTCAGAACTCTCAGCCTCTCCAACAACAATTTTTCGGGCGAATTCCCCTTCGTGTCCCTTGTTAACTTGTCGAGGCTCCAATTTCTAGAGTTGGCATTCAATAACTTCCATGGTAGTTTACCGAAATCTATTTCAAAACTTACAGAACTCGAGTTATTCGATCTTAGTGCAAATGAGTTCTCGGGTCCGCTACCACGTATGTTGTGTACCGAGAATACCTCCCGGTTGCAAAGGTTGTACTTGCAGGATAACTATCTCACGGGGTCTATACCTGATGCAATAAACAACTGTACTAAATTGGTTTCGCTCGATCTTAGCCTGAACTTTTTTTTCGGGTACATACCCGGTAGTTTAGGCTCGGTATCAAACTTAACTGATCTTATAATGTGGGGAAATAACCTGACTGGTCAGATACCTGCCGAGCTCGCATCTCTAAAGTGGCTCAGAAACCTTCTTTTAGACTACAATAGCCTTACCGGTACAATCCCTGATGGATTAGCAAACTGCACCAACCTCAATTGGATCTCTCTCACAAGCAACCAGCTCGCCGGGTCAGTACCGATATGGATCGGTAAGCTAGAAAAACTTGTGTTCTTAGGACTTGCAAACAATTCTCTTACTGGGTCGATACCGCCGGAGCTAGGTGACTGTAAGAGCCTGGTATATCTAGATTTGGGCAGTAATCAGCTCACCGGATCCATTCCATCTACTTTGGCAAAGCAATCCGGTAAGATTACGCCGAACGACGTTGTAGTGCACGGTTGGCTATACATGGATGCAATAATTAGAGGCGACAGCCCGTGTCACCGCATGTTCATCATTCTGGAGATCAATGGAATCCGATACGATGACTGGATGCGCGTACCAAGAGTACAAAAGTGCAACGTGGTACCGCAGATCAGGGTCACGGGGCAATATTTTACGAATAACATGTCGATGATGTTTCTTGATCTGTCGTACAACCGACTCGATGGTCACATACCAACCGAGTTTTCTTCGATGCAATCTCTAATGGTCCTGAATCTCGAATACAACTACCTGTCAGGATTGTTACCGTCAGAACTGGGAAACCTGAACAGCTTAATGTTTCTCGATTTATCGCATAATATATTAGAAGGCAACATACCCTCTTCCTTCTCGGACTTGTCGTTGTCAATGTTGGACCTGTCGAACAATCGGCTAACCGGGCCCATACCGGAACAAGGTTCTTTGGTTACATTTCCAGAACAAACTTTTGAGAATAATACCGGTCTCTGCGGGTTACCGTTGCCACCTTGCGGGTCGAACACACCGAAGGCAGATGGTACGACGTCTCAGCATTCGACGCCGGATCATCACTCTCAAATCTGGTGGATTGTACTTGGTTTTCTGTTCTGTGTGTTCTTCATCATTGGCCTTGTAATTGGTCTATTCCTGTTATAGATTGTTGTACTTGGTATATTGACCTTGTATGCACATTATATGTGTATGTAATTTGTTAGGATAATCTACATGTTTGTACTTTGGTATTCCAGTTTATAATTCACTATAATATAATTTTGAATCCTACACAAATAGTTTTATTTATCATTAGAGAGGATTTTAAGTTTTAAACGCATAATAGCTAGCTAGGAAAAGATGTATAAAAAAAAGATGGTAATTGGATACAGATAAATTAAAACAAATTAAAGATGGAAAATGAAAGAAAAGAGGAATCATATATTATATAGATGGGCAAATGGCCTAGTAGCTCAAGTGGTAGTGAATTATGATGACTTCCAAAAGGTCATGGGTTCAATCTTTCATGGGCGCAAAATAAAAAGTTTCAATGAAACTGGTGGAGTATTCCACTTTCTTCAAAAAAAAAATATATATATATATATATATATATAATTAGGCTACAGTAATTTGCATATCACGGTTTTACCGTACTATGTGGTTTGTACCTCTATTTCTGGTGTCCAAATAGTCGATCCGAACCGCTCAGTGTGATCTTTATATCAAAATATACTAGGAAACCAAATTTTACAATTTTTAGAATATGTTTGCTATTTTTAATGGTGGAGAGAAAATCGTTATTTTGTAAGAACCAGAATTCTTGGATCTAGCCATTTTCTCTCCATCATTAAAGATAGCAAAAAAATCTAAAAATTATAAAATTTGGTTTGCTAGTATATTTTGATATAGAGATTAAGTTGAGCGGTTCGGATCGACTATTTGGACACCGCAAACTGAGATACGGACTGCATAGCACGGTAAAACCGTGATATGCATATTATGGTAGCCGGACTCTATATATATATATATATATATATATATATATATATATAGATTATATAGATGGTTCAAAAAAACATAAATACTCATAGTAAAATGCCTTCATTCATGAGTAAGAAAAATAATCAAGAGCCATAAAGTTAAGTTAGTGCCAGTGAAACAGGATGAAACATTCATATAGAAACTGAATAATTACATGGCTTGTACCAGATTACAAGCAAGAAAATCAATTAAGAGCTGCCCTTGCCTTTGTAAGTAAATCTTTGATTTATTACTTTGCTCATTTTATCTAACTAAGGATGCCAAAATTTGCTTGAATCAGAATATGGTGCCATACATGAGATGAGCCCCATGGCATAGCTAGCTCAAAGCTTACTGTGAGTCTGTCACTACCGTCGCCTGTCGGGGCATTTCCTCGACTGTTTCCGTTCGATACATATCGATCCAGAACCAGATTTCTGATGCAAAGAAAGAACCATTCCAAGCTTCTCAGTTCCCAGTCCAGACATTGTCACAGAAACCTGTACCATGTATCTGATGCATTCCGACTGTTGTTAAACACCTTAAAAGAGTAATCCCTAGCGTCCATAGAAAAGTTGTCCATAGCATCTACAGATTACATTTTAGAATGCATTTGTTACATTTTTAGGATTTATCTGTTACATAATTTGTATGTTTATCGACGTATGGACGGCTTGGACACAAGATATTTCTCAACCTTACACAGAGTAGTGTACAGCATTAAATTTGATAAACTGTTGGTCAGGAACTTATGATCCTGGGAGGAATATCACAAATCTTAGTTCATTTGAAATCTCAAATCTGTGGTTTTGAGCATTTTGGGTCTTTTATATTGGCATTTTGGGCCTTAGAAGGCCTCTATTCTCTGTTGGTTTCAGTAATAGATCTTACCATGAGGGCTTTTGGTTGCCCCAACTCATACATATATGGACCGAACCCGAATTGATCCAACATAACAGTACAAACCCAACATTTATATGTCTGAATCCGAAAGTAAACCAACTTAAACTTCGTCCAAACAAAAATATTTCGTCAGGTCTACGAACAATTCCCAGTGTTTGATAGCAGTAGTAAAATTGATTTAAGCTCTTAAATCAATTTTAAGTCACCAAACAGAAGTGATTTAAGGTGTAGTAAGTTAACGCAGCTATATAGGTGTAGTAAACTAAATCACCAATATTTCACATCTTTTACACATAAGATCAACTTCATATATTTACTTCACTACCACCAAATACCACTGATTTAAGGTGATTTAACGTTTTACTCCGCTTTAACTTACTATGCCAAACGGGCGGAATGTTACATTTTTTATTTAATATCGAATATCGTAAGTTAATGTTGTCATTCACTCTATATCCATATATAGAACAATAAAATGAAATCGTTTTTCAATTTGTCACAAATTAATGACACGAAATATATATATATCAAGATGTAAACCAAACCTTCAACTATCAATTATCTGACTAATTTTACAGGTGCCACGTTCTATTCTACATGAGATATCTTTTCTATGAATTACTCGATCTTAACGACTTTTATGACTAGCTGTTGCTGGGTTAAGAAAAGGAATCGGATATTGTCCAAATCCATCTAGACGGTCTAAAGGATTCGGAGAACCGTACGTACGATCTAATTGTTGGTAACTGATCGACTGTACGTGATTTGATCATGTAGGTGCTAAAAATAGTATATATGCTGGTTATATTTAGAATGATGGGTCACACGCTAGCTATCACTGTCTTTAAACATATAAATTGAATCGAACGGTTTAGTCATAGTTTTAGACGGAGACTGTCTAAATGGCTTTGACAAAATTCTAGTCCTAAGAAATATATGACAGATCATCCTGATGCCTGACGATCGAGATGGTTTCGTTATAATTACTTGGCACTACTTGGCAGTGAAACGTACTGATATTAATGAGTGACACATGCAATGCTTTCGTTATAATTAATTACTTGCCAGTGAAATTAATCTACTGTATGTTAATATATATTCTGATCTTAATTAGGTTAAAACTTATTAATAACTATTTGTGACTCGATACATTTACAATTGTCATGGTAATTAATCATCGTAAATACCAATTAATAATATGAAAATTTCATCACCAGCTTAATAAGAGACATGTGTAATACGTACTTCATTCATATAACATTACGTGCATGATCCTATTGATTAATTTGGATCTTTATGCATAGTAGCATTCGCATAATAATACTTAACAAAATTGATTTATTGATGTCGAGCTAATACTTAACACAAATTGTATGAATATATTAGACAAGTATGATTGTGTAGTGCACCAAGCATATCCTTTTAGTTAAGAACAAAAAGGATTTATAAAATTTATTATATAGTGAAGAGTTAAGACTGTCAAATAAATTTCGATAAATTATTTTATTTATTTCATGAATATCAAATAGTTTTAACTAGTAATATTTACAAACATATATTATCATTTTGATGTAATCAATTTTTATTGTTTATATATCTTGTTTTGAAATAATTTACTATATGCATGAATCAATTATACATCATGTGCATGCAAAAAGAAAATAAATAAATAACCAAAATATATATGGTTGCACAAGACTGTTAGTTTGTGGTGTATATATATACTGGCAAGAATTTATTGGTTGGCCGGTGATTAATATATATCAGTTGCATGAAGAAATTAATTAATTAATTAGTAGTCAATGCAAACAGCACAACTTCTTCAATTTTTTCTATTTTATTATTTGAAGAAGATAGTCAACTTTTCAGACAACGATATATATATAGTACTTTTACTGAAGCATGCATATAAAGTACTATAATTAATTAATTAATTAATTAATTAATTATCCAATGAATTTTTTGTAAAATCCAAATGATGTACAGTAAACTTAGGCATAGTCGGTTGTATCAATTCATAAACAAATTGTCAATCCTCTACGTGTAGGTAACAAGTGTATGCAAACTTTTTCAATATTAGTTTACAAATAGATTGCATGTGCATGAATGATACCATATCAAATGGTTCATTATGCCATATATATATATAATCGATTATATTTTTCTAGCTATATATATATGGCTAGTAGCAAAATGAGAAATATCTTGCGTCTATTGAAAAGCAGTCCATATATTCATAAACGTACTGAGAATGTAACATATACATTCCGAAATATAACTGCAAGCAAGCAGGGGCGGAGCCAGACTCCGACGCGGGGGTGGTCCAACTTTTTTGATGAAACATAGTTCTATAAGTATGGATATATTTTGTAAAATTTGTAAGGTACATTTGTGCAAATATTTTTAGGGTAAGGCCAATTTTGTAAATTTTCTTAGAAACTAAGCATATTTTTATAATTTTTCTCAAAAAAGATATATTTTTGCAAATTTTTACGGGTATATTTTTGAAAATTTTTTCTAGGGGTGAGCCAGTGCCCACCCCTTTATTACACTAGCTCCGCCCCTGACTACAAGTACATCTTGAAATGTAACCTATGGACGCTATAAACAGCTTTCTATGGATGCTAGGTATTACTCTGGCAAAATCATTAAGACTACTATATATATATTTATGTCAGTTCAATGACATCTAGAGATTAAATTGGAATTCTCCAAGATGCATGTGATATTGTGATGTGTGATCAATAGATTTGTTCTACATACCAAACATTCAAACCTTATATATATAGAAAGCAAATCCAATATTAATTACTTAATTACTTCCAATGCCTAATACTTAAGACGTGTCTTCCTAGCTGTAACACACACAATTAATTATGCACAAGCAGTGTGTACTTTTTGTTGATCCTTGTGTTAACTATCGTAGCAATGCACGGTACCACAGGATTAATGTTAAACAAATACTCTTAAAAGATCTACACAATTATTTTTCATTTTTCATTTAAAAAAAAAGAAAAAAAGAAGAAGAAGAAGGTATTGAAAAATGAAAATATATTCCTCGTGTTTAATTTAGGATCAGGTTATCATTATTGACCAGTAAATAAAAATTTGTGCTAGCAATAATTATTGAAAAAAATAATTATTGAAGGATGCACAATATTCGATCTTCTTCTTCCTTAGAGTTTAAATTCCCCCTTTTTTTGTTTTTGTGTTTTATTTAGATCTTCTGGTCATCAGGCAACAGCAGCTAGCCCTTAACTTTCTCAAAATATAAATAAATTAAATAAATATTATTGAAAATGGGAAAGGTAAAATTTACCTGGGTTAATAATTAGCCTAGGCAGGAAAATACGAGACATATATGTTTCAATGGCACAAGCAAAGTTGAAAGTTGAAAACTTTTATATAGCGAAGGCATGCACCACATCAACACAATTTATACCTCCTTTTTCAACCTGAAAAACACAGGTTTCAACCTCCAATTTGTGCTGATATATACATGTGGCTCCCAATCAATCAGCCGTCAATCTGTTGATTTCTAGAGCTGCACGATTAGTGCCTAGCTAGGGTTGATTATTACTTGGCTCTTTCAACGCCATCATTATGACTATATATATGGATGGGTAGTTATTTACCAAAAGGTGAAATTTTAATTAATTTTTAATTGCCTGTGTTGGGATATAATTAAGCATGCACCTGGAACTAATTAATTATTCATTTATATTTTGTGTTGATTACTTAATTACTTCGCAAATTTAAAATAGAATTTTTGATGAGCTTTTTTGGGTAACAATAATAAGGAATAGTGATATTAATTGTTTTGGTATTCTTTTGATAAATAATGTATGCAAAAAAAAAAAAAAAAAAACAGGACTTGGTATATATTCTCCAATACTGTTGCATTTCGAAGATGATGTTCTTATTTTTCGCTTGGCCTGAATAAAATAAAAACATTCACACTTTAGGAACAGTACTATTATAATTTACTTTACGAACATTTTTTAAGATTAACTTTTAATGTCTATGTAAAACACTCATCAGTGATTAATTTGGACTTACATGGGACGTTCTATACTCCCATGCACACAATCAAGCCTGACCTAAAGATTTATACTGGTTAATTATAGAGTATGTATATATATATATACAACTTACATTTTCAAATTATTAACTAATGACTTACTTATGAAAAGTAATAAAAATGCATGGTCATGTGCATATACATATATAAACTCCAACAAAGTAACAACAACAAAATAATGCAGTATGTACTGAACTTTCCGGATTTATATATATATAGCCTCACATTTATATATCATATATTAGGAATTTTGTGTTAATCATGAACATGTTAATTATAAGCAAGATATTATATATAGACTATATCCTCGAACATTCTTATTAGAGTCGTAGATAGCGTCCACCCATTTTACTTATTCACCGGTCTACCGTGTTTTTAGTGAACAAATCATTTTTCAGTGAACATTTATATCTTTCCGATCAACATATATCATTTTCCAGTGAATAGATATACTACGATTTTCAGTAAACATTTATGTAACTGTGACAAGCACATGGGTCGTCTATATATGTGGGTGTGTCAGAATATGAGAGAGAGAGGTGGATAGGTGACTTACTTTATAGGTAGACTATACCTGTTTTCATTCTCATTACATGCCAACTTATATAATTGCTTCCAATGATAAACAAAAAGGCAGTACAAATCATTCAAATGTGCAACGTAACAGTGCAAGCAAACTCCAACAAGAACAACAAAGAAAGTACAGAGAATATCCACAAAACTTTCCGGCATTTACATATTAGCCTCAAATCATCATCATCATCTCCAATATATATATTTCCTTTTTCCTTTTGGAAAAATATTTTTGCATTTTGCCAAAGTGCAAAAAATTATAATGCATCGTGTACGTGTGTAGATACAAGGAAAACACGTAGAGTCCACATATAAAGTAAGCCACCCATCTACCCTTCTCTCACAATCTGACACACTCATATACTTGTCACAGTGGCATAAATATTTACTGAAAACAGTAGTGTATCTGTTTAATTACTAGAAAATGATACATGTTGATCGGAAAGATATAAATGTTTACTAAAAAATGATATCTGTTCATCAAAAATACAGTGGACCGGTGGATAGATAGATAAAGTGGTGGTCGCTACCTACAACTCTGTATATAAGGAGTACTGCCGTGTGTGGTAGGTCCACTTGTATCAACCATGAACTTTTCTTTCTATCTTTTCTCTTGTTGTGTTGTGTGTATTACCAGCTCGCCTACATGGTTTGATTCTCTTGCTCCATTTTTGTGGAGCAAATGCTTCAAAATTCAAAACGTGTGTATATATATATATGACTTTGTATATTTGGTTATAGTCTTGTGTATAGGTAGGTAGGTTACTGTTGGTGACAATTTGTTTGGTGATTATGCAATATAAGCACACTCTTTTCTTGGTTTGGATCCAAATTTTGCCTTTTCTGTTGTCTTGTCTTGTGGTTGTAGTTGATTTAATTTGCATGCCTTTAGTTAGTTTCTTTAGTTTTTCGTCTTCTGTTTTAGTTGGCAAATACACAGCCACCTCAATTTTTTTTTTTTTACTTTTTTCCGGAAAACAATTGAATTAGTGTATATTATGACTACTAGAGCTGTAACTTAGGCATCGCCCCAAAAAATAATATCAAATAAATAACTAAAAATTTTATAATATTTTAAATATACATATTAAACAAAACTTGAACAAATTTTCTAAATTTTTAATGTAATTAAGTAATAATAATGCAATAATTATAAATAAGAACATATATAAATGTTGAACCATTTTAAGGATTAAAGTTTGTTTTACACATATCATATTCATCTTATTTAATGGGGAGAGAAAAAAAAAATAATAAGTCATTGGATCAAAGTAGATGAAAAGTTTCAAACAAATCAATTATAACTGATGTGGCATAGTTATTTGATCCCTCCTCTTATTGATGATGTAGCATAGTTGAAGTGCTTGAAAATGTATAATGTATATATATATGACTGATGTGGATTGAACTTTTCGCTATTTCTTAAGGTCACTATATATATTGAAATAATTAAATAAAATTAAATAAAACTCAGGGAGATCTATGAAACATGCACCATGCATCTAAATTGATTGTGGGGTTAATTAATAATTATTGAGTTGACATTAATCAGTATTAGTGCTTCATATCATTAGTTTAACACAAATAATTAGTCACCAGGTGAATGCATGAATCACACACACAAATTTGACTGGGTGGTTAATTATTGGGCTAAAAACTAATTTAAAATACTTAGCTTTACATGATTGTCAACTTATGAATCAAAGGAAAAGATAAGTATGTATATGCCTACATTTATTTATTTTGTGATGACACGTGGATGGTAATATTACATTTTTTGCTGTCAAATTTGAAAACTAATTATGTAATTAAGCTGAGTTGTCCGGTTAGTTCATTAGAGATAAAGATAGAGATTAAAACTCTTTGTAAATATTATCAAAGGTTGGATGAATGAATGCATATCCAATTTTCCCTTTAACTATTGATCATGTAATAATTATTTTATATAGGAGTTAGAACGTAAAAGTTTAATCATAATTAAGCTCTTAATTTTTATTGTATTATTCCTAATTAAAATTCATTTTAGTATAGCTTGTGCTTGAGGTATATATCGGTTGCCATCATTTTAGATGGCTCCTAAGGTAACTAGCTTATTGCATTAAAAGTGAATGATAAAAATAAGTTGTATTTTTTTTTTTCAGTTGTATTTTTATTTTGTTTTAATGAAAATATGAGTAGGCATATTACCTACTCCTTCAAAAAAAAAAAAAAAAGTGAATCTTAAAAATAAAAAAGCATGGCTTAGCTTCCAATATTCAAAAGACATTAAAATATCATCAAATTGAACAAAATTTTCAAGACAAAAAAAATTGACTTAAATTATGCTAGTCACAAATTCTTAAATCTTAATTAATAATCTTAAATTGACCATTAGTTTTAATTTCTATATTAAGCATCCAAGTTTTTTTTAAAAAATATATATATATTATAATTCAGGGGAATTAATATCCGAGTTATCTGTCATGTCTCTAGTCATATCCAAAAATTACATGTGGTGCAAAATTTTGATAAGCAACATCGATCGTAATTAAGAAAAAATAATTAATTAACTGGGATTGTCAACATCGAATAATTGTTCGGGACCGCAATATTTTTATATATAATTAAGAACAAATATCGATTGGATTATCTATGTGTCGACTTTGCTTCGTCGAGGCATATATATTTTATGCGTACGTGGTCACTATTATATATTGGCAAAACATGACATTTCAACCGTTGCCATTTTAAGTAACCATGGCAAGTATAAAGTATGTGTATACTAGTGTAATTATAGTGACGGAAGAATTTTTTATATGCATGTTGATAGGTTTATATACCTGCAGAACAAATTTGGTGACTTTAATTAGGACAATTGATGCACAGAATGTTATATAAAAAAAATTCGTAAATTTAAGAAAATAAAATTCGAGTTTAAATATCATGCATGCATGTTGATGATTATTTTGATTGATCATCAGTTTTGATCATGAGCAGTACGTTTAAGTAATAGATGACACTTATATTAGTTGTTATTTAATTACTCCTATAATGTGAGATTTTGATGCTAATTAATTTTTCAATATTTTTATCAAAACTAGGTCTAATTTAATTTGGGACTTCGCTCCGAAAAACAATGTATGTTACGAAGAGAAGAGAATTTAATTTTAATAAAAAAATAAAAACAACAGGGGAAAAACAACAGGGAAAAAAATAAAAAATAAAATAACAGAAAAAAACTTCAACTTCCTTTTAGAGTTTCAGGTCAAAAGCTAAATAAACAAATACAATTTCATGTCAGTAACTCTCCAATACTATATAATTCATGTCAGTAAGTAACATCTTCCGACTTCCTTCAACCCAAAACCATAAAAATAGAAACTAAAAAAAGTAAACAAAGGAAACTTCCCTTGGACTTATTCTACTTTTAATCTTTCATCTTTTTCAAAAAAAAAATTACACATGGTCAGGTCGGTACCATCCCATTCAGAACCTGTACCGCACGGCTGTACCAAGCATGCTCTCCTTTTTCACACAAACAAACAATTCCCATTCATCCCCCCCAAGGTTCAACGTGGCCTTCCCTCAACGGCCCAGATCTACCCACGGAACAAACCAAGAGCCCAGATCGATCGATCGATCTCACATTGCGGCTGCCTTTTCAAAACCGCCACGCGTCGGAAGTGCTTGTGAACACTTACAAAGCCCCGTTATACAACGGTCCATTTTTCGACCGTTGGAGCGCCTCGCTCTGTTGGACCCCCACCCCCCCACCACATGTGTGCTGTGGAAATTTATTAATTGCAAGAAGCAGATACATATAGATGAACTAGACTATTATACTAACGTTAGCATTTCGGTCCGAAATGCTAACGTCTCAAAATTGTTGTTATCGTATCCGAAATCACGATTTATGGTGCTCAATAAATTCTTTATATGAAAATATTGGGGAATACAAAAATTTTCCATTTTTTAAATTTTCTAAGTATTTGTTTTGCATTTTTGAAAATAGCATGTACAAACATTAATATTTTATTAATATTTATGAGCTATTTTCTAAAATTCAAAACAAATACTTAGAAAACTCTAAAAATGAAAATTTTTTGTATTCCCCAATATTTCCATATAAAGAATTTATTGAGCACCATAAATCTTAATTTCAGACGAGATAACAACAATTTTGAGCCATTAGCATTTCAGTCCGAAATGCTAACGTTAGTATAATAGTCGAACTCGAGATAGATACTAAAAGTGATACCAAAATTGATACCGACTGTATTGATATACCAAAATTGATACCGACTGTATTGGTATTCATAGTATGTAGATTTATATTCATGTTAATTATTTGTGCTATATGTATAATGTGTTGGTATTCGTGTTATGCAGGTTTATATTCATGTTAATTTATTTAGTATTCAAGTTATTTGTATAATATGTATAGAGTAAATCTATCATGAGCTCAATTCCAAAAACATATTAAATCATATCCAAATTTTGATTTATATGGCTCAATAAATTCTTTACATAAAAATCTTATAGCATGCAAAATTTTTGTGTGGAATAAATAGCATATTGAAGACATTAAATTGAATAGTTTCTCAATTAATATGAATATTAATCTAGTCAGTATCAATTCTGGTATCAACTTCAGTATCCCTATAACGTTTTTCTTAAATTACACGCTCCAGATTGAGATCGTTTGTGCACTTTTCAGTGCTACCGAAATCACTCCAGAATTTAGAAAAGAAAAGGAACTGAAGCTGTAGAGCTTGTCAGACTGTTGGGATACCGAAAGATGCACCGTTTGTTTGTTTCTTCAACTGCCAGTCTTGGGTCAGTAAATGTTGACTGATGTTTTTTCAAAAAAGAGAAAAAAAAAAAAAAGTAAATGCTGATTGATGAAAGAATCAAAAAAAAAAAAAAAAAAATGCTGATTGATGTTTTTTCAAAAAAATGAAAAAAGGTAAATGGTAAATTGGTAATTGGTGTTTTTTCAAAAAAGAAAAAATAAGTAAATGGTGATTGATGTTTTTTCAAAAAAGAAAAAAGAAGTAAATGGTGATTAATTGATTTTTTTTCAAAAAATAAAAAAATTGTAAATACTGATTGATGATTATTCTATTAAAAAGAAAGGTAATTGGTGATTGATGCTTTTTTTCTATCAAAAAAAAAAAAAAAAAAGTAAATGGTGATTGAGTGATGAGTGGAACGACCGTTTTGTGATCTGCACCGTCCATATTTTTGTCTGGCCGTGTGTGTATCATTGGCTTACAGAATGCAGCCATGCTCTTCTAACTCAGGATCATCTGCCGCACTGCCGAATCTACAGCGCAGATCCGACGGTGCGGTAGATCTCGGGATCCGTGAAAAGTACTGAGTCCGGATCCTGAAGTCTAGCGCACCATCGGATCTGCGCTGCAGCTGGCAGTGCGCTAGCAGATCCGGACTCTGCTCTTCTTCTCTAGATCATTCTATTCCTGCTGTGGCAGATTATTTTTTTCTCAACAAAAAAAAAACAAAGATTAATTATTTCTCGATAAACGATTAATTCTTTTCTCAAAAAAAGAGAGAGTATTTTTTTCTCAAAAAAAAGCTTTTTTTTTCTAAGAAAAAGGATTAATTTTTCCTCAAAATAAGAATTTATTTTTCTCCAAAAACAAAAAGATTAATTTTTTCTCTAAAATGGGTTAATCTTTATGTTGAGAAAAAAAAAACAATTATAATTTTCTTCTCGAAAAAGGATTAATTTTTATTTAATAAACTTTTTAATTTCTTGAGGGAATATTCCGAACTTTTTCACTGCAGACCTTATTTGTCCTGTCAATCTAAAAAAGTCAGTTACCGTTCTAATACTTCCAGACAAAGCTATTCCATTTCATTTGTATTCGATTTTCATTTTGCTGAACCAACCTACACAAATCAAAATTCATAAACTCAGACTATATAACAAGAGTTAGACTATTGTACTAACGTTAGCATTTCAATACGAAATGCTAACGCTTCAAAAATTACGTTATCGTATCCGAAATCGTGATTTATGATGCTTGATAAATTATTCATATAGAAATATAAGGGTAAACAAAAATTTTCTATTTTTAAAGTTTTTCTTAGTATTTATTTTGTATTTTTGAAAAAAACATAAACAAACATCAATATTTTATTATTATTTATGAGCTATTTTTAAAATCTCAAAACAAATAGGTAAGAAACTCCAAAAATGAAAAATTTTTGTATTCCTCAGCATTTTTATATGAAGAATTTATTGAACACCATAAATCACGATTTCGAATATTAAAACACCATTTTTGAGGCGTTAGCATTTCAGATTGAAATGCTAACGTTAGCACTTCAGATTGAAATTCTAACGTTAGCATATTAGTCTAGCTCATATAACAAACTATACATACACAAAACTTGTATTTTTATGTTGCATTTCATGATATAATTCAACACAATACAGGGTTTGGGAATGAAACAAACAAATAATTAATTTCGCCATATATATACGCCGCTTTGAAACTGCAAAAGGGATAAACATAAACACACTGTACATACATATCCATCTTCCTATCAGGGAGCATCCGATCCGACGGCCCAGATTTGTCCCAGGGGCCATATATATATCCGTTGGGCGTTGGCTCTCCTTCCCAATTTCCCCCAAATCAAATCAAATCAAATCAAATCAAAACAGAGCAAAGGTAAGAGAAGAGAAGAGAGTGAGTGGTGTTCATGCCGGCATTCAGAGAGCATTCAGTGATTGATTGAAGACCCAAGATCATAATCAAGATCAAGAAGAAGAGGGTTTTTAGAGAGAAACAGAGGGTTTTAGTTTCATACTTTGAGAGGAAGGAAAGGATTGAGCTTTCCTTGATCCTCTCCTGATTTTGTGTGATTTGGGAGGTGGGTTTTGTACAGAAAGGGGAATAATTGGAGGGGGAATATGGGGGCAGTGAAGCTGCTGGCAGTTTCGACAGTCGGGGTGGTGTGGGTGGCGATGATGTGCCGGCTGGTCGGTCCGGCGGCGTACCTCTCGTTATCGGACTGGCTGCCAAGGGTTTACGTGGCCATGGCAAGCTGGCTCACTCCTCCCTACCTCTACCTGATCATAAACGGCATCATTCTCTCCATCGCTGCCTCGTCCCGGTTCAGTCCGGCCAAGTCCGTACCTTTTGTTAAGGACAGTGTTGCGGTTCCGGTACCGGTACAGGATTCGGTTCAAGTACCTGTCCCAGGACCGGTACCGGTGTTGGTACCAGTGTCGGTACCGTTGCCTGATCCTGTTTCAGTAGAAGTACCAAGTCCAGTACCAGTTCAAGTACCGGTACCGACTCCAGTACCGGTTCCGAGTCAGGCACAGAAGCCCATGTTCGAGATATTGGACTTGGACGAGGAGGAAGATTTCGTGATAAGGGGGCCGAGATGGGGCGCGGAGAATACGAAAGAGGAGGAAGTAGTAGTGGCGGTACCGCCGCCGCCGGTGTACAACGTCGACGTCGTGTCGTTGGTGGACCCCGTGGTGCGTACCGACTCTGTGGAGATGCCGAATGAGTACGCCAGGCCGACGGAATCTGCCGAGAGGCCTCCGGTCTCTGCCCGGTTCGGTAGGAAGGGCGTCAGACCCAGCCCTGAAGGTAATTTGATACTTTCTAAGTGTATATTTGCATAATTTTGACATGGTATGATGTTTTGCATTGGTATAATTTACATAGGCTAATATGTTATGTGACATGTTTTAACGCCAAAAAAAGATAATAAAATAATAATAAAAGTAATAAAAAAATAATAATAAAAGTAATAATAAAATAATAACAAAAGTAATAAAAATAATAATAAAAGTAATAAAATAATAATAATAATAATAAAAGTAATAAAATAATAATAATAGTGATAACAATAATAATATAATATAAAAATAACAAAAAAAATTGGTGTGGCTAGTAAAGAGTGATCCCAATTTTGTACCTTGGCAAAACTTAATTGTGAATTTAAATATGCATCCACCAAACAGAAATATTGAAAGAAATCTGAAATTTATCATATTCTTGACAGAATCGTATTTTTTTTAAAAAAAATTAAAAGAAGGATCCTGTTATTTATTTTATATTATCATTTTTAGGAAATTAATATATCATATAAAATTCACATGTTTAAAATTTTACAACAAATTGCCAGGCAAGAAGGCGCTTCGTGTGGCGAAATCTCGCAAGGGAGAGACCCTGGAATCGACATGGCGCGCCATAACCGAGGGTCGAGCGATGCCGCTCACACGCCACCTGAAGAAATCAGACACATGGGAAACACGTGTTCCGCGAAATGGCAGTGACGAAGTGGCGCCTCCTCCTGGCGCCGCAATGCGCAAAGCCGAGACATTTCACGAGCGTGGGGGAGGTGTCGAGTCGCCAGTACTCGGGTCGGGAGGGGAGAGGAAGATCAAGAGAGAGCCGTCGCTCGGTCAAGACGACTTGAACCGGCGAGTGGAGGCCTTCATCAAGAAGTTCAATGAGGAAATGAGGATGCAAAGACAGGAATCGTTTAAACATTACATGGATATGATCAACAGAGGGGCTGATCAGTAAAATACTAAAAAGTTTAAGACTTTTTTTTTGTGGGTTTTTTACTTTTTTTATGTATGTTGTTTTGTTTTTGTTTTTTTTTTTTTTTCATTGTAGAAATCTAAAGGAGATATATAATAGCACCATCTTCTTGTTCTACTGTTTCTTTCTCTCTTGTTTTTTTTCATGTTTTTTAATTTTTTTTACCCTTAGGAAATTTTCTCCTTTTTCTTCCTAGGTTGAGTTGAAGCTTGTTATAATAATACAATGTTACATATATGCAATTTCTTTCCTTTTGACATATTTGATTGATTTAGGGAATTTGTTTTGGTTAATTTCTCTTGTGTTTTGATTTGCAGTTCACACAAGAAAACTTCTAGGAGATTAATGAAAGGTATATTAGTATATAAAGATGAAAGATTTTTGGAAGTTGGTTGAAATATGAAGAACATGAGAATTTTGAATTAAAATTGCCATCTTTCACAAGCAGATAAATAACAGTAATTGAAATAACAAAATTCCAAAATTATGGAAGTAGCCAGATAATACCAGTTAATACCTAAAATGTGCAGAAAGCCAGTGATGTTGACATGCAAAACTAAAATTGAGGTCATTCATAGGGTACATTTCGGAATATATCTGACATATCTGTTATATTTCAAGATATATCATTTTCAATGGATGCAAGATGTTTCTCTTCAGGTTTTTAACTCATTGATTTTAAGTTTGTAACAAGTTTTCTGTTCCTGTTTATTGGTGAATTTGTTGTTCCTTAGGTGGTCAAGTCATTTTCGCATCTGATACTGATTTGCCAGGATACTGCCAACTAGAAATCAACTTACTGGAAATGTAGCATTATGGCACATTATGGCACCGACTTGAGAAATCTGGTATTGGCATGTTTGGATTTGTGTAGAAGTAGTCCCAAGTGTGTATGAATTTTACCAGTAAATTCAAATTTGATTACAATGTAATGCTTCCAATATGTACCGACAGTTAATGGTAAGTTATGTTGGTTAGGTTGGACCAGATTTTGTTGGTTGTAACAGGTAAGTCATACCGGTACATGCATGCAAGGCCAGGACTGGTTGGGTTAGATTTTGCAAAGTTTCATCAAGGAACATAGTACCGGGCCAGTGATATGTGTCTAGCACCAATTATAATTGAGCAAACGGCAGTCTATACTGTCAATTAATGGATGGAATTTCCATTTTTTTCAACCTAAATAAACAAGTTCCATTAAATATTTATCATTTCTTCCAAAGGTGAAAGGTGAATTTCATGTTATTGTCAGAGAGGGCATATGGAATATGGAGTATTTTTTTTCATGGACTTTGATAATCACAATATTAAGCAGGTGAAATTAACTCAGCAGGACTAGATTTTTTATAAATACTGTAATTTCATTGCCATGTCAAAAGGATTACCGGTTGTCAGAACTCAGAAGTTGCCGAGTGCAATATTGTCACCCATTCAACCTATTATAATGCTCAAACTAGGCTCGGATCAAACAAAACAAGGTCGAGAGAAAAAGAGATAATCTCTTTGTCCCCCATCATTTGTCCCCCTTAAATGTCTCCCATCAAATTCTATCTAAAACAAGCTTTAACTTCGTCCATACCCACCGCCACCTCCGCATAGGTGCACTACCATCTTCACCCAAGTGCACTGACACCTCCACCCACGTGCACGACCACCTCCGTCTAAGTGTACCGCCACCTTATCACCGATGCCTATCTCCTCTCTCACGCACGCTATGCTCTAAAGGTGGTTTGAGGTGACTAATTTTTGCATCTGACGATCCCTCGTGATGCTGATCCCATATCTCGCCGGTAGCCGCATCATTGAAGGTGACGTACTTTCACCTCCAGTGATCCCCTCGTGATGCTAACATCAATTTTTTTTTTTAGCCACTACAACATGGTATGTATACCACACGATATATGGTATGAACACCTAAAAGTATATAGTATGAACACCCAGAGTATATAGTATGAACACCCCGCAAAATAGAAGATTTAAACACGTGTTTAAAATCAATTAAGCACGTGTTTTAATTAAGCACCACATATTTTAGTGTTCATACTACTCTCATTAGGTGTTCATATGTTCTACTATAAGGTGTTCATACTGTATGCAGTCAAGGGTAAGTGTACGGGAGACATTTAAGGGGGATTTTTTTTTTGGGACAGTTAGCACGCCCCTAAAAAAACATTATTGGGGAATTCTAGATGCAACAAGGCAAAGCAACAGTACAAATTAGATCCTATAAGAATACAAGATCTGTCAATTTCATGTTATTGCCTCTGCACTGTGGCAACTGGCAAGGACTCAAGGTGGGGCAAAATTGCATTCAGACTATATCTCTATCTAAAAACACCACCACCTGAGCATATTTGATCTTTCTGATGTTTTTCAGGCTTTTTTTGAAAGCTCTCTATCTCACGTTTGAGCCCAAATATGTCAGGCCCAACTTATTTACTGCAATTGATGAAATGCTTAAAAGGTTCTTGATGCTTTCCCATATAGTTGACTTTGCAAAAATGTTCCTCTTTGAAATTTTAATGTATGCACGCTTATAAATGTTTTAAAATGGGTGATAAATTTTCTTTGATCGACCAAGTTAGGAATATTATATTCATAGAGCATAGATAACGGGCAGCACTAAATCATCATCTAACATGCCCTTACAAAATAGCGACGCTATCATTAACAGGTATGCTCTATATATCCTATGGCATCCAGCAGCCTTTTCACATACACAGGTTAAAACAAGCCTTTCCCGAAAGTATTATAGATTCTCTTCAAAACAAGGGCGACGGTCATATGCTCAGTTCAAAAAGCACAAGCAAGACGACCTAAGTTGAAGGGGCATCATCTATGCGCTTCACAGCTGGGGCTGCGGCGGCAGCAGATTTGGGGGAGATTTCCTCTTCTTTCTCCGGCTGAATGTTCAGGTCAATCTGGGCCTTTAAAGGAGAAGAGGAGGATGGAACAGCACCATTTCTTCTCTCTGACCCCTCATCTGCAGTAAATATAACATGTTATTTTAGGTCTTAACTCGATTAATATGAACTGAAGTAGAATTAAGCTCTAATTTTGCATTAAAGAGTTAAGCTCAGTGCTTTCAGTGTATTTAGATCAAGTCCCTAAAATTTTATAAAGAAAGAAACCAAATTAAACATTTAAGGAATTAAAAGTCCCATAAGCAACATTTTTAATTTATATTATTATTTCTTTTTTGTTTTAGTTCAATTAGCCAGCTTCAACCAAGAACAAAATAGCAGAATGGTAAATGTTTCATGGAGATGTGATACCCATTCCCTAGTACAAACAGTGTGTCAAAAATTGTCAATCTAATTTGAAAAACCAACATGTTTCTGTAGAACTCAGAGAAAAAGAGAACAAAATAATAAAGAAAGCAACACACCGAAGTAATACTATACCTGCAACAGTACTTCCACTAGGACTGGGACCCAAATCAACAGCAATCCCGCTCTGACCCTTGAGACCCACATCACCAACATGTGCACCAGGCTGCGGTGATATGGGTGTGGTCGGGGTGGTGGAGCCCGTGGGGGGATCAGATGAACTCTCACTCTGACGTTTCTCCCCCCGGCGCAACATGAGTGTGCGAAAGCGTCTCCTGACAGTGTTACACACATTACAAGCACACGACTGTTTATGCTTGGGACCCTTCCCACTAGGCGGTTGGATGCACACGATGCAGGAGCATCCCGGTCGATGGCGCGGGTGCCGTGTAGTCTGCACATGGGTATCTGCCGGAGAAGTTCCTGGGTTAGATTCTGATTCACCCATGATGGCCAAGTTTGCCAGAGTGTCAAGACCATCGGATGCACGAATTGCTGCCTCTGATGTTTCATGCTTCAATCTTGATCTCTTTGGAACACCTGATTCAGAAAACAAAGCTTATATTACGAGCTTTAACTAGAGTACGAGCGTAGAGCCACTATGTTTTTCCTCAATAATAAACCATGGTTAAAAGCCCACTAAATCCAACCAACAAATAATTAATCAAGCACCTGATGGTTACATCAGTTTTGGCCATTCAACATTCCTTAAATCCTAGGCTTTAATACCCCCCTTACAAAAATTAATCGAAAGCACCCCAATGGACTGAACGAAAGTAGTATTACAGAGTTAAATTAAGATAGAGGCAGCATGACTTAATTGATAACATTAAGATATTTCAAAAATAGGTTAACAAATCAAAAGCATCACTATTTCAGTACTAAATGACATAGAGACAATACCAGTTCTGTAAGGAATCAATTCTGCGAGCTGCTCAACAGTAAGCTCTGCAGGAGACGAACAAGACGCCCTGTTTACAAAACAGCAACACAAGAGACGACGGGTTACAAGATAAGAACATACAACGTTCGTTCTTTTTTCGTGAAAAATGAAAGCAACAAGTGCACTACCTTTCAGGATCCCAAGTATTCTGAGAACAGCTCCACTTGGCATTCAACAGAGCATCGACAGGCACCTTTCGCCACTTGTTGCACTCTTCACATTGTACCCACTGGTGTTTCTCCCTGTCAAACCATCGTCATTTTCTTTAATTGACATTGGTAGGAAGGAAAATTTGATAAAACAGTGGAAGTTGAGCATTACCCAGTTTGAGTTGTAACAAAGTATGTCCTCCTTCCAACCACTGGAGGTTCCTGTCATACATTTGTAACGTCAGCATTACTTTATTTTCTCATCACAAATTAAATGATCCAATGTGTATGTTAATGGTTGCAAACAAGACTTGTAGTGTAATTGCAAAGGAAATAGCATGTCTCATATTGCAACTGGCACCAACCTTTAGCTTCCTTGTGATATTTTAGGAACTTCTATGATAACCGCCCCAAATATTTTTAATATTCTTTCTAACTCGGTGCAAATTCAAGCTGAACTGAGAAGATGAACTAAAGGTTGGCAGAAAATACATTCAACAAATGACTGGTATATTTAATTGATGGTTTATTTATATTCCTACAAAGATAGTTTGTATATACATGTTTAGATATAACAAAAAACATGTTCAGCCATTTCTGGTTATGCTAAGAAGTTCATATGTTTGCAATATGGGGAAATTAATGGAATTTGCAACAAAGAACCATTGACCATACAATCTGCACTGCTCAGGAGTATCCCAGTAAACAAAGCACATCATAATGCTCAACAATGAGGCACCAAAAGTAAAATACACCCGAAAGATATTAAAAATTAACCTCAAATTCTTCAAATTCATTGCCATCAATAACTGTGACAGATGGAACTGCATTTGAAGGTGCTCTAAGTAATGACTGTGCCTCTTCCCAGTTCAACTTCAATTCCATAGATTCCTCGGTTTCAATCTTCAGCCTCTTTACTTTCGCACCAAGAGAGCCGCCTTTCCTTTTGACAGGCAACACCATTTGTGACGGGGGAGGAGGCTTGGACAGGAGATTCACGAAACCTCCCTCCTGAGACACATAAGCAAGGCCACTTCCTTTGTTCTCTGGATTATTAGACCACTCTTGCTGGTCTGCATTACCTTCTTTTGGCTCAGAGGATGTACCTATTTTAGGGCTATTTTCAGGGGGTGGACAGGTTAAAAATCCATTGCTGGACTTGAGATGTTGAGTCTCCTGTATGCATGAGAAGTAAGAAAATTAATAGTGTACAATTAAAGATCACATGGGAGTCAATCATAGTGCAATTTTGTTGCATAATCATTATAAGCAATTAGTTGAAGACTATCAATAAGAACTACAAGTTTGAACTTAAATGTATTCAGTATACAGTAAAGTACCGGTTCACCGGAACCCGGAGTGGAGGCCTTTCGAAATCCCATGACAAGCTTACCTTCTGGGTCTATTCGGCTAAAGGTAACTGCATACATAAAAAATTGCGTTTCACAAACTAGATATCATTGTCTTTGTGCATGATATTATTCAATCCAACTATCACCTGACATTTGGATAAGCATGGTGGAAAATTTATTGGATGAAATGCTCAAAATTTCACCCAGGTCCAATAGATGCCTTTTTTTTTACAACAAAATATCGTGGTCCCTAACCTAGTATACTACTATACTTGACAAAGTCCTTCAAATTGTATTTCTGTTCAGATAGCACCAGACACCTGGGCTATATAATTCCCGGTCAACAAAAATAAGTAACTAATATATGTTACTTGTACCATTGTGCATATTGATAGTACATAATAATTCTGTAGGAACTTGATTTCTCAATGTTGCTGATAGAAGGACCCAAACAAAGATCAAGGGCTGATTGAACCAAGTGAAATAATCCAGGGTTAGGCCAAGTGGATAAGAGACTAATTGCTCAGGCTCCTAATCAAACCATATTCATGTTTGGGGCAATAATTCAGACTAATTTTTCTTCCACAAAAAAACATTTTGATCTTAAAACACAGAGAGAATTTTGATGCCACTTTCAACTTGAAGCAAAAAACCTACTACAAAATTATATTACAAAAGCAGTTTAACTGAACTACAAAAGTATAATTTAGTTGTGTTCTGCTTAATCTCTCATATTTACCAGGTGTTATTTGCATAAAGAAAAAAACAATATCATTTGCATGCCCAAAAAAAAAAAAAAAACACTTATAATTACATTTAAGGAAAATATAGCCTATCAGGTGCCACCTGCAGTCAATTAAACTGAACATTATTTAGCACTGCGAGTATGAATTTACCAGTATCACCGGCTTGAAGCTGCATGGCCTGTATACAAGGGGTGACACCTTCAAGAACATACATGCGACTGTTATTATTCGGCCAGAATCTGAATTGAAATTGCCATTCCTTTCCACATGCATCCTGCACAGTCAACGGTAGCCCCTCCGGCTGTGAAATTGCTGGAAAATATGCCTGAAATAGTGTGTCCTCACATAATTTAATAAAATGTAGTGTACCATTTTTAGGTTGCACAAATCATTTTCAAGAAACCTAAACTCATAGTAATAAAGGACAAACCTCCGCGCACTTCTTGGGAAGCACAAGACGCCCAATCCGACCTGCATCACTTGCACTAAGCATCTTCTCAAACAGAGGAGTTATTACTGAATTTGAGCCTCTTAGAAAGCTAAGGAACTACTTGAACATATTAAACAATGAATAAAGACACGTGCATGGAATAAGACAGTTAAAGTGCATTTCAAGCATACAAAACTCATTTAAAATCAAATAATCCCATGGCCCCAAAACAAGTTAAAACCAGTAAATGCCGATACTAACACATACAAGCAACCAGGATGAGACCCTTCAAGTCAAAATACAGACTAAATTTCAAATCTATCAATCCAAAAAGGTCATCCTGAGTGCATAATAAAGGATACTCTCCATTAATTTGTTGCAACTCCTGACCAGTACTCCTTGGCCAATAGCGAGGCAGCACCTGCGAGCGCGCCCGGATGTCCAAACGGGGCCTATTACCATTTCTCATGTCACCAACACCAACCCCATCTGTAGGAGAGAAAAACTGTGGCTTCATAGGCGACCCAGAAGAAGATGGGCCTGCCATCTGACTGGTTCCAGCCCTGATTTGTTCCTTGGGCTGGAATGCCGGACTCAACACGGACAAGCCTGAACCAGATTCATCCCTATATACACCAGAGTTCACATGTGTTTCAACATTCGGATCAGAAATATGATGTCCATGTGGCAACCCATTTGTACCAGGGTTTGAATTACCCCCTTCAGCACGGTGGTATATGCTGAATGGGTAAGCTGGGTCCAAACCAGGTGCACCAGAACCATTAGAACCAAATCTCTCCCGCATGCCAGGGTTTATGGCATTAGGTGATATATTCGGAACCACATTCCTCTCAGACATTTCCTCATACTTCTTGTCTGCAACATGTTGTTGCTGGTGGTGCTGGTGGTGCTGGTGTTGCAATGCAGCTGAGGCGCGAACTTGCTGGAGAAACTTCTCACTATTGGGGCGGTCAAACTCAAAGGCAAGGCGCTGTTGCAAGTCAGACTGCACTGAGGAGGTGTTCCATAGGTTTGAGGCCTGACGCCAGTGGCCGGGGAATGGCGTCCCTGCAGGAGGACGCATTGATTGGATCCTTTGATGCTGCATAGTTGATGGTGGCACCCAAACCGGGCTTGGTGCCTGCATAGTGCATGACACAAGATAGTTGAAAAGAAAGAACAATAGTTTTACAGGGAAAAAAGATGAGGACTATTGCAAAAGATTAAAAAGAGAACAGCAGATAAGGAGGTATTGTTTACAAAATTATATGAGCTTTGTCAGCGGGTTTGGATGAGAAAATTAAGGGTATATATATATATGTTATAATACCTCCAGTGGGAATGCTAATGGTTGTTACACCACAGGCCTTCATTTTTCTTTCCCAAAGGGGCAACCAAATAAAATCAATCTATTACAAAAAGTTCCAGTGTCCACAGACTTTCTTAAACAAATTTTACTTTGCTATATCCAATAAGTCCCGCTATTTGCAGAACAGATACCCACCACTAATTACGGAAAAAGATATCTACTGCGAATTCGAGTTGCACTTATGTTTCAATCAATTAATTATTTTATAAAAAATTATATTAATAGTGGAGCAGAATTTTCTATAATTGCAATAATCTCTTTTGCTAAATTTGTAAAAGAGCCTTAATAAAACTTTAATTTTCCACTGGAAAAAACACTTGAATAATGGCACTGTACTTCTATTTGATTTTGGCAAATCTGGTGCACAGGCACCAAATATTCATTGTAGAAAAACTGAAGATAGGAAATAGATAACAACAACACAACAAAATTTTTCATTTTAGCTCCTTACCATTCCGATAAGTTTGCGAGCACAGGCCACGCAATCCACCCCACCAGCATCCAAAAGCACATAAGATGGAATTGACACTATGCACCCACAATGCACTTTCTGTTCAACACAAGAAGTAAAAATATAATATTGCTAGGTATTCACTGTCTTTTATTAAAGATCAACAAATTTTAAAATGTTGTTATATGTGAACTCTCAATAACATACAAGCAAACAAAGTGACTACATGTTAAATGCTATGCCAATCAAACGAAATTACTATTCATACAAAATCCAATCCTTTTGAATTACCAGTTCTAACTTCCAATTACCTTCCCACAGGCCTCACAATTCCTCCAACCAGCCACCTCAGAGTGGAACGTATCACAGAAATTCCCCTGCTCATATATGCACCTGCATTACATTAGTTCACATAAATCAAAAATATAGTCAATTATCAAACAGGTGACGAATTTAGGAAATTAATTATCCCATCCCAAATATCAAACATTTCATGTACAAGAATTACGATTTTAACTGAACCCATGTAATCCAATCCAATATACGTACAGAGACCACTGACCAAGCCAGTACACATCCAATCCGATTTCCAATTAGCGGGTAGACCAACATAAACACCTTTGAAATTGGTATTCGAAAGAAAGAAAGAAACCCTGTACAATCAAAAAGATCGCAATTTTTTCAGATTACTCGAACTACACATAACCACACATACTACCGAGAGATTAGTCGAGCACAGCACAAATTAGACCACCATATGTCTATACATATCCAGCATATTGCATATTTCATATCATATTCGTATCTATCTATCACAAGCGAGTGTGTATCACATGCTCGAGGGATGGAGGGAGGGAACAAGCACGTACAGGCAGCGGTCGCAGAGGTCAGCGAACTCGCCGGAGCGGAGGCGCCAGCCGCGACGAATCCGGGGGGATCCCCCGTCGCCGCCGACGCCGACGGAGGACTTAACAACAGGTTCCTTGCAGAACGTATTGAAGCACATCCGCTGCTGCTGCTGCTGACCCCCGTCATGCTTCGCGGGGGCCGCCGCCGCCGCCGCCGTGGGGGGCGCCACGGAGGTCATGTCGGAGAAGGAACAACAACCCTAGCGCAGCGCGTTAGATGTCCTCTGCCGCGCGGCAGGTCATACGGCGCACGGACGGACGGACGACGTTTAGATTTTTAGGAAGGAGGGGGGGAGTTTGAGATTGCAGCTGCACGAATCTTGAGATGATCGGACGGTTCACATAGTAGGTGATATGAATCTGCCGTCCGTTGGTTGTGGGGATCGCGGGAGGGGGGGGTTTGGGAAGGGAATCGCGAGGGGGACGAGGAAGGGCGGAAGGGAGGAATGAATGAATGAAAAGGGGAATTTGTGAGAGGAAGAGAGGAAGGCTTTTAAAGGGCCTGATTGGAGAAAGTGGGGGTGGCTGGACCTGGTTTGTGGGTTATAACTTAGGAGGAGGGATCCGGTGCCAAGTCTGCGATTTTCATATCCAAATTTTGATTTATATGACTCAATAAATTTTTTATATCAAAATCTTATAGCAGGCAAAAATTTTTCATTTTTGGAGATTTTTAGTATTTATTTCAGATTTTTCAAAAGTTATATATGAAATATTGATTATTTTATTAATATTGTATAGTTGCTATTAGAAAATCCGAAATAAATACTTAAAAATCTCCAAAAATGAAAAATTTTTGCATGCTATAAGATTTTGATATAAAGAATTTATTGAGCCATATAAATCAAAATTTGGATATAAAAATCGTAGACTTGACACCGTTGGCACCGATCCCTCCTCGTAACTTAGAACTTGCTCTTTCTTTCTTTCTTTATTTCTTTCACCTTTTGCTTTTGTTTTTCTCCATATTGTGTGTTGTCATTTTGTTTAAAATTACAATTATAAATTTTACTAATCTTGTTATGTTTTTTTTACGTTATTTTCTGCTATTATTCTGTGAGACATACGTTTTAATTGGAAGTATGTATATGCATATCTATTCTTTATTTATATAAAATAAGATATTTTTGAGTTTTTGGAAGAATTATGGTTTTAATATTAATTATTTCTATTAAGACATGTATTGCTTAGCATAAGTTAGTAAATCTTTTAAGGACATAAACTTATCTATAACTTTTTCGTCTCGATGAGAAATAGATTTAGTCGTGTTTGTATAAGTAGACATCAGATATGAATCATGTTTGATATATATGTAGTAAACTTTATATCCATCATTATCATGGGATATAGTGAATAAGTGGATCTACACAGTTATCATTAATAAATCATGATTTTTTATTTATTTTTTAAATAAATAGTTATTAACTCAATCATGTTGTATTGATCATAATAACATGGTATTGTATTTGCTTGTGTGTGACAACAAATAGTCACTCTTTATCTAATATATATGATAATGACTTGTGTGTGACAAATAAACATGATGTTGGCTTGTATGACAACGAATAACATGATATTATTTGTACGTTACACTGGATAACATAATATTAGCTTTGCGTGTGTGATAATGAATAACATTGTATATGCTTGTACGTGACAAAGAAGAGCAAGACTGCAACAACGTACTTTTCGTGACTACTAAAGTTAAACCATCAAATATTTCCTTTTATGACTTTCTCAATGTGTTTGATTGCTCCTTTAAATTCAAAGTTGCAATATTTCTTAGAATGAGAACTTATTAATTTTACTATGTATTATGTTGAAATAAAATTGTTTTAACAATTTAAAAAATGAAACATGAGTATATAATGAAAGTATTAGATAGACCATTAAATTGGTACTGTATTAGATAGATCATATGTATTTGTTCAATTCATGTGTACTAGCTCTACAATCCTAATTTCTAATAAAACTTTTGTATATAATAAAATTAAATCCTAATAATTGTTAAGTGTTTAAATAAACTCTAAAATCTTAATTTATTAATTATTATAGTAACATACTTGTTCATCATAACTGTATTACAAAAATCTACGAATCAGTATATATATTCTACAATGACATAAACAGTAACTTTAAGAAAATCTTTTAAAATAAAATTGTGTTACAATGGCATATTTAAACTAATTAAGAACAAAAATCATCTCCCACCCAAAAAAAAGAAAAAAAAATATCCCATAAAATATCTTGTCAAGACTTTGCATTTACACTGTGAACCACGTTCATCTGACATCTTCCCCTGAGGCACATATAGTATTTGGGTTGGAACGAATATAAATTGCTACATGTACCCAATATCTCCTCTCTTAAAACTCCTCCACCACCTGCCCCTCACTGTTACCCTTCCTTTGGTGCAAACACACGGTGCCCCAAAGATCACAACACATTACACAACTTGTCTCGAATTCAAACCGGCTGTTATTCCAAACAGAATACCATGATCCTATTGTTCTAACCTGGACCGTTAGATCAAAATCAATGGATCAGATTTATTTGAAAAAGATCTCCTAAAATCTGAAGTGAACCGATCTGACCCGTCCGTTTCGATCTGACGGCTCAGATATGGACTCAGTTGTCTTCACTCTTCTTCACACGGTCGGATCACATCACCGCTTGCTCAGTAATGAAATTATGCCCTGCGTATAATAATGCTATAATTCATTCTTCTTCACGCCCTGTACTGTACTGTACTGGGCGGAGGAGTGGAGTCGTTTGTAGCGGTATGCTCACCGGGTTAACTTTTCAATTTTCATAATTTTAAGTAGAGGTGGCAAATCGGGGTTAAGATCCGGTGCTCTTAAAAACCGAGAGTAGGATCCTACTCTTATGATCAGACAGCTGTGATCAACCGAAAAGTAAAGTTCGGTTGATACCGACCACCCGATCATAAGAGCAGGACCCTGCTCTCGAATTTTAAGAGCAGCAGATATTCACCCAGCAAATCGGTTCGGCAGGTTGGGTTTGGATTCGGGTCGGACGAGTCGGATTAGTTTGAATTTTTAGAATATCTCCGGTCAGGTCAATTTTAATATTTTATTTTTTTTGGACTATATATTGATTTGAGTTGGATTGGATGCTATTTGATCTCGGTCAAATCGGGTCGGGCAGTTTTACTTTCTGAAAAATTTCAGATCGGATTGAATTTTGGCCCCTCTATTTTTAAGTTTTAAAGTTTTTTCGTTGTTTGTTTAATTGTTTTTCTGGGTGCAAAGTTTTTGTATATAGACGTGGTTTTTTTTCTTTCTTGGTTGAATAATGAATGATATATGTTTGACGAGACATTGACTGAGAAATTCTCTGATGTTCTTTTGGATAATATGACTTATCGTCTCTCTCTGCGGGCTGCGGTATGGTGTTGTACATGGGCCGTTGGATCGCCTTAGGATTCGTGCAGACTCAAATCTTGAGGCTATATACAAATATACTGTCATTATTCACTAGCTGTAATAATTTAATTTTGAGTGTGACATACCGTCCATCCATGGACGGTCCATCATACTCACAAAGTGTGATGTGGTGAGCCCCACCACGTGACTCTTTGTGAGTATGATGGAAGTCCATTAGATAGACACAATGTATTTCTCTTTAATTTTATCATTTTATGCCTTAATAAATATGCCTTAATTTAATTCTCTTTCATATAAACATACTGTCATGAAACCTCTCTCAAGTCTCATCAGGCAGGAACTCACATCATATGCGGTACCACAGGTGCAAGGGTCAAAATCTCTCCCCTAAAAAGCTATAAGCGCGAATCTCGATGCTACCTGAAGTGATGATTGTTATAGTATAAGCTGACTATTTCTCACTACTTTACTCCTGACCATTCCAGGAGATGCGGACTCATCAGGCAGCAGCCCATTTAGGGCCCTTCTGACAGACCAATCCTCTCATTCTCATTCATTCATATCCTCTCTCCTCTTCTGCCTTCCAATTTCAAAGCCTCTTCAAAACAAAAACAAAAACCCACAATCAGTGCAGTGACTGAAGAAGAACCAGGGTTCAAGTACCAGAATGGCAGCAGAACTCACACCATCTCATTTGTAGCAGAGGTTCTCAAAATCCACTCAGACCCAAAAATTTCAGGCCAAGCTGTGTGTGTTCTTGCACTTCTTTCAGGTGAAGTGATGAGTACTGCCCTTCCATCATCACACCCTCTTTATCTTTACAACTGCAGCTTCCATTCCAATTTCAGACCCAGACCCACCACAATTCGGCACGATCTGAGGCCACCATGCACCAGTCTGCTCAAAATTGGCCAAGATTTTAAGCTAAAATGGACCAATTTGAAGAGGGAGTTAACAGCTGATGAAAAGAAGGCCATCTCTGAGCTGCCTTTGAGAATGGCTAACAGGTGCAAGGCTGTACTGAAGAGACTGATATGCGTCCCCGGGCAGGGGGGTGAGGGTGAGGGTGAGAATGAGAATGTGCAGTTTTTGTTGGGTGCCTGGGTGAAGAATATGAAACCGCGACGAGCGGATTGGTTGGCTGTTTTGAAGGAACTGAAGAGGATGCAACACCCTCTCTACACTGAGGTGAGGTATTCTGAAGGGTCATATCTGATGTCCTCAAAATCAGTGTCCACATGTCTACGTTGTTACAAAATTTGAGTTAAGTGGTACACAATTTGAGATAAGAGTTACAGATTTTATGTATGTGTGGATAGTTAAAATAAGGACGCTTGGAAAATTCCTATTTTGAATGAATGGTGAATTTGTGTTGTATGTTAGTATAGTGTTTGGTGATTTTTTAAGTTTTGTATCTTATGCCTTAAACCTGGCACCAATTTCCAGCATAATTTGGTATTAGTTGTTCATATATAATTGTTTTTAAGACTAAACAAGATACCCAATTAGGGAGAATTGCCATTGAATTTTGTAAAATCTACACCTTGTTTCGTAGCTGCTTCACAAACTGAAAAGGGCACCTTTTGGTATTACTACATCAGCTGGATAGAAGGATTGTTACATACCAGGTCTAATTTCGAAAGGGTACCATGATTATCTACGAGGACTTCTTGTAGCATTTACACTGAATGAATTGTATCATTGTCGAGTTCTATTCTATATTAATTACCTAGTAGCAGTCTGTTGTACTGTACGTTAATTATTAACCAGTTTGCATTGTTTCACATGTCATACATGAACTAATTACTTTCATAATTTTGACATCACCTCAGTTTGTTCTATAACTGGGTGACGAACTGGAAACTGGTATCTGAGAATTATATCCATCTACCAGCTCGCTAGTATTAGTTATCGCCAGCTGCATCAATATCAGATTCAAGGAAAAGTTAATTATATGGCAGTTCCAATATTTCCAAAAGCACTTTAGGGCTAAATTTTTAGGGGCATCTTTGTAGCAGTCATTCTGAAGCAATTGTTATATAATCTGATGTTCTTACACTGTTCTTACTTTTTCATAGGTAATTGATTATGCATTGTTGGATGATTCTTTTGAAGCCAATGTACGCGACTTCACCAAATTGATCCACACACTCGGAGAACAAAACAATTTAGAGAGAGCCGAGAGAACTCTGGACAGCATGAAAAGGAGAGGGTTCTCTTGTGATGTGATAGCACTAACCGCTCTGATCAACATGTACAGCAAGGGCGGCAACCTCAGACGTGCGAAAGAGATGTTCGATGAAATCAAATTACTCGGTCTGAACTACGATAAAAGAGCATACGGTTCTATGATCATGGCATATGTACGTGCTGACATGTTACAAGAAGCCGAGTGTTTAATCAAAGAATCGGAGGCTGAAGAAATATATACAGGAAGAGAGATTTACAAGGCACTGCTCAGAGCATATTCCAACAAAGGCGATTCGAAGGGTGCGCAGAGAGTCTTTGATTCGATACAATTCGCCAGGATTGTGCCTGATTCTAGGATCTGTGTTCTTCTAGTGAACGCCTACTGTTTAGCGGGGCAAACTGACGAGGCCCAGTGTGTCATAGAGAACATGAGGAGGGCCGGCTTGAAACCGTGTGAGCGATGTCTTGGCTTAATGATTGATGCTTATGAGAAGGATGATAGGCTTGATAAGGCACTGGATTTTCTGACAGAGATGGAGAGGGACAATATTACTGTCCCTCAGTATGTATTTGGGGTTTTGCATAGATGGTTTGATAGAATTGGGGTAGAAGAGGAAATGTATGAGGTTCTGAAAGAAGTCTCATTGTAACAGTGTTGAGTACTTGTTGATTAAATTGGTAAGCTTTTATGTGATTTTTTTTTTACTTCTTGAGATAAAAGGTATCAGATTACTTAGCACCTAAATTGCATTATTATTAACAAATTACACACCTGCTCTTCTTGTACAAGTTATCATCTTGCAACATAATTTCCAGAAGACAGTACCCTTCTGTTGCTTACCAATAAAGTGCTCACGTCTTCCTTTGGACTGAAATTATTATATTTTATAATAAAGAATCGAAAGCTCATCCCTTATGAAGAAACTAATATGGACCTTAAATTTTAATAAGCCGGAACATTAATGTACGTTAATGGTGGTGATCAATCTAAGTAAACAATCAATGACTGAGGTTTCTTCTTTGGAGAAGATGAAACTTTCGTGTCAAAAAATCCACTCTCCTTTTATTAGGAGTAAGGATTTTGCATATATTTAAAAAAAAAAAAAGAATGCTTCAAGAGCAGGATATTTAAAAAACATTTTAATCATGCTTTTATCATAAAATAATTGCATGTGAAGCTGGTGTGATCTAATGTTTTGCCCATTAACTAGAAGTTTTTTTTTTCTTTTTTTTTTTTTTTGAAGAAAGTAGAATACTCCACCAGTTTCATTGAAACTTTTTTTATTTGTGCTCATGGAGGATTGAACCCATGACCTCTTAAAACTTTTTTTTATTTGTGCTCATGGAGGATTAAACCCATGATCTCTTAGAAGTCATCCTAGTTAGCTACCACTTCAGCTACTAGGCCATTTGCCCATTAACTAGAAGTTATCAGCTTAAAATGTTGCTCTCCTATACAAGAACTAAGCCAACAGAAATGATACATGAAACCCTTCCTGTAAGGCTGTAATGTGTCTAACCTGTTCAGTCGCAATGAAAATTTAAAACATCACAAATTGCAAAGAAACACCCGGGACACAAAGTCACAAATTTTTATGCCGCCGGGTTTCTTTACACAAATCAGAGGAGGTTAGACACATGAAATTAAAATTATGTACCACTTATTAATGTTTATAGCACTGTTATCATGGAGAAAAAATGGTTGCCAGTCCCTGATCAACATCAATCTGAATTGGAGGTCCGTAAGACATAAGATGTTGCTTTTGTTTTTGTTTATCATCCCCATTTACTAATGATACATTTGCATCATCTCCCCTTGCTATCACCTCTCCGTCAGCATCGACTATCCCCCCTTTTCTAGGGTTTCCTACTCGCTGACCTGGCGCCAATCGTAATGCCTTCACCTGCCGAATCGATACACATCGTTGTCAATTTCTAGTTTTATTTATTGAATGAGAAGGGGTTTGATCATACCAGTCATAAGAAGCTAAGAGAATTAAGCAATTTACCTTAAAATAGGAGACATAAGGTGAGTTGACGTGCGTTCCTTCTGCTGTCTTCATCAATAGGCTTAGGAGCACTGACTTTGGACAATCTTTTATTATCACAACATCCAAATACCCATCCGAAAACTGCAAGTTTTTTTTCAAGAAATTACTGATTTAACAATCTGAAGATTTTCAAAAAGAGAGAATGTAAAGAAAAGATCAACAATTCTTTCTTGAATGACATTTTCCAAGATTGGCATATAACAAGTGTAGTCTTTTGCTTTAATTTTAAGTGAACCCGTGTCTAGCAATCTCGACTATTGGGATATGTAACGAGCTTTTACTAAACCTGATTTGCAAAGCATATCCAGGATATGTTTAATTTCACTAACCTTAGCTTCAGGAGCTGGCTTCACATCTTGGCTACACCACGGAACATTATTAAGCCAAACATACACAAATGGCCCCTCAATTAATCTCCAATGTGATTCCTCATATGAGATAGAGGGTCCTTGGTATCTCTTTGACTGTACAGTTTTGCCATTGCTCATTTGATCTCCTGGGGACAAACTGGGGGCGTCAAGCTGATCTGAATCCTTTGTTTGACTCAGTGGCACCCCAATCGATTCATATCCAGGGGCTGGAATGATCTGGACATTTCCATTGTACTTCCTCAAATTTATTATCCTGATAAGGGACTGCAGGAAAATGAAAACACAATTCTTATTTTCAACTTCCAAATGTCTGTTGTTTTGAAATGGGGATAAAGAGGTTGTGAAAATTTGGGAGAGAGAAATAGACAGAGAGAGACTGACATATAGGTCAAAGCGGGCACTCCCCATCCACCTATATTTCTCTGATTCTATATCAATATCAGCTATAAGGCCTATATCACAAAAAATAAATAAATAAGTATATGAAAACAACAAAATTGTGACTATCATGCAAACATGTTTTTGCCATTAGTTGGTAATTCTATTTACCCCAAGTCAGCATCAGTACACTAAAAAATTTGATCCCTCCTTGTACAACAGATGCCACATCAAGGGAGCGCCGATTACCTATCATCATGACATCATACAAACGGTAAGGTAACATTTACGTAAAGAAACTCTACATAGATGTTATCCATATCAATGAAGCATGGAATATAGGAGATAACAGAACCTCTGATGATTGCAAAAACAGCATTTGGTATGGAGAATGGCTCCCCAGACGCATCCATCAGAGATTTTACCATGCCATTTCCAGATCCTAAATAACAAAGGTCAAATTTATATTATCCATCTGTAATATTTGTATTAATTTAAATGTTAATGTACCACTCAGGAACATAATTGACAAGTACATGTACCAAAAAAAAAAAAGGTTGAAAAGGTATAAGCTTCAAATCAAACCTGCTGGGATTATGCCAAGTGGAACTTTGATAGCTTTGTTCCAGTCTTCTCTCTGCAATAAACCATTCACCACCTGTACAGAAGATTAAAAAGAGAGAGAGAATCTTACTACTTAATATTTAGTTTGTTAGAGCGTGCACAACTATAGATCCCTATAGTAATGAGAAGTTACAAACTGGTCATGGAATTTTAGATATTATTTGTTGTGCCTTTAAGGTTGGATGCAATAACTAAATACATAAATGAAGATCTCAAATAAATGCAAAGATGATAATCTCCCTCGGGTCACCATGTGATGGCATCATTAAAAAAAAAAAAAAAAACATTAGCCACTGAGTGCTGGTGTAGTATAAAGATATAGGAAATTATGACTTTGTTAAATCAGAATGAATTGTTTAGTCAAAACTCAAAGATATAAGATATCACATTCGCCAAATCAGAATGAACTGGTTATCTACTGGCTACCAAACTATACAAGCTTGTGAAATTTTCTAATAAATGGGGAATATACTTCACCAAGTGTTCATCTTCTCAGATGCGTCATTTAAATATGCCTATAATTATTACAGTGACCATGTATTCAGACAAATCATCTTGGAAGTTAGATAATGTAGTCCAATGCATGCACAGAATCTATCATGTGTATAGGAATATCAATAAAGCAACTATACATGCAACATCACGAACCCTGGTTTCATTTGAAAATTTATAAACAAATCAATAGTAAGACAACCAAGTTCCTCTACAAAATCCAAAAACTACACAGTTTTTCCTAAGTTAAAAAAACTAAACACGAATTAACAAAATTCAAAGTTACGAACCTCAACAAGAATACCATCACCACTAACACAAATTATTCCATCATATTTTTTTACATCAATCGAACCCGCAATTTCCTGAGCATGCAGCTGATAATTTGTTTCTAGAGAACAACAAAGTTAAAAAAAAAAAAAAAAAAAAGAAGTTAGTCAGTTTCAGCATAGACATTACCAAGTCAACAAAAGTTGACAGATAAAGCACTGACCTTGCAAGGTGTATAGGATATTGGCAGCTTCCAGAAGAGGCTTGACTTCATTTGCAAATATTTTCCTTCCGCATTTCTTCCCTCCAAAAGGGTTCACAATTATAAACAACTTTTTAGGCCGGCCTGTTACATGAAGAAAGGTATACAATTATACACTCTTATCAAAACAAAGATAAACTACCAAACATAACAAATTATCTCAAACACATTCTGCTTGAACACAGAACAGCCCAATGTATTCATATCAGAGTGCTAACATATCGTCTTAATGTACAGTTGTTTTATATTATCAAAGAAACCAATCAGTTTCAATAAACTTCTTTCAACTAATTCTTGTACCAAAAGTTAGAATCAACATAATAGTATTTTAGATGGTATTCAGTTTCACTAGTCGATTTGAATAAATACCACCGGCTGGAACTGAATACCGCACTGAGAGTGTTTCAGACTCTCACCCGATCCACTTTCGTGGGTTCCAGGTTACAAAGTTGCAATGAAAGAAAGGACGACTTGGGGTGGGTGGGCAAAGGATTGCGGAAATTGCCACAAGGGTACAATTGTACAATACACCAACTAGATAATTGCAAAAACACTTGCAATTAAGAATTAAAGAAGAGTGATACCTAGCGTCCATAGAAAAACAGTCCATAGCGTCCATAGGTTACATTTCGGAATATATTTGTTACATTTTGGGGGTATATATGTTACATTCCATACACGTACACGTTTACGTTTATGGATGTATATAGACAGTTTTTCAATTTTCAATGGACGCAAGATGTTTCTCAATAAAAAAGGTTGTTCTAAGTTCTACCAATCCAAACTAATTGTTCCACGGTCAACGATTGCAACATAAAAGAAGACATTCAGACATTAACACAAGTGACATTCTTTCTTTCTTCTTTCTTCTTTCTTCTTTCTATCCATCAATCAATCATACCTAGATTGCCAATACAAGCGCTGAGCCGTTCTCCCCAAACCCTCCCGGCCTCCTCGCTCCCGAGCTCGAACACAAAGTCCTTCCTAACCCTCTCCACCTCCCCTCCGCCCGTCCCTAAGCACGACCCCTCCCGGATCTCCTCGACATACGCCCGCACGGTGAGCACCGTCCCCCGTAGCTCGATCCCTAGCACCTCCTTCTCCAGACTGAGCCCCCGCCCCCGCTCCGTCGTTCCCGCCCGCCACGACAGATCCCCGTTGGCACCGAGCGTCGCCACGCACTCCGCCCCGTTGATCCGCACTTTCTCCGTCTCTCCCTCCCCCGTCATTGATCGCCGCTCTCGCTCTCAGTCAAAATTCTTTCTTCTTCTTCTTCTTCTTCTTCTTTTTCTTTTTCTATTGCAGAATCAATGAAAGAGAAGAGTGATGGAGAAAGAGAGCAGAGAAAGGCACTTCTTTTGTACTTTGTACAGGCAAGGAAGCGAAGCAGGATTTCATATCCTCTGTAGCGCTGCATTGT
The DNA here is from genome assembly GCA_030179965.1 of Cyperus esculentus. Lineage (NCBI taxonomy): Eukaryota > Viridiplantae > Streptophyta > Magnoliopsida > Poales > Cyperaceae > Cyperus > Cyperus esculentus. The sequence goes on along the minus strand of JASGLE010000035.1, from coordinate 1,927,502 downwards.
GTAGTGCAGGATGTGAACCGTTAAATCATCTCGAGATCTGTGCAGGCTCGAATCTAAAGATTATCTGACGGTTTACAACCTGCGCTACACAATGCAGCGCTACAGAGGATGAGCACCCGCGAAAAGCTGGGGAGGAGATGCATTTCATATCCCCTGCTGTAAAGTATTTTGCAGTGCATGACGTGAACCGTTGGATTGTCTCGAGATTCGTTTCAGCTCGGATCTTGAGACGATCCAACGGCTCAAGTCATGACACTGCAAAATGTAGCAAGTAAGAGTATAAGCACGCGAGAAGATGCTCCGGGCAGCGTTAAGATTTGTTTAGCGGCAGTTTTTTATTGGAAACTGACCAAAAATATCTTTGTTGAATTGTACACTCCGCCTACGGGTGTAAACCGGAAATTTACATGGAATACTTCACATATTGGAGTATTGCCCAGGGGTAAAATCTCCTCTATAAATTTAATCGGCACGGAAATTGAGGTTGTTCGTGTTTTTTTCTTAGGTGTAATATCTGACTACTCTACAGTTTTGAGTAACTGACTATTCCAGAGGATATACACTTGTAAAGGGGCAGGGCTGGCTTGGGCTGGACATTGTATATTTGTATGAGATCGACTCATTAAGGAAGCGAGCCGAGCCAGCTCGTTTAGTGTACTGGTTCCGAACTAAAACACAAAGCTCAAGATCGCTCATTAACTGAACGAGCCAGCTAGAGTTGGCTCTTTAGCTCGTCAAAAACTCAAAATTTAGAAAGTCAAAAGAATTAGAGAAGATAACTAGAGGGGCGGAGCCGCGGACGCGGAGAGAATCGGAGAGAACAAGAAATGGCAGATGAGGAAGCGGCGCTAGGGAAGGAGAGAGAAGTCAGAAGAGAGTCAATAATTAGGTAAAACATTGGGTTTTAGGTTAGATGATCGGACGCATGATATCATATGATATTATATGATATATGCACGGACGGGACAGGATGGCTCGTTAGTGCACCGAGTTGGGCAATGTGCGAACTCGTTTCATTTATTAAACGAGCCCAACGAGTCAGCTCGTTTATGGCTCGGTCCGTTGTTGAGCGAGCTCGTAGCGAGTCGATCCAGAGCGATTTACGAGCGAGCTGTGAACTACGAGTTTTTTTGTCACCCTATATAACATTCGTTTGTAGTTGTAGGGGCATTCTGGTCATTTTTTTCGTATAAAAATCTGTTCCTAAAGTAATTTCAGCGCTGGCCGAAGCAGACCCCGCGAAGCAGATGTATGTATGGATTGGATTCGTTGAGATCTGTGTTTTACAAGTACTCTCGGACTACCCTACCGTAGTTGGGTATCCGTTAGATTGCGTCAAGATTCGTGTTGACGCGAATATTGATGCGATCCAACGGAGATCGTTGTGTGGATAGTTGACTGTAAGTCTGTGTCGGCTTCTGTGCATCAAAACATGTAGCGAGTTGATATATTTGCACGTGTCATGCGGGAATGTAGGAGCTCGAGCGTGACAGCTGCAGCAGGACTGACTGTTGGTTCGCACGCACGCACAAGCGAGCCGATTGGTTCCACTTTCCAGGTCAAAGCTTCCGTTCAAGATTTATGACACTTTGGATTCATCGATCACTTCAGTTCTCTTTTTTGTATGATGAGTAGACTGATTGATTGTACATGTGCTGTAGCCGAGTTATGACAGCTTAACTTATTCCGAGTATTTTTCTTTTTTGGTGAGGAAAATTATGAGTTATCTTCCCATATCCATCTGTCTCATATTTGCTAAAGAGGAGGGATCCATTGAGAATACCTATCTTGACAATTCTTGACAACGTAAACTTAAAAAAATTTGAATAAAATCATATAAATTTTTATGGGTGTATTATTTAACTTATAGATTAATAGTGTTTTAAATTTCAATAAATTTAGACATTGTTTGATAGCTTATCAAAATTTCATACATTTTTTAACAGTTGTAATTTAACGGATCTTTGAAAAGCTATCAAACGTCACTTAAATTAAATATAATCGGAAATATGATCAATCTATAACTTAAACAATAGTTTCGTAAACTTTTTTCTTTTTTTGAGAATTTCTAACTATTTTTTTCAAATTTTTGAAAATTGAGATTGTCAAGATTGTCAAAATAGATATTGTCAATAGATACCTCCTCTTTGCTAAATGTGAAAATCTTTTAATCCCCTAAACCCGTCCCCCGACTTGTCCCTGAATTAAAAAGAAAACTCATTTATTTCGAACACTTCCACGTCCTGTTCCTTTCCGCGACCCCGCGAGCCATGATCTTAGTATTATTTTTTTTTTATTTCAGCGTCGTATATATTTGTCGTGGTTATTATTTTGATGATATCTCCTTTTCAGATATCGTCTAGTCGATGATCTCGCTTCGACAATCTCGTTTCCACGATCTCATTCCGACAATCTCGCTCTGACGACCTCGCTCCGATGATAACATTTTCATCTCTCCTTCCCTTTTCACCTTCTCCCCTTCTATCCTCTTTTCTCCCCATAGTGTCACATGATTTTTAAAATATAAACACTTGGTTTGGAAATATAATTACATGCCATTGAAATATAAATACCCAGATTTGAAATAAAACAATTTGATTTCAAAATATAAACACTTAATTTGAGATAAGCATCTAACTTGTAATATAAACGTTTTAGATTTGAAATATAACCGCTTTGCGTTGAAATATAAACACCCGGATCTGAAATTCAACTATGTAATTTTGAAATATAAGCACTTGACTTTGAGATAAACACATGATTTTAAAATATAAACACTTGGTTTTGAAATATAAACACTTAGGGTATGCTCCAGAAGAGGGGAGGAGGGGAGGGGAAGGGAGGGGAGGGCTGATCAAGTTTGGAGTTACCTGCCAAGGCCATGTTAATTGCTCCATAATTACAATTTGTGTCTTGTTACATTCCTCACCTCTCTAGTAATTGTAGTTTTGGAGCAAGTAACATGACCTTGGGCAGGTAACTCCAAACTTGGTCAGTCCTCCCCTCCCCTCCTCTCCCCCCTTCTGGAGCAGACCCATAGTTTTGAAATATATCTACCTGGCTATAAAATATAAACACCCAAATTTGAGATGCAATCGTCTAACTTTCAAATAGAAACACGTAGCATTTGTGAAAATATAACTGGACGTGAAATATAAACACTTGGTATTGAAACATAACCACCTGGCTTTGAAATATTTACACTTGGAAGATAAAACATCTAGATATGAAATATAAATACTTGGTTTTGAAATATAAAGGCTAAGATATATTAACACCTAGAGATAAAACACTTGGATGTGAAATATAAACATTTGGATTTGAGATATAAACACTTAATTTTGAAAATAAACACCTATAATTACATGCGGGGGCATTGCGTTGAGTTCAGTAATGACGCTTTTTTAGCTTTAACCAGTCAACACGCTTTTGACAGGCGGGGCGCTTTGGTTGGGGGGACAAAACTGGGGGATTTTTGATGGGGGACTATTAGTCTAACCCTTGCTAAATTATTATTGGGTTATTAAGAATTCTTATTTGATGATTTGATGATTTAAGATTTAAGATAGGGGGTTGCTGGGATTTGTAGAGCAACCATGCGTACACGCCTTCTAGAGCTAATCCATGGATGATGGATCTCTGATTTCATAATAATAATATGACAAAGCCAAGTTGATCAATTTATAAACAAGATATTGGGCGATTAATGCGATATACATAGGGGAAAAAATTAAGGAAAAAAGGTGTTTGTACTAGTGAAAGATATATGATTTTCTTGGAACAGAAGCTTAGTATTTTTCTCAATGGAGATTTTGTCTTTTTCTCGCTTTCCTCCGACCTAGAAAGGAATGGACAAATTACTTATCTGTGCGTGACATTTCATATTTCTATAGGTGAGGATCACGAATAATTGTGACGTGAAAGATAATATATAGTTTGTTAAATGCTAAAATGTTTCACACCAATTTCATGTCTCATAATAGTAATAACTAGGATGTATTTATGTAGACCTCTGGACAATGATTACTTGATAATCTTGACAATAAAATGTCATATAAACTACAAGAATATTTTAGTTTGCTAATTTCCTAATGCAAACCAATTTAAATGATCACTGACAATTAATTTTTATGCTATATATTAACACACCTAAATGACAACATAAATAATTTTATCATGCATTTATGTTTGGCGTTGAAATCAGCTGAGATCCATTTGGAACCCAGGACTCTGAAATCCTACTTTGGACGACTGAGATTATTTCAAAAATTCCTCCCTAAAAATCATATCCATCGGATCGCCATTGCAAGATCCTGAGATCAAAGTGGATCTCCGCAGATACGAACTCTTTATGTGTGTGACATATTTGCCAAGAATTCTAAATTCTCAAGATGTGAAGCTAGAGTAATATTTTTGATATACAAGTACAATGAATTTTTACAACAATTTTAATACATCTAGTTATTAAGTTATTAGTATAAACACTTTTTAAATATTAATATGTCCATTTTTATCCATTATCATTGAGATAGAAAAATACAAAATCTTATCAAGGTACAGTTTCTTTTCTTCCTGAGAGCACTTGTTAGGCTACAATTAATGAGGCATTTTAGTGGGGCTGCATTCTATCTTCCTTGAAAGCCTTTCTTGGGGTACTTCCAGCCCTTGTGAGGGTGATGAGGTCCTTTCTAAAGGGACAATTATCACGACCGTGCAATTAATTAGTCACCAAAATGTCCGTTTGTCGCTTTTACCAACCAATCTAATCTAACTTTAAATAAATAGAGGGGACCCGTTAGAGTCAAGAATCCAATTGAAACAAGTCCCATGGGACATGAATAGTTCCTTGACCAAAATCAAAATACATCAGCTAACTTCTGTGATGAAACAAAATTTATAAGGAGTCAAGAATCTATTTATGATACAATGATAAGCATTAAGCAATGAAAACGACCCTCATGGTATCTTAGAAGCAATGCATACAACTCCTTTGTCTTATTGCAAACCTCATTTAATATCAAATATGCTCCTAAAGTGACGCAACAACCGAAGCATTTAATTGTTGGGAATTAAAGTAGTTGAGATTTTGAAGACTTAATTACTTCTTAAAAACATCATCATATTCATAAAAAAAGACCCTTTTTCACGAGTTGATCACAAACTAAAACTAAGAAATAGAAAGTCACAGGCTCTTCTCCAGACATACAGAAACAATTCATGGCGACAACCATACCTACACTGTATATCTTTGACCCAAGAGCAGAAACCAGATCTAACCTTTTCTAATAACTGGACAAGAACTTAAAGTTATAATCAGGATGGGGTCTGAAGTTGTTCTATCAAAATGATCATCTATTCTGCATCAGATCTTCAATTATATTCATATCCAGCCTTAAAAGAATATGAACTCTCAATTATCTCTAACTTGACCATACCATTGAACTATCAAACCTCAGCTCGTGACCAAATCAAAATCTAGACGGATATGGTACTGAAAAACAGGCAGAACTTGTGCTGCCCCCTTGCCAAAAGAAATGTGATTGTACCAAGACCGGCTATAACGGTAGATGGACTAGAACAATCTTTCAGTACTAACTAAAACTATGTACCAGCTTTCCAGACTAAGATAATGATTTAACTGTAGACAAAATTTCATACACAGACTACCAAAGAAATAACATATATCATCTCATAGCTTACCCCCCAAAAAAAGGGAATCAATCATACAAGGTTTTGGCAGATTGAATCCGCTGCTTCTTTGTTTTCATTTTAACTACCTTCTCCTCCTGTTTCTCCATTGTCAAAACTAAGCGTTCAAATGATTTCTTTCTTTTCAGATTCTTTGTTCTTCTGACTAGAGTCTGCTTATTTATTTTCCTGTTCTCATGGCAAACATACAAACAATCAGAACAAAACCAAGTTAATTGTTTCCCCAATCCTCAGCTCGTGACCAAATCAAAATCTAGACGGATATGGTACTGAAAAACAGGCAGAACTTGTGCTGCCCCCTTGCCAAAAGAAATGTGATTGTACCAAGACCGGCTATAACGGTAGATGGACTAGAACAATCTTTCAGTACTAACTAAAACTATGTACCAGCTTTCCAGACTAAGATAATGATTTAACTGTAGACAAAATTTCATACACAGACTACCAAAGAAATAACATATATCATCTCATAGCTTACCCCCCGAAAAAAGGGAATCAATCATACAAGGTTTTGGCAGATTGAATCCGCTGCTTCTTTGTTTTCATTTTAACTACCTTCTCCTCCTGTTTCTCCATTGTCAAAACTAAGCGTTCAAATGATTTCTTTCTTTTCAGATTCTTTGTTCTTCTGACTAGAGTCTGCTTATTTATTTTCCTGTTCTCATGGCAAACATACAAACAATCAGAACAAAACCAAGTTAATTGTTTCCCCAATCCCATCCCAACCCATTTATAACAAATGATACGACGAACTGAACTGTGTTCAGCCCCAATTGGCCAAACCTTACCAGTTAATAATAGATATGTCAGGCCATCTGGGTCATTATGCATCATCATGCCGGCTAGTCAGGCAATACCAGATTTAGTAGTGGGTCTTAGCGCACATATAATAAAACTATCCGAAGAACAAAACGACACTACAATTTGACTACGGGTATTGGTACAAAGAATCACAACAATAGGTGCAGGACCAAAACCAAAATACAAATTTATGATGCAATTGTTTCCCCAATCCCATGCCAATCCAATTATAAGAAATGGTACGACGAACTGAACTGTATTCAGCCCCAATTGGCCAAACCTTGCCAATTGTCATGGTGCATCATCATGCCGGCTAGTCCGGCAATATCAGATCCAATCATAAGATCAAACTATACTGAAACTGAATAAACCTCTTGCCACACGTCAATGCCAGATTCAGTAGTGGGTCTTAGTGCCCGTACTATAAAACTAGCCGAAGAACAAAACGGAACTATAATTTGACAAATTGAATTGGCACAAAGACCCCAACAATTCTAGATTCGATGTTCTTCGACCAGATAACAATACATGTTAATTTTGGACACCCTAAAAGAACTAATCCTAATTAAGCAAGCAAACTGTAAATCTAGACAGCCATAAAGCAACACAATTGCATCAATTCTTTGTTACATAAATCCTACCTGTTGATAGAAGAGGCGCCGAGGTTCGCAGTCTGTCCCTCGGCCGTATCCATAGCTGCAGAGAACAAAACCCACACGCTTTAATTCGACAAAACAAATCAGCCAACGAGGAAGTAAACCCTGGAGAAAGACAAGAAAGAAAAGAGAATCATACGCTGGGGGGGCGCGGGGGCATCGGGGAGAGTAACGAAGCCGTCCGACGAGGTGTCCATGGGAGCCGCTCCCCTCTTCTTGATGCTCTTGTTGTTCTTCCTCCGGTCGTTGTTCTTCTTGTTCTTGGTCTTCTTCTTCGCCATGGCTGCCGGCCGCACAACTCGATCGATCCCAAATTCTCAATCTAGGTTTAGGGTTTTTCTGAGCGTGGCTTTGTCTAATTGTCTTGTCGCCGCTTCGTTCTCTTTTTCTTCTTTTTTTCTGAAGAGAGATTTTATCGTTAAAAAAAAAACGTGAAGCTGCTGCGCGGCGGTTGGTTGAATAGGACTGCATTATGCAGTTCATGATGCTGACCGTTAGATTGTCTTGAGATTCGTGTCTGCTCGTATGCCGAGACGATCGAACGGCCAGCGTCCTGAACTGCATTAGGCAGTACGTTGGAGGATAAGATCTCGTTTTTTTATTACAGTACATATATTCGGATATCACTAACGATACCGTCGGAGATACCATGATCTTTGACTAATTCAAGTAAACCTAAATATTCACCTAAACCTCCTAAATATTCAACTTAACACATTTTGTTTGACAACAAATAAAAACTCCACATAATAAAAATCTAATTGCAGCATTACACTTAACACATTTTGTTTTACAGCCAATAAAAACTACTCTCAATTTAACTTGCAGCATTACACTTTCTAAATATTCAGCTTATCATCCTAAATATTTATCTTAACCTTCTAAATATTTAACTTATCACATTTTTTATTGGCAGTCAATATTTAATGGTATGTCCATAGCATTTTCCATTTTCTTATTACCGTGAGACTGCTGCGGCGGTTGTTTGTTGAGAGCCCAAAATGTGATTCTGTTACGAATTGGGCCCAGAATTATACACCGTTTTATTTTGGAGAGGAGCAAAGGAAGGAATAAAGTCCGAATGTTTAGATTTTTAGACAGATCAGTGGCCCAATTTTTGTGCGGCCTAAAAGTTTAATTGAAACATACAATTATTTTAGACAGATCAGTGGATCGAAAGAAATATGGATCATCAATTTTTCTGAATCGAATGACCGAATGGCTATGATATATTCTTGAGACACAGTAAAAAGACATACTTGATTTATGACAACGGAATTGCTCAATGAAAAATGAACAGTTGCTTGACCGATCTGTAGGAGGACAACTCTTTTGTGTTTATTTTCTTTATTTTTATTGATATCTACTTTTTCAATACTCCATCTAATATTGTATAAGCTCCATTTAAATTGAACTTAAATCGATCCATTTTATTTTTAAACAAAATTTGTCTCATGTCTATTTACTAAGCGTAGAATCTATAGAGGTATTTTCGATAGTCTTAATTATGTATTAAAGCGTAGATATATATTTTTTTTGGAAGGAAACGCAATATTTTAAATATTTTTTTAATTAATTTCTTTTTTAAAGGCGCAGAATCTATAAATATTTTTTAAATAAGTGTTTATAAGTATCTTGACACCTTAATTTGATTTGAATGAATACTCTAATATATCAAAGATGCTAATAAATAAAATAGTGATTAAAAGTGTTTTCAATCCATTTAAGTTGTATTTTCGGCAAATTGATATCTTAATACCATAACATAAATTTGAATGATTACTTGAATGCACAGGTGATGCCATCAAAGAATTTTATCTGATTTAGACAATATTATGTGTGCACAACTAATTGAAAGATTTTTAATAAATCTTTATGCGGTTCCATTTCTTAACACCATTACTTAGTTTTCAATCGATTTTGAAGTTATAATAACATATCACGAAATTTTTGTAACACAATCAAATTTCCTAATTAAAATCTTGATGATGTGACCAAACTAAGACTTTGACGCAAGAGTCAATTTGATGGTGAAAATTCAATATAGAGGAGGGATGCATTGACAATGAGTTTTTTGACAATAGTGACAATCATATCTTTTAAAATTTTATAAAAATTCATAAAAAATCTTAAAAATAGAAAAAAGCCTACGGAAGTATTATTTAACTTATAGATTGATTATGTTTCCGATTATATTTAATTTGAGCGATACTTGATAGCTCTTTAATGATCCGTTAAATTACAACCGTTAAAAAATACACAAAATTTTGATAAGGCATCAAACGATGTTCAAATTGATTGAAATTTGAAACACTATCAATCTATAAGTTAGATAATACATCCATAAACTATTTATCATTTTTAAGAGTTTTTGTGAATTTTCACAAATTTTTGAAAATTTTTATTGTCAAGATTGTCAAATTAAGTATTGTCAATGGATCCCTCCTCTTCAATATATATATAAACAACTACATCTGCACGGATATTACCCATTTCATGTCTGCCATTTACTTGTTTCATTAACACACCTCTCTAAGCTCTCTTTCAGTAGAAAATGAAACACCCAAATTATTATTATTATTTCATTATATTTCAGGAAAAATCTCACGTCTTGTTGCTTTTGCTGTAGCAAATCTTTTGCATGCATTATTATTTTTTTGCTTAAAATATCTTGCATGCATTAACAATTAATTAACAATTTAACATTAACACAGTATGGAAGATGGAAGATGCATCATACATACAGGGAGCTTTGTGCTGGAGCACTAACAAAACGAGAGGGTTAGAATCGTCATTTACCCCCAACCAAAGTCGCAGGCAGCTCGATGCCTCTCATCGACTCCACATCACATCCGCTGTTTTCCTAATTAAAACAACAGGGTCCTACTCCCCCAATCTGGACCGTCGGATCAGTACAAACGGACAAGATTAATTAGAAAAGGCTCCTATAATCTAAAATCCGTTTGATCTAACGGTCAGGATTGTAACAACAGGCTCCCATTATCCTACAAGAATAACATCAGCCGTTCATCAGCCGCTCTATTCTATCTAACCGTTAACCCCAATCTAAATCATTTCCCCTCTACCCAAAACACCCCGCAATCTCGCTCGATATAACCAAAACACCCTCCTGCCTAAAACCTCCATCCCTCCCTTTCATCATACATCGTAAGAATTACCAAAATCCGAGGGCATTTTCGACACTCCGTGAAAATTGTTCAGCAGCAGACAAAAAGGATCGGGATCATCTGCATTTCTTTTCAGAAAGGCAGGCCCTGCTTTTCTCGATCCGACGGTTGAGAAACACAAAAGTACTTTGAGATCGGTGCAGAAAATATCAAAATACTTTAAGATAAGTGCGAAAACCGATCCCAACCACTCGATTGGAATAACACGTCCTGCTTTTCTGATTAGAAAAGCAGCAGATTTTTATCCTACTAAATTAAGCAGAAAAGAAATCGTGAAATCATGAAATGGGTCCCTTCTGTCGAAATTTGAATTTCAGAAGCAGCGAAACGAAACGAGATTATAATTCTCTCGCTTCGAGCTCGAGCCCCCATCCAACAACTTTCACAAATTCGTTACATTTTTTTGATCTCGATTATATTTATCTATCTATCTATAAATAAAGAAGAAGTTTCACTAGTGAAACTGTAAAACACAGATTTTATATTATATTCGCCATTAAATTTGTTGAGACTTTGGCAAAGATCGCGGCTTTATCGGAGACTCCGATTTTTCTTTTTAAATTTTTTAAATTGCTTTTTTACCAGGTTAGACTTCACAGACTGCGTCAATATAGATCTGTCTTCTCCTTTTCTTTTTTGATTTTACCATCTTAATTTGGAAGCTTTGATTTTTTGCTATTTTTCGCAGTATCGCGATCAATGCAGGTCTGCTGTTTGCTCCACTGGCTACTAAATTTGGTGGAGGATTGAGGGTTTGGCGGTAGATCGATTTTGAGAGGCAGAAGTGAGAAGTCAACTGGAATTGTCTCTTTTACTTGTATAGAATCAATCAATCGATCAATTGATCAATTGATCGGTCAATCGATTAATCCCCTTTTGTATGAATTCCTAATTCATACTTAATGTTTGATGTAAATTGATCATGTTCCGGTGCTCGATTTGAAGGCCTTTTTGATGAAATATCTCAAAGTCTCATGATTCTGATCGGGGTTTATTATTATCGGCGGTCAGATGTGCTGTTTACTCCGAGGGGTCGATATTTTGTGGAGTTGAAGAGTTCATTCTGAATTGTCCGGTTTGGGATAGTATAATCACAATGCGGTCCTCTACTGACGCCGCCGCGGTGGTTGCGCACGAAGAACCGGTGGACCTAGCACGGGGGCTTAGTTCGTTAGAAATGATGCTCGAATCCCTTGTAAAAGGGGGTGATCAGTCGAGAGATACGCTGCCGGCATTGCCGGCTAGACCGGTCTCGCGGGGCCGCCGGCCGGCTTCTAGGAAGTTCCGGCCGCCCTCTCTGAGAATCGAGACCGATTCCCCCGACAGGGAAGAGAGGAGCGGCTTAGAGAGCAGCAGAGAGACGGCGTTTAAAAGTGGCTTGTTCGGTAGTAAAAGACATTCTAGAATTGAGAGGAAGGAAGAGGTGTCGCCATATGGTAAACCCGTAGAAGCGGAGATTGAGGAGAGGTATGAGGGATCGGTGTCTCCGAATAGCCCAGTGTTGTCGGCTTTTCCAGTAGATGAGCAGTTGGGGCTGTTCGACACTCTTGATTATGCACTTAAGAAGGTAATTTCGGTTCGATTGTTTATCCCTTGAGAAAAGTTCGATTCTTTGTCTTTGTTTTTAGTTGTAATTGTTTGTAAAATTACAGAGATTGAGAGTGTGGTGTTGGGTACCGGAGGGGAAATGGGAGACAGGAAAGATTCAATCACTATCTGATGATGAAGCTGAAATTTTGCTCTCCACTGGTAAAGTGAGTTCTTTTTTTTCAATGTACAAACTCAAAAACCAATTGTAAATTTGTAATTACCATTGCAAACTTTGATGGCATTCTCATCATTTTGATTGAATCTGATTGTCTCCTGCAGAACGGTTTTCACTTGTCTTCATTTTTTTTATCAACAAAAAAAATCAATTAATCCAAATAGCTTTGAAATGATATAACATCAACATCAGATGTTTATAATAACTTCTTTATTTCTTTAGAAAAAAAAATGAGCTAGAACTTTGTATCGGTATGGTCTATTAAAGAAAAACAGTTTGCTTTGATTTGAAAAACGGCATTTTTCATTATGCAGCTATTACCCATCATTTTTTACCCAAATTTTTAATTTTACATGTGGAGAGTTGTTTTCCAATGTGGGAAAAAGGTAAAGCAAATTACAGCCGTGCTGACTGAAAAGATGACAAGTGAAAATGTTATTGCATATATGGTACAGTGTTAGGGCATACTTTGACAAATATTGATAATTCTGAAGATAAAGTGTCCATTGATAATTGAAATTTAATTAGGTGATGTAATAATGAAAACTTAATTTTGGTTATACTGTTAGGTTATGAAAGTGTCTCCTGAGGTGCTTTTGCCAGCAAATCCCAGTATACTGGATGGAGTTGATGATCTCATACAGCTCAGCTATCTAAATGAACCCTCTGTTTTGGACAATCTCCGCATCAGATTTTCTCGTGATTTAATTTATGTATGTGTCTCATGCCTTCTTATTATCTTCTTCTTTTTTGGTATATGTTCATGTATGCACATCCTGGAAAAATCAAAACATAATATAAGCCCTTCCAAAATGAGCTGGAACTATTGTGCCTAAAAAGTTTGCAATATAGAGTATATATGCTTCCACTTAAAACTTATTTTGGAGTGTTAAAAAGTATCTCTTATTCATTAAATACAATTTTAGAGTTACAGATGGAGGATGATTCCGAAAGCATTTTGTAAGGGTATATTTGGTAAACATGGGGCTGTCTTTTCTTGATTTATGGTGAATTTATCTTTTAAAGGACAACTGTCTTATGATAAAAACACAATTATTAGTCTATAACTGAAACAGCACAGGAAAAACCTGAATAATTGTCTTAGTCTTTTTTTTTTACACTTTTACTAGTAAATCATGTTATTGGAAATGTTTTAATTATGATAAAATACAACTATAACTGAAACAGCAGTGGAAAAACCTGAATAATTGTCTTAGTGGTTTAACACTTTTACTAGTAAATCATGTTATTGGAACAAAATTACGAGGCCTGAGTAGAACAGGTGTTCAATTCGGAAAGGTCATAATAAAGGTTACTTACTTTTTGGTGCCCCTTTTGGATTGTTCGCTGTTTTTTTGTTCAGACAAAAGCAGGACCTATTTTGGTTGCAATAAACCCATTTAAATCAGTGCCGCTATACAGCAAGGATTTCATCTCAGCCTATAGGGAGAAGCAAATGGACAGCCCTCATGTGTATGCAATAGCAGATGCTGCCTTCACTGGAATGATGCGAGGTTAGATTGGTAATCTTTTACTTTTAAAGCAATCCCTTCTATTATTATATCTGTTATTGTGAATTTGTGTATGCAAATTGTTTACCTCATTATTTCTAATTGAATTATTTTTTAATTTGCAGATGGGATTAATCAATCTATTATAATTAGGTACAACTGTTTCTCCTCAGTTCACTACATAGTCTGTATCATTGTAAATTTGTATAGATTACTAAATGCTTTCCTAAAGATGTACAACATTGTTTTTACTTTAACGGGCGTGCATTGTAATTTATAAATATTGAAAATTATGCATGCGAATTACAACATGGCTACAATTGTATTGCAGCGGAGAGAGTGGGTCTGGGAAAACAGAAACAGCCAAGATTGCAATGCACTACTTAGCAGCACTAGGGGGCGAGAGTGGAATGGAGCACAAGATTTTGCAAACCAATTCCATTCTGGAGGCTTTTGGGAATGCTAAAACCTCAAGAAACAACAATTCCAGTCGGTTTGTAAGTTCTCTGTTGTTTATGAAGTAAATACAACAAATGGATACAAGTACCTTACAAACAGAAAATTTTCAGAGGTTATTGTGATATATTATCTAGCTTTTGAGTTGTAATTTACTTTCTAATTAATAGGGTAAGCTGATTGAAATTCATTTTTCTCCGACTGGAAAGATTTGTGGAGCCAAGATTCGGACATGTATGAATAAATAGTCCTATCCTATTTAATATTGAACATACTTTTGCCCTTTTGAGACATAAATATTCTCTAACAGATTTGTCTTTTCTCCTGTAATTTGTTTTTGCAACATGGAGCAGTTTTGTTGGAGAAGGTACTGCTCACTTTCAAGTTTCAAATGCTTGGGATAATTTATTTCACCACTGTTATTTCTTATGGCTCTCTGCAATGCATATTCACTATATTAAATCACAAATTTTTCATGTTTGTATTATATAGGCAATATTGTTTTGAGGTTTTGCATGAACTAGATATGTGAAACAGTTATTGAATGAGTTCATATAAACTTCCTAGTTACTGCACTGCATCTCTAGATTTTGGTTCGATTTTTGCTGATTGTCAAGGGAAATATTTGTTAAGAGTTAAGGGAACAGTTGGAATTATCTACCAAAGTTCATCTTTTTGTCACACTACAAGCTGGTGTCTAATAAGGAAAGTTTCAAGTGCTAATGACTTGTACAATGATTTGATGGATGCTATGCGCAAATGTCTTTATTTCTAACAAAAATTTGCATGCAAAATTTACAACTGTTTTTTTTTTTCCTCTTCTAAATAGTCCAGGGTAGTACAAAGGTCAGCAGGTGAAAGATCGTACCATGTTTTCTATCAATTATGTGCAGGCGCTCCGCCTGACTTAAAAGGTAAGTTTATTTATATTTCTGTTGGAAATTAATTAGTTTCTTACGAAACGGTATCTAATTTTCGTTCATGCTTCAGATAAATTAAAAATCAAAGAAGCAAGGGAGTATGACTACTTGAAAAAGGGCAATTGCTTGACAATAGATGGTGTTGATGATGCTAAGCAGTTTCGGTTGTTAACGGTAAACTAAGAAACAGATTTTACTTATCTTTCAACTTTTAAAAATCATATTAAGAATTTTTCTAATTATTCACATTCGTATTCTCGGTTTTATTCTTATTAATATGTTGGTGTCATTATCTCTTATGGTCATTGCTTATTTATCCGCAGAAAGCATTGGATACAGTGAAGATATTGAAAGAAGATCAAATGAAAGTTTTCTCAATGCTATCTGCACTATTATGGTTGGGAAATATCAAATTTTCTGTAATTGATAGTGAAAATCATGTCGAGGTTGTTTCAAATGAAGGTAATTACTTTTGAACTATCAAATTATATGTAACTTTTGCAAGTTATAATACAATACATGTAGTTAACTCCAACTAATCTGTGGTATTGTATGTTCATGAGCTTGCTCTGAAATAATACAAATCATATTGGTTGACCTAAACCTGCTAACCTTAACCTGTATCCAATGGGCCGATGCTTGCAATTTTACTTGGATCTGACTGAAGCACAAACCTGGACTTGTCTGAAAAGTTAAACAGTCAAATTTTCTTAAACTTGAATTAACATCAGTTAATAGAAAAAATAGGCCATTTGAAGCCAAATGCCCCAATATCTATCCTGACTTGATCCCGAGGACTTATCTATCTGAAGTCATGAGTCTGAATGTCTGATGACCTTGAAAACCATTCCTATCAGATAATGGGTGACTCGAAAATGAAAATGGTCTAAATCTGAATGACAATGAAACAATTTTGGGAAAATAGAATGGCTGAAACTTCCCCAAAACTGATTTTGAAAGTTAAATATTTCAACAAAGAATCGAATCGCACTCAGTACTTTGAATCAAACAACTTAAGATTATGCCATCCCAAAAGCTGATTATCTAAAGTTCAAGAAAACCCAATGCAACAAGCTTTCACCTTACAAGAATCCATTTTATTCTAGAATCTCCAGTTCAATTTATTTTTATTCTATATTGGCAGGGTTGACAAATGCGGCTAAGTTATTAGGATGCAAAAGGATGGACTTGAAATCTGCTCTCTCCATCCGTAAAATTCATGCAGGTAGTGACCATATCACGCAAAAGCTCACCTTAATTCAGGTATCCCCTCCGTAGCAACTTTTACACAGATTTACTTTTTTTTTTTTTGGTTACAGTTTCAAGGATAAGTATGTAACCCTGTAAACTGTCAAAGTAATTTAAACAGTGTAACACCTAAGAAATATCTTTCATATAGCCATACTACATAAGACAGCAATACACCTGAACTATTATATTGCAGCGTTTGTTTCAAGGATAAATTGGTGATAAGTGGGGATAACTTTATCACCTGTGAGATTGGCGATAAAGACATAAATTTATCCCCATTGTATCACCAAGTTATCACCAAAACAAATGGGGGGAGGAATAAGGAAACATTTGCCATCTTGAGAGGGAAACAAAAGAGGATGTAATATATGTAATTTTTCTATGTTTTATTATGATTACATTGGGATATGCATGATTAATTTTTGTAAATTCGGATTTGAATATGCTTTTGGATGGTTGTCACATACCACACGTGCTGTATGTGGACAAATATTTTTTATTTTCATGTGAGTTGACATACATGGGTTATCTTATTTAAATATAATGTAATATATATGTTAAAACTTAAAAGTCCAGTGTTGTCACAAATAAGAATTGTAGTTGAAGTGCTTCTCACTTCTCAAACATGGGTTTGAATCTCACTCACACACATTGCATTTTAGTGTATACTCCTGTACAACGTTGCCATTTGGGCTGTGTGGTAACCAACCACATGGCTGATTATGTACTATATGGGTCTGATCGACTGATCTACATATATTGGCTGCTCGAAATTCTGACGATAGGTACTGGGCTGCATGCCCATGTATGGATGGCATATGTGGTCCATGTGGCCGCATTTGAAAACACTGCATGATGTTGTTGACTGTTTAAGACGCATGCATAACATCAACTATCATCTTTAATATCCTTCTCTCTTTTCATTCTAAAGGCAACTGATGGTAGGGATGCACTAGCAAAGGCCATATATGTGAGCTTATTTGATTGGCTAGTGGAGAAAATGAACAAGTCTCTTGATATAGGCGACAACAGTCACAGTGGCAGATCCATCAGCATTTTGGATATCTACGGTTTTGAATCTTTTCATGTGCGTATTAATTATTTAATAATTCCTATACATATGTTATTCTAGAAAAAAGGATCATCACTACTTTCTTCTTAATAATGCAGAACAATGGGTTTGAGCAGTTTTGCATTAACTATGCTAATGAAAGGCTACAGCAGCACTTTAACCGGCATCTCTTCAAGCTTGAGCAGGAGGTATTATTCCTTAATTTGATTTTGTAATTTTCTTGCAATCAGCAGTAATTTTTTGGTGCATATTCTCAAACATAAGCCCAACAGTATTTATAGGGACTAATTTAATAGAAACAGGCTGTCAATCCGGCCTGTTGTGTACATTAGACATTTTGCATATAGATAATAAAAGCCAGCTTGCTTGCGGCAGCAGATAAAGTGACCTGATTTCTTTAAGTTTTAAGGGAATACAAGTCAACCATTGCATATCTAATAGGGGAGTCATCAGCAGATTTGATTGTTGTATTTAGCAATATAACGCTAATATTAAGCAAATGAAATGTTATAGGTGTTGATTTTCAATAAAAGAAGCATGATGCTGTCAAGGATAAAACTTCTGTAATTATGCAAGTTCTAATATGATATTCTATTTCAGGAATATGTGGAAGATGGTATTGATTGGATGAATGTTGAATTTGTAGATAATACTGAGTGCCTTAACCTATTTGAAAAGGTGTGTTTTCTTTGCACTGAACCATTGGAAATCTAAAAAATAATAACGTAAATAAACCATTGCTTATTATTAGCTTTTCTTATGGATAGAAACCAATGGGGCTGTTTTCGCTATTGGATGAAGAGTCAACATTTCCTAAGGCTACAGATCTAACTTTTGCAAATAAGATCACGGAGCAGTTAAAATCCAATCCTTGTTTCAAAGCTGAGAGAGGGGGCAGTTTTGGAATTTGCCATTATGCTGGAGAGGTTCTTTTTTTCTTTTCTTTTCTTTTTTTATTTGTTGATTTTTGCCTTTTCTTTTGATTATAATTGTAAAAGGTAATATATTCTCTAGTCCTACGGATTACCTCTTTAGGTAATATCAAATGAGTCTGTCTTCTTTCTTTGGTGTTAGGTGAGTTACAGTGCTAGTGGATTCTTGGAGAAAAACCGTGACCCACTACCCTCGGAATCTGTTAATTTGCTTCTGTCATGTCAAAATGAGCTCGCAAAATTGGTGGCATCCAATATGACCAGAGGATCTCAGAGGAAATCCAATCAAAGAAGAAGTTTTGATGCACAAAAACAAACTGTGGGTTCAAAATTTAAGGTAAAATAAAATATCAAAGAGCCTAATCGTCTTGTTCAATTTGGATTTTGTTTGTTAAGTTTCAGTTGTACCATTTTTGCAGAAATTTACAGACATTTTTCTTCTTTGTTTTACTTTTCTTTTTTATATATCGTGTAAAAACTGAAAACAATTTGATCCGCACGAACTTCAGGCACAGTTGTTCACTCTGATGCAACAGTTGGAAGGTACAACCCCAAACTTCATAAGATGCATAAAACCAAATTCAAGGCATAGAGCCGGTCTATATGATTATGAGCTTGTGTCCCATCAACTCCGATGTTGTGGTGTACTTGAAGTGGTTCGCATCTCTCGGTGTGGGTACCCCACCCGTTTTACTCATCAGCAATTTGCTGAACGGTGTGTTTTTTCTTTTTTGTTTACCTTAACCAGTTTATTTAGAATTACATAAAAACGAATGAGTGCCATGATGGTCCAAATTGTAAACTCAAGTGTTGAAGTTGTTTTTTCTGTCTTTCTTACCACAGATTTGGTATTCTGCTCATGGGGCTGATACCATCTCAAGATCCACTTAATATCTCTGTTGCCATACTGCAACAATTTAATATCCATCCCGAGATGTACCAAGTTGGGTACACTAAGATATTTTTCCGAAGTGGTCAGGTATGCTATAAACTATTATCTCTCCCTTGTCAATTATTGTTGGTCAATAATAGAAATTGTTCTATATGCCTTTCTTATTGATATGGTATGCAGATTGCTATGTTGGAAGAATGTAGAAGCCGAGTTATACAAGGCATATTGTGGGCTCAAAAAATGTACCGGGGCATGTGGGCCCGGCGTAAGTATCAAGTTCTAAGAGAAAGTGCAACCACCTTGCAATCATGTATTCTTTTTCTATTTCTCATCGCCAAAGTAGAAAATTATTAATATATCAGTTTGGGTTTGATTTGTCAATGGTGTTTTGCACAAGTTATTTAACACATCTCATATTACATATTTGCATGTAGAGGTAGGCATTTGGTTTAAGTTCCAAGGACCACTGAGATAAACTCTTGACTAAATTAAGAATATCACTAAATTGTTCCTAATTTTTAGATTTTGATTGGAGCAAACATCTTTTGAACCAATTGATTTTGCCATGTAAAAACATTAGTCTTCTTATTTTACAATGTGAAACAAGTAAAAAAAATTTAGTGCACATTTTTTATGGCGATACTGCTTTCTATTTGCATGTACAAAGGTTTATCTGCCTGAATCGGGAAATAAAATTCGTCAGATTTACAATTGACAGTTACTTTTCTAAGCCTTTGCTTTGTGGATGGTTGCATTTATCATAGTATCTCTTTTCTGTTTTCCTTTCAAAATAATAGTTCTAAGAGGTGAGCGAACAAGGATGGAATATGAAGCTATGGTCAAAAGATGGAGGGCTGCCATTCTTATACAAAGTTATGTTCGCCGTAAGATAGCTCGATCGATAGTTGGTACTTGTCAGAAGGATATCATTGTTTTGCAGTCTGGTACAATTCATTTTATCATGTCAAGTTTAGCAGAAAGTAAATTTATGATAAAAGATATATATTATGGTCATGTTCTCAGCCTTTTGCTTCTTTTTTTATGTAGTAATCCGTGGATCGCTTGGAAGGAGGCAATTCAAAGATTTGAAGAACAAAGAGTCGTTAGAACTCAAACCAGGCTCACACAAGGTGCATACTCAAACAAAGATGCTTTATATTATATATATATATATATTTTTTTTTTTCGTTTTTTTTCCTTTTGTTTCTTGCAATTCAAACTGCCCATTTTATATCTTTACCATTTCTTTCAAACGTTATGCAAATACTGTAATAATGCAAGTAATTACTGTAAACATCGTTATGAAAAATTCAGGAGAAAGATGGTCAGGTCAGAAATGAAGATGTAACTGAACCTGTTGTGAATGATATGGAAAGACGAGCCGTAAAGGCAGAAGAGAATCTGAGGGTGAAAGAAGAAGAAAACCTGATGCTAAGGCGAGCAATGAAACAGTATGAACAAAGGTGGGAAGATTACGAGGCCAAAATGAAGGAAATGGAACATATTTGGCAGAAGCAACTCTCATCTCTTCAGGTAACTTCTCATACCTACTTCCAATTACCTGGGAACAGTTTTATTTATATATGTATCACTGGGATATTCTCGATTGGTGTATGATATGTTCGCTGATAATTTGGTACAGTTTAAATTTTATGTACAACATTTAAATTTAGCATTTAGGTATTTATCTGTTGGTAGGCAACCTTTATCTTGTGAAATTACTGTATGTGTAAACTCATGGTTCTAGTGTAAGGTCGTGCAATATTTTTTTGTTGTCTTTGCAGGTAAGCCTTGCGGCTGCCAAAAAGAGGCTGGAAAACGATGCGGTACCCATACAACCAGTCAACAGGTACTCCACATCCCCTTTAGTGCACCCCCAATATGACTCAGAAGACACGATATCAGCTGGGACCCCCACACCAGAGAGAACTCCACCTCCTCCTCCGACCCCACCACTTGAGACCTCCTTGTCTGCTTTAGAGTCATCCGAGCCCCATGAGGTAGTCATCCACTTGGAGAAGGAGTTCCAACGGAGGCGACAGGCATTTGATGCCGATGTAGTCAACTTAATGGCAGAGCCCACAAGCAGTGTCAGTGCCAATGCGGAAGCGGAGTTGAGGAGGTTGAAAGAGCGGTTTACCGCGTGGAAGAGGGATTACAAGGCACGATTAAGGGATGCTAAGTTCGCATTGCACAAGGTCAGTTCCGATAGCTGTCCCAAGAGATGGTGGGCCACTGTTAGGAACGCTAAATGCGTGTAATTGTGTCGTTTTAGGCAGTCGACAGTATAGAAGCTTATAAAGGGGGTGGTATAGCGAAAAATGTACATGTTTTATTTATATGTTTTATGTGTAATAAGATATCATAGTTAGCCTCTGAATTCCTCCTGGAATTCTGTAATTACTTGAAATAGATGATAGTAAAATACTAAAATTTCCAAGGGAAGTTTGAGAGATCTGAGGAAATACTAGTTGAACTTTTCATTGGCTCGAGCATTCGCTCTTGAAGCAAAGAGAAATTTGTTGTGAAGAAATCTTTATGAGCATCAATGCATCATATATGTAGAGTGATTCTGCTATGGATCAGTTAAGCAACCTTTTATTTTAAATCGAGCAGTTATTATCAAACACGTCTCTTTAATTGAATCTAAAAGATATATTATGACCATTCAATTATAAAAAACGAATGGTCCATATTTCATCGGATCCATAGTAGAATAAGCGATGAATCTTACAAAAGGATAGAGCTTGTTGGGGCACTTGTAGCTTGTTAAAGTCACATGTAAATATTTGTTTTGTAGTATTAGCAGTGCAAAAGAGACTTATTCAGCCACTTTACACATGGACTTATTTATCTGATATTCTGACTGTTTACTATTACCAAGAATTATGGATATTTGTTTGTGATAAATAAGCTTAAAATAATGCTAAAAACTAAAAAACAGAGACTGGAAAAATAAATATATATTCAATTCATGTTTAAGATTACACCCCAAGATGCAGTTCTAATCCACATCCTCCTTCCACCATCATACACTACACAAACACATCCAGCATTCTCACTCCAATGCTACAAATCAGTTGTTTTTCACTTAAGAACCGGGAGCGAATTTGGTGGCGTAAACCCAGGCATTGTTGGCGACGGGGTTGTCGAGGTGGTCAAGCAGGTTCTCGAGCGGGCCCTTGCCGGTAACAATAGCCTGAACGAAGAAACCGAACATGGAGAACATGGCGAGACGCCCGTTCTTGATCTCTTTCACCTTCAACTCAGCAAAGTTTACTGGGTCGTCAGCCAAACCTAGTGGGTCGAAGTATTGGCCGCCGGGATACAAGTTGTTGCCCTCGCCAACACCCGCGAGGCCGTTGATGCGGTACCCCTCTACGAGACCCATGAGAACAACCTGCACATAGCATAATTTTCCTGTTAGTCAAATAAAACAGTTTTGTTCTTGCTGTCAGATAAACAAGTTATATAATTAGAATATAACAATTATATATGATCTAGAATTCAATAGTAAAAGACTTAATTAGGATGTATAATGGTACCTGGAATCCGAGAACAGCGAGGATGCTCTGGGCGTGGACGAGGTTTGGGTTGCCGAGGTAGTCAAGGCCACCCTCAGAGAAGATCTGAGCACCGGCCTTGAACCAGACGGGCTCCTTGAAGTCGACACGCAGCCACTTCTCGAGTACCTCCGGTGTGATGCAGCCCAAGGCACCCAACATGGCCCACCTGCCGTGGATGACCTGTGCATATGGATAAAAGAAAATTTAGTACAAATGATACAAATGCATAACATACTATCTCAATTTAAATAAGAATTGAAATGCAATTAATATAAGTTGCAAGTACCTCAAGAGCACGGTTTCTAGCGAAGGCCTCAGGATCAGCAGACAGACCAGCGGTGTCCCACCCGTAGTCGCCGGGGAATTCACCGGTGAGGTAGGAGGGTGTCTGGGCTGAGAATGGGCCCAGGTACTTGACACGGTCGGGACCGTACCAGAGGTCGAGACTCTATAATTGGTTCCCCATTTCAAAGGACATAAACAAAAAAAGAAAATCAACATCTAGTTATTTATATGAAGTTTTTATATATATTTGTTATGAAGAATAAGATATATAATCTGAAGGAAAAACTGCATTTTCTACCATATATTCATAATTAATTTACAGTTCCTTTTTGTACAATCTACATTTCATAATTTTCATTTTCACTAATCAAACTTTGCCTAATTAATTCAACTTTTCTGCTAATGACACATAAGTTGATAGACATATTACATACCATGGTGATTCTGCTCTTGCCCAGGTTGATAGAAGCGAACGGGTCGGCATTGGCAGCGCGGCTCTGCCCGAGGAACGGGTTCGGTGTAAGAACACGAGAAGAGGCAGCAGCCATGACAGTTCCCACCATTTCTAGTACCACAACTCCTAATTAACCACTGACCTTAGTTGTGTGAGTTCTCTCTATCACTGACTGGTACAAGTACTTGTAAAGTTGATAGTTAGCTTGTGGCCAAGGAACGGCCAGGATAGCAGGATATAGTGAATGGCTGGGATTGGAGGGAGATTGGGAGGTGCAGATTTCCTGCAGTTGGTTCAGCCAATGAGACCTGCCAATTGGATTTGGTGGTTTTCCACCTCAGCATCCCATTATCTATCTCCATGTAATCCCATGGTACCACACATTTTTATTGAATGAGACTGTTTTTGGGCTGGAAAATTTTGCCCAAATATATGCTCGGATGCTTTTATATCTTCTGTTTTTGATAAAAAATAAAAAGTTGGATTCTTTTTATTATATAGAAATTAAGAAGAAAATTTCCTACTTGTTGAATCCGGTGGTATAGTAATTGGTAAACATTTTTTATTATTTATTTATTTATTATTTTCCTTATTATTTTTTTTTTTGATGATACCGGTTATCACGTTTCTACCTTCCTATATATTTGTGTAATTTTTTAATTTCATCTTGCGCTCTCATCTTGTATACTTTTTTTTTTCTTTGTTTGACCTTTGACCCAGTAATCTTTTTTTTTTTTTTTTGGTTTTATTTAATGAAATGTCATACGCAGTTAGCCTACTACATAAAAAATTTAAAGAAAAAGAGAGAGAGAATAAGATTCGCCGTCCAACAATATGGGTAAATTAATAGATATGTTAGTTGAAAATTATCGTAAGACTGATTACGTGCTTGCCAACAAGATGAAGGGAGAATAAACATGGATTATAATCTTTTTTTTTTTGATAAAAGTGAAATTTTCATTCACCACTTCCCATATCTTTTTGAGAAGACATGGATTATAATCTTACATTACGTAATACTGATTACGTGCAAGCCAAATGGAAAATAAACATGGACGCACGACAAGATTAATTGGACCAAAACTTTTTATTAAAACACTCCAGAAGTGTTCTTCTATGGATCAGCCAAACAATCATCTATTTTTTTTATTGAATTATCCTCTTTTCGGCTTTTCGCACATAAATTTTTTCTAGGTAATTTTATCTAAATAATATATCGTGACCATCCATTTTTAAAAAAACGAATAACAGTCTATATTTCGCACAATCCAGAGCCAAGTTCATCTTTTTTAATAAGTTGAGTTTTAATTTTGAGCCCATCAACTCATTACCAAAAAATAGGATGGACATGCATGAGTCCTTGTATTTCATACAGGACGTTGAAGAACCATGACATCCCTTCTCTGAGAGGACACTGTCGACTGCACTACATGCGAGTCCATTCGATTCTGAGGAGGCTAGCTGCACTACTGGGAGTCCCTCTTTCGGCTAGAACCCCTCACACTTTCACACTCGACACACACACAACAGGATGCCAAGGAAGATCTGTGCAATAGTGAGGACATCGGGCTACTGCCTGAGTCCAGATGAAATAGAGGATATCGGACTATTAAGTAGAGTGGCCTCCTGTTAATAATTAAAGGGCGTTGTTACCCTTCCTTGATGACGTCCCAACGAATCGAAACGATGCGTGCCTCTGTTCTATTTTTCGAAAGAAATGTGTTGACTGCCCAAAACTCAACTCTAAAAAAAAAGGTTAGTTGGTGGTGATAGAGACTACTACTTTTTTTTTATTAAAAAAAAGGTTAATTGGAGGACAGGACAGTTATGATCTGGAAATGTTCAAAGAATATTTTTTGACAGGGGCAACATAGTTGTCATTGACCATACTTCATTATTTAAGCTAAATCGTTTCACTTCTTTGACATAACATTCTTTTGCAATAATTACTCAATACCGGAGAGCAGAGAGGGAGAGAGCTCGAGAGACCAAGATGGCCGAGGCAGTAGTCGTTTCTGCTGTTGTCAAGAAGTTAGCTGACCTTCTCATCAAAGAAGTTCAATCCTTGGGAGGAGTAGAGGGCAAAATTGATGAAGTGAATCTCCAATTCAATCAAATGCAGTCCTTTTTAAAGGATGCTGAATCCAAGGGCAATGGAGGTGATGAGAAGGTGAAAGGATGGGTGCATGATGTGAGGAACGTCGCACATCAGACTGAGGATGCGATTGACACATTCCTCGTTAAGGCCAACAGCCACATGTCCTAAAGGGGATATTAGCTCGCCGTACTCTTGGTAAGAAGATTTCTAGGATCCAAGCCAAACTCCGCATAATCTCAGAAAGTAGAACAACTTTTGGAATAAAAGATTTTACTGAAGAAGAAAGTTCTGTTGAACCACGTCGATTCCAAGTGGGTTTTTCTGAACTGGATCCCCAATTGGAAACAAACAAACGACTTTTTCCTATGCATCATGTTCTCCCTCTTATTGATATTGATAAGAGAGAGATTGTTGGCTTCGAGTGTGAAAAGAGAGAGATTATTACTTTATTGCTGCATGAACCAAGCAGCCGCAGTGTGGTTACAATTGTTGGACCAGGTGGGATAGGCAAGACCTATCTTGCCAGAAAGGCATATAATTGCTCAATTGTAAGAAAACATTTTGACTCTTGTTTATGGCTAACTATCTCACAAGATTTTAATCTCGTTGAAGTACTAAAGAAAATCTGTGATGAGTTGAAAAAATATGATCGAGTGAGAGTTAGAAACAAAAGAGATGAGGCGGTTTATTTATTTGGGGAAGTCAATGCATTATTAAGAAAAAAGAAGTATTTAATTGTGTTAGACGATGTGTGGAGAGAGGATGTCTTCATGCAGCTCAAGATCGGCCTCGTTAATGTGGGGAACGGAAGCCGGGTGCTAATGACAAGCCGATTCCTCAGCGTTGCATGTTCTGCAGATTTTAGAGGTTTGTATCGTCTTCGTTATCTAAATGAAGAGGAAAGCTTGAGGCTTTTCCTAAAGACAGCACTTGGAAGCAGCGTTTCCTCAACAGAGTGTCCTCACGAAATGTTGGACCTGGCTAGAAAGTTTGTAAAGAAATGTGGTGGTTTGCCTCTGGCAATCATCGTTCTGGCTGGCTTCTTGTCAAGGAGACCTCCTACCAACTGGGAATGGTCTAGAGTGGCTCGAAGGTTGAATTGGAATGCTGCTGGCAGAGAATGCATGGAGATTATAGCCACCAGCTATCGTGACCTGCCATTTTATCTCAAACCATGTTTAAGGTACGTGGCTGTTCACACAAATTAATATATTTACTCAATTAATTAATCTATAATTTAATGAAAAATGGAATAGTTACACAATTTCGTACATTAACTTTGTGCAAATTTGCTCCTTTATTGACACAATAAATTGTCTGGAAATAAATATTTCTGGCCGATCGATTGAACCATATCTAAATAATTTGTGCCCTTTAGGTATCTAGCTGTCTTTCCAGAGGACTACAACATTAAGGCAAAGCCCCTAATAAAGATGTGGATCGCAGAAGGATTAATAGAGTCCAGAGAAGAAGGGCAATTGGAAGATTATGGTGAAGATTATTTGGAAGAGCTTGCCCAAAGGTACTGTTGTAACACATACTTAATTCTGTCGTACATCCAATTATGGTACACCAATTCTTGCGATATATATGGTCAGCTACTTTATTCAACTAATATGCTATTATTGAAGAAAATTCTCACTTTTCGATTTTGATTAGCTGCGTGCCTGCATAGCATATTGGCTCAAAAGTAGCTGCTGCATGTGGCTATTACAGTACTGTAACTGAATAGTGCTACCTAGTCCATACAGAACAGTGTAACTGATCTCTTTTCTCTGCTATCCAACTAACAGATGTTTGGTTGAAGTCATAGAGAGGTATCATAATGGTTCTATCAAGTATATTCGGATTCATGATATTCTACGTGAGCTTGCATTGAGAGAATCCACAGCAAATGACCGTCTAGTGATCTGCAAACAAGGAGCTAGTGTGGAGACGGACATAAGCCTGACACGCCGAGTTGCATTTCATGAAGGGATTGATGTCAGAAGCAATGCTGATTGTAAAACTAAGGATCTCACGAAGATGGAAATGCCCAAACTTCGTACATTGCTAAACTTTGACCGACAAAATATCAGCGGTATAGATTTCATTTTACTCAGAGTACTTGAACTCAGTTATACCTCTAGTTTTCGCAGACTACCAACAGGTATGAAGAACATGATTCACTTGAGATACTTGGGGTTGAGGGGGACAGGCCTGTATGAAATCCCAATTTGGATAGATCATTTGATAAATCTTCAAACCTTCGATATCAAGGGCGTAAGGGTTACCGAGTTACCGGAGCTTTTCTGGAACATCACTAGTCTGAGGCATTTCCATGCAACTGCTTTCTATGATACTTACGGAACAGTTTTGGGTGGACCTCCATCAAACGCAAACCTTGTCAATCTAAGGAGCTGTGGAAGGCTCACAGTTCCACAATCATGGAAGAGAAGCTTGCCTAATATCCCTGGTATCCAAAAGTTGCAACTTTGCTGTTCTGATGAGGACGATGGTCAACTGCTTCATAACCTCCTATCTTGTTCGCGCAACCTCCGCTCTGTAAGATTAGATAATTTTTATCCTCCATATAAGATTATCAACTTTAATAGCTCACGTAATTTTGGAAATATACACACCCTATATCTCTCTGGTTACGAGCTTGGCCGCCCGCCATATGTTCGAATTGCAAAAATGCCTCCAAACTTAACAAAGCTAACATTGTCCTCCTTCCGTTTGGAAAATGATCCGATGCCAATACTTGAAAAGTTACGTAGTTTGAAGTTTCTTGAGCTGCAGAGCATTCGCATTGTGGAGGGAGACCATAGTTTGTTCATCAGGAGGTTTTCGCCAATTGCAAAGACTGAAACTCGATTATGTCCCAACAATAAAGGAATGGAATATAGAAGAGACGGCATTTCCGATGCTCAGGTACCTACTTATCAAATCCTGCTATTGTTTACGTGCTATTCCTGACCTACGGTGTGTGACCACCCTAGAGGAGCTACGCTTTGACTGTGTGTCAGAAATTAAGGACAATCCGGAGGAATGGCACAAAGTTGAACATATATCGATCATTATTTGAACTCAGTGAGTGTTTGCACTTCATAAAAAAAACTCTAATTTGGTTTCATTTGTGTTGGTTAGATAGTCTTTTTACACAGTTTATTTATATATATAGTTGTAAGGGTCTGTTGGCGTATATGTAATTTATTTTGTTTCTAAGGGCTCTTTTGTAATTGTAAGAATATTAGAATTAAGACCGAATCAGTGAAAGAATGAACTGAGTTTGTTTTCCCATTCTCCCACTTGTTTTGTCTAAAACCCTAGAAGAAATACCAGATTGTCACAATTTGTAGCTTATCCCAATTTGTTCTTGTTGTAAAGATTTATTTCTGTAATAAATAAATAAATGATGCACTTTCTTGGAACATTATTTATCTTTTCTGACGAAATGGAGATTAGGATTTCTCATTTCAGCTGTACGTTTACTTTGAGATAAACCCATGAGCACCAAGTACTTGATCGACAGTACTTCAGTCCTGATTCTGTAATTGTAGAATTTAGATTCGCAGAAGTAGAGGATTTGACGCAATTACACTCGTATACAACATATATATATATATATAGAGTAAATCTAGCGTGTTCCTAGGAGCACGGAGGCCTCCCGTGCTCCTAACTCAAAAATCATACTAAACCATCATGAAATTTTGATTTATCATTCTCATTAAATTCTTTATATAAAAATCTCCTAGAATACAAAAATTTTCCATTTTTTGAGTTTCTTAAATATATGTTTTGGAATTTTTTAGAATGATCTCAAAATAATAATAAAATAATGTATAAAACTATGTCAACTTTAAAAAATACAAAACAAATACTTAAAAATCTCAAAAAATGAAAAATTTTTGTATCCTATGATATTTTGATATAAAGAATTTAATGAGACCCATAAATCGAAATTTCGAGATGATTTAGTATGATTTTTGAGTTAGGAACACGGGAGGCCTCCGTGCTCTTAGGAGCACCATAGTTTTACTATATATATATATATCGAGTTAGACTATTATATTAACGTTAGCATTTCGGACTGAAATGCTAACGGCTCAAAATTTGTGTTATCGTGTTTGAAATTTTGATTTATGGTGCTCAATAAATTCTTTATAGAAAATATTGGAAAATACAAAAATTTTTCATTTTTAGAGTTTTCGAAGTATTTGTTTTATATTTTTGAAAATAACATGTACAAACATCAATATTTTATTAATATTTATGAGCATTTTTCTAAAATTCAAAATAAATACTTAGAAAACTCTAAAAATGAAAAATTTTTGTATCCCCAAATATTTTTATATAAAGAATTTAATGAGCACCATAAATCATGATTTCGGACACGATAATATAAGTTTTGAGCCGTTAGCATTTCATTCCGAAATGTTAACGTTAGTACAATAGTCTAACTCTATATATATATATATATATATATATTTTTTTTTTTTTTTTCCAGATGGGATAATACAATTATTTTTTGATGTAGCATGCAATAACCTACTATCGGTTTTTCATTAAATCAAAGTAAAAGGAATAGGGTTCACAAGGAATGTACAATGACAGGGTAATGAGGAAAACATAATGTTTGAATTGCGCTTATTCCAAAAAGAAGACGCTCGCGAGTCGCTCTTGTGGCTCTGGAGCAGAGAAAAGAAAAGCGACTTGGAGGGGAAAAAACACGCAAAAATCCTAGGCGTGGAGACCGCGCCGCTGCCAGCCTCCACCGCCACCCCAACTCTTTCTGTACATTGTTCCATTTTCCTGTATTTTTCTCCTTTGGCATCAACCTAGCAACCTACCATTGTGCTTCCCGTCGCGTCATTGCGTCAGCATCCTTGTTCCAACTCCTCGCTGCCACCTCGCCCCGGCCACCACCTCACCTCCGCCTCGCCGCCTCCTCATTGCCCACCTCGTCGCCTCCTCGCCGCGGCCTCCACCTCGCTGCCCACCTCGCTACGGCCGCCTCCTCGCTGCCCACCTTCCCTTGGCCGCCACCTTGCCCCCGTCTCGCTGCCTCCTCGCTGCCCACCTCGTCCCAGCCGCCTCCTCGCGTCCACCTCGCTTCTGCCGCCTCCTTGCATCCACCCAGTCCACATCGCCTTTATCTTGCTGTCACCTCCTCGTCGTCACATCGCCTTTATCTCGCCACCTCACGTCTGTCTCGCCGCTCTGGCGCCCCCGCCTCGCAATGCCTCGCACAAATCACAGATCTGACTTGCTAATGTGTTGAGCGCCACCGTCTCCTTTTTTTTTTTTTTTTCTCCTTATCCTTGTACTTTTTTTTAATTTGGTTTCAATGAAAATTTGAGTAGGCAATTTACCTACTCCAAACAAAATGCAAAAAAAATAAAAAAGTGAGGAAAACAGAATGACTGGGGGATATTACGATTATTACAATTAAAGCCTTTAGTATCGTGAAAGTGTAACTACGTTTTTGGTGAAACGATCAGTTACTATGAAAATTAAATCTCAAAAAACTATATTTTAAACTCTTAAATAAAAAAAGTGCAGATATTAAATCTCAAGTAAAACTCTTAATTTGTGATGAATTTTGTATCTAGCTTTAGCTGGATATCGATAATTCAATATATTATTTGCATAATCTTGAAGAGATTGCTTCCCGGGAATAGAGATTTACTTGTACCATTTTTTATTAGTTGATCTTTTATATTTGTTTCCATTTGCTGATGACCAGCGTGTATATATTTACTTGTATCTTGTCAAGTTGTCAATAAGAAAGTTACAATTTCTTCATTACTTTTAACACTCAATATCAAATGTATTGATAAAATAAATAAAGATAAAATACTTCGTCAAGTCAACTATCTACTAATAAAATATGCCAACTGATCTGTTTAGAATTTAGAGCCGAACAAATTCTGATATACTAGCCAAGTTCTGGCTTGTTTCAACTCGATTGAAGTCTGCGATCTGAAGACGAGATCGGAGAGGGAGCAAGACCGGCAAACAAAGGTGTCACCGGAGAAGGAACCTGCGACCGGATGACCAAGCACGTGCGACAGAGATTCGGACCAAGATAACCAGAGCACGGATCGATTGAGAGATGAAAATGGAGACCGAATATAATTAAGCACGAAATTACAACAGAGATTGATCCGCTTGACAAGGTGAGGTATGAAAGAGTTACATTCAAGAGGTAATGTTGAGTGTCGTTGACCATATATATTCCTTATTTTAGCTAAATAATTTCACTTCTTTGACATAAAAATTCATTTGCAATAAACTTTTACACAGTGCTGGAGTGTGGAGATCAAGATGGCAGAGGCAGCAATCGTTTCTGCTGTCATCAAGAAGTTAGCAAACCTTGTCATTAATGAAGTTGACCTCTTGGGCGGAGTTAACAGAAAGATTGATGAAGTGAAGCTCCAATTGGGTCAGATGCAGTCCTTTTTAAAGGATGCTGACTCCAAGATCAGCAAGGGAGATGATGAGAGGGTGAAGGGGTGGGTACGCGATGTGAGGAACATCACATACGATACTGAGGATGCGATCGACGAATTCCTTGTCGAAACCAATTCTCTGTGGTTTGGTCGCATCTCGAATGGGCCATTAGCTCGCCGTACCCTTGCTGGAAAGATTGCCAAGATCCAAAGGAAACTGCGAATAGTCTTGGAAAGTAGAATTACTTTCGGGATACAAGATTTGTCTGAAGATAGAAACACACTTCTCCGATTAGAAACAAGAATCAAACCTTTTCATAAACACCATGTTGTCCCTGATATTGATAACGTTGAAGTTGTCGGTTTTGAGGCTGAAAAGAGAGACATTGTTGGTATGTTGTTGCATGAGCCAAATGATCATAGCCGGCATGTTGTTTGCATTGTGGGACCTGGTGGGCTTGGCAAAACAACTCTTGCCCAAAAGGTGTATAGTTGTTCAACTGTAAGGAGCCATTTTGACTCTACTCTATGGATAACTGTCTCACAAGATTTTAATCTCTTTGATGTATTGAAAAATATACACCAGAAACTTGCAGATAAAAGTAAAACACAGGAGCAAGAAGAAAGCCGAAAGGATCAGGTTGTATGGCTATTGGGAGAAGTCAATACATTATTGAAAAATAGGAAATACCTAATTGTTTTAGATGATGTGTGGAGTGAGGATGTCTTTACCCAGCTTGAGACCAGTCTTGTTGATGTCGGAAATGGAAGCCGAGTGTTAATGACTAGCCGTTTCATTAATGTTGCAAATTGTGCAGATTCTAGTGGTATTTACCATCTTCGGTTTCTAAATGAAGGAGAAAGCATAGAGCTTCTGTTGAAGAAAGCACTTCGAAGCAGAAATCCCTCACCAAAGTGTCCGGAAGAACTGTCCGATCTAGCCAGCAAGCTAGTCAAGAGATGTGGCGGCTTGCCTCTGCCACTTATTGTCTTGGGTGGCCTCTTGTCAAGGAAACCTCCTACATATCAAGAATGGTATAGAGTACATAATAGACTGGACTGGCATGTTATTGGTCAAGACTGCATGAAAGTTCTAGCCACCAGCTATGATGACCTGCCCTATTTTCTCAAGTCATGTTTCCGGTATATCTTCTGATACTGATCAGTGCTCTCAATTTCTAATTAATATTACTTTAATTTCTATTCACCTTAAATTTGCAATGTCTAAGCTAGATTCATTTCAGTATTTTGCCAGTTTCTAATAGACCACTCCAAGTTTGTCTATTTACTGGTTTAGAAATTTGCTCTGGATGACATATGATAATTTCTAATAGAAAAGGTTGGTTTTTAACTAATCAGTCCCTGACTCCCTGCTCTTAAGTTTCCTGCTGTACTTATTTCTCCTGAATTTCTTCAACTGTGATAGTGTGATGGCTTTTTCTTTCATTTTTTTGGCACAACTCCGGTGAACGTTCTCTCTATTATTTTTCAGAAGGTTGTTTTTACTAACAATTAACCAATTGCATGTTTAGATACATCGCCTGCTTCCCTGAGGACCATAAGATTCGTGCAAAACCCCTAACGAAGATGTGGATAGCTGAAGGCTTAGTTGAGACTCAGGAAGAAGAAAAATTGGAGGATTTTGCAGAAGATTATTTGGAGGATCTAGCCCAAAGGTACTTAAGACATAAATGTTGGAATAGTTCACTTATTTGTTTTATTATAATAAAGTTCTTCTGTACATTTCGAAATGCAGATGTTTGGTTCAAGTTGTAGAGAGGTCTACTGACAGCACTATCAAGTCTATCCAGATTCATGATCTTCTGCGAGAGATTGCGTTGGCTGAAGCAACGACAAATGATTTCCTTCTCATCTGGAAAGATGAAAAAGCAAAGAGGGATGTAAGAATGACACGGCGAGTGGCATTTCATGAATCGAGCAATTCGAGTACCAGCCTTAACCTTCCAAAGGATCTCACAAAGATCAACATGCCTAAACTTCGGACTTTCATGAACTTCGACCAGCGGGACGTCATAAGTTTGGGATTCCTTTTGCTCAGGGTCTTGGAACTAAAAAACACACAAAGTTTTAAAGACCTACCACCAGATTTGAAGAACATGATCCCCTTAAGATACTTGGGATTGAGGGGTACTGGGGTATCTGTTATTCCAACATGGATAAGTCAGTTGCAAAATCTCCAAACATTGGATATAAGGGGTACAGAGATCAACAAGTTACCAGAGCTCTTCTGGGAAATTATTAGTCTGAGGCATGTCCATTCCTCGGCTTTAGATGGATCTGTTAGTACATTGATATTGGGTCCTCCCCCAGGTGTAAACCTTGTGAATCTAAGGAGCCTCGGGAGATTTGTAGTTCCAAAATCATGGATGAAAGGGTTGCCTCATTTTCCTTGCATTCGTAAATTGCAACTTTGCTGTCACGACAAGGATGACGGCATGCTGATACATGACCTCTTGTCCAAGTTGAACAGCCTCCTCTCTGTGAGATTAGATAAATTCAATCCTCCAGGAGAGACTATTGATCTCAGTGCCTCACCTAGCTATCAAAGCATACACACCATGTATCTTTCTGGGTACGAATACGATGATCTTGGTTGGCCTCAAATTGTTCAAATTGCAAGAATGCCTCCAAACTTGACCAGCCTAACTTTGACTTCCTTTCATCTGATTGATGATCCAATGCCAAAACTTGAGAAATTGCGTAGTTTGAAGTACCTGGAGCTATACAACATTCCTACTACGGCGGATACAATGACTTGCTCGTATGGAGGATTTCCTCAATTGCAGACTCTGAAACTCGATAATGTCCCGAAAGTGAAGGCGTGGAAGGTGGAGCACGGTGCACTGCCGGTGCTCAAGAACCTTCTTGTTATGTGGTGCTATGGTTTACGCGCACTTCCCGACCTGCGATGTGTGACCACCCTGCAGGAGCTGCGCATAAATGGACCAATCCTGTCAAAAATTAAGAGAAAATCAGGAGAGGAATGGTACAAAGTTGAACATATACCCACCATTACGTAAACTCAATGAGTAATTAAGACTTCATATAAATCATGTAAATATCTACTTTTTCTTGAAGTATTAGTTATATGTTGGAGAAAATCTTCTTTTCTCCCTTAAATGTCCAACACCAAGATTCTAGTTTAAGATTCAGATTCTCATCAATCGCATATTTATTTTTATTTTGACTCTAAAGGTCGTTCCCACCATTTAATAGTCAAATTTGTTGTATCATAGCGTTGGCCATAAGTTAATTGTTCATACACAATGTATTATCGGGTATTCATATCTGTTATGTCGGGGTGTTTATACCTTATGCATAAGAGGGTGTATTAGATGGACATTTAAAGAGGATTTTTCTCATGAGATAGTTAGCATGCCCCTATTTACAGTACCGATTTTTTTTATTATAAATTAAGGTTAGCAGACGTCTGAGATAGTGAGATGTATAAATTTGTTTTGTAATAAAATTATGCTGTCCTTTCGTCGGCCTTTATCGTCTAGCCCACTAATATATTGATCATATTTTTCGGGTGAAATAAAGGTCAGGATCACTCATTTTCTTTTCACGAATAGAAGGATTTGCTACCGACTTATGTGATGAGCACTTTATAATCTTGAAAATAACTCTCATGAATCTTGTTCTTTTTTAGCACTTCATTCGTCCAATTTACTATAACATATCAATGGTAAAAGACACTAACAACATGCTCAATTGCTACAACTATACTTTTTATCTAACAATTAAGAATAAATATCTAATTAGTGATAAATAATACAAATCTTTCGCTTTTCCACCTTTTTTGCTTGGATAAATATTCTCCATCGTTGCAAGCACTGGCAGTCGTAGAGCTTCACCATAATAACAATCACCTCTATAACTCAAAAGTGACGAGCCGACTAAATTAGACCCCCATTAAAAACTTCTTCCTTGACTGCTCTGAGTTGATCCAAATTCGCATTGAATTCACAATTTGCACCAACTTGGTTCTCATCAAAGCTCGGTTTCCTGGGTTCCTCTTTTACGAACTTTGCAACTTCCGACACGGCAACATCGCTCGTCTGTAGGGTTTCAGTTCCATTACAACCGTTTTCTTCTTTGCCAGCCATATTCTTCTTTTGCCCGTGTTTTTTCAGAAATGACTTCTTCCTCAACTTCCATTTCTTCTTCATATTACTCTTCTTGGGCCTGAGTCTTTTTGTTTCAGCTGAAACCTTTTCTGGCTCTGGGGCTTTCTTTCTTGTTGGAAGTACAGTATATTGGGATGTTCCATTCTTATCATTCTCTTGACCTGAAAGTATACATGTTAGGGAGCTTTCAGAAATCAGAAGCTCAAGGGTGAAAATGATAGTACTACTTTAATGAATACTTTTCTTGCAGCTACTTCCTACACATATTTCACATTAAAAAAGGTTATAGAGGTATCCAAAAGCAACACCAAAATTGATAAGGACCGTATTTTTTTTTGGGTATCTATATATCAGTTCCCTTTCACATTTTACATAACCAACTTTTAGTTTCTTTCTTTATTTATCGCTACCTTTATGTTTTACTTTAATTTGTTTCACTCATATTATAGTGGGCATGCTGCTTCCTCAAAAGTAATGTAATAACACATTTTCTTTTTTGCCAGTGGGTCCCCAAAAAGTTTAGCTTACTAATGGAGCTGTAATTGACATCTAATCCTTATAAACTTTCTATATATAAAAATGTATATTAGTCTAGTTTTGGACATTTCTGCCCAGAGAATCAGCTGTGGAAAGACTATATACATGCCAGGAAAAACAGGAAAACGCAGCAACAGCATCTATTAAAATTATAAAGTTCCAACAATCTTACGTTGAATGGCAATGAGAGCAGTGCGAGCAGCTTTGAGCTCAGCCTCCTTTTTAAATTTTGAAGCAGCGCCAATATAGCGAATACCACCAATCTCCACAGTACATATATAGGGAGCAGAGCCCTCTTCTCGTTGGGTATAAACATAAGATGGCATGGCATAATTCATTTTTTGTGCATATTCTTGAAGCATGTTCTTGCACAGACCTGTCTCGTGCTGCAAATCATCCAGCAAATTCAGCTTTAATACAAACAACACCACATATATCTTTTTATTTATCTATTTATTTATTTTATTTCTTTTGTAGATCAAGACACCGCAAATTGTGCATATTCTTGAAGCATGTTAATGCCCATACTTATTCTATCATGGCCTGTTCAGTAAGAAAAATTTTCTGGGTACGGGAATCGACTGTGTATGGGTTACACAAGTGAATTCCCATTGATCTGATAATTCCTGGGGAAAAAAGTTAACTCAGACTGGATTAATTTCTTCCCAAGGGTTTACACTAGCTGGGGCGATTTCGCTGGGAACTCTGACCCAAACCCAAGCTGCCGAATGTGCTATGAAAAAAATTCCAATAAAACTCACATTCCCACACAAGCCCAGGCTGCCAAAAGAGCCCTTAGTCTACCATTCACCAAGATAGTACCTAAGACCAACGGTTTCTCAGCATAGCCTAGTAAGGCTTGACTGTTTTTTCTGGTTGCAAACGACATGTTTGAAGTTTAGCAAAGCAACTAAATAAATGCATAAATGCTTCTAGTTTTGCACACTCAGTCAATTCTCCTGATTGCTATCTCAGATAGACTAGTTCTCTAAAACACCTTGTTTTGTGCTTATCATCTTAACAAGCTTTCAGAAAAGGTTAAAGAGGTAAGGTGCAAAATAGTTGGCTAAATTGGCAATAACAACACATTCAGTCTTCAAGGCCAATGCCTCCAAATTTCTCATGCCAAATATGAGTTTGAATGGTGTCTAGTTCACGACTATCCACCCCCACGCAAATAAGGAAGAAGAGAAAAAATAAATAAATAAAGACTTCAATCCCATACGTGCTGGCAGTACCAATTAACAGTACTAATGCTATTTTAGATAGTGTACTATTTAATTTAACAGAATTAAGAGAACGTACAACAGCAGGGATACACTCAGCTGTTTGACCAGACTCGAGTATCTCCAAGAGTGCCACCTCGGCAGCAGATTGCTCTGCTGCCTTGCGATTGCTGAAGCCAGGTAGAGACTCGTATCTGACATTGTTAACCACGACAGTCGATCGAAACACTGGGTCGTGGGACAGCCCCTCCTTTATCGTGTGGTACTCCGGCGTGTTGAAACCCGCCCTTTGTGCGTACTCTTGCAACCGGCTTTTAAATACATAGCACTTCCCCATACCTGAATTATTACGATGAACAATCAAGACAAAAAATCACAATTGATCCTTTACTCAGTATTTCTGTTATGTTTGGCAACCAGTTCTACCAGTACGTACCAGAAATATGACATTTGGCATTCCAGTATATACCAGTAGGTACCCTTTTTTTGGGATAATGAGTACCAGTAGGTTCATAACTCTTATTAAACTTTACGGTACAACCTGAAGGATGGCAAAAACTGAAGCTAGACTGCATATTAGAGCTGAACTGAGCTGGTAATTAAACTGACACAAATCACTGACAGAATAAACCCGATCACTCCTAATTAATGAGAACATAATAAGTAATGATCCATTTCTCTGCATTCCGGTTATGTTCGGTAACCAGTTACAACCACCCAATACCAGGGACATGAACATTTGGCGTTCCAGTACATACCAGTAGGTACCCTTTTTCTTTTTCTTTTTTTGTGATAAGGAGTACCAGTAGGTTCATAACTCTTATTAAACTCTATGGTATGATCTGAAGGATGGCAAAAACTGAAGCTAACCGGCATATTAGAGCTAAACTGAGCTGGTAAACTGACACAAATCACCGACGGAACGCACAATAAACCCCTACTTATCTAAAAAGATCAAAGCTTCAGTCTCCTAACTGACAACAACAACAGCTAAAGAACATGATCACAGAGAAATTACACACCAAACCAACCAACATTCCACCTTATACCCACACCCACGCCCTTCCCCCCATTCCATCCATCCAGCTCCCCAACCATCCCAACCCAAATTGGCAAATTCACTCCGATCGTGATCAGGGTGTGACAAACCGAGAGCTATGGGAGCGAGCTGCGGACGTACCTACTGCGTGCTGCATCGGGGGTGCACCGCCACCGGCACCGGAGTCCATGGCGCGTGTG
Source organism: Cyperus esculentus (assembly GCA_030179965.1). Classification (NCBI taxonomy): domain Eukaryota; kingdom Viridiplantae; phylum Streptophyta; class Magnoliopsida; order Poales; family Cyperaceae; genus Cyperus; species Cyperus esculentus. The sequence continues at coordinate 1,888,359 of JASGLE010000035.1, read as the reverse complement.
CCTGGCTCTCCTCTCGCTAGGGTTTTGGCACGGGAGGCTTGAAGCAAAAAGTGTGTACTGAGCTGAGAAAATGGAGAAAGGAAAGGAAAAGAAAGGCAGTGGGAATCTGGAGCAATTCATATCCTCTACTGCGCAGTATTGTACTGCGCAGCGAATCAACGATGTCGATTGTAGGTTGATATTTCGAGATTGGGTTGCACGAATCTTGAATGAAATCTAACGGCCGGAGTACTCCGCAGTAATTTACTGAGCAGTAGAGGATATGAAATCATGGGAATCTGGAGCGATTCATATCCTCTACTGCGCAGTACTTGGATTTGCTTTAGGATTTGTGCAACTCAATCTCAGAAAAGATCCCTGTAATCCACATCGTTGATTCGCTGCGCAGTATTCCTCTACTGCGCAGTAAACCACGGCGCAGTACTTGGATTTGCTTTAGGATTCGTGCAACTCAATCTCAGAAAAGATCCCTGTAATCCACATCGTTGATTCGCTGCGCAGTATTCCTCTACTGCGCAGTAAACCACGGCGCAGTACTTGGATTTGCTTTAGGATTCGTGCAACTCAATCTCAGAAAAGATCCCTGTAATCCACATCGTTGATTCGCTGCGCAGTATTGTACTGTCCAGCAGAGGATAAGCACGCTGCTATGTGGAGATAGAGATCTTTTATGGCGCCAGTCTTGAAGGTAGATGTTTCATTCTTCAACGGTAATTACTAATTAGTGAATAGTGAGTGACTAGTGTTATGTTATTTGCCCCACCATATTGTGGGATTGATCGGGCCGTTGGTTTTGTATCTGACGGCGGAGAATGAATTGAAAAATGTTATGGAGAGATTGAAAGTGATAATTACTTGACAGTAAGTTTCCGAAAGATACCAAAAGTGATGGCAAAGTTGTTATTGATTGTATTCAAATTATTGAAAAATATTATGGAGAGATCGAAAGTGATAATTACTTGACAGTAAGTTTTCAAAATATTAAACATGTATGTATTCAAATTATTGATTTCAATGTGCAACTTACATTGAAAATATTTTGAGATATATTATACAAAGAGTGAGGTTATGGTACTATTAATAGTACAAAATAGGTTGTACCACGGCTCTATATTATAGTATTTGAAGTTCAATTGATCGATCCAAACCGCTCAATGTAATCTCCATATGTTAATGTAGTTTTAAACCAAATTTTATATTTTGTAGAATTTTTTAACTATATATTTTGATATATAAAAAAACCACATTTTTTAATGGACTATAATGTTTACATTAAGTCATTTTCTAACTATCTAAAAAAAATAAGTAAAAAAGCACAAAAGATTATAAATTTTGGTATACAATGACATTTATATATGGAGATCATATTGAACGGTTTTGATTTGTTAATTTAATGCTTGAATATCAACAGGGGCGGACCGAAGGGGGTGCCAGCCCTGGCCTGGGCCCCCCTTGGCCCAGAAAAAATGTCTCACCCCCAGTACGAAGGAGCCCTTTACCCCTTGTACATGGACTGATCCATGAGTGTTGATAGGCTAGCTGATCCTGACTGTTTAGTTTGTTCAATTCTGGATCATATATTTGCGGTCTCAAAGCCTGCTCCCTTTCACATGGCAATATGCATGCCAAATTGCCAATATGGCATGTGATTGCATTACCTCTCCCTAGTCTTCTACAGTTCTACACTCAATTATGCAAGCTAATGAGCTTTTAAATTGTGATTAAAACACCTATGGCAAAAAAAAAAGTATCAATGTGGCATGAATGAAAGTTGAAAGATTACTGATCCGGAAACATAAATTTTACTGTACATTTGTCATAAAATTGTGATTTTTTTTTTTGAAGAAAGATTTTGTTGTCTACTTGTCTTACTCTTTTTCTCTTTTTTTTTTTTTTTAAGAAAGAAGGTTTAATATGTTAGTTGGACAAATATATTATGAAAAGTTGAATATTTTTAACTATTATAGACTGTTTTCTTTATCATTTGAACTTTATGCATAATGAAAAAAATTTTAGTATCTTATAACATTATATAAGGACCGAACTCTTCGGCACCCCCCACAAAACATTTCTGGATCCGCCACTGTAATATCAACATATTTAATATGAATACCAACACAGCCGGTAACAATAATAGTATTTCTTTTTTATATTTATCTACCACTTCGGCAGTTCTCACTTCTCAAATGAATTATAAGTAAGATTCTGATATACTTTTGTATCCATGTATCAGTTTCCAAATTAATAAACGGTCAGGATATCAATAAGGGAATCAACGGTCCAGTGAAGTCGTAACAGGAGTAGATACACATTACACACACAGATCAATTGGGCCTGAAGTACTAGTAAAGTAACTTGGTAAGATTTCTAAGACTATTGTTGACATACAAGCTATTCAGTGAAAAATTATATAAAGAGGAGGGATCCATTGACAATGTTTATCTTGACAATCTTGATAATGGTTCTTTTATAAAATTTGTAAAAATAGTTAAAAATTCTAAAAAATAGAAAAAAGTTTATAGAGATATTGTTTAACTTATATATTGATTATGTTTAAAATTATATTCAATTTAAGTGACGTTTGATACCTCTTTAAAGCTCGTCAAATTTCAACCGTTAAAAAATGTATAAAATTTTGATAAACCATCAAACGATGTTCAAATTGATTGAAATTTGAAACACTATTAATCTATAAGTTAAAGAATACATCCATAAAAGATTTTTCATTTTTAAGATTTTTTATGAATTATTATAAAATTTTCAAAATCCCTATTGTCAAGATTGTTATTATAAGCATTGTCAATGGATCCCTCCTCTTATATAAATTAGGTCCAAATTACATACTCGACCCAAATTAGGCCCAATTGAGATGCACTATTTTTCCTTTTTTTTTTTTTTTTTTTTTTTTTGCAATTTTCAAATACACCGTTTTTTTGTCAATTTTTGTTACATTATTGGTGGCTTTGGGATAAAACCATATCTGTCCTGCTTTTGTCAGAAGGATAAGATAATGAAATCCAGCAATTTGGGTGTCCTTCCTACTGTTGGCATGCTATTATTATTATTCTAAAAAAGATGGATGCTGTTACAAAAGTATGTATAAAAATTTGGTATATACCCAGCCTAGACTCAGCAATCATGTATTCATGTGATTGGTTTTCTCATAAAATGAAAAAAATTCCATATTGTGGAAACAAATTGACAAAATCATACCATCTCTTGAAGAGCTGGCAATTTCTGTTCTATGCAAATATGCAATGCAAGTATGCATTGATATATATAAACCAACTTACAGTCTTTACAGGTTAGAAGAACAATATGCTATCCACAGAATTTTTTTTTTTTGTTGAGGTAGAGACGATGGTGAAGCCACTCAAATTTTAAATGTTTATAAAAGACCTTCCATCTGGTTTCGAACCCACGACCTCCACAGAATATTGAAAAGAACAAAGTTTCAAAAATTCAATTCTATCAACACAATTATTCACATGTGCACTGCAAAGGTACAACCAGAACTCCTAACAATAAAACTTGCATTTTATTGTTAGAATTTTCTTTTTCTTTTTCTTTTTTTTAATCTCATTTTAAAATTAAGGTCCATTTGTTGCTTGATTATCAGCCTCTTTATACTCCTCTTCATCCATGGTGTCAGAAATCGTCTTTCCTCGCGTCTCCGGTAAGCACACCGTGAACAAGCCGCAGCAGAATATCGTCAGCCCGAAAACCCCGAACGACCAGAACTTCTTCTGCCGTCCTTTGACGACCAGCATTGGTGCCAGGACGCCGCCTAGCACCAACGCCTGCCGTGTCAAAGCGAGTGCGGTGTTCCTGATGCAAGTCGGGAACAACTCTATGGTGTATATCATGATTATGTTAAAGCATGTGCAGGCGCTGAAGAACGACACGACCTCGATCACCATTTGCACATCCTCGGGTATAATTTCATTGTTCAGCACACAACACAAGCTGCCAATGCCACTCAACGCCGACAAAGCAAGCAGCGAGCTGCGTCTGTTGATCTTACTGACAAGAAAAAATGTCACCAAGGATGAAGGAAACTCAGCGAGAGCATTGAACGTTACGCTCAGGTAGAGGTTCGATCCGAGGTTCCCGACATTCAGCGGCATGCCATAGTAGAACAGCCCAACTCCGACGCCGACCGTCATGAGGGCTGTGAGTCGCCTCAGGGCCCATTTTCTGTCCCACAACAGTTTCATTGTGGAGAGTGCACCGGCTTCACTTGCTGCTGGCTCCTCGAAACACACAAGTCTGGAAAAGCTCGAGGTCACGATATTGCCGCTTAATGCCGCGATACTTTTCAGCGTCTGTATCGCTTCGTCCCGGTGACCCCGGACTAACAGCCACCTGTTAATCATAGTAAAAAAAAACAATGAAGAACAATTAGATTAGTTTTTACTCACATCAATTAGGAGCTGTTACTGATTGTAAATTTGGTATGGTACATAGTGTCCATAGATTACATCCCTTTACGTATTTGTTACATTCTTTATATGTCTATGGATGTATGGACCGTTTTTCAATGGACGCAAGATGTTTCTCAATCCAAATTCTTTCTTTTGTTACTGGAAATTGTCATATACCATGTGCAAGTTACATGTATAGAAACAAATTAGCTTGCATAAGGAGATAGATAGCAACTGGCAAGGATAGAATCATAGAAAAGAATCAAGATATTTGTATGCATAATTGCATATATGTCACTGTTTTTCTTTTCCCCTTTTTGGCTGTGGTACTAAGCCCACAAGACATACAAAAATAACAAAAAAAGATAGAGAAAAAGAATCATTTCCAGACTTAACCTCAGATATTTATTGATTTGCAACAATGGTCTTTATTTAGTACCAATTTTACATTCTGATCCCTACATAATAAATAATTATCATTATAGGTTGGTTCAGGGTGATATGATTATTCATGTTGCAAACTATAAATGATGTGATCAAAATCAAATGCCAAGCACTTTTTTTTAATATGAATTTGTTTAATTTATAACTTGCAAATACTATTTGATAAAAGGCTTTTGTAAATTTAAAACAAAGGATAGAAAAGGCATCTGGCTTAACAAACCTTGGAGACTCCTGCACACAGAAGTGCACCAAAATGATGTAACAAAGAGAAGGAACCGCCGTCCAGAGGTACAAGTACCGCCACGACAGCATCCGGCAAAGGTACGCTATCATGGGCAGCGACAGGAAGCCGGTGGTGAAGCACACGAAGCTGAAGACGCTGACGAGTTCCCGCCATTTCTTGCTGACGATCTCCGTGGATAGAACCATTGCACAGACGCCCACAGTGGCCCGAGCAAAGCCGCAGACGAACCGCATCGATGCGTATATCCAGATGTTCGGAGAAAGGACGGCGCAGATTCCACTCATTGACATGACCAGGCCAGACAGTACCAGCAACCTAGTATGACACAATTAAAACTTGCATTCAATTATTTTAACACTAAATTAGTTACCTGCTGATCATCATTTAACTATTTGCATTTTTTTTTTCTGAATTAGAAATTTGATTGTGCATGTAATATGTAATTATCTAATTATCTTGTAGATATTAGGACATGATTTAGACAATATAATTGTTTAACAGCATATCTAGGTACAAATTAAACCACATTGTATGTATGCAGCAAGCAAATGTACCTTTTTCAGTGCATATTATTAATTCTATTCTTTTTTTTTTTTTTTGAAAAATTGGCAGTGGCTACCAATTGAATTATTAATTCTATTCTACCTAGACATTTGTTTTGTTTGTAACTTTGTAGTTTGTACTAAACATAAACAAAAAGGCAACATATATATATATATACCTGGCACTGTAAATTAATTTGGATTTTGGACTCAACCCCTCACAAATTTTAACATGAACTGATCATGATGGAAGATCATGAATTCATGATCAAGAATTGTACTCTTTTATGTCTGCAAATTCTATAATTTCAGTTAACATACATGATAGATGACATATACACAAAACAATAAGGTAATGAAAAAAGAGAAACATCTTGCGTCCATTGAAAAATCATCCATATGTCCATATATAGGCGTGTACGGAATGTAACAGATATGTTCCGAAATGTAACAAATGCATCCCGAAATGTAACCTATAGACGCTGTGGACGGTTTTTCTATGGACGCTAGGTATTACTCATGAAAAAAAATACCTTTTTCTTCCAAGAATGGAATCTGCTAACACAGAGAGCAACAGACCCCCAACAAGGCAGCCCATAAAGTACGCCGACGCCGGCAACGATATCAGCGCCGGAGCTGAGCACTGTAGGTTCCACTCAGACACCACAGAGCTGTCTTTCGGGGCGTCCCAGTCCCACGCGTCCCTGTCAAGTTCGCACGGGCTGGAAGAAGAGGCGCAAATCGTGTCGTTAAGGTTCCTGCAGTGCCACGCCGGCTCTACATCGGTAAAAACCGAGATGAAGGTCTGTTGTGCGTCGAAGGCCCATGCGAGTGCAACTAAAAGTGATGGGAAGACGTGGGTGATCGTCCGTGGCCCGGTCATGCACGACTCGATCGTGTCGTCGATCGACGCGAGGAGAGGCGCCGTCGCTTTGTCATCTGACATTGGAGGGGATTGAGATGTGTGTAGAATGTAGAATTTTGCCTGTGTGGAGGCATATCTGCTGGTGCAATGTATTTATGGAGATGAGGATTTTACATTTAAGCCCTTGGAAAATTTGGAATATTAGAGAGAGGCAGGGGCTGAAAAAAAAAGAGTAGTAGGTAGCGTACACCTCTTTTATTTATCTACTGGTCTACTGTATTTTTAATGAACAAATATCATTTTTCAATAAACAGTTATATCTTTCCAATTAATAGTTATCATTTCCCAGTAAACAGATATATTACGATTTCAAGTGAATGTTTATGCAACTGTGGTAAGCATATAAGTATACGTGGTGTGTCATAACTGTGAGAGGGGTGGATGGGTGACCTACTTTACAGAGGTGGACTTTACATGTTTTTCATGAAAAAAAATGCTGAAATTAATTTTTATAAGTTGCAGGCATGCATATATGCAGCCAAACAACTTTCTTAGAAATTCTTCAATACACATATATAATTATGTAGAAAATAATGTAGTATGTTTTTCTAAATTTTTTTATATATAAGCATAGATTCTTAATATCAGTACAATTCTGTAATCCGAGCATTTTTTTTTTTTAAATCAAAAGAATGGGTTATACCACTAAAAATTGACAACATATGATAGTTGCAATTAAGATTTTATAGTTTTTATTTTTGTAATTTCATTATTACAGATATGTAGTTCTGAAAGTTAAAATTAAATTAATAAATAATACAACTTTTGTTCGTTATCAAAGTTTAACCAAAAACTGATTTAATCTCTTAATTCCAAGAAACACTAAATGTCAATGATATTTCAGATAAAAACTTTTATATTTCCAACTTTTACATTTGAGGAAAGAAGTTGAAGCATTTATTGAACAGTATGATTAATAAACAAACTCAAAATGATCATATATACGGTTCAATAATGAGTTGCAAAAACCGCTCAGGATTCCAGGGTGAAGGATATATAGTTCCTAGTTTGGAAAACAATTAAGATGTACTTGCAATCCAAAACTGATTGAAGGCTGTACCACTGTACCAGTACTGGTTTGAGGTTTATGAAGAGTGGACGAGTGGTCGGCTGGAATTAAATAAAAAATCCTGTGTGCTTTCACAAGTACTGACAAGTCACAACTTGAGCTTAATTTTTGCGCCTATACCTGCTAAAATATTTGAATATGAAATGTGCAGTATCAGTGGCAAAGATATACAGGTAATATGCCATGAAACACGAATCTTAAGATGATCCAACGGCTTATGTGCTTCAGGGCAACGTGTCTTAATTAAGTACGTAGAGGATAAGCACTCGGGATAGCTAGCAAGTAGCAAGTGATGTATAATAATATATTGGGTCATATCTAGTGTCTTGTCCATACATCTACATTGTTATAGAATTTGAGATAAAAGTTACTAATTTTGTATATGTGTGGATGTGTGGATAGTTAAAATGAGGACGCTTGGAAAATTCCTATATAATTAATTTGCAAGTGATGTGTATAATTTCCTCAAGAAAATAGAGTAAATATACCGTGAGCTTAAGCTCACGGAGCTTTCCGTGAGCTTAACCTCCAAAAACCTATCAAATCACTTCCAAATTTTGATTTATATGGCTCAATAAATTCTTCATATCAAAATCTTATAGCACGCAAAAATTTTTCATTTTTGGAGATTTTTAAGTATTTGTTTGAGATTTTTTAAAAGTGACTATAGAATATTAATAAAATATTCAATGTTTTATGTATCATTTTAAAAAATCTAGAACAAATACTTAAAAATCTCCAAAAATAGAAAATTTTTGCGTGCTATAAGATTTTGATATGAAGAATTTATTGAGCCATATAAATTGAAATTTGGAAGTGATTTGATAGGTTTTTGGAGGTTAAGCTCACGGAAGGCTCCGTGAGCTTAAGCTCACGGTATATTTGCTCAAGAAAATATATGTATATAATTTATAATGTGGCACGTGTTTGTCTTTTGGAATTTAGCACGAGTACGACTGTAGAAGAGCTAAGAATCGGCTGGAGCCCTTCCGTGAGCGCACCTCCATAAACCTATTAAATTACCTCCAAATTTCTATTTATATGGCTTAATAGATTCTTTATATCAGAATCTTACGGGATACAAAAATTTTCCATTTTTGAAAATTATTAAGTATTTGTTTGCAATTTTTGAAAAATGACTATACAATATTATTAAAATAATCAAGTTTTATGTATCACTTTTCAAAAATCCCAAATAAATACTTAAAAATTTTCAAAAATGGAAAATTTTTGTATCCCATAAGATTTTTATATAAAGAATCTATTGGGCCATATAAATCAAAACTTGGAGGTGATTTGATATGTTTATGGAGGTGCGCTCACGGTATATTTGCTCTATATATGTTAAAAAACTGTAAGTAATTAAGAAGCTATTCCATCAGAGTTGTCTTGCATTGAGAGTTTTGGAACTGCTAAACGTCTCCACTGATCTTCCGAGAGAAACATCTTCCGTCCATCGAAAATTGCATCCATATATACGTCCATAAACACACTTAGAATGTAACAATTGCAAATACATCCGATTTTAATTTGTAACAGATAGATCTGATTTTGTAACCTACAGACGTTATGGACAAATATTCTATGCACGCTAGATATTACTCATCTTCTGACCAACTCCCCGAGAATTACATTCTTAATTCAACTCCAATTTATCCCAAATTAACAATCATACATGACCACACTGATCTGGTCCAATTTATTGCAGTACATACATATATAAAAGTTGAGATAAAAATCTAGACATCATGCATGTACTGGCTCATATATTTTTTTTCCTCGGATAATTTCGGGTTGATTTATAATTAGATCATATCTAATTGTGTAACACTTAACTCAAATTAACAATCATATGTGACCACACACAACTAAACTGGTTGATTTGAATTGACCTAGACAGATGAAAATCTAATTGTGTAATACTTAACTCAAATTAACAATCATACATGACCACACAACTAAACTGGTTGACCCGACCTAGACAAATCAAAATCTAGACATCATGTACTGGCTCATATTTTTTCTCGGATAATTTCGGATTGATTTGTGATTAGGTCATATCTAATTGTGTAACGCTTAACTCAAATTAACAATCATACATGACCACACACAACTAAACTGGTTGATTTGACCCAGGTCAGACGTATCAATATCTAGACATCATGTACTGGCTCATATTTTTTCTTAGATAATTTCGGGTTGATTTGTAATTAGGTCATATCTAATTGTGTAACACTTAACTCAAATTAACAATCATACATTACCACACACAACTAAACTGGTTGATTTGACCCGAACCAGACAGATCAAAATCTAGACATCATGTACTGGCTCATATTTTTTCTCAGATAATTTCGGGCTGATTTGTAATTAGTTCATATCTAATTATGTAACACTTAATTCAAATTAACAATCATACATGACCACACACAACTAAACTGGTTGATTTGACCCGAATCAGACAGATCAAAAATCTAGACATCATGTACCGGCTCATATTTTTTCTCGGATAATTTCGGGTTGATTTGTAATTAGGTCATATCTAATTGTGTAACACTCAATTCAAATTAACAATCATACATGACCACACACAACTAAACTGGTTGATTTGACTTGACCCTAGATAGATCAAAATCTCGACATCATGTACTAGCTCATATTTTTTCTCGGATAATTTTGGATTAGATTAATAACGTTAGTTCAGATAAAAAGTAGAGATATTCCTATCCTTACTCCTAATAAAAGGAGATTGGATTTTTTTGACATGAAAATTGAAAATTCTATTTTTCTTAAAGAATAAACCTCAGCCGTTGATTGCTTACTTAGATTGATGACCACCGTTGATGTACATTAATATCCCGACCCATTAAAATTTAAGGCTCATATTAGTTTCTTCATAAGGATGATGTTTCGGCTCTTTATTACAAGATTTCAGCCAAAACATTTACTAGTTACAATAATGTGTACTAAAGTCAAGTAACTTTTCTTTCAAGATAATATCATGCTCTAAAGTAGCCAAGATAAAAGGTTGAGATTCTTAGGGAAAGAGACTTCAGAGGTTCCAATTGGATAAAAAAGCTTAAAAAAGACAGAAACATTTTGTTGTTTTCTGTTAATAGTGCCGTTGCAAGTAAAAATGACAGCTAAATAAGAGTCTCCATAAAGCTCTTTTTTTTATTATGTTTTTTCTTTTGAATAAGAGTCTCCATATAGTTTGGATACTATCATTGAACAAAGCTTTAACCAATGATATCAATCAACTTCTTTTTTTTTTTTGGAAGAATCATATCAATTAACAAATGTGAAAGTAATTTTACGTCAAAAAGTCTGACAACAACGTGCATTCAGGGTAATACTTAGCGCCAATTGATGGACTATCTACAGAGTTTAAATATTACAAATTAGGTGTAACTGTTACAATTAAAATTATAGATAGTTATTCAGTGGACGCTAAATGTTTCTGAACCTTAAAACACAAGCTGATCACGGTACGGCATCTTCATATACCAAGATGATCTTTATATCTGATGGTGCCTCATTATCATTTATTTGTGTGGTTTAAAGAATTACAGAATTAAATTATTGTGCAAACATTAGTATTTTGACTCGAAATACTGATGCCTCAATATATATATTACAATTCCCAAAATCTTAATTATGGTTGTCAACAAGTTCTTCATATAAAAATATTGGAAAATACAATAAAATTTTTATTTTGAAAATAATAATAACATATTGATGTTTTCACATAATAGGGCACTACTTTTTCAAAATGGTCTCTATATTTATGAGTAAATTTATGTTTAGCAGTATAGAGAAAATGCATTGGGCAGTGCACTGTACATTTAAAAAAAAAGAGTAAATTACGCAGATGGTCCCTAAAATAACATCATTTTACCAAATTGGTCCTTAAAGTTTCAAAGTTACCAATTTGGTCCTTAAAATATTGATTTGCTACCAATTTGGTCCCTAAAGTTTGAGATGTATCATTTTGGTCCTTATAGTTTTACTAACATATCCTTTTGGTCCTTAAAATATTTTATTCATACCACATCGGTCCTATCATTATCCATTAATGTTAAAATTTACTTAATAAGTATTTTGATAGCTTGAACAAATATATTTATTTGTACATTATTTATGTTTTTTAATGATTTATTATCGTTATTTGTAATGCTAAAATTAATTTAAGGTACGTGAAAATAATAATTTGAATGAAATACTTAATTTTGGGACCAATTTGATAAGTTTTTAAAACTTTAGGGACCAAAACGATATACTAGTGAAACTTTAAGGACCAAAATGATACGACCCAAACTTTAGGGACCAAATTAGTAGCAAATCAATACTTTAAGGACCAAACTAGTATTTTTGAAACTTTAAGGACCAATTTGGTAAAAGAGTGATACTTCAGGGACCATTTCTTGCAATTTACTCAAAAAAAATGTATGTAACTCGTTAATTACTTGAAAGAAAGGCACGTACCTCTGATTATGGTTTACATTTTTAGTTTTAATCCTTTTTTTTTTTTACTTTCAATTTGTTCACTTTGATGCGATACAAACAAAGAATTATTTATGTGGTTAATTAGGGAAGTCTATTATGGATGACTGTTAGCAGCCTTAATTAATTAATTATATTATTACCAAGATAAATATCTTCAAAAAGTTAAAATTAAATAGGGCCATGCCCAAACATGTGGGGACAAGACATATATACATCTCTTCAAAAAGTTCAAACCTTTTTTTTAGAAAATTCTGTCATTTCCTGCGTCGCACTCGCAGGCTTGAGGCACATAGAATTAGTATTATTTCACCCAACTGCTTAATTATTTTTTCTGAGATAAAGATGAAGATCAAGCCACTCAAATTTATATGTCTATAAAAGACCTCCCATTCAGACTTCAAGTGCTATCCTCTCTTATAAGGTACCGTGCCATGAGACACGTGGACCGTTGGATCACCTCAAGATTCGTGCAGGCTCGAACTTGAGGTGATCCAACGGTCCACGTGCCTCATGGCACGGTACCTTAAGGCAGATGATACGAAATCTCAGATTTCGAACCCGCGACCTCACACACCGAGAGCGTTGCCCTCAGTTAACCACTAAACCGAAGGCTGTTTCTTTAAACTGCTTAATTATTAAGCACAATAATAATATATTAAGGTCTCATTCTCAGCACTACAAATATTAATAATCTGTATTTGTACCGTCCTATTTTAGTCGAATTAAGTGTCCGCATAAAACAGTAGCAGTTGGGCAAGTATAGAGTATTTATAACATATGTTGTGTATTTTTATTCCGTGCAATATATGTCAACAGTAGACAGTGGCGGAGAGCCAGACTCCAACACAGAGAGTCCAACTTTTCGATGGAACATAGTTTTGTAACTATTAAAAAAATTAGCTATATTTTTATAAAATTTTGAAGGTACATTTGTGTAAATATTGTCTAGGACGAAATTTGTAATTTATTAAAAGTTAACCATATTTTTGTAATTTTTCTCAAAAAATATTTTTGTAAATTTTTAAGGACCAAGAAAGAGTCTACACCTTGCTTTGGGCTGAAATTATTATATCTTATAATAAAGGGTCGAAAGCTCATCCCTTGTGAGGGAACTAATATAGACCTTAAGTTTTAATAGGGCCGAGACATTAATGTACGTCAACGGTGGTGATCAATCTAAGTAAATAATCAACGGCTCAGATTTCTTTTTTGAAGAAGATATAATTTTATGTCAAAAAATCCAATCTAATAAAAATCTAATAAAATAGGAGTAAGGATATCTTTCTGCAAAATTTTTGTAGGGGTGGGCACCAGAGGAAGAATCGGACCAATCGGTACTTAGTCTCGACTCTTGAGATATATATAGCTGTCATGTTATGTACCGGTACAAAATTACAAAAATGGACGTCAAACGCACATCCACTATCGAGTGGGATGGTCCTACACAAACCACAACTAGCCAAATGTATATATATCAAGGTTTTTCTTCTGCCAAAAACAATCTAATTTGGTGAACCAAATCAAACCATCAAATGGATTGAAACCTGCATGGTGATGACATGCCCCTGTTTGCATCTTAATTTGTGCAATTTTCTTTTGGGTCCTTCCATTTTTTTTTCTTTTTTTAGTTTCAGTTACCATTTTTTAATTTGTATTAAATTTTTAGATTGTTCACTAACATAGTTATATATAAAACAAGCTATTACAGAAGAGGAGAAATCCATTGACAACGCTGATCTTAACAATCTTGATAGTAGAATTTGAGAAGATTTATAAGAAATCTTCAAAATGAAAAAAGTTTATGGATATATATATTGTTTAACATATAGATTGATAATGTTTCAAATTTTAATCAATTTGAATATTGTTTGATGGCTTATCAAAATTTAATATATTTTCTAATAGTTGTAATTTAACGGATCTTCAAAGAGCTATCAAACATCATCTAAACTGAATATAATCCGAAATATAATCAGTCTATAAGTTAAACAATACTTTCCTAAACTTTTTTCTATTTTTAAAATATTTTAATAATTTTTTTCAAAATTTTTATTGTCAAGATTAATTGTCAAAATAAGTATTCTCAATGGATCCCTCCTCTTCACAAAATTGATGTTTTAATTATAAATTAAACCAACCCAACCATAAAAAATGTGAAGAGTTGATGTTTTTACTAGATTGTGTGTTTGAATAGTTGCTAAAGCTAACTAATCCGTGGTAGATATTAAATTCGACCATAAATTAACAACTCCCTGATGTCATTGATAGGTATATAATGTAGTATATATAATTTAAGGTGGATTGATTTTCACTCTGTTAGTAAATTATAATTTGATTTACTATTAGTCATAACTCATAATCACCACTTCAACACTCCAAATTCTAAGCAAGAGATGGTTGTCTTAATTAGAGACACTAAGACATTGTGATGTATACAAGTAAAAAATGAATTAAATTGTTTGTTGGATATCTTAAGAAATGAAATTGTTGTTGGATAGCTTTGGGGTAGCACAAAGAGTAAGGCATTTCAAATTCTTCTTCATATGTAAACCCAACTAATTAATTCTAACATCCTCCTCTTACATTCTCACATTAATATGTCTACTATTGGGAGTAAATCTATGGTATTCTTAAGCTCATGAAGACCTTTCGTGAGCTTAACACCAGAAACATATTAAACTATATACAAATTTCGATTTATATGACTCAATAAATTCTTTGTATCAAAATCATGTGATATACAAAAATTTTTCATTTTTAGAGATTCTTAAGTATTTATTTCGGATTTTTTTAAAGTTACATATGATATGTACGTTTTTTTTTTTTTATCAATATTGTATAGTTGCTATTAAAAAATCCGAAATAAATACTTAAAAATCTCTAAAAATAATTTTTTTTGCATGCTACATGATTTTGATATAAGAAATTTATTGAGCCATATACTAAAAATATGGATATGGTTTTGAGGTTAAGCAGAAGACCTCCGTAAGCTTATAAACAGTGTAGATTTACTCCTACTATTGGCCATCAAATATAATGTCAAAGCAATTATATCAATTACTTGAATGCTACTTTGAATGCTATGTAATGACAAGTCAAACTTATATCCATTCATAATCCTCATTGTGACATACATAAATATTAGGGAATGTTATGTTAATCTATAAATTAGAAAGATGGGTAACTTCAACTCAACTATGTCACATCATCAATATTATTAATCATTGATTTTGTTTAAATCTTTTCATATACTTTGATCCAATGGTTTAGATGTATTCTCTCTCCTCATTTAATAAGATGATATGATATGTCTAAGACAAAATTTAACCTTTAAAGAGGTCCAACATTTATGTGCTATGATGAGTCTTAATTGTACTCTATTTTATATCGGGATTTATCTCTTAAACTATACCTTTTTATTTAGTTTTGAGTTAATTTAGTTTAGTTTTTGTGTCAAGTTCGAGATACTGCCGCATTCTTGATTTTGATTGCAGATATGAAGAATTGGAAGAGATTTGGACACAAAACAAGAAGACCGAAGGAAGACAGGCGGAACGCGAATTTATTGAAGAGAAACTGCAAGAATTCGGACCGAAATAAATCAATTCAGACCGAAATTGTCTAAACTGAACCAGTGAAGATTCTGCAGAAATTTCAGACCGAATTGAATTAATTCGGACCGAAATTATGTGTTTTGAAACAGTGAAGAATTTCGGTCCGAATTAAATCAATTCGGTCCGAAATATTTTCTGGCGAGTTTTTCTATCTCAGCAGTTATTGATGTTTGGAGGCAACCTTTGGTCTGTTTTTCTGGGTTTTTATATATAGACTCCCCTTCTCTTCTGAGAGTGTGGTTGGTATCTTGAGGAACTGAATTAGGAAATAGAATTAGAGAAGAACTTAGAGACTGGAGATCGGAATCGGGAGTTCTCACGATATCTCGGTGTTTGATTTCTTCTTCCTTTTTTTCTCTCTTTCCTCTATATCTTGCTTGAACATGAATTCTGAATTGTCTTTGGTAGTCATGAGAGGCTAATCCTCTCTCTAGGGATGTTGGTTTGTAGTTTGAACTTGTAGTTTAATTTACTCTGATTACGCTTTTAATTTTATGTTGTGATTTTGTTTCTTATTAAATTTCTTGTGTGTTGTTTAATCGCTACGCGCATCATCTTAGAAACTAGGGTTACGACTGACAAGTAAAACTCGTAGTTTTGGATTTAGGAAACAAATTAGGATTTATGATGAGATACTTATCCGTGAAATCGTAATTCTAGGAGAAATTATTAATTAACTATTAATTGTGCGATATGTTTAACCGAGAAGTAGAATTTGTAGTTGATTAATTGTATCAAGAACTTAATGAACATTAAACTTGTAGGGTGAGGAACTTAATAGTGAAATCCAAGAGTTTGTATACGGTATTAAGCCATTAACACTGTAGTTTAGTACCGACAATTGAATTGATACTCTCTCACAACAATATAATTAAAAGTGCTAATCGAGTGAATTAATTCTACAAGGGATAATTAAACCAACGTCCCTAGTTCAAGTTTAATCGAGTTTTTCAAGTTTGCTACCATTAGTTTTAAATTTAGATTAGTTTAATCAAACTTTCAATTTCGAATTGTCTAGATCGGTTGTAGAATTGGTAACCAGTGCATTACGTGTTGTCCTTGTGGTTCGACACCCAACCACTACATCGATAGGTTCATACGCTTGTGAACTTAACCGTTTTTAGTGTTAGGGAATTATTAGCACAGATATTTTACATCAAGCTTTTTGGCGCCGTTGCCGGGGACAACGGTAGTCCTGGTTAAAATTTGAAAACTGAGACTAGACACTTTTCTTTTCCTTTATTTTCTTTTTCTTTTTGTGATCTCACTTGTTCTTCTTGATTTTCTTGCTTTGTAGGATCCATCACTGGCTCTCAACACACCTCTCGTTGTGTACATAAGACGAAGAAGGCAACCTAGGCGTTCGACAAATCCAGCCCAACCTCGGCGACTGGTTTTTGACGACCCGCCTGCCATGGCCGACATCGACAACGATACTTGTCCTCTGAAGGACTTTGCCGCGCCTAAGGCCACTGATCTCCGCATGGGCTACACCGTGCCCGCCATCAACGTGCACAACTTCGAACTCAAGCCGGCCTTCATGAACGCCGCCGCTCAGCACCAATTCTCAGGGTTACCTCATGACGATCCAAACAATCACTTGACCAACTTTGCGGAAATTACAAACAACGTCATCATAAATGGTGTCTCTAGGGACGCTATTATGCTTAGGCTTTTTCCGTTTTCCCTTAGAGATAGGGCAAAGAATTGGTTAAGGTCATTACCACCGGGTTCTATTACCACATGGGCTGAATTGTCAAACACATTCCTTGCTAAATATTTTCCTCCGTCCAAAACTGCAGCATATAGGAATCAAATAACGAGTTTTAGACAAAAGGTGGATGAATCTCTTAGTGAGGCATGGGATAGGTATCAAGAGTTGTTACATTTGTGTCCCCATCATGGTCTTGAAAAATGGCTTATTTTGCAAACTTTTTATGATGGTTTAACTTACAATACTAGGATGACTCTTGATGCAGCGGCAGGTGGAAGTCTGATGGCAAGGAATCAACATGAGGCGTACAACCTCATTGATGAGATGGCGCTCAACCAAATCCAGTACTCTAATGAGAGAGGCGCTCCAAAGGCTTCGGGACGATTGGAGACCGACTTGATGACAAGGATGGCGGCACAGATGGATGCCATGGAGCAGAGATTGAGCAAGCTCAGTGTGTCCGCGGTGAATCAACTCAACCCTTGCTCGATTTGCGGCGGCACGGATCATTTGGCCATCAACTGCCAATTGGGGTCAAGTAGCGACGGAGACATGGAGCAGGCCAACGCTTTGAACAACTTCCGGCCACAAAACAATCCATACTCCAACACCTACAACCCCGGTTGGAGGAACCATCCGAACTTCTCTTGGAGGAATGACCAAGCGCAGCCCAACCAAAACCAATAGAGGCCGTTTCAGAACTTTGGGCAGCAGAATTTCGAGAACAACCAACCTCCCAAATCCAACCTTGAGAAGATGATAGAGAATTTTATTGAGGCACAAGGCAAGAAGAACAATGAGCTCACCGATGCTTTAAACAATCTTGGTGCCAAGGTGGACTTGCTCGCCACGCAAAACAGGCTCTTGGAGACCCAAGTAGCGCAACAAGCATCTTCCTCTTCTTGCCAACAAGGGCACCTTCAATCCAAGCCCGAGGACATTCAACGCGAACATGTCAAGGCCATCGAGACTCGAAGCGGGTTGCAATACGAAGGACCCAAGATGCCCGAAGAGGAGTGGATCAAGGTGAAGGAATCATCTCTTGGTGCCAATGAAGGCGACAAGGTTGAAAGTT
Organism: Cyperus esculentus; assembly: GCA_030179965.1. Classification (NCBI taxonomy): domain Eukaryota; kingdom Viridiplantae; phylum Streptophyta; class Magnoliopsida; order Poales; family Cyperaceae; genus Cyperus; species Cyperus esculentus. The sequence continues at coordinate 1,869,802 of JASGLE010000035.1, read as the reverse complement.
CGGAGAAGGAGCCGGCACAAGAGAAGGACGCCACCAAGGACTCCACGCCACAGGTAAGTACGGAGGTGCCAAGGTACATCCCTCCGCACAGGTACGTGCCCTTTCCCGAAAGATTGGTGAAAACTAAAATGGACAAGCAATTTGGCAAATTTGTGGACTTGTTGAAACAATTGAATGTGAACATACCCTTCACGGATGTGATCACACAAATGCCCACATATGCCAAGTTTTTCAAGGAAATTCTGTCAAATAGGAGGAAGCTCGAAGAGACTCAAACTGTGACTTTGACTGAGGACGTAAGTGCACTTGTCTTGAACAAGTTGCCACCCAAACTCAAAGACCCTAGAAGCTTCTCCATACCTTGTTCTATAGGTGGTACCAATTTTAAACAAGCATTGTGTGACCTAGGAGCAAGTGTAAGTCTCATGCCAAGAACTGTTTATGAGCGAATCGGTGTTGGTGACCTAAAACCTACACGAACTTCATTGCAATTGGCTGATAGGTCTGTTAGGTTGCCATTGGGCATTGTTGAGGATATACCGATCCAAGTCGGTAAATTTTTCATTCCTACCGATTTTGTTGTAATTGAGATGGAAGAGGACACGCAAACCCCTCCTATTAGGGCGTCCCTTCCTCGCAACTGCCGGGGCTTTAATTGATGTTAAAAACGGGAAATTGACTTTAGAAGTGGGTGAAGAAAAAGTTGTTTTTAATATTGGAAAATCTCTTAAATACCCTTCTAATGAGGATTCAATTTGCAGGATTGAGACAATTGACGCTCTCGTTGCAGAACACTTGGACGATATTATCACTAATGATCCCATGATGCGCACTCTCATGCAAACGGAAGGAAGCGCAACTTTGGAGGAGGTGCTTGATGAGATTGCCAATTTTCAGCGGGAGACGATTCTTTCAACGGAGGCAAGTGCTGAAACTAACGCAAACTCCAAGGCACCCAATGTTGAACTCAAGCCTCTTCCGCCTACTCTCAAATATGAGTTCTTGGGACCCGATGAGACATACCCCGTGATCGTCAGCGCATCTCTCGATCAAGATCAAACCAAGCAACTTTTGAAGGAGTTGAGAACGCATCGCAAGGCAATTGGCTACACGATTGATGACCTCACCGGCATCAACCCCTCCGTTTGCATGCACAAGATCAACATGGAGGATGACCACAAGCCGACCATTGAAGCACAACGAAGACTCAACCCCAATTTGGAGGTCGTTTGGAAGGAGATCCACAAGCTCTTGGATGCCGGGATCATCTACCCAATCTCAGATAGCAAATGGGTGAGTCCCGTACACGTGGTGCCAAAGAAGGGAGGAACAACCATTGTCAAGGGCGCGGATGGGAACCCCATCTCTACACGAGTCGTGACCGGGTGGCACATGTGCATCGACTACCGAAAACTCAACTCCGCCACGCGAAAAGACCACTTTCCTCTTCCCTTCATTGACCAAGTTCTTGAAAGACTTGCTAAACATTCTTATTTTTGCTATTTAGATGGCTATAGCGAGTTTTTCCAAATACCAATTCATCCTGAGGACCAAGAAAAGACCACTTTTACTTGCCCTTATGGCACATTTGCATACCGTAGGATGCCCTTTGGTCTTTTTAATGCACCGCCACTTTTCAAAGGGCCATGATGGGAATTTTTTCTGATTTAATTGAGAACTGCATGGAGGTTTTTATGGATGATTTTTCTGTGTATGGTACATCTTTTGAAACTTGTCTGTCCAATCTCTCGAAGGTTCTAGAAAGATGTGAGGAAGTGAATCTGGTTTTAAATTGGGAAAAATGCCATTTTATGGTACGAGAGGGGGTAGTCTTGGGTCATGTTGTATCGGCAAATGGTTTAGAAGTGGACAAGGCAAAAATTGAAGTAATTGAAAAGTTGACGGTACCAAAAACTGTCAAGGATGTTAGAAGCTTTCTAGGTCATGCGGGGTTCTACCGCCGCTTTATTAAGGATTTCTCTAAGATAGCAAAGCCTCTAACTAACTTGACCATGAAAGATGTTGATTTTGATTTTAATGTTGAATGCATTGATGCTTTTGATAGGTTGAAGAAAGCACTCATCTCGGCGCCGATCTTGCAACCTCCCAATTGGAGCGAACCATTTGAGATAATGTGCGATGCAAGCGATTATGCCGTTGGAGCGGTGCTGGGGCAGCGGGTTGGCAACAAGCCATATGCAATCTACTACGCTAGCAAGGTTCTCGATGAAGTGCAAGTGAACTACACCACAACGGAGAAAGAGTTGCTAGCGGTGGTGTTTGCTATCAACAAGTTCCGATCCTATCTCGTGGGGTCCAAGGTTGTTGTTTATACCGACCATGCGGCAGTCCGATACTTGCTCGCAAAGAAAGACGCAAAACCTCGCCTCATCCGTTGGGTCCTCTTGCTTCAAGAATTTGACCTTGAGATCAAAGACAAAAAGGGGAACACGTTGGCGGACCACCTTTCCCGCCTTAAGCGTGAGCCAAGCTTGGGGGAGTTACCGATCGACGACTCCTTCGTTGATGAGCAACTGTACCAAGTCCAAAGCCTCAACTCGCCTTGGTACGCAGATTTTGTTAATTTCTTGGCGTGCGGAATTCTTCCGCCGGAACTCACCTACCAACAAAAGAAGAAGTTCTTTTCCGACGTGAAGAACTACTTTTGGGATGACCCCTTTCTCTTCAAGCTCGGGGTCGATGGGATCCATAGAAGGTGTATTTCGTAGGAGGAAGTCGGTTCGATCTTGTTTCATTGTCACTCCGCTCCATATGGCGGCCATGCCTCCTCCAACAAAACTGCGGCCAAGGTACTCCAAGCGGGTTTTTTATTGGCCAACTCTATTCAAGGATGCACATGAATTTGTGACGTCATGTGACAAGTGCCAGAGGTCAGGGAATATCTCAAGGCGGCACGAGATGCCCCTCAACAACATTTTGGAGGTAGAATTGTTTGATGTGTGGGGAATTGATTTCATGGGGCCATTTCCGAGTTCTTGTGGAGATAAGTTCATTATAGTGGCGGTCGATTACATCTCCAAGTGGGTGGAAGCCATCCCAAATCCAACCGCCGATGCCGTCCTTGTTAAGCGGCTCTTTCAAAAGGTGACCTTTCCTCGATTCGGGGTGCCCCGAGTCGTGATAAGCGATGGTGGCTCTCACTTCGTCAACCGCCATCTTGAGAATTTATTGACCAAGTACGGAGTCAAGCACAAGGTAGCCACCCCATACCATCCCCAAACAAGCGGTCAAGTGGAGATATCAAATCGCGAAGTCAAGAATATTTTAGAGAAAATGGTGGGGCCAACAAGAAAAGATTGGTCCTTGAAACTTGATGAGTCATTGTGGGCGTACCGAACGGCATTCAAAACGCCAATTGGCATGACTCCCTTCAAGATGGTCTATGGGAAGCCATGTCATCTACCTGTAGAACTGGAGCACAAGGCGTATTGGGCAATCAAGGCCTTGAATTATGATCTCAAAGCCGCTGGTAAGAAAAGATTGTTGGAGTTGCATGAATTGGACGAGTTGCGCCTTGAGGCATATGAGAATGCAAAGTTGTACAAGGAGAAGACTAAGCGTTGGCATGACAAGCACATCCTCCGAAGGTCTTTTCAAGTCGGCGATTGGGTGCTTTTATTCAATTCCCGACTAAAACTCTTTTCGGGAAAATTGAGAACAAGGTGGCACGGGCCATTCCAAGTGCAAACGGTGCTCAATCATGGAGCGGTCGAGATTTGGAGTGAGAAAACCGGTGCATTCAAGGTGAACGGACAAAGGATAAAGCATTACATTCATGGAGAGCCAATTGGAGAGAAGATGGATGTCTCTCTCACCGATGCACCGACTGACTGAGCAAAACCAGGGAGTTCGTCGAGCTAACGACGTTAAATTAAGCGCTTCTTGGGAGGCAACCCAAGTTTCTTTTTCTCTTCCTTTATTTCAATTTCCTTTATTTGCTTTCAAGTAAAAAAAAAATATAGAAAACATTAAACACAAAAATAAGGGCTCAGACAATTTTTTTGCAAAAATTTCGGTCCGAACTGATTTTTAGTTCGGACCGAAGTTTTGCAATCGCCAATCAGTGGCAAAACTGGCAAAAATTCGGACCGAACTTTTGCATTTTCCAACCAGTGGCAAAATGAAAAAAAATTCGGACCGAACTAAATCAGTTCGGACCGAACTTTTAATCTGAAAATTTTTTTTTCTTTCTTTTTTCTTCTTTCCCTTCTTCTTTCTTTTTCTTTCTTTCTTTCTTTCTTCCTCCGCACCCTCTTTCTTTTTCCTTGATACTCGACAGGACCACCGGCGCCACCTCCACCCCAACCTGCCGGCGCACCGCCTGCGGCACTGCCATCGCGCCAGGCCGCCGCCGCTGGACCATCCCTCTCCTCCCTTTCTCCATTTCCCCTCTTCCTTCTCTCCTCTGCTGCCCACCAAAACCAAACCACCCACCACCGGCGCGGCCCTTCTCCGGCCACATCACCGCCAACTGACACCACCATTACACTCCTCTCGCTCTCCTCTACCCATTCCCCTAACCAATTGCACAAATAGACCGCTCATTCACCGTTCCCCTCGCCAACCCTATAACAACCACCGGGGGAACTCGCCGGAATCCAATACCAAATTTCCAATCGACCGCGCCCACACCATCTACACCATCCCCGTAACCCCTACCGCTCTCACACCGCTGCCAATTTTACCCCTAACCATCACTTCCACCACCTACACCAAAATATGGCGGAACGGACAAAAACGACGGCGCGGAAGCATACCTCTAAACCGCCCACACGGACGTCTACACGTCGCGACGCACGCACCGAACCCGTGCCCGAGCACCTGTGGGGCGAGAACACCAAGCCCGACTTCAACATCACATGGACCGACCCGAAGCACAAGGAAAAATTCGATATTCTCAAAGGGCGTAAACTTATCTCCTCTCGTTTTATTGATATCAAAACCGTTAAAACCCTCGGTATATTTGATGAAGTCAAACAATTGTGTGACAATGTCGGTGTTTGGGATTTGCTAACAACTGTGGTACCAACTTTTCGGACTTTAACATATGAATTTTTGTCCACACTATCATTCAATGAAGATTGCTCCCAATTAATCTTTCAATTAGATGGTACCAGTTATGCTTTGACTGACAACGAATTAAATACAATTTTTAACTGTCCACAAAAACCAAAAATGATAGATTGTGCAAATTGGTCAACCACTGTACGCGTCAAATTTTATGAAATGGTTTTTGGCCAAAAACAACAGGGTCAAAGTGCATTGCAAATTCAACACCCAACACTTCAGTACATCCAAAAGGTTTTGGCCCATACTATATTTGGTAGAGGTGAATCATCGGGCAAATTGAATGTTAATGACATGTTTCTTTTATATTGCATGATTCGCAATGGTATTAGAAATGTTCAACCAAATGTAGGGTATTTTGTGGCTTATCACATTTCGCAAGTGTCTCTTCACCCTGCGGCCAAAGGTGACATTGCTATTGGTGGACTGGTCACACGCATCGCGCAACACTTCAACCTAATCGGCGAACCACCGTACCAACGCACCTTAACCACAGGCCCAACATCCCTCCACATGGCTTGTCTTCTCACTTACAAGTTCATCCAGCGCAAGGACGATCACTACATCAATATCACTTCCGACAACCATGCAATCCGACTGCCCTACGACATTCCCTTCGATGTCCGCGATTCCTCAACCTGGACGGTTTTTCCATTCCGCGACCCCACTGACGGCACAAGTGATGATCCGGACACTGAACCACAAACAACCGCCCTAAATCTCTCCGAATGGCGTCATGAGCGAGGACAACCGAGTCACTCAACCGAAACTGCTGCCGAACCTACCAACGCCATGATTTACGAGCAGTTGCGTCAAATTCACCAAACCCAACTTGACCAACAACACCAACTCGATGAAATTGACGAACGCTCATACGAGGCTTGGCATATGGCGCATAATATGCAACAATGGCATGTGGCTCAGGGGCACTACGAGGTACCGCCGATTCCTCCACGCTAACCACGCCGCTCTCGACACCGACAGACATCTGATGCGGGTCCATCCCACGGGCCTACCAACTAAACAACCACATCACCCACGCCATCTCCGCACAACTCATTGTAAGTATTCCACTTCTCTTAAACTTTCTTTAGGTCCTGAATCCAAACATTGCGGTCAATGTTTGATTTAAGGTTGGGGGAGATTTTTGAGATTGTATCTTGCATCCATGTCATTTAGGAATTGCATTCTTTTTATTTTGCATCTAGGAATTTATTTTTTTTTAATCTTCAAATTTTAGCAGATTTTTGCTTGATTGCGGGAAATTTAATATAGGAAATCGAAGCAAGGGATTGATTGGGTGACACTTGAGTGTCTTTAACGGGTTTTTTGTGGAATTAAGAAAGGGAATTGTTCAAATTTTTTCAAACTAACCCATAGTGTCAGAAATTGGAACCCTTGCCCTAAAATGTGATTGTGTGAAAGGTGAGGTATTTTGTGACGATGAGATTATCGGGACCTGTCAGATACCTTATGTGAACCTTTTTGTACCTAGATGATCTATTTGAGTGTTTGAAAAAAAAAGAAAAAAAAAGAAAAACAGAAAAAACAAAAAAAACAAAAAAATATAATAAATAAAATAAAATATTTACTTTCAAACAAGTGGCTACCACAAGAGGTCAGAAACAGAAGAGGGGATGTGAAAAATGGCCCTGCTGTCAGTGACGGGGGCTCAGTCCCGACCTCCTCAATTGGATCACGTGTGAAATAGAAAGGTACACACAAGGGAGAAAGGTCTAGTAATCTCATCCGAACGGGAAACTCACCATGATCTATAATTGTAAAGAGGGTTTGGAAAACTTGTTTCAAAAGTAAGGCATTGTGGAGTGAAAAGGAAAATAACCGAAAATTACCAAGAGGAATTCCAAAAACCCGAACCCATGAGAAAACATGTTAGTGACCCTTGAAAATGGCCCGTGATTTTGTAAAATATCCGCGATCTTTCTTTTGCATGTAGTTAATTTCATTTGCATAATTGGTGAGTTTAGAGATTTTTCCTTAGATACTGGTTAGAGACTTGCTTGAGGGCAAGCAAGGATTAAGCTTGGGGGAATTTGATGAGTCTTAATTGTACTCTATTTTATATCGGGATTTATCTCTTAAACTATACCTTTTTATTTAGTTTTGAGTTAATTTAGTTTAGTTTTTGTGTCAAGTTCGAGATACTGCCGCATTCTTGATTTTGATTGCAGATATGAAGAATTTGAAGAGATTTGGACACAAAACAAGAAGACCGAAGGAAGACAGGCGGAACGCGAATTTATTGAAGAGAAACTGCAAGAATTTCGGACCGAAATAAATCAATTCGGACCGAAATTGTCTAAACTGAACTAGTGAAGATTCTGCAGAAATTTCAGACCGAATGGAATTAATTCGGACCGAAATTATGTGTTTTGAAACAGTGAAGAATTTCGGTCCGAATTAAATCAATTCGGTCCGAAATATTTTCTGGCGAGTTTTTCTATCTCAGCAGTTATTGATGTTTGGAGGCAACCTTTGGTCTATTTTTCTGGGTTTTTATATATAGACTCTCCTTCTCTTCTGAGAGTGTGGTTGGTATCTTGAGGAACTGAATTAGGAAATAGAATTAGAGAAGAACTTAGAGACTGGAGATCGGAATCGGGAGTTCTCACGATATCTCGATGTTTGATTTCTTCTTCCTTTTTTCTCTCTTTCCTCTATATCTTGCTTGAACATGAATTCTGAATTGTCTTTGGTAGTCATGAGAGGCTAATCCCCTCTCTAGGGATGTTGGTTTGTAGTTTGAATTTGTAGTTTAATTTACTCTGATTACGCTTTTAATTTTATGTTGTGATTTTGTTTCTTGTTAAATTTATTGTGTGTTGTGTAATCGCTACGCGCATCATCTTAGAAACTAGGGTTACGACTGACAAGTAAAACTCGTAGTTTTGGATTTAGGAAACAAAATTAGGATTTATGATGAGATACTTAACCGTGAAATCGTAATTCTAGTGCGATATGTTTAACCGCGAAGTAGAATTTGTAGTTGATTAATTGTATCAAGAACTTAATGAACATTAAACTTGTAGGGTGAGGAACTTAATAGTGAAATCCAAGAGTTTGTGTACGGTATTAAGCCATTAACACTGTAGTTTAGTACCGATAATTGAATTGATACTCTCTCACAACAATATAATTAAAAGTACTAATCGAGTGAATTAATTCTACAAGGGATAATTAAACCAACGTCCTTAGTTCAAGTTTAATCGAGTTTTTCAAGTTTGCTACCATTAGTTTTAAATTTAGATTAGTTTAATCAAACTTTCAATTTCGAATTGTCTAGATCGGTTGTAGAATTGGTAACCAGTGCATTACGTGTTGTCCTTGTGGTTCGACACACAACCACTACATCGATAGGTTCATACGCTTGTGAACTTAACCGTTTTTAGTGTTAGGGAATTATTAGCACAGATATTTTACATCATGCTATTATTTATAAATTATTACATCATCATCATCATTATTCACATAAAAAAATTTTAAAATTATGTTCATTTTTTAAATAAATATTTTTAATTTATAAGCTTTATTATTTATTTGTTATCAAATTTCGGGGCGAAGCCCGAGTTACAGCTGTAGTGTGAATAATTTATTAACACTATCGGAACAACTTTGTCCTCGTGAGCAATTTTAACCGTTGGATCGTGAAACTTGAAATTTTCAGACAATTCTTGGAGCGTGTCAATAACAAAGCCCTTCGATTTCGAATTGGGATAATACCAGAAGTCCATTAATAGACCGTCTATAAAGTTTAAATATTATAAATTAGATGTAACTGTTACAAAATCGAATCGATACGACGTACTAGAGAGTTATTGAGACGCTTGAATTTTCCGTTCGAACAATCGTAACAAAATCGGACAGTTGCAATACCGATTAGACATATGATACATCTCCAGCCTCCTTGTGCTAGTAGATTGGCTGCCATGTCAAAATTATGTCCACATCATTATCAAGGATGGAAATTTTTATATACTTATCCTCGTCGAATTCATGAATCAGACTTTTTTAGGCACTGCTTTTGTTGCTGCTCCGCAGTAACTGTTATTTGATTTAACGTGTTTCTTTGTTTTGTATATATATATAATCCAAACAAAAGGAAAATGCTATGAGATACCATTGAGAATATTATTGGGGATACCATATAGTTTGACTTGATCAAACAAACTAATTATTCAACTTAACATGCTAAATATTCAACTTAATATCAACTTGTAATTAGCATGTTGAATATTTAACATCAACTTAACATGCTAATTATAAGTTAACATTAAGTTGAATAATTATTCAACTTAACACGCTAAATATTCAACTTAATATCAACTTGTAATTAGCATGTTGAATATTTAACATCAACTTAACATGCTAATTATAAGTTAAGATTAAGTTGAATTTTAACTTAGCACATTAAGTTGAATATTTAGCATGTTAAGTTGAATATTTGAATATTTAGTACGTTAAGTTGAATAATTAGTTGTTCTTCAATTTTAATTACAATATATAATAAGTTATTCATAAGTATTGATATAATTATTCAACTTATAAGTAAATTTAGGTTGAATAATTAGCATATTAAGTTAAATAATTAGTACGTTTAGTTAAATAATTAGTTTGTTTGATCAATTCAAACTATATGGTATCTCCAATAGTATCCTCAATGGTATCTCCATACGTAGACTCTAAGCAAAATACATCTAATTAAAAGTTAGACAAGAAGGTTTGCTGGATTCATGACAATATCAACTGAGAAAAAACAAAACTTGATCTTTTCCATGCTTTGGAATTCAGATAAGCAAATATCTTTAATATTTTCTGATGATTCTAATTATACCTCAATACAAACTCGGTCTACTCAACGGTCTTAAATTTGTCAATTAATTGAGAGGCTAGGGAGAGCGTGACACATAGAAAACACTGAAGCAGTATGTGTTTCAGGCTCTCAGCAGTTAGCGGTCAGCAGCAAATAGAGATGGTTATTCTCAAAAAAAAAAAAGCAAATAGAGATGGTTCACACTGTATGATATCAGCGTACATCAGCACAAAGAATAGTTACCGTTAGATCTAAATCAGGTGGTAAATTGAGGGCGTGTTACTGTTCTTCCGGGAAAAAAACTATATCCCGGCTTCACCATCTTTAATATCCAAACCAAGCCTGACTTATATAAAAGTGAATATTAAATTTGCCACATATGTTTTATTAGCGTACGCACTCAATAAAAAACTTCAAAAAGTATTTGAAGTCTCCACGCATGAATTGTTTATTAAAATTTATATTATAAAAATCATGTATATATCTATGAATTCCAAAAATATGCTTTCATTACTACACTTACCGAATTATGTTTAACTTTAATATAAGAGTTAATATCATATATATACCCCTCAATTCTTGATTTATTTCATATTTACCTACCACTTCTTTAAATATAGAGCAAATATACCCTTCCATGAGCGCACCTCCATAAACATATCAAATCATCTCCAAATTTTGATTTATATGGCCCAATATATTTTTTATATCAAAATCTTATGGGATACAACAATTTTCCATTTTTGAAAATTTTAAAGTATTTATTTAGGATTTTTGAAAAGTGATACATAAAACCTCATTATTTTTAATAATATTGTATAGTCATTTTTCAAAAATCGCAAACAAATACTTAAAAATTTTCAAAAATGGAAAATTTTTGTATCCCATAAGATTTTGATATAAAAAATTCTATTGGGCCATATAAATCGAAATTTGGAGGTGATTTGATATGTTTATGAAGGTGCGCTCATGGAAGGGCTTCGTGAGCGTAAGCTCACGGTATATTTGCTCTTAAATATATACCCTTAACTTTTTTAAATCTTTCATATTTATCCATGAACTCCAAATATATCATATTCTCCTCAACCTCTTCAGAATATTTCATAAATAACCATCTAATTAACATCTAATTATTTATCTCTTATTTTTTTCTTAAAAAGAAAGGCTTCATACGCCCGGTTTCATTTTACGGGAAACAAAACTGTACAGACTCTGACATCACTGCTACATACACAATGTAGCCTATAAAATCCTGTGCAACAAAAAAACTTATGCTAACAACTCGCAAGCTCTGGCTTCAATATCACAGAGCATTATATCACTTTTTTTCTATCCAAACAACCATAAACCCCAGCATTCATTTAGCACTGAATTAACAACACTTAACACGCAAGTACCAAAAGAGAAAAGAAAGCAAAATTTAGATATAAAAAGAACATAAAAACTTTGACAAGTTGCCCCTGGTTTGAATTCTATGTTCACTCACTTATAAGTTATAACCACATAAAAACTTTGATTTTAAAAGGAACATGGAACCTCCCACCACAATTGATATTGTCTATGTGTAACCCCTCTAAATGTAAGTAATTTATATGTTGACTGAGTGGAGAATCTGCATGCCATTAGGCTCCTATCTCCATATCAGTATGTCAGTGTTATTTGTCAAAACTCAAAACTACTTCCTGCAAGGAGCACAACAATGTATTAAATTCAACCAACATGTTGCCAGTAAGTTACCTTCTGAACTGTAGCTTCTGACAATTAGAATTTTTTTTTTTTTTTGATTGAAACAATTAGAATTAATTACTTCACTTAAAGAAATATTTGGATGTGTGCATATGTCAAACAAGGCATGATATTGAATATAAAAGCACACTTTTCCATCCATATGTCCAACCAGAACATAACTTCCTTACTATTATTTATCTCTTATTGATATTTATATTATTTATTATGTTTTTTATAGATTAAAATTTATCAGAGTTAAATAATTAGATGGTGTGTATGAAAAACTTTGAAGAGTTTGAGGAGAAATATGATATATTTGGAGTTGATGGAAAATAGTTTAAGGGTATATGATATATTAAAGAGTTCAAGGGCATATGATATATATTAAAGAAGTAATAGAGTGGAATTAATGAATCAAGAGTTGAAGGGTATAAATGATATTGCGGAGAGATCAAATAACTATATTTTTGGTGACTGATCAGTGACCGTAAAATTAAGCTGTAAACTTTACACAAGCTATAGACTAGTTTTATACTGGTGTAAACATATATTTGATTTTTAGTTTAACCCAATTAATTAATAAATAATTTCTCGATAGTAGTACATACATTTTTATTCCTTTTTATTTGAGAAACATCTTGTGTCTATTGAAAAACCATCCACATATCCATAGACATATACGAAATGTAACAGATATATTCCGAAATGTAACAGATATATTTCAAAATATAACAGGTGGATGCTATGGACGCTAAGTATATATTACTCTTTTTATTTAGTCCCTTTCGAGACCGGGAGCCCCTCGAAGTGCCTGAGATCGATGAGAACATTAATTTTGGGGGCCCAAATTAAACTTAGAATACGAGTATAACACCTCTATTTAATTCAGTGTCAAAATAATGTGTAAATACGGACAATACAATCCTTTTATGTTTGCAGTTCCCACAAATTAAACTGGGTCATTATTTAGCCCAATAATTATCGATAGAGCTGTGGACTCTGGACCCAATTAATATCCATATATATTTGATGTTCATCTGTTACATTATAGCAGTAAAGAGCAACAGCACACGCCTTGCTTTGGGTTGAAATTGTATTTCTTATAATAAATTTTTAAGATAATATGTAATAGGTCTTAAATTGAGAAAATTGATATGGGCCTTAAGCTTTAATGAGTTGAGACATTAAAGTACGTTAACAGTGGTGATCAATCTAATTAAGTAAACAATCAATGACTGGGATTTATTCCTTGGGGAAGATAGAATTTTCATGTTAAAAAATTCTTATCAGGAGTAAGAGAAGAATATGGTTAAAAACTTAAAATGTTAAATTGGTTGTTTGGTGAAGTACATTTAAGTAATTAAATAGGTCCTGTTGCATGCGGGCACAGTACAGGGATTGATGGTAGGTCACCACTTCAATTATAATTGTAACAGATAGTTCTATCCAAAAAAGGAAAAAAAAAATGAAACAGATTCAGACAAGCAAAAACAAACCAGAAATTAAGACCCTGCATTAACCAAGTCATACTAGTACATGCAGTTCAACAAATTGAAAGGGACAAGACATATGTACTAGTCTGGGCAATTTATATATGAGGAGGGATCCATTGACAATGCTTATCTTGATAATCTTGACAATGAAGATTTTGAAAAATTTGTAAAAATAGTTAAAAATTCTAAAAAATAGAAAAAAGTTTATAGAGATATTGTTTAACTTACAGATTGATTATGTTTCAAATTATATTCAATTTAAGTGACGTTTGATAGCTCTTTAAAGCTCGTGAAATTTCAACCGTTAAAAATGTATAAAATTTTGATAAACCATCAAACGATGTTCAAATTGATTGAAATTTGAAACACTATTAATCTATAAGTTAAAAAATGCATCCATTAAAGTTTTTTTATTTTTAAGATTTTTTATGAATTATTATAAATTTCTCAAAGTCCTATTGCCAACATTGTCATTGTAAGCATTGTCAATGGATCCCTCCTCTTTATATATACATCATCTGCAGCCTGTGTTCATCAGCAGTATCATCATCAACCTCATCTTCTCAAAAAAAAAAAAAAATCATCATTAACCTCAGCATATATATATACGAGGAGGGATCCATTGACAATAGATATTTTAACAATCTTGACAATGGTACTTTTAAAAAATTTATAAAAATTCATTAAAAATCTTAAAAATGAAAAAAAGTTTACAGAAGTATTGTTTAACTTATAGATTGATTATGTTTCCGATTATATTGAATTTAAACGATATTTGATAGCTTTTTAAATGTCCGTTAAATTACAACCGTTAAAAAATGCACAAAATTTTGATAAGACATTGAATGATGTTCAAATCGGTTGAAATTTGATACACTACTAATTTATAAGTTAAGTAATCCATCCATAAAACTTTTTTCATTTTAAAGATTTTTTTATGATTTTTTACAAATTTTTAAAAATAACTATTGTCAAAATTGTCAAGATAAGCATTGTCAACGGATCCCTCCTCTATATCCTTACTATAAAAAGCATATTGGAAAAAATGACATAAAAGGGCTATCCATCTACATGAGCCGTTGATCATTTTCTTAGATAGATCAGAACCATTGATTTACTTTAATGTCCGTTGACGTTAATGTCTTAGCCCATTAATATTTAAGGCCCATATCAATTTTCTCAATATAAGGCCCATTATATATTATCATAAAAAATTATTACAAGAGATAATAATTTCAGCCCAAAGTAAGGCATGAGCTCTTTACTAGTATGTATATATATATATATATATATATATATGAGTTAGACTATTATACCTTTACTAGTATGTATATATATATATATATATATGAGTTAGACTATTATACTAACGTTAGCATTTCGGACCGAAATGCTAACGCCTCAAAATTGATGTTATCGTATCCGAAATCACGATTTATGGTGCTCAATAAATTCTTTATATGAAAATATTAGAGAATACAAAAATTTTTCATTTTTCGAGTTTTTTAAGTATTTGTTTTGCATTTTTGAAAATAGCATATCAAACATCAATTTTTTATTAATATTTATGAGCTCTTTTCTAAAAATCCAAAATAAATATTTAGAAAACTCTAAAAATAAAAAAATTTTGTAATCCCCAATATTTTCATATAAAGAATTTATTCAGCACCATAAATCGTGATTTCGGATACGATAACATCAATTTTGAGACGTTAGTATTTCGGTCCGAAATGCTAACGTTAGTATAATAGTCTAACTCTATATATATATCTTCCGGATATATATGTTCATCCTTTTTACCAGCAACATTTGGTTGAATTATCCAACGAGTGATTTCATATGGGGTCATATATATCTAGTGTCCTTAATATTAGTGTCTACATATATGTTCACGTTGTTACAGAATTTGAGTTAAGTATTACACAATTAGAGATAAGACTTATAATTTTTGTGTGTGTGGATGTGTAAATAGTTAAAATGATGAGGCACGGAAAATTCCATTTCATATCCTCCACCGTACTGCAAAATGCAGTTAGTAATGTGGACTGTTGAATTGTCTCGAGATCCGAGTCCACACAAATTTCAACACAATCCAACGGCCTACATGATTAACTGCAACTCACAACTTACAGTACTGCAAGGATAAGCACTCCCAATAAGTGGGGATTCACATCGGCTGCCATAGTTTTTTATATGGCAGTGGTGTGCCATAGTTTTTAGTGTCTATGGCAAGTGAGACCCAAAAAAAAGGAGGCTCCCTCCAATCTAAATCGTAGCCGTCAGAATTTCAATGAACAGTTCAGATTCTATGGCAGTGAATGTGCCATAGAAATCTATGGCAGCCGATTGGAACCCCAATAAGTGGTACCCCTGTTGTAAGAAATTCATAGATGAAATCAGTAGAGATGCGTGGTAATTAAGCTACAAAGAGTACTTGAGCTGGAAACTTTGAAATGTCTTCTTATATTATTTTATGTGACCAAATAATTAAAGCATTACAGAAATAAGAATCTTAAATCACATACAAGTGCTTGATTAATATGTTTTAGTACAAATTAAATTCTTTCTAGCATTTTTTTTTTGTATATGTATGTATAAAATCAAAACAGCTATCAAATATTTCATTAAACTTGAAAACCACATATATAGATACAGAGATTCTGAAGTTAGCTAGAACAACGCTCAAGCCTTTTTTATACCATTTTTTCACAAAAAAAAAAAAAAAATGTTCAAAATGTTCAAATGAAATATATAGTCATACATATATAATATAAGCTATTTGAGTACTTTTGTTTAATCTAAATCATTCAAATTAACCTAATCTCTCAAAGTGCATCTTTTGCTTGTTTATCAGCCAGTTCTTTGTACTCCTCTTCCTCCATGGTGTCAGAGATGCTCCTCCCTCGGGTCTCTGGCAGAAACACCACGAACAAGCCGCAACAACATATCGCAAGCCCGAAAACTCCGAACGACCAGAATTTATTCGTTCGTCCCTTAGCCACCAACAGTGGCGCCACAACGCCGCCTAGCATCAACGCTTGTCGTATGATGGCGAGTGCCGAATTCCTGACACACGTCGGGAACAGCTCTATGCTGTAAATTAGATTCAAGTCCATGCCTGTGCAGGCGCCCAAGAACGACGCCAACTCGATTGCCAGTTGCATCCTCTCAGGTATCACGTCGTTCTTAACGATGCAAAGTAAGCTGCAGATGCCACTGATTGTCGTCAAGGCGAGCAACGAGATGCGTCTGTTGAACCTACTGACTAACAACAGTGTCAACAAAGATGCGGGAACTTCGATGAAACCGTTCAACGTGACACTGAGATATATGTTCGATCCGAGGTTGCCGACATTCAGAGGCATTCCGTAGTAGCTTAGCCCGACCCCGAAGCCAACCGTCATGATGTACAGGATTCGCCTCCTGGCCCACTTTCTCTCCCACAGCATTTTCACAGCGTCGAGTGCACCGGTTTCACTTGCCGGTTCACTGAAAAACTGAAGTGTGGAAAAGCTCGAGGTATCGGGACTGCCATTTAGCGCCGCAATGCTGCTAAGCGCCTATTTCGCTTCATAGGTACGACCGCGCACTAAGAGCCATCTGGTGATCATGGAAGAAAATAAAAATTTCATAAGAATTTATTACTGATATTTATGATTAATTATATATTGATCTAAACTAGTAATTAAAGAGCACACACGCGTTGTTTCGGGCTGAAATTGTTATTTCTTATAATAAATTTTTAAGATAATATGTAATGTGCCTTATGTTGAAGAAATTGGTATGGGCCTTAAATTTTAATGGTTTGAGATATTAACATCAACGGGCATTAACGTAAATCAACGGTTCTGATCTATCCAAGAAAATGTTCAAACGGCTCAGGTTTCTTATTTAGAGAAGATAGCCCTTTCATGTCATTTTTCTCAATATGTTTTTATATATAGTAAAGATAAAAGATAAATAGAAGTAATGAGTTATTATTCTGCACTTCAAAGTTCAATCCCATCGAAAGCAAACGAAGAAATGAAGATTAAAATTATAAACTACCTCGGAGACTCTGGCACGAAAAAGTGGACCAGAACAGCGTAACACAGTGCCGGAATTGATGTCCAGAGATACAAGAACCGCCACGACATCGTCCGACACGGATACGCGATCAGAGGAAGCGACAAGAAGCCCGCAGCGAAGAACACAAAGTTCGCGATGCTGACAGTGTCTCTCCACTTCTTCCCGACGATCTCCGTGCACAGAACCATCCCGCATGTCCCGACGTTAGCGCGGGCGAAGCCGCAGATGAATCTTAGCGCCGTGTAGATCCAGATGTTCGGGGAAATCGCAGAAAGTAGTCCGGATATTGACATGACACAGCATGACAAGACGAGCAACCTGCATAGCAAATCAGCAACACACCATATCAGAATTCTTCTCAAAAGAAGAAAAAAGAAGGAAAAAGAGTAATACCTAGAATATCTGTCAATAGCGGCGTCCATAGATTACAAAATCAGATCAGTATGTTACAAAATCGAATGAATTTGTTACATTCTGAGTATGTTTATGGACGTATGGATATATTTTCAATCGACGCAAGATATTTCTCAAGGAAAAATTAAGAAGAAGAATTATTGTTTGCTAAACAATATATTGCATGCAGCTTTGCTTCAATTTCTTTGCAGTTTTTTTGAATCAAATTTTGTATTTACGTTTTTTGGTATTAGCCTTAGTCCATCTTTATTTATTTTATGGGTCTAGATTTTCTTTTCACAATCCAATTGGCAATTGTTTTACAGAGCTATGTGCTTAACTTGCATATAATATGATAATACCCTATATACTATATAGTATGGAGTTATATATGGACAAAGTTATATATGAAATTAAAGTTCATATTTAATTTAACCAATCGATATTGAGAAGGGATCAATTCACAATGACTATATTCATAATCTTGACAATCTTGACAATGAGACTTTAAAAAAATTATAAAAATTCATAAAAAATCTTAAAAATGAAAAAAAAATTTATGGATGCATTATTTAACTTATAGATTGCTGATGTCAAGTTTCAATAAATTTGAATATCATTTGATACCTTACTAAAATTTTATACACTTTTTCACGGGTATTTAAAGAACTATCAAATATCGCTTATAATCAATCTATAAGTTAAGTAATACTTCCAAACTTTTTTATATTTCTATATTTTATAAATTTTTGAGAAATATTATTGTTAAGATTTTCATTATAACCATTATCAATGGATCCATCCTCATCTATATTTACCTTGTACATACAATAAATAAGTGTGTGTATATATATGGATCAGATAATATATATATGGACCGTTCATAATTGGATGGTCGTAATATGTCTTTTAAATATAATTAAAGAGAATGGTTTAATAAGAATTACTCGATTCTAAATGAAAATTTTACTTAGCCAATTCAGATAAGACCAACTCTTATTAATTTGTTACACATACGAGATAATTAATTCCCTAATGCACCGTATATATTATGTGATGGTGATGATAATAATGATTAATGAGTTAATGACAATATATATATATATAATAACAACCTTTTTCTTCCAAATAGGGAATCTGCCAATGTAGAGATGAGCAATCCCCCGACGAGGCACCCCATGAAGAACGCCGACGCAGGCAGCGGAACGAGTGCGGGAGCTGAACACCGCAGGTCCCAATCCGACACCACAGAGCTACCCGCCGGGACGTCCCACGCCCAGGAGTCTCGCTGCAGGTCGCACGGGCTCGAGGTGGAAGCGCAGACCGCATCATCGGGGTTTCGACAGTGCCATGTTGGTTCTGCATCAGTGAAAACCGAGATGAAGGTCTGCTGCGCGTCGAACACCCACGCGAAGGTGAGGAACAGGGAAGGGAGGAGGTGCGCGATTTTGCGGTTCCCGGTCATGCATGATTCGACCGCGTCGTCGATCGACGGCAGGAGAGGAGTGGTTGTTTCTCCGGCAGTCATTCTTGAGGAATATATGTTATCAGGGTGTGATTGTCTCTATATATGCGTATGCGTATATATAGAGATTAGAGACAGGGAAGTTAATTAATTGCGCAGATAATTAAGGCACTGTGTATCATCATTCATCAATATTATAAAGAGATAGCTTTTGGGTTGTGTCTAGGGAAACTTGTTGTGTCCATATATCATAGACACAAAGTGTCATATGGTGGGTCTCACCTGTTACTCTTGTGTCTATGATGTACTGTACTCTATTGATAGACGGTAGGTGTTACTCTTGTATCTAGTGTCCACAACAACAACAAGTGTGTCCATGTATCCACATTGACACAAATTTGAGATTACGTGTTATAAAATTTATATAATTATAGATATGTGGACACTTAAAATGAAGAAAATTGAAAATTCCCATAGCTATTTGGTGCATATCGCGAGTTTTGCTTCGGATTCGTATGGTTGTATCTCATATTTCTAAAGGTCAAATATCCAATCCAATTTACCCAATATAATCAACATAGTCTGTATATTGAAATCATGCAAATTATCAAATTTTGTAACTTTTAGAATTTTTTAATTTTTTACTATTTTTTCCGAAATTTTTAGATATTGGTACTTGTTGATATTCAGTACTTGACATTAATTATTTTATTACTATTTTAGGATGATCTTTTCAAAATCTAAAAAAATAGTTCAAAAATTTTAAAAATTATTAAATTTGGTACTCCACCGTATTTCAATATATAGATTGTGCTGAACAATTAAATTGGATTGACCATTTGAATTTCGGTTCATAAGATATTGAAGAAAAAGAAAAAATCACTTTGCTTTGCAGTGCACCGTAACCTCTATTATAAATTATAAATACTAGAGCTGTAACTCGGGCTTCGCCCCGAAATATGATAACAAAAAATAATAAAACTTATAAAATAAAATATTTATTTTAAAAAATTAAACATAATTTTAAAATTTTGATGTGAATAATGATGATGATGATGATGATGCATAATTTATAAATAATAGCACATAAATGTTGGACCATTTTAAGGATTAAATTTTGTTTTAGACATATCATATCATATTATTAAATGGGGAGAGAGAATAAATATAAAACATTGGATCAAAGTAGATGAAAAGATTTAAACAAAATCAATGGTTAATAATATTGATGATGTGACATAGTTGAGGTGCTTACAAAGTTACCCTCTCTTTCTAGTTTATAGATTGCGTCGGTTCCATAATTCTTTTACTATATATAGGACGGGTCTTATTTGCATTTTTTTTTTTTTGTAATCTTTCTAAATTTTGTATATCTGGTGTCCTCAACAACACAACACGTGTCCATATATAATTGAATTCCCTATATGAATGCACATTGGACGATTGGAGTGGCATATATATCGGCTGTATTTTTTCATTTTTTGCAACTAATTGCCCGGAACGTGAAGCACATCATGTGCAATTAATAAATGCAATTTTCCTATAAACTAAATGAGTTTGTATTATTGTATAGACTATTAAACATTATCTTTGAAAGTGTTGATTATCCATAAATAAATAAATTAATCTGCTCAAATTAACTTTATAATATTCATTTTATATGGGTATATCCAATTCACATTCTGAGTTTCTGACGGATCCATCATTCGCGGAAGTCAAAACTTGATAAATCTTACTAAACGCACGTTACCATTAATTAATTATAACTCGGGCTTCACCCGAAATATGATATAAAAAAAATAATAGCTTATAAAATAAAAATATTTATTTTAAAAAATTAAACATAATTTTAAAATTTTTTTACGTGAATAATGATGGTGATGATGATATATAATTTATAAATAATAGCACATAAATGTTGGACCACTTTAAGAATTAAATTTTGTCTTAGACATATCATATCATCTTACTAAATGGGAAGAGAGAATAAATATAAACCATTGGATCAAAGTAGATGAAGAGATTTAAACAAAATCAATGGTTAATAATATTGATGATGTGGCATAGTTGAGGTACGTAGAGAGTTACCCCTCTTTCTAGTTTATAGATTAGTAGCTAATTAAATTAGTTTTCACTTAAAAAAAGATGTACACCGTCATTATGGATAGCAGCTTTTATAATAACTTAACCCAGCTCATGGATCAGGCGTGCCAAGGAAAACCTATTTTAAATTTTAACGAGTATTAAAATTGGCATGTGATACATGTAATTCTTTGTTTAAAACCTATTACAATTCTTTTTTGGAACATTGGTAACGGTTGGCAAGTATAGTTTCTTAAATTATAATATAAACTACAACCATACTCAAACAACTACAACATCATGTACAGATCAACTTACAAGCAGGGGTTAAGTCAAGCATCAATAAGAGTTGGCAGCTTACCCCTGGAACCCTTTTTTTTAACACTTATATAAATAAAATTTTACATGCTTTTTGTGCTTGTTTTTAATATTCATGATGTTGCATTCAATTTCTATGAGTAAATTATAATTCTCATAAAAAGGCAAGTTAAATTGATTCATTGATTGATTTTTACAAGAGAGACAAATTAAGAAATTGTCCAATTAAAACAAAAATTGATTTGTTTAATTAATTCAACATGGAGGTCGGTCGCTGACTCGCTGCACGCGTTGTATGCACAACTTGTTCTTAATATATACAAGCTTAATGGTTGCTGATACGTCCTATGTTAAGCTGAACACAAGCCGTAGAATTATGTGTGTGTAAATGAATGTTGTGTCCAATGAACAAGATCCGAACCCTTTTCTCTTCGCTATAACTGCCTATATAAAGCTTGAAAGTGGGTAACGTGTAAAGGGCAGGTATGCATGGGTGACCCGTGCCGACCATACACAAACGCTCTTTACACGGGCTTTAGCGGGCCGAGCCGGGTGTCGACTGTTGAGGATATATCTGGCTAGTGGGCCGTTAGGTGCATGCCTGGCCTGTTGGGCCTTATTGAGTATATATATATATATAACTCTATATGTATTATGGGCCTCGAGATTATAGCCCTATAAGTTGCTTTCAAGCTTCATAATGAGACATGTTACCATTAATTCTTGTTTGCCTCCACAATACGAACCTAAGTAAAGATTAGAGGTTTAGAGGAATTTGTGAGCTTGAAAGATGTTATATTTTTGTTTGCTTAGATTTTGAGGTTGTGATTTGATGTAGTTTGATGATGTTCTTGTTGTAGTTGATGGGGAGATGTGTCTTTAAATTTGTTATATATGTCTGGACCGAGGGCAGCAAATTTATTTAGCGAGGCACAATGTTGTAACTATTTCAAAAAAAATAAACATATCTTGAAGTTATTGTAAAAAATGTAGTTTTGAAGTCATAATTGTGAAAATAATTTTCAGCACAGGACATATTATCAAAATTGTAATAAAAATGAGGGAAATTTGTATATTTGCCACTCCAAAACCCGAATTATTTTTTTGTCTATGTCTAAAATAAAAAAAATTCGAAGGATATGCCCGGTCTAATAAGAATCACACGACTATGCCTATTTTCCGGACTTGAAAATTTTTTGAAAAATCTCCCTCTAAACGCCGGCATTCAACCGCCGGCGGTCAGACTTCAGCGTTCAGTTCGCAAAATAACGACAAGAAGCATTTTTACTGCCTGAACGCCGGTGCCTAACCGCTCGCGGTTGAACACCGGCGTTTAGAGGGAGATTTGGGCAAATTTTTTTAAGTCCCGGAAGTTGCATAAATCCGAACGCCGACGTCTAGGATGACTTTCTGAACGTGGCGTTTAGAAAGTAGACATAGTTGTGTGGTTCTTATTAGACCGGACATATCCTTCGAATTCTTTTTTATTTTAGGCATAGACAAAAAATTAATTCCCAAAACCCTCTATTTGTAACTTTGTCACTACAAAACTTGGAAATTGCAAATTTGCCACTACAAATTTAAAAAAATTGCATTACTGCCATTAAAATTTTTAAATGACCAAATTGCCCTAAACCCCCCGAAACACCCTCCCGCTCACCCAACCCCCCCCCAACCCCCCCCCCCCCCCCCCCCCCCGGCCGAAAAGCAGGGTCTGCTTTTCCAATCGGACGATCGGGATCGGTTGTTAAACCAATCTCAAAACAGTTCGGTATTTGCTGCACCGATCTTGACGTACTTCTGTATTTCTCAACCGTCGGATCAAGAAATGCAGGGCCTTAGGGGTTCTTTTTATGAACAATCCAAACTGGTATACTCAGTCGTTCCCAGTAGAACTCGCTTTCAAAACGCAAAATATCTACAGTAGAACTCGGTACATAGAACCATGGCACATGTTCCCACAGCAGCTCGATCGGACGAAACCGCAAATGAACCTTAGTGCCGTGTAAATCCAGAGGTTTGGAGAGAAAGCAGCAAGAAAACCGGCCATTGACATGGCAAAGCATGACAATACAAGCAACCTATATATATAGCACAATATACCATATCAGAATTTTTTCTAACAAAAAGAGAGAAGAATTATGCTTATCGGATAATGGATACTGATTTACTTTTTATGGAAGTAAATGTTTTTTATGTAATTTTCCAGATCAATTTTCTTGAAGCAATGCCCCTGCATATGAGCCCATATTCAGGGTATAGTTCCCTAAATGTGCAAAGTTATATAATGTAAATTATCTGTTTTAGAGGCAAAAGAAGCCTTAATATATATAAATATTATGAGAATCAGAGTTATGAATGTTTAACCAAGAACTATATATATATTTACCTGGCACATATATTGAATCAGTATAATGGCATAATCAGTAACAGTAATATATGTTATTATATCAATAAGGTTTATTTCAATGTAAACCCTCAATAGTCAATTAATACATCACATATAAAAGAGAAAAACTTGTAAAATACCAGGAGTCCAGCAAAATCTCAGAAGTGTGACTGATACACAATCTTCCATCAGTTTTTACCAGTATTATATATATTGATTACTTCATCTATATATTCTTACCCTAAGATGCTGTTACCTGTAACAGATGGTAACATTGATGTGGATTAAGTTACTCGATATAATTACAAGCCTAAATGATAATAGAGATACTTGAGTATGGAAAGGGGCATGTGTTTGGTGATTTATAATAAGACTATTCATAAGAACTAATCTCAAACAAAAAAGAAAAAAAGGAACATTTTTTATGTTATTAAAGTACATGAGATTATCTGCTATGTAAAATGATATAGTAACAACTAACAACATAAGTTACCTTTTCCTTCCAAAAATGGAATCTGCAAATGTTGAAATCAGCAAACCCCGCAAAAAATGCCGATGCAGGCAGCGGAACGAGTGCCGGAGCTGAGCACTGCAAGTCCCGCTCAGACACCACAGAGGTATCCGCTGGCATGTCCCATGCCCAACTGTCTTTTCAAAGGTTGCACGGGCTCGAAGAACAAGAGCAGACTCTGTTGTCGGGGTTTTGGCAGTGCCAATTGGGTTATGCATCAGTGAACACCGCGATGAACGTCTGTTGCGCATCGAAGACCCATGCGAATGCGACCAGCAGGGACGGGAGGAGGTGCGTGATGCGATGATGCCCCGTCATGCACGATTCGATCGTGCCGTCGATCGACGACAGAAGCGGAGTCGTTTCTCGACTGTCATTTTGGAGAGTGTGATCAATGTGACAATGAGGATGTGATATTGTGATTGTGTTGAGTGTTGACTATTTTAGGTATCATTGGAACAAGCATGCATTTGTGTATATATATAAGAATAGTAGGTAGCATCCAATCTTTTTTACATATCCACCGGTCCACCTATTTTTTAATGAACAAATATAATTTTTCAGTAAGCATTTACATCATTTCAATTAATAGATATCATTTTCCAGTGAACAAATATACTACGATTTCCAGTGAACATTTATGTAACTGTACGTGGTAAGCACGTGGGTGCACGCGGTGTGTCAGAACTGTGAGAGGGGTGAATGAGTGACCTACTTGATTGGATGGATTCGACATGTTATTTTATATATAAAGAGATGTATGAAGAATAATTTTTATCTAAGTCCTTGTATGCCTTAAATATTATGAAATGTTGTGTTGGTTCAATTGAGCATTTACAAGAAAGGTTTTATTTAGGAAACGGGTGGTAGCTCAGTTGGTTAGGAGAGAAGTCCTAGTTAGAGCTGTTGTACTCAAATGTCGAGAGTTTGATACCCGTCCACGCAACTTTGTAGCCGCTGCAAAGATTTATTCGAAAAAAAAAAGAAAGGTTTTATTTATTTTCTGCATTCCATTTTTTTGGTTTGAGTTAACTCACTGGAAGTATTTGTTGCAACTTTTTTTGGATTTTACTCACTGGGATTGGATTACACAAAACATAAATTAAGCACATGATCTGTAAAGACCGTGGTACATGTTGTTTGCCTAAAAATTTCAACGACATAATGAAGATTTCAAACAGTATCTTTGAAAGGATTGGAAGTATAAATAATTTGTTTTTCACTAAGCAATTCGTGCTACGTGGATATATATTTAATTAAGATCTTAACAACTAAACCGCTATAGTCAAATGTGGAACATCTTGGTAAACGCAGATATTACTATATATTATTTAGTAGCTCGTTTAGCTAGCTGTCATATAAATAAAAATGTTCATATATATTGTCGTTATTTATATTAGACAAAAGTACCAAGTATCATTATGGATAGCATTTTTTATATAACTTGGCTCAATTCATGATTCATGAATCAGGAATGTCAAGGAAGGCCGATTTTAAACGAATATTAAAATTGCCATGTGATGCTTGCATTCTGATTTGCATCTTTTTTATGTGCGAGATTTTTAATATTAATTACCTCAAAATAGTAACAAATTATGTTAGGTTTAAATCTAAAATCTTTTTTATAAGAGAGATTAATTTGAATTATTTTCTTATTCCTAAAGTTAAATATGTCTTTTTTTTAATAGAGACCAAAATATCAAAATCAATTATGTCCAATTATGTCCTTTTTTTAATAGAGAAACTGAAAGAAGCTTCTTGAACATCTATCCTAATCTAAATACAGAAAATGCTTCCCATTTAGGTTTCTCAAGAAATAGAAAAAAAAAAATCATGTATTCTATATATGGTCATATCTAATTTCCAATTGGCAATTATTACTCAATGGTATGCTTTGGAATTACGCATAGTGACAAATTCATTAATTAAGCAGTAGTATGCCTTCAAATATATCTATGTTTCGGTCATAGTTTATTCATTCTTGTTGTTAGGTATATTTATATGGCATAAGCAGTGTCACTCATGATACTGACACGAGAGCTGACCAAGTGTATTTTGCTGAAATTTGCATGAAACCTCTCTAACATGTCCTTCCAATATAATTAATCTTAGTTGCCGTTTTGCAGTTTGAACTATCACAATCCAACAATGACCAAAAATAAAAGAAAAATGTCTGCTACTTTCATATACTACCATCGACTTTATGTTGTTTTATAGGCCAAATAGAAGACCTCCTCCGTTTTGTCGTTTTTATAAGCAATGTTGCAGAGTAGAAAAAAATTACTGACCAAATTAAGGTTCGGACTTCAAGCTAAAACTAAAAAAAATAAAAGAATGATCTATTTTTGAGGGCATCTTAGAAGGCAATGAACCAAACCAAACATTATCATATGCTCCAACAACATCTCTTACAAATTAATAACATGCTTCACGGCATACGGACAAACGAGTAAATTGTATGATATTTCCCATTCAAATGTGCTGTCATGTCCAGCCACAATAGAAACTGTCTAGCAACAGAGTTTCTGCAGAAGTATACAAAATAATATCTAGTAATTGCATGATTGCTGCAAAATGAGAACAATAATAAAAACTAAAGACATTCCTCTCCAAAAATAGAAAAATAAAATAACGTGAAAAAAATAAATACTCAAAACAAAGATATATTTTTGCATATTTCTTCACGAAATGGCGAAACACAGGATTTTGGAGAATTGATTTGTCTAGTGGACAAGTCATTTCTTCTCTCCACTTAAAATATTTAGAATAAGTATCTTTGAGTAGCTTGAATTATATAAACATACATTATTGTATAGAAATATATATTATATATACATATTATATGTGTTATCAAACACTATTGGATTAGTTGTCCATGCACCATCGAATCCGGTTTTTGTAACACATTTCCTAAGTAAATTAAAAAAAAAAAACATACATATATGCACATTATTTAAAAATCTAATATAATTGGGTAAATTTTTTGGGAGGTCATTGAACTTTACCTCAAATCCATAATTGGTCATTGAACTTCCGTTTATCCATTTTTGGTCACTAAACTTTGATATTTATCCAAATTTGGTCACTCCGTTAGTTTTTCCATCCAACTTAACGGAATAGATAACATGACATTAGTTTTATGATTTGGACTTAGAATATAAAGAAAAAATTATTTATTTATTTTCTTTTATGACAATACAAAATTTTCAAATTTTTAGACATGTTATAAATTAAATACCTTATATGAAAAAATAAATAAAAAAATTAAATTTATGAAAGAAAATTAAATAAAAATACTTTTATGTAAAAAAAAAAAAATGATTTCTCCAAAGTTTAAAATTAGGGTCATATTAATTATTCCGTTAAATTGGATGGAAAAACTAACGGAGTGACCAAATTTGGATAAATATCTAAGTTCAGTAACCAAAAATGGATAAATGAAAGTTCAGTGACCAATTATGGATTTCAGGTGAAGTTTAGTGACCTCCCAAAAAATTTACCCAATATAATTGAATAAGTGCAGGTCCAGAAGGGGTCGGATTAAGGTTTCTAAACTCGAAATCGAAAATGGTATAATGGAATCAAAATAATCGGGAGAGTATCTAGTGACCCGCAGCACAATGTGCAGTGCAATCGCTTCATCCTCACATATAAATATTGTATTTCAATAATGCAAAATAAGAAGAACTTTCATGATGGCCGGACTTTTTGGCGGTTCCTTAACTACAATGAAGAGAAAGATGAGAAGATTCAAGTCATAGGGTGTCTTCCTAGTACCAATGCTAACGATCTTCAAAGCTTCTTTCGTCTCCAAATGGGTTTAAGTGATCGGGACATCGTTGCATTATCTAGCCACACCTTGGTAAGATTATTTTTAAATTTTTATACATTCCTTTTGGTCAAAACGGTTTAAGACAAACTAGGAAATAAAAATTATTTGGTAGTATAGATATATTTTATCGTTTAATTTGGAAGTTCAAATTGTCAAATGTAAATTGCTTAACGTGATCATCATATATAAATATCATCATAGACCAAAATTTATAATTTTAAAATAATTTTACTATTGGTTTAGATAATTAAAATGTGACTTCATGTAAATATTATAGAGTATTCAAAATTGTGTGTTTTCTTTTTTAGGGAATATCTCATACAGATGGATCAGGATTTGAGGGTCAGATTGTTTTTTATAACACCTATTATAGGTGTATTTGTTATATTATATATTTATTATTGTATATTATTATATTAAATACTTAAGATATCCTTATATGTTACTTTACTGTTTAATCTAGAGAGCTTAATCTAGAGAGCTCAAATCGAGAGAAGGGCGGGCTTGTGCACCTGCCTTCTGAAAATGCCCTTCTTCAAGACGATGTGTTTCGCCATCTCATTGAGATATACGCAAAGGTATATTTTTTTCTTTCAGATTTTGTATGTCAATTTTTTTTTTTTTAATTTTGTAAGAAAATGTTGGTATTTGGTATGAATAGCACTTTCTGCACCAAAAAATTTTTATTCAAATCAAACTTAAATTTTTGAACTATTATATTCCTTCAATTAAATAAAAAATATTGTAATAATTTTGAAATATCATTATCCTCTTAATGCTATAATTTGATACAATTAGATGAACTAATTTGAAATATAATAAATTAATTTTAAAAAATTAAGAATTTAGAGTTTTGTCTTTGTGTCAGATACTTGCTGGGCCTTCTTGGCCGTCGCTACTATGGAGAGCATACTATTGATAGGGAATAGCACGATGGCTAGAGATGCGGAAATTAAAATTTTCTAACCAAAGCATGTGCAGTTCAATCAGATCTTGCCAAACGAACGACTTATCGCTAATCTACACAATAACATGCATAGAGAGGCAGTAGTTATTATACCTTTGACGCGTGATTGGTTGCTCTTGGCTGTCCCGTCGCGCGCGTCACCCTTGTCCACCAAAGGGTCGGCCACCACCGTCCGTCTAGGCGAGAAGACTTTCCGGCGGGTCCTTCGATCTTTTTCCTCGCACGAATCTCAACCCTAAACCCTAGGTTTGATAGAGGAGATTTCTCAACACATGAGAGAGAGAGAGGAAGAAAGGTGGCTGGGAAAAACTTACTTTTTCGTGCATGAAACCTTCCCTTTTATACTTGTCAAGAGTGATTAAGGAAACCCTAATCACATACCCTAATCTGCCTTTCTGTCAGGTTGCGTTATAACGCACCCAATATTGCGTTATAACGCAACACCTGACAGAACCAGATTTCTGTCACAGATTCCGTTATAACGTAACATATGTTGCGTTATAACGGAATTGCTGACAGAACCAAATGACAAGTATTCTCTCATATGTTCGAGACATAAGATCAAAACATCATAGCCATGATGATATTCAGGTTATCATGATGCCCAATCAAGCTCAAGTCAGGCCGCGCCTGATTTGACTTATTGCCATCACTCGTTACACGTTCGCCGACGTGACACGAACCTGAACAGGACTAATGGTCGAGAGCCTTTGTAGGTGTGACCTTATAGGGATCTGGATCATGTTGGGTTGCATTAACAGTGATTCTCATCTACCTGTTCAATGCTGATCATCATCAGTGTCAAGCCATCCACGTGACGATCCCCAAATGATACAGACAGTACGCACGTCCACGTAGTATCTTGATCCTGAGTAAGAGTACCTTACTTGTGTTGATTCTATGTCATATGAATATCCAAGATCAGTCCGAGGCAGGATTGTGTCATCCTCACGACTATATCATTTACTTGACGTCCATATAGATTAAACACATGACTAAGATTAATCATTGCGCGCGTGTGTAATCCATAATGTCAAGGGGCCCAGAGGATATCATAACTCATCTATGATGAGAGACATTCCAGTATCTTGATCATCCATGATCCAAGCTACCAATTCTACACACCGAATTGGAATCCCTTATGCCACCTGTTACGGTTGGGATAGGAAACTAGTCACAGTGTGCAGTCATGATATTTGATCATGACAACCTCAACCGTGAATCCAACACTGACAAGAATATGAATGAGATAACACATATTCCTTTTGTCATATTCTTGTCGCGGTCAGTCCAATGCCATGTCACAGAGAATGTGCACATGCATCCATATGATCTAGTTGACAGCCGCGCTATCAATGGGACGTGATACAAACCCATCTGCTAGACTCATATGCTGATCCTATCCGACCAACTAGAGTACCATGCTAGTTATCATAGATCAGGGCAGTTTTAGAATTGACGTCATACCCATCATGGCATATCACTTGCTCTTGTCGTAAACGACACAAGCCATAACGTAACATCAATTCAAGGAAACTAATGAATAAAACATCCAAATAAGAATAACCATGAACAAGCGAATACCATATATATATAAATATAAATATGTATGTTTCTCTAGTACATAAACACTAACAACTATTCATAAGGACAGGGAATCTGATTCCATTGTCCGAGCAAGAGTTAGTCGATTGCGACCAAGGCTGCGAGATAGGGCACGTTTACAGAGCCTTTCATTACTTAAGCATATTATATATAAAATCTTCAGACCTGTAAAATGAAGCAAGATGCTTTCTTGTATGGAGATAGTCGTTTCCGATCATCGATCAGCTTTTCCCCCGCCGTTCTCTCCGACTTCGCCGTTCCTGCCTCCGTATTTGTACCTCTACTCTCTCCTACTCCCAGAAGTTGGCCATGGATTCATCCTTCTTCCCCTGTGTCTCCCTACCCTCCGGATTGTAGCAATACTGCAGCTCGTCCAATCTTTGTCAAACCAACCATTTCCTCTCATCCATCGACATCTTTGCCTGACTCCTACGCCTATCCAAATCTTTTTAACTTATTCGTCAAATTTCTTAACAGTTTTTATCCTGATCCTCCTACCTCAATCTTCGACATTAGGGTCTTCTAGGTCTCCGGTTAAAACGGCTAGACAGCATAACCTGAGATGTTACCGTTGTGGGGATAAGGGTCATAAGGCAAATGATTGCAAGAAATCCTCTCTTTGTTTTTCTTGTGGTCAAGAAGGTCATAAGGCGGCTAATGGCTCCTCGGGGAGGGACTTCTTCTCTAATTCTCCTCTTCCAATATCAGCAGTGAGCCAGTGTCGCATCTTGAACCTGATCCCAGAATTGAGAGTTGGTTAAGGAAATGTGTGGTGATTGAGACTACGATTGACACTAGTGTGTTGACAATAGAGAGACATTTGAAGAAAATTCATCCCCAATGGCATTGGAAGGTCAGTAGACTAGGAAAGAGGAAATTCTTGGTTAAAACTTCCAAAATTTGGTAGAAACAATGGATCGGTCAATCATAGGAGGTTGAAGGGTGTTCTTGGACTTTTAAAGAGTTACCGGTGCGGATATCGATCCTAGCAAGAAATTGAAGCATTACTGGGTTTGTATCAGGGGTTTGCCGATTCCTTATAGATCCAAAAATCAGATTCAATTTTTGGTTAAAGATTTTACCGATGTGGTAGATATCGATTGGTATACAATGCAGAGACTTGACCTACGATGGGTTCATGTCAAGTTGGCCATGGGGGACAAAGCTCTCCTCCCTTCACAAAGAATAGTCTATCTAGGTAAAAAGCGGAAAACTAGAGTTACATCAGTCACTTTTGAGTTGGAGATAGACGGGCCTTTGAAAAACTCGAAGATGAGATTTCAGTTCAATCTGAGCATCCTCGAGAAGAGGGGGATTCTTCATGTTTAGATTTGCATTCACGGACAACAGTCAGCATTGCACATTCTGAACTAATCAAGGGAGGGGATGAACTTAGCAATCAAGGAGATTCCCGTCAAGAGGCGAATTCGAATGAATTGGAAACTACCACCGCATTTGGAAAAGATTTTGTTCACAATGAACTGGTGACCACCATTCTTATTGCCACCAGAGAAGAACCTGTCCGCAATATCGAAAGTGTGATTGATATCTCCCTAAACTGGGTTGACTAGAATGTGCAGCTGATTTACCAATACTAGGAGTAGAGGTGGCAGAACCCGACCCGACCCGACCCAGAATTCTTCAGATAGTCAAACTGACCCGACCCGACCCGACCCGACCTGATCCGAACCCGACCCGACTCGAGATCAAATAGCATCCAATTCAACTCAAATCAACATACGATCCAAAAAAAGTAGATATTTAAATTGACCCGACCCGACCCGCCCATCACCCGATCCGACCTGACCCGAGATATTCTAGAAGGTCAAACTGACCCGACCCGAACCCGAACCCGACCCGCCCGCCCGATTTGCCACCTCTAACTAGGAGCCACTGTCAGACACAACTCATGAGTGCACCAGCGTGTAAACAAAGAGGCTTACCAGTCGGGTAACAAAATCTTATCTCTTTTTCCCTTCTTTGATAATACTGAAAAGGAGGTGTTCTCACTTTTTGCTAAACTGGGGATAAGTTTGGGAGTAAAAGCTACATCTCGATCTGATACTTTGCAACAAATCAAGCAATTGGAAAAGGGAGAAGGTTTCTGCAGTGGTGAATTGTTTTCTGGCACAACCGAATTCTTAATCTACTCATACTGTCAAACAATGGGTAGCCCGAGTGACTGAGGGTGCCCTTATTATTTCTCAATGGTATTACTCTCCTGGTATGCCAAAGAATTGGGTGGGTCCCAAAAAAGATGGAAATTACAGGAAACTTTAAGGGAGGAAAAAAAATACACATAGTGGCTATTCTGAAGAAGAAGAAATCTGAATTTTCTAACAAATTGCTTGAATCATTAAGTACAATAATTGACGGGTGGAAATGGTTGCCATCTCAGGGTACAGTTATAGCATCCAATTTGCAATGCAATGGTCAACAGTTCGATTTTGAGAATGGATAGGTGATGTGCTGGTAGGGGTGAACACCTCTTTATTCAAGGGATTGACGCATTGTAACCTTCTTTTCTTTTTGTATTTTTTGGTATTAGTAAAGGAGGAGGGTATTTCCTTTCTATATGTTCATTAAGGTTTAATTTTGTTGTGTCTTATAGAAAACATATGATGAGTGATTGTATTGACTGACATTGTAATTTAAGATTTTGTAATGAAATTGGTAGGGCGATTTGACCCTACTTTTCTCAAAAAAAAAAATAAATAAATAAATTTGGTGTGCGGAATATAATTTTAGTTTAGATTATACTTCCTATTTGGTACCATTACTTTTTTGCAGTTAGGAATACTGAAAATAAATGTTTATCATTAACATGATGAGGATGCCTTTTTCGATGATTATGCTGAGGCCCACCTGAGATTTTCCGAGTTGGGATTTGTTGATACTTGATTATCAGACATAGTTGCTCACTCATTATTCTAGAGAGTTCTTATCGTTACTCTTTTTAAGAATATTTTGGTATGTTTGCAACTTTGCATGTTATGCTACATATTAATTATGTTTCCGATTATATTCAATTTGAACAATATTGTATAACTTTTTAAATATTTGTTAAATTACAAGCGTTAAAAAATATATAAAATTTTTATAAGGCATCAAACAATGTTCAAATTGATTAAAATTTGAAATACTATCAATCTATAAGTTAAAAATACATTCATAAATTGTTTTCTATTTTTATGTTTTTTAAAAACTTTTAAAAATAACCACTATGAAGATTATCAATATAAGTATTGTCAAGGATCCTCCTCTTTGAAGGCATAACCCCATTTGAAGTGTGCAAAATATAAAGACAAATCTATCTTCTATCAGCATTGGGCCTTTTGACAGAACCAGGAGTCAAAACATCGGCCTGTTTTTAAATTTAGCCACAACAATAATGGAGCCGGGTTGTTCCATTTCTCCACTAAGAATTTTGATTCACTCACAGCCCGCCAAAATATCCCTCGGTCACTGCTTTTTAGAGGCCCATTAATATTGGGAGAAGTTTCATTATGAACTCGTACAAGTGAGCCTTTATCATAAAATTTAAAAAAAGGTATTAATTTGCATGATATCTTTTGTTGCCACATGTCACTTGTCACGTTTGTTTTTTCCGTTTTATGGGTGAGAAACATCCTGTATCCTCTGAAAAATTATCCATACATTCATAAGATCATAAATGTGTACGAAATGTAATAAATACATTCTCAAATATAACATATCATTCCAAAATATAACCTATGAACGCTACAGATAATTTTTTTTTTTTTTATGGACGCTAGGTATTACTCTGTATATTAGGTGTGAAGTTTAAGTTGTTGGCTGGAGTGGAGCTGCAAGTGGAATTGGAATTAATAATCAAATATTTACATGCACAACGGTCACCATGGAAGCAAAATAAAATAAAAAAAATGTATATTATGTATACGTTTAAATTTGATTTTGAGATTACAAAAAATAGTGGAAGTCAAAAAGCCAGAGATTTCAATGCTGGAGGCATCGAGCTGACGTAGACAAGAGGACCACCCCACTTAATATTTTTATGTTTAATTAATTAAATGCACTAAAAAGAATTAATTGGCATATAATTTTGATGATTTTCTGTGCCTCCAATGATATTGAGTTATCTAGAGGTCAAAGAAATCTCTTGCGCATTAACAATTCCAAACCAAAATTAAATCAAAGTAATTAGTTTTTAATCTTATCTAGTTGGGGGGGGGGGGGGGGGGGTAAATTAATTAATTAATTAGCCTTTTATGGTATTTTATATGCTTTGGTGACACTCTTTGTTTGAATAACTGAGGAAGATTGGCCAATAGTTGTGAGTCTGTATCGGCTACAATCCAAATAGAATTGGAGGGCCTTCCAATTATAATTCGACGACTGTGGATTTTAGTGGGAGGTTTTTGGAATAATTTCAACCGTCCTATCAGGATGGTGGGTCCTCCGATCCAAATCAGATTGTAGATGATTTCTGAGTCAATAACCGTAGCATAAATTTGTACTTGCTTAACTTTTTTTCGCTAAGATTTGAAATCCAATTGAGAAATATTAATATGTTATTTCGTGAAAAAAATTAACATAAAATTTATATGTAGATACCACTAAAAAAACTTCATTAAAAAAGCAGCACAATTAAGTGCGTCGGGTCGGGTTCAGGTCTCCAACATGTTAAAGTACATAATTAAGTAAGATAAATGTGTTTAGAACATCAATTAAGCTCAACGACTCTAAAATACTCTCTGGACACATTTAAACGGCTCTATTTGTGTTTTAATTAAATCAATTATGGTATCATTAATTTATGCACATTATAATCCCTAAACCCTAAACCCATATATATAACAGACATATCTAAATATAACAAATGTGTTAATATGTCAATTACATTGAGATGTGCTTAGAACACATTTAAATATGAGGAGGGATCCATTGACAATGGTTAACTTAACAATTTTGACAATTACATATTTTAAAAATTTATAAAAAATCATAAAAAAATCTTAAAAATAGAAAAAAGTTTACGGAAATATTGTTTAACTTATATATTGATTATGTATCAAATTATATTCAATTTAAGCGACATTTGATAGCTCTTTAAAGATCCGTTAAATTATAACCGTTAAAAAGTGTATAAATTTTTGATAAGTCATTAAACAATGTTCAAATAAATTGAAATTTGAAACACTATCAATCTATAAGTCAAGAAATACATCCATAAATCATTTTTCATTTTTAATATTTTTTATGATTTTTTATAAATTTTTGAAAAATAGTATTGTCAAGTTAACAATTGTCAATGCATGGATCCCTCCTCTTTAAATATATAAACCCCATTTGAGAACAAGATTAACACCTTCCTAAGAATAGTCCTCTCAATAATTACTCTTGCATATATTTCCATAGTCTCCCGTTGACGCAGACCAGACTCGTTAATTAAGTATTTAGTCTTTTAGACTCTTAATTTACTGCACATTGTATCCTGGCCAGTACCAGTACTGTCAAAAGAGAAGAGAAAAGGGCCTGTGAAAAGAACCTCAGCAAGAAAACAAAATCATGGTGGGGGTCCAAAATGTCCAATCCCTCCATGGTTTCATGCCGATTGTATTAATTTGTATATATGTAATACAGGCACAGGCACAGCAGGTCAAGCCAACCAAGCTTGAATAAATTTGCTGGGTGGACCCACAAGATATATATATATGCTCCTCCTATATAAATATGGACATTGATACTATGATGCAGACTTTGCCCTCATAACCCTATGATGTGGTGGCATACAAATCAGAGGGTTATTTTTATAAAATTTTGAGGGTTGGAGGTATATTTTCATGAAATTTTTAAGGTACATTTGCATAAATATTTTACAAGGTAGAAGCAATTTCGTAAAATTTCTTAGAAATTAAGTATATTTCTGTAATTTTTTCTGAAAAGGAGAATATTTTTTTGCCAACGCATCACATGGTGCGGGAGCAATAGCAGATGAAATATATATATATTTTTCCTATAAATATATTATCTCTAGTTCTAAAACAGTTGACTCAAGTGTGTGCACCGTGTTTGGAGTTTAGACGTTGTATTTGTGGGCCAGTATGTATCATGTATGGCTAGCTGCAAAGTATGTGTAAAAGTACAAGATATATACATTTGACTTCAAACCTACGCTATGAACTACATTAATATATGCATTTGTTGAAGTTTTGATGGAAGTGCAAATAATAATTCAGAATACAGCAAACTGCCAGTTCAGATGATCAGTTTGGAAGCAGCAGGTAGCTTCATATATATATTGTCTTGTCTAAATTATTCTTGGAAACCAACAAATAAATTGCAAAAGTGATCTGTCCATATATCTTTTCATGTATCATACCTCTTAATTCTTACACAAGTAATATAATACTCACCTATGACCTACCATTTTTTTCCCTTAATTTTAAAAACTATATATATTATCCTTGAAGTTTTCATTTTATATAAAAGTTATCATAAGAAATCATAGAAAAATTATATATTCATTAATTTAGTTACCAAACAGAAAAAGAATGCATAAAAATATATTTTATTATATGACATCAAACAATTAAACAAATTAACATTTACGTTCATGCCATTCTTAAATGTATTGAAACACAATATATATAATATCTAGATCATATCATAGTACAACATACCACACGTATAATGTCACAATTTGTACTTACAAATGACCTAATCAGAATCTGTTAGCTTGTTCTTGAAGACCAGTCAATGCAGTCAATACCACATATGAAATGTATCCACTGGAAATTGAAGTATGAATCAGAAAAGGTTTAAAAGTTGTACAGCGATGGGTTAATTCGACCACTCAAGCTTGTCATATATATAATATTTAAGTTCCTTTCCCACTTGTTTCAAAATGTGAACGAAAGCAAGTAGCTTTGATTTGAGGTTGGTCAGATTTTCCAAGATTAACTGATTTTAAAACAAGTCACTGCCAAGTCATGTATATATCATATCATATACCCTTAATTGGGAACAACTTATCATAAAAGATCTTTTTGTTTTACTCAGACGCAATATAATAATGTGACACATAACTACAATACTACATGAGCAAGTAAAAGGTCTCACCAATAATTTAATACTCGTAACAAGCAGTTTTTTTTTTTTTTTTTTTTTCCTGGACATGACGACAAATAAAACAATATTTGTGGCGGGTCTATAACTAGCGTGCAAAATGGTCTACTGTTCACAATATGTTATATTTCCTCATACATGTTTCAAGCTAATTCCTTAGGGGGAAAATAACTGCACACCGTATTCTGCACACCGGATCTGCACACCACTAAATCCAAGGTGGTTATTTATTATAATTGTATTTTTTTTTTTTTTGTGCAAACTTTTACTCATCCAAACGGGTTCCAACAAGGCTTGACGGCCACTTGCCTCTGTGCCTATCTATGGCCTAGTCTGGTCTTTTGTTTCAGTCTGAACATTATTTACCAACAATTATATGTTCAAAATTTTCATATTTCAATATTCAGGTTTCAGATAAACAGGTAAACAATATCAGCAAATGAACTAGTTTTGGACAACACAGATGAACAATATCAACAATTTTGGTATAACCTTTCCTTTCCTACTACCTAGAATAAAAGAAAATTTAGAAAGCCATAATCTTTACTAACCAAATAATCTAGCTCTGATACCAGTAAGAAAACGCCCGTTCTCGTTCTTAGGATCTCAACTCCAAAACTTCGTTGCTAAAAGATACTAGACTGGAAATTTAGGAGGAAAGAAATTTTATTGAGTAGAGGATATCTTACAAAGAGAGAGAAGTAAGACTTGCTGGAACTCAGCGATGTCTTGCAACTCTGAGAAAACACACTTATATAGACTTGGGAATGGAATCTCAATTATCACACCGGGTGCTCATTGGGCCCCATCGTCATGTGAATAAAGGGATTTCCACAATCCTTTGTCTCCCACTCAGTACACCTACTATCCAAAAGTTAGGTGCACTGATTGAAGAAAAAGAGAGATAGTACAACCACTCCACCGAAAGTGGATCGCACTAACTCAAAAGCACACTACTGGCCAAAACAGTTAGGCCAAAAATTTCAAAAAGAAAAAGATGCTCAAATAATTGAGCACAAAAGCACACTACTGGCCAAAACAGGTAGGCCAAAAATTTTAAAAAGAAAAGATGCTCAAATAATTGAGCTCACTCCACACAAAGCAAATAGTGGTTTTTCGTAGATTACCACCAGATTATTCATCACACTTAATTATTAGATAAAGTTGTGAAGGACAGTAGTTGGGTCCATCACTAGTTGGGTCCATCACGCTCCTTTATCCCCATCTGACAAACTGTGTAATTAGGTTGTCAAGGTCCCTCTCAATTTTCTTAATTTTGGGAATTTGTTCTTCAAGTAGTTGGCAAGTATCACCCATTACGCAGTCAGCATTCTTGTATAGACGGGCATACTCATACTCACGTTCAAGCATGGTCTTCAATACATTGATTTGTGCAAAGGCCATCCTTGCTTGAAGTTCTTTGACTTCTTGCATGACGCCTTTGTGGATAATGGCATTTGTGAGTGATCCACCATTACGTTCCCTATGGTAGTGTATGCCATGGATGTCTGCGGTTGTGTATAGGGGAACACTGTCTGAATACGAGTGCATAGAAGCATAGTGCTGGCGTCGTTCAGCATTCCAGTCTGAATTTCCCCTAGAACTGGCTCCAACATGGAAAGGAATGCGGTTTGTTCTGGGGTGCGACATCCTGTTGTGCAGTAGGTAGTCAATCGGGATAGCGTATCTGCAAGAGTATTTTGCCTCCCGTCAATATGCTCGAAGTTGATATGCACACCTGTTCCTGTCACAAAATCAGTAAATTTAATCCACCTAACCCGAGAGGGTTTATTGTTAGCAGTTTTATTATAAAAGCTAATAATCGCTTGACAATCTGTCCTAAGCGTTATTTCACTTTTATCTAGATAGTGGATTTTCATGGCCGTTAAAGTTTCCATGCAGGCGTGAATTTCTGCATCTATCGTCGATTTTATGACTGGAAATTTGCCACTTGCGTATGCACACACTTTCTCGGTTGAGCGAGGATCCGCCTTCTTTGGCTTCCATTTGCAAACGCCTCCCCAGCCTTCCATACATCCATCAGTTTCAAGGATAATATAGGCATTTTCTGGGGGAAACTCCAGGTCTGGAAGATTTTGAACCTCACTTTGGATTTGTCTGATTAGGTTGATATCAGACGGTTTCAGCCTCTTGTCACCATGGGGAGAAGTTTTAGAATACAATGGGCCAAGTTTGGTACCCAGTTTTGGAATATACGCCCTTGCATAGTTGAGAATACCCAGAAAGGAGTGAAGCCCTTTCTTTTCCTTCAAAGACTCCATATCAAAGTTGATAATCTTCTTGATTATATGCTCTTGGAGTTTAATCTTTCCCCGATTAATAGTTGCACCAAGAAATTCCACCTCAGGTACAGCTATTTTAAACTTTGTGGGTGACAACACAAGTCCATTCTTCTCACAAATAGAAAGCATTACCTCCAAATGCTTTGCATGTTCTTCTTCTGTCTGTGAGAAGATTAAAATGTCATCTATGTAGACTGCTATGAATGCTTCTGTTCCTCTGAAGCAGTCGTCCATCTTTCTTT
The DNA here is from genome assembly GCA_030179965.1 of Cyperus esculentus. Lineage (NCBI taxonomy): Eukaryota > Viridiplantae > Streptophyta > Magnoliopsida > Poales > Cyperaceae > Cyperus > Cyperus esculentus. Next base: position 1,829,377 of record JASGLE010000035.1, on the reverse strand, counting down.
GGAACACAGCAGGTGCATTTTTTAATCCGAATGGCATGACTAACCACTCGTATAATCCTCCAGGGACTATGAAAGCAGTCCATGGTATAGATGCTGGGTCCATAGCAACTTGATGAAAGCCGCTCTTCAGATCAAATTTCGAAAAGATCTTGCTGTTACTGATCTTTTTCAAAATTGTATTGATACCTGGCAGAGAGTATTGGTCTTTGTAGGTGTTGTCATTGAGGGTTCTGTAGTTGAGGACCATTCTTTCCTTGCCTTTTATCTCCTTCCCAGTTTTTGGATCAATTGAAGTCCCGGAATTGACCATAAATGCCATTGTTCGGTGTCTGCTTGTGCTTGGCCTGATTACACCAATTTCGAGTAAGGCTTTAATATGGCGGTCAAATTGTTCCTTCATGGCCGGGGTCACGTGTTTGAGCGGTTTATCTTCAATTGTAAGGTCCGGGTTGATGATCTCCAGTTTGCAAACAACCTTGTTTTTGGCCCAATGTTGAAGTGGGTTGCTCCCAATATAGCCTTGGTCTTTTAGACGGGCTAATAGTGGACTAAACCTTTTTTCAAAGGTTTTGTTGGTAATTGGGTTTTGGTAAAAGACAGCTTCTTGGATTAGTCGGTATTCATGCTCTTCTAGATCCAATTCTTGTATAGCAGCTGGAACTGCTATTGTTTCTGTTGTGGTATGAATCTCAGTTACATTCTTGTAGAATGTAAGCACTTTGCCTTCAATTCTTAATCCTCCTGCCATCGATCTTATAAAATTACACCCAAGGAGCATCTGTATCCCTTCACGCATGCCCATTGGAAAGCAATAGGTGAATGGAATACGAAACTTGTTTTCTCCAATCACGAGTTGTCCTTGCTTGAGTTTTGTATTGACAACTTGACGTGAATTTACTCCTGTGATTTGGACTGGGTATAATGTTTTCTCTTGTGCCTCATTTGGTATGGCTGTCTGGCAGATACAGCAGGTTGATGCACCAGTGTCGAGGATTGCTCGAATATCAAATCTTTTGACTCCAGGGATTTCAATGGATACTATCAGATTATACAGCCTATTATCAATCTTTTTGTGTTGTCTGGGCTGTTGAACTTGTGTTAGAACCTCTACTTTGTATGCTGCATAGTCAATGAAGACTACGAGTGCAGCTTCACCATCTGCATCATCTTCCTCCATTATTGGTTCTTCTGGGTGGGTTACTTTCTTCTTTCCTTTATCAGAGATAGCCAGTTCTCTGAATTCTTCTGCCAATTCTTCTTCAAGGATTTTTATCTGGTTTTCTTGTAGAGGTTTTTGTTCTGCCAACTCTTCTTCGGGAGTTTGTATCTGGGTTTCTTGTAGAAGTTTTTGCAATCGTTCATTTTCAGCTTCTAGGAACTCAACATATTTTATGAGCTCTTTTATAAGGGTATCTTTATTGGAGTATTGTCTGGGCTCAAGTTGAGTTTTTGGTTGTATTTCTTTACCCAGATAGAATGGTGAGCACATGGCACAGGCTAGAAGTTTGCAATCTTCACAGCCTATCCTGTAGTTTTTATTTGTTTCAATTTTGCAAAAACTACAGTTACCATTGATTTGAACTTCAGTGCTGAATCGATGTTGGCACTGTTCTTGCTTTTCAGGAAGCTGAACTTTACTTCTCCAACCATAATGCTCAATTTGCAGCATCATAGCGCCTTCCCAAGGGATTTCTTCAATTGCAGTTCGTACATGGACCTCCGTGTTACCAGCTTCTCCTTCTGAGAGGCTGCATATGGCATCACTGTCAGGTTCATTTAGATCTACTGACACCACATCTATGTCATCTGGTAAGTCCAGATTATCCAACACCGCTGCTCTTGCGATGTTCCCTCTGTTCCTTTTGCATTCTCGCGCAAAATGACCTTCTTCTCCGCATATAAAACACTTGCATTTGCGGACTCGGTCAGCATGTTTTCGCTTGAACACTCGCACATGTGAGTCATGTGGCTTTCCTTTGTAGGTTTTGGCTTTTCTAAGACCATACTTCTTTCGACTGTTATGGTATTCTCCTGGTATGGGTATACGGCTGCATGTGGTTAAGTCTTTAAGGCTTCGTTGCATTGCCGCCTTCTTGCACATCTCTGCCAAATACTGGTAAGAGAAGTGTATTCGGGGCATGACACCAATTGTATTACCAAGAAACTTTCTCTGGAATGCCTCTTCAAGTTCATTGCCAATAAGAGGGGGCATTTTTCTGAAAAACTTTGCTGAGAGTTCTTCATTTACATACATCCTCCCAGATTTTGCTGCTAGAACCTTGTAATCATTCATGTAAGAGAAGAGATCTCTCACATTGTTGCAGCTCAATCTTTCAAGATCATGGTATGCACGATCTTGTTCATCCGTTGTTCCTTGGTAGGGATCCTCCAACAGCATTACTCTTCAGATTTGTGATATAACATTTTGGGGATCATCAGCAATGTTTGTGAGTATAACATATTGTTCTTTGAACGCCATTCGCCATTGGATCCAAATCTTCTTTTCAGTTTCACCAAGGAGGTTCTCAATGAACATCATCTTGGCCTTGTTGTCATCAAAGGTTCTTTCACTCAAGAGATTTAGAGTGATTGATTCCCATCTTGATATGGTATCATTATAGAGACCAATATCTTCGGGTAATACTAGCAAAGCGCCTTGTTGTTGCATTGCTGCTGGTAAATTCCATTATTCCATTATGGTGATGACCAACTCCTCCTGGTAAACTCAAGTTTTTAGGTCTTTGCCAGCTTGATGAAGGTTGAGAGGTTGATGCTCCATCATGTTTAGCTTCAAGCCTAGCTGGCGTATAGGACACTTGTCCCATAAGAGGTTCTGGAGGTGGATGATAAACACCGGATGTTGCACTAGAGAAAGCTCTTTCTTGTAAAAACTGTTTCAGTTTTGGGTATTCTGTTTCTTCTTCTTCTTGATCATGCATCATGAAAACAGTTTCGGTTTGTTTTTGTTCTTTCCCACCACCTTCCACAGAAAATGGATTGATGAAATCCATTTCTGCTTCTTCTTCATTATCTTTATAACTATCCCAGATAGGACAATTATCTGTTGGACCTTCTATCAGCTGTGCAGTGACAGATAGGGCTCCCCAGAAAATGTCATCTTCTGTTTCATCCTCATTATCAGATTCTTCTTCTGCATCATAGCAAAGGACCATAGCTATGATTTCTTCTTCCAATTGTTCTTCATCAAATTCACCTCTTGGTTGTTCGGCGTTGCACTATAGTTTGTGAATCTGAGCAGTAGTGAGCCATCGGTTCGCATTTGTGTAACTGCTCTTTGAGGATGTTGAGCTTCAGGCTGCTGCATTGGTCTGAGTACCCACTGCCTTCCTCTTAATTCCGCAGTGGTATGCCTTTGCCCTGGAATGGCTTGGACTCCATGACTTGTGAGATAATCAGATACATTGTTGATGTTGTATCTGAATCCCGTGAAGTTAGTGTTTGAAAGCCTCCCAATGAGTGATCTTGTCAGCAGCAAGTTGCTTTCGCCAGCTCGCCATGTGTCATATCCATGAGTTTGAATCACCAACTGGATATGATTATAAAAGTCCCTTATGGATAGCATCATATTTGGGGCAATATAGGCCAACTGAGACCCATGAGTTAGATCCATTTCCATAGTGCCAATTATGGATCTGTCATCAGACCATCTTGTATCCTGGATTACCACAAGGGCATTGACCCCTGCAGCTACTCTGTGAAGAGTAAAGAGATGAATCATGATCAGGCCCATGTGGAGATGCTGTAGGCCTTCTCTTTGCAGTCTCTCAAATCCTTGTCGTGTAATGAATGGTAATTCCAGTTGCTGGTTGTCTACAACTGAAATTCTCTGGTCTGAATAGTGTTGATAAACCTGATGCTGGGTTTAGAAAAGACTCCCTGCTTGGTAAAGTACTTCAGCAGGAACATTTTGTGCTCTTCTAAATTGTGACAGGTTGAGCTCCGCATCTGGATTCATCTGGGACTCGAGTGTTCTTTGATACCCTTGTTGTCTCCTGGGCATCATACGGCTTAATGAGTGCCGTGCTCGCTGTCCAAGTCTGTAGCCTCTTATTTGGTCTTCTACTGTGGGGGTCTGTTCTCGGTTTTGATTTTATTGGTCACGGTTGCTTATAGATGGTCGCGACGCCATCTCTGTTTGGGTTTGAGTTCTGCTCATTTTGAAGCTTTACGCTTTTCTTCTTCAAAGACCTTTTGTGGGTCCTTAAAGACGTAGAAAGGTGCAGGCTTTGGTTTTGGCTTACGAATCGGTTCTCCGAGACTGAGTTTTTGGAGGTTCTTCTCCAGATCTTCAATAGTTTTTGCGGAGATATCAGAAGACGTCCCAGCTGATTTCTCAGCTACGACCTTCTTAATATCTTTGACTGTTTCCAAACAGTCGTCGAGGTTTTCGCTTATCTTGACCAGCAGTTGGATAATTGTGTTGTTCTGCTTAATCAAGGCTGTGGTGGCCTTCTGGCTGACTTCTGTTGGTTTGACAAAGCCTTCAGAGGGTCCTTCGATAGATTCAGTTGCCTTTAGTGCTTCTTTATAAATTTCAGTTCTCTTGGTGATGAGCCAGTCGTTCATATGTAATTTTAATTAAAAGTGATTAAAAATATTACTGAGCAAAAATTATTAATTACAATTGCTAAATTACGTATAGTAAGATTGGTAGCTTCTAGGTTCAAATATTCTAGGTTGGTAGTCCAGGAATGATTACACCGAATTTGTAAATTTTGTTCAAATTATTGTGACATAACTAGATCATTTACTTAGTTTTTCTGTTTACCGTTACACGATTACTACATAATTCATAACCACACTTGATCCTAGGCAGCGGTGTGCAGGAGTGGTGTGCAGGTTGAGGTGTGCAATAAGATTTTCTCAATTCCTTATTCATGCACCTAAGTAAGAGAAGATATATATTATACATACGAGTAAAACTAACGTGCTCTTAAGCTCACGGGGGCCTCCCGTGAGCTTAACACCAAAAACGTATTAAACCATATCCAAATTTTGATTTATATGGCTCAATAAATTCTTTATATCAAACTAATGTGACATGCAAAAATTTTCCTTTTTTAGAGATTTTTAAGTATTTATTTCAGATTTTTTAAAAGCAACTATACAATATTAATAAAATAATCCACGTTTCATATGCAACTTTAAAAAATCTGAAATAAATACTTAAAAATCTCTAAAAAAGAAAAATTTTTGCATGCCACATCATTTTGATATAAAGAATTTATTGAGCCATATAAATCAAAATTTGGATATGATTTGGTACGTTTTTGGTGTTAAGCTCACGGGAGGCCTCCGTGAGCTTAAGAGCACGCTAGTTTTCCTCTATACATACATATATATAGGTTTATAATTGATTCCTCCAGAAAGGGATGCGTCGACGGAGCTAGCAAAATATTTTTTAATTATATCGATCGGCAAGTACAACGTTAATATATAAATTAATCAGTGTTAGGAAAAGGGCAAAATGTTTGCTATTAGCATTAATTTATTTGTAACATTCATATAGAATTTTGACATGAGTTCCGCCTGATTATATATACCGCACTTTTTTTTTTTTTTTTTTTTTTTCTAAAGCTTTGTTGCTTCAACTTTTTCTTGCATTAAGATCATGTATTGATATCTCATTTCGTTAAAAAAAAAATCAAAGAATTGGTATATCTGAACAATTAAAATGTGGACAATATATCTCGGCAAATAAAATTAGATTTAAAATAAATTAATTAAAAGAACAGGAAAAAAAAAAGAAAAAACAAAGACATTCGATTCGACTAGTAATAATTGAAGGATTGGTATTGCACTGATCAATCAATTAGTCATTCCCTTCAGTTGTTTTATCAATATTTAAACTATTCATGAATTAAATTAAAACTTATACCAAATATCTTTTTATTATGAACATTGATCATATAATATAATATAAAAGAGTATAAAAATACATTACAAAGATCACAGTTGTACGTAGTTTGTTATTTTCTTTAAAATTTATTATTGACCGAAACGGCACTATTGCAGCATGAGAAATAAAACTTTCTGAATGGATATGTGATTAATTAATTAATTTACATTGATAGCCGTTGTTGCTTAGTTTCATAGTTTGGATATCATATAAGCAAGAGCTGCCGAGCATCTCTAAGAGCATCTTTAAACTATTTTTAAAACCAATTATTGGGAATTAAGGATAAAAATCGGGCTCCAACAGAAACCCCAAACCCTTCCCAATTTTTGCGCTATCCCCAAATCGAAGCCAATATTAGCTATTTTTAGGTACTCCCTCTGCACTCCCAATAATCCTCCCCTTCCCTCTCCGCCGATTGATTGGCAAGGCCCAGTGATGTGGCCCATTTTAAATTTATTGGGATCCATCTTTAGGGAAACTCTTGGAGTTTAAGGTATAATTTGGATTCCAAAAATTTGGAGCAGCTCCCAATATGATCATATTGGGAATAAATTATTAGGGATCTTATGCAAGATGCTCTAGTCCCTTTGACACACTAACCAGCGTAGCCGAATACAGCTAGTACTGCGTAGAAATCAAATCACGTGTGTTTTTAACTGGTTTGGTGCCTTCTTATCCCCTTACACGCTAATCACTGTTCTAACGTGATAAACACCATAAACAATAAAATTTCAAGGGAAATATTTAATAAGTAATGTCCATCCATGCACTTTAGTGTCCATCTTTAATCTTTATTCTACCTCTCAATTTATCAGCTAAAACACTATTTTTTTAATTTACAAATATAATTATTACCTACTAAATTTTAAATATCTGTATACAAGTTGTATATAAAAATGTTTAACAAATTTTATTTATTGTTTAAATATTTTGAGACTACAAATTGATGAACATGGTTTAAAAATAATGGGGTGGATAAATAGTGTCTACAAATTGGAGTGTGGACTAAATGTTGGGTGGATAAAAAGTATTCAATAAATAATTAAATGTTGGGAGATAACATTATCGATATCAAGTTTATTATTGATGACAAACTATTAATTATTTATATTAATAATCTTGTAATATATGGACATTATATTTTTATAGTGTTTTAGTACTCAAGATTTCATTAACATGAATAAAAAAAAGGTCCTGATAATATCCCCATAAAAATCCCCCATCACTATTCCCCATAACTAACCCATGAGTCACGTGTTTTCCCAATTTAACGCGTTTTCTGACGGGCAAAGTGCGTTTAAGCGCTGCGCGTTTGAGCGTCAAAAAGTGAGTTTACTTAGTATACGAAGTGATTATACTTAGTATACAGAGTGATTATACTTAGTATACGGAGTGATTATACTTAAATTAACGCATTTTCTAACGTGTTTTCAGATGCGTTTTCTAACACATTTTCTGACGTGTTTTCCCAATTTAACGCACTTTCTCACGCGTCAAAAAGTGATTATACTAAATATTTGTACAGGTCATACTAAAAATCGGAAGTGATTATACTAAATATTTATATTCAAATTGATTATACTAGAAAATATTTCTACAAAATGCACACAAAAAAGTGGTTATACAAAGCTTAACAAAGTGGTTATACCAACAAGTAAAAAACCCTAAAATGTTATAAGTAACGTGATTATAATAAAAAAAATAAATATGTTTATATCAAATTTTATGATTATACATAATACATGAAGTGAGTTTATCTCCCATCCAAGTTGGGAGAGAAGGAAGATGGAGATGAAATAATATTAAGAATATTTTTGGGGGATGGATATGGGGGATAGTTAAGGGGGTAGTTATTGGGAGACAGAATCTTTTCTAAAGATTCCATAGGAGATTTATACCGGGGATATGTAATGGGGGATTGTAATAATTTCTCTAAAAAAAAAAATCATTCTAGTTGTAAATTGGTGGTAGAAGCCTAGAAATTCAATCCAATATTTCAATACAATTAATACCGAGTTCGTAATTAAAATGAGCTTGAATGCTTGATACAAAGGAAGAATAAAGTGTCTATCATCAAAAGTCCAAATCCCTTGACTTATGGTTATATATGGGGGACCCTTGTTAATTATAATCCCGGGGGTTTTATCAAGTTTGAATAACAAATTCCCTTTTTCCTTCTAAATAAATAAAATAAAGAAAAAAAAAGTTGAATAACAAATTTATTTACAATAAAATTTAAAAAAAGTAACAACTTTGATTATATCTCATTTAACATAAATAATATAGTAGATGAATAATATTTTAATGATGGAATTTATGTACCGGTTCCCCTTCAATTATTGTGAGAATTAATGTCAATAGGTATAACTTTAAACAATCCTTATTTGAGTTGTTTTAATAAATTATAAGAAGTAAACACTAACCAAAAATATATAACTTCATATAAACTTCATGCATCTAACATTTTTCAAGATAGCATTCACATTTTAGATTTTCAGAAACTCAATAAAAGTCCATTATACACACATCATACCAACGTCATTATTGTGTGGGACGTTTTTGAACTCATACTATACATCTCATACTTATCCGGATATATATATATACCCTTATGGCTTTATATTATATTATGTTAATACAGTAATTAACCAGTAGCTCATAAAGACATAATTTTATATGCACTGCTTGCCACAGTGATCCAGTTCAGTAATTAAAGTACATTTCGAAATTCGAACATCCAGTTGAGCTCATTTTATATTCAAAAAAAAAAAAAAAAAGTTGAGCTCATTTTATAATACTTCTACTCGGCAAATGTAGCCAGTGTTGAACTCCATAAATTCCCTTGTCAGAATCAGAATTCTTTAAACGACACAAAAACATTAATAAACTTTGTTTGTTCATATAATATATAAACATGTGCAATTTTTAATTAATCTACCACATGTTAACTTGCCTAGTGACCGTTGCTTGCAAAATAAATATCATAGCTGGATTATAAACAAATTAAAGAACTCAAAAATTTAAGTTAATTTGCTATAAAGATGCCGACGGCCGACCGTTGTCGATCCAACCAAGAAATCCAATCAAACAATCAATCAACAAATTGTTCATACACATGTATTTATTTATTTATAGCTCAATCTCATGCTGAGCATAGTTCAAAAAATCTCATATATAGTCAACGCTTTGGAGGTAATTTGGGCATAAATTATAAGTGTAGGTTTAAAATCCAGCGCATGAGCCCATGTGTACTGTACAACTTGTTCATATGATCACATTAAATTATTTAAGAGTTAAGAGTGACAACAGAAGAAGATTCAAGTTTAATCTGATTCAAATATAATTATAAGAAAATTAATAATAACGTTTGATGTTGATAGGGATCCTAATAAAGCCTACATGTATAGAAATTAATGAATTGGTGACTATTTGCTTATGAAATGACATGTATTGTTTTTATTTAATTAAGGTTAAGTTAATTAAGCTAGACTGTATATATAAGAACCAGTTTTTGGTTTGGTGGCTAAGAGCAACACTCTCCGCGTTGGAGGTCGTACGTTCGAAACCCGGATAGGGGTCTTTTATAGACATTTAAATTTGAGTGACTTGACCCTCATCTTTATCTCAAAAAAAAAAAAAAAAAAAAGCTAGACTGTATATATATCTAGCTAGTTGGTGATTTGGAGGCCATCTGCTTAAATCATGGAGATTTATATATTAGATTAAGGGAAACTAATTTGACAAATTAATTAATTAGTAGTCTTTTTTAGAAGAATATATATACAATTATACATAGGGAAGACTTATTCAACAGCCCCCTATAAATCATCAGCACTTGCTTACATACCACAGGATTTGAAAATCTCTTCTGTTTGGACTTTGGAGAGTAAGCAAGCAATGCCCTTTCATCAATATATTTTAATCCAAAAGATGACCCAATTTCAAGAAATCAAGCACACAACTGTACATTATATAATGTATAATAATGAATATAATATAAATTCTTTTATCCCATTTTCAACTCTCTTGAAAACGACCCACAACGTTTGAAAGAAATATCCTGTATATTATATTTAACTTAACAGAAAATCATCTTTGTCATGTCCCTCTGCCAAGATTCTGGTTGAAGATTCAAATTCTCACGAATTACATATTTATTTTAACTCTAAAAGTCGGGTCCAACCATTTAATGGTCAAATTTGTTATATCATAGTGTTATTAAAAAAAATTGTCCGCGTGAATCTGGTGTCCCTACCTATTTGTTGGGGTGTTCAGACTTTCTATGATGGAGTGTTTATAGTTAGTGCATCAGATGTTCGTATCAACTTGTCCAATATATTGAGTAGGACGTCCAAGATTCCGCGTTATGGTGAAATATTCTGTGTAGGATGCGTCTTAGATTCCCATTCTGGTGAATGATCATCCGCCCTAAGTTAAGTGTTTATACAGTATATTATCGGGTGTTCATATGCATAAGAGGGTACACCGACGGGGACATTAAAGGGGGTTTTTCTTAGTAGCATGTCCCTTAACTAACAAAATATCATAACACCCATCTGACGAGTCATGTAAACTGGCACCAAAAAGGCTGCAAATTAAATTAATAAATTATAAAAAAGGTTAAGCTTAAGATTAAGGTTATTAAAATATTGATTAGTAAACCAGTCAGCAACAATCCAATCTTATCTAATCCGCCGGTCAACCTGCCGTTCATTGCTCCAACTCTCACCAATCCCTGATTCCTGTGCATTCTCACTGGTACATACATAGACATGTTGTACCATTGAATGCTCTCTTATATATACAGTGGACAATTATAATTAAGGGAAGTGTTATCTGCACCAAATTTTTTGCTCGCGTATATCAGACTTAATTTTTTTGAATAATTAATTATGCTCCTCAGAATTAGTTAATCTAATTGCATCAGAATACGCCACTAAGAAGGATAATGATATTTCATAATTATTACAGTGACTTCTGATTTATATAACTGGAAGAAATATAATGGTTCAAAAAATTTCAGTTTTGTGTGCAGAGCAAAAATTTTGGTGCAGATAGCATTCCCCATTAATTAATTAATTAATTAATTAATTGTGATCACATAAAGCGTTTCACAGTTGTTTCACTCCCCCTTTTCATAGCCTATAAAAGACCCATCTCCCCTTCCTCTCTTCCAACAATTCATTCCTCTCTTGTTAACAAAAAATTGTCATTTCTGGTACAACATTTTCTGCTCTGAGTGTTGTTTTTCCTGGTTTGAAACATGGCGGGTGGTGCCTTTGTGGATAGCGGTGCCGGGGCGAAGGAGTACCCCGGCAAGCTGACGCTCTATGTCTTCTTCACTTGCATCGTTGCGGCCACTGGCGGCCTCATCTTCGGCTACGATATCGGTATCTCTGGTGAGTACAATTTTCTTCTGTGTAGGAAGTTTATAGAGGAAGTATGTATGAAGTACTTTAAGGATGATAAACAAAGTTTTGGGACATTTCAATATATCACAAAATGTGAAAGTGGAAGTTTGATACTTTTATTTGCTTTCTTTGTTCTTTTAGAACTTGTCAATGTTGAAACTCAAGCAAAAATGCACAATATTTGGTTTCTAAAAGTTATCTAGTTAATTCCTTTATTATAAATTAATTATTTAATTATCATGATTTTCAAGATTGTGCATTAAAGGCAGAGGAAGAACACAATCCAAAAAAAAAAAAAAATTCCTTATTGATTATCTGAAATTTTAATCATCATTTAAAGAAACTACTTAGACAGTATCAGTATATCAGAATAATGAAAGAACTTGCCTATTCTGACAGGTGGAGTCACGTCGATGGACTCGTTTCTGCAGCGCTTCTTCCCGTCGGTGTATGAGAAGGAGCAGGCCAACAAGGACACCAACCAGTACTGCAAGTTCGACAGTCAGTTGCTGACGACATTCACGTCATCGCTGTACCTGGCAGCCTTGATCGCCTCCTTCTTTGCCGCGACTGTGACAAGGGTGTTTGGTCGGAAATGGTCCATGTTTGGAGGAGGCATAACGTTTCTCATTGGCGCCGCCCTCAATGGCGCCGCCAAGAATGTCCTCATGCTCATCCTCGGCCGTATCTTGCTCGGTATCGGAGTCGGATTCGCCAATCAGGTAATAATTAACATCAAATTCTCAATTTTTTTAGCTCATATATGTTTCATTTTTGCTTCCAAGTTCAAAGTTTCAAACTTTTGGTACCTTTTTTTCCAATGAGCTCGGAACTAGCTTACACACAGATGTATTATGTACATATCTTCCCTCTTCAGTTCTTTCTTTTTTCAACTAAAGAAAACCTTGATATTTCCTGTAAGAACCAACTCCAGTAATTTGTACTGGAGATATATATTGTGTAGTTATTATTTGTTCAATTATTTCCTTTGTCAGATCTGAGAAAAAGTTAGGAGACCATTAATGACATGATATTATATATATACTCTATATTGAACAGTTTATAATATTATTGCTGCTATTATTTTGACTTATTTGTTATTATATATTTATTTATTTATTTTCTTATCATGTGTGCTAAGATAATTTCTTCTAAGCCTTTTGTTAATTTCCAGGGTATATATAATAGTACAAAGTTTCACTATCATGTCAACGTATAGGAGACTTAAGAACCAGTAAAAGATACCCATCAGAATGCTGTAGTCTTACACGCTTTTATTTGTTCTCTACTCCTCAAGATTTTTTTTATAAGTTAACAATCAAATAAGCATATTTTTTTTTGTGAAAAAGAAATTGACAGGTGTGATGAAAAAATAAGCAAAAAAAATAAAAAATAAAAATAAAACCAGGTCAAAAGTCCAAATTTTGTGCATTTTTTATTCTGTCTTTGATAGCATGCTGGTGGGACCAAAATTAGATTCTGTCCAACAACTGCCTCTTTTAAATTCAAAACCTTTTGGAAGTTTTGAGTTATATAAAACCAAAAATCATATCATTATTATGCATCACATTATTGTATTATATTCCTCACCAAAACTTTTTTTTTTTTGGATTCAATAATAATTCTTACTCCAAAACAGCCATGTGTACCTCTAAGAACCCATTTCTTTATGGTTGGTTTAATTTATGTAAATTGGCATGTGGCTGTGTAAATTTGTGGGGACACATATATAATTACATATATACAAAAAACAATGATGCTTCTTTGTTGGTTCTTCATGCTGAGTACTAAAAATGTGCTTATTGCAAAACTCTTTTTTTTTTTTTTATTGTTCCATGGAATGAATCTGAATGGATTTCTGCAGGTTTCATTAAACTCAGAAACATTTCATGTCCAGTCTGTCAATTTAATTCCGGTACCAAATGTCACATGTGGTACAGAACTGCAATCATGTACCTAATAAATATAAAATACCTACTCTTGATTTTACCTTAAAGAACAAAAAAATAATACCTAGTGTCTATAGAAAAACAGTGCATAACGTCCATAGGTTACAATTTAGGATGTATCTGTTACATTTTGAGGTAGATATGTTACATTCCGTACACGTCTATGGATGTATGGACGGTTTTTCAACGGACGCAGATGTTTCTCAACAAAAAGTTACCTACTCTTGACCATGTACAAAGTTTCATTCTGCTAATTAATTAATGTTTTATAAATTATAACACAATTTTTTAGCTAATTATTTTTATTTTTTAATTACATTTCAGTCTGTGCCAGTCTACCTGTCAGAGATGGCTCCGGCGCGCCTGCGTGGCATGCTGAACATCGGGTTCCAGCTCATGATCACGATCGGCATCCTCGCCGCAAACCTGATCAACTACGGTACATCCAAGATCAAAGGCGGCTGGGGATGGCGCATCAGTCTCGCATTGGCAGCTGTACCAGCCGGTATAATCACCGTCGGTTCTCTCTTCCTGCCTGACACACCCAACTCGTTGATCGAGCGTGGCTATGACGAGGCCGCACGCAAGATGCTCCGCCGCATTCGTGGCACCGACGATATCCATGACGAGTACAGTGACCTGGTGGCAGCGAGCGAGGAGTCGAAATTGGTGGAGCACCCGTGGGCCAATATCTTGAAGCCAAAGTACCGTGCTCAGCTGACAATGGCGATCCTCATTCCGTTCTTCCAGCAACTCACCGGTATCAATGTCATCATGTTCTACGCTCCGGTGCTTTTCAAGACCATAGGATTCGCCAATGACGCCTCACTGATGTCTGCAGTGATCACGGGTTTGGTCAATGTTTTCGCGACACTCGTCTCGATATTTACCGTCGATAAGTTCGGTCGCCGGAAGCTGTTCCTTCAAGGTGGCAGCCAGATGCTTATTTGTCAGGTACTATTTCTTTTTTTGAGTAACTTTTTTTTTTATTTACTTTGAGATTAAACAACAATCTTATATGCATATATATTGTTTTTCAGATCATTGTCGGAACGTTGATCGCCGTCAAATTGGGTACGAGCGGGGAGGGCGAGTTCAGCAAGATGCACGCCGGCTTCCTGGTGTTCTTCATCTGCCTATACGTGGCCGGATTCGCGTGGTCATGGGGCCCTCTCGGGTGGTTGGTACCCAGTGAAATCTTCCCTCTGGAGATCCGATCAGCCGGTCAGAGTATCAACGTGTCGGTTAACATGCTCTTCACGTTCATCATCGCGCAGGCGTTCCTGACGATGCTGTGCCACATGAAGTTCGGGCTGTTCTACTTCTTCGGCGGCTGGGTGCTCATCATGACCACGTTCATCGCGTTCTTCCTCCCCGAGACCAAGAACGTCCCGATCGAAGAGATGATTCTGGTCTGGAAGTCGCACTGGTTCTGGGGCAGGTTCATCGCCGACTCCGACATACATATCGGGAAGCACGTCGAGATGGCCAACGGCAAAGCGAAGAACGCCGATGTTTGATTAATGATTATTATTATATGTAAAATTTAGCTTCAATTTTTTTTTTTTTTTGTTGGTTTTGGTGTTGTGATACGATGAACTCAGAATTGGGTTCATGGGATAGAAATGCAATTAAAGGTACAGAAGGAGGTAATTAAGTAGGATTTAGTGCTTAATTAATTAGGTTGGAGCTGTGATCAGTGAATTAAGTAACTTGTGACTGTGATTCCTTCTTTGGATTATAAAATATTATCAATTGGTGATTAAGATAATTACATTGGTTCTCTTTCTCAATCTTTGGTTTATTGCTAATTACTTCTCAAGATTCGTGCAAGCTCAAATCACAAGACAATCCAACGGCTCACGTGATGAACTTAACTGTACATTTGCAGTATCACAGATGATATGAAATCAAAATTGGAGCCATTAAAATATTGGAAAAGATAGCTCATTTAGAATCAAATGTTTTTTTTTTTCCTTCAATTTTGCAGTGAAAAATAAAATAAATTAATCCAAGTTTCTCTCTATCATTTGGATACATGCTCAAATTTAAAAATTTTGCAGTGACACTTAGTTTCCAAAAGGTACTAAAATTTAAGACATTTAATCATTATAAACTAGCCTGTAATAGGCTCCTGTTGCCAATTATTGAAATTCTTGTGCCAATTATATATTCTGAAACTAAAGGAAAAACAAAATAACAAGAATAAGAATATGTTTGTGTTGTGTAAATGGATTTGTGGGGACAAACAAAAGAAGAATACAAAAAATGATGCATGCAGTTGAAGAGTAGCCATCTGATATATGTGTATTTGTAATTAACAGTGCATGCATACAAGGCCATGCTCAGATTTGGTTAAGTCTCCATCTGATTGCAACATTATATATATAGTGCATGTGCTGCTAAATTAGTGGGTGTCACAGTTGGGCCAGCAAATTGTGTTTGAGTAATACCTAGCTGTCCATTGGTTACAAAATTAGATCTATCTGTTACAAAATCAGATGTACTTGTTACATTCTGAGTGTGTCTATGGATGTATGGATGCATTTTCGATGGACACAAGATGTTTCTCATTGTGTTTCACTGATTTGGTATTGCATATTTGCATCTCTTATATTGGAAATGAAATTAAATGTAGGCCTGACATTTTTAGTCCAAATATGGGATTTATAATACTTTTTAAGCCTGATTTCTGTTCATCATGCATTCATGCTTGTAATTTTTTTCTTGGGTCTATACTGTTGTCAGTAACTTTGAATTAATTAATATGTAACTTTTAATTAGTAAGCATGCAGCTCAGTATTCTATTATAAGTTGAGACACTTCTGGCACTAGTTTTATTCCTTGCTAGGGCACCAACTACCAAGTAGATAAAAACTAAAAAGACCTCCAATTGGATTGGAAAAAAAAAAATGCTGCATATTCGAAATTGATGTTTGGATTCTCATAAGGAAAAATATATATTTCCCCTGCAATTGTACTACACCATATGATGTGTTGACAAAAAATTACAAAAATATCCTTTTTCAGAAAAATTACAGAAATATACTTTATTTCTAAGAAAATTTACAAAAATGATCCTACCTTGAAAAATATTTATGCAAATACACCTTAAACATTTTACAAAAATGACCCTCCAACCCAAAAATTTTACAAAAATGTCCCTCCGACCCACATGCGACCTCATCACAGGGTTGTGGGGACAAAGTTTGAGGCATAGTGATACTGTCCTTCTCAGAATTTACCTTCTAGATAAATTTATAATGGTTTGTGATGGAACGATCACATTAACTAAAGTTCGTGTCTAACCTTAATTATTCCATTACCATATAGCTAGTTGTGAATATTCCCTTTGTTAATGCTTAGAAGGTATGTTTTCTTAGTTGACACACATCCAAGTCATATATGTTTCAGCTTTTAATTAGTGGCCAGCTCAGGTAATGATGTATATTGACATATGAAATGATTCTCTTCACTTGTATCAATCTAAATATCTTATATAATAACTTATCTATATCTAAATTTAGTTGTATCATTTTTTTTTTTAAATCCGGCTGGAGATTTAAATGCACGTCTATCTAACTTTCAATTTTTTTATTTTTATATAACGTGCTTCTGTTTTCCAAAGTATTATTAAAAGATTAGTTATGTTCCAAAAGAATATTATAGTACGTTTTATATAGTGGACTATTAAATATCAAATATTGTTCAAATTACATGAAATTTTAAAATGCTATCAATCAATGAGTTTAACAATTAATGTGTATTTTTGTTTTCTTAATATTTTAGATTAAATTGAGGTTCTGTCATGAAAACATTTAAACTAACCATTGTCATGTGATTCATGCCTAATTAATTCAAAATATATAATTAAAAAATTAATAAATGAGTACAAAGACAGTGTAAAAAGAACCAAATAGTTCTCTCTCATGTGGCTAGAAGAAGATATCATATCACATTCACATCATACATATCTCTAGAAGCTCTTCCTTAATTAATTTCCTACTATTCCAAACGGATATATAAAACGCTTGTGACCAAGATGGATTATCTGAAAAATAATAAAACAAAGTGCATGCAAAGCAAAGATGACATTAGCAAACAACGAAATCATTACATATGATATGATAAATAAAGCATGTATATGGATTAAGGTGCACTTGAGCATCTCATGAAATGAATTGCTAAATTAGTTGGCTTTCTCCAAAAAGTGTTTGGGAAAAAGTTGAACTAGGTTAGGTGTACATGTTACATGTAGCATCTTGTAAAGGCAATTAACCTTTCACATTTTATTAATTTAATGAAATGAAATGGCAAGAAATTCACATGCTTAATTAATGCCCAAATATATAAGAGAATCATGGCCCCAAATTAACCAGCTTAAAGCCACTCTTTGGGGTCTACATATTTTGTTATAAGCGACTTAATTTGAATATTTTCTTTTTGGCGTAAGTGCTTTGCTTTAAAATATGTATGAAACTATAAACCACAGGATCAATTCGTTCTCCAACCAATAAATTTATGGGTTAATTTTTTTTTTCAAGTCATGACTTAATAATAAAGTATGGGTTAATTTTTATTTTCACTGTACTGTTTCACAATATTTGATTGTTAACCGTTTGATGAAGCATGCATCAATAGCCGCTATCATAGAAGCTAAAATGGCAAAACATTTAGATGAAACTTAAATTATTTGGCATATGGTAAAGCATGCATCAATTCTAGTCAATTCAGGAAGCTGGATAATTGAGCCAGAATATATATACCATGTGCATGGTGTCGGATCGATCTAAGAAAAAATATTATTTTAGATAGAACAAAAATATCAAAATATATAATTTGTTCATAAAGATTTAAATTCCATTCATCCATCATATGAGACATAACTAAATAACTTGCATGTATGTATATTTTTTATTTATATTTGTAATTGTGTTCGCACAAATAAAAATTTGGTCCGTTTAGATATGATCATATGAAGTACCATTAATTATGGCATTATCATAGAAGAATAGGTGCATTATATATGTAGTTAATTTCGTTCCTAGTTTCTTATGACATCAACACATTTCTTAATTCTCATAATTGTAATTATATATCCACAATACATAATAGATTAAACCAACTACTCATCATTTTGCCTTTAAATCAAACAATAAAAAAACCCCAACAAAATGTTCACATGTTGAATGAGAAAAGGAGAAGATAATGTCCCCCATACGGCCATGCATGCAAGTCATATGAAATCCATATGAAACCATAAAAAAGTTCGATCATGAATCATGATCATGCATTCATGCACCATATATATATATGGATTAATTTGTTGCTTGGCAATGGCACGGGTCCTTTGTGAATTGGGATGCTTAAAGAAGGGAATGCGAGGAAAAGTTTTTGAATGGATTAGGATGGAATAAATGCGTTTGGATATAGTTTGGATAAAACTTTGGGTGAGGTGGATTAATTAGTTGGTTTATTATGTTTATATTATATACAATTATCCGGAGATTATGGGAAATGGATAATGAAATTTGACTAACAAATTAAAGCAACATGTCATAAATTCTAAGAACCTTTTTTTGACGCCGACAATGATGCACCGCCCGTTGTTGTTGAGAACTTTACTAGAAAGGAAGGAGGTGGAATGCGTCGGTTACTAGGTTCACATTAAATTCTAGCAATTGTATACAGAAAGTGCTGTCTACACCAAAATTTTTGTTTCGCACAGTACACCACGTTTAACTTTTTTGAAAGATTATTGTCCTCAGGAATTAGTTGGTTTAATTATAATTATATCAAAATATATAATTAATAAAGATAATGATATTTTAAAATTATTACAACACTTTTGATTTGATTGGAAGGAACATAATGGTTCACAAAATTTTAAGTTTGATGTGCGGAGCAGAAATTTTGGTGTAGATAGCGCTGATCTTTGATTAAAGCTTTTTTAATTTTATTTATTTATTTATTTATTTTTGAAATATCCCTCTTTAAAAATTGGTTGATGTCATGGGTTTCTTATGTTCTTAGATATGCAAAATCCTTATACATTATTTTGATCATGTGATAAGAAAATTTGTAATTAAAACTTTTATATATTATAACAAACGGTAAGCTATGATGATTGCAAGACGGTCTTATTTTATCAGAAAGGCATAATCTAATTTGCAACGTGAAAATGAAGTTTATTTTTTTTATTTTTAAACTAGTATTCCATAATAGTAGTTAATGAGGTAGTAGTCAGATAGGACAGGGGTGCTATTATTTATTTGTTAAAAACACTTATGGTAAGTTAGGAGCCTACCAGATATTTTTAAAAATAAATGCCTACAGAATAAAGTACAGGGAATAATATGGCAGCACATACAATGCAAGGTGAAGAAAAGCAACTGAATAATCATATACTTTAATTTCATCTTATAATTAAAAAGATAAGATTTAATACTTTATAATGAAGACAAAAGAGTTACTCTAAATTATTAGATTTGACTCTATATTTGTCTTATCTTAAAAAGGCAAAATAATCGTAATTAGTCTCAACACAACCACTAATTCCTTTATGATGTGTTTTGCAATACATTTTCTTTCGGAAGAAGAGAGAAGAGTGAGATATTCTGAAAGAAAAGTGTCAAATTATACGGAAGTAGAATAGAGTGGAAGATAGTGAAACTTCTTTTTTCCATTAAAACTGTAGAAGAGCCACTCTTCCGGAAAAAGGACTTCTACTTCACACTCTCATCTTCCACTTTTCATTTGTTTATTTATAATTTTTTTCTTCTATTCAGAAATGTGACATTGAATAATGATATGGCCCAGCTATATTGGGCCCAAGACAGATTGATTTAGGCCCATAATACATTGTAACTCATTGGGCTGAAGCACAGTTACAGCATAGGAGACCACACCAGCAGTGCCACAGACAATGTCAAAAGATTAGGGTCAAGTCTAGTACTAAATTCTAGGAAACAGGGTTAGATTTTGTCATTTGAACCATGTACTTTGCTAGATCTGTGTTAGATTAGTCACACTCTTGTCACATAATAAGATAGAAGAGCTGTTCTTACAAAAAGATCGGTATTCCTTTCTCTAGAATAAAGGGTGGTTGCCAAACACCTTTAACTTTTCCTGGTGGGCCTTTTTTAATTACAAGCATAATTGCACGAAAATGCACGTTTGTAATCAGGACAAACTTTAAAAAAAAAGTTTTAGGCCACCTCTTTCTAATCTGGGTCCAATAACATGCCAAATCCAATAGAACAGTTCACATCTTTTCTTTTACCACTCTGAATCTGAAACAAGAAATATGAGGCCCAGCCTTCCTTCCTTTCTTTCTTTCTTTCTTTCTTTCTTTCTCAGCAGCCCCTGTAGAATCCTCTGTGAAATCAGGCCCATTCCAGCCCGGTATAGAAACCCAATTTCTCTCTCTTCTTCATCTTTAACGACCCACAAAACTCACATTGTTGCTCCATCAAAACTAAACTCGACCGGAAACAAGAATCGGCGCCAGTAACTCGGCGCTTTCGATTTGAAGCGTAAAACTTTGGCAAATCACTGAGCAGATAAGGTACTTTTTTTTATTTGAAACCCGTATGTATACTTTAATTGAAAAGAGTTCAACATTACAGAGATATTTGCCGAAAAGAGTTCAACATTACAGAGATATTTGCCGAAAAGAGTTCAACATTACAGAGATACTAGTTCCATGAGTAAAGTAGGCACTAATTGGAAAAGGTAGCAAACCGAAAGTCTGATTGAGGACGAAGAGTAATTTCTCGGTTGTGGTACCCATGTGAGTATGGTTTGGGAAATGTGGAAAGTCATAGCCTGAAATGTCTTAAAAAACCAAAACCAACGGGCATTTCAAGGATGCGGTCAGGCAGGACGAGTGCACCCTTTATTTTCTTTCATCCGACTGGCTGATCCTTGAATGTCCAGATTTTCTAAAAGGGGGTTTGGAGTCGCGATCAGATAGGACGTATGCACCTTTATTTTTCCTATCCGTCTGATTCGGGCTTCACTCTTTCAAAAAAAAAAAAATAAATAAAAAATAATCAAATAAATAGTCTTTCTTTCTAATAAGCATTTCATGGTCTATGGATTTGATTGGTTGAGAAAGTTACTCACTGTGGGGTCAACATAACCAAGATACCAACTTTGTAGTTCGATCGAAAGACCTGGGGTCCGAAAAGGTACGATGGTCCTACTTGCAATTCAGGTTGCGTTTCATGGAACAAGAGTCGCTCGTCTTGATTTTCTGTGCCCTAGCACGAGTTTTGTGAAATTGTCATGCGCACTTATTTACAATTCAAAATTCAAACTTGCCCATGTGTTCTCGGTTTAGCATCTTCCCAAAGTTTTTCTTTGCATTTAGGTCACTCAGGGATTTAGGTCTAGGTACGGTTTGTTCTTTAGGTTCTAGGTTTTGCTTGAGGACAAGCAAGACTTTGAGTTTGGGGAGATTTGATGCACCGCATTCATATATGCATTTTACCAGACTTGTACCTTGTTTTCGACCTAAAATCCCGAGTTTAATTGCATTTTAGTGTTAGAATTCTTAGATTCCAGTTACTTGTTCAATTCTGTCCATGTTTCAGGTAAATTGGGCTTTTGGAGCCACTTGGACGCGATTTGAAGCCTTGGAGAGCAAGTCTGCACTGGAACTCACTTCCTGCGGGCCGCAAGACCGACTTCTTGCGGGCCGCAAGACCCGCGGCAGCGCTGCTTCTGTTTCTGCCGCCTTTTTGGCTATTTAAACCATCCTTTTGGACGGTTTTGGCATCTTACTTTCTGTCTTCTCCACCCTAGCCGCCAGAAGGATTGAAGGAGACTAGAGGAGCACGAGTAGGGACGAGATTGGAGCACTTCCTTGGACGTTTTCGAGAGGATTCTTCCGAGGAAACGACGATCGAGTTCATACGAGTTCCTTCTTCGGTTTTTCTTATCATGACTTCTTCTCTTTTATTGTTTGTTTTGTTTTTCCTCGCCATGAGCGAGTAGTCTTTTAGTTCTTAGGGTAGATGATGAAGTTTGTGTTAATGGATTGACTTCTTATTGTGAGACTTACGTTATTTTCATGTTACTTGTGATTTGCATGATTATGTGTGTTTGACTTGACTTGTTGATGTGGTAGACCTGTAGATTGCGAGCAAAATCTAGTTGGTTAATAGAATATCATGCTTGTTGTATGGTAAACCTGTAGATTAAGTACAAAGTTTAGTTGGTCAATAGAGTATCATATTTGCAAGAATTGTTATTTACACTATTTGGATTGATAACTTGTTGTCCAAGAGTAACCGAACGGTTAAATTGCGATTCTTACGAGAGTGGAACCGAATCCTAGATATAAAAGTAACTTGAACGTAGATTTAGAAATAGATCCACGAATTTCTGTTGAACCGGTATTGTTAGAAGAACCAAAATACGAAAGTTGAGGACTTGTACCGTCGCTGGTTTGATTCAGAATTGATAATGTGAGTCGAACATTGTACCAGAACCAGAACTGCTCTCTGTCAGATATCCTGCGGCCCGCAAGAGACATCCTGCGGCCCGCAAGGATCTGCAGAAAGTGTAAGACAGAGATTACAAAACTGTTTGCAATTCACAGGAGTTATTCTGTGGGTAACAGGTAGTTTTGGAATCTCTAACCAACCCCTGCGACCCGCAAGAGACTTTCCTGCGGGCCGCAAGAAGTTAATCCAGAGACCAAACAGATTCAGAAAACCCTGAGGACGCCTTTTATTTACTTGTTTCCGAAAACTTACTTGTTGTTTACTGCTTTTTGCACTTCGAACTGTTGAAACTGATCTTTCAGAAACCCCCCCCACTTTTGTTCACTCGGGATTTGAATTGTGAGTAGAGTCCGGTTTAGAGTTAATTCCCGTCCTTGTGGTTCGACCTCGACTGTACTGCACGAGATCGTACGCTTGCGATCGAGTGTTCTGCTTCGAGTAACAAATTTAAAAGCCTATACGTTTTAGGACATCAGTACTTGTTTTTAATGTTTATGAATTAAAGTTATTCTCAATTTGCTTTGTGCTTAGTAATAATTGTGCTTGAATTGTTTCTTGTTCGTTTGGTAAGAACCTGTAGATTATGCGCATATCTAGTTGGTAAATATAACATCATCCGATCAAGAATTGATACTTGTGCTAATTGGGTAGATAACTTGTTGTCCAAAAGTACCCGAGAGGAGAAATTGTGGTTTGAACGAGAGTTAAAACCAGACCCTAGAATAAAAGTGAATTGAGCTTAGGATTAGATGAATTGAACTTAGGTTTAGAGATAATTCTATGTATTTCTAATTGAACTAAAGGTGTTATTTAGGATTGGATGAATTGAATTTAGGTTTAAAGATAATTAGATGAATTAAACTTAGGTTTAGAGATAATTAGATGAATTGAACTTAAATTTAGAGATAATCCTTGTAACTGCTTTGGTTTAGTTAGGGGTCAATAACTTTAAGTCAACAATTGAAATCCGAACCAAAACTGCTTTCTGTCTGTTCCTTGCGGACCGCAGTGTGACAGACTGCGGATTGCAAACGCAAGTAACCGACAGAGAATCTATCTCTCGGACAGTTATCTGCGGACTGCAGTTAACCCCTGCGGACCATTAAGCTGGTAACCGAAAGAGAGGCGAAATTGTACACCCTGCGGACCGTACCTAGTAAGTGCGGACCGCAGGCAATTGATCCAGACAGCAAACTGATTCTGAAAACCCTGGGAACGCTTGTTTAGCATCTGTTTAGAGTCTTTATTTACTGTTATTTACTTTATTGCATCTGAAACCAATCTTGAAACAAAACCCCCCACTTTTATACCAAAAATACCAAAAACATTCTCTTTAGGACTTAGAATAGATTTTAGAGCATAGTTTAGATTTAATTCCGTCCCTGTGGATTCGATCCCGACTATATTGCAATAGATCGTACGCTTGCGATCGAGGGCATTATTTAGGGTATTAAAAGCCTATACACTTCGCAGAGGTCAACGGGCAAAAGAATTTAGATCAAATGTTTGCATGCTAACAACAGTATGAGACCAATATTTCTTTAGAAAAAGGTATAATTGTCATTTCATATATTATATGAGTTAAAGTAGTAGGTTATCTAAATAAAAGGGATAAAAGAAACTAAATCAAAGTTTAATGGGGATATTGGATATTAGATTGCGATGATTGGGATATTGGCAATTAAGCAACTTTTGATTTTTTTTTTTTTTTTGATAGAAAGGCGCATATGCCCATTTTCATTCAAAAAAAATCAAGTTTTTACAAAACCTCAAACCCAGTGAAACCTCTAACCATATATACAAATTCAAGAGACCCTATCCTTTTTACTATCTGTAAGCATCAATACTAACATCAATAGCAGTTAAAGAGAGCTGCTACATCACCCTCTGACTATATCCTTCTTGTCAAGAGCAAAATTTTTGTGAAAACTTTAACTGACAAAATTTAAAACATTCAAACACAACCACTTAACAACCATACTAAGCATAGTAACAGCCACCTGTAGAGGGAGTATGTCCATATCCATAGGCATCCACCTTGAGACCAAAGCCTTCACTTCAACTGGAGCCAAACCTAGCCAATGTTTAACCAAAGAACAAATCAGTATTATTGTATTCCTTGTGGAAGGTATTGAACTGTTTCTAAAAATAATATTGTTTCGTGTTCTCCATAAAGTCCAGCAGACAGTACAAAAGACAATTAAGAATGCAATTTTTTCCTTCCCTTGTAATGATTGAATATATTCTAAAACATCTTCAAATTTATTCCATATTCTAGATATATACTGACACACCCCCATATAAAACCAAATGTTTTTTGCAAAAGAGCATTCCAACATGAGATGAATGACAGATTCTTCCGAATTGCAAAAAGAACACAACTATGCTCCACCCCATCCTCTTTTTACCATATTATCCCTAGTAACTAGCCTATGTCTACACATGAGCCACATGAAGATTTTGATTTTAAGGGGTACTGGAACATTCCACAACAATTCATTGTTTGAGTTAGTAACCCCCTGAAAATGAGCCAGTCATAAGCAGATTTTGTACTGAATTTATCATTTGGTACCCATCTCCAAATTAGTTGGTCTGGTTCATTAGTCAATACCACAGATTGAATTAAACATAGCAAGTAATTAAAATCAGACCAAAGCATGCCAGTTATTTGCCTATTAAACTGTAATTTCTGATTAGCTGATTCAACAACTTCAAAAAGAGATATTTCTGGATCTAAACTGCTTTGAAATAGTTCAACAAATTGACAACTAAGTGAACAGTCTCCATTCCATCTATCCTTCCAAAATCTGATACGTTTTCCATTACCTATTCCCATACTACATCCTATCTCACCTATTCTAGATAACTGATCTATTTCTTTCCAAACTGCTGACAGTTTTGATTTAGGAGTATATGAATTATATTTACTTTGAACTAAACTTTTCCATATACTTTTGATGGGTACACCAAAAATTAAGTTTTTTTGGAGGTGAAACAGAAACAGCAAATATGAGGTTTGCATCACTTGAGATGAGAGAAAGGGCCGGGAATTTTGCACAGGATCATTAAACACAGGAAATCAAACATTTTGCATATCTAAATATAAAGAACAATCATGTGATGTCTATCATAATTTACAAATCTATATACCTATATAAGACGTTCGTGTGTTCAAAGATGTTTCTAAATAGAACTTATCAAGCTCAAAACTTATATTTATTTGAGATAAATATTTATAGATTTGTCATATGTTTAATTTATTTGAAGATGGTCTGCAGGACACAGCACACAGGCTCTTTATATAGATTGATTTATGGGTGCAGGCAGGCCTTAGTTTGCTTAGCCGGGAAGGATACCTTACCGGTTTTCTCATCATACAAAAGTCAAAGACTCAAAAGTCAAAACCATAAATAGGGATGGAATTGGGTTATTGGGTACCCATGACAATCAAGGCTGTTAGGCTAGGCTGTTAGTGTTATCAAATGGAACTGGCCCTGCCCCTTCCCTGATCAGATGGCCTGCTTTGGAGGATCATTCAAGTCGGTACTATTTTTGGGCTCCAAAAACCATAAGGAAGGTCCATAACATAAATACGGCGTATCGTATCATATTTGGTGCAAACGAAACGGCAAAACCAATTGAGCTAATCAGAGTTCAGTTCAGAGATAAAATATAATATTTCGTCATAGCAGTTGCTATTATTTTTATTTTTTCAGAGATTGACCACTTTTTTTAATACTTGTCTTCTTTCTTTGCTACAAGAAACTGAAGAAAGTATTTAAGAAGGTTAAATCTTGCATCTTTCCATTTGGTGGGGTACACAATAATAGCATGAGAATCGGAAGAAGTTGGTGCTGTAAATGTATGTTGTAAACTGTAAGAAGAGATGAGAGATTTACTCAAGACAGTTATATCCAACGGCTACAAAGATGAATGCACAATGAAAATGTACACTCATGGGTGCAAACATCCTTGGATAAAAGAAGTAAACAATTTGGTCTTTCCGAAACAAAAGCAAAAGGACAAAATTGCTCTTGAATGGGATAAGTACATCAGAGTCGACACCTTTTGTATGTGAAAGAATGGTGAGGATATAGCAACCATCAAAGGAGGAAATTGTGAACTTCAATATTAAATATACTATAATTCTACCATAGAAGATCAAATTTTAGATCTTCTGTTATCACAATATACTGTACACTCGTAACACAATACAATCAGCGATCAAATTTGCTGTGCCGCACATATATTTTTGAAGCATGAGTAGCAACCGATCCATCAAATTGGGGAAAAACAATCTTTGACAGTCGTGTAAATTCGGAGAAAATAGAAAGCTATGTTGTAGAATAAAGTGCAGGGAGAATTTGCCCCTTCTTCACGTACCGGTACGACAACTACCCGGTATTTCAATTGGGTTACTCCCATCCTTCGTAACAAAAAGACCAGTTCAATATATTAATACTACTGGTACAAAAATTTATCTAATTAGAGCCGTAAACCAGGCTTCGCCCCGAAGAATAGTATCAAATAAATAATAAAAAAATTTATAAAATTTAATAATAAAAAAAACTTTGAACATAATTTTTAAATCTTTTGATATAAATAATAATAATAGAATAATTTATATATAAGAACACATAAATGTTAGATCATTTTAATGATTAAATTTTGTTTTAGATATATCATATTTATGTTATTTAATGTTAAGAGAAATAAACATACAAGTCATTGGATGAAAATAGAGAAGGGTGGAGCCAGAGAACTAAGCAGGGGGGTCCGAATTTTTTTTTTTTTTTTACAACATATGTCATATATATTTTTTTTTAACAACATACGTCATACATATTTGTGCTTTTGCAGTAAAAGAAATTGGTTGAAATTTAATTATAATACTCATCTATAAAGGTTAAACAAGATAGAAAGATTGAAAGGATCAAGCTGGGAGCACACTAAGGTCTAGAGCAAAGAAAGGAAGAATTTTTAGAAATCACTAGTAATGTAGCAAAAATTGGAGTAGGACTAGCAAAAGAAGTTGAAGACCCAGCCAATATACTATTAATCTATTATAGGCTTTTAGAGAGAAGTAATGGCCCTTCTGGATTATGGTGATAATTGGATATACGTTTATAAATCTATTAAATCAGGGGGTACATTTTGGAACGTGGTAGTAAAATTTGTAGTGATAAAACTAATTTCTACACAGGGCGACTTCTTTTTACAAAATCCAGGGGGGTCCATGGCCCAACCCTGCCCAATGGTGGCTCCACCCTGAAAGTAGGTTAAGAGTTTCAAACAAAATTAATAGTAAATAATATAGATGATGTAACGTAGTTGAGGTACTTGGAGACTTACCACTCTTTATAGAGTATAGATTAAATGTTCAATCCGACTGAGACAAATCCGATATTAGCAAATAAACTTAAGACGAAGAAAGAAAAAGCTAAACGATGGAATGAATCAACACAGTTAGAGGTTCAACTCTATCAATATAGGGTGTGTTTGGCAACCAAAAATTGGAATGGAATAGCAAAATTATAGCTATTCCATGTGCCAAACAGAAAATAGCTAATTTGAATAGTCTAAAAAATTGCTAATCCGCTATTCCACCTATTTGGTTGAATAGCGGAAGAGCTATTCGAATAGCTCTAAAAATAGTTCTAAACAATATTTATCACAATACTATTCTAAATGTTATTTGCCAAACAATATTTCTACTATCCGAATAGCTCTAAACATCACTATTCTTTTTACTCTTCCAACAATCACTTCTGTTATGCTTTTTACACAAAAAATGCAAAACTATTTATCTGGTTAGAAAGAAGAAAATAAAAAGGATTGCTTAATCATTTGGCAGATTGGTACATGGTGCCAAGAAAATTCTATTTGCATGGTGCCAAAAAAATAAAAAAGGATTGCTTAATATAAGTACATGCTCGCACTGTTGTTATTGTTAGTAGGCTCAAAGCTGACTAGCCGACCAGCCGACCAGCCGACCAGCTAGCCTTTCTTTTACTGGTTGGTAACTTGGTATTCCTTTTTTCTGCATGATGTCAACTAAACACCTCTTATCCGGATCCGAATTTTCTAACATATGCCCAATTATGACGCGCTGAAATCAGCTGCAATCCAAATCGGATCTCAGGGTTCTGAGATCCTGATCTGACGGTTCTGATTATTTACAAAAACCCTCCCTAAAAACGATATCCGTCGGATTCGGATCTCAGGATCCTGAGATCCAATTTGGATCGACTCCAATTATAGCCACCAATGAGAGAGCTCGGTTTGGTGGGTTTCCATTAGTTTTGGTGGGGGCATGTTTGGCATCTTTATCCCTCTCCCCTTGCGGATTTCAGATTCAGACTTGCACGAATCTCAAGGAGATTTAACGGCCCATATAATGTATGGTTCCGTGCCATATATGTTAGGGGATAAGCAACGTGCGGCATAGGTTGCCGCAAGATATTTTATCTCGGTCGCTCTTATCCTGTCTATGGAAAGGTTTTCACATGGTTTGGAGCATTCAATAAACTCTGTCAGACTGTCACAAACTTACCGTAAATAACTGGTTTTGGTATGGTCTTCCTCGTGATTCCTTCAGAAAGACACGATGGTGATATCACATTTTATGATATTTTTGGTGATTGTTTAAATTTTCATTATTGATAAGCTTATCTAACATAGAATAACAAAAGATTCTTGAGTTTACTTTGGCCAATTAATTTGAGCACATTTGTATTTAATTATAGTTTTGGTAGGTCAAAGTCTCATTAACTGTGCACATGCAATTTACATTCTTTAAACTGATAGCCTTTTTTTTACACGTAATAACTAACAGACAGAAAAATTGAGGGGAAAAAACATATTAGAGATATTAAAGGTCGGACATGGGTGTCACTGTAGATATACAGTACCAAATGAATATTTTTTTTTTTTTTTTTGCGGTTACGTGTCATGCACTGTATAGCGTTGAGTTGTCGATCGATGGCAGATGTAAATTTGCACTATATATTATATGGAAGACCCTTTAGATTACAGTAAATATATTTTAATCGTGTTGTACAAATATTTTTTTTTACCATAATATTCAGTTGCGCGGAGCGCAACACCTTTCTAGTTCATTATCCACTTGCTTAGGAGATCTTAGCTTGCTTTCGAAAGAGTCGTAGGTACAGTGCACCGCTATTTCAATATACCGAGCCACCCTAGCAAATTTTTTTTTATTCAATGATGGAGAGTCACGTGACATGTCTTTCGATGTTGGTTTTTCCAATTAATGCTGGTGTCTCGAAATATGTGAATTTTTTTTTTTTTTTGAGGAAATATGTGATAAAGTAGCATCTCCTTGTTTTTTTTTTTTTTTTTTTTTGAGAAGTGACGTGTAACTAGGGTGAGGAGAGAGGAGCAATTATTTTGAACGAAGTTGAATACACTTACATATATAAATGTTAACTAGGTAAGTAGCAATTAATTTGAGAAAAGGGCTCTAATGTTATTAAGATGTATGTAGATTATATCAGTAGTAACCATATCTTGAATTTGTGTAATTGTTGATTCTAATATACTAATTGTTAACTACGTCGATACAAATGTCACTAATGATTATCTAAAAGAAAATGTGTTATAAGAGGATATTTTGTATTAATTTTATTTAGTCTTAATTTATTTTGTATTAACTATAATAGTTTAGAGTAATACTACCGTGTAATTTTATATGTTCATTATCTAAACATAACTGTTAACTAGAAAGCTATGCATCTTTCACACATATGTAGACTATTGATTTCTAACCGTGTAATTTTCTTTTGAAAAAAGCAAATAATTAGATAGATCCAGTAAACAATATAC
Source organism: Cyperus esculentus (assembly GCA_030179965.1). NCBI lineage: Eukaryota > Viridiplantae > Streptophyta > Magnoliopsida > Poales > Cyperaceae > Cyperus > Cyperus esculentus. Next base: position 1,798,740 of record JASGLE010000035.1, on the reverse strand, counting down.
ATATGCAGTAAACATTTGTAATTCCTAATAAGCGATCACAACATTAAAAGATGGATGTATGCATCTGGTAGCATCACATGGTAACAATCTTTATGAAAAAAAGATTATAACATAATCGGTTTAGAATTTAAATTAAATCAATTCATAAAATAGTAAAATAAAATAGCTAACGTTCATATATCCTTACTAATAATAAAAGCATATTGAAAAAAATGACATGAAAGGGCTATCATTACATCTGAGCCGTTGATCATTGTCTTCGATAGATCAGAACCGTTGATGTACGTTAATGCCCGTTGACGTTCTCAGCCCATTAAAATTAAGGCTCATATAAAAGGCCCATTACATATTATCTTAAAGGTTTATTATAATAAATAATAGTTTCAGCCCAAAACAAGGAGTGGGCTTTTTACTAGTTTCCAGTAAACATATAGTTAATAGATAACATATATTGACGAATTTCAAATGGAGACCAAATGAATAATTAAGTTGGGTACAAAGTTTAATAAATAGTGTAAAACAGATATTCTTCTACTAAATGGATTTAAAACTAATATGCATTACATACATAAAAAAAGGTTGGTATTCTTAAAAGTTAGAACTAATAGATAGCCTTTATTAACAAATAAGTTTTACGTAAAAAATTTTATTTAACCAGCTTTAAATATTAGATTATACAATTCAAATCATCCTTACTAATAATAAAAGCATATTGGAAAAAATGACGTGAAAGGGCTATCCTCACATCTGAGCCGTTGATTATTTTCTTCGATAGATCAGAACCGTTGATGTACGTTAATGCCCGTTGACGTTCTCAGCCCATTAAAATTAAGGCCCATATAAATTATCTCAAATTAAAGCCCATTACATATTATCTTAAAAGTTTATTATAAGAAATAATAATTTCAACCCAAAATAAGGAGTGGGCTTTTTACTAGTATTAGAAAACATGCCATAAAAGATCATCACTTCATTTAAAAAAAAGCGGGAAACCAAAAAAAGTCCACGACCGAATTATCAAAATCTTTGAGCTAGACTATTATACTAACGTTAGCATTTCAGACCGAAATGCTAACGACTCTAAATTTATGTTATCGTGTCCGAAATCACGATTTATGGTGCTCAATAAATTCTTTGTATGAAAATATTGGGGTATACAAAAATTTTTCATTTTTAGAGTTTTCTAAGTATTTGTTTTGCATTTTTTAAAATAGCATGTACAAACATCAATATTTTATTAATATTTATGAGCTATTTTCTAAAATTCAAAACAAATACTTAAAAAACTCTAAAAATGAAAAATTTTTGTATACCCCAATATTTTCATATAAAGAATTTATTGAGCACCATAAATCGTGACTTCGGACACGACAACATAAATTCTGAAGCGTTAGCATTTCGGTCCGAAATACTAACGTTAGTATAATAGTCTAACTCAAAATCTTTTATTTAGAAATAAAAAATGCAGCATCTTACACTTCCTTTTGTTTTCCTTTTCGAATCCTGGATCCGATCATTTATATTCTGCCAAAAAGGGATCGCAGCTCCTTTCCAACGCTCCTTTTGACCTTTGACTTCTTCCTAGTCTGACAGGACTTGCCATTTGCTAATAATCCTTTTTTCGACACATTGACCCAGTAAAAGTACTCACCAGACAAAACTCTAGTCTTGAAATAAAAAACACATCGCCGGCGTGGTTCCTCCTCCTGATCCGGCCTGTGCTTTGCTGGCTAAAATAAGTAAATGAGTTTTCTCATGCATGTCCTGTGAAGGTTTTTTTTTTGAACATCAAACGCATGTAGGCAACGAATTTCATTCATAAGAAGTGATTACATTCATAGAGAATAACAGAAAATTTTTCAATCCAAAAACCAAATAACACAAAATAACATATTCTATCTACTATCAAACCTTCTAACTTCGATAAAATATAATTTTTCCTCTAACACTAGAGATTAATTCGAAAAGTACAAAGTTTTTTTCTTGAAGTTACCGGCTTTGATGAATCGCGTCGTCTTTGATTGAATGGACCAGAATTGTTGTGAAGCGCTCCATAAAACTCCAATTTTTAAACTAATTTATTGGAAGTCGAAGCAAATCTGTCTTCTCAAAGGTTTTCCATGGTACGATACTTCTAATGAAGAAAGACTAAATACTTTTGTTAAAAAACAAGAGCGACGAAAGAACGGACGAAAACTCGACGAAAAGACGGACGGAAGCTCGACAAAAAACAACAAACAACACGAAGAAGATCATCATCAAATAAGTAGGAATAACAAGATGCGGCGGGGAGGGGCAAAAGTAACCCCTCCCCACCACTGAAATTTAATTTGGAGGAAAAAGTTTTTGGCTCTCCAGAGCTTGGCTCAGTTGGTAGTGGCATTGGCTCCCTATGTGGAGACCTAGGATCGAACCCTGGATGGGGCGAATTAAGGTGGGGTGTATGATTGTGGGGCGAATTAAGGTGGGGTGTATGATTGTGTGTACGCCTATCGCCTACGGGCTATAATAAAAAAAAAAAAAGTTTGCTTGACTCCTGTGAAGGTTCTTGCAGATCTATTATTTGACTTCCTGCACGATCGAGTTACGTTTTTTTTTTCACTAACATGTTTATTTCCTTAGTTTATTCCAAATATTACAAAAGCTATATTCTTTTATATTTTATATGCTGGAATCTTACCAAGACAGCATTTCTTTTACCAGCTGCACAAGTATATACTATAAGTTTATGCGACGACTCCAAGATCATTAGCACATATAAATGGAAATAAAAGCAACTTTATTTTAGGCTAATGCAATCTAGTTACTTGGGAAATATCATGTGTCCATCATGAACCGTTAATATAAGTCACACCCGTGAGTGTAACAATTATATTTGAGCCCACGTAGAGTACATTTAAATATCGTATAATACATATAACGTGTTTTCAGTTTTTGACTCATTATTTACTATTTAAATTTTATCTTTACATTAAATTAACTCATTGAATATTAGAATATAAAGACTTAATTGTTCATTAATGTAAATTCTAATCAACATTGATGTCTTCCATATCAAGATTGATATCTTTCTATTTTTTTGTAAAAACTAAAATAGAGAGGAAGTTGTTTGATTGAAGAATATCAACACCTTTAAAATCAATATATTTTGATCTGTACCGTTGATTGAGGAGTAGAATAACGATTAAAGATATTTGAAGAAGAAAGAAAAAATGGAGACGTCCAATTCTTACGTACTTTATAATATAGTATAGATGATTTGTGGTTTCTATAGTGGATTAATGATATAGAAAAATTTTCATCATATACTATAATAAAAACTATTTAAAATGCACATCGACAATATAGAAATCAATATATATATTATTACTAACTTAATTAGCTTGACTTGATGAGTATGCATACTACTATAACCATGATACATCTCTTACAGATGATGAATATATTTTTTCTATAAAAAGCCATCTTAAATAATACAACTACTAGAATTTGATGATTATCTGATTCTTCTAAAATAGAGGTTATAACTTATATAAAAGAGATACAGGTTTCATGAATTGTGTAGGAGATATTATTAATTTCGGACACATGTCCTTGTGTTAAATATAATTCACTCAAATTAACTCTAAACGAAACAAATCAAAATTCTGCACACATGCAACAGCTAGGCCTACAACTTGTATATTTATAGCTGCAAATTCACGGCGTGGAGTACTCAAGAAGAAAATAAAATAAACAGAAAGATAAAAAGAATGAAAATACTATTGCACGGACTTGAAATGAAATCAGCTGCTTATTTCCTTAATCTTCTCCGTGACAATTGTCTAATATTCATGTCTAATATTCATTCTAGTCGGCAATTGGCCGTAATGAACTTCCATTTAAATTGCTGCCTTGTAAATACAAATATTTTCTTCATTAATCACCGAGATCAATCATGCGAAATTTGCTCTCCTAAATTATATTGTATTTCAGAAATTTGTCTATATATATGAAGGTATACCAATCCTTTTCCATGCCACAAAGTAGGACTCAACTTCAAAACCAAAAATAAATGTTATTCTCTAAGCCCACTGCCCACATATCTTTTCTTTCCACCTCTTTCTTGAACGTGGCTAGTTGATTTAATTAAAATATAACTCCCGCGAATTTTGGTGTGGAGCCGTTATGGAGTTGGTGCTTGTCAATGTATCCTCGACTATCCCGTATTCAAATTCTCCTTCGTGTATATATATGGATCCGGTTAGTACGAAATTTCATACATATGTATCACCTTTTCTGATTTGTGCATTTAGATATGTCCTTACTGTATCTAGTTAATTATATGCTCAATGTCGGTTAAATAATTGTCAAACGAATTGATATCTTCAAACCGTGAACTTTGGATCGGACCACATAAATTAACGTTTGAGAAAAAAAAATATATATGCATATAGTATTCTTGTTCGGGTCCATCAGTAATGTACTCATTTAATCAGATAAGAATATATAAGTGCTTCTTTTATTTTTTAAGTGACATATATCAATGACAAGTTTTTGGGTTCAATGCAATTAGTATATCTTCCATATAGATTAATAACCTTTCAAATACCAGCCATAAGAATTAATGACACGCACTTAAAAGAAACTTAATTATTTTGAATAAATCATTGATACTATTATTTTAAGACTTATTTTCTATGAAGTTTAATTAGAGCATTAACAAGTACCGTTAATAAATAAAGAAAATCATTAAGATTATAAACTAATGAACTAATTACAGCATACTTAATTGGTTTAGGTATGAACTGATTGAACTTCAGCCAATTGAACTGACTCCACAAAAGTCAAAGGTGCGGGTTCCTCGACTTTTTGTTTAATTGCTTATTTCTTTTTTATCCATGTTTACTTAATGTCGTTTCATATTTGTATCGAGCGCGATTTCTCCTTTGTTAGAAATCGCATGATAGGATCCTCGCATGTACCTTGAAACATGATGACATACATAAATTAATAAAGTTTTTGGAATAATAATTAATACGGATAAGGACTGAGTAGAATATTATTGTTATATTAAATATTATATTATTTCTTTCATTATAAATAATATTATTTTTATGAAAAAATAATAATATAATAATATTATATTATTATATTATTTATTATTACTACCGCTATCATATTAAAGTAGGTGATGAGATTAGTTATAAATATCTTTTTACTAAATATCTGGGTCTCATGTTGCTTAAAAAGGGAGAATAACTTATACCTCATATTTTGGCTCCTTAAATTAAGGAGCCTAGATTGCATGCTATTTGCTTTTATGAATGAGCAACTTCTTCATGTTTGACTCTTTAAATGGGGTATAAGGTTGTTATTCCTCATTTATTTCTTAACCAAACATGGTGAATATGTTTTGATGTTACACAAAGTAAATGTTTGCATTATGGATCTTCTTTTGATAAATGCGGTTTGATGCTTATCGAAGAAACCCGATAAATCTCTTACAAACAACAACTTTATATTTTTTTTTTTTTAAAAAAAACACACACACACACTCATCATCAAGATGCAAACAACCGAAATTACTGTACTGTAATAGTTAGCTGCTTTTAATACCAACATCGAATTTGAAAAATATAAACACACAGTGTATTTTTTAAGACCAAACTTAAAAGGAAAAATATATCAGCACAGAACTACTAGAGACCGTTGATGGTTGTATCGGGATGCATGGAGAAGCTGGTACAATACATATACAGCTATACCAAAAAAAATTCTTAGAATGACAAAGTATCACTGATAATAGTAATTAAATTACTTATACCGTTAACTAAAAGAATAATGGCCAAATTAAGTTCTTATTTATTTCTACTAAAATGCGACAATATAAAGACACAGTCTACTATTACAAACTAATACATATATCGTGCTAGACATCAGCATAAAAAATCCATTACAAACTCAAATTCATAAAGTTCTTAGATGCATATTTTTCCTCTTATTTTGCTCCAGCTGGCTGCGATAATCTGATTCAACAGTTTAAAAAATAATAAAATAAAATAAAATTCAATAATAATACTCCAAAGAGATAACAATAGCTGAACCAAGGAGAAAACGGCTTGATCTTAAGATCCTGATCCATACAAAAAGTGATTTTCTCCCAATCATAAAAATTAGTTAAAAAAATTTCAATGTCTGTAAAATTTGATTTTCTAGTACCTATTGACACAAATATTCAGTTGCGCAGTTCATATCGACTATTTAGACATAAAAATACAGAGGCCTTCCGTATTCTTAACTCAGAATACTTAATTATCTCTAAATCTCGGTTTATAGTGCTCACTAGATTCTTAATTATATTAGTATATTTTTCAGTTAGAAGCATGAGAAACCTTTGTCTCTAAAGAGCACCATGGTTTTACTATTTTGAGTTAGTCCTTAGCATTTCTCCTCTTTATTTTGTAAAATTGTTTATACGTTTTAAAAAACTATGAAAACTTACATGTTTAATTGTAGGTCAATATTATCGCAGAAACTCCACACCTTAAGCTATCGCCAAATCCTGCACACGCAACAAACTGTAAGGAGAATGTTTCTTTTGGATTAGTTTTACGTTTAATATTTCGGTTTATGCTTAATTCATTTTTCTTTATGCAATCCTCTGCGGCGTTATTTTTTAGTTATCGTTTTGTTGGCTGAGGGTAACATTGGTGATCTCTCCGGAAAAAAAAATTATACATTTATCAATTCGGATATACCTTGTTGTCTCGAAATTTTCAGTTATTTTTTTTATTTTTCTTTTTCAGCGTGCCATGAAGTGTACTTTGAAAAGCCCCATGCATGAAAAGGATGCTAATTCAAAATGACTTATCTTCAAAAGTTTGAAAAACATAGTTAAAAACTCTACAAATAAGAAAAAGTAGCATAATATACAGATTCCAATTATGGTCTCTGTTACTTTAGGTATGTAGTTTTGTAATAAACTTGTTTTGTTTCATTAAATGAAATGGGAAATGGTGGACATATTTTGCCCACTTAGTTAAAAAAAAAAAAAAAAGAATGTATTAGTCGAATCAGATCGGTCTTTCGGTTTTTGGTTTGTGAGACACGAATACAAATTAAGACACTACTTTACTTTGCAAAACACCATACCTATCAGGTATTATATATATAAGTAGAAGGTGATTCCCCTGCTGGATTTTTATTAAAATAGAACGAGTATTACCAGGATATATATTTGCATACACAACAAAAGATTGAACAATATAAATAAAGATAAAAATAAGTGGATAGTTAAGTAGACGTGATACTGATGACAGAAACACTCTCATTTCTCGTAGTTAGACACAAGTAGCTCTTGTGTTAGGCCATTAGTCTGATAAAAGCTCAATAAGACAGAACAAACATACCACGGCAGCACGTATCATGTATGAGATTACTGGGTTTAAAATGATTCCAAGTAGTATTCCTCGCAAAAGAAGCTTGTCAATAGCGAACACTTCTCGTTCTCGAGGCCGCAATGTATTGTTATCCGGCTGAAACAGGGATATTACAAATAGTCACCAAAAATATTAGTAAATATGGATCTGAACAAGGGGAAAAGTTAGGATATAATCATTTCTCATAAAATTAAATATCCTAGGAACACACCTGATCTGTGATTTTGTTTTTCTCAATGTTTTCTGAATTTGTATTACTCTCGTTGGTTTTACTGTTTTTTTTCCTCTTGTTTTTCTTAGACTGCTTGTTTATGTATGGACAGACCGGTCCCCGGCAAGGATTCTTCTCGGAGCAATTTGGGTGGCAGAATATTGGGGCCTGAAACAGGAACAGAAGTTAGAAATTAGCTACAGCATAAAAGTATCTTAATTTGGTGCCAGATATATGATATCCTGGTGATAGCACACCTGATTGGGTCTATGGGCGCCATTAATCTCGATGTTCCTGGCGGGCATCTTAATTAGATAAGCTTACCGGACAAACTGTTTAAGTTTTGGGATGCTGGAAGATGAGATGCAACTATATTTAAGGAGAAGCACGAGGAACTGAGATAGTCAACGCATTAATAAATATATAATATTGCGCAAGACATCGAGCTTTCATATCAAGTTAATTAAATTCACGCCTCAATTTTTTTAAATATGCCCCGGAAAATACAAATTCACGACTTTAAGCCCCGTAACACACATTTTTCATATTTGAGCTGGACGCTTCCGTCCAACCAGGAGCGTCCAAACTAGCAAACTGGGACGGTGCTAAAAGGAGACGTCCAACTTTTCAACCTGGACAGTGCCCTTCAGCAGCGTCCAGGTGCTCTGACGTGTCACACGCTGGACGATGCTGAAAGGCATCATCCCTGCACAAAGCGGCACGGTACGGAACAATTGCTTCCCAACCTGGACGTCAAGCAACCATAGCGGCCCCCTTTACTCCTCTCTTCTTTGTTTGGTCCGTGCCCCCTCAGAAAGAAAGAAAGAAAGAAAGGAGGAAAGAACGAAGGAAATGAAGGGAAGTGAGGGAGAAAGGAAAGGAAAGAAAGGGAAGAAAGAGAGGAGGGGCTCGGGTTACATCCAGGTTGGACGCAGCGATATCGAACCGTCCGACTTGGACGGGACGGAACAGAACTGTCCAGTCAGTTATGTAGTAAAGAAGAGAGGAGTAAAGGGGGGCGTTGTGGTTGCTTGAACCGTCCAATCAGATTTGTGTAGGGACATGCTCTATCAGCAGCGTCTAGCGAGTGACACGTTAGAGCACCTGAATGCTACTGAAGGGCATCGTCCAGGTTCAAAATGTGGACGTCTTCTTTTAGCACCGTTCCAGTTTACTAGTTTGGACGCTGCAGTACCGTTCGGTCCTGGTTGGATGGAAGCGTCTGGCTCAAATGTGAAAAATATATATTACGGAGCTTAAAGTCGTGATTTTGTATTTTACGGGGCTTATTTAAAAAAATTGAGGAAATTCACGTGTGCAGACTGACATCATGGAATTGCTTCATGCCATCTTCTTATCAAGTAATGGTCAGAGAATTGAAAGATAAGGACCTCTCTCTGATTTTCATTAGGGATTAATTACTACCAAATTGTGTAGACATATTTGTGCTTGCGAATTTATGCGTATGTATGTAGCAATGGGAGATTAACTTGTTAAATGCTTGTTCGACTGGAACAATTTTAGTGGGAACAGAACCGGAATCGGAATGGGAATCGGAATCGGCACGGAATCAGTTATCTCGACCGAAATCAGCCGACTATAATCATAATCTCACATTTATTTTGAAAAAGCTTATTTTTCATTAAAGACATAAGAAAAAAAAATTAAAAAATTATTCAATCAGAAAATGATGTTTAAAAAACATATTATACTTCTTTAATCAACTAATTTAATAAAGAGGAGGGATCCCTTGACAATGCTAACTTTGACAATCTTAACAATGGAACATTTTAAAAATTTATAAAAATTTGTAAAAAATCTTAAAATTGAAAAACAAACTTATGGATGCATTAGTTAACTTGTATATCGATAGTATTGCAAATTTCAATCAATTTGAGCACCATTTGATAGCTTATCAAAATTTTGTTTATTTTTTAACGGTTGTAATTGAACGGATCTTTGAAGGGCTATCAAATATAATTTAAATTGAATATAATCGGAAACATAATTAATCTACAAGTTAAGAAATAATTCCGTGAACTTTTTTCTATTTTTGAGAATTTATATGATTTTTTACATATTTTTGAAATATCAATTTGTCAAGATTGTCAAGTTAAGGATTGTTAATGGATCCCTCCTCTTTAATAAAATACTATATCCAAACTATCCAAGTATCTGATCAGAAGCTCCGATTTTTGGAAAAATAAATCAATTTGTTTAAAAATACAAATTATTTTTCAATAGTATGTCAAAAATCAATTTTAACTTAATCAATCAACTAATATGATAATTATCATGTACAAAAAGGTGGTCCAGAAGTATTATAGAGAAGTAGTCTGAGAGTGTTTTAAAGCTACACAAACCAGTCTATTGGTATTTTAAAGCTACATGGTCTACATAGATCAGGTCTAAATTAAAGAAAAAATAGCAGAAGCACAATGCCTTTCTTCTTCGGTTCTTCCCATCATTTCCTGGAGTGCATGCTCTCTCCCAAAACTACCCCAATTTAACAAATTTCTCAAATTGGAGGTCTGAACGCGATTCCCTCTTCTTCTTTGATGAAAAACTAGGTACATCATCCTCAATTTATTCAACCTCGCTCAAAAATTTGGATGAAGTAGCAACTACTTTCGCGAATTTGTGCGAAAGCTCTTGGACGAGTAACTCGGGCTAAAATCGGTTTGTCTCTAGCTGTATCGGCCCAGATTTTTATAGTGGACTGTCCGTGGCACTTTTCCACGCAAGACGTCAAAATAAGCAAGTCAATAATACAAATTTCATGCCACAAATTCATAATACTTCTATAACATAACATATTTTTATCAAGGCAAAATTGGGTACATGCCCATCAAAACTTTGGTTTTGAGATATTTACTCATCAAACTTTAAATTTAGATATTCACCTATCAATTCTTCATTTTCTCCTATATTTGCCCATCAAAATAGTTTTATAATAAAATAGACAAATTTTGATATAGAAAAAGAAGATAAATATTAGAATTGACAGCTTTGTCCTTCCCCTCATCCCCACTGATCTTTCCAAGGCAAGAAGCAGGGAAAGTCAGACTGACCCGACCCCGACCCGACCCGACCTGACCCGTGTTTCAGGGAAAGTCAGACTGACCCGAACCCGACCCGATCGTATTTTAGGTAAAGTCAGACCGACCCGACCCCGACCCGACCCAAACGACCCGAAAACCCAAGATAACCTGGAAATAGAGGTGCAAAATCTGACCAGACCTGAAAAACCCACCTTTCCCCATTCTGAAAAAATGCGACAGACGTCAACCCGATACCCGACCCGACCCAAAAAAAAATATTGGCAGCCGTGAACCCGATACCCAAGAAAGAAAGAGAAGGGAGGGGCAAAGTTGTCATTTCTAATATTTATCTTCTTTTTCTATATCAAAATTTGTTTATTTTATTCTAAAACTATTTTGATGGGCAAATATAGGAGAAAATGAAGAATTGATGGGTTAATATCTAAATTTTAAGTTTGATGGGCAAATATCTTAAAACCAAAGTTTTGATGGGTATGTACCCAATTTTGCCTTTTTATCAACATACAATAATTTAAAACAAAACACAGCGGAAGTCTTTTTCTTATTGTCAAATAATATGTTAGAATTAGGAATAATAAGCCTCGGACCCGTAAAGGTATTTTTGTCATTGGCTATTTTTAGAATAAAATAAAGATCCCAAATTGTATAAACAGGGCTTCTATTTATTTTATCTTTTTTAGAGAAGTAACCGTTGTAACATAAGGCTATTTAAGCCTCCATCCGATACTGTACAAAATTCAGATCAATAAAATTAATTTTATCGATCATCACTGTAAACCGTAAAAAACTAACACTTATAACAAATTAAAAAAATTATTAAACTAAATCTTCAAAAACAACTTCAAAACTCTTCATTTATGTAGCAACTTAATAATTTCTTCCTCATCTGCGAAAAAGGTGTACAAAGGTGCGTATTAGAAATCTAGTATTTCTAAGTGCAAAAGGAATTCCAAACGAACGTACAACAGTCGAGATCAATTATCAAAGTGCATTAATCAATTCATCAAATGTCAACTTTAATCAAATAATTATCAATTTTGAGGTATGTCTATTTGGTCATACCATATTCCCAATCATGGTTCTTAGCTTTACTGTCTAAATTCGAACATATTATAGTCAGAGACTGGTACGAAACTATATCAATGTCATTTAATCTATCAACCAATCAATTAGTCGATGCTCGTTGCCAGACAATAACACGGTACAAAAAATTCACGCAATGGGCGGGCATAGCCGCATAGCCCAAACAATGATGTGAACGAAGCGATAAAACCATAGTCTCGATTCAAATGAATATCATTCTTACAAAAGGTCAATTAATCAATTGGATTTTATTTCTCATACCATGTTCAATTATTTTCCACAATTAAATTAATTATATCTCAAAATTTTATATAATAATCACATTAATTATACTATATATTATTTTTAAAGTATAAATTTAAGTCCTTATGGCCCGTACACCAGATCTTCTTACAGTCCGTAAGAGTTGTCTGGCGATTCATTCTCTACCCTGGTATGCGGATTTCGCAAATTTTCTCGCGTTGGGGGCACTGTCACCACACATGTCGTACTAGCAAAAGAAGAAATTCATAGCCGATGTGAAGCATTATCACTGGGATGAGAGGTGGGGGTAGATTGACTAAACAGAAGATGTGGTCTGAGTGAGGAAATTGACCGAGTATTGCAACACTGCCATTCACTTCTTATGAAGGCAATTTTACAATTTGCCCTTCTTAATGAAATTTTGAAATAGATTGCCCCTCCCATAAATTTTTTCAACAAAATACCCCTCTAGACCCCATTTTCCCCTCCCCTCCCCTCCCCTTCACCCATCATACATTTTACTCTAACTAAAATTAATTGAGTTAAAAATATTTGAGAGTATAAAGTCTTAGCCTATTTTGTTTTAGGGATTAAACATATACAAGCATGATTCAATTTTTTCAAATCTAATATATGCTGGTAAAAGCTATTAACTAATAAAAGAAGATACTCGCCGATTGTTTACCATCACCTATCATAATATTGATGAGGGTAAGCTTTGACTACACTATCATAATCCATATATTTTCAATCGTTAATTTAATACTTTAAAGATCTTCTTGACTATGAATATTACCATATTAAAATGACATTTAGATATTAATCCAATTAAAGTAATGATTTTAAGCATGCTACAAAATATTTTTTGACTGATAAATATTAAAATGTTTCAACTTTTGTTTAATAAGAGAAAAATAATTTATCTAAAAGTAACTAATTAGTATTTAGGCCAACTTTTAAATTATTTTTCTAAAAAAAATTTACTTATTGTTATACTAAATTATTAATTACATAATTTGTCGAAAGTCAAATATTTTGGATCAATGCCTTTATAAAATATTGCGCATGTTAACAATTTAATATTGAATATTGCTGATTCAAAAATTTGTCATTTTGTTTTCCTTATTTTTTGTTAATTTAGATGACATATTTTATTTTTCTTGAAATCATCTCTCAAGTGTTTTAATGTTAATAATGCAAAAAAAAAAATAGTGTACTTCTGAAAAATTATTAATACAATTAGATTAATGTCTAATCGTCATTTCATATCTTGTAAAATATAGTTTTCACAATTAATTTTAATTGGAGTAAAAAGTATGATGGGTAAAGGGGAGGGAAGGGGAAAATGGGGCCAAGAGGGGTATTTTGTTGAAAATATTTGGGGGTGGGGCAATCTGTTTCAAAATTTCGATAGGAAGGTCAATTTGTGAAGTTGCCCTCTTATGAAGGACATGCATCATTTTCTAAAACGGCAGCCAAGCTCCTCCGGTCCGGATTTTATTGGCCCACTTTTTTTAAGGATGCACGTGCCTATGTCACAAGGTGCAATCAATGCCAGAAGACGGGGAACATTTCCCGAAGAAATCAAATGTCGCTGCAACTGATTCTTGAGATAGATGTGTTCGATGATTGGGGGATAGATTTTATGGGCCCTTCCAATGTCGAATGGGTACAAATACATCCTTATGGCGGTAGACTACGTATCCAAGTAGGTAGAGGCGGTGCCATGTGCTAAAGCCGATGCAAAATTTGTGAAACGGCTATTCAAGGAAATCATATTCTCGAGGTTTGGAGTGCCCCGTGCAGTGATCAGCGACTGGGGCAAGCATTTTGTGAATAGCGCGTGTTTTGAAAAACGCTGTAATCGGCCGAATAGACGGCTGTATAATCGGTGACGGAGCCCTGACCGTCACGTATATATAATGCGGAGGTAATTATACGGACCAAAATATCAAGCTTCTTGTTGTGATTATATGAGCTTCATACTCTCAATTAATAAGTGTATATGTACTCCTGCGTCCTGCACATCATATAATACAATCATTTTGTTCCTTTCTTTCGCACTCTTTTATTTCATATCGCAAATATCAATGAAGCGCATAATATATACGAGACTTGTTCAAATAATCATCCTCCTCTTTTTTTCTTTTTGTGATTGCGAACTTATTTCGTATTATTTTTATAGCCAAAATAAAAAATATATTTTTTATCTAATCAATAAATTGACTTGTATTTAGAAAATTTTTCTTTTTAATGTATAAATCAATAAGAATGCAAAATTGTCCGCAAAAATCCAATTAATCGGCCGCATAACGATTAGTCGCTTGGCGGTACCATGTCTGTCTGACAGGCGTATACCGTCTTTTAAAACACTGGAATAGCCTTCTCGATACTCCTGGAGAAGCATGGTGTAACTCATAAGGTCACGACCCCTATCATCCACAGGCAAATGGACAGGTTGAAATATTTAATCGAGAAACTAAAACCATTTTGGAGAAGACGGTGGAGAGAACAAGGAAAGATTGAGCGTTCAAGTTGAGTGATTGTTGACCCCTGCAAAGGCTCACCATTAAATGAGAAATAGAGCTGAAGAAATCTAAAGGAAAAATATATATAAAAGGAGCTGCTGATTGATTGAACATGAGAACTATGAGATAGTGTGCACAGGAAGAGAGAAAGAAGTGTGATAGGGAGGGATCATGTGCAAGCTGAAGCAAAATTCACATCAACATGCCCTGGCTGTGCAATATAAGATGGATTACCCTTCATACTCCTGGACAGATGGCATGGTCTCATTGGATGGTGAAATGTTATTGTGTCAATTACTCGTATATGCTGCACTTGCATGTAGGGGTGTCAACACAATGAAACAATCATGAAAATTGATTGTTTCGTCTTCGTTTCGTTTGGACAAAACGCAACGAAAGAACAAACATAATCGTTACGTAATGGTATTATTATATAAAAGGGAGAATTTTCTATATACCCTTCAAGACTTCTTCAATTTCTTATTTACCCTCAAAGACTTCAATTTATCTAAATTATCCCTCAACTCTTGTGAGTGTTTCTTATTTGCCCATCATTTAAAGAGCTTGTAAGAAGTTCATGGTCAATCTCTAATTAAAAAATTTTAAGACGAAATTGCCCCCTTCATTTCCTTCTCTAACTTTGCTTTCGGGTCGGGTCGGGTCAGTTTGACCAAATGAAAATGTCGGGTCAAATCAAGTCAGGTATCGGGTTGACGGCTTTCGACACTTTTTCAGGTCGGGTCGGGTATCGGGTTGACTTCTGCCGGCACTTTTCAGGTCGGGTCGGGTTGGGCGGGTCGGGTTTTTCGGGTCTGGTCAAATTTTGCACCTCTATTCCTAGGTCATCTCGGGTTCGGGTCAGGTCGAGTTCGGGTCGGGTCGGGTCGAGTTCGGGTCAGTCTGACTTTCCCCGAAACACGGGTCGGGTCGGGTTCGTCCGTTCGGGTCAGTCTGACTTTCCCTGAAACACGGGTCGGGTTCAGCTCAGTTTGACTTTCCCTGAAACTCGGGTCAAGCAAATTTTTCGGGTCGAGTCAGATTTTGCCACCAAAATATACACATCAGAGTACATCTCACTTAGTTCGAAATATATGTTTTTACTTTACATTGGAAGAAGGAGGATTGAACGAGTGGAAAAAAAAATAGGGAGAGGGTATTTTGGGAAAAATATTTTTTTCATCACTCAGGATAGAGGCCAGTTAATACTACGGGCAAATAGAAAATAGAAAAAAGTGTCGGAGGGTAAATTAGATATAACTAACAGTAGAAGGGTAAATAGGAAACGTAACAAGTTTAGAAGGGTATTTAGAAAATTAAGCCTATATAAAAATGGAAAACAAAATTAAATATATTATTTCCTTTTTTGTTTCGTTTCGTTTAGCAAAACTACAAATCTTTGCGCAAAATGTTGTTGTATTGACAACCCTACCTGCAGGACGAATGGACGATGGATCAAATAGCAGCTGTCAACTTGTATTGCGAGTTGTTCCGGAACCTTCTGTTTTTCAAGCAAAGCTTGATGGCGCCATAGTTCACTGTCCCTGCAGAACTTTATAAGTACATCCAGTTCATAAGGATTCAGGACAGGTGACAAGTTCCTATTGGAGCTGGTTGAAAAGCTTGGTTGATCATGTTAACATCTTAAACCAATCCTGCAGCATAACAATTGAAGGGCTAATTGCTACCTCACTTTTTCAGGCGCCCAAAAGCCATCTCCTGAAGTTCTTCCCTGGCTGCAATTGGACCAGGTATCACTGAGAAGTAAGGAGTCTTGATTCCATGGCAATGTTATGAACCATGTGCAGCCAGCATATCCAACTCCCTCAACATACTCCGGGCGCCATTCCTCTGAAAGCTTGCTACTGATCCAAAGGTTGAGATGACAATTGAAGAAACACAAAGACAGATCCAAAGGCTGGTGTCGCTCCAAAATATCTCAACCCGCGGGACATGATCCTAGCCAATTAGGGAGATGCCTTCTTCCCCAAGGATTCTCCATCCACAGCCTATATAAACTCCTCTTCTCTTCATGGTCAGAAGAACACCCCCAAAACGCTACTGCTAAGGCAAATCCATTTCTCCCTCTCATCTCACCACAAAACTGAGACAAAACCACTGAAATCTTGATCAAAACCGAAGCTACACTCCAAATTACTCCTTACTCCACTCAAGCACTTGATAGGATAGCTTCAAACTATTGTGATTGAGTGAAAGAAGCTGTAATTCAAGAAGAAAAAGGTGAGAAAAGATGTAGCCTGTGATGATGAATGAAAAGGGAAAGCACTGCATAATTGGCTTATCCCTCATTTGCTCCTTGACTGCTCTTCCTTGCATTTGTTTGCATTTTGTGGCATCTCTTGCATTCTTTCTTTTTACAAACTGAGTTCCTATGCCATCCTCTGCTGCTCTGCCTCTTCTGGATTTATTCTGTGCTTGGAAGTGCTGTACTCGGCCCGAGTATGTTTTAACCGGTCCGAGTGTAGAGAGGTTTGATCAAATGGTGTCTGGGTGTTGCTTCAGTTCCAGGGTATACGGTCTGTGTGCCTTGTACTCGGACCAAGTGAGAGAGATCTTGGACTGAAACTTCGGCTGTTACAAGATTGTTCAAATTTCTGACTCTGCTCCTTAGATTGTACTGCTTCCTTTTGATTGGAGCTTTTTCCAGTTTGAATCTTAAAACAACAAAAAGCAAAACAAAAACAGAAAAGTCAAAACAAAGAAAAATAGTCTAGAATGAAGCAAGAAATATACTGTCCTCGGCAATGGCACCAAAAAGCTTGTTGTCTCCCGAGAGTGACACTACTTATGCTAAACGAACTACTGTCAAGCAGCAAGCGCACAACTTAATTGTAGTATAGCTAGAGTCGAATCCACAAGAACGGATTGGAAAAAAGGACTCCTCTTATCTTACAAACTAGACTAAGGTGGTTTTGGTGTTTTTGGTTTAGAACAATAGTGACAATCAACACTAAACTAAATAAACAGAAATAATAGATTTGATAACAGGGATGGAAGGCGTTCTTAGGGTTTAGACTCAACTCGTCTACTTAGGTTCACTCCATACAACCTGTGCGCTCCTGCAACTACAAGTCCTTACTAACAGAATCAGTAAAGTAGCTGGCACTCACGTGCACAACCTGTGCATGGCATGAACATGTCAGCACTATGGACTGTCTGGTTTAACCGTTTGGAAATGGTAAGTTTCTGCTTAAAGGGAAAGGGTTCCTGTCAACAACTGACCCAAAAGTACCATACCACTCATAGGTCACTAGGTTTCCCGCTCCCA
The DNA here is from genome assembly GCA_030179965.1 of Cyperus esculentus. NCBI lineage: Eukaryota > Viridiplantae > Streptophyta > Magnoliopsida > Poales > Cyperaceae > Cyperus > Cyperus esculentus. Next base: position 1,780,906 of record JASGLE010000035.1, on the reverse strand, counting down.
CGTTCCCACCTAATTTTCTAAGTTCTTATGTTGGTTTTCTAGAGGCACGATACTTCCTCCCGGGTAGTACAAAGTTCCCTTCCGAGACACTTTGTCTTAACACTCCCTCCCGGGTTATGTTAACTACCTACTTCTTGATACACATGACCCGAACTAATACTATGCATATCGGCTTTAACGTGTACCAAAAATACAGAGCAAGTCAAGTCAAGTGCAAGATATACTACTCAACATATAGAAATCAAAATAACGAGCAAAAAGTCACATAACACCAACTACTAAGTATTAAAGTATCATCATCCCTAATAACTAGACATCTAGCCGGGCATGGCTAGAACACAAGCAACGGACAAGCAAAAAAGTATCAAGAACATAGTAACAACAACAAGCAACATCAACAACTCAAAAAGATAAAGAGATAAAATAGAGTTGGAAATGACTTTTGTGCTCTCTGGACTCGTCTCCTCTCATTCTCTGCGCCGTCAGATGTCTCCATTGAAGAACTCGACCTAGGGTTAGGGTTGCCGGCCGCACAACCTAAACATCCACCTTCCAGCCTTTCTTCTTCGTTCGGCTCTCTTCTTCTTTTATAGAGCAGCACGCTCTATTCCTCCATTTCAGCTCAGCCGATTTCTTCATATCAGAACCTTCCATATTCAACTATACTCGGACCGAGTGAGTTGTAATCTAACCGAGCGAAGTTGAATTGTAGAAATCTCAGAGGCACTCGGACCGAGCGAGTTGTAATCGGTTCGAGTGTAGGTGCTCCATTCTTCAATTAGCACTCGGACCGAGCCAATCCTCTGCCAATCCGAGTGTAGGTGCTTTAGGGCTCCAAATGCTCCCTTTTGCTCTGAAGCACCTGAAACATCAACAAAACACATAGTAAAATGAAAACAAACGAAAATCTAAATAAAATGCAATGCATGCACATAATTTTTAGTCATTTTGGAGGTCTAAAACTAGATAAATTGTATACATATTTTGGCGATATCAATGGGAAATTCAAAAATGGGAAATCCAAAAATGGGAAATCAATGTAAGGAATTAATTGAGTAGGTATGTACTTGCCTTTTTACGAGTTTTCAATGGAATTACGAAAGGAAATTGTACATAATTTTTCAAACATATCCACGGTGCATGGAAAATGAAACCCTTGTCCTAAAAGTAATTTAGTAATTGGTTAGGTAGGTATTTTGTGACGATTAGTTATCTTGACCTATCTGATATCTTATGTGATCCTTTCTGTACCTTGATAATTAATTTATGTTTCTAATATAAACAAAGAAAAAAAAGAAAAAAGAAAAAGCCCAAAAGCAATTTTACTTTTTATATAGAATAAGTGGTTAGCACAAGTTGTCAAAAACAGAAAAGATATGAAAAATGGCCTCACTGTCACTGATAGAGGCTTAGTCTTGACCTCCTCAATTGGATCACTTGTGAATAGAAAGGTATACACAAGGGAGAAAGGTCAAGTAGTTCATCCGATCAGGAAACTAACCCTGAGTGACAATTCAAAAGAGGATTTCACGAGTAGGCCACCTGTGGAGTGAAAAGGAAAATAAAAGAGAATTGCCAAGAAAAATTCCAAAAACCCGAACTCAAAGCAAAAACATGTGAGAATCCCTCAGAGTGGCCCATAATTAGAAAAACATTTTTTTTTTTTATTTTGATTACTATCTTTATTTTCGACCTTTTTGCATTTTGGTTAAAAATTTTTGTGGGCCTGGTTAGACCATTGCTTGAAGACAAGTAAAGAAATAAGCTTGGGAGAGTTGATCGCACCCAAAATTATATACTTTTGCCTAGGAAAACACCTGCATAATTGATCCAAATCATTAGCATTCATCTGCATTTGCATGCATTTGCTAGTGTTTTCTGGTTACTGCTGTGTTTTTAGTTGTATCAAGTCAAATGGAGCAAAACGTGATGATTTTGGAGCATTTGGAGCAGAACTGGACCTGAAGCACACCTTACGGACCGTAAGGTTAACCCTTACTGACCATAAGCCCACCTTTAGAGTCGTTGTTTTGGCATTCTTTTCCCACAATTCAGAGCCGCCACTTGAGAGGAGAGCAGGGGATTTCGAAGGACATTTGCTTTTGGAGTCAGTCGGGACGCAAATGGGAGCCGATGAGCAAGGATATGCACGTCCAACATGGGAGCCGAACTTTATAACTGTTTTATCTCTTCTACTTGTTGTTTGTGATTGATTCGTATTTCTTGTATTGCATGATGACTTATTCTTGTTATTGTACTTGCTTGTTGTGATTGTTGTGACAATGTCTGACTAAACTCGTAGGGTGCGTTTGGATGGTGCAACGAGTAGTGCAATATTTGGGTTAGTGATTGAGAGTAGTGTGAGGTTCGTATTAACTCGAAAAACGTGTGTAGAGCTAAATTTTTATTTTTCCGATTAGTAAAATGTTGTTTGGATGGTAACTTTGGAGTAGTGATGTAGGAAATGAATAAAATAATGATTTTTTTTTACAACCAATCCTATTTTTTCTCACAAAACTACATTTGTACCAATAAAAAAATGGTTTGAAAATATATTTTATTATTATTACAACTCTCATTCATTAGTTGTTTTGCTAAACCAACATTTTGTTGGTTTAGTAGAGTAGTACTACTCAACCACTACTCCAATTCTCTAATTTATGTTTGGATTCTGTTGTTGTTTGGGTTAGCATGCTACTCAAAGAGTAGTACTAATCCTAGGGGATCCAAACACACCCGTAGTATCTAGGATTAAGATTATGTTGTGAACTTGGATTTTGATATGATGTGATTATTAGTTATATTTTAACTTAGTTTTCTGTGTATTGTGTACGATTTGAAATTGCAACTGTGCATGGATTGTGTGCCCGAACAGGTAACCGGTAGGTATTGGTCAGTACTCTAGATTTTAAGCCTTAGTAACGTATGTGATTAGGTCCAGTTTGTATTTAAAGTGGGTTAGAGATCCAAGAGGGCAATCAGACAAAACACAAAAGCTGCGTCTTATGCTAACCAAGAGGGAGGTACACTTTGGGGCACCAACATCGGAACTTAGGTTAGGCTTACAAGCGAGAGCTACGGTCTGTACCTCTGCTTGGTTTGAAATGTGTTAGGAATTAGGGCTTACAAGTGAGAGCTGCGGTTTAGTACCTGATACTGTTAAAAACCAGAACTAAGCGAGTCAATACCAAAATAATCCATCATACCAATCTACTTGTGTTGTGCACCAGTCGTACGCGAGAGCGACAGCTTGTACACCTCTATCTGATAGACGTGAGAGCGCATGTTCGGTTAGACGTGTGAGTTGTACGTGAGAGGTAAAGCTAACGTGACCTGAGGCCAAGTAAACAACTGATCTTGACATCCTAGGAATATTATCTTTAATTATTGAATTTGTCTTTTACTGTTTTAAATAATTTAGGAAAAATTACAAAAACACCCCTGTTCACAAATGCAACCATTAATTTTAGAAATAACCAAAGTCCGGCCTAGTTTTGCCAACTGTCCCTGTGGATTCAACCCCATACTACACTACAACTTGGTTGTGCGCTTGCAACTGATTTGTTGTTTTGTTAGGACTTGAAAAGTAGTACACTTTCGAGTGACCAATGGTAAACCATTGGCTAAAAATACAGTCATCGGTGCGAAGAGGTAACGCAATAACAATGTCAGCTTACGTGGCCCTCATTTGATTTAAGATGGGACTGAACCCAATTTGGGCAAAAGAATGCCATGAGGGAAGAGAATTCAATGCACAATACTTCACTGACTCTAAATTTGTGCATCTAGCAAATACTGTTGAAGAGCTGAAAATCTATTGGCTCTTAAATGATAATGATGCACAAGAACAGCCACTCCGAGCACCTATCCTTCCAGAAGACTCCCGTACATGAGGTTGGAAGTTCACCCTCGCGGAACCATGCGGGAACCTACCTCACCACCACTATACGAAAGGGCAGAAGACATGCCAAAAACACGAGCACCCACCCCCCCTCCCGGTTGCCAGACATCAATTCCTTCAACTATTCAGAAAAGGAAGTGAATGTTGCCTCATATGGAAATTTTTGGAGAAATCCGAGATCAACAAAAATTGAACAAACGGACTATTGAAGGAGTCCAAGCCAGACAAGATCGAATTGAGGTGGCCTTGTGAGCACTCAAGGCTAGCACAAAGAAGGTTAGGGATAGACACTATATCCTAAACTGGATGATTCCGGGGAGTTCTACTGGAGAGGGAGGCCCTCCACTTGATGATGATTGAGATGTTATTTTGCGGTCTGTGTGCACAGACCGCATGCTAGTATGATTTTGACCATTTTACCTCTTTATTTCCGGAAATAGAGCATTGAAGGCAATGCTCGGTTCAAGCGTGGAGGCTTAAAACTATGTTTTTGGATTGTTCCGGAGGTTTCCGACTGGTGAATGTAAAATTGTTTTGTTGTGATGAGGAGGACCCACCTTTTTTCTTTGTTTTTCTTTTTCTTATACGTTTCTTTTTTTTGTTTCTTTGAGTTGCATTCTGTCCATATGAGGCAACATATATTCAGATCAAGTGCCACAATACACAGCATGGCATTTGATAGGTTTTGCATTTCTTTGTTTTTAGTCTTCAAATTTATGTGGGCTGATACTTGAGTTCTGGGAATACTCAAAAAGGAAAATTAAACAAGAGATTAATTGAGTGGTACTTGAATACTATTTTTTGGGTTTTTTGTGGAATTATGAAAGAAAACTGTGTAACACCTTTTAAACTAACCCATAGTATGATTAAAACGGAACTCTCATGCTAAAATGTGATTGTGTGAAAGGTAAGGTACTTTGTGACAATGAGATTATCTGGACCCAATTGTAATGACACTACAACACAAATAGGCCTTTAACAACGGTTATTTTGGGCCTTTAACAACGGTTATACAACCGTTGTAGCATAGGGTGTTGCTAAATTGAATAAATAACCGTTGCAAACGCGGCTGCCAAACTACTCAGCAGCTAAAGATTTAGCAACGGTTATTAGTTAATAACCGCTGCTAAACATGTCATTCAACAGTGGTTTTTAACAAATAACCGTTGTAGTTAGTTAATATTTACAACGGTTATATGTTAATAACAGCTGCTAAATGTCAAATTTAGCAGCGGTTCTGAATAAATAACCGTTGTAAAATAGATCCACAGTACGTACTAAAAATTAATATTATAATATAATGTGCAGCGGTTCTGAATAAATAACCGTTGTTAGTTTTTAATTTTTTTTATATATTTATTCTGTTTTATGTGACTAGCCCCAATGCTAGCCATATATATTAATATATTCACAAATAATGAACACCAAATAAATATATGCTACAGAGACATTCATAAAATACAAATATCAAGAACAGACGACACATATATAATCCACAAAAAAACAAGTATATCATCCACCAAAATAAATGCAACATTACTAAATTTTTATCAAATGCATCAAATCACTGCCCTTGCCATATAATCCACAATATTTTCCTAATATCGCTGGTGTGGAGCCATTCAAAAACACTTGTGTGACCTAGCAACTATGCTTTCTATATATGGATCATGACCTGCATTGAAGAAGCAACCTGTCAATTGAAAATATTTTCAATTAAATAAAAATAATAAACTACATAATGTGTTTAAATCTTATTCAACCTATCAGCTATGCTTTTTAATCCAAGTCCAACATTTAGCAGAGATTGGTTTAGTATTCCAACAATACTTTTTGTATCAATTGATACATAAACACACTGAAATTATACATGTTTGGGTTTACTTCTATTACAATAAAACAGAATTAAGTCATTCAAATATAGAGCAGTTGGAATTTATGATTACCCTTTCCACCCATGAATCCATATCAAATTGCAGTTCACAAAAATTTGCCTTAATTAGCTCTCCCCTAAACATCAAATTCCAGTTATAAAGACCTATAAATTGAGAAATTTTGCCAACATCAAATTCAAATTATAAAGACCAATAAACTGGTTACTCCTTGCTAAAACATCAAAGTTTGCAGCTAGATAATCATTCACTGATGAGTGATTCATAATATTTGAAAACCCATTTGAGCATTAATAGAAATAACCTTGAATGTAGTCTCCTCTCTGGCCCAGCTTTTCTAACCACTTAACACAATTTCTCATGAACTTTCTTTCTTCTTCAGAAACTTAAAGATTCTGCAAATGAAAATTTATAAAATCCAAAATTTATACTGGCATACAAGACATATACTGACAGGGTGATTTTAATTACATTATGAGATATAAGTAAAATCAATTTTGTACAATCGTTGATCGTCGACCGCAAGCAACGATCGATGATCGTCAACCGCAAGCATCAATCGTTGATCGTCGACCACAAGCGTCAATAGATGATACCAGTTGGTACAAACCAACAGATCCATATTACCAGCAGGTACATAATAACATAATGCTTATTAAATACCAGTACCGTAATACCGATAACTGCAGTCAGAGGACGGCGAAGCACTCGGCGACCATGCCGGGGGCCGACCATGAGGACGGCGAAGCACTCGGCGCAGCGCACGTGCAGGCAGCCCGGCAGCAGGCGGTGCCTTTATGTCTATTACAAACATCTCCAATCAGATTTTGATATGGATATAGAAGTTTCAAAAAAAATAAATTTTGCAGAATACAACCAAAACCATGTTGTTACATGAACTGATGCAAAGACATTGCTCGCAATTTAACCCCAATTCACACAGCTAGCTATTGCAAGCTGTCCTAATTCCTTTTCGCGAGTATTAATTCTAGCTATCTAACAATTGTTGCCCACAAAAAAATATATAAATTAATCAGTCATCACCTTTAAAACTTTTTGTTTTATATTTATCTAAGTCCAACCTAGCTAGCTTGCTACACTAACATAATATCAATATCTTAATTGTTGGCGTGCCCAACCTGGCCTTTCTTTTCAAGTTCAATATATTTTTTCCTTATTGAAATACTAACTAACTAAGTAGGAATATCGAACGACTTGTTCAACAGAGCTGTTTGAACAAATTAATGATTAATTTGACAAATATATGCACCAAACACCAGCAAGAACCAGCTTCAATTAAGACACGCATTTGTTAATCTCATATGATGACTTTGGCAGATCTCATTTCCCCAAATTTGACAATTTGTTTGCTCTGTCCCCAAATTTTAACCCCAAAATCACCTTTAAAGTTTAAACCCTGTAAAATTCACATACCCAAGCAAAAATCCCAACTCCCAGCAGCAAAAATCTCAACCCCCAGCAGCAAAAGGCGCGGCTGCTGGGGAGGAGGAGAGAGCGCTGCTGCTGCTGCTGCAGGAGGAGATCGGCGCCGCCGCTGCTGCTCGGAGGAGAGAGCCGCGCGGAGGAGAGGCTGGGCAGAGCACAGAGCCGCCGCCGCTGCTGCTCGGAGGAGATCGGCGCCGCTGCTGCTGTGCGGAGGAGAGAGCCGCCGCCGCTGCTGCTGCGCGGGAAGCCGCCGCCGCCGGAATGACGGAGGAGATGGCGCGCGTGGAGGGGAAGAGGCTAGGGTTTTGGTTTTGATTTTTCGGGTTTGGTTTTGATTTTGAGGGTGTCGGGAAGTAAAAGTAAACAAAACAAAAGAAAATAAAAGAAAGGAAAGAAAGAAAGACAAGGTCAGAAAATATGTTAATGATAGGTGGGACCAGGATGTTAGATGATGTGAGGAGGATGGCGGTGGGGATATTTGTTTCCTGCATACTTAATTAACAACGGTTCTTTCCAAAAGACCATTGTAAGATTTTTCAGCTTTACAATGGTTTTTTGTACACAACCGTTGCAAATCTTTTGCTAACGGTGCAGACTTATTTTAGCAGCTGTTATCAATTATAACCGCTGTAAAATCTACAGATTTTACAACGGTTATTTATTAACAACCGCTGTTAAAGTCCGTTAGTCCATTTAACAACGGTTCTTGCCTAATAACCGTTGTAAAACTTACACATTTTACAACGGTTGTTTCTAAAAACCCGCTGCTAAGTCGTTTCCAACGGTACAGATCCATCTTAGCAGCTGTTATTAATTGAACCGTTGTAAACAAGGCGTTGCAAAAGGTCCATTTTGTTGTAGTGTGAGAGAATAAATACCTTTGCACATGTGAGGAATAAGTGCATTGCAAATTTACGTCAAATCACCTTTTCATATTCCGCTTGTCTATATTCCATCAAAAAAAAAAAAACATGACAAAGAGAGAATTCAATAAGTGCTCTACACATAAAATCAATAGGGTCCCGTGGAAGCAATAAGGTATACATAAGTGAGAAATTATGAGTAGTCTGGGAGACTCATCATGATCTATAATTGTGAAGGGGGTTTGAAAAAGTAGTTTCGAGAGTAAGGAACTTGTTGGGTGAAAGTAAACAATAACCGAGAATTAGCAAGACTGATTCCATCAACCTGAACTCATGAAAGAAGCTTGTGAGTGACTCTTGGGAGTTTCCCATAATTTTTGCACGGCTTGCGCACTAGGAAATTTTTGAAGTACAGTCAAATTAGGGGAGCCAGAACTTTTCTAGGTTACGCCCTTGCTTGATATCACCAAAACATGTATACATTTAACCTAGTTTGGACCTCCAAAACAAGTTTTTGCTTGTTTTCGCTTTACTTTGTGTATAGTTGGTGTTTTAGGTGCTTTGGAGCATTTTCTGCCTTGAAGCACCTACACTCGGATGGGAAGAGATTTTGCTCGATCTGAGTGTCCACTTATTATAATTAGTATTATAATTAGAATTCTAAGTTAACCAAACCAATTTTTGAAAATAAGACACTTCCAGGTTTTATTTCTATAGTAATTAGAATACTAATTTTGTATAAATCTTGGACTGATAGTGAGTTGGAAATGATGATTAGAGAGGAAAATGAAGGGGTTGGAGAGGCTTTAAGTGTGCAAGCCATTACATCTGCTTAATTTCTATGGTTTATCTAGTGTTGTGTTAGCTTGTTTTGTGTTGAACGTTATCTTACTTTGTGATATATAATTAGGTTAGATATGTTAATGCTGTACCACTGGTATTTTGGGATTTTGGGATTTTGGGTACAGGATGCGATATGTCTCATTCTAATACTTTGCTTGATTGGGTAGGTCCGTAGGAATCAGTTATCTATGTGGATTCTGATTATATTGGATATTTGATCATGTAGATTGTAAATAATTTGTTTCGAAATGGAAAACTGTGAGCAAGTTCAGTTTAAAAAAAATAAATAAATAAATCAAAGCTTCCTTTGGTACTGTTGAGATTTGCTAGGGTTTGAGAGTAAGAGAGGAAGAGGCAGAAAGAGAGTTGTTTGTCGGGAGAGATTTACTCCTATTGTTCATTTTCTGAGTTTATTGGTCTTTTAACAAATTTTACAAAGTAGACCCTATGAAATCAAATAATTACAAACAACAATGGAAAATAGAAAAACAAAGAGGAATGAGTAAAGGACCCAACAATACTCCTCCCGACTCATGGAGCGTGTCCTCCTACCAAACCTGTCTTCTCACAACAAGCTTCAAGCTTCAATGGCGGTATCGGCTCTGTCAACATATCCGAACAATTCTCACTCATATGGATTTTCTTGAACACTATTTCCTTCTTCTCAAGCACATCCCGAATCCAATGGTACCTCAATTCGATGTACTTGGAGCGAGAGAGAAACATCGGATTTTTACTCAAGTGAATTGCACCTTGACTATCTAAAAAAAAAACATACCTTTCTTGCCGAACACCCAACTTGTGCAAGAACTTCTTCATCCAAATGACTTCCTTGCACCCCTCCGTAATGGCTATGTTCTCGGCTTCGGTAGTAGAGAGTGCAACACACTTTTGCAATTTTGATTGCCATGACACGACTCCGTTTCCAAAACAAACCAAATAACCGGATGTAGACTTCCTTGAGTCTATGTCACCGGTCCAATCGGCATCCGTATATGCATCCAACACCGGATTGTTTGTGCCCCAAAAACAAATGCAATGATTGGTTGTACCCCTTAAATACCAAAGAATCCACTTAGTGGCATTCCAACGCACCTTACCCGAATTAGAAAGAAAACGTCTTACCACACCGACGGCATGAGCAATATCCGATCTCGTGCACACCATTGCATACATCAATGAACCTACAACCGAGGCATATGGCACATTCTTTATCTCCTCCTTCTCCTTGTCATATTTAGGACAACTATCATGAGACAATTTAAAATGGCTAGTAAGAGGAGTGGTTACCGGTTTACACTTGGCCATGTTGAATACTTCTCTTGTGACAACCAAAGTTTCCGATCTTTCCGGTCTCTAGTGATTCTCATTCCAAGAATTTGCCTTGTCGCACCCAAGTCTTTCATGACAAATTCACTACCAAATTTCTCTTCCAATGCTTTAATTTTATTCAATTCACTTCTAACAACCAACATCATCAACATAAAGCAAGAGAATAATGAAATCACCACTAGAATACCTTTTCACAAAAACATAATTATCGGAACTAGTTTTCAAAAAATTAGTTTTATACCAATTTCGTGGTGCTTGCTTCAAGCCATAGAGGCTCCTCCTCAATTTACACATCAACTGCTCTTGTCCATATAGAGCTCCTCCTCCAAATCACCATGGAGGAATGCGGTCTTGACATCTAGTTGTTCAATCTCCAAATCCAAATTAGCGGCCAAACTGAGCACTACCCAAATCGAGGACATCTTGACAATGGGAGAAAAAATTTCTTCAAAGTCAACTCCCTTCTTTTGATCAAATCCCTTCACCGCTAACCGAGCTTTGTATCTCGGTTTTGCTTCTTGACTCTCCGATTTAACCTGATACACCCATTTGTTTTTGAGCACCTTCTTGCCTTTTAGCAACTCCACCAATTCAAAAGTGTTATTGTCATGTAAGGATTTTATCTCATCTTGCATGGCTTCCATCCACTTGCTCTTGTGCTCCGACTCCATAGCTTCATCAAAGCATTCGGGCTCGCCACCATCTACTAGTAAAAGAAAATCATTAGTAATATACATTGTATTAGCCCGCCTTTCTCGGGTTGACATCCTCAATTGTTGTGTTTAAGGGACCACATTCGAAGAGGTTTCAGTTTGAGATTCACTCTCCTCTTGAGGATCATTTGTTCCGGTTGGTTTGCTTAGGTTTGGTTGAGTTGTTTTGGAATTTGGGTTAGTGTTTGAAAGAGGAGTTAGATCAACAAGGCTATTCGAAGAAGTTTTTGCTTTGTTAAGGTTTCACAAATTTTTAATGTTCTTCTGTTCAAAGAACACCACATTTCGACTTATAACTAACTTATTTTCAATCAGATCCCACAATCTATACCCAAATTTACCATCTCCATATCCTAAGAAAATACATTCTTTGGTCTTACTATCAAGTTTTGACCTTTCATCTTTAGGTATATGAACAAAAGCCCTACAACCAAACACTCTAAGATGATCATAGGAAACATCTTTATCTTTCCAAACCTTTTTCGGAATGTCACCGTCTAACGCATGTGAAGGGGAACAATTGATCAAGTGAACCACCGTGTTCAAGGCTTCACCCCAAAAGCCTTTTGAAAGCTTCGAATGAGAAATCATGCAACGATTTCTTTCACAAATGGTGCGGTTCATCCTTACGGCTACGCCATCTTGTTGTGGAGTTTTAGGAACGGTTTTCTCAAGTTTAAAACCGATGGTCTAGCAAAATGACTCAAAAGGACCATGGTATTCTCCTCCGTTATCAGACCGGATACACATCACTTTCTTTCCGGTTTCTCTTTCAACCTCCACAACCCACTTCTTGAACACATCCAACATTGGATTTTTTGACTTTAGAGAGTATGCCCACAATTTTCTAGAATGGTCATCCACAAAAGTCATAAAATAAAGAGCACCACCGATACTTCTATCTCCCATAGAACAAAGATCGGTGTGAACCAAATCCAAAAAACCCGGTTTCTTACTCTTTGGAGTTCTCTTGAAAGCTACACGGTGTTGTTTGCCCGCCAAACAATGTGTACAAGAGGTGTGAGAGGTACCATCACAAGGTACATAATTCCTTTTTGAAAAAATTTCAATACCTTTTTGACTCATGTGACCCAACCGCAAGTGCAACAAATCGGTCGAGTTACATTCCAAAACATTCACCTCACTACATACTTTAACTTGGGTGACATAAAGTGAACCCGATTTAGAACCACGAGCAACAACCAATTGCCCTCTCAACAATCTCCATCTCCCTCCAAAAAAGCAACTTTGGTACCCTTCATCATCAAGAGCACCAACGAAAATCAAGTGAAGAAGTCTCATATCCGGCACATGCCGAACATTCTTGATAACAAGCTTGCTTCCCAAACTAGTCTCCACACTTATATCTCCAATTCCGACAATTTTGCAAACTCCATTGTCTCCCAATCTTATAACACCACGATCACCCTCCTTGTAGGAAGTGAACAAGTCACGTTTAGATGTGACATGGAAAGAGGCCGCTAAGTCTACAATCCAATTGGAATCTTGACTAGTGAAATTTACAAAGCATTCATCATAGGCTATAAATACTTCTCCATCGGAAGCAAGAGCGGTGGTATTTTCACTCTCACCATCACCGCCTCTCTCTTTAGATTGACTTCTCTTGATGCCATCATTTTTGGCTTTCAATCTCCGGTATTCATGCTTCATATGACCGGGTTTCTTACAATAGTGACAAACAATCCCCTTTCTTTACTTTGATCTTCCCCTTGATTTATTTCGTTTGTCATCATTATGAGAATTTCTATAAGTACTCTTACCCCGATTTTCCGTAATTAGAGCCGAAGACTCACTAGTGATCCCTAGCTACTCACGCCTCAACTCTTCATTGAGCATGCTATCCCTTACCATGGCTAGGGTCACAACACCATTTGGTGCCGAATTGCTCAAGTTCACCACAAAGGTTTCCCAACTATCGGGTAGAGAACTCAACAAAATTAAAGCTTGTAACTCATCCAAAACCATTTTCATGGTAGACAAACGATTTACACAATCTTGGAATCGGCTCAAGTGATTCGACACCGATGAACCCACGTGGTATTTCATATTAACCAACTTTCTAATGAGAAAAACCTTGTTTTGAGCGGTCTTGCAATCCTACAAGCTCTCAAGTTTCTCCCACAAGGTTTTGGCATCGGTTTCGGTTTAGATATGGTGGAATGCGGAATCATCAACCCATTGTCTAATCAAGGCTATTGTTTTTCGATTAGAAACTTTCCAAGCCTCATCGGAGATATCGGCGGGTTTAGTACCGGAAAGGTGTCTATATGCATCCTTACAATACAACAAGTCTTCCATACGAGACTTCCAAATACCATAATTGGATGAGGTTAATGTAATCATGGTACCATTACCACCTTCTTCCATTTTAATTCACAAACACCCAATTAGCAAATCTTCAAATTGATCAAATCACCCAACACCCGACTAAGCAAAACCACCAAATACGGTTAAGCAAACACCAATAGGCTCCTACAATAGACTTGAAATTTAGCAAAAAATTTGATCCAAACTATATTCCAAATAGAGATCTAATGGTGTGTTTAAGAGGTACTGGACCCAATTTGGTTTTGCCAAATATAGCTAATAAGCCAAATTCAATTCGTGTTTGGTGGTCACAATCGCCACTAATCAGAGTGCAGTGCGGCTCACAGCCAAAACAAATTTGGTCAAGCTACTTTCACACCAATCGCCAGACATTGCTGGAATTTTTCACCACTTTGTGCGCGACTCAGAGAACAAAGCAGCGACGACAGCGGCAGCAACAACGGCAGCGTCCGCGATTCAGCGCTCGCGATCTAGCATCCAGCGTTCGCGACGGAGAGCAAGGCAGCGGCGGCGGCGGCGACGACAACGGCAACGACGGCTCTGATACCAGTTGTTGAGATTTGCTAGGATTTGAGAATAAAAGAGGAAGAGGCAGGAAGAGAGTTGTTTGTCGGGAAATATCTACTTCCCATTTTTCATTTTCTGAATTTATTGGTCTTTTTACAAATTTTACATATTACACATTATGAAATCAAATAATTACAAACAACAATAGAAAATAGAAAAACAAAGAAGAATGAGTAACGGACGAAACAGGTACATACCCAATTCACCCTATTTTTAATATGGAACTCAACTAACAGATGTTGGACAACAACCGTTTGATTTATCGTTAATACATTAATTGTCCAGAAAGCATAAACGTTCCACTTCCCGTTTTTATTTATATTTCTTGATATAATGTAGTACGTTGTGCTAGAAGTCTAGAACAACTCGGCCTGGTCTTCACACATTTAGTTATATATAATTGGTCTTTTGTTTTAAATTGTTAATTTGATAATTTGGTCTTTTGTTTTAAATTGTTCAAAATTGTTGTATATATAATTGCTCAAGTTTCAACGGAATAAAAATAATAAAATTTATTTATATATAGCTTTATACATATTTTTATAAAATAAGTTAAAAAATAAGTTCAGCAATTAACCATATATAAAACAACCGTGTTATTGGCATATTGCACAGACAACATATATATCTGATACGATACACAGGCCATAACAGTTTAACCGTAACGTGCAATATAGATAAAAATATCAAAAAAAAAAAAAAAAATAGAGATTATATACATAGTTTGGTCCAGGAAAAATATATATGGTTATTGCTGTAATAAGTTTCAACAACAAATACACCTTGGAGATGAATGTTGACATAGAATGGGAGACGAGATGCATTTCTACAGCTGGCACGTTGACCTCTAAATATTACGCCTCCCCCAAAAAGGAGAACTTTAGACTAAGTTTCAAAAATGGCAATTAAGAGCAATGCTGGTGCAGCGGTATTCTTTTTCCATCTTATTTGTTCCTGGAAATTTGAATTCTTAGATTACTTTCTTGATTCCTCTATGTATTTCAGCCGGAGTTTTGCCACCCTGCCTGCACTGAATCCAACCCCTGTGGGGGAAAAGTTTGTCCTTACCCGAAGGAAGTAAAAAGCCGCCGGAAATTATCAGGAAGGGAAAGTGAACTCACCATTGAAGCGGTATTTTTGTTAAATTGTTAATATATATTCATTAATATAGATTCAACTACTTTTGTTCAAAGATGTAGTCCGCAATTCACATGTTTCATATTTTTGGTTTTCCCGATTCAAAGGATGGAACTAAGGTGTCTAGCCAAGGCAACTTAATTGGAAAAGCTCGAGGTGCAGCTCCAGTTAATGATGGTCCCCCCGATAAAGAGACTGATTCAGATGGATTAGTGGATTCAAACAACAAAAATCGTGATCAGAACTCAAAGGGCGAAAATGAGATCAAAGAGAGCTACACAAACATGCGTCAATTAGTAACTAGAGTAAATGGGGTACTTGATGGAAGTTTCATGTGTGGAATTCTCATTGGAATGATTTTCCTTTTGGTTTTGATATTGCTGGTACTTCCTCTATATTATTTCTGTTTTATGAGCTTAATCATTTTGCCTATTTTTTATTTTTTTATTTTATTTTATTATTATTATTTTTTTTTTTTGTGCTGTCTGGTCAATACGCTCCGATCCCATACCCTCAAGAAAATTCTTTTATCTAACAAATAATTATGTTGTTGGGCCTCTTTTTCTTTTACTAATTATTTTGCCTATAAATTGTTGGGCCTCTTTATCTTTCGTTCGTAGGAGGAACTTAGAACGTAGTAAGAAAATTCTATATTACTAACGGAATTATATTTCTAACTGAACCACATGTACAGGGATTGGCTATCGCATATGTTGCACGCAAGGTGATACCATAAAATAGCTGGACAATGTATATGTAAGTTATCTTTTTCTTATGAAACCTTTTTCAGACGTTGAAATACGGATACAAGGATCCCTATAAAAACACCGTTTTGTTCAATCATTTTTTGATGAAGTTCATTCTCTAATTATTAGTTTGATATTAGGGTCACGACGTACAATACATGTCTTATCACTTGTAGATCTTATTGTCTCGGGCTCTCATAAATCCAGCACAAGCAAGAGAAAATAATACTTATTTCTACAATGACCAAGTGTAAATGACAAGACATTATGACACATACCTTATATATTTTACCCTAGCAGTTTACAATTTTAACACCAGCTAGTTCTGTCTTTTGAGATCTTTAGTATCAAACCTGGCTGGTTTAGAGTTCTTAAATTTCAAGGTTCAGCAATGAACCCAAAACTAAATAGATAAAATACAATCTGATATTGATCATCCAACAAAAAACTAGTTCAAGGTAAAGGAAACGTGCATGGTGCATAGAGAAGAAAATTTATTTTCCTTTCAATCTTCATATTTTCAGGTAAGTCTTTTAATGAAAATATTGTTTGAAACTTTCATATTTTCTGACAATAGTTATATTCTCATATAGGTAAGGTGCTACAACTGCTTAGGCAGCTGCGCTCGTTTCCTCGCATCCATCTTTAAATCTTCAAATAATATGTTGATTATTTTTACACTATGTTTGTTATTGAAAGATATTAGGATTTATAATGTTGTTTTGCTTTCTTCTCTGCTTTTGTGGTCAATTATGTAATCAAATTTCGCTCTTTTCTTTATTGTTTATTTTACAATTTGACGTGAGAACTTCATGAGTTGATGTTTATTAAATTGAGTTATAACTTATGAAATTGGATAAGCAATTATGCGCTTGTTAATTTAGAAAAATAAAATTGGCATTTCATGAGTACACGCATATAATGAAGTGTTGAACACATCAAAAGTTCAGAAATATACGAAAGGAAAACATTGAGCGTCCACTTGTTGTAAATTATTTTATGGTACGTACATAGTTATGATGGCAGATCAAGTGCAACATGTGATCATACAATCTCGCGTTAATCGTTGTGCTTGCTTTATTTACGTGCATCAATGCGATGTCGTGTTAGGATAGGTATGGGTGCTTGTTGATACGACCTACCAAATATAAATAGAGAAATAGAGTCATGACAATTGACGCATACATACGAGTAAATGCGCTTGTTGACACATACATACTATAACATGTAAAATGGTTTCTCCAAAGAAATATTAAGTCAAGGTATCCTTCCTATTACGTCTATTCTTTTCTTGGTTGTGAGATCTATCAAAGTGGACACAATGTCATTATTCTTCATGGATTGTGGGATGCAAGTTAGCATAGCAAATGTAATGAGAATTACTTAACAAAGTTGCCATAAAGGTTATGGACTTTGGTATATAAATTTTTGTACTTTAATTAGTAACAAAAGAACCAAGAGTTGTATGATTGATGCAATTAGAAAAGGTTGTTGTTTACTAAATAATATGTAAAAGTGCATGCCAATGTGTGACTTATTACATACTTATCATGGGTCTTGGTCTCACTACAAAATGGAAAAATATTATTTGTAGTGGGGGTTTTAAAGTTCTCTTTAAAACAAAAGTATGAGTATATACTTAACTTATCTACCTCTAATATTATTGTAGATGTCTGCTAACGAAAGTAACCTGAGTTATCTCCTTGAGTAGGGGAGACTCAAAGCCGATGGATCCAAGTTTAATGAGTGGTGGTACAAGAGCATTCTTGTTATCATTGAAGAGAAGGATCTTGAAATGATTCTTTTCATGCCTCCCTTGTCATCACTATCTTTGTGAGACCAACTCTGAAAAGAAAAATTACATGGAAATGAGACGAAATAAACTGCAAAGTTTGTTGATCTCAACCATAGATTTGAGCTTGCAAAAGTCTTATATCTTCAATTCTCCAGCAGATACATCGCTTCAGCTCAAGAAAATGTTTAATGAGCCAAAGCCTATGTATTCTTACACCCTCAAGAGGAGTCTGATCAAAACCAAGCTGACGGGTAATGACTCACTCAATGATTATCTTGATATGATGATTTGGTGTGTCCAAGAGTTGGATATAAGATTTGATTCCCTGTGGACCTTGCTATGGCCACAAACATCAGCTTTAACTCCCTACCTTCAGAATTTTTGAGGTACATCAACCATTACTTCATGTTAGGTAATGAGGGAGGAATTGTCAAGAGCATGTTGCTAGAGGATGAAGAGGATATGAACATGGGTCAAGTTGTTGATATAGAGTCTGACAAGGAGAATGAGAAAGAGACTAAAGAAAGCAATGATATTTCAGAGACTGACAAGGGATTGGAGACAATGATCATTGAAAATGATTGCATCTTCGGAGCTCCTATTAAGAATAGGGAGAAAACCAAGGCAAAATCCCAATTCGATCCCAAGTAAGGTGCTACGGCTTCAGGTATTAAATGTCCTTGAACTCAACTTCACTTCTACTCACGAATGGGTACTTGATAAAGTATCATGTGCTCACCTTTCTTCAATTACATGAACTAAGCAGTAAGCGAAAACTAAGGAAGGGTGAAGTACATCTAGTGGCCAGAAATGGTGCAAATGTTGTGGCTACTTTCGTTTGGACCATCGACTTGTTTTTAGCTTCTAGGTTGAATTGTGTCAGTATTTACTTTGTTCCCGCTGTAAAGAAAAACATTATCTGTGTCATATTTAGACCATGAAGGATTTTGTTTTGAGATTAAGTGTGTTGTATGCAAACTTTTTCTAAAGATGGTTATTCTATGGTTCTTGCAAAATGTTGAATGGTCTATATTTGCTTGATGTGAATAAATCTCTTTACATCGTTAATGACATTAATAAAAGACCTATATTAAGTAATAAGGGTGCTACATTCTTGTGACATTGTTAATAGATGCCTTAATCAATATGACTTAGAATCTATTGATACGTACGTATCGTGCTTAAGGGGCAAGAAGGTCAAAGCGCCCTTCACCAAGAAAGATGAAAAGTCAAGTGAATTATTGGGAATCATACATAGTGATGTATGTGGACCGATAAGCAATTGCACAAGAGGTGGTTATCAATATGTTTATTACTTTCACTGATGATAGACTATGTCTACTTGATGAGATACAAGTTGGAATCTTTTGAAAACTTTGAGGAATTCAAGGATGAAGTGAAGAACCAACTCGCTCAAAAGATCAAGATTCTTAGGTATGACCACGAAGGTGAATACCTTATGTTGTACATTTAATTGTATTAATAATCTCTTACTTCTTTGACAATTTACAAACGTATCTTGCATTTAACAAGTTGCACTTTGTTTGTGAGATATAGGTACAACTTCATATTTATAATGATATATTTGATGATGAACAACCCAACAACATACCTTGGAGCCTAATTGGAAAGAAGAAACATCACATGGATGTACGGGAACAAAGGTGAAGATGATCTCAAAGCTTGGGTTGTAGTTACATTTTAATTTCTTATTTTAGTTTTGAATCCTAGTTGCACACTTGGCAAGATATGGGATGATGGTTGACCTAAAAACCATCCAAAACCTTCTGGAAACATCCAAAACATTCGTGAACAGTTGGAATGGAATGGAACGCTCAATCAACGCCAAAACAATCAATAGCGTTGCAACAAAACCCTGAACTGAGTATCACACCAAAACTTGATTTGTCCATCAACCACCAGTTGCAACGATTTATTGATAGTTGTAACATTTTCCAAACCTACACATGACCCCACATCTACTTAAGAGTTCTCCATTTACTAAAATTGAACATGAAAACCAATTGCTAAATTTTGAGAATCCTAAAGTGACCTTCTATAATCAATCCCTCCTACTTTCAAAAAAAAACTTAATGTTGTTGTTTCAAACCCTAGCACGGCCAAGCGTAGACCCATCCATCATCCAGTTCGGAGCCCGGTGTGGTTAGATCGAGGGATAGGATAGTGCGGCGGAAGCCTGAGTCTTGATATTGGGTGTGTGGAGCACCAATCGATGTTTCAACTACCTATTTGAGTGTTGTCTCGAGGCGAGCGTTCGAGCTTTGTAAAGACATTTGTGCATAGTGGTTTGCAGTGAAGTCGTTCAATCGACTATGGGTCCCATGGATGTAGACCCTGTATCTTGTGAATTGATCTGCAATTATCTTCTGCAAATTGTGCTATTCACCCCCTCTAGCACTGTAATTGTAGATTCCTTAGTTGGCATCAAAGCGGATCTAGTCATGTGAATTGAAGTCTTGATCTTGTTCTTACTGGTAGAATTGCTAAGTCTTGTAAAGTCTTTGGTAAGCTCTTGATTTCTTGAATTGTGAATTGTTACAAGATCGATGATATCTGAAATGGCATCTAAGATTGTTAAAGAACCCCATGTTTTCGGTTTGCAAGAACTTTAGTTACTGGAAAAAATGTATAATCAATTATCTCAATATCCTTGGTCTTTGGGATATTGTGGAAGAATGGTATAAGCTAGTCTATAATGAGTCCCGGTCAACTCTCACAACTGAGAATAAATTGAAAAAGACCAAGAATGATAAAGCAATTAATGCAACCTTGAACTTTGTTAGTGAATATATTGGTATTCTCTTTGGAATTATGTCTTGTGCTTATAAAATATGGAATGTATTAATTGACTGTTACGAAGAAAATGTTCTTCAAACTCAATTTGAGAATTTCAAATTCGGTTCTAATGAGTCAATTGATGAAATGTATTCTAAACTTATGGTTCTTCTTCATGAATTTATTGAATCGGGAGAACCTATTAGTAAAGCAAGATTGTAAGAAAGATTTTACGAGTTTTGATAAAGAAGCCGAAATGGAGGACGTTCGTTCATGCAATGGAGGCTATGCAAGGTACACATCCCAATGATATGACTCAGGACGAATTATACTCACAATTGAAGATATATGAGGTGAAAGATCTCTTTTTTGACGAAGAATAAGATGAAAGAAAGGCGATAGCTTTCCCCGCAAGAAACGTGAAGCATTTTGATCAACCTTCATCAAGAAGCAAACCCGAAAAGGTTATCCAAAACCTCAACTACGAAAACTCTAAAGATTCTCTCCTCATCTCAAAAATGTTCTAAAGCCTACTAAGTTCAAGAAAGACTACAATCAAACTACAGAGACAAAATACAAGAGGCAAAAGTGCTTTGTATGCAAGAAAGAAGGTCATTAATTTGTTCTCTTATCAATGGTGAACAGGACTAGCTAAGAGTGAAGTGAAGATATTGGTGGCCAGGTGGATGCCTCCTAGCTTGGATATCGTTCCCCTGCAGATGGTCCCTCCTCAGCTGATGCTGACTTGAAGCTGAATTGATAGAAAAAGACAGTGCTCGTGGTTTTGAAGTTGATGGTGTTAAAAACAAGAAGTTTCTTTGTTATTAAGTGTTGTCAGATTGTGCTTTGTCTCAGTGTTTTGTTGTGTTAAAATGTCTCTGATATTGGCTAAATGTGTGCTTTTTTGTGTAGGAGTGCATGTGTTGCGTTCTTTCTTTTTGGCTGAGAATGGATATAGGTTTGAGAGATTGGTTCTGGTTATTTCCTGATATTGTGGTGTAGTGGTTTTAGACGGTTGTAATGTTTATCTTTCTGTAATGGAAATGGGCGGCACATAAGCCTTTCTTTCAAAAAAAAAAAAAAAATCAAAACCTAGTGAAAAGTCAAGGTTCAAGAAAGAAAACTTTAAAGGGAAAAAGAGAGTTAAGGCTATGAACGCTATGTGGAGTGACTCAGAGTCTGAGAGTGACGAAACTAAAGATGAGACATTGATTGTTGTAGAAGATGAGATTGAGAACTTAATTGAAAGGTACAACATCACCGATTCAATAGAAAGTCAAATCGTAAAGGAATTCCATAATACAAGAACACCAAAGGAGAAAATCCCACTTAGGTGGAGTAATTCTGATGAGAGTGAAAAATCAGTCCGATTCAGACTTAGATTATGAAGAATGTCATGTGATAGAGATTTATAATGAGGATTGTGAACCAGAAGTAGCAAAAATCAATGAAATTTTTAAGATATATAATATTGATGAAGATATGTATTTGAAACTGAAAGAAGGAGCTCTTTAGAAGGCTAAAGAAAGAAGAGTTAGAAAAGCTGAAGAAAAGATTTCTAAGATACTAGAAGAGTAAGAAGCAAGGAAGACAAAAATCGAAAAGAGGCCAAGGAGAGAAAGATCAAGAAAGCTAAGGAAGGGAAGGTAGCAAAAGACTAAACCATCTCCACAACCGAGCTCTCTAGGAAAGGTATTTTTTTCAAGAAGATTTGCATGAGCATCAAAAATGTCTTTCTAATACTTTTGAAAGATCTCATGAAGAAGCTTTAGCATGTAAAATTCTAGAGAAAATTGTGCATGAGTTCAGAGAACAAATAGTAGGACTTAAACTAAAAGTCAAGGAATATGAGACAACAATCAACAATTGATTTAGGGAAAAATAGTGATAGAGAATTAGATGTACTTAGAGCAAAAAATGAAGATCTAGAAACAGAAAATAAAAGTCTAAGGTCAAATAATTCAACAATTGTTGTTAAAGATAAAAAAGACATAATTATGGTTATTGATCAACAATTGTTATATCATTATATTTGGTTTTGCAAATTGTCGAAAAGGGGAGATTGTTGTACAATTAATTGTATTGATAATGTCTTGCTTGATTGGCAATTTGCAAATGTATTTTGCATTTAACAAGTTGCACTTTGAGATTGTGAGATATAGGCACAACTTCATATTTATAATGATATATTCGGTGATGATCAACTCAACAACATGCTTTGGAGCCTAACTGGAAAGAAGAAATATCACATGGATGCATGGGAACAAGTCGAAGATAACAAAGCTTGGGTTTTAGTTACATTTAATTTCTTATTTTCATAGTTTTGAGTCTTAGGTGCACACTTGGAAAGATGTGGGATGATGGTTGTCCTACAAACCTTCCAAACCTTCTAAAACCCTTCTAGAAATGGAATGGAACGGTTGCAACAACTGAAATGTTCGAACGGAATGGAATGCTCAACCAAGGCCAAAACAACCCCCAAAACCGAGAGAATCGTATTACAACAATCGTTGTAATGCTTTATTGCGTTGCAATGTGTTGGAGTTAGTGCCCTAGAATTATTAGTTAATTCAAACATTTATTCATATAATTGATGACTGTTGATCATTTGTTCTTGGAATCTTTTATTAATTAGTTCATTTAGAAGTCAAGGACTTGAATTGTGAAACACTAATGTTAATCATAAGATTAAACAAGATAAAAGATTAACCAAGGATAATTATCAAGGAACACTAATTATCAGCCGAGGTTGGCGTGAGGATTAAATGTTGATCATGTTTCACAGATCAATGGATAGGAGTATCCATTTAATCTCACGGATGCTTATTGGAGAATAAGACATTAGACGTGACCACTGAAATACAATGGATGGAGATCCAATGCCAGTTGTACGAAAGTACAAGTGTATTTCAAATGTATTTAATTCACAATCTGATGAAGTTTGGTTTTCTCATATAAGAGAACATATATGTAAATGATAACCCAACGCTCTCTGTAACAAGGAGCCAAAAAGGTATTATTTCTATATGTGATCGAATATGGAGAAGTTCGCAAACGGAATCATGATTTTCTCTCTTATAAATATATAATGAAATTAGCTACTTCGTTATATTGATACTAAGATATCAGTCGGGCCCCTTAGTAGAATATGATTATTATGCATGCATATGATTAAAGCGGTTAATCATATTAATAATCAGTATTCAAGTAATACCAAGTTAACGTAAATTCTCATAATTGGCATTTGAGAATTTATCAAGATATCAGAAGACAGAAAATTAAATATGAGTGTAACAGTTTTACACTATAATAGGATTGCATGAACATGATTGCTGACATGTACATGTTAACCATAAAAGGAATATCATTTGGGTAGTCATAATATGTTTTGCTAGATGTGACTTGTGACTTATGAGAAAATAAGATATTTATTCTCATTGCCAACATAATATAAATCCTACCCGGTCACACCCAAACGAGCAACGAAAGAGTAATTCATCTTTGTTGAATTAATTATAAGCAAAGCAACAAAATATACATGCTTGTTGACATGTCATATTAGAAGGAATAAAAGACATAATTAATTGCATTGGAAAATGCAAGTTAATTATTTATTCAAGAAGAAATGTTACATAATTAATTGTGTATGTTGATGCACAACTTAATTAAGTAACTAAATTATAATTAATTAAATACATATTAATATGCTAGTCAATTTATTAATTATAATATATGGTGTGAGTACAGTTAGCAATTAATTTAAAATTAATGGGCTAATACAATTGGAGCAAGGAAGCCAACCCGAATTGGGCCGAGCCCAATTCGGTTCGACCTTCAATTAGTGCGCACCAATTGGTGTGGCTCAATTGTGGATGAGGATGAAAGGAATATCCAAAAGAATATCCATGGAATGTCCAATGGCATATTCCTTTGGAGCATCCAATGTTGCATGGACCCTTGGTGCACCATGCATGAGTGGACCATTGATTCATTAAATTACCAACTAGTCCCTTCACTAGTGCATTGGGATGCTTTGTGTAATTTAGTAAATTCAATATATTGCTCATTTGATACCCTTTATATTCCCTTTCTCTCTCCTCATCCAATCAATCCATCTCATTCAACTCTCCTCTTCTCCTCTCCTCCCCTCCTCTCCTCCCCACCCGGGAGCGCCTCCCTTGGCCGAGCCGAACCTGCCGCCAGCGGTGGTGGTAGAGCACCATGTGTTAGTGATTTGTACTCAAGTCTTACACCATTCTTCTTCTCCTCTCGAGCTCAATTGGATCCAATAGTTGGATAGAGCAATTTCGGCACAATTGAAGGAGTTCAATTGTAGGCCGAATTGGAGGTGTTGCCTGGAGCGATTGACGGAGTAGTAGCTTGCTCCTGATCGCGGCTTTTTCGTCTCGGGGTGGATTACGGGACGCGCCAAGCCGAGCTAGTGAGGTATAATGAAGTCTCACCCTCTCATGGTAGGATCTAGATAAGACCTTTGTAGAAACTAGAATAAATTTTTGTGTTCTAGTCTCCGATCTATGCCCCGCTATTCCCTTCACAACGAAACCCAAAACTGAGTATCACGTCAAAACTTGATTCCAAACCTTGATTCATCTACCACCAGTTGCAACGATTTATTGACAGCTCCAATATTTTCCAAAACTTGCATATGACCCACATCTATTTAAGAGCTCTACCTTTAGCAAACCATGATATGAAAACCTATTGCTAAATTTTGAGAATCCTAGAGAGCTCTTACGACCTTCTACAATCAATCCCTCCTACTTTCAAAAACCTTAGTGTTGTTGCTTCAAGACCTAGCACGACCATGCCTAGACCCATCCATCATCCAGCATCGGACCAATAGGTGTGGGTAGATCAAGGGATAGGATAGTACGACAGAAGCCAGAGTCTTGAATTTGGGTGTGTAGAGCACCACTCGGCGTTTCGACCTCCTATTTGAGTGTTGTCTCGAGGCGAGCGTTCGAGATTTGTAATGACATTTATGCCTAGTGGTCTGCAATGTAGTCGTTCAGTCGACTATGGGTCCTGTGGATGTAGACCCCGTATCTTGGTCGAACCACGTAAAAATCAAGCGTTCTTATCTTCCATATCTACTCTTTACTTTACTATTGTAATATCTTGAATTGAGTAGTTAAGACAAATTAATCTCACAAAATTGAGTTGAATTTAATAGCTAGTTTATGAGATCAACTATGTGTCATTTGAATTGAATTGTTGTGAATTGATCAGCGATTATCTTCTACAAATAATGCTATATACCCCCCTCTAGCACTGTAATCGTAGATTCCTCAGCTTAGCAGAGAGTTTAGGATGTAGTCAAAGGAGTATGGCATAGTGACACAGCTCAGGACTCTACACCTCAATGGAATGGTATGTTCTAAAGAATAAATCGTACACTACTAGACATTGTTAAATCTGTAATTAGCCCTGTAGATCTCCCTCTCTCATTTTGGGGTCATGGACTCCAAAGTTCCAAATTTGTCTTTAATTAAAATTTGGTATCACGGACTCGAACACAACTGTTTTTACCTGAAATAGGGTTACAATGGTGGTTCAAGGTGTTTTGGAGCAAAAGGGAGTATTTGGAGCATGGAATGGAGCATCTTCAGTCCTAAAGCACTTGCACTCAAATCGGATGAGTTTTCACTCAGTCTGAGTGTCTAATGAACATGTTTTGAAGATCTGTTTTGGTTCAATTGTGCTCGGTTTGAGTGCCACTTTACTCGGACGGAGTACAATTGAATATGGAAGGATTAGCGGGATGAGAGGTCATAAAGTTAGGTTGTGTGGCCAGCACCCTAACCCTAGATATGGTTCTTCATGTGGAGCACTGCCCAGCCAAAGAGGAGGAGAGTTGAGAGCAGATAGCAGAGCACTTGAGCATTCTTCATCTTCTACTTTTTTCTTTTTATCTGTTTGAGTCAATTATGTTGCTTGTATTGTTCCTATGTTCTCGCTACTCTCTTATTTATTTGTTGGTTGCTTGATTAGTTGTGAACCTATCGCTAATAATACCCTAAATAATACTTAATTTGGTCGCATGCGTACGACCGTGCCTAGTAGTTGGGGTGTCGAATTCAAAAGGACAAACTCATAAATTACTGGTTCTCGCTATTTCACTAATCTAGACAAACAATTTTTGTTTGGTTGCAAAATAAAGTAAACAAAATGAAATAAATGACAATAATTTATAAACAATATTAAAGATTCTAGGGGCATTGGCGTTAATATCCATTAGGGTTTTAGTATATTTGGTTTGTGTTTAATTCAAGCTTAGTATGGTTTTACCTAGTCTAAAATGATACTAACACTCATGGTTTGTGGGCAACTACCGTACTCTAAATTACATCGGACTTCACGTTTAGGTACTTCATGCTATTAATTCAAGCCAAGTAATTATGCTTTTCTTATCGAACTATTTCCATTAATTATTTATCCAAATAATTACATTGAAGAGAATTGATATTTAGTTAATTTGAGTTCTAACCATACTCGCTTAGGCAAGTCCTAGAAATAATATATTGAAATTCGTTGCTAAAACATAGGTGTTCGAGATGAAACGGCATTCTGATTCCAATCCTGGATTTTTTATAGCAAATTTTCAATAGTTATAATTTTGTAACAATGTAATATTTTATATTTTAACACTTTTTATTAGAATGAACTTCAAAAGCTTAGGAAATTTTTGTTCCAGCTATGCAACCGAAGGCATGTCCAAAAAAGTTTTAATTTGAAGCATCGGTAATCCTAAACAAAGATGAGGACATGCAATAACAATTACTCTTCCATTCTTGATTTAACGATTTTATCATTGATAATTAAATGACAATTATATACTATATAAAATGAGTTTGAACTCCATGGCTGTGGAGAATCTTTTCACATGACACGGCACTTAAAAGATCGATCGGATAAATATATCTAAGAATGATTCTACGATTTTACCAGCAAATCGTGGACCAACATTATAAAAACTTGCGGATCTGCACGCATTTATTGCTACGGGTTGTTTATTACCCAAAGTAAACTCTAAAATGATTGCCCTTATTACATGTCTATCACGCCAGCTGTGGATCCGCAAGCATTTCTTGCTACGGACTAATATTTATTTAGAGTATATAAATTACGTTCTAAAGTATTACTCTTGGACCAAATTGGTACATAAATTTCAAAAGTACCAATTTGGTCCCTAAAGTTTGGATGTACCATATTTTGTCCTTAAAGTTTCACTAGCATATTGTTTTGGTCCTTCAAATATTTTATTGATACAAAATTAGTCCTATCACTATCAATTGATGCTAAAATTTACTTAATATGTATTTGATAACATTTAAAAA
Organism: Cyperus esculentus; assembly: GCA_030179965.1. NCBI lineage: Eukaryota > Viridiplantae > Streptophyta > Magnoliopsida > Poales > Cyperaceae > Cyperus > Cyperus esculentus. The sequence goes on along the minus strand of JASGLE010000035.1, from coordinate 1,753,168 downwards.
TATATTTATTTGTACAAAATTTTTGTTTATAATAATATATTGTCATTATTCGTAATGCTAAAATTTAATTTAAGAAAAATGAAAAAAATAATTTTGAATAAGTAATTAATTTTGGGAACAATGTGATAAATATTTAAGACTTTAGAGACCAAAACGATATATTCATGAAACTTTAAGGACCAAAATGGTACATCCCAATATTTAGGAACCAAACTAGTAGCAAATCAATACTTTAAAGACCAAATTGGTACTTTTGAAACTTTAAAGATCAATTTAGTAAAATGTTCATACTTTAGTGACCACTGGCATAATTTACTCATTTATTTATATTCTTCGAAAGTAAAGTCTATCTAAAAATGGTGGCTGTTATATATGTATTGGGAGAGATCAAGTGACAATATCTATCTTGACAATTTTGACAATGTAATATTTAAAAATTTATAAAAAAAATATACAAATTAAAAAAAAATGATGCATTACTTAACTTGTAGATTGATAGTGCTTTAAATTTCAATCAATTTCAACATCGTTTGATGGCTCACCAAAATTTTGTACACTTTTTAATGGTTGTAATTTAACGGATCTTTGAAGAGCTATCAAATTTTGCTTAAATTGAATATAACGAAAGACATAATCAATCTACAAGTTAAGTAGTATTTCTGTAAACATTTTCAATTTCACAAACTTTTAATAATTTTTCAAATTTTTAAAAAATTTTATTATCAAAATTGTGAAGATAAGTATTGTCAACTTATCCCTCCTATTTATGTATATCCTGCAAAACTTCAAGGTATCATTTCATCACTAGCTTTGCACTGTGAATGGAGTTACTATTTAGTTATTTGGTTGAATTAGCCTCTGTTCAAAATGTATACGATGTCAATTATTGTAATATGCAAATTATTTTTTATTGAATCATCAAGATCTTAGTTTTATGGGTTCAAAACGAGGCATTGATGAGTGGTTGGAGATGCTTAATTTCTCGTGTACCTACTATACCTAGCGGGGTCCCACAATCAATTTAAATTTCAAGAATTTCAAAGGTGCTATTTGTTCGTGAAGATCTAAGGCATTAATGAATGGACCGATGGCTTATTTTAAAGGGTCATCTCTAATGTCCTCAATATTAGTGTCTACATGTCCACATTGTTATAAAATTTGAGTTAAGTGTTGCACGATTTGAGATAAAAGCTACAAATTTTGTATATGTATGAACGTGTAGATAGTTAAAATGGGACGCCAGGAAAATTCTTATTTTAAATCAGATTGTTGTAATAAAATAATGGCTTAATATATACCCTTGAAGTCTTCCTTCATTTCATATTTACCCCTCTACTCTTTAATATATCAAATATCCCCTTCAACTCTTTAAAACCTATCATATTTACCATCTACCCTTTTATATATCAAAATAAACCTTTGAACTCTTTAGAACCTATCATATTTACCCATTACGTTTAGAGGTGGCAAAATCTGATCCGACCCGCCCGACCCGACCCGAGTTTCAGGGAAATTCAAACTGACTCGAACCGAACCGACCTTACCTATGTTTCAAGGAATGTCAGACTAACCTGAACCCATCCCGAACATGACCCGACCTGTGTTTCAGGGAAAGTCAGACTGACCCGAACCCGACCCGAATCTGAACGACCCGAAACCCGAGATGACCCAGGAATAGAGGTGCAAATCCTGACTAGACCCCAAAAACCTGACGCGACTCGGCCCGAAAAAATGCCGGCAGCCGTCGACCCAATACCAGACCCAAACCGAACCCGAACCTGTAATTAGAGGTGGCAAATTGTCAGGTCAGGTCGGGTCAGTTTGACCAAATGGAAATGTTAGCTCAGGTCGGGTTGGGTCGGGAGGGTTTTTCGGGTCTGGTCAGGATTTGCACCTCTATTCCCGGGTCATCTTAGGTTTTGGGTCGTTCGGGGCGTTCAGGTTCGGGTCGGATTCGGGTCAGTCTGACTTTCCCTGAAACATGGGTCGGGTTGGGATCGGGTCAGTCTGACTTTCCCTGAAACACAGGTCATGTCGAGTCGGGTCGAATACGAATCAGTTTGACTTTCCCTGAAACTCGGGTCGGGTCCGATTCGGGTCGGGTCGGGTCGGATCAGATTTTGTCACTTCTAAAAGTAATAGGTTCTAAAAGTTTAAGGATTTATTTGATATATACAAGAGTAGAGGGTAAATATGATATGATTTAAAGTGTTAAAGGGGATATTTAATATATTAAAGAGTAGATGGGTAAATATGAAATGAAGGAAAACTTTAAGGGTACATATGATATTAAGCCTAAAATAATAATAGTAGGAGACCATTTTATCTTCTCTACTCCCTCCACTTTGTGATTAGTTGTATAGATCTTTATTTGCATTCTCTTACCTATAAAATAGATGTTATGTGACTTGTTGATTTACACTTCGCTTGGAGAAATAATAAAAATAAAATTATGCATCTCTCATATCAATATTTTATTTTTTATTTCACAACAACTTATCATCACTAGTTTACTTTAATACATTATTGCATATTATAATTAACAAATTATTTTTGAATTATACCCGACCTATTTCCGAATCCCAAAATTTTGATCTTGCCAAAAATTTTCCGAATTTTTTAGTTGTGACAATGAGATTGTAATATTTCAATCAAAGCACGAGTTTGTTCTAGTCAATTTGTGACAGGATTACAATTTTTGGTAGAAGTACGAACTTGCTATAATCATAAAGCTAGAAAGTGTTCTTTATTAAATTAATATTACTAATAGTAAATACATCTATTGCTTCAATGACTTATTTTGTTTTACATTGAATGAGTATAATATTTCCATACCTCGAAGAGAATGACAAATTACTGGATAATGACGAGAATCTTTTGTATATACTATAGATAGAATTAAAAAAAAAAAAAAAAAAACTGAAGTTCTCAACCCAAAATTTTTATTATCGTAAATATAATGTCAATAGTTATTATATATATGCAAATAGATATTAATACAATAAAACTTGAAGTTATTGAGATTGTTTAGATTTTTCTAAACATATTTTATTTATTTTTTTATTGAATATAAATGAATATTTAACTAAATTAGTAACATTTTATGGTATATTTAACTAAATTAGTAACATTTTATGGTACACTTTACAAAACTTGATGTTGAGATTTACCTTCCTGTAAATAATCTTGGTGAAATAATAAAAGATGGAAATAAAGCCTCCTGTAGGAGAAAGCCAAAGCAATAATATTTTTCCGTGATCTCCATGAGGATTTAAAAACTAAACAATTAATGGTGAACGATATATTAGATTTGTGGAAAGTTTTAAAATAAAGAGATGACTATAAAAAACAAGTAATCCCCCCCCCCCACAAACCCCGTTATGGATAGATTTATTTAAAAATACACATAACTTTTGTATTAAAACTATGTGCCAAAAACATTACTGATGAAGATATACTGGAGAAACATTTTTTATATTACATCATGTCATGCGTTTCCTCCCACAGCATAGTGCGGTTTTAAAAAGATATTAAAAAAAGATATCATGTCTTTCTGTTGCGGAACAAAATAACGAGCTACGAATCAAAATTCATCAATCACAACGACTAGTTCTAGTTCATTCCCTGAAGAGGTCGAGGTCGTGGTCGTGGTCGTGGTCATAGTCGTAGTAATGTTTGGCGATAACGGGCTGGTTGCCCAAAGGTGAGAAGAATCCCTAAGGCAGGCATGGGCCTTATGTGGGCTAATAGAGCATGGCATTACTGGAGGCAAGGTTGGTTCTAAACTGGGGGCGGAAGAATACTTGTGTGCACGCAGCCTGTGAAGTTAGTTATAGAGTGTCAGTAGTTTGTTGAGTGAATAGCAGAATAATAATTTTTTGTTATTGTGAGGATATTGATGTCTTTTACTTTTGTTGCTTATATATAGGGTCAGCCTTCTCTGTGAAGAGGCAGGAAAAGTTTTGTTATGTAAATCATAAACCAAAAACACTGCTCAATAGCATTTTATTCAAAATCCCAAAAACATCTTCTTCATTCTCAGTTCTTATTCAATTACATCGTTAAATTTCTCTTTTCTGAGATCCCGTTGCTACAATTGGTATCAGAGCAGTAAGATTACATCTGGGAGGTTCTTTTTCTTCCTGATTTCAACTATGGCTACTAAAACGTCAAAGAAAGCTCTTTCGACTGATTATGATGAGGGTAATAGTGTGCTGGCTTAGATTCAATCTGACATGGCACGTTTCATGCAAGATCTCAAGGACAACACCTCTCGATTAGAGCAACGCATGGAAGAGCGAGCTGTAGATCTGGTGACTTCTCAGGTGTCTCACTTGAGCAAGACAATGGACAATCGGATGCAGCGCATGGAGCTGTTGTTAGATCGGGTGATCAAATCTCAGCCTGATACTGCTGCTCATGCTGGTACTGCTGGTACTGCCGGTGCTATGAAACATAATAGCAATGAGAAGCAAGGTAAAGGTGACGAATCTAGTTTCCAGTGGAATGCCGATGCTTATTATCATAGAGTGAATGATCCTTATACTTTTGCGGATGATTGGGACGTTAGAAGGAATGGGAATGGAGATCAAAGGTTGAAATGCCATTTACCACGATCTGATTTTCCCTTCTTTGATGGTAATGACCCAGTGGATTGGTTGAGTCGTTGTGAATGTTATTTTGATTTATATCATGTCCCAGAGCAATACAAAACCCGTTTGGCTGTGTTGCATTTTGGGGATAAGGTGGGGGACTAGTACAGATCTTTTAAAGGAGCCTATCATCACCACCCTCCATGGGAGGTCTTGGTAGAAGAAGGTATGGGTAGATTCCAACGTAGTTCCTTGATTGATCCTATTGAAGAATTCAAAAAGGTACATCAGGAGGGTAAGATTGAGGAGTATATTGCACAATTTGAGAAGGCCAAATCCAGATTATTGTGTAGTAACATCAATTTTGATGAACACTACTTTGTTGCAAGTTTCATAAGTGGATTAAAAGATGAGGTTAAACATGTTGTTAGGATGTTTAAACCACAGTCCTTGAATGAGGTGTTTGATGTATCTTGGCAGTGTGAAATGGCTCAAGACAGTCAGCACAAAAGAAATAAGTTTGTACCTAGGTACACCTTTTCTCAGCATCCTTTACCTGATGGTAAGGACAAGAGGTCCTTTCCTCCACCACCTGAGCCAAAACAAGGGCAGCCTGCTTCATCTCTGAAGAGTACCTTTGAACAAAAGAAGGCATTAGGGTTGTGCTTTAAGTGCAGTGAAAAGTATTTTCCTACGCATCAATGTGCTGTTAAACCCCTTCATGTTATGACCCCCCAAGAGCACAACCAGTTTGAAGTTCCTGAATACCCAATGAAGGCTAGTGAATCTGCTGAACAGGAAGACATTTCTGTTCCACAAGTAGAACATGCTGTCATGGCTATTAACCCTGATTCCAATTCCAAAGCCATGAAGTTTAAGGGTATAATTGGTAATCAGACAATCATAGCCCTTATTGATAGTAGGAGCACTCATTCCTTCCTAAACCCTCTGATTGTGGATACAATTCAATGTCCTGTTATAAAATATGTTCCTTTGGTGGTGAGAGTTGCCATTGGTGATACCATGGTTACTAATCAGAAATGTGGACCTCTGAAATTCACATTACAAGGTGTAGACTTTGAGGATGAATTTAGAGTTTTACAGGTGGCTGGCTATGATTTGATTTTGGGGTTAGACTGGTTGGAACAGTATGATCCTATGCAGGTGAGATGGGGCAAAAGATGTCTCACATTTTATATGGATGGTAAAGAAGTGACCTTACAGGTCAAACAAGAGCAAACTGAGTTGAGAATTTTGGATGGCAGTGTGAATGTTGTGAAGGAACAACAAAAAGGGCATGAAGTAATGTTTGTACAACTATTTAGTATTGAGACAGTACCTGACCAGCAACCTAAGGGGTGTCCTGAGTTGCAGGATGTTTTGTCAGCTCATCCTATAGCCTTTGCTGAGCCAACTGAACTCCCTTCTGTAAGGTTAATTGATCACACCATACCTCTTGTACCTGAAACCAAACTAGTTAACATTAGACCTTATAGGTATTCCTATTTTCAGAAAATTGAGATTGAAAAGATTATTGAGGAGTTGTTGAGTAATAATTTTATCCAAAGATCAAACAGCCCTTTCTCTTCTCCTGTGCTGTTAGTAAAAAAGAAGGATGAAAGTTGGAGGATGTGTGTGGACTATAGACAGTTAAACCAAGCAACTATCAAGAACAAATACCTTATTCCCATTATTGAGGATTTGCTAGATGAACTGCATGGTGCAACCCACTTTTTCAAGATTGATTCGAAATCAGGTTATTACCAGATAAGAATGAATGAAGCTGATATTTTCAAAACAGCATTTAGAACTCATCATGGCCATTTTGAGTTCAAGGTGATGCCATTTGGGTTAACCAATGCTCCAGCTACTTTTCAGTGTCTCATGAATGAGATCTTTGCTCCATTTTTGAGGAAGTTTGTCCTTGTGTTCTTTGATGATATCCTCATTTATAGTAAAAGCCTTTTGGAGCACAAACATCATCTGAATCAAGTTTTATCTGTTATGGAGACTAATTAGTTGTTTGCCAAGGCTAGCAAGTGTGAATTTGGGGCATAATCTCTAGACTATTTGGGGCACATAATTTCTAAAGAAGGTGTAGCTACTGATCCCCAGAAGATTGAGACCATGAATAGTTGGCCAATTCCTAGAAACCAGAAAGAATTAAGAGGATTCTTGGGACTCACTGGATATTACAGAAAGTTTGTGAAAGGCTATGGAGTTATAGCAAAACCTTTGACTGACCTCTTAAAGAAAAATGCATTTCAGTGGTCTGCAGAGGCTGAATCAGCCTTTGTTCAATTGAAGCAAGCCATGACATCCGCACCAGTGTTGGCCATGCCTGATTTTTCTCAACAGTTCATTCTAGAAACTGATGCTAGTGATAAAGGCATAGGGGCAGTTCTCATGCAATCCAAGAGACCTATTGCTTATTTAACCAAAAGCCTGGGAGTCAAGAATTTAAGGTTATCAACCTATGAAAAGGAGTTTTTGGCACTGTTGACAGCTGTCACTAAATGGAGGCATTACCTTATTGGGGCTCCTTTCATTATCAAGACAGATCAAATCAGCCTGAAGTACTTAATTGAGCAAAGAATCCATACTTCCATGCAACACAAAGGGCTGTGCAAATTGTTGGGGTTGAATTACAAGATTGAGTATAAACAAGGGGTTAACAATAAGGTGGCAGATGCCCTTTCCAGAAGGGGAGGTCATTTTGAGCAATTACATGTCTCTTCTCTGGATTGCATTGCTCTCACTGAATTCTGTCCTAATTGGATTGATGACATTAAACAAAGTTACCTCCAAGATCTCTGGATTCTCACTACTCAACAGAAGTTACACCATGACCCTGTTACAGCCCATTTGTATACTGAACAACAAGGGATCTTAAGGTACAAAGGGAAGATCTGTGTTGGCAGTGCTCATGATTGGTGGACCAAATTACTGAAAGAGTTACATGACTCACCAGTAGGTGGGCATTCAGGTGTGCTAGGCACATACCAAAGATTGAGGAGCATGTTCTATTGGTGTGCCACCATTTTCGCCGCCCGAAAGAGGCGAGATGTTCCGTCGGGAAAAGGACACGGTCACCCCTGTACGCGTGCGTTTGTTAGTAGACGTCGTGGGACGCTTACTCTCAGACACTCACGTTCAAGGGTTTTATTATTTTCAAGTGATTGTGGGGTCTTGAATTCCAATGAGCGCAAGCCCTCATTGTTAATTACCCTGGAGCTACTAACCCCAGGCACCTCTGATTAAGAATAGGAAAATACTAAAATGTGTGCAATTATTGTACAAAACAAAAAGAAAACAATCAAAAGAAACAATCTTATCTGAATGACATGCATGAATGAATGCACACTTTTGATATGTAAAGATTGTCATTATTTTGTTAGTGAATGTTAGTAGATGTTAGTGGATTAAACCTAGGATACTTTTGATGATCCCGGAGATGCTTTTATCTCTTTCAGGTTTATGTTAGCGGGGAAACCTAGGACACTTTTGACGGTCCCGGAGACGCTTATGTCTCTTTCAGGCCTCCTACGACTTAGTAAGCCGCAATCGTTTGAGTGTGAAATTTGGCTTCTTGATCACTACGAGCGATATCCGTGATCGTCAGATCAGGACTGGTAGTCTATCTACAACTGAGGATCCAATTTACAGCCTCACGCCCGGTCTCTCTGTCGGGGTATGATCAATCGTCAATTGGAGGAAATCTGGAATCGACTCTGGTGGTCCCGAGAACTTTTTCTCTCGTCGGATCTCCTAACTGAAGTGCAAGACGTTGCCGTTTGGTAGCTTGGTATTGCTTTCATCAGTCGTTTGAACAACGAACTAGTAACCGATTGGCCTAATTGACGTTCAGGTGCTCAATGATTTCAAATCTGGATTCTGCCCTTTGATTCGAAAAGATTTTGTTTTCTTATTTTAAAGCGAGCACAACATTTCATCAATGCTTAAAAATGCTTGGATTTGACATTTTATTTATGCACTTTTAATCTTTCAAAAGAAATGATGTTTTCTCTTTCAAATTTGAACTTGAATTTGTATCTGAAAATTCGAATTTTAAATGAAAAAAATGTTTTTACATAGAAAAATCAGAAATATTTTTTTATGAATTTTAAAATTTATTTCGGAATTTTTGGAGTTTGGGAACTATTTTTAGAGTTATTTTATTGAAAATCCGGAATAAATCACTTTAACTGGATTTTGGGCCAACTTTCAATTTCTGGGCCGATTCTGGGCTGAACAGTGTTCTGGGCCGACTTTGGATTTTGGGCTGAATTCTGGTTTTGAGCCGACTTTGGATTATGGGCCAAATTTGGGTTTTGGGCCAACTTTTAATTTTGGGCCAGATTTGGGTTTTGGGCCAACTTTTAAGAACTGAATTGGCCTGTTCTTATCCTGAGGCTGCGTCAAGATTCGTGCTGTTCTTAGATCTGCATTAAATTCGTGCTACTGGTCATGAGCAAGATCTGTGAGATTTGTCATCAAGATTCGTGCTTTTCTTAGATCTGCATCAAGATTCGTGCTGCTGGGCATGAGCCAGATCTGTGAGATTATCATCAAGATTCGTGCCTTTCTTAGATCTGTATCAAGATTCGTGCTGCTGGGCATGAGCAAGATCTGTGAGATTATCATCAAGATTCGTGCCTTTCTTAGGTCTGCATCAAGATTCGTGCTACTCGCAGGAATGAGATCTGTGGGATTTGTCATCAAGATTTGTGCTGCTCTTGATATGAACTGGGCTCATCTGGACCGTCGGTGGCTGTGCACGGCGGATCTCAGTGGTGGATGGTCGAATGTTTGATCGGTCGACGCCATTGGGATCGTTTCATCAAGAGGAACACACCTACGGTGTTGGATTGAGCTGAGGGTACTTGGATTTAACTCGAATGAGCTCGTTCTTGAAGTGTTGTACCTAGTTCTGACTTGCATTTCGATTTCCAAATTCTAACTCAATTCTTGACCAATTTGTGTGAGGTTTGGCTTGTTTAAATCGTCTTGATATGAAGAACATGTATGTACATTTAATTTAAATGAATTTGGACTGTACAACAGATGTCAAGTTGGTACCAGATTTCAGTTGCTTTGAGTACCAGTTCATGAATTTGACACATAGAACTCATTCAAATCATGCAAGCAACTCACTTACAGTGTGTATAGTGCATTGGCATCATTTACCTCGCAAAGTGACTTGAATTTCACATTTGAATTTGAGTTCATCAGTTCTGTCAAAAATTGACAGAAAACTGATTATTTACCAGTTTAATTTATTTGCAATTTTTTGAATGTGACAGTTCAATCTTTTTAAACAGAAATGTTCATTAAGATGTTAGAAACAACTTCTATGTTCATCAAATGTCCTAATTGTAAGTTATTCATAGTGTTTTTAAAATTTTTGTTCTTAGGGTTGAATCTGCAAATTTTCACAGAACTTGTCAGGGATTTCACATTTTTGTAGGAATTTATTTACAATGAATCAGACCAAGTGTAAAACATGAAAGTTGCTTAAAATCATGTCAGGAATGCATCAAAATTATCAAAAATATGCATTGTGAAGAACAAACAGGACACCATTTTTTTATTCAAATTTCCAGAGAAGGGACAGAAAACTGGACTGATGCAGTTATCAGTTTGTCATTTTTGTGAGAATTTATTTAAAGAGAATTAGATCAAACTTTATACATGAAACTTGTTCAGAAAATCATGATATTTTCATATAAAATATATAAAATGTGCATCCAGAACATAAAACATGCATCAAGATCAATTCTTTGAAGTTCAGACTTGCAGTTTAGTGTTGCAGACAGTCAGATTTACAGTTATTGGACTTGTATGACATGCTTTTGAACATGAGTGCTTAAAAAACTTTGACAATGAGTTAGTGCATGTTGTTATGAACATTTTGCTATATAATTTGTACACCTTTTAAATCAGGAAGGTTAATGTTTCATTAAATTTACAATTCAAGGGCATTTTCTGTCATTCTGTGCAACAGATCTTGTGATTTTCATATGAATTTTTCTACACAGATTTTGACAATAACTTTTACATGAGAAATGTACATAACTTTATTATGGACATATAAAAAATGTGACTTAATTATGTTATGAACATAAATCCACAGAGAGAAGTTGATCTTAGTAAGTTTCTGTTGCTCTTCCAGTTTCTTGAGTCTGGAACAATTTTGGCAGCATTTCCCCTACATTTTGTAGGTGAAATCTGTTCAAAAAGGTTTCCTTGAGTTCATAACTTATTCTGGAGCAATTTTGGCAGCATATCCCCTTGTGAAAGGAGGATTTGATGTCAAAATAAGCTTCCAAAATGAGTTATTCACTCAGTTCTCAGGAAACTGGGAGGGCAGCAGTGTCTCACTGAGCTCAACTCCCCCTCTCATGCTTTTGCTATGAGAGTCACCCTTTAGACAAGTCCTTAGGGGTCTGTGGATCATGCTCACACAGTAATTAAGCCACTCTTGGAGTTAAACTCAACAAGAGGTTATGAGTTGCTTAAGCAAGCTCATGTGTGCTAATTTTAATTGTTTATTGACTTTTAAAGCAACTCACTCTTGGAGCAAGCTCACAAGAGGTCATGAGAGCACAAGGCAACTCATGTTAGCTGCATTTTAACTTAATTTATCTTATTTAACTGAAAGAAAACAAAAGAATTGATGCAAATGCATCCCAGATCCATTAATCTCAGAAAATCAATTTATTTGAAAGAGATCAATGTTCTCATGGAAGAAATTCAAGAATCAAGCAGTTCAAATCAATATTTATTCATCTTAAAGCATTAAATTACTCAAACAATCAAAAGAATCACAAATTTATTGCTCAAAACACAAGAAAACAGTAATTGATTTACTGTTCCTTTCTTTCATTTCATAACAGCAGCTTTACACTTAATTTCTCACCTTTTTCTCTTGAATTACACTTTCTAACACCTGTATTACAGTGATTTGAGGCTAGCCAAACAGGTTTGAGGGAGTGGAGAGATGATTTGGATAGGTTTTCAACTCAGTTTCAGATCTGGTCAGATTTTGACAGAATTTCAGTAAGGCTTTTCTGGTTGTCTTTTTTTGTTTGATCTGAGAGGGGGTATTTATAGGGATGATTTGATGATGCTTAGAGGGGAAGGATGTCCCATGGATTGAGACCAATTAGAGCAATTTTCAGCCCTTGGATTTGATTTGATATGTTCTTGTTCAATTTCAGCCCTTGGATCTGTTTGGCAGCTTGGGGGGAGTTAGTTGGCGCCTGGGCAATGTTCAAATGGCTTGAGAATCATCCCTGGACTTGGTTTATGAAAACTGGTAAAGATTCAACCCATTTTCCAGTCAGATTTGTCCATACACTGATTTTTGAGCCAAGTTTGGGGCTTTGGAGAGGTTTAAATCGATTAAAAGATCAATTCTTTGATGCTGCACATGGTCCATGAGGTTGCTGCAATGATTTGGAGTGATTTGAGCTGTGCTGGTATGAACCACTTCCAGCTAAGAACTGTTTCAGCCCTGGTACAGCTTCTAGAAGCTTTTCTGTTGAGCTCAGGTGCCTTGGATCCCTTCTAGGAGGTGAGGGGGACTTAATTGAGCATGGAGCAGTGAGCCAATGCAATGGAGAGTGCTGCTGTGATGCTTGGTGCTTGCTGCACTGATTCCAGTTGAGAAACCAGCTTCTGTTGGGGTCCCCACAACCGTTTCAGGGTTGTTTCATGTATTGGATTCTTCCCTAGCCCTTAATGGATCTTATTTGAGTCTAATTGAAACCTTTAAGCAATCCAATTAAGTCCAATTATTCATTTAATTTGAATTTCAAGGTTGTAGGGGCATTGTGGTCATTTTCCTTTGAAATTCTGTTACTCAGTTGAGAGCACGAGTTCTCACCCCTTTCTACTCAACTCCTGAGTATAAAACATCACTTTTTACTCCTTTATACTCATCCCCTCCTTTCTTTTTCAATTGAATCGATTTGGGGGTGAGAAACTCAATTTTCTTTACTGTTTTGTTAACAGTTTCATCAATTCATCTCTTCTCATGGTTTTTTTATGTTTGAGATCATGTTATAACATCTTCTCTACTCTAATTGATGCTCAGGGGATCAACCAATTGAAGAAAGTTTGAAGCTTGGGCTCAGTTTGGGACTGAACTTGAGGAAGGTTACTGTTTCATCTTGATTTTTAATTTTTTTTACTCAATTGACATGTTGTTCAATCAATTAACCTGTTACCCATCATCATTAGATCATGTTTATTGATTCTTTAAGGTTTGTATTGGTCAATTGAAGCTTTGGAGTTGAGCCCAAGCCTTGAGCTACTGTTTGAAGGGCTGTCAGAGGCTTTGGGGGTAGAACTCATTGCTAGGAGCTTGGAGAAAGGCATCTGAGGCATTGGACATCATCGTGGAGGTGTGGGCAAGCATCAGTTGAGCTCAGCAACCACCATCGCCGGAGTTGAGCATCTCAGGTTAGTTTTCCCCCTTTTCGGGTTCTCATGTCCCCATTTTTTGCACAGTGCACAATAGTTTGCAATTAGGGCATAATTGAGTAGAGCTTGAGTAGACGATTCGATTGATATATTATTTGCTTGAAATGGTGGCCGGAATTGGGAGAATTTGACCGGAGAAGGTGGTGGCGACGCGGCGGCAGACCCCCTACCCCCCCCCCCCCCCCCTTTCTTTTTTATCTGGCATGTGGGCCCCATTATTGAACTGACAGGTGAGCCCCATGTGTCAGAAATTCAATTAGTGAAATGGTTAATCCGATCTGCACAGGTGTCGGCCCATGATTGGCCCATTTGGCTAATTAACTTTGATTAGCCCATTAACCAGCCCATAATTCAAATTCCAGCTCTTTATTTATTCTGTGAATGGAACTGTGTAGCTTTAGGTGTGGTGGGTAGGTTTTAGGCTTTAGATGGGTCACAGTGACATGCCACATACTTTCCTATTATTCTCCCAGATCTTCTGTGTTCTGTCTATGACAGGTGGGCCCCACTTGTCAGAGTTCCTTTCTGAATTCTGTTTGGTATTTGGGCTGATTTAAGAAACTAGGCCTCTTTCTTAGTTTTATCTAATTCCCTATATATCAATTCGGCCCAATTTAAACATCCGGCCCAGAAATCACTCCTGGCCCAAAATTAAATCTGGTTTTCTGTTTTCCCTGCTGACAAGTGGGCCCCACTTGTCAGTTTGACCTGACTTTGACTGCCACATGTCACCTCCTGATTGGTTGATAAATCTGAATTTTCCTATTTTCTTTGTTGACAAGTGGGCTCCACTTGTCAGTTTGACCTTATTTTGACTGTCACGTGTCACTTCCTGATTGGTCAGTTTTGTTGATTTTGTAATTGGTATATCTTGAGCCCTGATGCTCGGAATTTCGCAAATAATATACCAAAATTCTCAAAAAATTATGAACTTTCCATTTTTGACCTTCTTTTGGCAAAAGCAGTTTGGAGATAACAGGAGATGTTCTCAACTTTGTGTTTCTGACATCTCCCGGTGTCTCCGAACTACTGGCCCGGAACACCAAATCTTATCCTTTATATTCTTAATTCTTGTGGTTGACAATTGGCCCGGAACTACTGGCCCGGAACACCAAATAACATGTACAAACAACAATTGGCCCGGAACATTTCTGTCAACAATTTGTTCACAATTATGTCAGATCCTGTGACATTTGCCAAATGAACAAGGGTGAGAATACAGCCAGTCCTGGCTTATTGCAACCATTACCAATCCCCTCAGAGGCATGGAGTTCCATTTCTATGGATTTCATTGTGGCCTTACCTAAATCTGAGAACAAGGAAGTTATATTCACTGTGGTGGATAGATTAACTAAATATGCTCATTTCATACCCTTAGCTCATCCATATACAGCATCAGGGATTGCTAGAGTGTTTCTAGATAACATATACAAACTTCATGGGTTGCGCAATACAATTATATCTGATAGGGATCCCATATTTACAAGTCACTTTTGGAAGGCACTTATGGAATGTTTGGGAGTCAAATTGAACTTGAGTACCGCCTATCATCCCCATACAGATGGGCAGTCTGAGAGAGTTAACCAATGCATTGAAAACTACTTAAAGATGCATGGTATTTACTCAACAGAAGAAATGGGTGAAGTGGCTTCCTCTTGCTGAATGGTGGTACAATATCACTTATCACAGTTCCATTAAGTCCACCCTTTTCAGGCATTATATGGGTATGCACCACCCATACTGCCAATGGGTTCAATTCCAAGAAGCACTGTTGAAGCAGTTAACACTGAGTTGAGGGACAGACAACAAGTTCTAAGTCAGCTGAAGAATAATTTGGTACAGACTCAAAACAGGATGAAGAAATTTGCTGATGCAAGAAGGGTGGATAGGCAATTTGAGATTGGTGATTGGGTCTTTCTCAAAATACAACCTTACAAACAGATCTCAGTGGCAGGAAACAGAAACCCCAAATTAAGCAGTAAGTACTATGGACCCTTTCAGGTAACAGAGAGAATTGGTGCTGTAGCTTGTAAGCTGAACTTACTTGAAGGATCTTCTATCCACCCAGTCTTCCATGTGTCTCAGCTGAAAGCTCGAATTGGCAGAGATCAGGCTATCACTCCTGATTTACCAGTAGTGGGGCCTGTTCCTCATCAGCAACTGGAACCAGACACTATTCTAGATCGTAAGATCTACAAGAAGGGCAATGCCGCTGGAGTGAAACTTCTAATTCGATGGAAGGATAAGCCAATTGAGGAGGCTTCATGGGAGGATTATGATGAGGTGGGACAGAAGTTTCCTGCCTTCCTCCTTCGATACAAGGAGGTTTTTGAGAGGGGGCAGTGTCAGCAGACACTGCTGATAACGGGCTGGTTGCCCAAAGGTGAGAAGAATCCCTAAGGCAGGCCTGGGTCTTATGTGGGCTAATAGAGCATGGCATTACTGGAGGCAAGGTTGGTTCTAAACTGGAGGCGGAAGAATACTTGTGTGAACGCAGCCTGTGAAGTTAGTTATAGAGTGTCAGTAGTTTGTTGAGTGAATAGCAGAATAATAACTTTTTGTTATTGTGAGGGTATTGATGTCTTTTACTTTTGTTGCTTATATATAGGGTCAGCCTTCTCTGTGAAGAGGTAGGAAAAGTTTTGTTATGTAAATCATAAACCAAAAACACTGCTCAATAGTATTTTATTCAAAATCCCAAAAACATCTTCTTCTTCATTCTCAGTTTTTATTCAATTACATCGTTAAATTTCTCTTTTCTGAGATCCAGTTGTTACAAATAAGAAAAAGGGGAAAAAATGGTTTTGAACTTTTAATGGTTTTGGACCTGTTGGAATCAAGGGCCCTTGTACTCATATCAATGCTCTATAAACATATCTTTCGAAAGATCGAGCACAATCTCCACTTAGCCAAATAGCCAATGCTTCACCAGCCAACTCATTAATGGTTTTGACCTTTTGATATATATCTCTAATCTTTATTTTATATATGCTTTTCACTAGTGTTTTAAAAAAATCCGAGAGGTCCAAATCCGAACCGAGAAACCCAGAGAAAATGGACCGACCGACCTGACCTAAGTGGAAAGGAATCCAACCCACATAAAATTTCCCGAGAAAACCCGACCCAAGCGAACTCGGGATCCGACCCGTCCCGACCCGAGATACCGGGGTAACCTGGGGTACTGGGGTAGCCCGGGGTAATAAAAAAAATAAAAAATAGATCGGAATCCTATATATGTTAGTAACATAGCCGGTTCCAAACCCAAAAACTAAATGAGGGTAACTTTTACTTTTAAAAAACGATTAGTAGTATAAAATATATATATTTAGGTATAAAACAAATAATTTTTTTACTAATAAATATATATATTTCAGTTTAAAATAAATATTTTTTAATTTTTTATTTTTTTAAAGTACTTTTTTTCGATTTTTGTAGTATAAAATAGGTATAATATTCATTTTATATATTTTGTCACTTTTTTTTCAGAGCTTTTTTTTTAATTATATAACCCGAACAACCCGGGCAATCCGGAAGGGACGGTTCTAAGCTAGGTACAATCTCCATCCCCCCAAAATTTTTTCGAGATTTCCCGAACCGGGGAAACCCGTGAACCGGGACAGATTTGAACCAACCCAGACCGTCTTTAAATCACTACTTTTCACCAAAAATATAGAAAAACATCTACCGGCCACCCCTTTTTTTTCAATCCACCGATCCACCCCTTATTTTTTTAGGGGCTGCTATTTTAAGGCTCAAATTGCTGAGGGTAGGGAGAGAAAATTTTCTCATTATACCAGTTTTGCCCTTCAGAAATACTGCATATTTATTAAGGTATTTACTAAGAATAACTACAAAGTCTAATCCCAATTAATGCCTGCTTATTAATATTTAAAGCAGTGCCCACTTAATTTCTCTCATGCATCTTCTAGATTTGCTTAATAGCAATTAAGACACCCAGCTCTCCGGTATTGAAAATTAAAATTAAAAATAATAATAGGATATTTTTTTAAGATTTTAATATAATCATGTTAAGAATGATTAGCATATATTCTGCACTGAATGAAATATGTATCACATTCTCAACGTACGACCTGATTTTAATAATATAAAGCAACATATTTCTAGTATATATATACTCTCTTAAAACAAAATATTTTCAATCATAAAATGGAAAATATTGGGATTCTACAAGTTAATTATGTCAAGATTATTATGAGCTATTTGGATCAAAATTTCGGACGATGGATTTCGAAATTGGATCATAAGCGTTTCGGCCCGAAATGCTTATGGAAGCATCGTAGCCAGACTATATAGCACACAAAATTTTTTCATTTTTGGAGATTTTTAAGTATTTGTTTGAGATTTTTTAAAAGTGAGTATACAATATTAATAAAATAATCAATGCTTTATGTCATTTTAAAAATCTAGAATAAATAATTAAAAATCTCCAAAAATGAAAATTTTTTACGTGCTATAAGATTTTGATATGAAGAATTTATTAAGCCATATAAATCGAAATTTGGAGGTGATTTGATATGTTTTTGGATCTTGACTCACAGAGCAGCCCGTGAGTCATGACTCATTTTAGCAAAATTCTATATATAATGAGCTAGACTATTATACTAACGTCAGCATTTCGGGCCGAAATGCTGACACCTCAAATTTTATGTTATCATGTCTGAAATCATGATTTATGGTGCTCAATAAATTCTTTATATGAAAATATTGAGGAATACAAATTTTTTTTTTATTTTTAGAGTTGTCTAAGTATTTGTTTTGTATTTTTGAAAATAGCATGAGGAAACATCAATATTTTATTAATATTTATGAGCTCTTTTCTAAAATTCAAAACAAATAATTAGAAAACTCTAAAAATAAAAAATTTTGTACTCCCCAATATTTTCATATAAGAATATATTGAGCACCATAAATCGCGATTTCGGACACAATAACATAAAATTTGAGGCGTTAGCATTTCGGTCCGAAATGCTAACGTTAGTATTCTACGGTGTATTATAATTGTACTTACAGTAAATGACCAATAAATTATAATTGTACTTACTCAAGAATGGTTATTTATATAATTGAGAGCACTTATTCAAATTATATTGTTTATTTGCAATTAATTTTAATTAATTATTTTTTACGATTTATTTATGTATATATGTGCACTAAATTCATATCATAATTACAGTAAAGTTTTTCTTTTCATGAATAGTAAAATATTTAACTGAAAAGAAACTATTCTTTTATTTATTTGAGTAATACGAAACCTAAATATCATGGTCAGGTCACAGAAAAGTCAACATTTATTATATCAGAATTAATTGAAAATTACTTGTTCGTCCACAATTTTAAATTTCGTTTCGTTCTACAACAAATGTATCAATTTTTTTTAGTAAATTTTGCAGGTGTACGAATGTTTACAATAAGAAAATAAACAATATAATTTGAATAAGTGCTCTCAATTATATAAATAACCATTCTTGGGTAAGTACAATTATAATTTATTGGTCATTTAATTTACTGTAAGTACAATTATAATATACCGTAGAATACTAACGTTAGCATTCGAAATGCTAACGCCTCGAATTTTATGTTATCGTGTCCGAAATCTCGTTTTATGGTGCTCAATAAATTCTTTATATAAAAATATTGGGGAATACAAAAATTTTTTTTTTTTAGAGTTTTCTAAGTATTTGTTTTGAATTTTAAAAAATAGCTCATAAATATTAATAAAATATTGATGTTTGTACATGTTATTTTCAAAAATACAAAACAAATACTTAGAAAACTCTAAAAATGAAAATTTTTTGTATTCCCCAATATTTTCATATAAAGAATTTATTGAGCACCATAAATCGTGATTTCGGACACGATAACATAAAATTTGAGGCGTTAGCATTTCGGTTCGAAATGCTAACGTTAGTATAATAGTCTAGCTCTATATATATATATGATTAAAACAAATAATTTTAGTTTTAATTATTTTTTGTTTTTATAAGTACATTTTCCGATTTTTGTAGTATAAAATAGGTGTATTATATTTTTTTATATATTTTTTTGTTTTGTTTTCTTTTTTTTTTGATATATAACTCCGGGACCGGGCAACTCGGGAGGGACGGTCCTAAGCTAGGTCCAATCTTCTTTTCTCCAAAATTTTTTCGAGGTTTCCCGAACCGAGAAAACCCGTGGACTCGGGGCGGATTTGGACCGACCCGGACCTACCTGGACCGTTTTTAAATCACTACTTGATTGTAGCTTGCTATATAGCCATATAGGTGCTATATGTTTTCATATAGAACATAGACAATTTGAGTAAACATTTATGTGTTTAGAGTTCACATATATAATTGGAACCATCATGTCAATTATTTACAAGGATATTTCAGATTTGTCAAACAACCAAATAAATGATGTTAGTAATATATATGTTTTTATACATAATAAATACTTTCTCCGTCCACAATTAAATGAATTTATATCTTTTACAACTTGTCCACAATTAAATAAATTTATAACTTTTATTTGAATCCACTTTCTTCCTCAAAAAAAAAATATATATTACGAAATTTCCAAAATGCCCCTCGTCTCTTCCAAAAATATTCACTTTTCTACTAGTTGAGGGCATTAAAGTAATTTCACTCTTCCACTATTTTTTTAATTTTTACTACGAATTTATTCTTTTGTGGACAGAGGAGGTAGGTAATTTGAGTAAACATTTATGTGTTCCGAGTTCACATATACATGTTCAAAAAGAAAAACGGTTCATATAAATTGCTTCTCTCTCCTCACCTTGCTTACACGTACACCCACTTCTCCATAAAAAATAAAAAAACATGTCACGTCAATTGACATGATGCCTTGCAGCGTACAGAGAAGGAAAAAATATATAAGATTTCATTTCACAGATTTCAAGATACCAGTTAATTATAGGAGCTATGTCACGTGACCCATTCATAAGCAAATCAAAAAATATAGCTCGGTGGCAAGGTGGATAGAAATAACGGTGGACGGTACCTCTCTCTCAAAGATATATATGCATGGCCTCTCATCTTTCTTTCTTTAAGAGAACATATATAAAGCCCAAACGGTCATGAATTTTCACACATTTTCTTCCCTTCTGTACGTTAGGAAAGAACTGAATGGCCCAAGGTGCATCAAATCTGGCTACAAGAGAACTTAATGAGGTCGCTTTCTTATACTTTATATTTTTCGTTATTAGTTAAAGTTTTTTGACCAAGCAAAAAGTATTCTGACAATTGTCCTTAATTTTGATTGAAGATTGAAGAAGAACATGAGGAGGCACAAGCCGCACAACTGATGATCAATATGCCTCAGAGTAATATTAATATTTCAAATCTTGCAACACAAATAGAAGCACGTCAGGATGCATTAGGTGAATCACTGTTCTCCATCTATCGTGTTCCTTCACATATCCGCAAGAAAAATGAGAGCTACTATGAGCCAAGGATGGTTTCAATCGGCCCATATCACAAGGGAAAGGAACATCTACGTGCGATGGAAGAGCACAAGCTGCGTTATTTGAACGAGTTTATTGGCAAGGGTGAAGGTGACATGGAGGTCTATCTCAGAGAGATTTTGAAGTTGGTGCCCACCATCCGTGCTTGCTACTTCGAAAGTTTTAATCTTCAAACTGAACAATTAGTGGAGACAATTCTTCTTGATAGCTGCTTTATCCTCCAACTCTTCATCATGTGGCGTTTCAAGGAGGTCGATCATGTACGCAACGTAGGCTGGGCTTTACCGCTCCTGATTGCTGACCTCACTATGATCGAGAACCAAATCCCATTCTTCGTGCTTAGTAAAATTTACAATATCTACTGCCATGGTAGTATTAATCCTCCCGAGAACCAGGGGGATAAAAGGCCCTGCGTAAAAGAGCTCTTGTCAGAATCCTTGCATACCATGCACAACGGAGATAGAGATTATGATAAAAAATGGCTGGAGGTTTCTACTGATATCAAGCATCTGCTCCATCTCTATTATCTTTTCTTTTTTCCTGCACCGGAGAAAAGAGTACCAAAAGGTCCTAGAGTTCCAAGAAGTGATACAGAAAATGGTTCGGATCCACCTCCTGTTAGCCATGTGGTAAAATTACAAGTGTGCAATCCTGCAGGATTTTGCCGATCAGAAAAATTTGGGAAAGAAAAACGGAGCCCAAGAATGATCCCGAGTGCAACTGAGCTCAAAGAATACGGTGTGACTTTTAAGAAGAAGAATAACGCCAGAAGCATCCTTGATGTATCTTTCAGAAAGGGTGTTCTTGAGATACCTTACATTGTGGTTGAAGAGTCTATCAGATCGAGGTACCTTAATTTAGTTGCATACGAACAATGCAGGTCAACAGAGCAGAAACACCTGACCAGCTACGCAGTGTTCATGGATTGTCTCATAAACACACCCGAAGATGCAATTGCCTTGCAAAGATGTGGCATAATAGAAAACAAGCTGGCTGACGCCTCTGAGGCTGCCAACTTCTTCAAGCAACTTAGGGATTGTGCTTACATCGACTATGAGGATCATTACCTGAGGCAGCTGTTTGTCGATGTAATAAATTATTGTCAAAGATTTTGGCCAAAGCACAGGGCCAGGTTATGCCGTGACTATTTTAGTAGCCCATGGACATTCTTCTCGCTTGGAGCTGCTTTGGTAGTTTTGTTTATCACCATCTTCCGGTTCATCTATTTCATGTTCGAACACTTTTAAGAAATTTATCTTATTGTAGCAAAAATTTATCTTATTTTCATTCACCTGCTTTACAGATGTACTCTCTTTTCGATGTTGTTATGTTGTGTTTTGCTTTTGTTGTAGAAGATATGTAATAATCAAGCTAGGCTAGCTAGCTTTAAGGCTACAAGCGATTTTTTTCCTAATTGTTGAGGTGTATTTTAATTCTTTAGCTAGAATCAAATTTGAATTCAATTCGATCGTATATATGATTGCAAAGATTCTAATATATATGGGGCAGCATGACCTCTCTCTGCTATATATATACTTATATAGTACTGTGTTAATTAAGAGAGGAAGAATAATGCGACAATGCGTACTTGAATTACAAGTTTAGAATAATATAATATAATTATGATAAAGTTAAAATTAAAGTACCCTGCAACAAAGTTTTCAACAGAACATTTTTCATCAAGAAACACTAAATTTAGAATATTTTAATTGCCATAAAAATTGTTGGTTCTTGATAGAATACCAAATGATACTCAAATTAAATGAAATTTTGAACACAATCAATCTACAAGTACATGAATATATGTTTGTAAAAGAATTTTTTTTATATTTTTCTATGAATTCATAAGATTTGATGTAATATGCATATCGATCTACCATAGCCTTACACTGTATATATATACACACAAACATATATTGAAGAGAAGCATCTTGCGTCCATTGAAAAACCGTGCATACCTCGATAGACGTGTACGGAATGTAATAGATACATCCCGAAGTGTAACAGATACATCATGAAATGTAACATATGGACGCTAGGTCAGGGGCGGAACAAGGGGGGAACAGAGGGGTGCAGGGCACCCCGCAAGATTTTAGAAATTATGTACATAGAGCATTAATTTGATTGTATTCTATGACAAATAGTTGATTTGGCACCCCCCAAAACTCTGCTCTTATGTATATGCCTTAACGATTAAAATTAATTGTATGTAAAATACATAGAAAGAAGTAATCCAATTTAGAAGGCTTTCAACCCACTGGCCATCAATTAATAATAGATTATTTTTTTTTAAAAAACCGCAATTGCCTCCATTCTAAAACTTTGCTACTTTCTTTATTAGCCAATTAATTCACTTTCTGTTTTTTGTTTTGCCCCATTCTTTTCTACTCTCTGTGACCTCTCTCAAATATCAAAATTAAGAGATTTTATAATTTGAATATATTTAATTAGTCTTTTTTTAAGATGTTTAATGTTATATATTTATTTAAAAGATTGTTACTTTTAATTATATTTATGTAGTGTTGGGTTACGGTGTTATACAAAAAAAAAAAAGAAAAAAGAAAAAGTGATGTTGGTGTTATAAACTCGTATCTCAACATTCAACAACCATCCAAACGGATTATTTTATAATTATTTTTTGGTTATCTTTCAAAAATAGTTCAAAATAGTTAGAAATTTCAATAAATAAATAAATAATTTTATATCCTATGAGATGTCAATATGTATAATACACAAGTTGAATCGAATCGGCCATTTATTGTTGTTGAGATATAAGCGCATAACACCGACGTCATTTTGTTATGCATAACACCGTAACCCAACTCTTTTTCTGTGGTTGTTAATTTTTTTGTCCCTCGGCGTCTCGGCACCCCCAACTTCAAATCCTGGTTCCGCTCCTACGCTAGGTATTACTCTATATCGAACTGTCAAATTGTGCGACCAAATTTCAAAGTAACTCAAATTTATTTGGTATATACATGTATATAATTTTAAGAATTCAGAATTTTGCTTAGTTGGAAAATATAATATTTGTCAATAGATGTAACACGAGAGTCGAATGTACCATTGGTTTCCTATCTTACTCATTAATTATCTTATAATTTTGAAAAACGATATTTCATAAATCATTTTTTTTTCCACGCGACGTATGTACTTGCGTTTTTGTATAGTGCAGTAGTGCACCACCTTTTCTTTTTATAAAAAAAGTTGGATAATTTCTGGAATGTAATCAACTAAATAAATTGGAAAGTGCGTTTTTTTTTTACTTGTTCACTATATATTGATCATATATATAGCTCAAAACACTCAATTTTTTTTTCCGAATTGAGTTTTTCTAGCATGCATGCATACAAAATTTTGTTTGCATACCGTTTTAATATGCATATCATGGGATTTCATGTGGGATTTGAACATAAAAGATACTCTATTTGATTACAAAAAGGCTATAAAAGTATTTGGACTTCTCAAATAATCAGGAAAGATTTTAACACTGATTTCTTATTGAAAATTATCCTTTAAGCTATTCGTTTTACTTGTCCACTATACATTGATCACATAAATCAAAACACTCAAACATTTTTTTTTTTCCAAATAGAGTTTTTCTAGCATGGATACGAAATTTTGTTTGCATTATTTTAATATGCATATCATGGGATTTTAGTTTCATGGTAGGATTTTTGAACATAAAAGTTCTCTATTTGGTTATGAAAAGGCTATAAAAGTAGTTTTGACTTCTCAAATAATCAGGAAATAATTGAAATCTCTGGATTTATGGCTGGCCAATGCCTTCTCTGATTCTCTCTGTCTGTCTTTCTCCTCTCTCTCTCTCTAGACTCTCCTCTCTGCCGTCTTAGTTGATGATTAAAACAGTCAATTCTTGTTGGAACATTAGAGAAATATATATAACAGTCAAGCTCAGGGCTTCATTGTGATACATTCTACACTTTTAGCTGCAATTGAATGACCTAACTGTGATTTTTTAGTTTCAAAGAGGTATATATCAAACACCATTAAAATTAGAATCATTAAAATTTGCACAAAAGTTCGAGTGAACTATCAAATGATATTCACGTTATATGATAAAATAAACTTTCAATCTGTAAGTTTAAGATCACGTCGTGCAATACAAAACTGTTCAATTTTGTTATTCATTTTATTGTTGTTATTATTCAACTCACTCAAAAGGAACTTGTCTAGATATGATTTTACCAATAGTAAGTAACAAATTTACATATGTAAAACTCATCTGTCAATAAATGTGATTAGATGAATAACCTCACACCAATTATATGAACAACATAATATTAACATGTTGAACAATTATATTTGCAAATGTCACTTATTCAATGTCTTTATACACAGTATGATTATTTCCATATAATCGGCTGATAGCACCAAAAGGCAATTTCAAAAGAGAAAGAATAATTAATGATAGAAAATAATTTGAAAGGAATGCATAAAAGTAAGAAAACACAATTTCGTCAACCTTGTATCAATCTAGTAGTACTTCTTCTCAGGAAGAATCTCATTATAAATGATTGATTATATATATATAATGCATCGAGTAGAAAAAGAACTTTCGATAGAACAACACGTTTCAGTATTACTCAATTTCGAAATAACCAAAGATAGTTTGGTTTTGCCAACTGTCTCTGTGGATTCGACCTCATACCATGTTACAACTTAGTCGTACGCTTGTGACCGATTTGTTGTTCATTTGAGATTTAAAAGTAGTACACTCTAGAGTGAACACAAACCATAGCAATAGTTTGTTTTTTAGAGAATTTTGCCTTACGATATAAATTTGCAAATATTATTTTGAAAGGTACATTTTTATACTAAATATCATTCCAAAAGTTAGTTTGTCTACCTAAGATTAAAGTGAAATTTAAACCATATTTCAAAAGGGACACTAACTACACCAGCCCGAAATGGAGATAAATTCTCCTTATCTCTATTCTTTTATTTATATTTTAAAATATCTTTTAACTTGCCTCTATTGCTAGTAGCATAACAGAACCAACCCCATTTACATATATAACAAATGTAATATTCTTTGGTGGTAAATCCAAAATTCGAAATGCCCATATTCTTTCCTAAGACATACAACACTCCATTTAATTAGAGGTATTTTTCTAAATGTATTTGAATTTGCAGTTGTACCACCCCATAAAAAGTCTCGTCTATTTTTTTTTAATAATCCATTCAGACACTTTATTAAAGGAAAGTTATAAAGAGGTATGCAAACAGAACTCGGTGTGCACTAGAAATACTCTTTCAAATATAAGTTGGTATACGTACTATAGTAAAACTCATATTAATATTGTAATTCTAATTAAAATTATTTGAAAGGTTATTATGTATTGTTGTCATTCATTCTACATGATGGCTTTTACTTATGTTTGAAGAAAATTTTATGTACACCTGAACTTTTCTCCATGATAATTCCTAGGGGTGTTTGGTTTGTGATTTAGATAAATGATTCCCGGTCATTGGTGGTAAAAATTTAGGGAGATTTATATATTTGCCACCCAAAATATGGAAATGAGAAAAATGTCACCCCAGAGTTTTGGTTTAGAAACATGCCACCCCAAACTAGTGTAATTCATAAATTTGCCTATCAAAACACAACAAATTTTTTTACTGACTGAAATACCCATCTCAAATCTGACTCGACCCGAAAAACTACTCGACCCAATCCCGACCCGCGTTTCAGGAAAAGTCAAACTGACCCAAACCCGACCTGACCTGAACCCGAACGACCCGGAACCCGAGATGACCCCGGAATAGATTTAGCGAAATCTGACTAGACCCGAAAAACCCGGGTCAGGTCGGGCAGGTTTTTCGAGTTGGGTCAGATTTGAGATGGATATTTCGGTCAGTAAAAAAATTTGTTGCATTTTGATAGGAAAAATTCATATTCATACACATGGTGGCAAATTTATGAATTACACTAGTTTAGGCTGGCATTTTTCTAAACACAAACTTTGGGGTGTCATCTTTCTCATTTCCATATTTTGGGGTGCCAAATATATAAATCTCCCAAAAATGTATATTGCCATGTTTGGTTGAAATGGCATGGATTGGGTATGGTGATTAAGGATTACCATTGGAATGAAATTATCATATTTCGCTACCATCACGGTGCCTGCATAATCCGTGGCTTTTGTTGATTCCCATAGAGTGGTGATTGCTATAAATGGTATTCATTTTTTGTTTTCCATATGAGCCATAATCAATACAACAATTTAATGTGCATAACTTGCTAAAAAGGTTCCCATTAGCAATTATTACTTACAAAAAAAAAAAAAAAAGTTATATTTTCAGTTTGTACACATGAAACTTTTGTAAAATTTATTGATCTTTTTCTGTTAAGAAATCATTGTAACTTTTACAGATTTATACAAGATTATATAAAGTTTTAATATACTTGATAACTCTATGTTGATGAAAAAATTTCATGCAATAGCCATCCAAACCAAACGCTACAATTTAAATGACAGGGAATAAAATTATTTGGACAGTTATCGTTTATAGAGAAAATTATGTCAGCGCTACTACTTAAAGTTTCATACTTTTATTAAATTGGTCTTAAAGTTTCAAAAATACTAATTTGATTTTTAAAGTATTGATTTATTACTAGATTGGTTCTTAAAGTTTTGAATGTACCATTTAGATCCTTAATGTTTCACTATTAATTATACCATTTTGATCCTCAAAGTGCTAAATTTTTATCAAATTGGTCTCTACATTTACTTCTTATTCAAAATCATTATTTTTACTTATTATGAATTAATGTTAGCATTTCAAATAGTGATAATATAATAGTATAAAAAAATATAAATAAATGCACAAACAAATATATTTATCCATACTATCTATCAAATAAATTTTAGCATCAATGGGTAATAATAGGTTAATTTGGTACAAATTAATACAAGTTTAAAGGCCAAAAATGGGTATGTTAGTCAAGCACTATAGACCTAAAAGGTACTTTCAAAATTTTAAGGACAAATTTGATAACGAATCAATACTTTAAGTACTGAATTGATATTTTTGAAATTAAATGACAAATCTAATAAAATGGTGAAACTTTAAGGACTATTTACGATAATTTACTCTAGATTATATATTTAGCTGAAGTATGCTGTCAAGCACAAACAGTCGACAAGCCGACATATGAAATTATACAAACCCGGTCAAAATTTACCATCGTACCTACCTCTCGTCTAGAGGTGACAAAAGTTGACCCGACCGAAATAGTCCGCCCGATAAACCCGATGACCGAACCCGACTCAGATTTGTTAACTTATGAAAAATGAATCAACCGAACCTGTAATTGACCGAATCCGAAAATATCCGAATCCGAAGAAACCCGCAAATATTAAGAATCTGAATACAAATTATCCGAACCGATGCGACCCGTTACCCTGTAAAAACCCAAACCTGAATCGATCCGGATTCATGTGACCCTAAACCGATAATTATCTGAATCTGAATCAACCCGAACCGAGAGTGATTAATACCCGAGATATGATAAAGTATGAATTAATTGTTTAGTAACATTATTACTTATAAAATAGCTCACGTATACAATAGCCAAATCTGTTATGATATTTTAGACATTTGTTTGAATTTAAGATTCGTAAACCCGAATAAGACAGGATAAGACCCGAAAAGGTTTGATTTGAATCATATATTTATAATATTATATGCAAAAGTTATCAGAGGATCGATAAATTAATAAGTTAACCCGAATAAAGACAAAACCCGACCCGCTCGATTTGTATCCGAAACCCGCACCTCAAATATCCGTAACCCATATAGGCCCGATTAAGAAGAATCCGGCACCTGAGCCAACCCGTATCCAGAATGGCCCGAAAACCAATAAGATCCAAACCCGCAAATCCGAGCGATATAGTTTTCCCGACCTGTCTTTGTACCGAACTCGAATTTAATCGATCCGACAGAGTCCGAATCCGATACCTACCTGAATCCGAAAACAAACCGAATCTTAGTTTATCCGACCCAAATACAACCCGACCCACCCGATTTGCCAGGTCTACTCTCGTCGATCCTGCAGGCATTAATTAACTTGTTCCCTCGATACACCAAAATCGGATCGCGCTAAACTTATATATATTGCTCTTGAGGTCTTTCCTTCAGTTGAACCTGTAAACCATAATAATTATTGCACGGCCATATAAAGCGGGTCTATGGAATCTTCAAAATCAACGAGAGGTTAATTTGAATAGCAAATTAGCAAAGCCAGTATATACATGTGCAATTGTGCATATGCATCATCAATACGGCCTCTAGAGTCATCCCTAACAAGAAGTGCCCAACCTCATTAATGATAGGTTCATGAAGATCAAGTGCATGTGCATCTATTATAGAAAGACTTGTTGACTCGAATACGTTCAAACTTCCATCGATCACTGACATCATACATTAATTTCGGATCTCATTTCCCACAAACACAATGAACCATTAATTATAAATAATTAAGGGGTAATGACGCCAGACCCCCCCGAACTTTCGGGTTTTGACAACTTGGCCCCCGAACTTTTAATTTGGACAAATGCCCCCCCGAACTACCGATTTGTGACAAATCGCCCCCCGGCTATTAATTAGCCATCTAATACTCCATTAAAAAGTATGAAAAGACCAAAATACCCTTATGTATATATTCATGATATTTTAAATATAAATAGATTAAATTCAGTTTTAAAAATTTTTATGCCTCATGAATATTAAATCTGAATTAATTATTAATAGTACTGGTATATAACTAAATATTTGTATATTATTTTTTTATTTTATTGTATATAACTAAATTTTTACGCCTTACTATTTTTATTTTATTTTATTTTGCTTGAATTTGTATATTGTTTTTTTCAAAGATAGATATTTATGATACATAATAATTCTTTTAATATGAGAAATTACGAACTAATACATTAATGATGATAAAAAAAATTGTTAACTTCAAATTTGATTGAAAATTTTAAATCATTTAAAATGGTAATTGATTTTTTCATTAAAATTAGTTACATATATGTAAATATTACGTTGATGAAATAAAAGAACAAAAAGTAAACGATAAATATTTTGTATAGATTTTTGTATTTAAAAAATATGTAATAATTTCTTATATATTTTTAATATCTAGTGATTTTTAATTAAATATTTTTTTGAACTTATTTATATTTAAAATATCATGAAGATATACATAAGGGTATTTTGGTCTTTTCGTACTTGTAAATGGAGTATTAGATGGCTAATTAACATCCGGGGGGCGATTTGTCACAAATCGGTAGTTCGGGGGGGCATTTGTCCAAATTAAAAGTTCGGGGGCCAAGTTGTCAAAACCCGAAAGTTCAGGGGGGTCTGGGGTCATTACCCCAATAATTAAATATAGAAACTTCTGTTCAAGATAATTAAATGGAGGGATTGGTTGACAATACATATTTTGACAATCTTGAGGACAATTCTATATATCAATAAATGAAAATTAACATATTTTGACAATACATATTATTAATATCTAATTATTTAACTCTAATTAATATTTTTTACGTGCATCAATAAATGAATATTTGTTAGATTTAAATAATCATATGAGTATATATGAAGAAAATATATGAAAAATTTTGAAAAGCTCGGGTAGATATATGATATATTTGAAGTTGATGAGTAAAATATGAAAGATTTAAAATAGTTCAAGGGTATATATGATGGGTAAATATGTAAATAGATCGGATAAATATTAGAGAATGATTCTACGATTTTAATTACAAGCTTATAGTGGACCAACGTTATAAAAACTTGCGGATCTGCACGCATTTATTGCTACGGGTTGTTTATTACCCCCAAAGTAAACTCTCAAATGGATGATTGCCCTCTTGTACTTGTGTATCGTGCCAGTCCACATCTGCAAGCAGTTCTTGCTGCGGACTAATATTTATTTATTATATTCCTCGAAAGTAAACTCTACAACGGTTCATGTTATTTATGTATATCCTGTCAATTGTGATGACTTAAGAAAATAAATAATTGTTAATAAAATCGCCTTGCCAGCTGCTTGTTAGTTTCTCAAAATAATATTAAGAGTTATGTTATGGTGCACCATGATGCAAAACGTATTTTTGCACTGGCATTAAATTTCTATTTTCAAAAGTCAGATGATCAAACCGATTTGCCCAACGCGATCTACATATTGAGATTATACAAAGTACCAAATTTTACAATTTTTGAAACTTTTTAATTATTTTTTTAGATTTTTCAAAGGTAGGACCTTTTTGATATTCAAATGGCATTATTATATTGTTATTTTTTGTCCATCTTTCAAAAATCCAAAAACATAGTTAAAAAATTGTAAAAACTATAAAATTTGGTATTCTACCATATTTTAGCATGTAGAATGTGTTAGTTCAATTAAATTTGGATTTTGAAGTTCGGTTTGTAAGATTTTGAAAACGGTGGTGCAAAAACCTCATTTGCACCGCGGAGACAATAACAATAACAATTGTATTTGTACGATTAAATAATTGCTGACCCAAAATAGATTTTCCCAACTGCGATTGAGACCGATCGATTGTAATGGTCGAACTTCTTCAGACATTTATGCAAAATTAAACGAGCTGTTCATGCTAATACATGTAAATATATCTTATATCACTAATTACAGAAGTTTGTAACTTTGATTAGTACTATTGTACTAACGATATTATTCAGATACGAAATTTTGCATTCTCAAAGAAATGAGTGGGCACCATTTTTGAACTTTTGGTCGACAAATCTCCCATGAGACCGAGATTAGACCTCCTTCTTTTCCGGAGGTAAAAATGGGTCGTTACGACTTCTAAACTCCTATATATCCAGCCAGGTAATGACAGATTCAGAATTGGTCGGTAGAGGGGGCCGTTGGCCCAATTCATATATTATATTAGTAATATTAATTTTAGTTTTTTATACATATAGATCAAAAGATAAAATAATTATTTTGATATACAACTTTTTAAAATGAATATAAGTTTTTTCAACAAAGCAGAGATTTTATTAGTGTTTAGGCTAAATTGGATACATACCCATCAAAACCTTGTTTGTTAGACATTTATTTACTATCAAACATCAAATTTATATATTTATTCATTGATTCTTCATCCTCTTATATTTTTGCCCATA
Organism: Cyperus esculentus; assembly: GCA_030179965.1. Classification (NCBI taxonomy): domain Eukaryota; kingdom Viridiplantae; phylum Streptophyta; class Magnoliopsida; order Poales; family Cyperaceae; genus Cyperus; species Cyperus esculentus. The sequence continues at coordinate 1,721,419 of JASGLE010000035.1, read as the reverse complement.
TATTCAGAATTTAAAATAATTGACATATTCACTTGAAAAAAATGAATTATGCAATAAAAATGACAAATTTACCCTTATAATTGTTTAATGAAAAGGTGGAAATATGCGAATCTTATTCACAGTTTGTCGTTATATTTGAATTTTATTACATATCTTTGTTACCTATTTTACAATGGTTGGGTTATTGAGCTGAGACATTTCCAGAAATCCAAGTAAATTGGTACTTGAAGGCAACGATGCAGTTTAGATTCTTAAATCAAGCTACTAAGTTAAATTTTTACCATTATCTCAAAGTAAATTGTAAATGATTCTTCTCATTTTCCAGTAAAACTTTTTGTTAAACATCTACTTTCATGCTACGGTCAGCGATTTTATGAAGATATAGAATATGAAAAGTAACCGGTGCTTCTTTAAGAGATGGGAGATGAGGGGATATGTAAAGTTGTCGTTTCCGTTTGTTATTCTTTTTTCTAACTTAAATATTATTATTTTATTTAAGCTACTTTGATGGGTATATATAGGAGGGCATAAATAATTTATGGGTAAATATCTAAGAGGAGGCATTCATTGACAACGCTTATAATGACAATTTTGATAATGTGATTTTGAAAATTTTATAATAATTCATAAAAAATTTTAAAAATGAAAAAACTTTTATGGATGCATTTTTTAACTTATAGATTAATAGTGTTTCAAATTTCAATCAATTTGAACATCGTTTGATAGTTTATCAAAATTTTATACATTTTTTAACGGTTACAATTTAACGAGCTTAAAAGAGCCATCAAATATCACTTAAATTGAATATAATTTAAAACATAATCAATCTATAAGTTAAACAATATCTCTATAAACTTTTTTCTATTTTTTAGAATTTTAAACTATTTTTATAAAATTTTAAAAGAACCATTGTCAAGACAAGCATTGTCAATGGATCCCTCGTATCTAAATTTAATGTTTGATAGGTAAAATTGCATATTTAAGTAACAAAAGTACGTGTTAGTGAATCATTGTTCGTGTTTTGATTAAAAAAATGAAGTATTTTTATGTTACAGTCTACGGTGACTTTGTTTGATTGTATCGATGAGAAATACGGATTTTAATGCAATCCAATATTCTATGGAACGAAAAATTCAAATGGCCGATGGGATTTGATCCCTCTGAAATCACAGAGGCACAGAATTTGCAGGAACAATGAATATTCATTGTTTTCCCTCAAAAAAAAAAAAAAATATTCATTGTTGGCCTGTTGCCTGTTGCCTGTTGGGATTTCTCATTAATTTTAGAAGAAAAAAAAATAACATCGATCTTAATATATATATGCAAATTAGTATGACTCCGATCCGAGATATGTGCTTGATGTCACATTGACAGTTTGACACTCAACAGAGATAAATGTAAGTCATGATCCTAAGGTTTTATAATATTGTAAGTGGTGACATACCTAATAAATTACAAAGTTTCACCGATCTGCGCGCTATTTGTGCTACGCGAAAATTTTATTTCTCGAAAAGTAAACGCTTAAATGATTGCTCATTTTTTATTTGTGTATCGTGTCATTAGTTATCACCCAATATACATATTGAAAAATAATTATTATTTATACTTCTTAATTCTCTATATTATTCATCCCTTTTCGTAAAGAGCTCGCGCCTTGTTTAAGGCTGAAATTGTTATTTCTAATAATAAATTTTTAAGATAATATGTAACGGATCTTAAATTGAGAAAATTGATATGGGCCTTAAATTTTAACGGGCTGAAACATTAAATACGTCAATGGTGGTGATCAATCTAAGTAACCGTGATCAATCTAAGTAACCAGTGAACGGCTGAAATTTATTCCTTAGGGAAGATAGAACTTTCATGTCAAAAAATCCAATCTCCTTTTAGGGTGTGCTCCAATTGAGTGAATGGATGGGAGGGGAGGGGATGAACCATATTTAACCTTGCTCCCGAGTTAAAATTTGGGAGGTTAATAGCTGTAAATGGATGGAAATGGAGTGAATTACTCTATTCATTTTTTTCACAATTGTAACCTTCAAATTTGAGATGTCAAAGATTTAATCTCCCTCTCATATACATCCCTTCCCTTCCCTTCACTTTCCATTCAAACTCGGGAGCACAAGCCTTAGGAGTATGGATTACTTTCCCCCAACGTATGTCAGAGCAAGAAATGGGGATTTGGGCCAATTCTAATCCAAAGTGTTTTTTGAACAGATCAACTCAAGAAGGTAGTTTACGAGCATAACAGCGTTGCTAACTAAAAGCGGCTCGGCCTGTACCGTTTGCTGATTGACTTGGACCTTTTTGGGCCAAGATATATTCATGAGTTGCCAACTTTATAAACTTATAACGAAACGAGCAAAGAAAAATTATCTCTGTGCCTCTTAACTTTCCCCTTTATCTATCTTTCAAACTAAATTTTCTAATATTTTCTATTTTTTCTCATGTTCTCATAAATTTTGAGTGAATTTTTTTATTTTTTATCTTTCTATTGTATAGTATAAGCTTTTTGCTCGGTTAAGAATGTGAATTGCAACCGGTAAAAGTGATTTAATTTTTTGTATTTGAAAAAGAAATTTCAACTAAAAATGTATTGGAGGATGGATAAGAAAGATTTTTTAAGAGGGGCAAATTATCAGCTCCCATCAGCAAATTTCATTTTTTCACTACTTGTTTCTTCATCTTTAGGCTTGAGCCCATGGATCAACAAGCACCGGATAAATGGAAGTTCAATTTTCGGATTTTGTGGGCTTACTGTTGGGCCCTTCCCACCCGGTGACCAGAGAGACGGAGAGAATCACAGACCATCTTCTTCCTCTTCCACCAGAACCAAAGCTCTCGAGCGCAAAGAAGAATCGGCGCCAGTGGTAAATCGGTGGTGGGTTTTTCTCCTCCTTTCGGCCAAACCCAAAACGCAGTCGGTCGGTCTGGAGGACTTCCAAGCAGATTAGGTACTAGTTCACAGACAGTGTTGGTTTTTATTGTAACTGAGATGACTTATAACTAATGACTATTATCAAGTTTTCTGAGTGATTTCTCAGTAAATTGATGCAAATGCTTGCTACATTTGCTTGCTTCCTTAAGTTGTCCGGTCGGTTTGTGTATAACCATGATCCCATGATCCCACATTCCTACATTAGTTTCTACAGAAATTCACTGTTTTGTGAACTGTGTTATTATGAATTTTGAATGATTTTGTTTTCTAGGGGTAAACATCAGTGTTAAGAAATATGGCAAAGGAGGAAGAGCAAGATGGTGTTTCTGTTCATTCCCCATCCCAGGCCCCTCGTTCTTCTGCATCCTCGCTTCCTAAGGTTGTTTTCTTTCATTGAATCTTAATTGATTAATTAGCTTGTTGTGTGGCCGTTATATAGCTTAGCTGTTTTTTGGTTGGCATAAAAAAAGTAGAGAACTTGAAATTAGAGAATAGGTTAGACGTGTAAACTTTGTTCATGGTTTTGATTTGATGTTCAATATGCCCGATACTTTACTGTATACTTCAGTTTTTTATGAAACTCCATATCAAGATATGGTTGCTGGTACGGCAGCATCCTCTTTCCAGCGTGATACTAAAATCCAAGGAATTATATTCCTGTGTTAATCGAAAAACATGTTTATGCATGTGGAGAGTGAGTAATCACAGGTTTGCCATTCTGTAATGATTTTCTGTTGTACATTTAAGGAACAATCACAGGTCGATATAGAACTGAGACTTTTGCAAGCCTTAGAATTGTATCATCCTGCAAAACTCCAAGGTATATTTTCATCACTAGCTACTAGCTAGGCATTGTGCCTCGAGTTATATTCAACCTTTTGTCTCGAATAGTCGAGTTCACTATTTAATTGGTTAAATCAGTCTCCATTCAAAATGATGAATGAATTTCGAGGTTTTTTAGATGGCATTGTGATATGCAAATTTAATCTTGATTGAATTATGAAAATTTGAAGATCTAACTTCTTATATACCTACTATGGCAAGTGTGAATCCCACCATTTCAATCTAAAATTTCAAGAATCTCAAAGGGCTATTTGCTCGAGAAGGTCTAGGAATTGAATGGACCAATGGCTTATTGAGGGTTAAATCGGGTTGTACCTTAGGTTGCATTTGTAAAAAAAGATTTTGTGTGAATTATTATCCTATATATATAAATGCTGGTGTTCTAGTGAAGTTAAAAAAAAAAATTATATAGAGAGCACATGAGAAATGTAGTTATAGAAGGACACCACATGAGAAATGTAGTTATAGAAGGACATATGTAGCAGTTGTCTAGTTTTCTCCTAATTCTAATTGAACTAATTCTGTTTAACAGGGATACACCGACATTTTGTTTCATATGGGATAATCGAGTACCTTCAAAAATGGTACTGAAGTTTCTCCTCTGTTTATCATGTTTACGAGATATGTAGATATTGTAGGCATCTTTTGTGTATCCTCTTTATTCTTGAAAATGTAGTTTCGAGAGAAGCTTCTCAGCTGATGAGGTGTTGCAACTCCTGAATCAGTTCTTCAATTTAGAAATGCTGGTATTGTTCCCATCCTTCTGTGTACGTAGTTATGTTGCATCTTTGATTATGTCTTGAATTTGATGTTGATAATGGAATGAAATTTATTTTCTTCTCTCCATTTTCTCTTACATCTTAACTTCAAATCGAAAGGCAATTTAATAGTACCAATCATTGCCCATTCCTGAAAAAAAAAATGTTTGATAACTGGAAACCGGATACATTGTCCATATATATCCTTGAAACCAAGATTAATTCCATGATTAACTTAACTAGGTGCTCAAGCCAATATTCAGGCATAATTATTTGCTCAATTGGGGAAACAACTAGTTCAGATGATCGTCAGCTTTATCTGTTCAAACATGTAACTAAACGGCGCCGCTTGAATTAACAAGTCTGAATACATGTCAGGTGACAGTAATCATCTAATTATAGAAGCGTACTGTTATGCCATTCAAATAAATTAAGTTGACCCAGAATAAGTAGCCAGCTCCTATAAATTAAGTTGAGCCAGAATAAGTAGCCAACTCCACTTCAAAATCTTTGTGAAAATGAAAGTATATATATATAAAAACAATAATCAACAACTGTTGGTTTTCTCGTTAGAGAACTGATACATAAATGCAAAAATTGATATAGATCGCATTGGTATTAATGTTAATGTGTTGATATTCAAGTTAACTCATTTAAGTATTCAACTTATTTCTATAATATATCTCAGAAAACTGTGTAGAGTAAATTGCATAGTGAAACCAATAATTTGAATATATACCTATTTAATATGAATACTGTTGAGTATGGAGGCACTAGCTACAACAATATTTTCTATTATAACTCAAAATATTGTTACAACTACTACTACTCAAATACTACACCTCCATATACCCCTAGCTTCTTACTACAATCCTAACCTCCAAACTACTAACTCTTGCTTGATTTGCTTGGTTTGCTTCATCCAACTCCACACCCCTATTTATACTAGTTCTATGGAGGGTGGTGGATAATTCTAGATACAAGATATTTTTCTCAAGATATTTCTCAAGTATATTCTAGACTTGAGATATTTTTCTTGTCTCTAGAATATTCCTAATAAATATCTATTATCTCCATAATTCTAGATAATTCTTGTATATGGGCCTTGGACCTTTTTGGGTTGGGCTTATGGGCTCAGCGTTGCTCATCTTAACACTCCCCCTCAACGCTGACTCGGTGTTGCTCTGAACTTTGGCACTCCGCGTCCATCTGGATCGTTATGCTTATTTGCGGTCGAACTTTTTGATTCTTTACTTCTTGATCGGCACGGCTCAATTGCTTGTAGCTGAACTTCTCGATTCTTTACTTCGGGACTCTGATTCAGTACCAGCCTTGGCACTGGTTCTCGTCGAATGGATACTCCTCTGCGGATCACTTGACGTGTTGCATCTCCTTGCAAGATTATCTGTCTATCACCGACACTCCTATGTGTCATCTCATCAGCATCACCTTCCTCAGTGATGGTTTCCACCCCATCGTTCTCTTGAGGCTTCTCTTCATCCGCCACGACGCAACTCATAGTTCCGACCTCCTTTATGACTTTGGTCTCCTCATCGAGCAATTCTTTAATTGGTTCTTTAAAAGGTAATGACTCAAAGTCAAGCTTACTTACTTCTTTGACATCTTCGGTATCTTCCATGAAGAACGATGACTCGAAATTGATCTCTTCCACCTCGAGATCACTGGCCTCCTCGACATCTATGCCATTGATGAAGGACCACGATTCGATGTCATCTTCCTCAAGCTCATCAACTTCTACAATGTCTCGTATATTGTTGACGGGCCAAGCCTCGATATCGATCTCTTCTTCATCTTCTATGGCATTTTCTTCATCTTTGATCGGCCACGACTCCATGTCGAACTCCTCTTCCTCTGGTTCATCACCGTCGGCAACCTCTATGCCAACTACCGACTGTATTCCAACAGTCGCCACCGCGTCCCAATCTTCTTCATATGGGACCTCCTCCGACACCATCTCCATTGTGGTCGCCGCGAGGCTTTCTTCATCATCCACGATTGCAGCAGTGAGTGCTACTTCTGCATCCCACTCTTCTTCACAACTATTGCTCTCATGGATTATGTCTTGGTTTCTTGAGGTCGCCACATTGCCATGGCCTTTCTTCTTCTTTCGCCAGCAATCTCGTGCATAATGCCCTCTTTTGCCACAGTTATAACATCGATCGTCATCGTCTTCATCGTCATCGGATGAGTCTCGAGCTCCCCCTGAAGAATTAGTCTTCTCTTTAGGCCTTCGTTGCTGGCTAGACCTTCCTTCGGGTCTACCTCTTGACTTTCGGTCAGGTCGACCCGTATTTCGGTTGCTGAACAAGGCCTCTTCTTCTTGCTTCAACGAGACTCCGGCCATTTGCTTCGCTAGAGCCTCCTGGTTTGCGAGCATATTCTCCAGCTCCAATAGTGTTGGCTGCGTTGGCCAACCTTGGACGGCTGCTATGAACCCGCTGTACTCGGGTCTTAGCCCATTGATGAGAATCCTTCTCATCCTTTGCTCGCTGATCTTCTCTTCAGGGTCTATTTGAGCAATCTCACTACAAAGAGATTTCACTTTCGTAAAGTACTGGTTAATCACCATGTTACCTTGTGAGATTGTCATGAGCTCCTTCTCAAGTAATTGGAGGCGCGCGTCGTTCTTCTTTGAGAAGAGTGTTGCTAGGGTATCCCAGGCTACCTTCGGCGTGGGCGCTTCTCTGATGTACTCCAGTAGCTCGTCTTCAACAGCTGTCCTGAGTACAAACATCGCCTTCCCGGCCTTGATTCGCCATTTCCGCAGAGCTTCGGCTTGCTTTTCCGCGGACAGAGTTTCGGCTGGCTTCTGTGAAGCCTTCTTCTTTTTCGTTTTGGGGTCAGCAACCTGTTCCGATACCGTCTCTTCTACGGTATCAACTTCCGGCGGGGTCGTCTCAGACCCGCCTACTACCTCCCATAGGTCCTGCCCTTGGAGGTAGGACTCTATGCATGCCTTCCAATATATATAATTACTAGTATTCAATTTCTTAATTCCACCAATCGTACCTGAGAAATCCATGGCTTCAACTAGCTCGCCCAGCGTCTAGTAAGCCTTCTTGAAGATTTCTCCTCCTCCGCACTTCGCAGTCCCAGACTGTCGTCAAGCTGCGGCTCCTTCGACAACTTGTCGATACTGCTGTACTGACTGGCGGAATACCGAAAAAACTCCGGCTATATGCTTGACCCCTACCGCCGACTCTGAACTAGCTCCGACAACTCCGGCTCTGATACCAGATTGTTGAGTATGGAGGCACTAGCTACAACAATATTTTCTATTATAACTCAAAATATTGTTACAACTACTACTACTCAAATACTACACCTCCATATACCCCTAGCTTCTTACTACAATCCTAACCTCCAAACTACTAACTCTTGCTTGATTTGCTTGGTTTGCTTCATCCAACTCCACACCCCTATTTATACTAGTTCTATGGAGGGTGGTGGATAATTCTAGATACAAGATATTTTTCTCAAGATATTTCTCAAGTATATTCTAGACTTGAGATATTTTTCTTGTCTCTAGAATATTCCTAATAAATATCTATTATCTCCATAATTCTAGATAATTCTTGTATATGGGCCTTGGACCTTTTTGGGTTGGGCTTATGGGCTCAGCGTTGCTCATCTTAACAAATACTAATGATGTCACTCAAACATACACGCAATAATCTAGGAAAACATCTTTGAAACTAGTCCAAATTATTGACATTTCATCTCATTTACTTGTATTTTCTAGTTTTCCTTTTAATATCACTACTGGATTTTCGATAACTTTAGGTACATCAAGCAGCAGTGCAAGAAACAAGGAGCAGATGGACACACTACAACAAAATAGGCTTCCACCGGCGCTTTTATTTTTTGATCGGGCGGCGCCAGGTTGAACCGTCGGTATTTGTATTATATAGGCCAATTAGGGAGAGAAACCGCCGGCTCAGCGAATCAGTAAAATAATTGAAAAAAAAAAATCATAGTTAATGGGACAAACACGTGCTTTGCCTATACTGCTGTTCCTCTCTCTTTTCCATCCGTCCAAACTTAATCTTATTTTTCCCCAAAACTCAGAGCCGCCGCCTCCCACATGAAACCCTAGGAGACGGATGCAAAGAAAAAGATTGATCGGCGACGAACACGACACTACGACGGCTTCAAAGGATTCAGATCTGAACTCGTCTAGCCGATGGGGTACACCAGCCGCCATTCGCACCGCGCGCAAGGACTGGTCGTAGGTTCAGCGTTTCACACTCAACACCAGTGCCAGGATCCTATCGGTTGGCCTTGGTACCGGCCAAACTGCGCCTGGTTTAGTAGGAGACATCGTTTCTGCACCCCCACCACCATTTTCACTGGGACGGAGACAATAACACCAATGATGCCCGCCCTGCCGACATTGAGAGCAGCTTCGACGCCACTACATGGGCTCGACTGAAATGCCTCTGATCTCTCCGACCTCCGCGAGCCCCTCGTTCGCAAGAGGACCCTCAATACCACCTCCCAGATTGCTATTGTTGGCGGTCTGCCCCATTGAAAAACTTGATTACGAGTAAGCAAGCTTTTTCTTTTTTTCTATTTTTGTTTCTCTTACTTTTTAGTTTTGGTGAATGGATTATTTGCTTGGGTTGGAATTCTGGTTCAGAACTTGTTTTTAGTTGTTTTTGAAGGTTAATTGTGCATCGAGTAAGTGGCCAATTGTGCCACATAGCTTGTACCAGTACCACACCGCCGGTACTGATTTGCTTATATAAGAATCCAGTTATTGTTTGGAGCTGTACCTGTATTTGGAATGGTACCAAAATCCCGGTACTCTAACATATTCTTGCAAAGCTGTTTTATTTAATTATTAATATTCTAAATAATGTTGTCTTCAATTATTCAATGTCTCAATTACTTGGTGATACTTAGATACTGACATTGAATTGGGAAAAGAAAAAATAAAATAAAATATTATGAATTTTAAAAGATTTAATATTTTTCACTGTTTTATTTCCCAAAGTAATGTTAATTTAATGCACCTGTTATGGTGGTTCTTCCAGCGCAGATATACATTAGCATTCTTCACATATGCGGGTTGCAACATGATTCTGGCAGGTGCAGCTGCAGCTATCTGTGCTTACATTGCACCTGCAGCTGCAGGATCTGGAATTCCAGAAGTCAAGGCGTATCTCAATGGAGTTGATGCTTACTCCATTTTGGCTCCGAGCACTCTGTTTGTTAGGGTACTGTATAATACTGACTAGAGGATATTGTTGTCTATATGACATAATATTGAAATGCTGAATCATTCTGTTGTTTGATAAATAAAATGTACTCAGTAGAGTGCTGAATTATCTTTTATTTGCGAACCAAGATCTTATTTTCAAGTCTTTCATCACGTGCAATGCAGATTCTGTTTATTAATATGACATGTGCTTGCTTGTCAAACTTTTTGTAGGCTGGTTTTAGGTTTCAATTAAGCACTTGTCTTTGAAAAAAAATTAAATCATTCTGAGTATAATGAAAATGTAGAGGGGCAATTTGTAAAAGTGGCAATTGCCGTAGCCTCCTAGCACACGTATAATTCTACACTTAATCACATTGTGTGTTTCTTCTCCCTCCAGATATTTGGTTGAATTCTTGGTGTGTCAGCAGGATTTATAATCGGCAAGGAGGGCCCCATGGTACATACACGGGCTTGCATTGCTAATCTGCTGGGTCAAGGTGGATCCCGCAAATACCATTTGACATGGAAAGGGCTCAGATATTTCAAGAACGACAGGGACCTTCGTGACCTCATTACTTGTGGTTCTGCTGCTTGTGTTGCAGCTGCCTTCCGGGCACCTGTTGGAGGTGTGCTTTTTGCACTTGAAGAAGCTTCATGGTACATAACTTGCTTATTCAAATGAATATTTTTAATTGTATATAATACCCAAACTCCTTCAACAGACTGACAATTCTCATTCAGGTACCTGAGTTAGGATTTTCCTTGACATTAACTAAATTTCTATTAGAAAAGAATACAAAGGAATGGTAACAATTTACTTAGTGATTCCTCTCTGATGCTGGAATTAGAAGTATTTTGCTATTTCCATTCAGACATTTTTTTAGAAGTATTTTGCTATTTCAATGAGTATGTATATCTCTCTACATTTTACATAATAGCAACACACCATTTTTTTTAAGCCTAATCTAGAAAATAATAATAATTGAGTGTTCATAGAAAATGAATTAGCCATTGTACCAAGATTCTATTTTCTTGAGCAATTGCTGGATGAATTGTGGCATCACGACAAGAAGCCTGCACTAAACAATAAATTGCCCTTAAGCTGCCTGTCTTCTTTTTAATTACCCTTCCAGAGAAGTTGGGCTCCATTTGATGACACTAAGTTGAATCCTTATTTCTCTTTTTTTTTTTTTTTTTATTTCAGGGTATCCCATTGTAAAGAAGACTGATAATGCTTTAATTTTTTAGTTTAGAGAAGAACAATTAAAGTTTCTGAGTTATGTCAGTAATTAAAGGTTCATATAAAACTTGTCTTGTGGATTGATTGAGATGATGATTGTCTGATTGATGATATTTGGGGGGCATTTTCAGGTGTTAATGGCATATTATTGTCGTGACGGCTCGAAAGCAACGTTTTGGATGATTGGAGCTCAATTTAGGATGGACTATCAGTTGCCCTCACAACATAATCAAGTCTTCGCCCCATCTGAGGTCAGTGCTTGAGCTTTTTCATTTTGTTTTGGTTTGAATATTTGATTGATATGGCTGCCTTAAGAGATGAAAGCCAAACTGATGAAGAGGCGCTTCTCTGCACTATGGTCTTATCTAATAGGAAACCTTTCCATGATTTTCTAATTTCTCCGTCTCCGCCTCTCTTCAGCGTTTGAGTGTTTAGAGCGACGCGAACCCTCCTCCATCTCTCTTCTCTGGAGTTTGGAGACAAACAGATCCTCTACTCCGTCATTCTTCTGTGCGCTGGAGGTTAGGGCAAAGCAGCCCCTCCGCCGTCTCTCTTCTGCACATGGACTTTACAAAGGATAAGTCAATCTACCACCACAAGGAGGAAGAAAGTTTTCTAACTGGCAGTTTCCTCTTCCAAGGCCAAGTTATACAACCCAATGTCAATGTCAGAATTTTTTCTAGAGGCGTTTTTCTTAAAATTTTCATTTATTTTGTCATATTTCAATTTAATTCGAGTAAGAGTACAGTAAAAAAGGTATTGTTGTTCTTAGTCAGGGGTGAAATAGCATCAGTTTTTTTTTTTTATTTTTTGTTTGCATTGATTTATTGTTTTCTTCAGCGAGAAACCAAGGGACGCCTTATCCCATCTAAACTCCAGATAATGGGACTGCTTCCTCTGAAGTACAGAAACTAGGCGTTGATGTTTAAGAATGGAGAAGATGTACAAAAGTTAGACCCTAAAGGTAAGTTTTTCCAATTTTAATCAATTTTAATTTCATACTCCCTATTATGGCTTCTATCAGTGATGACCTCTTTTGTTCGGAAGACTATTTTAAAATTAAAACTCTAGAAGTAGGTTTTCATATACAATTTTATTGAAAAATGAAGGGGCAATTTTTCAAAACTGGCAATTTCACTTTTCAGATTTAAGCAATTATTGGAAATAACAATACTTCACACTAATCGAAATTCTTTTTAAAGTATCATATATGGGTTAATTCTCAATTCAGAAAGGAATGAGGAAGTTTTACAAAGGTCTCAGTCCAAATGTAAACATTGGGTTTTAGTGTGAAACAAGGTGGAAGCCTAATGTTACTGGTAAGAAGTGAGATTAAGAACAATATCTCCTTGGGTATAATTAATAGTTTATGAATTAGCCATCAATTTTCAATCTTAATGTTCTTAGCCATCCACATCATTGGGAGTTTACTTTGGAATAATCCACAAATGTACTTTAATGCACTGGTATACAGTCATTGCAACATAATTGATTGAATTTAATTTGTTCATCTTTTCTGTAATAAATGATGGTTTTAAATGGTGTTGTCTAGATGCCACATGTTACATCACCTTTAGTTGTTTTGGTGTTTTTAACATGGATGCTGATGTTGTAGATACGATCTTTGTTTATTTGCTGCAAGGAAAATTGCTAGCCAGGACATGATGATGTGGCTAGCAAAGAGGATATCCTAAGAAGTTTTCTAATGAGGTTAAATGTTAGTCAGGCTCCAAAGCACTTGTGAGGTAGATGACAAGTGCTTTGGAGCCTGACTAACATTTAACCTCATTAGAAAACTTCTTAGGATAAAAGGCATATTTTATCTGCCTACCTCACAATCTGGTGATTTTAGGATATCCTCTTTGCTGCCACACCATCCAATTGCACTTTTAGAGTAGATGACATCGTGATTTTTTACTTTGGTTCATATGTATATCTGGTTGTTGTTTGAGACTTAGAGCAGATAAAATATGCCTTTTAGGAGTTTGTAAAATCATACTAAATTGTTGGTATAATATTGCATTATTTATATTGCTTATAATGATCGTCATGCTCTGAAGCACTATAATTAATGTTCTGCATTTGTATTGCTTATTGTATATTCTGTATACACGCCGATATATAATTAATGATATCAGAAGGCCAAAATGTTTTCGATCAAAACTAATATATATAACTATATAGAAGTTGTTATAAATTAACAAGGACAATTATTATCCTTTGAGTTTGTTAATTAGCACCTCTTGGAAGAGTTCTGCAATGACTTGGGTCATATGCTTACATAGGAATCAGGTATTTTCTCTAGCTAACAATTCCAGTTAATTCAATTTATTTTACCATATTTCATGAACAAGTAGTACCATTGGTATGGAACATCTATTGCAGAGAGATTATTAATCTCAATCTGGTGATGCTCCGAAAAGGGAAATTTAGGAAGGGGCTCAGCAGGGGCTGGGTCCGCATTCTGACTACATGTAAGATGGTGTCTTAGATTTTTTTTTTTTTTAATAAAAAGGTGAGTGTCTTAGTTGGAAATTATAGTTTCATACGTTGGTATATATTAGCCCGTGCATGTCACGGGTTACATGCTAGTTGTTACAAGAAGAAAAGAGAGGAAAAACAAGCAAGTTTTGTTGAAGAGAAGGATAACCAACCACGGTTATTTTTTGCCAAGACGGGTGAAGAATCTGATGCAAAGCAGATTCGTTTCTCAGATAGCGGATGCTTAAACCGCATTAAGGAAGAAAAGCAATGGATGCTCCAAAGGTCTGCTTGAAGATCACTGAGTAGTTAATTTCAATAATGAAGACATTCAAACGATGTCTCCATCTCCAAAAACTGTTTCAATGGGAAGGCTTTCACTCTGGTCTGGGTTTTGGGAAACGGAGAGAAGATGTGGAGAGGAAGAGACGACTATTTTTTTATTAATTTTTTTTTGGTTGGTGCGCTGTTGAGTTGGAGTTATCGCTGTCACTGCAGAAAGGCTGAAGACGTCTGTTCGCGACAAACCACATCCGTAGATCATTTCCATCAAACGGTCTATATCAACACGCACGTGGCTGCACAAAATTGCTTGTTGCGTCAAACGTTTTTATATACTACAGTAAATAATAGTTCCCGATGATATGTGGTCCGTTTTGTTTCTTTACCATGGCTTAAGGATGTATGGCTGTTCGGCAGCATAGATACTGGGACGGATGCAGACTGACGAGGAAGCCCGGGCACAATGAAAGGTTATCGCCGAAAATTTTCAATCCACTTTGTTATGTACAGTTGTACACCATATTTAGTAGCAACGTGCTTATTAAGAGAGTTTTTAGCGGGCCCTACTCTTCAAAGAAACAAAACCTAACTTAGTAACTTACCGATGTTAAAAAATAAAAGTAACTTACCAATTAATGTCCCATATAAAAAAAGAGAAAATTTTTCTCTACCCCATCTCTAATCCCCTATCTTTGTACCCCAACCCACATTTCTATTTTTAGCATAACAAACAATGGTTTCATCTTACCATTTTTGGAAAAAAGACAAAAATAGTAAACTACTTACCGTCTATACACACGAACAAACGAAGATTGCTCATGCTGAATTGATCCCGTCGATTTGAGGCGGTGACCTCGGCAATTTCCGACGATCTCCGGTGATCTTAATTCGCGATATCTGGCAATCTCAAACAAATCTCCGTCACTCTCATGCCATATCTGTCGATCTCCAGCAATTGAGGCGATCTCCACCCATTTGATGCTATCTCTGACGATGGAGATCGAGGATCTCCGGTCATTGGTAGCCACGAGTGCACGCACGCTCTGGCCAAGAAGTCCAACGAGGAAGAGCACTGCACGACGTCAACGACGTGTTAGCAAAGTATGAACAAGTTCCTCTAGTTATATGAACAATGCAACATATTTAGTATGAACGCCCACATCAGACCTCTTGGAAAGCCAGACGAACAAACACTGAACATCCAACACAGTAATTTACTCTTTTCTTGGAGAGCAAGAATACTATTTTTGCACCAGGTCTAAACATACTATGAACACAGTATGAACAAGAGCATGTAAAAGGTATGCACACCTTATTACATCAAGTATGAACACCCTACGCAGCAGAAGGTGCAGCTGTTATGGGACCCAAAAGGTGCAGCTGTTATGTTCATGTGAAAAACTTGTTTAAATTAATTTCAGCACGTGCGCAATTTGACAGTTATAGTGGTGGTCCCCACAGTTAGGCGCGGAAATGAAAATTGCCTATCCGTCCTTATTTAGTCATGTTCATACCGTTGGTAAACTGTGTTCATGGTTGTTTACTTAGTTTGTGCATGCGCGTTGTTAGATTGGAGTACGATTTTGGGGGATTTTTGTTGGGGTACAGTTAGCTTTCCTCTTAAAATTTTTTTCTTCAGGGTCTGTTCACTTGCAATTAAAAAGAAAAGGAAAATTGTATTTCATGGAAATTAGTTTTATGAAGGAAAAGTAAATTCAATTTCTGGTGTTCATTTGAAAGGAACAGAAAGTATCGTTTCTTTTCCATATGTTCATCTGAGAGAGAGAAAATGTAAAGGAAAAGGAAAAATATTTGTAATAGTCCCAAATAGATATAACAGAAATCTTATGTCAAAGTCTTTGCTTCCGGATTCGGTCAAGATGAACATGATAATGATATAGTAAACATTGTTTGGCTTGGACTTATTATATTCATGCAACACTTCTATTTCTTTATACCTTTTTTTTTTTCGGATAGATGAGGGTGGAGCCTCAAATTGTATACATAAATCAGCACAAGAATCAGAGGTATCATATGTACATGTCAAAATGAAAAAGAAAATAAAGAAAAAGAACAAGAAAAATCAGGTAAAAAGATCAGTAAAATGTCTACTCATACCATTAAAAAGAAAAATAATTTTTTTTTAATGATTTCTCATTCCAACTAGTTTGTTGGACTGAACCAGTGTGAAGAGTCAGATCTTACCAGTAATTGTTTTGCCAATTTACCTCTCTTTGCTGATTTCGCACACAACTCTCAGTTCATCTCTTGATTTTTTTTTTGATGTAGAAGACGAAAAGCCTACTATAATTTTTCATTAAATAAAATTGGAAAAAGAGTGATACAGATAGAAAGAAAGAAAAAAGCAAGGCTCGCAAACTCGGAATCGGACTCGGACTCGGCCATGGGACTGTGGACTCGAAATCGGCCAACTTGGCCGGACTCGGCCGACTCGTATCAGAAACTCGGAGTTTTTCGCAAAGAGTTTATTTTTCACTTAAAAAATCATAAAAAATCTAAAAAAAAATTTAATCACAAAATAATGTTAAAACAACATATTACACACAATTAAACCACTAATTTAATTTAATACAAGAGCGATGCTGCTATGGATCGGAGAAGAATTTTAACTTTTTGCAAAAATTTTGTGCGCACTAATCTGAACCCTTAATTAGAAAAAGGGTGAAATTGGTAATGCTTCTCCGTTTAACCCTTCCGTTAGTATTGTCTCTGCTTCCGTTAGCCTTCTCCTTCTTCAGTCTTCTCCTTTTGTTGTCTTCCGGATCTAAATTGAAAGAAGAAGGCGATAAAGGAGAACTGGGAGAACCGCTCTAACCATGGTCGCCCCTCTTCCCGTACCTGTCGCCCTCTCCCCCTTCCAGCAGTAACTGAGTTTTCCTCTCCCCCTTCAGTTAGGCTTCTCTTCCGGATTAACATATTCAATTACGAGACTCAGTCACCCGGTACCCAAACTATACACTGGTACCATGTCTCCATACATCACATAATCAAAATTGATTCAAATTGAATTCAAAATTGCATTAAACACGTCAAGCCAACCATGTTCAAGACAAATTTTACAAAAACACGATACATAATTCGAAGAGAAAATTAAATGTAAAATTTTCAGCCGATGCTTGTCAGACTCGAAGAACTCACCAGGTGCGAGTATTTTTCACTGCATCCCTCTCCCATCTAAAACCATGGATGTACTCTCCTTTCTCACACGATCCCAATTCTGTCTTCTGATCTTCTATTGGAGTTGCCAACACCGAGATCTACCCCAGCTCTCCTCCGACGGCTTAGATGAGACAAACTTCGGCACCATGAAGGAAACTCGAAGTCAGCCAGGAGGGTCCAAGCGAAGAGATGAAAGAAGAATGAAAATGAAGCCCAACTGATTGGCCCAGAAACAAGACAATGAAATAAAATAAACTCAGTAAATTTTCGGCCTATAATTTAACTGAGTCTAAAGACAAACAACTTGGCCCAATCACGCATATACAAGATTCCAGAACTCAGCCCAGCAAAGATTCAATAAAAATTGGCCCAAATACACATTAAGATGACTTATTTCGGATTTTCAAATAAAAATATTCTAAAAAATAGTTCCGAACTCCCAAAATTCCAAAATCAATTTTAAAATTCATTTCATCAATTCTACGATTTTTCTGAATAAAAAAAATTTTAATTTTTAAAAATTCAAAATTTCTAGTTCAAATTCAAACTCAAATTCAAAAAGGATAGAAACATAAATTTTCTAAATAAAAGTCAACATTTTCTTATAAATATTTGCCTACACCATTTTTTACAAATTTTAGGAAATTTTATGTTGATCTGAGCACATTATGAAATTTCAAATTGAAAATACAAAAATGCTTTTTCTTATAAATAAATTCAAAAGTGAATAAATAAATATCCAAGTAGCAAAGGTACTTGGACCATGACATTTTCATCCACATTTGTCATTTTATTTGTAAATAATTTCTCATCAAAAACACATTGGAGAATTTTGTGCTCACTTTAGTGCATTTTGAAATCAAATAATATACTGATGTGAAATATCTACTAATAATCCCTAACACAATTTGGTTCGGTTCACAAGCGCATGAACCTACCGTGTAGTATATATGGGGTCGAATCCACAGGGACAACACATAATGCACTGGTTACAATCTAATTTACCGATCTAGACTAATCGATATTCAAGGTTTGCTTTAACTAAATTAATCCTAAAATTGGAACAAGACTAACAACAATTGGTTTGACTCAATTAAACGTGACCTAGGAACTTCGGTTTCGCTATCCCTTGTAGATGCAATTTACTCAATTAATGTTTTTTTATTGAATTGTTGTGAAAGGGTATCAATCAATTGTTGGTACTAAACTACACTTTCATGGCTTAATACTGTACTTAAACTCTCGGATTTCACTATTAAGTGTCTCACCCTACAAGCTTATGTTCATTAAGTTCTTGATACAATTAATCAACTACCAATTCGCACTTCATGTTTAAGTACATCGCACAAGTAATAGTTAATTAATAATAAATTCTCCTAGGTTCATGGTTTCACGGTTAAGTATCTCACCCTAAACCTAATTATGCTTCTTCAATCCAAAACTACAAGTTTTACTTGTCAAATCATAACCCTAGTTTCTAAGATGTCATGCATGGCGATTAAACAATACACAAGCAATTCAACAGAGAAGCAAAATCACAACATAGCATAAGAAAGTATCAATCGAGTAAGATTAACAACTACAAGTTCAAACTACGCCTACATCCCTAGAGAGGGAATTAGTCTATCATGGCTACACGAAAATCACAAGTGTTCATGTCCAAGAAAAGCATAAACAAAGAGAGAGAAGAGAAAGAGAATCAAAACGCTGAGTTTTCCAATCGATCTCTTGCTTCAATCCCTTGATTTCTCTCCAAGATCCTTTCTTTTACCCTAGATCAATTCTAACTTCTCTCCCAAGAATTCCCAGCCTTCCTCCAAAAGGAAGAGACACCCTTTTATAGGCTAGGGCGAAAAATAACCAAAAATAGCACAAAAACTGTCAAAAAACGAAACTGGGTTCATTTGGTCGCCTAGCCTCCAGAGTTGCGTGAAAGATGGGTCGCCCGACCAAAACTTAGTTGGTCGACTGCTTTGCTGTGAAGGTCCAACTTTCGCCTCTTGACTCCGATTTGCGTTCCGCTTGCACCATTGGCTTCCTTTCTTTGTTTCCTACACATGTAAGCAAGGAATTAGTAGTAACTTGAACTTGGCATGAAACAAAGTGAAATTAACTAAAATATAACTAAAATTGGTTAAGTTTGTAAAACGATTCCTATATAAAAATGGTATAAAATACCGACTTATCATATACATGCACACATGTTTTAGCATTTTCCTATTCTTAATCAGAGGTGCATGAAGTTAACAGCTTCAGGGTAATTAACAATGAGGGCTTGCGCTCATTGGAATCCAATATCCCGCAATCACTTGAAAATAATAAAGCCATTGTGCGTGAGTGTTTTGAGAGTGAACGTCTCACCACGTTTACTAGCAAACACAAGTGTACAAGGGTGACCGTGTCCTTTCGCCCCACGAGAACGTTCTTTTCCAAGTGTTCCTCCGTCGGCGGTCCGGAAAGGGTGGCACAATTGCATTTTAGTACTAATTGGAGCGTTATTTGTATCTTAACGCACTCATACTCATTACATAAGTATTTTAATGCGCTTATATGCAATTTTAAGTCATTTGAAACCTGTCTTGGCATTATAATGTGCGCAAACGATGTCAAAATTTATTGAAAACACACACGGCGCAAATATTTAAATGCGTTCAAATTGCAATTTATTGCTATTTCGAGTGTTAATGGAATCTTAACGCACTTATATGCAATTTTAAGTCATTTGAAACCTGTGTTGGGATTATAATGCAAACAAACGAGATCAAAATATATTTAAAACACACACGTGCGCATACATTTGAAACCAGTTTTGACATTATAATGTGCGCAGACGAGGTCAAAATTTATTGAAACACACATGCGCAAACATTTAAATGGGTTCAAATTGCAATTTATTGCTATTTCGAGTGTTATTGAGATCTTAACGCACTTATATGCAATTTTAAGTCATTTGAGACATGTTTTGGCATTATAATGCGCGCAAACGAGGTCAAAATTTATTGAAAACACACACGTGCGCATACATGTAAATGCGTTCAAATTGCAATTTATTGCTATTTCGAGTGTTATTGGGATCTTAACGCACTTATATGCAATTTTAAGTCATTTGAGACATGTTCTGGCATTATAATGCGCGCAAACGAGGTCAATATTTATTGAAACACACACGTGCGCAAACATTTAAATGGGTTCAAATTGCAATTTATTGTTATTTCAAGTGTTATCGGAATCTTAACGCACTTATATGCAATCTTAAGTCATTTGAAACCTGTCTTGGCATTATAATGTGCGCAAACAATGTCAAAATTTATTGAAAACACACACGTGCACAAACATTTAAATGCGTTCAAATTGCAATTTATTGCTATTTCGAGTGTTATTGGGATCTTAACGCATATATGCAATTTTAAGTCATTTGAAACATGTTCTGGCATTATAATGCGCGCAAACAAGGTTAATATTTATTGAAACACACACTTGCGCAAACATTTAAATGGGTTCAAATTGCAATTTATTGCTATTTCGAATGTTATCGGAATCTTAACGCACTTATATGCAATCTTAAGTCATTTGAAACCTGTCTTGGCATTATAATGTGCGCAAACGATGTCAAAATTTATTGAAAACACACACGTGCGCATACATATAAATGCGTTCAAATTGCAATTTATTGCTATTTCGAGAGTTATTGGGATCTTAACGTACTTATATGCAATTTTAGTCATTTGAAACCAGTTTTGCATTATAATGCGCGCAAACGAGGTCAAAATTTATTGTAAACACACATATGTGCTACATTTAATTACGTTCAAATTGCAATTATTGTTACTTCGAGTGTTATTGGGATCTTAACGCTTATATGCAATTTTAAGTCATTTGAAATATTTTTTGGCATTATAATGCGCACAAACGAGGTCAAAATTTATTGAAAACACACACGTGCGCATACATGTAAATTCGTTCAAATTACAATTTGTTGCTATTTCGAGTTTTATTGAGACCTTAACGCATTTATATTTGTTAGATAAGTACTTTAACGTCCTTTATATGCAATTTAAGTTTGGAACCATTTTTTGGGAATTTAAAGTGCGCAAACGTAGTCATAATTGTTTGAAAACACATTTAGATGCATTTGAATGCATTTAGATTGCATTTTAGTACAAATTTGAGTGTTATTTGCATCTTAACGCACTTATATTCATTACATAAGTACTTTAATGCGCTTCAATGCAATTTAAATCATTTAAAATGGGTTTTGGCATTATAATGTGCGCAAACGAGGTCAAAATTTATTAAAACACCCTTGAACGTTTTAAATGTGTTCAAATTGCAATTTATTGTTATTTCGAGTATTATTGAGATCTTAACGCACTTATATGCAATTTAAGTTTGTAACCCATTTTGGAATTATAATGTGCGCAAACGAGGTCCGAATTGATTAAAAAGACACTTAGAGCCTTTGAAATGCGTTCAAATTGCAATTTATTGCTATTTGCAGTGTTATTGGTTATTGGCATCTTTCAATTATATTCATCAGATATGTACTTTAACGCGTTTTAGATGCTATTTAAGCCATTTGAAACCAGTTTTGACATTGTAGCGTGCCCAAACAAGGTCAAAATTTTTTGAAATCACAATAAGAGCCGTTTAAATTGCAGTTTTGAAAACACAACGTGCCCTAACGTCGTATGCGTATATTATAATTCCAAAATTGGTTTCCAACTCAAATTGCATCTAAAGGAGATTAAATTAAAGTACTTGTCTAACAAATATAAGTGTGTTAATATACCAATAACACTCCAAGAAATTTAGATTTGAACGCATTTAGACCTCGTTTTAGTGTGTTTTCAAAAAAAATTTATCTTGTATGCGCATATTATAATGTCAAAACTTGTTTCAAATGACTTAAATTGCATATAAGTGCGGTAAGAACCCAATAACACTTGAAATAGCAATAAATTGCAATTTGAATGCATTTAAATAGATCTGAGCGTGTTTTCAATAAATTTTGAACACGTTTGCGCACATTATAATGCCAAAACTTATTTTAAATAACTTGCATTGAAGCACATCAATAAATACTTATGTAATGAATATAAGTGCGTTAAGATGCAAATAACACTCCAATTAGTACTAAAATGCTATCTAAACGCATTTGAATGGTTGTAAATGTGTTTTCAATAAATTCTAACTATGTTTCCGCACTTAAATTGCCAAAAAATGGTTTCAGATCGCTTAAATTGTATCTGAAGCGCGTTAGAGTACTTATTTATGGAAAGTTAGTGCGTTAAGATGCCAATAACACTCCAAGTATTTACAAAGTAATGTGAACGCATTTCAATGGCTCTAAGTGTGTTTTTGTGCCACTGGTCACTCAGATGAGTATAGGCTTTTAAATTAGCCTAAGTAAACACTCGATCGCAAGCGTACGATCTCGTGTAGTAAAGTCGGGGTCGAACCACAAGGACGGTATTAACTCTAAACTAAACCCTAGTTACAATTCTAAGTCCTAAAATAAATGTTTTTGGTCTTTTTGTATAAAGTGGGGGGGGGGGGGGGGGGTTGTCAAAGGTTGATGTTCTAACAGTAGAAGTAGTAAAACAGTAAACAAAAACAGGTAAGACTCGAAAACAGGTAATAAACGGGCGTTCCCAGGGTTTTCAGAATCAGTTTGGTTTCTGGATCAATTGCTTGTGGCCCGCAAGATATCTCTTGCAGATCGCAGAGGATTGGTTAGAGATTCCAACGCTGCAGGTTGCAGACAGTGTTGTAACCTCTGTCTTACACTTTCTACAGGTGCTTGCGGGCCGCAGGATGTTTTTTGCGGTCCACAGGCAACTGATAGAGAGCAGTTTCGGTTTTGGTTCGGTGTTTCGACTCACATTATCAATTCCTATTCAGTTCAGAGTTGGTACTTGGTACAAGTCCCTCAGTTGTCACGTTTTGGTCCTTCTAACACTTCTAATTCAATTGGAATTCGTAGAAATATTTCTAAACTACGTTCAGTTCACTTTTTACTCTAGGATTCGGTTCGACTCTCGTCGAAACTACAATTTCTCCTTTCAGATACTTTTGGACAGAGATTTATCAGCCCAAATTGTGCAAACAACAGTTCTTGGTCAGATGATATAGATGACCGCACCGGATTTGGCCTAATTCGCGGGTTTACCAAACAAACAAGCAAAGTCATAAACACGTTATAATGAAAATCGCAAGTAAACTGAAAACAATGTAAGTCTCAACAACATACAATCAATCCATAAACACAAACGTCATCGTCAACCCTAGAAACTAAAATTCTACTCACTCATGACAAAAGAAAACAAAGCAAATAAAGAAAAGAAAGAGTTCATGATACAAAAGAACCGAAGAAGAACTAGAATCGTCTCGATCTTCAACTTCTCGCGATCGTCCTCTCGAATCTTCTTCGCAAGATGATGAAAACAAGTAAACCCTAGTCTCCTCTTGTCCCCTGGCGGCTGTGTAGAATGAGAGGGTGAAAAAGATGTCCAGAGATGTCTAGAAAACCTAAAAAAACTGCCTTATTTAGGCCAGGGCGTCAAAATAGAAAGTAGTTTGCGCAATAACGGGCTTGTGGCCGGCAAGGTCGTGTCTGCGGCCCGCAGGGTCTTGTCTGCGGCCAGCAGACAGTGCGTTCTAGCGCCATCTTGTCGTTCCGTGCTCCGAATCCCGTCCAAATAGCTCCAAAAGCTCAATTTACCTGAAAATTGGAGAAAAGCACAGAAGTAACTGGAATCTAGACATCTTACTACCTAAATGCATATAAACTTAGGGATTTTAGGCCAAAATAAAGGTGCAAGTCTGGTAAAATGCAGATATGAATGCGGTGCATCAACCACCTTTTCCGGACTGTCGACGGAGGAACGCTTAAAAAAGACATTTCTCGTGGGGAGAAAGGACACGGTCACCCATGTACAAAGGTTTTATTATTTTCAATGGCTCTAACTTTAAGTGTGTTTGTTAGTCAACATTGTGAGGTGTACACTCTCAGACACTCACGCACGAAAGTTTTATTATTTTCAAGTGATTGTGGGGTCTTCGATTCTAATGAGCGCAAGCCCTCATTGTTAATTACCCTGAAGCTGTTAACTTCAGGCACCTCTGATCAAGAATAGAAAAATGCTAAAACATGTATAGAAGTATATCGTTTGAATTTAAAATGCACTAGAGTGAACACAATAAAATGTGTTTTTGATGAGAAACTATTTACAATAAATGACAAATATGCATGAAAAATGTCATGATCCAAGTGTTCTTTGCTACTTGGACATTTATTTGCACACTTTTGAATTTATTTTGAAGAAAAAAAAAAGCATTTTTTGTGTTTTCAATTTAAAATTTCAAAATGTACTCAAATGGGCATAAAATTTCTTAAAATTTGTACAAAATGATGTAGGAAAATATTTAGAAGGAAATGGAGACTTTTATTTTAAAAATTTGGGTTTTTGTCCTTTTTGCAATTTGAATTTCAAATTGAAATTTTGAATTTTTTTAAAAATTTGAAATGTATTTGTACAGAAAAATCATAAAATTTCTTAAATGAATTTTAAAATTGATTTTGTGATTTTTGGAGTTCAAAAACTATTTTTAAAATTTTTTTTTATTTGAAAATCCCGAAATATACAACTTAATCAAGTTTGGGCCATATTCAAAATTGTTTCTGGTTTTGCTGGATTTCGGGCCGAGCTTCAGGCAGATTTATTGGGCTGAATGCTGGGTTTTGGGTTGAGTTACTCATTTTTTGGTGTTTGCAAGACTGGGCCGAATTGGATCATTGAGCCTAACTCGATTTTGTACTTAGATTGGTTAATCAAAGCAGGCCTTTTCTTCTCCTTTCCTTTCACTCAAGCCCAGCCGAATGTTTCAAGCTCATCCATGGCGCTGGCAGGGACTCCATCTCATCCGTCGGAGGGAGAAGGAAACGGATCTCGGTATTTGTGCAACCGTTTGACGATCGGAAAGTTCTATTAGAAGCGTGAGAGAGAGAAGAGTGCATCTGTGGTTTCAGATTAGCTGGAGGTGCCGAGAAAAACACTCGGCAGAGTGAAGAGTTTCGAGCTCTAGTTTCTGAGCCGAATTTCATTTGTCAAATTCACCAGGCCGAGGATGGCCGCGGCGTAGAGGAGAACGTGCAGGCGGTACTTAATTGCCCCCCTCCTCCTCACCCTCCTCGCCGCCCCCATCTCCACCCTCCTCTTCTCCCTGCCCGCCCTCTCCAAGTCCAAGCCCCTGCTCCTCATCCACCGCTTCTTCGCCCTCTCCCTCCTCCTCTTCTTCTTCCTCTGGTACGCCTCTTCCCCCCTCCCCCCTTCCATCCTCCCCACCTGAAGGAACTGTTGCAGAAGAGTTGAGACGAAGACGAAGTTACGTGAAGAGGAGGCGGAGACGAAATGAACGATTCGCTGTAAAATTACGATTTTAACATTTTTCGTCCGTCAGATTTAACGGAGAATTAACAATGCACCTTACATCCAGCCGTCCGATTAATAGAAAATGAAGGGCTCTTATTTGCTTTGATCCATAGAAGAATTAGCCTTAATACAAATATTCAAACTAACTAGATAGCATAATGAATTCTCACATATAGTACAAAAACATATAAAAAAAAAAGAAAAATGCTTAAGTACATATTTATTTAATGACAACTCGAACTACATATAAATATTCAAACTTAGATTATATAGATAACAATTGGAACACACTCATTTACTGTCAGAAACTATGTCGAGCTGGCTGGATCCCTTCGCCATCTTCTGTGTTGAAATACCAAGGATGATACTGTTCAACAGAGCCAAAATTTGAAGAAACCGCAGAGAATTTACTTGTCAACCAGTCTTTGTTACTAGTTATTACATATAATTTGTCCATCTACTGTTCAACAAAGCCAAAATTTACTTCGCCATCTACTTGTTTTGTCTACCAAAGTTTTGGTGTCAATTATGCAATCTTTGTTACTAGTTATTACATATGATTTGTCCTGGTAAAAGAATTTACTTGTCAACCAGTCTCCTTCACCATCTAATCTGACAAAAGCTTCCTGTTTTGGCCCAGACTCGGGCTGACTCGGGTTAGTAACTCGGACGACTCGGCCATCGACTCGGCCGATTTCTCCGAGTTTCCCACCAAAACTCGCACAGTCAACAGAATCGGCCGAAACTCAGCTCGGGACGGTCCGAGTCCGAGTCAACTCGAACTCGGCCGAGTTTGCAAGCCATGGAAAAAAGGAAACCCAAATTTGAAATATAAGCATCATCATGATAACCCAATAAACCCTATAAAAAAGAAAAAAGAAAACCCAAATCTGCTTCACTAGCTCACTGTAGCAATGCACGTCTGGAAGCTGAGACCAGTAGAAGGGGTGGTGGAGGATGATGAGCAAGCCGACAAGAGAGGAGGAAATTGACTTTGACGGAGAAAGAGGCAGCTACAGGGAGAGACCAGAACAAGTGAAACTGGTTTCTCTCCTCTTTCTCCTGCCACAAGTTATTCCCTTTCCCTTCTCAGGCAAGCATCCATGTATACCATATCAGGATCAAACCATATACCAGTAACTCAGTTGCACATGTACCAGTCAAGTACAACAACCCGCACAAAACCTGATTTCTAGCTTCATGTCTTCGAGAGAGGCAAGATGTGGTCCCATGGTGTTGTAGCTGGCGTAACAGAAAGCGCTTGGCACGGTAGTTAGGATGAAATGTTGCTGCTGCAGATCTGGTCTCAAGGGGGAAGTATAATGGCGGAGCGGCAGCTGGAAGGGCGGATGTCGGAGGGTCGAGAGCAAAGAGGGTTGCTCTGGAAGAGTGGAGGGGGAAGAGGGCAGTTGGAAGAGCGGAGGGCAGAGAGGCAGGAATGGAGTGGCAAGCACCGGCAGGGGAGCGGTGTGGTAGCGGTGGAGGAGAGGAACGGAGCGGCAAGACGAAGATTCAGAAAACCCTAGACCCGATTCGAACTTTTCGGCTGATGCTTGTATTTTAGAAGAAAGGGGAGAGGAAGATCTCTGTAATCAGAGGGGGGATCGAAGAGGGGAGGGGGGAGGGTCAGAGAGAGGAGTGTGTGTGTGTGGGGGAGGGGGGAGGCCGGCGGCGTGACCTCCCACCCTAGGGTTTCGTGGTTCTCGCGTTCGCTTTTCATCTCTTGATTTGAAAGGGGATCAAATTGTTACCAGAAGATATCGTATCTGGTACTCATGAAAACTTGGCACTGACGGTATTTGATCATCCTTGACTCCTTGTGTTTGATCACCTTTGTTGCTCTTCTCATGTTCTAACTCTCATTCTTCTTAGTGATCTGAGTTGGGAAGCCTAACACCAGCTTTCTTGGCTTTTGCAACTCAGTCTCAAGCATAGCTTCTAGTGCTTGAATTTAATCTCAAACCAGCAAACATTTCTCTTCTAATTTAAATTTCAATTAACTTTATTTAGCCCTAGAGCTTCATAACAATCATTCATATTAATGATTTAATTGGAGTTGGATATATAGACTTTAGTTTCATACTGTCTATTTAAGTTGGTTTTCCATCTAGTAACATGATTTGACACGTATGCATGTATATATGTACTGAGTTTAGTACTCAGTAGTAGTAGCATTACTGATTTCATAGTTCATACCAAACAATTGCCAGTCGGGTGATCTTAGTCGGGTGATCTTTGACAGTAACCCAAATTAGCAAACAATTCAGAAAAATTACTAAATAATCAACAAAATTAAATTTGTTGGCAATACCAGCAATTGCTGTTTTCAAAGCATTAAAAGTTTCTCAAACAAACAATGAACAAAATTAGTATTGGTATTATATACTCAACCCATGATATTCTGATGCCATGGCCACTAAGCACTAACCATCGCCTCAAAATAGCAACCACTTACTGGCGCAACAATTCAACCCAGTGGTTTTCTTTTAGCTTTGGGCCTCTTCAAGGAAATCAACTTGTGTACATCTCAATCGTTGCCACACTCGAGAGTTGATTAGAAGAGAGATGATCTTGGAGAAGAACCAAAAATGCGGGAGGGTAGCTCATGGAGTAGCAAAACCGCGGGAGGCTCAAGGTTGAGGGGGAAGAAACCGCTAGCTTGTCTAATTTTCCTTTTTGTTTTCCCGCAAAAAAAAAAAGCGGAAAACGAAAATGGACGTTTTCGGTGAAATAAGGAAAAAGCGCTGAAATCAGCTGAGATCCAAATCGGATCTCAGGACCCTGAGATCCCGATCCGACGGTTCTCAGGGACTCCGAGATCCGGACTTAGCAGATACGGGCCCTGAGAACCGTCGGATCAGGATCTCAGGGTCCTGAGATCCGATTTGGATCTCAGCAGATACGGACTCAGGAAAAAGGGGTTTCCACGGAAGTGATGTTTAATACCAAACGAACGTTCGGAAAAGGGGGTTTTCACTAAAAACAATTTTCTGAGTCTGTTTTCAGTGCAAACCAACAAACCCTAAAGTTAGTATGTTTTCAGATTTAACATTTATTTTTTTTATTAGAGGCACAGCATTAAAACGATAAAATATAAAAATAAAATATTAAGAAGCTATTAGTGATAACTCCATAGATGATAATTAGTAAGAACTGCTATTAATACTAAATAAACTTGAAACTTGTAAAGATTTGCATTTTAATATCTTGGTTTGTACGAGCCGGACATGGCACAATTTCACCGACTATTTGACCGGAGAATGGACAGTTGGAACTTGGAAGTATGAGGCAGTGAGAAAGAGAGACAACCAGGCATTCAATATTAAATAATTTTCTGATTTCTCTTGGTCTTTTGTTGGCAAAAAGCTGCTTTCTATAAGTACATATCGATACTTCGCATGCGTGGTCCATAATTTAAAATAGTTTCCAAAAAACTGTAGGCACAAACCAACACACAAATTACAAGCCCAGGCACAACTACTCCCTATAGACTTGAATATATATGTTGGGTTAAAATTTTTTGTCTATCCCTAAAAAAACAAGAAATCTTAGAACTATCCCTGTTTTGAAACAAATCACAGAACTATCCCTATTTCACTGCGGCCACGACCACAATTGAAAGTGATCGCGGCGGCCACGTCAATTGGACTTAGAAACTTGATCAAAATACGAGCGTCTGACTGCAGCAGCTAGACGCAGCGGTCAGATTGATTGTCAAAAATTTATCACAGGTTGATTTGGTTTCTGCATTTCGACCTACATTGACCGCTGCAATCAGAAAACCATTGTGATCGCAGTGTTCAAGGAACAGTGTGACCGTAGCGGTCACAACCATGGTGGTGGTTGAGCAATAAATGCTCGCCTGCTTTCCCTTTTATCCCATTCTCTTCTCTTTCCTTTCTCTTAGACCCCATTCCCGACCCCCCCCCCCCCCCCCCCCCCCCACACCTTTTATTTTGTTTTTCTCTTCTCACATACTACGAAAATTCTTCAAATTAACTTCTAATACCTATACAAATTTTGTGGCAAGTACTTGAAGATTAGAGATCTATAGTCAACAAGGTAAATAACTCCTTGTAGTTCCATTATTTTGAGTTTTTTGTTTCTTTTTCTAGGGTTAGGGTTTCAACTTGGTAACTGTGCCACCATTTTCGGCTGCCAGCTTAAAAGAACGCGCTGAAGACGTTTTAAGTGGGGGAAAGGACACGGTCACCCCTGTATGCGTGCATGTGCTAGTTGACGTCGCGAGGCATTAACTCTCACTTACTCGCATACAAAGGTTTTATCATTTCAAGTGATTGTAGGGTCCCGGATTCCAGTGAGCGCAAGCCCTCACTGTTAATTACCCTGAAGCTGTTAACTTCAGGCACCTCTGATTAAGAATAGGAAAGTGTTAAATCATGTGTGCAAATCTAATCAAGAATGAATAAAGAAAAGGAAAGAAAAATCCTAATTAAATGTTATGCATGGACGGATGAAAGACTTTTTAGATGCGAAGGTGAGGGTTAGTGTTATGATGTTAGCGGGTGTTAGTGGGTGAAAACCTAGGACGTATTTGTTTGTCCCGGAGACGTATGTATCTCTTCAGGTTTTCGCGACTTGGGAATTATATGTTCATCCCGGGGACCATGTGTCCCTTCAAGTCGTAATCATCGGTCGGGTGGGAAACATGATTTTGTGATCACCGCAGTCGATGTCCTAGATCGAAAGATCAGAAGCAATAAGCCTATCTACGATCGAGGTGCCAATCTTATAGTCTCACTCCTGGCCACTACTTAGTGGGAGGTATGATCGACTATTGATTGGAGGAGAACCTAGGACTGACTTTGCTAGTCCCGGGGAGCTTTGCGTCCCTTGAGGTTTTCCTAATCGGAGAACGTGACGTTTCTGTCTTTTGTCGTTTCTACCGATTCTTGAATGACGAGCCAATAACCGTAGGCCTGCCCAAAACTCAAGTGCTCACTAAATTCAAACCTGGATTTTGCCCTTGATATGGATTCGAAAAATCATTTTTGAAAAAGAGAGCATGAATTTTATCCATAAAAGAAGGGTTTTCAAAGTGCTTGGATTTGGTCCTTTATTTGTGCACTTTCAAATCTGAAATTCAAGGAGGAGATGTTCTTATGAAATTCAAATTTTAACGAGATTCCAAATGTTTGTACCGATGTGAAGACAAATGGAATAAAGAGAAGAGCGTTGCCTTTTTGCCGCTTTTAATCTCAAAATATACACAATTCCTATGTTCACATAACAAAGAATCATGTGGAGGACCTAAGACTTTTGTTTATTCAAAACTTTCGTCTTTTTCATTTTGGTCACTAAAATATAAAGTATGCTCAAATGAGTCACAAAATTCTCAAGTACATCTTTTATGAGAAAATATATATGACAAATGTATGTACAATGTCATGGTCAAAGTGTTCTAACTTAACACTTATTATACACTTTTAAACATGATTTTAAAGAAAAAAGTGTTTTGTGCTTTTTAATTTCAAAATGTGCTTAAATGGGCACAAAGATTCTCAAAACATATTTTGATGAGAAAATATTTACATAATGACAAAAGTATATACAATGTCATGGGTCAAAGTGTTCTAAATATTTACACACTTTATTCATACACTTTTAAGTAAAACTTCAAGAAAAAGTGTTTTTGTATTTTTCACTTTTAAATTCATAAAGTGATCAAATAAGCATAAAATTTCCTAAAATTCGTACAAGAAAACCAAGGAAATATTTATAAAAGGGTTAGGACTTTTATTTCTGAAAATGTATATTTTTGTCCCTTTTTAAATTTGAACCCAAACTTAAACATCAAATTTCAAATTTTGAAAATTCAAAATGTATTTATACACAAAAATCCTACAGTTCAAAAGAAGAATTTTAAAACTGATTTTGTGATTTTTGGAGTTCGGAAACTATTTTTAGAATTATTTTTGGTGAAAACCTGAAATAAATCAACATATATTTTTTTTTGAGAAAAGATCCCATAGGATTTTGCATTACTTTAAGTTCAGATTTTAAAATTACATCAGCCTATCCTCATAACAAGCCAAAACACAGTTTTACTTCTACACCCTACTGTTTTAAGAAAATGTCATCCGGTAATCCTAAGTAACATGATCTATTCTGCCTAGCCAAATTTGCTAAATTATGGGGTCCTTGCAGAAGATGTCTTCCTTCATGTCTCAGGGTGATCTCGCCTCCAACCTGTGCTACAATCTGCAAGCATCGTGCGATCGGTTGAACTGCCTTCCAATGTGGAGCCTCCATAGGTGTTCCAGACTGTATCAGATTCACCAAGGTAGTACAATCCGAAATTATCACTGCAGGTGTTGGTATCAGACCCTGGTAGATCCCTTGTAAAGCCATCTCCACCGCTGTTGCCTCAGCATGTAATGGTGACGATGTGTTTCCCCAGTTGTATTGGATCCATTGTAGCTCACCTTTCTCATTATAGACCGTTATTGCTGCGCCAGTGTCACCCGTCTGTTGAAAGGATGCATCTGTCAGTACCATGGCTGCCACCCGTGGTACCCGTATGAATGGAGTCCCTGTTTGGTTAGATCTTGTGCATCCTCTTTGCGGGTTCTGATTCGTGAAAGCCCTTGTCAGTATTAGTAATGGTTCTGGCCTGGTTCCCTCATACATGAATTTGCACCTTGCCTTCCAAATCTCCCATAAGATGTTACAAAATATCCTTTTGTTTTCCCCCTTCAGTATTCCTGCCATGTATTCTAGTACCTCTGGCAAGGTAAGAGGCAGGGAATCTGTTCGCAAGTTTAGCGGTGAGGCTCCCCAAGTTGCTCTGGCAACCGGGCAAAAGAACAGTGTATGGGTGACAAATTCGTTTTCCTGATCACATAACTGACATCTTGGATTGAGAGTGCGGATTCTTGATCTTAAGATAGCCATCAATGGTAGAGCCTCCCTAGCTGCTCTCCAGAGAAAAGCTTTGATTCTCGGCATTACATCTGTGCCCTCCCATATGAATTTCAACAGTTTTTCTTTTTGCGCAATTGGATCCGGATTTGTGCCCACAATCTCCTTGTAGCCCGCCTTTACTGAATACTTTCCACTATCCACTCGATCCCATATCAATCTCTGCGGGATATGCAGTTCTTCTTCAGCCGGCTGCCAATGGGTATTGTTTTCAAAGAAGTTTCTTTGTTGCAACATCTGCCTCCAGAATGTACTCGCCGGCCCCGGGAGTTGTCGCTCACCGAACTCACCATTTTCACAGTACTTTGCCGTTATGACTCGGACCCAGAGCTTGTCCTCCTTACTAACCAGAGCCAAGTATTCTTTAGCACCAGCGCCTGGTTCATCTCCCTCAATCTTCTGAGTCCCAGTCCTCCTTCTTCCTTTGGCCAGCATATCCGATCCCAAGCTACATAAGCCAGATATCTATCTTTCTCAATCGCATCCTACCAGAACTTGCATATGAGCTTTGTGATCTCCTCAGCCACATATTGTGGTAGCATTGCCACTGCCATAGTATAGACCGGTATGGACTCCAATACCGATTAGATCAGAGTGAGGCAGCCTGCATGTGACAGTAATTTTGATTTCCATCCCTGAAGTTTGTCCCATATTTTGTCAATTAGTGGCTGCCAGGCAATTAAACTCCTTCCTCCATCTCTGAACTGGATACCTAGGTATCTCTCCCTATCTTCTGCCTTCCCTGCCTGAAATAGGCGCATAATCTGGTCCTGCTCTCACTGAGTGACCCGATTGCTGAACCAGAGCTTTGATTTTTGTGGGTTGACCTTCAGACCCGAAGAAGCCCCAAAATCATATAGGATCTGCTTTATGTGACATGCCTCCTGCTCTACTGCCTCCCCAAGAATGAGGAGGTCATCCGCATAGAGGAGGTGAGTGAGAACCGGGCCCCCCTCTGAGAGTTGCAACCCGGTCAAACACCCCATCTCCTTTGCGACATTTAGCATCTGCGAGAGGACCTCTGTAGCCAGGATGAAGAGCGTTGGTGACATTGGGCAGCCCTGCCGGAGGCCTCTCGTTGGCATTTGGAAGCCATCCCCCTTTCCGTTGAGAAGTACAGTATACGACATCTCCTTAAGCGAGGCCATAATTAGCCTCACTGTATTCTCCGGAAAGTTCATTCTTTGCAGCACCTCCTTCAAAAACCCCCCATTCCAAGGAATCAAACGCCTTTGCTATGTCCACCTTGAGGATGAACGCTTTTTTCCGGAAATTTCTATCTCTGAAAGAGTGGAGTATCTCTCCCATTAGAATGGTATTATCCAATATGGATCGACCTCTAATGAAAGCAGATTGCTCTGGGGAGATTAAGGTGGGAATGATGGGTCTGAGTCTGTTTGCAATTATCTTTGTGAGGAGTTTATGGTTGAAATTGCAAACCGATATGGGTATGTATTGTGAGGGTGTGGCTGCATTTTCAGTTTTGGGTATAAGGACAAGGTTGGTTCTCATCCATTTTGGGTTTGGTGCTAACTGGGTAAAAGCCTGCTGAATTTCTCCTATTATGGCCGGCCCAACTATCTGCCAATTTTCCTGCAGGAATTTACCAGAGAGCCTGTCTGGGCCAGTTGCACGGTCCGGGTTTATCTGAAAGGCTGTGTTTTGTATTTCTTGTGGAGTGGGTATTTTCGTAAGGCTACTGTGGGCTGTGGCTTGTATTTGTGGAAGTTGGATATTTTGGGCCATTTGTGGGTATGGATTCTGTGGACTTGTGGATGTGTAGAGAGTTTTAAAGTATGAGAGTAGTACCTGGCAGATTTCCTTTTCCTCACTAGCCCACGAGCCGTCCTCTCTCTGTATTGCCACCACTCTGTTTCTCCTCCTCCTATCTGTTGCTGCCGCATGGAAGAAACCTGTATTTCGGTCACCCATCTGAGCCCATCTGAGCCTGGATCTTTGGAACCAGAATTCCTCCAAGTTTGCTTGTGCTTCCTCGTAATTTCTGAGCAATTCCCTTTCCTCATTTGCATCTTGCAGGCTGGGGTGGAGGTGTTGAAACTGGAAGAGTTTGTTCTCTGCCTCCATTACCTTATCCTTTGGGGTGCGCAACTTCTTCCTCCATACACTTAACCCCTTCTTCAAGTTTTGTGTTTTCTTCTCCCATGTTTCACATCTCGGGTCATTCCATAGAGCTCCGCAAGTCTTGGGGAATTCAGCTTTTCGCAACCACCAGTTTTCAATACGAAAGTCTCTTGCCCCTAGACTATTACCCATAGTTCTGAGAATGATGGGTGCATGGTTGTTGGGATTTCATGTATAGCCTAGGGTCGAATTTTTAAAATTTTTAACCCCAAGTTCATAACTATACTAAAAGATCTTCGTTAATGCAACAATCAAACATCTAATTACATGGGAGAACACATGTAATTCTAACATATTACACAAAACAATTCTATCATGATTGCATGGGAGAACACATGCAATTCAATCATCTTCTCAATTAATTAAACTCTAATTAATTCAAAAAGACGACATAAGAATTGTACCTTGATTTGTGCGGAATTGATAAGGCGATTGGCTATTCTTCGTTGCTCGTTCTTCCTCTTCTCCTCCTGAATCGATCGACTTCAAGGCGAGGCAGCGGTGCGGAAGAACCCTTAGTTCACCTTGAATCTACAAACAACTCGCGATCGGTGTTCACGATAGATGAACACCTAACCCTAGCACTCTCTAATGGAATTAGTTGTTCTTTAATTCTCAACACATGAGAAGAACAATGGAGGAAGAGGGAGGCTGAAAATAACTACTAATTTTCGGATGATCATTGTTTGTGATCTGATCGCCTATATTTATAGGCGAAGATCAGAAAAAAACTTAATAATAGCACCAAACTAATAATAGCGCTTTTAATATTATTATTAATATATATATAGCATGGCCCTATTTTTGTTTCCCATTTCGGCATGACAAAAAAAAAAACACCCCTATTTGTTTTATAAATTCAATTAGATAGTTAAAACCGCCTCCAATAATTCCATCTAATTACTTTATAAAGTAATTTTAGAAAGTTAATTCTAATATCTTATCTTTATTATTTCAACCATGAAATAATCTATAAGATATAGAACCTAGTTGTTTCTTATTCATTTGGTGTGACCGTTTAGGGATTTATGTCATGTTGAAGTTATGATATAACTAGTCTATATCAAATGACTACAGAGGTTCTGTCACTACATATAGTCCTTCAAATGACATAAATAATGCTACACATTATTTTGCCAAATCCTCTAGTATTGTGTCTATCCTTGTCACGTGATATTCTGAATGCTACGCAAAATAGGAACGTGTCATTTTTGCACTGCATTCGTTTTCTTGGTCTCTATAAGTGAATTATAATTATAACTGATACCAGTTATATTGCTAGCATTATAATCCCACTTTACCAAGGGGCCCAATAATATCACTACTCATATTGAGTGACAATGATACTGTTGATACATAGATTTCTCCCGCACAAGTTTCACACAACGAACTATCACTTTATCCTATAACTTGATAGGGTTTAAATGATAATCACATCATGTGTTACTCATGTGAAAAATATACATATCTCATATCGTAGATTCAAAGACACAATGAAACATCAATGACACAAAACACAATCCATATGATGTTTCATTTAAATTGGTCATGCTCAATGTATAAAATATCCATCTAATTTTATACACTCATGTTTATAGTGATAAACTTTATATTTATAGAACTACAATATACTTTTATCAACATGATGATCTTACTGATAATTAATGTTCCTCTTTAATTATCAAGATCATGAGCTAATTTAGAAATACATATCCCATCTTTAGAGTTCTATGATTCAGGACCAAGAGCATCTTCCTGAATTCTTCTAAAGGAATGATATTATTAAATTTCAAGGAACATAAATACATATCAGAAACACATTTAATCATAAACATAAATAACTTTCAAAACACATCATTTCAATCTCCCACTTGTTTTTAAAGTTACATAACGTATGTAAGAAAACAAAACAAAAAGAGATAAATCAATCCTCTGGCCACTGTCCATAGTCCCGCAGACCCATAGACTCAAAGTGAGCCTGACTCTTCGCCTGTGATAACGGCTTAGTGAAAGGATCAGCTGTGTTGCTGTTTGTATCTACCCATTTTAGCGCAATCTTGCCTTCTTCTATCAAGTCTCGAGTGACAAAGTACTTCCTGTCCATGTACTTTGTCTTGTGATGTGATCTTGGCTCCTTGATTTGTGAAATAGATGCACTATTATCACAAAACAGCTCTAAAGGTCCTTGACTAGATGGGACAACGCCCAGCTCCTCAAGGAACTTCTTGATCCAGACTCCTTCCTTACTTGCTTCCGCTGCTGCCATAACTTCTGCAGAAGTGGTCGAGTCGGCCGTAGTGGACTGCTTCCAACTACGCCAGCTCACAGCACCACCATTCAGAAGAAAGACATATCCGGATTGGGATCTTCTATCATCCGGGTCGGTCATGAAACTCGCATCGGTGTAACCCTCTGCGATGAGATCTGTTTGACCACCATAGACAAGAACTCTACTCTTAGTCCTGTTAAGGTATCTAAGAATGTTCTTGACTGCTTTCCAGTGCTCTGGACCTGGTGAAGCTTGATGACGACTTGTCATGCTTAGAGCATACGAGACATCTGGTCTAGTGCAAGTCATAGCATACATGATTGAGCCTATGGCTGAAGCATAAGGCACATCCTTCATGTACTCTATTTCCTCAAACGTCGCTGCACTTTGAGATTTGCTAAGCTGCACAGACGTACTCATTGGTATTGACCCTTTCTTAGACTTTTCCATATGGAACCTTTCTAAGATCTTGTCAATGTACACGCATTCACTCAGACCAATGAGTCTTCGAGACCTATCTCTATATATCTTGATCCCTTGAATCTGACTGAAACCTTTTGCTACAAGTCTTGCCTTGTAGGTTGTCATTTTTCCATTCAAATTCATCTTCCTTTTGAAAATCCATTTGCACTGAATGGGTCTCTTTTCATTAGGAAGGTCTACCATAGTCCAGACTTTATTGTCGTACATGGACTGTATTTCGGATTCCATGGCTTCTTGCCATGCTTTGGAGTCTGTTCTCTGTATAGCTTCTTCATATGTAAGGGGATCCTCAGTATCTACTACTAAGATCTGATGAAGACCCATATAAAAGTCGGGTCTTCTCCTTTCCCTTAATGATCTCCTGACTATTCCTTGTTCTTGCAATTCCTCTTGAGTTTGAACTTCTTCAACAATTTCTTGTTGAATTGGTTCATCCTCAACCTGAGTTGCTTGAACAACTGGTGGAGGTGTAGTTGGAGTCTCTTCGACATGTGAAGCTCTACTCCCACTAACCACAGGAGGTCTATATGACATTAAAGGATCATCATTTATCTCATGATAACTTTGTAGGTCTTCTTGAATTTCTTCAAGTATCACCCTACTGTCATTGCTTTTGATTCTTTCGAGAAACTCTTTCTCTAAGAATACTGCACCCTTCTTTACGACTATTGTATTCGTAAGCTTGTCCCAAAAGCTATACCCTCTTGTTTCCTTAGGGTATCCAATGAAGAAGCACTTATCCGCTTTTGGTTGTAACTTGGTTGTCTTCATACGGTTGACGTATGCTTCACAACCCCAAATCCTTAGATAAGTGAGACTGGGCAGACTACCCATCCACAGCTCATGTGGAGTTCTCTCTACAGATTTCGATGGAACAATGTTCAGTGTATGAGCAGCTGTTTGGAGTGCATAACCCCAAAAGTACACAGGTAGTTCAGTTTGGCACATCATTGAACGAACCATGTCTAGTAAGGTTCTGTTCCTCCTTTCTGAAACACCATTCCACTGCGGTGTTCCAGGAGGCGTCAGTTGTGAAACAATATCATACTCTTTCAAGTATGTGCTAAACTCATTACTCAAGTATTCTCCTCCACGATCTGTTCGTAGAGTTTTAATTCTCTTATCTAGTTGGTTCTCTACTTCATTCTTGTATTCTTTGAACTTGTCAAAGGCTTCACTCTTATGTCTCATAAGATAGACATAGCCATAGCGGCTATAGTCATCAGTGAAAGTAATGAAGTACCTATAACCATCTCTTGCACTCTGACTCATTGGACTACATACATCTGAATGTATCAATTCCAATAAATCTTTCGCCCTTTCACCTTTCTTCTTGAATGGTGATTTGGTCATTTTTCCAGTTAAACAAGATTCGCATGTCCCAATTGCTGTGTCTCCAAATGAATCAAGTAGATTCGTTTGTTGCAATTTCTTCATGCGTCTCTCATTTATATGACCCAGGCGACAGTGCCATAAGAGAGTCTCTACATTTTGAGACGTCTTGAGCCTCTTGTTATTGATATTTAACAATTGTTTATCATCTTTTGTATCAAGCAAATATAAACCATTAGAAACTAAAGCATTTGCATAAAAGATATTTTCCTTCCTAATAACCATACAAGAGTTACGTATCTTAAAATCAAACCCTTCTGCATCCAAACATGATACAGAGATAATGTTTCTAAATACTGAAGGAAAATAATAAACATTCCTTAAATTTAAAACTAAGCCACTAGATAAATGAAAGTCGAGGCTTCCAACAGCCACCGCTGAAATGCAGGCTCCATTTCCTACCTTCAAAACGACATCACCCTTTTTAAGTGATCTTCTATTCCTTAGTGCCTGCACATTAGAAACTAAGTGAGCACATGAACCGGTATCACATACCCAGTCCTGAATAGATGTTGCTATATTTAAATTTAATTCAATAACAAGCATACCTTTGTGACGCTTCTTTTCAACCTTGCCTGCATCCAAGTCACGCTTGTACTTGGGGCAATTCATTTTGAAATGTCATTTCTCATGGCAATAGAAGCATTCAGTGTCAGAACTCGGGGAGTTCTTCGTGCTTCCCTTAGAGGCGTTGCCTCCACTCTTGC
Source organism: Cyperus esculentus (assembly GCA_030179965.1). Lineage (NCBI taxonomy): Eukaryota > Viridiplantae > Streptophyta > Magnoliopsida > Poales > Cyperaceae > Cyperus > Cyperus esculentus. The sequence continues at coordinate 1,682,106 of JASGLE010000035.1, read as the reverse complement.
CCTTTGGAGAGGACTACGTCTTCTCATTCTTGTTTTTCTTGTTGCCTTTCTTGGCAACCTTCTTGCTAGACGACGCCACAGCTAAAACGGAACTGTCCTTCGTCTTACCGTTATCTGCCTCAAATGTCTTGAGCGCATTGTGGAGCTCGCTCAAACTCATGGGTTTCTCTCGCATGTGGTGTAGCGAGACAAAACTCTTGTAGGACACAGGTAGCGAGCCTAAGACAAGGTCCTCGGCAAGCTCTTCAGGCATTGGAGTCTTCATTTTCTCCAATTTCTCTAGATAGGTCTGCATTTTCAGAAAATGCATCGAGACAGATTCACCTTCCACCATCTTGCACCTTGTGAGTGCTACGGTGGTCCTATAGCGCTCCTTACGAGCACTATCTGTGAATAGTTTCGCTAGTTCACTCATAATCTCCTTAGCGGAGTGATTGATGAACTTTCTTTGCAACTGATCGCCTATAGTGGCCAAGATCAGTGCCTGAACTATCTTTTCCTGTTCCTTCCACTTTTTCTGAGCCTCCTTTTCAGCGTCGGTTGGTTTGGACGAATCTTTAGGTACTGGTTCTTGGTCATCCAGTATCTGCAGTAAGTCCTCTAGCCTCAACACGATGCAGAGTTTGAGGTACCAATCAGAATAGTTTGAGCCGTCATTGGTAAGTGGGGACTTTTCGACCATTGAACGCAGAAAATTAGGAAGTGAAGACATTTTGCTAAAATATTAAAAAAAAAAGGGTAGGCATTAGTTATGTTTATGATACACAGGGATATGTACTAACAAAATAATTTTGTCCGTTTTGTTAGTCGCTCAAGATCCCTCTCAAATAATTGAGATCACTCAGATTACTCGATCAGGTAGGTAGCTAGATTACCAATCATAACCTTTAAGTTCCACATGAACTTACTTTTATGACTCTTGTCGTTTCCATTAAGAATGTATAAAACATGCCTTTTAATGAAACTCTCTTTCCCAAACCCCAAGCCTAGATCTTGAGATCTTCATAAGAAAACTCACTTTATTGGTCAACAAACATGAACATATCATTCCCACATAATGAGCAAGAAAAGGATCACACAGTCCCTACTCACTTTTGGCCTAATGACATATGCACGAATGTTCCACGATTTCCAATAGCTGGATCACGATCACGGTTTTTCTGGCTACTAGCGTAAGGTGGATAAAATGAGAAGGAAAGTACTCTTATGTTTTTCATGGACATTTTAATTTGTAAATATATCTTATGACTGTAAGTTTGGTAGGTCATGTCACATCACAAACAATACCTATCCTAAACAATCACAATCATCATAAATATTCACAAACAATCAAGTGTGGATTGTATGGCCCCTGCTTGCATTCTTGTAGCCTGATGCGCCTCATCTCGAGTGTACCTGTTCTTATGCTACAAGATCCACCCATTTTCTTTCTATTCTAAACTAAAATATTTATAGAACCTAAAAGAAAATAAACTAGGAAATCCCATCCTAAAGTGGCATGCAAGCCTATGAATGATCCTATACATAAAACTAATTAAGGGGCACCAAAGGCCGCATTATTAATAATTAGGGGCACCAAAGGCCGCTTACATAAAATCACATCATTCATACAATTACAACACACAAGGCATTGAATCTTGGGCCATACTAACCCACAATCCTCCTGCAAAACAAAGTTAGCCAACACAAGTATAATATGCATGTTCATACTATTTAATTTATATTTTGGTAAAGCCTTCATCTCTTAATTAAATTCATCTCTAAATCATTTAAATCCCAAAAATGATTTTTGAATTTCTAATTTTCAGTTTAACTCTTATTAAATACTTACTTTAACTTCTATTTGTTGAATTTTAAACTATTTTTAAGTTTTAAAACACAAGATGCTTGAAACCGATAATTCCAAAGTTTCAGTTCTGCGCATCTGTCAATGTTTAATAAAAACCGTCCCTGTCTGTAACTGTAAAATTTTGAGAATAATTATCCTGAAAACTAGACTTTCTAATCTAAATTTCAAAATAAAATTCACTCCAATTGAACTTACGGTTTAAAAGTTATGATCAAAACAAACTGCTACTCTAATTCTGGAAAACAGAACGTACCAGTTTCGGTTTTTTCAATTTTACTGGTAAAACCTGACAGAAACTTATATGCAAAATATATATTTACAGAAAGCTAACTTTCTAAGCTTTCCAACGTTATCTTATTTGCCCAAATCCAACAAACGAGTAAAGAGTTATGGACTTTTGAAGTTGCAACAAAACAGTAACCGAATCTGAAACTGCTCATCAAAAATTCGTTTTAAGTATTTAATACATCAAAACAGTAATTTCTAAAACTGAAAACTTAAGAGATGGATTACCAAAACCCCGTACCACAATTGGCACGAATTAAATAGTCCAAATTGTCACAAAAACAGAACCAAAAGCTCTGATACCACTGTTGGGATTTCATGTATAGCCTAGGGTCAAATTTTTAAAATTTTTAACCCCAAGTTCATAACTATACTAAAAGATCTTCGTTAATGCAACAATCAAACATCTAATTACATGGGAGAACACATGTAATTCTAACATATTACACAAAACAATTCTATCATGATTGCATGGGAGAACACATGCAATTCAATCATCTTCTCAATTAATTAAACTCTAATTAATTCACAAAGACGACATAAGAATTGTACCTTGATTTGCGCGGAATTGATAAGGCGATTGGCTATTCTTCGTTGCTCGTTCTTCCTCTTCTCCTCCTGAATCGATCGACTTCAAGGCGAGGCAGCGGTGCGGAAGAACCCTTAGTTCACCTTGAATCTACAAACAACTCGCGATCGGTGTTCACGATAGATGAACACCTAACCCTAGCACTCTCTAATGGAATTAGTTGTTCTTTAATTCTCAACACATGAGAAGAACAATGGAGGAAGAGGGAGGCTGAAAATAACTACTAATTTTCGGATGATCATTGTTTGTGATCTGATCGCCTATATTTATAGGCGAAGATCAGAAAAAAACTTAATAATAGCACCAAACTAATAATAGCGCTTTTAATATTATTATTAATATATATATAGCATGGCCCTATTTTTGTTTCCCATTTCGGCATGACAAAAAAAAAACACCCCTATTTGTTTTATAAATTCAATTAGATAGTTAAAACCGCCTCCAATAATTCCATCTAATTACTTTATAAAGTAATTTTAGAAAGTTAATTCTAATATCTTATCTTTATTATTTCAACCATGAAATAATCTATAAGATATAGAACCTAGTTGTTTCTTATTCATTTGGTGTGACCGTTTAGGGATTTATGTCATGTTGAAGTTATGATATAACTAGTCTATATCAAATGACTACAGAGGTTCTGTCACTACATATAGTCCTTCAAATGACATAAATAATGCTACACATTATTTTGCCAAATCCTCTAGTATTGTGTCTATCCTTGTCACGTGATATTCTGAATGCTACGCAAAATAGGAACGTGTCATTTTTGCACTGCATTCGTTTTCTTGGTCTCTATAAGTGAATTATAATTATAACTGATACCAGTTATATTGCTAGCATTATAATCCCACTTTACCAAGGGGCCCAATAATATCACTACTCATATTGAGTGACAATGATACTGTTGATACATAGATTTCTCCCGCACAAGTTTCACACAACGAACTATCACTTTATCCTATAACTTGATAGGGTTTAAATGATAATCACATCATGTGTTACTCATGTGAAAAATATACATATCTCATATCGTAGATTCAAAGACACAATGAAACATCAATGACACAAAACACAATCCATATGATGTTTCATTTAAATTGGTCATGCTCAATGTATAAAATATCCATCTAATTTTATACACTCATGTTTATAGTGATAAACTTTATATTTATAGAACTACAATATACTTTTATCAACATGATGATCTTACTGATAATTAATGTTCCTCTTTAATTATCAAGATCATGAGCTAATTTAGAAATACATATCCCATCTTTAGAGTTCTATGATTCAGGACCAAGAGCATCTTCCTGAATTCTTCTAAACGAATGATATTATTAAATTTCAAGGAACATAAATGCATATCAAAAACACATTTAATCATAAACATAAATAACTTTCAAAATACATCCTTTCAATGGTCACTTGCAATTCTAGGCAGGTAACTGACATGAGCATTCGGGAATCTATTCATCCAATCAACTGTAGTAATCACCCTATCTAAACGCTCGAAAATTGGCTGGGATGTATGCATTCTTCCACACCATGTATATGCCGGGCCTCTATACCCCATATCGAGCATACCCGATTCAAACAAGAAATCTCTAAAGCCCTTGTTGTTTGTATTTAAAGTTGTTGCACCTCCATACTTATCAGAGAGATCTGGGATTGCATTAAAGTCACCCATGCATACCAGTGGATGGGGGTAATCTTTTGCGTAGTGCATGAGTGTACTCCAGATAGCTCTGTTTCTTGCATGTGATGGATCCCCATACACGCAGGCCAGTATCCATGGTTCCATATGTGGGGCAGATATCAGAGATATGATATAGTACCGTGAGTGAGACAGAATCTGCACCTTTATGGTATCATTCCAGAATAGCCAGAGGCCCCCAGAGAGACCAAGTGAAGGCACAATGAAGCTGTTTTGCATCCGAACCGTTGGAACTATTTTTTGTGATTTTTGGTAATTACTTTTTGTCTCACTCACAAAAGCAACTGCTGCATTTGTTGAGTGGAGGAGCTTATTGAGGTAGTTCACTGTCCGCGTGCCTCCTCCGCCGCGATAGTTCCAAGATAGGCAATTCATTGGGGACCCCGCGGCGTTATAGGCCACGCCGCGTCCACCTTTGCCTTCTTTGCCAGAGTCTGATCTAAAAAATGGTGTTGCGTCTCCAATTCTTTACCCTTCTGATTATCCACCTCCCCATTAACTTCCTCATTCTGGCTAAGAGCCTCATTAAGATTATAGGTCAGCATTGGGTATGGGTACTGTTTAGGAGGGGTTACGAATGGGCTGGGCCTTTTCTTTTTGGGGGCGTGGGTATGGATTTCGTCTGGGCTTTGGTTTTCGATGTGGTTTCTGGGCTGGTGGTTCTGGTTCGGTTCTTGGTTTGGTTCTTGGTTTGGTTCTTGGATTGGTATGTTTTGGACTGGGTTGGGTATGAGGTATTCTTTGTTTATCCAGGTACCTAGAGTTGGGTTAAGTTTCTCATTCAGGGTGGCTCTGATATTCTGCGGGTAGTTCTGTATAACCGCTAGCAAGGAATTTCTCTGGGAGCAATCCTCAATACCATGACCTAATTTTGCACAGTAGGTACATAGTGTATGGACTTTTTCATAACATATGTGGGTAGTGATTTTACCTTCTCCTGGTATCACTATGGGGAGGCTATCTATCAGTGGTTTTGTAGTGTCCACCATGATTTTGAGACGTGCAAAGCTTCTCCAGCGGTTTGCAACATCACGGTGCACTGGTACCGGTATACCCACCGTCTGTGCCAGGTGCATGACCCCCTCAAAGGTGATCTTTTGTAGCGGTAGATTGTGAAACTGCACCCAGAGGTTGATGTGGCATGGCTCCATATCACCTTTCTGTGGTGGTGCAGAGAGTTTCTTTGTTGCAACCAGCTCTTGACGGTAGTGCCATGGCCCCAACTCATGGACCTTGTCCCTACCCTCCTTTGATTCAAACTCAACGACAAAGGTTTTGCTATCCTGGGCATTGATACTTACCTGCCTGAACTCTCTCCAACTACGATACATGTTTGAGGTAAAAAGGTTATACCCCACCGTTTTGTCACTAACTATTTTAGCTAGCAGGCAGCAGTTCCAATCCCTCGTCTGGATGTGGTTCTGGTGGAGACTGATTTCCGGGCGGTCATTCGGCACTTGGAGGAGGCCAGAGAAGTGTGCAATGAGTTCATCCTCAGTCAGGTGTTCTAGGTTTTGGTTTGGGTCCATTGGTAGTATGATGGAAGAGGTTGAGGAAAGTGTATTGGGATTTGTGATGGAAAGTGGCGGCGGTATACTGTATGGGGTGGTTTTGTATGATGTGGGGGTGGTTGTAGTGCTAGGCATGAGGTAGGGTTTCATACGCATATCTCTGTGCTGTGACCAGACGGCGTGCGTTGGTACTGACTGGGTAATCAGGGTTTTCTTTTCTGCTTTTCCTGTCTTTTCTAAGAGCGTTCTACCATTATGATGAAGTTTTTGGCCTACTGTGGACACGCGTCGGCGTGTGAGTGCCCCATTACTCTTTTCTATTTTGTCTCTTCGCTCAGTACGTGCATTGTACCGTTGGGGAACCGTTGTCACTATTCTCTTTTTGTCTCGATTTGGGGTGCAGCGTTCTGGGGTTTGTGGAACAGTATGTTCTGTGTTCTGTGGATATTGTGTGGTCATAGTGTTATGTGTTTTTGGTGTAGTATGGTGAGGTAAGGGTTGAGGCGGGTCGGTTGGTTCAAGCGGGTAATAGTCATCGGTGTTGTCATTCGACCAGTCTAGGATTTCGTCTGGTTGTTGCTCCGGGTGGTTCTGTGGCGGTGCCGGTGGTTCGGGCTGAGGGTCCGGTGGCGGGGGGTTTAGTTGGGGCTGTTGCGGTGGTGCGGCTGGTGGTTCAGGGGGGTCATCGGGTGGTATTTCAAACCACTCCAACAGGTTTATCGGGCATGAGGTCCACCAGGTATCTCTTCCAACAATCAGGTTATGGGGAATGAGGTTTATGAATGGGGTGTCAATCTGTAGAAGTAGGTTTGATTTATCTTGCCCCATGAGGTTGTGGATGGAGGTATGTTTTAAAACCCCAAATGGGCTGACTGCAGCCTCAAAGTATGCTGGATGCCATAAGTCGACAGGGAATTCTTCTATGGAGATGCGAGCTCTATAATGGTGGAGTAGCGGAGTAGAAGGCACTGCTGTTTGCCAGTAGTGAGGCCGGAATCCATGCTCCTGTACCCAGAGGTCAGTTTCTTGTAGCATTTGCTCGGGTTCTACCCAATTTGGGAGCTGTACCATTATGGAGTGGTCAGGCATGGTGGCTGTAATGTAATCTGGTGTTATTCCACCATGGATGGACATCAGGCTCGCTATGACTTCATGAGGCTGTAGTTGACCATCAGGTGGTTCCGGTGTGAGGTAAATGCTACGATTGAGGTCTTGGGTGAGGTGGTGTCTGGGTTGGAGGTTTGTCAGAAGAAGGTGTATGTGATTTGGGCGGTTGTGCGGGAAGGGAACGGCCATGGTGAAGCTGGAGTGACTGTTGTGGCGGCGTGACGGTTGATGGACGTCGGCGGCAGAGTGACGGCTGGTAGATGTCGACCGGCAGAGTGGCAGCAGAGTGGCGGCGGAAAGAACTCAGGGGAAAGAACTCAGGAGGAAAAGATGCATCACATCCGAACCGCTCAACTTAATCAGACTGTAGGATCTGGGCCATCGTCATTAGGCCCAGTTTGGAAAAGGTCAGGATCTGGGCCGAATCAAGCTTACTGGGCTGAACCAAGCTCATCAGACTGCATCAAAATTCGTACTTTTTCTTTCCTTTATTTTATCAGGTCGATCATGGCCGCCGGACGTTGCACAGCATAGATCTCAGCGCTCGGAGCTCCGATTGACGATCGGTCAGTTGCGTTGGAATCGTGGGAGCGAGGAGAATTCATCTATGGTCTCCGATTTGACAGAAATGCAGCAAGGAGCACTCGCACCAATTGAGTTCATCGAGCTGACAAGCATCAGCTTAGGATTTTATACTTGATTTTCTCTTCGAACTGTGCATCGTTTCTTGTAAAATTTGATTTGAACATGATCGGCTTGACGTGTTTAATGCAACTTTAAGTTCAATTTACAAAAATTTTGACTGTGTAATATATGAAAACATTGTGTCAACTAGGCAGTTTTTAACTAATTCTTGTAACTGACTTGTTTAAATTTCATCTCAATTATGGCTGCACTTTAATCTGAGGATGTTCATTATATCCATGTCACTTGCTTCGCAAAGTGATGAGCATTATGCACTCAATTTCGTTCAATTTTGATCACAGCATGAAAGAAATATTCATATCAATGTGTGTCTCACTAATGCGTACAGTGTGTGCTGGTGGGGTTCTTTTTGCAACATTTTTAAATGTAAGTGCTCAATATTTCCAAACAGCAACGCACATTAAGAAGTCAGGAACAACTTTTGTATTCATCACATATCCTAATTTTGTGCTTTTCTCAGTGTTTTAACCAACTTTTAATCCAGGGGTCAGTCTGCAAATTTTACCAACAAACTTGTCAGAAATTTCTCTTTTTCGATATGAATTTTTCTACAATGAATTTAGGCAAGTGCAAAACATGAAAGATGCTTAGGATTGTACCAGGAATGCATGAAAAATATCAAAAATATGCACTATTAACAGAAAAATATATGCCAATTTATTTGCTGGAATTTCCAGAGAAGAAGCAGAAAATAGAACTGGAACTGACCCAGCGAGGGTACTGCCTTATGATTTTTATAGGAATTTTTCTATGATGAACTAGAGAAAACTTTGTATATGAAAATTGTGTAAAAAATTATGAGGAATGCAAATAAAATATTTAAAATATGCATTAAATGAGCAGAATATGAACTATGGCAACATTTTTATGACTGAATCAGAAAACTGACAGCAGAAACAGCACTGTCTTGACATGTTTTGAATTTTTACACAAATATTTTGAAAACAAGTGGAAAAACAAATTTGACAGTAAGATAGAGTGTATTTTTGTGAACATTTTGATATCTAATTTGTATGAAATTGAGATGTCTAAAGCTAATGTTTCAATGACTTTTCAAAACAGTGACAGATTCTGGCATATTTACACAGCAACACTTGTAAAATTCATATGATTTTTTCTAAAAAGTATTTTATAAAAATTATTATATGAAAACTACTTAGAAATTAATTATGAACATGGAAAAATTATATAAAAAATATACTGTGTTCATAGATTCATGGGAAAGAGTTAGAGTTTGCTGTGAATCATGGTCTATCTCAGTCTTCTGAATTTGAGAGCAATTTGGCAGCATTTCCCCTATATAATATAGGTGAATTGTTGTCAAAAATCACTCTCATGAACCTGTATTACATCTGGGACAATTTTGACAGCATATCTCCATATAAAATGGAGATTTGACATCAAAATTTGCCTCTAAATGAATTCAGATTCATTTTCAAGAGGTGAGAGGGCCATGGTTCTTCACCAAGCTCTAACTCTCTGCTCCTTACTTCGCAAGGAGTTCTCCTCTCTGGACACGTCCAAAAGAGGGCCCATGGAGCTAAGCTCACATGTATATTTGTTATATAATTCTCCCTTAGAGCAAGCTCTTAAGGGGCCCATGGCTATACCATGTTTAATTGTGTATTGTTCTCCCTTGGAGCAAGCTCACAAGGGACCCATGGCATTGCCATGTTTAATTGTGTGATTTTTGTCAAAAGAAAAACAAAAAAAGATGCAATAAGTGTCACAAAATGCAGACAAATGCAAGAAAAATGCAGTAATCAAGCAATCAACAAGAAAACAGCAAGTAATAGTGAGCATAATTCATCAAAGTATGGAGAGATAGCTCATGAGATTTGAACTTCTCCCTTTCATTGTAATCAAAATCAGTATCTACATGGTATTATTACCTTCGTTTCCTATTTTCTACTATTTTTCTTTGATTTTTACATTATTTTCAGTGGCTAATCCTATAAACTGTAATTGAGTAGTAAAGAGAGGGTGATTGCTTGATATGTATATGGGTGTGTTGGAGAGTGGAGGCAGCTGGGGGGGGGGGGAGAGCTGGTGCTGGAGAGGTCTTTTATAGAACATAATTAGGGCAGCAATGGTAGCAAACTTGGGGGCAAAGCATGCTCCTCTCAGCCTTTAGATCTATCTGGTGCTTTTTCCTCTCTATAACAGCCCTTGGATCAATTGTTCTGCATGGATAATCAATCTGGCGCCTTCAAGTGTTCCAGGCAACAAAGGGGACTCATGGGCTGAGCATGGTGCAAGGAAGGGCCCTGAGGCATGCTTTGTTGTCTTGTGTGACCTTCAATCTGGGGACACTTCATACTCGTAATGGGCTTTATTCATGCCTGGAAATCTTTGCTACGAGTTCAATTAAGCCCAAACAGCAATGCATCACCTTGATCAATGTTTTAGCCATCAATTTTGGATGCCAAACTAGGCTGAAATCAGTGTAGCAGGCCGGTTTTACCATGGCAGCGAAAGTATGCTTCTGACTTCATCTGCCTCTCAACTTCACTCTTGCCCAGCATCAACTATTCCAATACTAGTAATACAACCCAGTTTATGAGCCCAATTCGGATTCTGGTACAGCTCTTGAGGTACTCGGTTTTGGCAGTAAAGGCTTCACGGCTGAACTCGTATCTAGGCACCTACAAATGCAAAATTGAGGGTGGGGTTAGCATCGTGGTGCCCTGGGGAAGCCGAGGCAAGCTTCAATTTTGCCGGAAACCGCCCAATCGGAGGAGCAACACCTTGTACCGACCTTTCTTCCTCTATCTCTCCCTTTGGATTTCTTGATCCATAGCCTTCCATATTAGTGCCGCTGTGTAGAGCTCGGAGAGACGATTCCGACGACACCTTAAACGCGCCAAACGGTGGTGTGAGCAGCGAGTATTTCGCCGGAGAAGGGAAGGCCTGGGCGGAGCAAGCTGTCAGAACGATGGCCCCTTTCTTCTTTTCTTCTGTTCTGCTCTGAACCTGACAAGTAGGGTCCAGGCCTACTTCGAATTTTGCTGACTTGTCAGGGGTAGGCTGATTAGGGGGTTGATTAATGGGTTAATTGTACTAGGAGGCAACTTCTGATAGGCTTATTCCTTAATAATCAGACATTAAAATTAAATGGAAATGTTCTGCAGTCCCCCCTTTTTCCTGTTGACACTACCTGTGTGACCCTTAGTGTAGCATCCCGTTGGTACACAAAGCGGGTCGTCAGTGATCCAATACACGAATCAACTTACTCTCATTTTCATGATGTTTTCTGTACCATCCAACTCTGCAGTCTTTCATGTAGTATAGCAGTTCTGAACTTCGAACGGGTAGCTCTGACCCACTACACCCTTTTTCTGCTCTCTACTTCCACAACCTCCTTTTTCTTCTCTATGACAAGTGGGCTCTACTTGTCATTTTGACTCTGCCTAAACATTGTTGACTGCCACATGTCTTCCTTCGATTGGGTGTCGAATGATTGAACCTTTCTTCGAATATCTTGAGCTCTGGACCTCAGAATTTTATAAATAATATATCGAAATTCTCAGAATTTGAAGGAGAACCTTAATATATCAAAATAATTAGACTTCTTGAAATAATAAGAGAATCCACTTTTCTCTCACAATAACAAGAAAACGACCAGTGGTCGGATTTTCCAGCTGAATCTCTCTGTCATCAGCCTTCCACAACTTTCCAACTGAATCTCTCTGTCATCAGTCTTCCAGAAGAATTTTCCAGCTGAGTCTCTCTGTCGTCAGCCTTCCAAAAACTTTCTAGCCGAGTCTCTCTCTGTCGTTAGCCTTCCAAAATTTCTAGTTATGCTTCTTACATGATGAGCCTATTCAGGGGTCAACAGTAACTAATGTTTTTAGCAATTAAATTTGATACTTGATCCAATAAATCTTATTGTTTTTCATCTTTTAATAGAATTGTTGTAACTTGAGTTAAAATTAGTATGGTTCCAATTTGCTATTATGATGGTTGAAATAAATTGTGGTTCATAATGATACTTAATTTTGTCCATCCTTCAAATTTCAGATAATGAGTATTGATCCTGTACCGATATTTTTATATTATGGGGGGACTATGACTCAAGACTTGGAAGGGTATGGATATGATGGCCCAAGATTATATGTATGGCATGCAAATCCTAAGATTAGGTTTCAAGATTTGAAGCAAAAGATCTATTCCGTTACCAAATGGTCTGCAAGTATGCACGATTTGGAGATCAATGCTAGGTGGCAAGTTGGTCGCGGAGGGAAACTTTACTTTGTACTTGTACCCATCATCGATGATGACTCATTGCGAAGCTTGGTTCGCAACACTCAATCCGGCAAAATAGACTGGGCAATCGTTGAATTGTATATTGAGAAAATGTCTAAAGGGGCCAGCTCTAGTGCTAATTTGGAAGAGGTTGTAGATCCAACAGCACCTACTCCAACCGATGGGTTCCTTCCTAACTCACCTCCTCATGTAGAAGTCCATGATGAAGCACATGATGACCTGCATGATGAACCGCATGAGAACATCCCTAGCAAATCGCACAATGTAACAGTTGGGCTAGTTGGTAGTATTGCGTTTGGAGAGTCCAATACATTTGAAAATGCTAGGGTTAACAATGACCTTGCAGGCATTGATGAAGGCGATGAAAGCATATCCTACAAAGGAAGATGAGGAAGAGGAACAAATGATGGTTCCATTAGAAGGTATTGAGCACTTTCGACGATCTGCTCCAGGAGATTTTTTACAGGTTGAGTTTGCAACTGGTGATAACCGAGGGGGGATGCATAGTGACACGAGCAAAAAAGGTGATTTCTATGTGGGGCAAGAATTTACTAGTAGGGACCATTTAAGACATTGCTTAAGGGAATGGTCTATTGCCAACCACCGTGAAATCATGACCCAGAAATCGGGTCCAACCATCTACACAGTGAAATGTAAACAATTCCATAGATGTCCTTGGAGACTTCATGCTTACCTCTCAAAGAAAAGTAAAACATTCAAAGTTAAAACCCTAGTTACACCTCATAGGTGCATGAACCCTCATCTCAGTCACGACCACCGTCAACTAACCTCTGATTTCATTGCTACATACATCTTAGGTCTTGTGAAGAAAGACCTATTGACTACACCTGCAGGTATTGTTGAGTTCATTAAGGCCAAGTTCCATTACAATATTTCGTACAGCAAAGCATGGCATGCTAAGAACAAAACCCTTAAACATCTCTTCGGTGGATGGAGAGAGGCGTACACCATGCTACCTAAGTTGATCCAAGGTATTCAACTCTCAAATCCTGGGACTGATTATAGGGTATGGTCCAAGCCAACCAATGTCGACGGGACTCGTATTTTGCGGGGTTTTTTCTGGGCATTTGGACCGGCTATAGAGGCATTTCAACACTGCCGACCACTCCTGAGCATAGATGGTACATTTTTGTATGGTAAGGGGACTCTTCTGATTGCAATGGCGGTGGATGCGAACAATCAGCTCATGTCGGTTGCTTATGCACCAGTTGAAAAAGAGAGTAGTGAAACATGGAATTTCTTTATGAACTGCATCCGAGAACTTGTTACTCAGCGCCAAGGTATTTGTGTCCTCTCAGTTCGGCACAAAGGTATCTTGAATGTGTTCAACGATAGGAATGCAGGTTGGGCACCGCCCATGGCTTATCATCGGTATTGTATACGTCACTTAGCACAAAATTTTTATACCGCTGTGAAGGATACAGACCTTAAGGATGATTTCAATAAGTTGTGTTGCAAGAATCAAATGTGCAAATTTGATAAAAGCAGATAGGAGCTTAAGAAGAACCGCCGTAAGGTAAAAGATTTTCTGAATAGTTTATCCAAGCCAAAGTGGGCTCTAGCTCATGATCAGGGTGGCCGTCGGTTTGGTATGATGACCACTAACATTTCCGAGGTTTATAACAATGTGCTTAAAGGAGCGAGAGGTCTCCCTATAGCTGCAATTGTGGAGCTTACATTCTACCGGACTAACGAATATTTCCGTAAAAGACATGTAATTGCAAATGCTTTGCACGCGAAGGGAGAAGTTTGGGTGGAGCAAATCAAGAGCCATCTTGAAATCAAAATAGCAAAAAGCAACACACGTAATGTGAAAAGTTTGATGATGGCAGAGGCATCATTTACCTTCTCACTCAAAGTCGTTGGGCGGGTGACCATCGAAAAGGAGGTAGATCTCACACTATTAATTTGGAAAAAAGAGAGTGCACTTGCCAAAAACCTCACTTGCCAAAAACCTCAATTGCTACACTACCCATGCTCTCACATGCTTGCTGCTTGCTGCTTGCTGCTTGCTCTACTCTAGGGCTAGATCACAATCGTTTCATTAGTCCCTACTACTCCGTAGAATCACTTGCTCGGACATGGGCCCCTTTATTCCAACCAATTCCTGACCTTGATTATTGGCCTAAATATGAAGGACCGACCTTAGTACCTCATGAGAAGGTTAAACATGTAAAGGTTGGCCGCCGCAAGAGTCGGCGCATTCGGAATGATATGGATGATATGGAGAAATCCAACAAGGCTAGATGTGGCAATTGTCGTGAGGTCGGTCACAATGTTAGAAAGTGCCCGGCTCGAATAGCTAACAGAGGTGTGCTCTATTAATAGCCTACTTTGATTTAAAATTTATGCAGTGATCTTCTATGGTTTTTAATATTGAAATCTGTTAATTAGATGTTATTTGATTAATTGCTTGCATTTTCGTAGGTCAATGAAGGAGTGAAGGCATTTAGCAAGGTGCCTGTTAACTAGTACTTTTGGAGTGCTTATAAATTGGTCACTAATGTAGTTTTAATTAGTTGGATCTTTTATGAACTATGAACTGAAAGGATGTGTTTTGAAAGTTATTTATGTTTATGATTAAATGTGTTTTTGATATGCATTTATGTTCCTTGAAATTTAATAATATCATTCCTTTAGAAGAATTCAGGAAGATGCTCTTGGTCCTGAATCATAGAACTCTAAAGATGGGATATGTATTTCTAAATTTGCTCATGATCTTGATAATTAAAGAGGAACATTAATTATCAATAAGATCATCACGTTGATAAAAGTATATTGTAGTTCTATAAATATAAAGTTTATCACTATGACATGAGTGTATAAAATGAGATGGATATTTTATACATTGAGCATGACCAATTTGAATGAAACATCATATGGATTGTGTTTTGTGTCGTTGATGTTTCATTGTGTCTTTGAATCTACGATATGAGATACGTATATTTTTCACATGAGTAACACATGATGTGATTATCATTTAAACCCTATCAAGTTATAGGATAAAGTGATAGTTCGTTGTGTGAAACTTGTGCGGGAGAAATCTATGTGTCAACAGTATCATTGTCACTCAATATGAGTAGTGATATTACTGGGCCCCTTGGTAAAGTGGGATTATAATGCTAGCAATATAACTGGTGTCAGTTATAATTATAGTTCACTTATAGAGACCAAGAAAAGGAATGCAGTGCAAAAATGACACGTTCCTATTTTGCACAGCATTCAGAATATCACGTGACAAGGATAGACACAATACTAGAGGATTTGGCAAAGTAATGTGCGGCATTATTTATGTCATTTGAAGGACTATATGTAGTGATAGAACCTCTGTAGTCAATTGATATAGACTAGTTATATCATAACTTCAACATGACATAAATCCCTAAACGGTCACACCAAATGAATAAGAAACAACTAGGTTCTATATCTTATAGATTATTTCATGGTTGAAATAATAAGGATAAGATATTAGAATTAACTTTCTAAAATTACTTTATAAAGTAATTAAATGGAATTATTGTGAGGAAAATCAAATTCTAATAAGAAATGCCTATATATATGCGAGCCTTTATATATCTATATATGCGTGCCTATATATATATGAGATAAAATTAGAAGATTGGAAATTAGAAAATAGAAGATCAGAAATTAGAAAATAGAAGTTATTTTCTACCTCCCTTCTTCCTATATATAGTTCTTCTCATATGTTGAGAAAGAGAATAACTAATTCTAATTCTTCCTCCATTGTTCTTCTCATGTGTTGAGAATAAGAGAACAATTAATTCCATTAGAGAGTACGAGGATTGCGTGTTCATCTATCTAGAACACCGATCGCAAGTTGTTTGTAGATTCAAGGTGAACTAAGGGCTCTTCCGCACCGCTGCCTCGCCTTGAAGTCGATCGATTCAGGAGGAGAAGAGGAAGAACGAGCAACGAAGAATAGCCAATCGCCTTATCAATTCCGCGCAAATCAAGGTACAATTCTTATGTCGTCTTTGTGAATTAATTAGAGTTTAATTAATTGAGAAGATGATTGGATTGCATGTGTTCTCCCATGCAATCATGATAGAATTGTTTTGTGTAATATGTTAGAATTACATGTGTTCTCCCATGTAATTAGATGTTTGATTGTTGCATTAACGAAGATCTTTTAGTATAGTTATGAACTTGGGGTTAAAAATTTTAAAAATTCGATCCTAGGCTATACATGAAATCCCAACATGAACTTGGTTTGATTGTATGAACTATGAATTTGGTTTGATTGTATGAACTAAGACCATGGTTTGATTGTATGAGATACTAATCTGAACAGAAAATTTTTTGCACTTTGTAATATTAAATGACACAAATTTTTTTCCCCCTGACCGCTGCGGTCAGATTCTACCACTGGCCGCAGTTTGGTCCCACTGGGTGCTGTCAGGTCTCCCTTCGATAAAAAAAAAATTAACCACTCATTGACCGTAGCGGTCACATTCACATTGTGGCCGCAGTGGTCACGTAGTGGTTAATTTTTTTGATCGAAGGGAGACCTGACAGCACCCAGTGGGACCAAACTGCGGCCAGAGGTAGAATCTGACCGCAGCGGTCAGGGGGAAAGAATTTGTAAGGTTTTTTTTAACTTAATTTTAACTACCAATTTATTATCTCATTACACCAAATTATCTCATTACACCACGATATACTAAATCAACAAGTTCAACTTAATTGACATCTTAAGCTACGTCATCCAAATTCATCTAAATCATACTAGATTAACAAGTTAAGCTAAATCATACAAAGTACAACTAACCCATAACTAAGATCATGCCAAGTCCAACTAAATCATAACTAAAATAATTTCAAGTCACAAAGTTCCGACAACATAACTAATTCACTCAGAATTACCATGTTTTATCAACCTAACTAAATGCAACTAAGTCCAACTACTTATACTTCGCACCCGCCCGTCTGGGTCGTTTCGGGCAAGATGGCCCAGCTTCTTGTGTCAGTTGACTTTGCATCTGACTCAAGGTAAAGCCTAATTCATCCTCTTCTACCGATTGTATCTCCTTCTCCATCTCATCTTCCGGTTCCTCTTCGTCCTCCTCGTCGTCTTGCTCCTACATAAACAATGATCATGCAATACAGTGATTTATCGATTATAATTAAAATTAGGTGAAAATAATTATGTGTAATAACTGCTACGATACCGATTCATCTTCCTCTTCCTCCTCTTCCTCCTCTCCATCGTCATCCACTTGTACCTTTCCAAGTGCGCGGTCAAAAGTAGATATATCATCAACTGCGCCCACCACTTCACGACATACATTGAAAGTAGTCGTTGCAAATCTTTTTTCCAACTTATTCTTCATCTTTTTCATGGCCAGATGAGCTAACCCAATTACCTTTTTAACGTGCAAAGCACAAAGCAAACGGTCAATTCACAATAAGCAATAAATAGACATTTCTCTAAACCAATTTTAATCATCAACTTTACCAATTTCTTGAAACTAATAGCAGGGCTAAGCAAGCGCTCGCGGACTGGCCCGGCATCTGCGCATACCCTCCCTGCTCCTCGGAACATCGGAATGGTGGCTGCATTGTACCACTCCAAGCACCTTGGCAAGGTGCTTGGATCGTATGGTCTGTCCCTTTCTAGAATAGTGCGATTCCTACGCAAGGACCACTCATTATAAATTTCGGCATGGTGTGCAGACCAATCCGTTCTCGGAAACTTCTGACGATCAATGAGGTGAAGATCCTTCTGAGTTGGGCGAGTCGGGGGTGGGTGAATCTGAAATAGACCAAACTATCTCATGACCCGATCCGGGTGGTAAGTCTCAACTATAACAAAATCCATAAGAGAAGCCGTGCTCAACCAATATTGCTCATCAGTACTACATACTGGGGGCAACTCATCCATAATCTCAGGAGTATACGGGGTCCACACGATATCCTCATCCTGTAAAGCATCAAGCAAACTACGATATTGTGGAATTGACCGCTTGTTATCATCCCAAACATGTTTGCTTGACCAATAATATCCCCGTGGTGGCACTTGATCGGGAGTGAGTCCCTCTAGTACCTCTCTTTTCAAACATTTTGGCCGAAAGGACGGAATATGCTCCCACGCCCAACAAAGGAGTAAAACAGGACACCCTCCTATCTGTCTCCCACTAATCTTACAAGCACGGCACAAAGACCTGTACATCCTAGCTAATACTGTAGCCCCCCAAGCATACGACCTTGTCTCGGTGAAGTTAGCCAACAAAGAAAGATAAATAAGAGGAACAAAGTACCTATTAAAAATGAGTCACCTGACAGGTCTATGAGCAAAGTACCTCCTATAAGGGATAGCATGTACGCCCGAGCATATTTTTTCACTTCATCCTCTGTTGCATTTCTATTAAGCCTATTAAAATTTTTTCTCAACCAACTTAAAGACAAAGCAGACTTATTTGCCATGGCATCACCCTCAGGAAAGACTCCCAGATACTCCTCAACAACCTCCTCCCAATTCCTTTCGGTAGTCCCACAGATGGGTGTACCGTGTATGGGTAATCCCAATTGAATGGCCACGTCTTGCAGTGTGATTGTCATTTCACCAACTGGCAGGTGGAATGTATGGGTCTCCGGTCTCCACCTTTCCATAAGCGCAGTTGTCAGTTCGTTATCCCAACGAACAACTCCAATTTGTTGTACACCTAGAAAACCCGCTTCCCGTACATAAGGTTCATACCTCGGGTTCCATTTAACAAGTTGGGCACCGTAACGGATTGTCAAATGGGGCACCTCTTCACCGAATCGGCATCACCTGCTTTATTGAGATCCGTGCAGAAAATATCGAAGTTAACAAAGTGCTTTGAGATCGGTGCGACAACCGATCCCGACCTTCGGATCGGAAAAGCAGGGCCTGCTTTTCACCGAAGAAAAGTAGCAGATTCTTACTCCCCTTCACCGTTCAGCACCAACTTCGATCGGTGATCAGCGTGCTCGGTTAGTAATGGGTGCAGAGCACTTGCAACTGCATCCCTCGGTTGGGCTGCCTCTTGACGCATAGGAGCACAGCTTGGTTGGGGTGCCTCTCGAGGCGCAGGAGCACGACCGCCTCCTCGTCCTCGCCTTCCTTGATGCCGTCCCCCAACTCTTGTCACACAAATCACAATAAGAGTGTAAAAGAAACTTGACAATCTTAGTACCACTATTTCACAAAGTACTTCAATTAAATTTATAAAGTAAGATTTTTTTATTGTTTAAGTCAAAGAAAAATCCTTAGAAATATTATATTTTTTATGACAATCCTTACAAGTATTTTCAGTTACAAAACTTGATTCGACCTTCATCTAAAAACTATTTTAGTTCACTGATATGCATATACCAAATTATATTTGACCAATTCATGATTTCCTAAACTAGTACATAATCTATGTTCTGTGAAACTAAATAACTTCTCTTATGTGAATCATAATAATAATTAGATCATATCACCACTCCAATCAATCACTACTACTAACCAACAAGTTAAGCCAATTTCAATATCAATTTTCTATAATTAAAATATATGAAACCCCAAGTTAAGATTCAATCTGTACATACAACAACAAATTAGCACCATAAAATCACTACTACTGACCCGACCGTTTGGACGTCGCGGCTGAGACGCCCCTCTGGACGAGGCGGCTGAGACGCACTACTGGACGCGGCGGCTGTGTCGCCTCTCTGGACACCGCGGTCACTGCTGAGGAACGGGAGAGTGTGTGCAGGTGCTAGGCGCGGCGGGCGGGGCGGAGGGCGGGGCGGCAAAGAGGGGACTAGGGTTTACAAGGAAAAGGGGTTGGGTGGGTTAGATCGGTGAATAAGAGAGATCGGGTTGGTGAGAGAGAGAGGAGACCGAATTAAAACTGTTAATGGAGTTAATTAAAACCCGGATCTGAATTAAAACTCGTTACAAGTTAAAACTACACAGAAGTGACCCGTTGTGACCATAGCGGTCAGTATTAATAGGTAACCGCAGCGGTCAGAGTGTTGGTAGAAATGCAGGAAAATGTCCAAGCCCAATCAACCCGTCTGACTGCTGCGTCTAGCCGCTGCGGTCAGACGCAGCGGTCAGACACTCGTATTTTGATCAAGTTTCCAAGTCCAATCGACGTGGCCGCCGCGGTCACTTTCATTGTGGTCGTGGCCGCATTGAAATAGGGATAGTTTTGTGATTTGTTTTAAAACAGGGATAGTTCTAAGATTTCTTGTTTTTTTAGGGACAGACAAAATTTTTTTTCATATGTTGGTCCATGTTTAGCAGAAATAATCAAGTGCTTGGAAGATGATTTGTGAATTTAAGCCCAGGCACCGACCTGGGCTTGCCCTTAGTAGCTCCGTCCCTGCATAGATCAAGGAAGTATGGATCAAGAAATTAATCCTCACTGAGGAGCTTGTGTTCATGTTGACCCCTGAAAAGACTCATCACATAAGTAGCAGAACTAAAATGTTTTCTGGAAGGCTGATGACAGAGAGATTCAGCTGGAAAGATTTTGACTATTAGTCATTTACTTATTATTATAAGAAAAAAATTGACTCTCTTATAATTTCAAGAAGTCTGATTATTTCGGTGTATTGAGATTCTATTCTAAGTTCTGAGAATTTCGATATATTATTTATAAAAATCTGAGATCCGGAGCTCAAGATATTCAAAATCACTCAACGACCAATCATATGTTGAAATGTGGCAGTCAACTGGGCTTAAGTTGAGTCAAACTGACCATGGGACCTGCCTGTCAATGAGCGGGAAAGAAAAGATAAGGTTTAATAAAAAAAAAAAGAAAAGATAAGGAAGAAAAGCAGACAATTGTGTAGCAACTCACTATAACCCATTTCAAACTCAAAGATGACCCACTACAGAATGCAGAGTTGGAGGAGGCAGAAACAAAGAAGAAAGCTGACATGTAGGATCCACTTGTCACTGAGAGAGGGGAAATATGAAAAGTTTATGAGAATGGAAATCAAATCCAATAGCACTAATCTTGAGGGATGAAATCCGATAGCCAAGATTTAACTGGCATAAAGTGATGGATGGCCCCACCTGTCATACACCCAAAATGTTATTAAGTAAGATTTAAATAGCGGGTCCCACCTGTCAGGCTAAAAGAACAAAATAAAAGAGAAGCACGAAATCAGCCATGGTCTCCGCCGTGTCACCACCAACTTCTCCGGCCAAATTCTCTCTGCTCCGGCGACCGTTTTGGGTGTTCTTGGGCTCGTTAGAATCGTGGAAGTAAGTTCTACTTGGCGGTTCTATCATAAGAGACTATAATCCAGAGAATCGGAAAGTAAGGTAAAGGGAGGAAGGGAAGTGCTGATTCGGGCTTGGTGTCGATTCCGGCAAATTGGAAGGGGTTGGCTTCAATTGAATACTCCCTGAGCTTCTCCTAGAACCTACGATGGTTTGTTAATGTTCAATTTCCCTTATGCAGACTCCCGAGCGCAGGTTTCACCTCAGTGCCCTTACTGTCGATTTGGAGTTGATGGGAAGTTGTATGAAAGATTAAATTGGAGAGAAACAATGAGAATACTGGCTGATCTTATGAAGCATTGAAGAGATAAACTATGAGAGATATCACAATTTTAATTGGTTTTGAAGAGGAACTTGAAGCTGCCACAGTAAAGGCCACATGAACTTGTGCATACTGGATTGAAGGGAGCAATCATCAACTTGCAGATATCAGATTGCATTCTACCCTTCAAATTAACCTTAAGGCGCCTAATTACTAGTTCTCCTCAAGCAGCCTTGCCCTCAACTGACTGCAATCGGTGTAAACCTCAAAGCAGCTTACTCCATGATCATTAGCAACATTGTGATGAATCTTAAGACAAGACCATGTCTAGCTGAAGAATTCTTCTGTTCTCTGAAAACTCCTTGGGCACCAATTCTCCTCCCTTAACATATTGACAGCCAGAAGTCGATCCAAAGGCTGAAACTAAATAAAAGGAACCACATCCAAGGGCTGGAATTGAATTGAAATGCCTCAATCCGTGGGATCTCCTCTCCTCCAATGAGAGAAGCTTCCTTCTCCCCCAAGGAACCTCCATTGCAGCCTATATAAACCCCTCAAGAACTGAAGACAAAAAACATAAAACCCCTCCAAGCTGAATGCAAAACTGAAACCCTGCTGAAACTTTACCAGAATCAAACCTACACTTCAAATACTCTTTCCTCCACTGAAATACTAGTTAGGATAGTCACTAATTGCTGTAATTGAGTTAGAAAGCTGCTGTAATTCAACCAAAGAGGTAAGAATCAGAGAGAAACTGATGTAATCTGCTGGAAATTGAATGAAAAAAGGAAGAGTTCAA
This sequence comes from Cyperus esculentus, assembly GCA_030179965.1. Taxonomy (NCBI): domain Eukaryota; kingdom Viridiplantae; phylum Streptophyta; class Magnoliopsida; order Poales; family Cyperaceae; genus Cyperus; species Cyperus esculentus. The sequence continues at coordinate 1,659,730 of JASGLE010000035.1, read as the reverse complement.
TCAATAACTCATTCCTCATATTCTTAATGTGTTGAATTGTGATTTTTGCTCTTGATTCTATGATTCTTCATGCTTTGTGATGGTGTTTGTGTCTCTCAATGATATCTCTTGCATTTTCTTTCTCTTTTGATTGAATTGAGTCGAATTATCTTATAGCTTTAAACTGAAAAATAAAATCGTGCATTTAATCATATGCTTATAGTTTGTTGATTGTTCTTGAATCCTTTTTTTGCTTCTTTCTTTGAAACACACACACAAACATGGCATAGCCATGGGCCCCTTGAGAGCTTGCTCCAAGGGAGAACAACACACACAATTAAACATGGCTTAGCCATGGGCCCCTTAAGAGTTTGCTCGAAGGGAGAATTATATAACAAATATACACGTGAGCATAGCTCCATGGGCCCTCTCTTGGACTTGTTCAGAGAGGAGAGTTCCTTAACAAAAGTAAGGAGTTGAGAGTTAGAGCTGGGTGAAGAACCATGACCCTCTCATCTCTTGAAAATGAATTTGCATTCATTTTGAGGCAAATTTGACATCAAATCTCCATTTTATATGGGGATATGCTGCCAAAATTGTCCCAGGTGAAATGCACATTCATGAGAGTGATTTTTGACAACAATTCACCTATATTATATAGGGGAAATGCTGCCAAATTAATCTCAGATTCAAGAAGCTGAGACAGACCATGATTCACAGCAAACCCTAACTCTTTCCCATGAAATTACGAACACAGTGTATTTTTATATAATTTTTCCTTGTTCATAATTAAATTCTAAGTACTTTTCATATAAAAAGTTTTGTAAAATTCTTTGTAGAAAAATTCATATGAATATTTAAAGCACTGTTGCACAGAAAAAGCAGATTCTGATAATGTTTTGAAGAATTGATGAAACATTGATATTTCTAAACCAAACATATGAGAATTTGTTATGAAACTGTTCACAACAAAATAAACTATCTTTTCATGTTTATTTTCAAAATATTTCACAAAAAACTCAAATACCAGTAAAATCTGTAAAATCTGTTGACTGCTGTACAGTTTCTGATTGTCTGACTTTAAAAAATGAAGTGTAATATGAAATTGGCCTTCCTGACATATATTTTAAATATTTTATATAAATGAAGCATGATTTCCTGAGTAAAACTCATGTAGAAAAGTTTGTCAAATTATTTGTATAAAAATTCCTACAAAAATCGCAAAACAGAAACTGCATTGATAACTTTTTCTGGTTCTTCTCTGGAATTTCTGGTAATTAATTGAGTACAATTTTCTCTCTTCATAATGCATGTTTTTCTTATTTCTATACATTTCTGACATAATTCTAAGAACTTTTCATGTTTTGCATTTATTTAAATTCATTGTAGAAAAATTCATATAGAAAATAACAGAAATCTGACAGGATATGGACAGAATTGCCATTGAATTGAAAAGATGACTGAAACACTGAGAAAAGTTCGAAATTAGATTATCTGTTGAATATAAAAGTTGTTCATAATTCCATGATGCACGTTTCTGTATAAAAACATTGAGTACTCATTTTCAAGGATATTGTAAAAAAGCCCTGATAACAGTGATGGTATGAAGTTTCTTCTTAAGATTCTGTTAGTCATAATTAACCTCTGGTTCTGTTTAATGGTAAGTTCACAAATGAATTGTTGAGCATTATCTAAACCTCATGTTCAAGTTCAAGGGACAGTTATTTTAATGATTTAATAAAGTTCAACACACCAACAAATGGATTTCTCCTCTTCACTGACATTTACTGACAAATCTTATTTGAAAACATGAATTGCTAAAACTGTCACTTTGCGAAGCAAGTGATATAAACATGTTGTATGTTTCTGAATGTGCTTTAAACCAAGATTAGTCAAAGTTAATCACAAGAATTGATTATTCAATATCCGAAAATAAACACTGATACACACTAATGCACACTGATGCACAACATTTATGTCTCATTTGACCAAAATTGGTTTAAATTGGATATACAATCATATACGTCACGCTGAGACGATCCGAATGAACCAAACTTTACACAAATCGATGAAAAATCGAAAGAGAATTTAACAAATGAAATTCGGGTCAGGAACTGTCAGAACCCGAAACCTTTCACTCTGCCGAGTGTTCCTCACACCATATCTGACCAATCCAACACTGTAGAACAACTCTCCTTGCTCTCACGATTCTAACGGAACTTTCCGATCGACGATTGGTTGCGCCGGCTCCGAGATCCACCATCAAGTGACGACCGACGGTAGAGATAAGCTCAACAAAATAAAGAAGGAGTCGCACGATTTTTAATGCAGCGTGATACATCTATTAGTCAGATCCGAACACGAAGAAGTAGAAACATCTCTTTGCTGGCCCAAGAAGAAATCATGAACTCAGCTCAAAACTCAACGTGAAGCCCAAAGCGCAATATGAAGCTAGATAGGCCCAAAACTCAACATGAAGTTCGATAAGCCCATGAACTTTGAAAACCTGAACAGAGAAGTTGATTCAGAATTAATTAAGTTGATAATTTTGGATTTTCCAAATAAAATATTCTAAAAATAGTTTCGGAACTCCAAAAATTCCAAAATAAGTTTTAGAATTCATTTAATAAATCTTATGATTTTTCTGTATAAAAACATTTCAAATTTTAGAAATTAAAATTTTTAAGTTCAAATCCAAATTTAAATCCAAAAAGGACGGAAACATAAATTTAAAAATAAAATTCTCCATTCTTTTGTAAATAGTTCCTTACACGATTTTGTACAAATTTTAAGAGATTTATACTTATTCGAACACACTATGAAATTTCAAATTGAAAATTACAAATATGCTTTTTCTTGTAAATAAATTCAAAAGTGAACAAATAAATGTCCAAGTAGCGAAGACACTTGGACCACGACATTCTATGCATTCGTCACATTCTTGTAAATAATTTCTCACTAAAAACACATTTGGGAATTTTGTGCTCACCTTAGTACATTTTAAATGATATACTTGCACACACATTTTAGTATTTTCCTATTCTTAATCAGAGGTGCCTGAAGTTAACAGCTTCAGGGTAATTAACAATGAGGGCTTGCGCTCATTGGAATCCAAGATTCCAGAATCACTTGAAAATAATAAAATCTTTGTATGTAAGTGTATGAGAGTAAACGTCCCGCAACGATTACTAGCAAACACATGCGTGCAGGGGTGACCGTGTTCTTTTCCCTACTGAAAACGTTTTAAAGCGCTTTTTTCAGGCGGCGAAAAGGGTGGCACAGTTCGGTGGGTCGTTAGGATTAAGATCTTTAAATTGGAGTGAATAAAATATTAAAAAAGTCATTTGTTGTATTGTTTAATCCTTGAGGAGGTCTTGAGGAGGTGGTGTCCCCTTGAGGAAGGGGGGACCGTGGCTTAAGAATTTGGCTCAAGAAAGTGCTATGATCCTAGCTAAAGAGAGGATGTTCGGAGAGATCAATGAGGATTAACACCTTGAGGAACCTTGAGCCACCTTGATCTTGTCCAGCCGAACCTTGAGCCACAAGATCAGAGGTGCCTTGCTTCAGCGCAATTAATTATAGACAACAGAAACCTTTTTTTCATCTTATCCTGTCTTCAAGATTTAAGATGGAACAATAGTATATGGGTAGTATATAACACAACAGAAAAGGTAGTAAATAAAGCATCCATAGAAGCTAATGATTAAATAAAAACCTACATAGATCATAGAATTGAACTAATAAAACAAGACAGTGCAGTGCAATATTTCAGTTGTTGAATGCAAGTGTTGCGACAGCATGCCCAGCTTCGATACGATACTGTTCTCCGATGCCCATGTGAGCCATCAGCAGCCATACATGCGTGAGAAGCTCCCCTCCCTGACTCAATTGCTTAGCATGGTAGAACGTCTTGCAATTGATTGCGGCATATCCCAGCATCTCCACCCAAATCCTGCTGATAAGGCACCACCTCTCGTCCTCTTCCAACAGATTCAACTCCTTTGCAAGTCGGCACGCATCAAACAAAACCGACTTGCTTCTGTCTCCCTTCACCTCTGCCGGATTTACCTCTGTCTCTACGTCCAAGAGTGCTTCAGTTGCCTCTTCTTTAGTAAACATCTTTCCCTCGGGTCGGAAGAAATCCTTGGCTTCAGCACAGGTATCCTGGAACCTTATCTTCCCAATCCCAGCCGGCATCAGGGATGGTAGCATAATTAGAAGGTACAGCATGTAGTTTGCTGTTATCAAACTAATTTCACGGTCGATGTCTGTTTTCTTAGTACAGAGATTAAAAAAGGATCTGATTTGCCTTAAAAGGCCAATATCAGTATCATAGTTTTTACTCACGTTGCTATCGGTATGGAAGCAGAGATCCGTGGCAATGTGCCATAGCAGAATACTCTCATCAAATTCCTTGTTTATGCTCCATCTCAAATGGGTGCATCCCATATTCTGGAGTACTTTCTCTCCTTTGCAATCCCTTAACTCTTTGAAATTGCCTGTACGTTGTGCCCTCTTGGACTTGGTTTTGAGCTCGTCAAATAAGATGTTTTTTAGATTGTCTGGCACACCAACAGAATCAACAAAAATAAAATTATCCCAGAACTCCTCCACCTTGACGACTCTTAAAATCCGTCTAAAGATGGTATTTTTATCTCCAAGGGAGAAGCTTAACAAGCTGTACTGGCACATAGAGTTTGACCATCTTGGCTTCCCTTTTGGAAAAAGAATAGACATAATCTTGGTAACAGCAATTGCGAGATAGCTTAACAGTTTGTGCTTTTTAAGCGCAACTATCATCCAATCAGATAGAATCATTATTACCAGGGAAGCCAATTCCATGAAAACAGCACTTCCCAATAAAACATAAGATATTACAATGTTTACATCCATGTAGCGTTCCTTTTCCTTTTCGTTCTTATTGCCTTCCTTTGCGTTCTTATGGATTTCCTTCTCACAACGGTGAAAGAGGAGAAGAGAAACAGATAGCATTGCCAGAGAAACACACCGCCAGAGGCAACCACGAAGACAACGAATATGAACTGCTTTCGTGTGAAGCACATCGTACAAGAACGACAGCTCGATTGCCACCACCTCAAATGCCTGAGACACACTGCATTCCCAGAAATAGGTTTGGCCGTATTTACGATCTTGGAAAGTGAGCATGAGATCGACCACCAGAAGCTTGAATCTCTTGAATAATTCATAGGCTTCATCTATTTGCGCATCGTTGTTGGAAGGCTTTGGAGGTGATGGTGGCGGCTCGTCCTTTCTTTTGACGTACGTGGTCTGCCCAGCTTCCCTTCGCCATACATACTCCTTCATGAATTCTGCATAGTTTGGTCCAGGATCAGGATCCCTGATCATTGAACTTCTCAGTTGATTCATGCTGGCAGAACGAAGAGCCCAAGTTCTCTCCGAGTACTTGATCAACCCTGCAATGAAGACAATGGCAGCTGCAATGCGCAGAGTGGGAACCGATCCCAACTCGAGCAGCACCAAGAAAGCTACAGAAGCCTGAACAGCCAATCCAAGAAAATGCCTCCACCAAAGCTCATTGTCTTCGATTGAGTACGACGTGATGGTGTCGGGGCCACCAAGGTGGAGGAGGAGGAAAGGAGCCCAAAAGGACATCAGATCTGTCCCATGGCTACTGTCATCACCAGCTTCACTTTGCTTCTTGAGAAGGTGGCCAAGTGCCAGGACAGCAACGTAATCGGCTACAAGGTAGGATAACCAGAGAAGAAGGATGAGGAACTTCTGGGAAGTGCGTTTTCGAAAGGGAGCCAAAAAAACTAGGAGAAACTGAAGGCATAGGCTTGCGAGGACAAGAACTCGAACTTCTTGGGCATTCCATAGCTTCTTCCAGCTCTCCTTTATGATATGCATTCTGTGATAGCCTATATAGATACTTCTTTCTCTCGCCCAAATTTATGTTTTACTCTAACCTTAAATAAGTGCCCTGAATTCTCTTCTTCTGACAGTCTTGCTCACACCAGGATTAAGTACTTGCTAGCTACCTGCTTCACAAAGAAATCAAAGATAAGTTTCCGTTTGAAGAAGATTGAAAAGCTCCCAGATTTTTAAAAATTGTTATTTGCAAAAATTTTAAGCCAAGAACTATAATTTTTGTGATTAGCCACCTCGGTTTTATATAAAGAATCAAAATGGTAGGAAAACAAAGAAGGAACGAGAACCTTGGCAGAATTGCATAGCTAAGCAATTGACTGTTTGGCGAAGAGGTACTAAGGTGATTGGGATTATGGTCTATTGGTTTAGGATTGTTTGTTTTTTCATCTTCATTGTTCCAGATTTCTATATCTAAACTCAAATTGTATTTCTACAAACGGATAGGCTTTGCCCCTAACATATGCTTTTATTAAAATGCGAAGTTATGTAAGTATAAACGAGAGGATAAACATATACTAATTGCTGCGTGCTTGGAATTAATAATTCAGCTACATTATTAACAGAGAAAAGTCCGATTTAGGTGTTTGAACTATTGTATTTGATTCAACTTGGTCTTCAAACTATTTTTTATCCAAATTAGTCCCTAAGTTATTCTGTTTTGTTCAAATTGATTCTTAGACTACTTTTTTTTTTTTTTTCAAATTGGTCTCTGAACTATATAGTTTGGTTTGTATGATTCTCTACTTACTTCTATTTATGCTAACTGATATTATTTAAGAACTAATTTTGGTATGAATTAGTATAAACAGAAATAAGTGAGAGGGCAATACGAACGAGACTTAACAATTTAGGGATCAATTTGAATAATGAAAAAGTTCAAGGACTAGTTTACACCAAATGTAGCTCTTGTACCAATTTGAACTTAGAGACCATTTTGAATTAAATGCAACAATTCAAAGACTATTACACTTTCGCATAGAGTGAGGCTATGGTACTATTAATATTACAAATTAGTTGTACTGCAGATTTCATATTATAGTGTTTAATGTCCAAATGTTCAATCAAAATCACTCAACATGATCTCCATATACAAATATCATTGTAGACAAAATTTTATATTTAATATTTCTTTAGATAATTAGAAAATGACTTGATTTAAACATTATGAACCATTCACAACTATAGTTTTTTTGTCTATCTAAAAAAATAGTTTAAAAATTATAAAATTTGGTCTATAACAACATTAACTTATAGAGATCACATTAAACGGTTCAGATCGACCGTTTGAACTTCAAAAATAATAATATGGAGTCAAAGTACGGGGCACTTCGTACTATTAATAGTACCTTAGCCGAACTCTCTCTCTCTCTCTCTCTATATATATATATATAGTTGGGTTACGGTATATATATATATATATATATATATATATATATATATATATATATATATATATATATATATATATATATATATGGTTAGGTATATATATATATATATATATATATATATATATATAGATATAGATTACCGAAAATGGAGATACGTACCACATAGCACGGTAAAACCGTGATATGCATATCACCGTAGTGATGGGCAAAAAATTGTTGTTTTTAAATTAGACTACAGTGATATGCATATCACGAATTTTTTTTTGTTATTTTTAGTGATGGAGAGAAAATCGTTGTTTTGTATGAACCAGAATCCTTGGATCTAGCCATTTTCTCCCCATCACTAAAAATAGCAAAAAAATTTTAAAAATTGAAAAATTTGATTTCCTAGCACATTTTGATATAGAGATTCGAATCGACTATTTGGACACCGCAAATGTAGGTACGGACCGCATAGCACGGTAAAACCATGATATACGGCACCACTTCCGCTGCTCTTCAATGACAAGAGTAGGAACATGCTCTTATACATCTAGCCATTGAATTAAACCCCCTGTATTCATCCAACGGTGAGATGATTAAGAGCATGTTCCTGCTCTTGACATTTAAGAGTACCAATTTTTATCTGTGATATGCATATTACCGTAGAATTAAATTTAACAAATTTATAATTTTAAGTGTTCTTGAAAAATAGTCTATAATTTTAGTGGCATTAGAGCATCTCCAAGAGATCCCTAATAATTTATTCCCAATATGATCATATTGGGAGCTGCTCCAAATTATACCTTAAACTCCAAGAGTTTTCCTAAAGATGAATCCCAATAAATTTAAAATGGGCCACGTCACTGGGCCTGACCAATCAAATGGCAGAGAGGGAAGGGGATGACTATTGAGAGTGCGGAGGGAGTGCCTAAAAATAGCTAATATTGGCTTCGATTTGGGGATAGCGCAAAAATAAGGTAGGGTTTGGGGGCTTCTGTTGGAGCCTGATTTTTTTCCTTAATTCCCAATAATTGGTTTTAGAAATGGTTTAAGGATACTCTTGGAAGATGCTCTAAGACTCGAGTCTTGAACACATGCAGAACACGCTAGTTGAGTTGAGAGTCCATTTTTGTTAAAAAAATGAGCATTAATAGCTACGCATGAACTGCACGTATTTCCAGAATTAATTTAAATGAATAGGTACTAGCTAGGTAGCATCGGCTGCATTATTTTTATCTAAGCCTCAATTTGATACATACGGCTAGCAAATCAAATTACATGAGTTAGGATCGAAACTATATATCCAACGGCAACCCTGTACATCAGCATCCTATCTATCTAAACTATTAGTCAAAATTTGAGTATAGCACAAAATAGTCTGTTATCAAGTCCATATCAGGACCCTACAGTCACGATCTGATGGATGTAGCTTTTAGGGGTTTTTTTGAAATAATTTCAACCATTCAAAATGGGATCTCAGGATCATTGCGATTCATTTTCGATCTCAGCTGATTTAAACACATCTGTTATCTAGAAATAAATAGCAGCCGATGCGGGCATCGCGCTAGTAATAAGATTCGCTTCTCTTTCTCCTTTTCATGTCAAGTCAACCAATATTGGGAAGAGGAACTTGATTAGTGGGTGATACATTTTATATAGATATTAACTACGTGATTACAAGTGAATACACTGATTATTGTCTCCCATCCCATGTGCACTGTGTGAATTTTTTTGATTGCAACGCGTAGCCAGTGTGAAAAACTTCAAATAATATAACCATGAGGGATGCAGGAAAACACCAGTTTAAGTTGTTTGTTACTGATTTCTTGTTGCCCTTCTTATAATGATGCATTGCAAATATGCTGTATCGGTACACAGTTATTCACGTGAGGAGAGGAACTGAGAATTAAAACTGACTCGTTACAAGTTTAGTATTAATTACATGGCCGGTTTCCTCAAAGTAGGATGACACAAGAGGTTGAAATTTTGTGCAAACCGCCGAGATTTGAAGTGCTTTACTGCTTTCAACTACTTTCTCGGGATCTTATTACCCTCTCTCATTCAAGCTCCGACGACCAGTACCGAGCAATGGCGGATGAGCTGATCTCCGGCCTGATAACGACCCTGCATCGGCCTGGATTGATGCCAGGATTGGAGGAAGAGCGCCAGAAGTTTCTCAACCTGCTCCAGGCCATCGGGGCTAATGCTCCACCTGCTTCTAGCGATGCCCGTGACATTACTCATGAAGAACGTTTTACTGCACAATCTGACAATGAAGACAAGGAATCAATCTGGCTTAGAGAACTCAAGGAAGTGGCGTGTGAAGCGGATGACATCCTCGCTGAGTTCAGATATGCAGAGCTCCAGGCAGAGGCGGAAACCAAACGCCACTGGAGTGGTGACAAAGTAAGGGCTGGTCTCTTCTGTCATTTTAAGGTTAGTAATATTAAGCTTCCCTTCCTTAAGAAAGGAACTGGTGCGGCTCAGCAAGGAGATAATAACAGCAGAATTCATAGTTTGGTGTTAAGAATCGACAACCTTGTCAAAAGAGCTCCCAAACTTCAAGAAAATCAGGGGACCAAAACATCTGCACAGCAGCCACAAGTGCAGATTTTCCAAAATCCGAAATATACTGGTCCTATTACTGTCGGAATAGATGGACAAAAAAACGAAATAGTGCAATTCTTACTAGATCCATCCAACACCAATAGTGATACCATTGTCACTGTCTCCATTAGTGGTGGTCTTGGAGATGGCAAGACAACACTTGCTCAATCCATATGCAAGGATGCCAGGATTACTACGCATTTTGAGTGCATATTATGGGTTGATATCGGATTCCAACATAATTTTGCTAAAGTTGCAAAAATGATAATTGACCAGGTAATAGGGAAAGACTGTTGCTTACAGGAAGATGATACAGATTTACTCCAGCGTCGCCTTTATCAAGAGCTAAGTGGTAAGAGATGCCTTCTTGCATGGGATTATAAGTGGGAAAATAATCAAAACGTGGCACTGTTAATGAAATTCAAATCATGGTTACAACACTGTGGTGGGAGAGGGAATTCCCTAATAGTCTTGCTCCGAGGCGGTGCTAATGTGGAATTGCAGCACACACATAACCTTAAGCATATAATAAAGAAACCGGAACCGGATGATTTGATGTCACTCTTTGCTAAGAATGCTTTTACTGATGGTCAAGAACCTTGTACGGAGATCCTTGAGTTTGCCAAGAAAATTGTCAGCAGAGGTGTGACACCCCAGATAGTGAATATGATGGGTAGTATGATGAGGTTTAAGAAAGATCCAGCAGAATGGCAAAAAGTAATTAATTATTGGGAGAGCAAAAATTCCGCACCTCGTTTTAAATTATGTGAGTTATTGAATTTGGACTTGTCTTCTGAAATGAAGCAATGCCTCACCTTTTGTTTTGTCTTTCCCAAAGGATATTACATTGACAAGGAAATTTTGATCGAACTTTGGATGGCCAACGGGCTATTCTCTTCAGATGGATCAGCATCACTAGAAGAAAAGGGTAATAGAATTTTTAATGAGCTCGTCTTGAGACACATCTTTGAGGATGTTAAATATGTTCCTAGTGGTAATTATGGGAACAAACATGAATATGGTAGAGTAGTGTGCAAGCTGGCGGAAATGTTACATGATGAGTATAGTTATTTTACTGGAGCTGAAGCTGCTATGTGCTGCAACGATCCTATCGGAGCAAAAGAAAATTCAAATTGTAGGTACTTGTCTATGCCTGGTGATTTATGGGTAGACATTCCCGAGATACTGAATAGATACCGGGATATGTGCACCTTATTATTTCTGGATGACCCCTTCGTTACAACTGTCAATTGCAGTGGCCTGCCTGAAAACTCATTGAGAGCATTGCAATTGCACTCTGCTTTATTTGACAACAACCTGTTTGAATTGAGACACCTTACACTCTTGAGATATCTTGATCTATCAGGCAGCAGAATTACGAGATTGCCAGAAGCCTTCAGCTCACTAACCCTCCTGCAAACTCTTAATCTCTCTAGATGTTTACTTCTTTGTGAGCTTCCACAGGATATGAGATGCATGAGGAACCTTAGGCATCTCTATGTGCATGGATGCCTGATGCTGAAGAAAATGCCAGTGCATCTCGGGCAGCTGAGAAACCTAACAACCCTTACAACATACATTATCGGAGAAAGTACTGGCAATGGCATTAATGAATTAAAGGGATTAAATCTCAGTGGATTATTGGAGTTATATAACCTGAGTAAGGTGAAGAATTCTACAATTGCAAAAGAGGTTGATCTTCCTTCAAAAACAAATTTGAAGATGCTGACTTTGTGTTGGGGCCGACATCAACTGTTGATGTCAAAAGCTAATAATGATTTGAACGTGTTGGAGGCTCTACGACCTCACAATGGATTGAAAGTTTTGAAAATACAACAATATAGGGACCTTGAATTTGCATCTTGGCTTGCCAATCCGGTGGGTCTACTAAATTTAGTTGAACTCCATTTGATTGGTTGCCCAAAGTGTAAAACCATTCCTGCTGTGTGGAAATTGTCATCTGTTGAGAATCAACGCTGAGGCCCAAGCCCATCAAGCCCAAGATCAAGAGATTTCTAGAAAAATATAGAATGAAGATATTTAGGAAGAAGAGTCTAGAGAATGAGAAAAAATCTTATCTCTAGAATATGCTCTAAGAATATCTAAGTATAAATATCTTAAATCTAGAATGTTCTTAGAAGATATCTTAACAAAAATCTTGTATCTAGAGTTTTCCATTGGAGTAGTATAAATAGGGGGTAATGGCATGAGTGTAAGAAAAACCAAGCAAGAGATAGTAGTGAATTGGAGGTTAGGTTGTAGTAAGAAGCTAGGGGTATATGGAGGTTTAGTATTTAAGTAGTAGTTGTAACAATATTTTGAGATATAATAGAAAATATTGTTATAGCTAGTGCCTCCATACTCAACAATCTGGTATCAGAGCCGGAGTTGTCGGAGCTTGTTCAGAGTCGGTGGTAGGGGTCAAGCATAGAGCCGGAATTCTGCCGGTGTTCCGCCAGTCAATATAGTGGTATCGACAAGTTGTCGAAGGAGCCGCAGCTTGACGACAGTCCGGGACTGCGAAGTGCGGTGGAGGAGAAATCTTCAAGAAGGCTTACTAGACGTCGGCCGTCCTAGTTGAAGCCATGGATTTCTCAGGTACGATTGGTGGAATGAAGAAATTGAATTCTAGTAATTATATATATTGGAAGGCATGCATAGAGTCCTACCTCCAAGGGCAGGACCTATGGGAGGTAGTAGGCGGGTCTGAGACGACCCCGCCGAAAGTTGATACCGTAGAAGAGACGGTATCGGAACAGGTTGCTGACCCCAAAACGAAAAAGAAGAAGGCTTCAGAGAAGCCAGCCGAAACTCTGTCCGTGGAGAAGCAAGCCGAAACTCTGCGGAAATGGCGAATCAAGGCTGGGAAGGCAATGTTTGTACTCAGGACAGCCGTTGAAGACGAGCTACTGGAGTACATCAGAGAAGCGCCCACGCCGAAGGTAGCCTGGGATACCCTAGCAACACTCTTCTCAAAGAAGAACGACGCGCGCCTCCAACTACTTGAGAAGGAGCTCATGACAATCTCACAAGGTAAGATGATGATTAACCATTACTTTACAAAAGTAAAATCTCTTTGTAGTGAGATTGCTCAAATAGACCCTGAAGAAAAGATCAGCGAGCAAAGGATGAGAAGGATTCTCATCAATGGGCTAAGACCCGAGTATAGCGGGTTCATAGCGGCCATCCGAGGTTGGCCAACGCAGCCAACACTATTGGAGCTGGAGAATATGCTCGCAAACCAGGAGGCTCTAGTGAAGCAAATGGCCGGAGTCTCGTTGAAGCAAGAAGAAGAGGCCTTGTTCAGCAACCGAAAGACGGGTCGACCTGACCGAAAGTCAAGAGGTAGACCCGAAGGAAGGTCTAGCCAGCAACGAAGGCCTAAAGAGAAGACTAATTCTTCAGGGGGAGCTCGAGACTCATCCGATGACAATGAAGACGATGACGATCGATGTTATAATTGTGGCAAAAGAGGGCATTATGCACGAGATTGCTGGCGGAAGAAGAAGAAAGGCCATGGTAATGTGGCGACCTCAAGAAGCCAAGACATTGTCCATGAGAGCAGTGGTTGTGAAGAAGAGTGGGATGCAGAAGTAGCACTCACTGCTGCAATCGTGGATGATGAAGAAAGCCTCGCGGTGACCACAGTGGAGATGGTGCCGGAGGAGGTCCCATATGAAGAAGATTGGGACGCGGTGACGACTGTTGGAATACAGTCGGTAGTTGGCATAGAGGTTGCTGACAGTGATGAATCAGAGGAAGAGGAGTTTGACATGGAGTCGTGGCCGATCAAAGATGGAGAAGATGCCACAGAAGTCAAGGAGGAAGAGATCAATTCCGAGTCATCGTTCTTCATGGAAGACACCGAAGATGTCAAAGAGGTAAGTAAGCTTGACTTTGAGTCATTACCTTTTAAAGAACCAATTAAAGAATTACTCGATGAGGAGACCAAAGTCGTAAAGGAGGCCGGAATCATGAGCTGCATCATGGCTGATGACGAGAAGCCACAAGAAAGCCCCAAGGTGGAAAACATCACCAAGGAGGGTGATGATGTCAAGACGACGTGGAGGAGTGTCGTGGTTGCCGAAGAATGGGAGCTCTTCGAAGGAGATGCAGGCTATCAGGTAATTTGTCGAGATGTCGGACCTCGACGAAGGCTAGTGACGAGACTACTGCAAGCACCACAAATGACTGAGTGCCAAGCACTGCTAGCACGAAGGAAAAACTACAAACATGATGATCCGGATGGACGCGGAGTACCAAAATCGGAATAGTACAAAGTCAGCGTTGAGGGGGAGTGTTGAGAATCAACGCTGAGGCCCAAGCCCATCAAGCCCAAGATCAAGAGATTTCTAGAAAAATATAGAATGAAGATATTTAGGAAGAAGAGTCTAGAGAATGAGAAAAAATCTTATCTCTAGAATATGCTCTAAGAATATCTAAGTATAAATATCTTAAATCTAGAATGTTCTTAGAAGATATCTTAACAAAAATCTTGTATCTAGAGTTTTCCATTGGAGTAGTATAAATAGGGGGTAATGGCATGAGTGTAAGAAAAACCAAGCAAGAGATAGTAGTGAATTGGAGGTTAGGTTGTAGTAAGAAGCTAGGGGTATATGGAGGTTTAGTATTTAAGTAGTAGTTGTAACAATATTTTGAGATATAATAGAAAATATTGTTATAGCTAGTGCCTCCATACTCAACATCATCCCTGAGAGTTCTCTGCTTGAAACACATGCCTAGCATCACTTCTTTCCCTGGTATAGATAAGAAACATAGCTTGAAGCCATTTCCAAATCTCAACAGGCTTATATTGGTCAGTATGAAGAAATTGGGAAGATGGCATGACGGAGAAGCAACGCAAGGAACATTGTTGTCATTTCCTGTCCTCAGTGATATGGAAATCACCCAATGTCCGGTGCTAGAAACCATGCCAAATGTTCCGGTGCTTAAATATTTAACCATAAGCACTGAAAATCATAGACTTGTCTCATCTGTCGTAAGTCTAATGTCCCAGTCAGATAGCTTAATTGAAGTTAACATGGCAAATAAAAACGGTTCTGATAATGAGGTGTTGTTGGAATTAGGAGCAGAAGTGGAAGGGCAAAAAAGCCGTAAGCTTCGAATAATGCGACTGGTCTCGACCAATACTTTTTTCATGACCAGTGCAATACCGAATCTACAGTTAGGATTCTGGAGATCGCTAGAATCACTCGAAAATTTGGATATTTCTAATTGCACCAGCATAATTTATTGGCCTTTAGAGGAGTTTAAAAACATGAGGAAATTGAAACGGCTCTCTCTACGGATGTGCCCAAATTTGACTGGTTTGCTTCCCAGGGGGTTGCAAGCAAGTGAGGAGCTTTTGCCTCGATTGCAGTCCTTAGAATTCTACAGATGTCTTTCATTGGAGAAGCTTCCCCCATGCCCATCCATGCTGTACTTGGAACTAGATGAGTGTCCTAGAATCAACTCCATTTCAGGTTTAAATAACCTAGAGATGTTGATCCTCTCATGCACAAGCTGGACATCTTTGCCAGCTGGTTTTGGAGACCTTATTAAATTGAAGTCTCTTCGGGTGTCTGAATGCTACAGCCTGACACGCTTCCCAAATGAGTTGGCAGATCTCATATCACTCCAAAACCTGATCATTAGCAAATGCCCAAGGGTTGAGTCTTTGTCCCCTGATGTTGGACACCTCAAGAAACTGGAATCCCTTCAGGTGTCCGAATGTGATGGCCTCACATACTTGCCAACTGAGCTGGCAAATTGCACATCACTACGAACCTTGATCATTAACGAATGCCCAACAATCAGATCTCTACCGGATGGTCTTTACCAAATGGTCCGTGATCTTAAAAAATTCCAAATTTCAAAATGTCCTGAACTTGAAAAGTTCTGTGCAGAAGAACGATATTCTTCCATAATCTCACAAATTGGCAAGAGTGATAATGCAGGTGAAGAAGCATCAACTAGTGCGCAACGGTACAAAGCTTTCCCACTTTATTTTTGTGTCCCAACTAAACTAAGATGGTTTGTATTTTAATTTCAATTTATGAATGCATAAATTCAGTCAATCTGCCTCTTAGCTGGATGGTGCTTGTACTTCCGTGCCTTTAGGTACCAATTATTTTGGGCACCCAGAAAATTGTTGGAACGCTTTCCAAATAAATAATTTTACCTTTAGATAATGGGAAATTTGCATATATGCCACTCCAAAACCCTCAATTTGCAAGTTTGTCACTCCAAAATTGGGTATTGCAAATTTGTCATTACAAACTTAAGTACTTTGCAATTTTGTCATTATTGATTATAAATATACAAATCAAATGATTAAAATATATGAAATTCTTGAAATACCCAAATTATCCCCATATCCCATCTTTATCCTATTAAAAACCTTCCTTCTGATTTCGTTTTAGTTCAAACCGATCTGCTCAAACCGATCTGCTCAGTGCTCCTCTGCTGGCCACTGCTCCTCCCCCGGCCACTGCCCCTCCGCCGCCCCCCGCCCACTGCTCCTCCGCCGGCCACTGCCCCTCCGCCACCCCTCGTGTACTGCCCGTCATCTACCGATTACTCCAGCGACTACAAGAAAAAGGTTCATTCCTTATCAAAGGAAGGGTGCCGGTAAGGAATGGCCCATTGCAGACCGTTACGGTAAAGAATGCAACTGTAAGGAATACTATCCGTCCAGAGATGTTGGTGCGTGACCGCCACGATTTTGGATTGGTATATATGCAAATTTCCCTTAGATTAATTAACCAAATATTATTTATTATTTTATTTTATATATTTTGTAAATATTGTATGTGACTTTAATTTTGAAAAATATTGGAAACGGTGCTTCTATAAGCATTTCAGATTGAAACGCTTACTGTCCAAATTTAAAAATCCGATGTCCAAAATTTGATCCAAATAGCCCATAATAATCTTGACATAATTAAGTTGGATGATTCTAATTTTTACTATTTTAGGAATTTTATTACTATATTTAATGATTTTTTCACATATGGCTTTAAAATAATTAAAAATAACTCAATTTCGTATGCCAATCTTTAAAAAATCTTTAAAAATTGCTAAAATTTTCTAAAAATGAAAAATTTTGGGATTCTACAAGTTAATTATGTCAATATTATTATGAGCTATTTAGATTAAAATTTTGAGATGAATGTTGACATAGAATGGGAGATGAGATGAGTTTCTACAGCTGGCACGTTGTTCTCTAAATATTACGCCTCCTCCAAAAAGGAGAACTTTAGACTCAGTTTCAAAAATGGCAATTAAGAGCAGTGCTGGTGCAGCGGTATTCTTTTTCCATCTTATTTGTTCCTGGAAATTTGAATTCTTAGATTAATTTGTTGATTCCTCTATGTATTTCAGCCGGAGTTTTGCCACCCTGCCTGCAATGAATCCAACCCCTGTGGGGGAAAAGTGTGTCCTTACCCGAAGGAAGTAAAAAGCCGCCGGGAAGTATCAGGAAGGGAGAGTGAACTCACCATTGAAGGGGTATTTTTGTTAATTTGTTAATATATATTCAACTACTTTTGTTCAAAGATGTAGTCCGCAATTTACATGTTTCATATTTTTGGTTTTCCCGATTCAAAGGATGGAACTAAGGTGTCTAGCCAAGGCAACTTAATTAGAAAAGCTCGAGGTGCTGCTCCAGTAAATGATGGTCCCCCCAATAAAGAGACTGATTCAGATGGATTAGTGGATTCAAACAACAAAAATCGTGATCGGAACTTAAAGGGCAAAAATGAGATCAAAGAGAGCTACACAAACATGCGTCAAGTAGTAACTAGAGTAAATAGGGTACTTCATGGGAGTTTCATGTGTGGAATTCTCATTGGAATGATTTTCCTTCTGGTTTTGATATTGCTGGTACTTCCTCTATATTATTTCTCTTTATCTTTCGTTCGTAGGAGGAACTAAAAACGTAGTAAGAAAGTTCTATATTACTAACGGAATTATATTTCTAACTGAACCTCATGAAATACAGGGATTAGCTATCGCATATGTTGCACGCAAGGTGATACTATAAAATAGCTGGACAATGTATGTGTAAGTTATCTTTTTTCTTATATATGAAACCTTTTTCAGACGTTGAAATACGGATACAAGGGTCCCTATAAAAACATCGTTTTGTTCAATCATTTTTTGATGAAGTTCATTCTCTAATTATTAGTTTGATATTAGGATCACGACGTACAATACATGTCTTATCACTTGTAGATCTTATACTCTCAGGCGCTCATAAATCCAGCACAAGCATGAAAAAATAATACTTATTTCTACAATGACCAAGTGTAAATGACAAGGCATTTTGACACATACCCTATATATTTTACCCTAGCAGTTCACAATTTTAACACCAGCTAGTTCTGTCTTTTGAGATCTTTAGTATCAAACCTGGCTGGTTTTGAGTTCTCACATTTCAAGGTTCAGCAATGAACCTAAAAACGAAATAGATAAAATACAATCTGATATTGATCATCCAACAAAAAACTAGTTCAAGAAATCAAGGTAAAGGAAACGTGGTGCATAAAGAAGAAAATTTATTTTCCTTTCAATCTTCATATTTTCTGGTAAGTCTTTTAATGAAAATATTGTTGCAACTTTCATATTTTCTGACAATAGTTATATTCTCATATAGGTAAGGTGCTACAACTGCTTAGGCAGCTGCGCGTGGTTTCTCGCATCCATCTTTAAATCTACAAATAATAAAACTATGTTTGTTATTGAAAGATATTAGGATTTGTAATGTTGTTTTGCTTTCTTCTCTGCTTTTGTGGTCAATTTATGTAATCAAATTTCGCTCTTTTCTTTATTGTGTATTTTACAAGTTGACGTGAGAACTTCATGAGTTGCATGTTGATTAAATTGAGTATATATAACTTATGAAATTGGATAAGCAATTATGTGCTTGTTAATTTAGAAAAATAACATTGGCATTTCATGAGTACACGCATATGTTGAAGCTGTTGAACACATCAAAAGCTCAGAAATATATAGAAATAAAATATTGACCGTCCACTTGTTGTCAATTATCGTACGTTTATAGTTATGATGGCATATCAATTGGAATATGTGATCATACAATCCCGCATCAATTGTTGTGTTTTCTTTATTTATGTGCATGAATGCGATATCATGTTAGAATATATAGGTATGGGTGCTTGTTTTTTTTTTTGAGGTAGCAGGCGATCGCCTACTATATTTTCATTAAAAAAATAGAATCAAAATAGGAATACATAAGATCAGTTTTAGGGAAAGAAGTAAGATTAGACACGTTACACTACTACTAAATACCCTGACTACATCATACTAGATTAGGATTTGTCCTATTATAAGCTCTATCCCACAGCCTATGAACTTCTTTGACCTCTCCCTGTAAATCATGGAGCGGTTTGAAGGTTCCCCTGAAGATTCGATTGCAGCGCTCCCTCCACAGCACCCAGATTGCAGCCAACCAGATGATCCCATTGCGCCGGTCTCCGTGTCGCGAGGTGGTATGGGTGCTTGTTGATACGACCTACCAAATATAAATAGAGTCACGACAATTGACACATAAAAATAAGTAAATGGATTGTTGAGAGATACATACTATAACATTTAAAATGGTTTCTCCAAAGCAATATTAAGTCGACATATCCTTCCTATTACGTCCACTCTTTTCTTGGTTAGGATATTGTGAGATCTATCAAAGTAGACACAACATCATTATTCTTTATGGATTGTGGGGATGCAAGCTAGCTAGCATAGCATAACAAAGTGGTCATAAAAGTTATGGACTTTGGTATATAAATATTTGTAATTTAATTAGTAACAAAAGAACCAAGAATTGTATGATAGATGCAATTAGAAAAGGTTGTTCCTTACCAAATAATATGTAAAAGTGCATGCCAATGTGTGACTTATTAGATATTATCATGGGTCTTGGTCTCACTACAAAACGGAAAATATTATTTGTAGTGGGGTTGTAAAGTTCTCTTTAAAACAAAAGTATGAGTAAACAGTTATCTACCTCTTATATTATTGTAGATGTCTGCTAACGAAAGTAACCTGAGTTATCTCCTTGAGAAGGGGAGACTCAAAGCCGATGGATCCAACTTTAATGAGTGGTAGAAGAGCATTAATTCTTGTTACCATTAAAGAGGAAGGATCTTAAAATGATTCTTATCATGCATTTCTTGTCATCACTATCTTTGTGAGACCAACATTATAAAAACTTGCGGATCTGCATGCATTTATTGCTACGTGTTGTTTATTACCCCAAAGTAAACTCTCAAATGAATGAATGCCCTCTTGTGCTTGTGTATCGTGCCAGTTGTGGATCTGCAAGCAATTTTTGTTGGGGACTAATATTTATTATATTCCCCGAAAGTAAACTCTACAATGGTTGATGTTATTTATGTATATTGTGATGACTTGAAAAAATAAATAATTGTTAAAAAAATCGTCTTACCAGCTGCTGGTTAGTTTCTCAAAATAATATTAATAATGATGATGATGATGATGATGATAAAAATAATAATAATAATAATAATAATAGTAGTAGTAGTAGTAGTAGTAGTAGTAATAGTAATAGTATTTGTACGATTAAATGATTGCTGGCCCAAAATATATTTTCCCAACTGCGATTGAGACCGATCGATCGTAATGGTCGAACTTCTTCGAACAGACATTTATGCAAAATTAAACGAGCTGTTCATGCTAATACCCGTAAATATATCTTATATCACTAATTACAGAAGTTTGTAACTTTGATTAGTACTAACGATATTAATCAGATACGAAATTTTGCATTCTCAAAGAAATGAGTGGGCATTAATTTATGCACCATTTTTGAACCTTTGGTCGACAAATCTCCCATGAGACCGAGATTAGATCTTAGACCTTCTTTTCCGGAGGTAAAAATGGGTCGTTACAACTTCTATATATCCAGCCAGGTAATGACAGATTCAGAATTGGTCGGTAGAGGGGGCCGTTGGCCCAATTCATATATTATATTAGTAATATTAATTTTAGTTTCCTATACATGTATAAAATAATTATCCTGATATACAACTTTTTAAAATGAATATATGTTTTTTCAACAAAACAGAGATATAATTAGTGTTTAGGCCAAATTGGATACATACCTATCAAAACCTTGTTTGTTAGACATTTACTATCAAACATCAAATTTATATATTTATTCATTGATTCTTCATTCTCTTATACTAGTATAATGCGCCATGCAGCGGGATAATATGTCATGCGTCTGATTATTTACAATCTATACGTGTTGGTGTATTAACCCCTGGTTGAAGTTGTACAAAGGCTACACTTAATCTTTCATGGGCTAAACTTATTTTCACCAAATATATAATCACTCAAATTTAATAAATTGATTACAACTTATGTCATGCGTCTAATTTTTTTTTTTTGTTGGTCAGAGAGAGCATATTAATGAAGAAGTGAAAAAAGAGATTTTACGGTTGGGAGAAGGTGGGGTGGGGACGTGGGGTTAAACCGTTGAAGCATTTAATAAACGCGTTAGCATTAATTTGGACTTCGGCTGGATTGTGAAAATCATATCGCCAAAAAATTTTGATCAACGGTGATGGTTCAACAAAAATAATCCATCTAATGGTTGAAAATTATTATGAACAAATAGTCTTTTCAATATGTAAAATGAACTCCTCCTTTTATAAGTAGTATAGATTTTTGCCCATATATTCAGAATTTAAATTAATTGACATATTCACTTGAAAAAAATGAATTATGCAATAAAAATGACAAATTTACCCTTATAATTGTTTAATGAAAAGGTGGAAATATGCGAATCTTATTCACAGTTTGTCGTTATATTTGAATTTTATTACATATCTTTGTTACCTATTTTACAATGGTTGGGTTATTGAGCTGAGACATTTCCAGAAATCCAAGTAAATTGGTACTTGAAGGCAACGATGCAGTTTAGATTCTTAAATCAAGCTACTAAGTTAAATTTTTACCATTATCTCAAAGTAAATTGTAAATGATTCTTCTCATTTTCCAGTAAAACTTTTTGTTAAACATCTACTTTCATGCTACGGTCAGCGATTTTATGAAGATATAGAATATGAAAAGTAACCGGTGCTTCTTTAAGAGATGGGAGATGAGGGGATATGTAAAGTTGTCGTTTCCGTTTGTTATTCTTTTTTCTAACTTAAATATTATTATTTTATTTAATCTACTTTGATGGGTATATATAGGAGGGCATAAATAATTTATGGGTAAATATCTAAGAGGAGGCATTCATTGACAACCCTTATAATGACAATTTTGATAATGTGATTATGAAAATTTTATAATAATTCATAAAAAAATTTAAAAATGAAAAAACTTTTATGGATGCATTTTTTAACTTATAGATTAATAGTGTTTCAAATTTCAATCAATTTGAACATCGTTTGATAGTTTATCAAAATTTTATACATTTTTTAACGGTTACAATTTAACGAGCTTAAAAGAGCCATTGTCAAATGTCACTTAAATTGAATATAATTTAAAACATAATCAATCTATAAGTTAAACAATATCTCTATAAACTTTTTCTATTTTTTAGAATTTTAAACTATTTTTATAAAATTTTAAAAGAACCATTGTCAAGATAAGCATTGTCAATGGATCCCTCGTATCTAAATTTAATATTTGATAGGTAAAATTGTATATTTAAGTAACAAAAGTACGTGTTAGTGAATCATTGTTCGTGTTTTGATTAAAAAAATGAAGTATTTTTATGTTAGAGTCTACGGTGACTTTGTTTGATTGTATCGATGAGAAATACGGATTTTAATGCAATCCAATATTCTATGGAACGAAAAATTCAAATGGCCGATGGGATTTGATCCCTCTGAAATCACAGAGGCACAGAATTTGCAGGAACAATGAATATTCATTGTTTTCCCTCAAAAAAAAAAAAAAATATTCATTGTTGGCCTGTTGCCTGTTGCCTGTTGGGATTTCTCATTAATTTTAGAAGAAAAAAAAATAACATCGATCTTAATATATATATGCAAATTAGTATGACTCCGATCCGAGATATGTGCTTGATGTCACATTGACAGTTTGACACTCAACAGAGATAAATGTAAGTCATGATCCTAAGGTTTTATAATATTGTAAGTGGTGACATACCTAATAAATTACAAAGTTTCACCGATCTGCGCGCTATTTGTGCTACGCGAAAATTTTATTTCTCGAAAAGTAAACGCTTAAATGATTGCTCATTTTTTATTTGTGTATCGTGTCATTAGTTATCACCCAATATACATATTGAAAAATAATTATTATTTATACTTCTTAATTCTCTATATTATTCATCCCTTTTCGTAAAGAGCTCGCGCCTTGTTTAAGGCTGAAATTGTTATTTCTAATAATAAATTTTTAAGATAATATGTAACGGATCTTAAATTGAGAAAATTGATATGGGCCTTAAATTTTAACGGGCTGAAACATTAAATACGTCAATGGTGGTGATCAATCTAAGTAACCGTAATCAATCTAAGTAACCAGTGAACGGCTGAAATTTATTCCTTAGGGAAGATAGAACTTTCATGTCAAAAAATCCAATCTCCTTTTAGGGTGTGCTCCAATTGAGTGAATGGATGGGAGGGGAGGGGATGAACCATATTTAACCTTGCTCCCGAGTTAAAATTTGGGAGGTTAATGGATGTAAATAGATGGAAATGGTGGTAAACTACTCTATTCATTTTATTCACAATTGTAACCTCCAAATTTGAGATGTCAAAGATTTAATCTCCCTCTCATATCCATCCCTTCCCTTCCCTTTCCATTCAAACTCGGGAGCACAAGCCTTAGGAGTAAGGATTACATCCCCCCCAACGTATGTCAGAGCAAGAAATGGGGATTTGGGCCATTCTAATCCAAAGTGTTTTTCAACAGATCAACTCAACTCAAGAAGGTAGTTTTACGAGCATAACAACGTTACTAACTAAAAGCGCTTCGGCCTGTACCGTTTGCTGATTGACTTGGACCTTTTTGGGCCAAGATATATTCATGAGTTGCCAACTTTATAAAATTATCAACTCCCATCAGCAAATTTCATTTTGCACTACTTGTTTCTTCATCTTTCGGCTTCACTTCAGCCCATGGATCAATGAGCACTGGATAAATAAATGGAAGTTCAATTTTTTAGATTTTATGGGCTTACTGTTGAGCCCTTCCCACCCGGACCATCTTCTTCCTCTTCCACTTTCACAGTCCACGAATTTGGTTCCACCAGAACCAAAGCTCTCGAGCGCAAGGAAGAATCGGCGTCTCCTCCTTCCGACCAAACCCAAAACGCAGTCGGTCGGTCTGGAGGACTTCCAAGCAAATTAGGTACTAGTTCTTGGACAGTTTTGGTTTTTAGTTACTGTAACTGAGATGACTGACCAATGACTATTATCAAGTTTTCTGAGTAATTTCTCAGTAAATTGATGCAGATGCTTGCTACATTTGCTTGCTTCCTTAAGTTGTCCAGTCGGTTTGTGTATAACCATGATCCTACATTTCTATAGAAATTCACTGTTTTGTGAATTGTGTTATTATGAATTTTGTATAATTGTCTTTCAGTGGTATAATCAGTGTTAGGAAATATGGCAAAGGAGGAAGAGCAAGATGGTGTGTCTGTACATTCCCCATCGCAGGCCCCCCGTTCTTCTGCATCGTCACTACCTAAGGTTGTTTTCTTTCATTAAATCTTAATTGATTAATTACCTTTTCGTGTGGCCGTTATATAGCTTAACTGTTTTTGGGTTTGGCATAAACAAAGTTGAAAACTTGAAATTAGAGGATATGTTAGACGTGTAAACTTTGTTCTTGGTTGTGATCTTAGATGTCCAATATGCCCGTTACTTTACTTTATACTTAGTCGTTTATGAAACTCCGTATTAAGATATGGTTGCTGGTACAGCAGCTGCCAGCAGTAGCTGATCTTTCCAGTCTGATACTTAAGTCCAAGAAATTATATTCCTGTGTTAATCGAAAAACATGTTTATGCATGTGGAGAGTGAACTAATCACAGGTTTGCCATTCTGTAATGATTTTCTGTTGTACATTCAAGGAACAATCACAGGTTGACATAGAACTGAGACTTTTGCAAGCCCTAGAAGTGTATCCTCCTGCAAAGCTCCAAGGTATCTTTTCATCACTAGCTAGGCATTGTGCATCGAGTTATATTCAATTTTTTTGTCTTGATTAATCGAGTTCACTTTTTCTGTTACTATTTAATTGGTAAAACTAGTCTCCGTTCAAAATGTATTCAAGATCAATCAAAATGATGAATGAATTTTCAGGTTTTTTAGATGGCTTTGTAATATGCAAATTAATCTTTATTATATTATGAAAATTTAAAGATTTAACTTCTTATATACCTACTATGGCAAGTGTGAATCCCACTATTTCAATTTAAGATTTCAAGAATCTCAAAGGGTTATTTGCTCGAGAAGGTCTAGGAATTGAATGGACCAATGGCTTATTGAGGGCTAAATCGGGTTGTATCTTAGGTTGCATTTGTAAAAAAAAGATTTTGTGTGAATTATTATCCAATATATGTAAATTCTGGTGTTCTAGTGAAGTTAGAGAAAAATTATATAGAGAACACATACATGAGAAATGTAGTTATAGAAGGACATGTACAAATTCTCTAGTTTTCTCCAAAATCTAATTGAACTAATTCTGTTTAACAGGGATACACCGACATTTTGTTCTATATGGGATAATCGAGTACCTTCAAAAATGGTACTGAAGCTTTTCCTCTGTTTATCATGTTTACGAGATATGTAGATATTGTAGGCATCTTTTTTGTATCCTCTTTATTCTTGAAAATGTAGTTTCCAGAGAAGCTTCTCAGCTGATGAGGTGTTGCAACTCCTGAATCAGTTCTTCAACTTAGAAATGCTGGTATCGTTCTAGAGACCTACTCAAAGTTTCTTAGTATTTCAAATTTTATTTTGTGAGGTACCAGAGGAGGCCGGTGTTATGAATTATTACATTGTATCACTTATATGTTTTTGTTTATTCAAATTGCAGAAGCCTGATGAAGAGGAGACGGAGATTTTTAGTAAAGAAGAAGAATTCTCTTTGCCTCAAAATTTATTAGTCGAAGAAGAGTAGAATTTACACTTAATGTGTGTGTGTTTTGCTTAATTCAATTTTATTATGATGTCTAATATCCAAATACGAGATTCGTTGCAGAAAACTGCAATATGCTAATGACAATCTTTGTACAACTAATAGCATTCCACAGTAGTACATTTACAATACATAGTAGCAATTCTTATTTCTTAGTAATTTGCTCTTCTTTTTTTCTTATCTCAATTGAGTTATCGAGTTGTTCTCAGTTTGCTACTATTGTAGAATCTCAGATCTGTTTTACAATGTATAAACCACTATTACTCTTACAACCTTGACAACAAAATTTTAAGCATATTTAAAGAAATCTTACGATGGAATGTGTTTTGTGTTTCAAATATCATGTAATCTGAGGACCATTTGATGAGAAATTCCAAGCAACTCGAGTACCATTTAACTTTTCATAAACTTTGAATTTGAACTTTACAATTGTCACCTACACGAAAACTAGCAAAATGAGAAAAAAAAAATTGAAATATATATTGCGTCTGCCGGGAGTCGAACCCGGGTCTATTGCTTGGAAGGCAATTATCCTAACCGTTGGACTACAGACGCTTCAATGCTATAATTTGATCAACATATCAATTATTTCATATCATCGCTGAAATATCTCTCATGAGTCGTGGCTACAAACATGACCTCTGATTTCTAAATGTATGAACGACTTTTCAATGGGCGTAAGATATTTGTCTACATATTACCGGGTTTTTAGAAAAAAAAAAATAATGGTGAATAATTTTTTGAAACTTTTGTATAAAATTGCGCTTTGCTTTATTCATTGTTCCCCTAATCCCCTTCCCCCACCCCATCCTTATGTAGTTATGTTTCACCTCTGATTATATCTTGAATTTGATGCTAATAATGGAATGAAATTTACATCTTCACTTCGAACTCAAAAAACAATTTAATAGTACCAATCATTGCCCAGCCTGAAAAAAATATTGTTTGATAATTGGAAACCGGATACGTTGTCCTGTCCATAT
Source organism: Cyperus esculentus (assembly GCA_030179965.1). Taxonomy (NCBI): domain Eukaryota; kingdom Viridiplantae; phylum Streptophyta; class Magnoliopsida; order Poales; family Cyperaceae; genus Cyperus; species Cyperus esculentus. The sequence goes on along the minus strand of JASGLE010000035.1, from coordinate 1,632,711 downwards.
ACATCCTTGAAACCAAGATCAATTCCTTGATTAACTTAACTAGGTGCTCAAGCCAATATTCAGGCATAATTATTTGCTCAATTGGGAAAACAACTAGTTCAGATGATCGTCAGCTTTATCTGTTCGGTCATGTAACTAAACGACGCCGCTTGAATTAACAAGTGTAGAATACATGTCAAGTGACAGTAATCATCTAATTATAGAAGCGTACTGTTATGCCATTCAAGTAAATTAAGTTGACCCAGAATAAGTAGCCAACTAGCTCCAATAAATTAAGTTGACAGAATAAGTAGCCAACTCCACTTCAAAATCTTTGTGAAAATGAAAGTATATATATAAAAACAATAACCAACAGGTTAATTTTCTCATTAGAGAACTGATACATAAGTGCAAAAATTGATATAGATCGCATTAGTATTAATGTTAATGTGTTGATATTCAAGTTAACTCATTTAAGTATTCAACTTATTTCCCTTCTATAATATATCTTAGAAAACTGTGTGGAGCAAATTGCATAGCGAAACCAATAATTTGAATATATACCTATTTAATATGAATACTAATGATGTCACTCAAACATACACACAATAATTTAGGAAAATATCTTTGAAACTAGTCCAAATTATTGGCATTTCATCTCATTTACTTGCATTTTCTAGTTTTTCTTTTTCATTGCTAGATTTTTGATAATTTTAGGTACATCAAGCAGCAGTGCAAAAAACAAGGAGCAGATAGACACCTAGCGCCACTCTTACTGACCATAAGGGCCAAAATTGGAAGCCGACAAATTTGGTAATAACGCTGGATCGTTTTGGAGAGTTTATTTGGTTGTTTTGGCCTCCAAGGTAGAGGAGATCTAGGGCTGGGCTAGGAGGAAGAGATCAGAGACAATTTCAAGCACCAGGATCAAGCAATCGAGTCAATCGGAGTTGGAGCGCGAGTGCAACATTGAGATCAAGTCTTCATCGAGCTTTTATGTTATTGCTTGCGTTGATTTGTGAAACATTGTTGTAACTATGACTTTCTTTCTCTCTCTTACTTGTTTGCTTGTGATTTTGATATTCGAGTCTGGCTAAACTCGTAGTCTTAGTGTTGTGCCCTCTCCCGTCCGGATCGAACCATTGCCCGCCCGGGCCTGCAACCCGGGGAAACCCGTCTAGGGTCTCTTGGGAGGGTTTCGCAAGGGCGTGGTTTTAGGTTGTTGCCCCCCCAAACCTGCTCGCCTCCCCAAATCCGTCCCGCCTGAACCCTTCGCCCGCCCGCCGCAACACCCAATCTCACCCGACCCGCCCTCACCCAACCCCCCAACGGCTCCATAGTCCATCGTACAATTTTACTTGAATTGTACATGAGTTGGATGCGAGAGCGACGATTGGTATATATACTACTTTCTGACAAATGCAAGAGCATAAGTCGAGTTAATTGCGTGGGTTATATATGACAGATGCAACTCTTGTGATTCAGAGTAAAAAGAGTAGTTAGTCTGATGCCCTAGGAATATTTATTTTAATTAGAAACCACAAACTCTTTTATTTGCTCATTTATTTCTTTTAGTTAATTTACAATCACACTCTTGAAAACCCAAAAAGAAACCCTAGTTTAGGAAGTAATTCAAGTTTAGTCTGGTTTTGCCAACTGTCTCTGTGGATTCGACTCCATGGTATAGTGCACTTTAGTTGTACGCTTGCAAGTTGCAACTGATTTGGAATCCAGTTGAAATTTAAAAGTATTATACTTTTGAGTGAATAAATAATACGGTTGGTATCGATTTTGGTATTACTATTGTTATCACTATAACATTTTTTCTTCTTCTCATTATTGTACTTTTAATGTTGTTTAGGATTGATTTAACATCAAACCGTCTCTCAGCTTCTTTCTATATATATATACTAGCAAGAAGCCCATCCATTGAACAGGCCTTTTAAACCAAAATCCAAACAATAAACTTTTTTTTAATAATATACAGTAGAAATAGAAGGATAAAATTATAAAATTGAGTGAAACGTTACAGATTCTCCATCTTAGGAAGGAGTGAGGCCGAATCTTGTCGTGCAAGCACGCTGGACCAGGAGCAAAGTGTCGTAGTTTCTTCATCTCAGGTGTTGGATCAAAGATAAAAAGTCATACCGAATTGCAAAGAACAAAAGTGAAAATTGAAAGCAATATTTTTTTTCTTTCTTTCGATCACAATGAGAGAAAAATGGAAAAGTAATAGGAGTGGGAGAGACAGCGGTGTGTTCAAAGAAAAAGATGTTGGGAGTGGAAAGACAGAAAATTGAAAAGCCATCGGTTCGATTTTCTGGAGCATGGTAATATTTTTTCTCCATTTCACAGGTAGACTTGGACAAAAATAGAGAGTCCAATCCTTACGTTATTTTTATAAGAATATAGATATAGATATAGAGAGTTAGACTATTATACTAACGTTAGCATTTCAGACCAAAATGCTAACACTTCAAATTTTATGTTATCGTGTCCGATATCACAATTTATAGTGCTCAATAAATTCTTTATATGAAAATATTGGAGAATACAATTTTTTTTTTATTTTTAGAGTTTTCTAAGTATTTCTTTTGAATTTTAGAAAAGATGTCATAAATATTAATAAAATATTGATGTTTGTATATGCTATTTTCAAAAATGTAAAACAAATACTTAGAAAACTCTAAAAATGAAAATTTTTTGTATTCCCCAATATTTTTATTTAAAGAATTTATTAAGCACCATAAATCGTGATTTCGGACACGATAACATAAAATTTGAGGCGTTAGCTAACATTAGTATAATAGTCTAGCTCTAGATATAGATATATATAGATATAGATATAGATATCTTTGACAGTGGCTTTCCAGTATATTATTGAAAAAACAAATTGATAGAAAACATTACATGCATCATACTTCTGTATCATCTGAACCACCAGCAGATATCATCAATACTACGTATAACCTGACCTAGCTAGAACATTCAAAACTTCATACATCATCCTCCTAATCAACTCCAAGTGTCTTATCCATGATCCAAAAACTTAACAACCTTGTTGTCAACTTGTTGGTTAGAGTCAATCCCTCTAGCTACCTCCATGTGCTCTTAAGTATATATATATTAATTGGACGTCCACAGTGCTTTAGCTAAAGATTTGCTCTCTCTAAATATATCTTAATTGCTGTATTACAGTCCTAAATGTATGATAGACAAAAGGAAAAAGAAAAAAAAAATAATAACATCTTTACATCTTTTGTATATATATATAGAGTAAAACTATGGTGCTCCTAGGAGCACGGAGGTCTCCCGTGCTCCTAACTCAAAAATCATACTAAACTATCTCGAAATTTCAATTTATGAGTCTCAATAAATTCTTTATATCAAAATATCATAAAATACAAAAATTTTCCATTTTTTGAGATTTTTAAGTATTTGTTTTGTATTTTTTAAATATGACATAGTTTTATACATTATTTTATTATTATTTTGAGGTCATTCTAAAAAATTCAAAAACATATACTTAAGAAACTCAAAAAATGGAAAATTTTTGTATTCTAAGAGATCTTGATATAAAGAATTTAATGAGAATGATAAATCAAAATTTCATGATGATTTAGTATGATTTTTAAGTTAGAAGCACGGGAGGCCTCCGTGCTCCTAGGAGCACACTAGATTTACTCTATATATATGTAAAGGACCAAATTGGCAGTGAATTTTAATTGATCTTTAAAATGGAATTAATTGTCCGAAACCTATATCGACTAAATGTGTCTCAGTCTCTCAGAGACTCAAGAGTCAAATTGGATGCTGGTACCAGGAATCAGCATTACACTATAAAATATATATTAATAGTACGATTTTTAGTTATAGTAAAATTACTAATTCTAACTCTGACGTACGTACAACTCTATAACCAAAGTCAACTGAAGCTTCTGAGCTTGTACTATTAATATTAATTGTATTTCAACTCAGGAAAAAAAAAAAAAAAAAAAAAAAAAACTCATTTATCTATAATTTATATGCAACATGAAATACCTAACTTCCATTGTTATCATAACAACTAGCATCAATCGATCCATATATAGTATATATACACCGATGCGATAATGTTAAATCGGACGATCGAGTTCTAAACATAGTTAATCCAACAGACAAAATAAATCCAATTGCCAATTGAGGTTTAGAGGCATGTGCGCTTCATGCCATACTACATTTTTCTTCAAATAAACTTGAGCTTTCATAGCTGAATAAGATTATTTACGTTGACTTGGCTCTTGATCCTTGTTTGATATTTCATATATATATATATATACCATCTCAAACATAAGCCAACTCATATGCTTCTAGCTTGCAAAGAGCTGAAAGTAATCATATTCTGTCTTCAACAAGATCAATCCAGATTTAAGAAGGCCAAGGTGTGATCTGTTCTGTCTTTCACTTCATTGATTCTTGAATCTTGAGGAAAGGTATAAAGTATAAACTTTGTCTTGCATGCTTTTGATTCTTTTATTTTTATTTTGGCAAATTGCCATTAGGATTTCATGAGCTCTTTGCAGTTTTTGAAGAGAAGCTTACAAGTTTCTACCAGATAATCTTTCATAATGTGATTACATATATCTTTCCTGTCTAAGGAGAAACAATTTATTTTTCCTTAGTGAGCTAATGGTTTAATATTGCTTTTATTTTTGTAGTTTTTAGTTTTGCCGCCTTTTATTTTATAATTGATGTTAGCTTTTACAAACTATATATATAGATGATCCAAAGTGACGACAACGTCAGTATCGACATGGAAAGAATTATGATGGCGCTACAAGAAAAGGCAGAAGAAGGTCTTTTTTCGAACTATCAATTTTCTATCTATCGTGTTCCGATACATATCCGTAATAACAACGTGAGCTACTATGAGCCAAGGATGGTCTCGATCGGACCTTATCATCGGGGAACACCGCACCTGCGCGCTATGGAAGTGCACAAGTGGCGCTATCTCAATGAATTTATCAAGGAGAAAAATGGCATATTGGAAAAATGTATTATCGAGATTTCAAATCTGGAGGCGAAATCCCGTGCATGCTATTTTGAATACGTGGAACTGACACACCGCGAATTCTTGGAGATGATGCTCCTCGACAGCAGCTTCGTCATCAATCTCTTCATCAAGTGGTACTATAAAAAGAAGGAAGCACCGCTTGATGTAGGATGGGCCTCGCCGCTTCTCATTAGCGACCTTCTGATGCTCGAAAATCAAATCCCTTTCTTTATCCTGACTAAAGTTTACGGCATTTACACATCTGTCCATGCTCGTCCTCCTTACGCTACTGATGATACCGATAAGTGGCCTTCTTTCATAACATTGGTTGAGGCTACTATGCAAGCTTGGCTTTCCATTTATGAAAGACATGATGATGAAGAACGAACGTCGACAGATATGGAGGCCGGGGTATTTAAGAAGTTGCTCCATGACTTATACCATCTTTGCATACCTAAACAAACCGATACTTCAAATTACGAAGGAACCGCTCCGAGACCAAGTTTAATGTTGAAGGAAGAAAGGACAAGTAATTTGGAGAACTATGAACCGAAGCACTTGCTTGATATATTTTACCGTGTCTTTATCGGCACACAAATTAGCGCCAAACAACTTAGTAGAAGGCCACAATTACTGATGATAACCAGTCACGAGAAAATTAGCATGGAACCTCAATTCAACAGCCTCTCTCGAATTATGGTGCAAGAAAGTCACCGTAGAAGTTTTAATTTCGGTGGATCGAAAAAACCTTGCAAGATGAGAAGAAGTCCAAGAGTGATACCGAGTGCCATCGAGCTCGAAGATTTTGGCGTGACATTAAAGAAGAAGAAGACGTTCAAAAGCTTGCTCGACATTTCATTCAAAAAGGGGATTCTAGAGGTCCCTCACTTTACAGTCGAGGAACATGACCGAGCTAGAGTTCTTAATCTAATAGCATTTGAGCAATGCAACGATGTCGATTTTCATCCTATACAAAAACCTCTGGCCAGTTATGCCGCATTCTTAGCATGTCTCATGAACGCGTCGAGAGACGTGATCTTAGTAGAGAAGGCGGGAATAATCGAGAACAATCTGGCAAACAGCGAGGAGGGTGCCAGGTTCTTTCATCAGATCAGAGAGTGCGCTCACATTGAGGTCGACAACCATTACTTGAAGCAGCTGTTTGTCGAAGTGAACGATCATTGCCACGCGTTCTGGCCGAAGCACAAGGCGAGACTGAAGCGTGATTACTTTAGCAGTCCGTGGACCGTCTTCTCTCTTGGAGCTGCCTTGCTTGTTCTGAGCATGACCATCTTCCAGTTTGTTGTCAGTTCCATACTCACCACTTTCTTTCACAAACTGAAATGATGCACTATTTGCTTGTTTGTTCATGGTGCAATTATGTATTATGGCCTTCTTAAATCCATTTCACCTCAGATCATCTGATATATAATAAGATTATCTTAGCTACTCTTATTTAATTAAGAGTAAATTAATTGTACTATTAATAATGTAATAGTCTCTCTGTTCTTTTTTTCTTTGTTTTTTCTTTTTGTAAGTGTAATAACATTTAAGAGTATTAATTGTTTGTTGATGTATTGATTAACACTCTTAATCATGTCTTTGAAAGTATTGTTATGCTCATTGTTACAACGATAATAGACTGATTACAATACTTTTTATGCTTGTGCAGGTCTACTTTACCCACAGTCTGCAAATTACTAATTAAAGCTCAATATATAATGAAATAGAACAATTAATAATTAGAAAACAAACAACAAAAGTAAAGTCCGGCATACGGTATTGTACAATGCTCATTGTAAAAATACATGTTATCGGTGCATGTACAATGCAAATACATCACATTATCATCAAATTCAACACAACTCATTAACATATCTGACGTTCAAAGAACCAGCCTTTGGTGATCTAGTGGCCAAGGAGAACGCTCTCCGTGTGAGAGGTCGCAGGTTCGAAACCCGGATGGGGGGTCTTTTATAGACGTACATTTAAATTTGAGTGGCTTGACCCTCATCTTTATCTCCAAAAAAACATATCTAACGTTCAGAAGCTACAAATAGAGCATTAGAAGAGAAAACTGCACTTAGATTTCACATCATTTGACATATGGTACGTGCCATTCGGCACATGGGCCGTTAGATCTCCTTGAGATGCATGCTGGTCCGAATCTCAAGGTGATCCAACGGCCCCTGTGCCGAATGGCACCGTGCCATATGTTAGAGGATAAGCAGGAGTGCACTTATTAGTTATTCTGAGGACGACTAACATAAGATGAGTACATATACTACTAATTTGATTAGTTGGGGAATGGATAGAATAGTTAACACATCACAATCATTTATATATCGTACCCGCTGAATCCCTGATTCTGTTGAATTGGGGTGACACCGTGACAATAACAGGCATCATATAACAATAATAATACAACCAATCTAGAACTGACTAAATTCAGTTCCCAGCTAGTCGTTTCACTTCATCTTACATCACATAGTAAGAGCTTGTACATGCTATTTTCAAAAAATACAAAACAAATACTAAAAAAACTTTAAAAATAAAAAAACTTTGTAGTACCTAATATTTTCATATAAAAAATTTAATGAGCATCATAAATCGTGATTTCAGATACGATAACATAAGTTTTAAGACATTATTAGCATATCGGTCCGAAATATAATAGTCTTAACTCCACGTAGTAATACAACAATGATACAAGAATATTATAGGCCTTACCCTCAAGTCCAAACTGGCCCATGAAATGTTACGTTTGCATAGCATAGCTTCTTAGCCCATGAAATTGCTTTTGGGCCTCAAGTAGCTATAAATCGTGATTTCGAATACGATAACATAAATTTTGAGGCATTATTAGAATTTCAGTCCAAAATATAATAGTCAAACTCCACGTAGTAATACAACAAAGATACAAGAATATTATAGGCCTTACCCTCAAGGTCCAAACTGGCCCATGAAATGTTACGTTTGCATAACATAGCTTCTTGGCCCATGAAATTGCTTTTGGCCCTCAAGCAGCTAGTAAAGAAGAAAAAAAAGGTTATGAACATTTGCGTCTGCCGGGAGTCGAACCCGGGTCTATTGCTTGGAAGGCAATTATCCTAACCGTTGGACTACAGACGCTTTCTTGACAATTTTAACCAAACTTTGAATCAGTACTAATAAACCTGCTCGTTAAGAAGGGACAATTTCACCAACCGGTACCTTTGGGACATGCAGTCCGGTACATACATACACTCAATTTTAGTTTGTACCAAAACATTCACGGGTGCTTGTTGCTTGTAGACTTGTAGTTGTTATTTTTTAGTTTCATATACAGGACCAATAATTGCAATTCTTCTAATCTCTCCTAATTCCACTTTTTTTTTTTTTTTTTGCCAATGTGAGACAAACTTTTCATATTGCCATGGTTCAAAAATTTTAATGGACCCAATAATGCTAAATTAGTTGCTTGATGTGTTACATCAGACTTAATTATGATACCAATAATTAGCAATTTCCTTGTGAGTTGTCGGAATGGAGATTGACCTCCCAATCATAAAAAAACAATAAAAAGTTCAAATATATACAGATATGCTTCTTACTCATGAACTGTATATATGTTATTTATACATTACAAAACTAAACAACCTAATTAATTAAACACATACATTATATTTCTACCACATGTATGGATTTTCTATGTACCCATTATACTAAACAAAACCTATTTAATATTTCCTAACTCCAAATTCCATTTAAAATGCCCTTCAACTTATTCCCACTAATCCTCTTCATGATCCTCTTTGCTTCAGAGTTATTACTATCCTGTGCTAAACCCTGTAAATTGTTAACATATTCACAAGCCCCAATTCTTCTCCTGCCTGATATACAGTCACTCACCTCTACCAGTACCAGCAGCAGATGTTTCTTCACCTTCTCCTCTTCAGAAGTCAGCAGCTTTACAATCCGCGCCACGTTCGAATCTCCATGGATGAACATTTTCCTGTTTCTTTGTACAGAAATCATGCCAGAAAGTGCCTCAGCTGCCATTTCATGCTGCTCATGATATGACCTTGATTCAATTACTCTTACCAGATCAGACATGAAGCCTAATTGACCAAGTTGAATTTTGGCATCCTGAGAAACCCGGCAGAGAAAGCACGCAGCTTTGAACATAGCCTGTTGGATTGACCCCTCGCAATTGCGGTGATAATACAGAATGTGATCAAGATATTCGGAGTAAACCAATTTCTTAATCAAATTCTTAGAGGGGAAACAAAGATGCTCGATTGATTTCAGCGCAACCTCCCTTGTTTTGTTGGTGTACCGTGTCGAAACCGGGTCCAACACACTTAAAAGTAGTTCGACCACATCGTAATCGCCGCTGGACAGTGTTGTCATCAGTTCAATTACTCGTATCTGCATAGCCTCATCCTGACCATTCGACGTTCTAACCAATCTCGATAGTATTTCAACCGCATTTGATTCCAGCATGAAATTCCTTATCTCCTCGATCGGGGTAAGGTTCTTTAGAATTTCACATGATAGTCGCATCAATTCTCTACTCGAATCCCTATCTGCGCAATTCTTGAGCAGTATGTTTATCCCGCCCTGTGCCGAGACCGACCATGCATTATTACTGTTTTCAGTCAGTTTATTCAGCACACATGCTGCCCGTTCTTTACTCGATAACCTCCCGCTTTCGATGATTTTGATTAACGGGGCAATTATACCATGAACCGCAAGGGTGTTTCTATGAGATTCACATCGAACAACAACCGAAATCGTTTCTAAGGCTTCATCAATCACACCACAATCCCCAAACTCAATTAGATTGATCAACAAATCTACCCCTTCTTCATCCATCAGAATCATCTTAACGTACCTCTCGTCTTCGTGTAGTGCCTCATTAAGCATGCCCATTGCCTGTACGTGCATCTCTGAGTCGCCTATCTTCAGTCTGGCAAATAGGTCCCTCAGAAAGAACCTAATCTCATCATTGGTCGCCGAAGGGCCCGGCTTCGACAGAATTATCGCAGCTGATTTCGTTTGTGATAACACGCATGAAGCATACACTCTTTCCAAATGACTAATGTGGAAATCAATCTTGTTAATGATAACATTCAGCTCACTTCTCAGAAATAGATTGCCCCGGGTATACGTGTCGTCATGGCATTGTTCGGCTAGCACCCGTGTCGCGTCACAGGTCGACAGTATGGCTTGTAACAAATCCTCCAGCTCTTGATTTTGTTCTTCCAACAGAAGCACAATTGTCGAATTCAGTTGCTCAAGCCGGGACTTAATCGACCGCCATTTCGCAGGAAACAACCGGATTGAATCGGATGCGTAAACAAGCGACCGGATCGTGTCCGTAGCCGTCTGTGCCAGACCGGACAACCGGTTTTCGTCTTGCTCTTCTCCTTGCTCCATCACTGTAAATTAACAAAGACAGAGATAGAGAAAGGGAAAAAGAGAGGATTGTGTGGGGGGTTGGAAAGTGCTATTGAAGAATGTTCTTTTGTGAGAGAAGTTCAGGAATGAATATATGATGATGCAGGAATTAATATGTGGTTGCTTGTATAACTGTCTCTGTACCAGAGAGGAATGGAAGGAAGGAAGTCTATCTCTGTGTCTCTTTATTGTTGCTATATACTCTCTGGTAACAACTGCGATCTTTGCTCATTGCTTTCTGAATAGGAAAACATGTAGAATCCATCTATAAAGTAAGTCAATCTAGTTATTTTTCTCTCACAATCTAATACACCCACATACACTCATATGCAGGGACGGATTTATTAAAAGGCATGCGTATGCAAGTGCCACCCCTTAATTTTAATACTATTGCATGCTCATACTTGTATTTTTCTCTAAAAATTTCAATCAATTTAGTATAATATTGAATTGTGTGCCTAGGCTTAATACATAAAAACAAATGATATAAGCTTATTCCTAATTGTGTGCCCATGCTTATTAAAATTCTAGATCCATCACTGCCCATATGCTTGTCACAGTTGCATAAATCTTTATTGGAAGCCATAGTGTATTTATTTATTAGAAAATGATATATGTTGATCAGAAAGATATAAATGTTCACTAAAAAATGATATTTGTTCATTAAAAATACGGTGAACCGGTGGATAGATAAAAAAAGGTGGACGCTACCTACTACTCTTCTGAATAATACCTAGCATTCATAGAAAAGTCGTCCATATTGTTTATACATTACATTTCGGAATGTCTCTATTACATTTCAGGATGTATGTGTTACATTATGTACACGTCTATGCATGTATGTACGGTTTTTCAATGGACACAAGATGTTTATCTTGCTTTCAAGTTATGGTGCCAAGGATTTCACATGTGGTTGTCTGTCTCCGTTGGTTGCCATTGAATACCCCAACTATGAACTTGAGGAAATGTTTCTTGAACACACTAACAGGATATGTCATATTGATATGAAAATGGAGAGAAATTAAAGACTCAATATATTTGCTTGTGATAATCATAATAGGAAAAGCATGTCTAGCATATATAAGTCTTGTGACCTAGATTGAAAACTATGTATTGGGTATAACAGTACAGTGTTAATAAATGAAAAGTTGATAAGTCACATTTATGAATTTGGCGTTTTTAGTACCATTTTGGATAAAAGGAAATTTCTAAGTTCAAATTGGGGTTTTTATAATCTGAAAATGTTTTATAGTACTGTTATAGAGATTCGAGAATATTTATTTTTATATATACAATAAATTATAATATTTGATCGTCTTTGATAATTCCAAACGTTTATATATCAGGATAAATTAAATTGAATGACATGTTTGGAACAACTGTACCGGTACAACCAGAGAGTGTCGTTTTCACAAACTATTGTCCTGAATTTTGTATTTATACGGTATAATAATAGAAAGGAATAAAACAAGAAAGAAGAGCAACTTGTGGAATATCAGGGGATGTGAATTAATTAACTATCTCTAATTTTGTAAGGAATACATTGAAATACATGTGCTGTGATTCTTTTTTGTTGAATGCATAACTAATTATGCATATATTATAGTCCTGATTAATCCAAAAATAAAAATTTGAGTGACCATATTTAATTATGTATATACTTAAAGAGATCTATGAATTTGCCACTGGGAGAAGTTCTCATCCAAAGTTCCACATGAGGTGCACATGCTTATTTAAAATTTCTTAAGGATTAAACATCAAGATCATATAACAGTAAAAAAATATATATATATTAAGCCATCTGGCCCAGGCGTAATGAGATAAGAGTAGAACTATTGTGCAAACATTAGCATTTCGGAGTGAAATGCTAACAGTTCAAATTATATTTTGTCATACCCAAAATTTTGATTTATGATTCCCATTAAATTCATCATATAAAATACTTGGGATACAAAAACTTTCCATTTTTTGAAGTTTTTTAAGTATTTATTTCGGATTTTTTAAAATTCATGTACAAACAAACATTATTTTATTAATATTTTTAAGTCATTTTGAAAAATCCAAAACAATTACTTAAAAAGCTTCAAAAATGAAAAATTTTTGTGTGCCCAAGTATTTTTATATAATGAATTTAATAAGAACCAGAAATCAAAATTTTGGACAAGGCAAAATATAATTTAAGTCATTAGCATTTCACTCTGAAATGCTAAAGTTTTGACGCAAGAGCAATCCTATGACAAGTACAAAGCTAAAGCGGATGAGACTCGCCGCGATGTGCAATTCGAGGTTGGAGAGCTGGTTTGGGTCTATTTACCAAGGGAACGTTTCCCACGTGGCGAGTATCATAAGCTTAAAAGAAGGAAAGTGGGACCGTGTGAGATTTTGGAGAAGTATGGAGCTAATGCCTATCGTGTGAAATTGCCAGATGACTTGCATATTTCCAACACATTCAATGTTAGTCATCTTCATAAATACTACACTGAAGATTCAAGCTTGAGGGCAAGCTTCAAACAACCCGGGGAGCATGACGCAATGCACATCTCTGATGTTGAATCAGATTCAGAGAATGAGGACACAAGGTTCAAAGCAATCAATGAGATATTTATTCATCTTGAAAAATAAGTCATTTGGATGCATGAACAAAATTGTGCATCGGATAAACTCATTCATGCATCTGATGATCTAATTTCTGCATCCAATGAACGAATTCTGCATCCAATGAACGAATTCTGCATCCAATGAACGAATTCTGCATTGGATGAATGAATTTTGCATTAGATGAACAAATTCTGCAACTCATGAACTTCTCCCTTAATTTTCTGTTAGTTTGTTTCTCAAGGCACTTGTTTCCCAAGACACCTTTTGATTTTTCTTTTATTTAATACTTGCTTAATTAGAGAATATGAAGAGATATGTTTTGATTATAAATAGCATGGTGATTGTAAGAATAGACAGAATTTGATTAATAGAAAAGTTTATTTGTGTTATATTGTCTCTCTTTCTCTCTTAGTGACTATTTTCTTATCTCTATTACTACTAAACCGACTCGTGAGCTTAACAGGCAATACCGTAGCGGGACCGCTTTGCGTCAAGTTTGCACAATAGTTCTACTCATGAGATAACATAAAATACAGGTTATATATATAGACTTGAAACGTACTAAATAAAAGATGGGGAGAATTTACTGACAAAATTTTTACAAATTTGTATAAACATTTGACACTTTATACTTCAAAGAGCCAACAAAATATGAATACAATATTTAATATTCAATGAAGCTGCAAAATTCGTATCAGCTTTAATTATTATTAGATTAATATAGAGCATACACAAACGATATCGTATTCCATATTTATTGCGCTTCAAATGTTGTATTTCAAAATAAGAAAAAATTTTATTACAATAGTTAAATAATTGAATTAATCTATGAATTAAACTACAATTTTCATCTACACAAAAATCCAAACATTTGTATATATATATATATATATATATATGCAACTGTGCATATACTATTATAATAGGATTTACTAATAATGTATCTCGGTAGAAAACAAAGTGGTTCTATTGCCGTAGGCTCAAAGACTTAGCAGCTTTTTTAGTACCAAGACATCAAAGAAAGGTGAATAACAATAACAAAAAAGAAGATTCATTCAGTCATTCCAAGAATTAAAGAAACCAACAAATATATATGGACCATATATATCTAATTATCTAGACATGCACTTGGATGCATTAAAGAAACAGGAAATCATGTCAAGAATATATACATACAAATCATGTACCTACATAACATATATAATTAACAATGTATGGACCAGCTAGCATGCATGGAGAGCCATATATGGTATGGAGAAAGCAACACTAACCAACAAATATGCCAAAATTATGTACAACCCAAAATCTGATCTGCTAAGTACAAGTACAACCCATCTTAATTAACACATCAAATCACTGCAGATTGACCCCATCATGCACCACTTATATATATGTTCACTGAGACCCATTTGTCAGGAATGGAAGCTGGCTTGGTTGCATGAGGTTATTAACAGGGGATCCAGAGTTGATGTGTAGTCTGGTGGAGGTTGGGGCTTGTAATTGCAATTGCTGCACATGTGAAGGCCCTTGGCTGGATATCATTGGCATGTAGCCCGGGAGAGGGGGAGAGCCAGAGAGGTGCTGGTGTAGATGGTCTACTCACTACTTGAGTATCAGTCTGACTAGTGAAACTTGTATTTGTAGAGATTAATTATTAATTACTAATTCGTGGTTCCTACTAATTAGTGTCTTCATTTTAGCTATCTCAAGAACCAGCTTTAATTTAGCCTAGTTGCTAAGGACAGTACTCTCTGTGTAAAAGGTCGCGGTTTGAAACTTGGATGGAGGTCTTTTATAGACATTTAAATTTGAGTGACTTGACCCTCATCTTTATCTGAAAAAAAAACTATTCACACGTACAAAAAATTTGCAAGAAGTAAGTTGGTATGCCAAATAACTAAGTTCAATTGCATAAGAACTAAGTTTGAATGCACAATAGCTGAGTCTCACTACATACCAATGCCAAAAAAACAAAAATGGAAAAATCTCTCTGTATTGATGACAAACTCGTGCAAGAAGTAAGTTTGCATACAAAATAACTAAGTTTTATTACATAACAACTAAGTTTGAATGCACAATAGCTAAGTCTCAATGCATACCAATGCCAAAAAAAAAAAATCTCTCTATATTGATGACGGGAGTTCCGATAAGATCACCGTAGCATTATTCATTAAAAATATAGTAAATCGGCCGGACACATCTCTACCAAAAAAATCAGGGGCATTAATTATTTTGAAAGAAGACAAATTTATCAAAATGATCAGGGCATTAATTTTGAAAGAAGACAAAAAAATTTATCGAAATTTTAAGATAAAAGTAAAAGCTTTGGTTCGTTGGTCCTTAGTTACTATATATAATATTAATACTAGTAAATAGTCCACACGTTTACTTTGAGCTGAAATTGTTATTTCTTATAATAAATTTTTAAAGATAATATGTAATGAACTTTATATTGAGGAAATTGATATGGGCCTTAAATTTTTAATAGGCTGAGACATTAATGTCAACGGGCATTAACGTAAATCAACGGTTCTGATCTATCCAAAAAAATGATTAACGATTTAGGTTTCTTATTTGGGGAAGATAGCAATTTCATATCATTTTTTCTAATATGTTGTTATATACAGTAAGGATATACTTTTCAGGAACTAACACATAAAAGCAAAAATTATATCAAAATTGATACCACTATGTCCTATTTATATATAGAGTGACACTATTGCGCTTTGCAAAGCACATGGACTAGTGCGCTTCGGCCTCATAACTCCTCAACCGTAGTTCGAATGACCAGTCCAAAATGTTCACCATAATCTTGATATTGAAACCTAGTTGCATACCAAAATTTTCTATTTTTAGTTTTCTAACTATTTTTTTGAATTTTTGAAAAATGACTCATTTTATATACAAAATTTTATGCATTTTCTATACAATTTTCAAAAATCCAAAAAAAATAGTTAAAAAAATTCTAAAAATGGAAAATTTCTGTAATCTACAAGATTTCAATATGTAGATTGTGTTGGACAATTTGGATTACTCATTCAAACTACAGTTTTAAAATAAAAGGCCGAAACGCAATAGCCTCGCTCTTTATATATATTCATATATGTACATTAAATTGAATGGTAGCCCGTACAATTAACATAAATATTAAAACAGTTAAAATCAATTTTGATATCTTTATATATAATATATAACATTATCTACTATTTATATATATTCAATTTTCGCATCCTAGCTCCCTATAAATGGACAAAAACTGATTCCATTTTATCTTGTACGTTCTTGTGTGACAATCCCCTATTAATTGATAGGGATAATGCCCCACACACCCCCTAAACTATCCCCTTATGACAAGTTGTCCCCCAAACTTTAAATTGTGACAATCACCCCCCGAAACTACATGACTTGTGACAATCACACCCCCACATGCTAATTAACCCTTTAATGATCATTTTGATGTGTTAAAAGACCAAAATGTCCTTATATTTGTTGTGCCATAATATTCAAAGTATTTGTATTTCATAGAACCTTAATTTAAGAAAAATCATAACTATTTAATTAACTTCCATGACGCTTTTTCATTTGAACAATTACATAACATATTCATGTAAATTTTTTTATTTAAAAGTGATTAATACAACATAGTGAAATAAAAATATATCCTAATCTAAAGTCAAAATTATATATTATTATATTTTAGTTATTTATGAAATATGTATTTTTGGTAAATTTAAAATAAGGCATTTTTAAAGCAAAATAAAACTGATAGCAAACAAAATTTATAATAAAAATATTTTATTATTATATGCATTTTAGGTTGTCCTAATTTTATTTGTAAATTTAAATTAAATGAAACATAAATACTTTAAAATTATAGCACAAACATACAAGAGTATATTAGTCTTTTGACATATCAAAATGATCATTAGATGGCTAATTAGCATGTGGGGGGTGTGATTGTCACAAGTCATGTAGTTTGGGAGGATGTTTGTCACAATTTAAAGTTTGAGGGACAACTTGTCACAAGTGAATAGTTGAGGGGGGTATAGGGGCATTATCCCTAATTAATACTAGTAGAAGTACTATATATTATTCCATTCTTTCATTATTCTATTATAACAACGTGTCGCCCTTTCATGCATGTGATCCCTTGAATTATGGGTGTTTGCATGATTGCATCATCAATTATTATGCTATGAATTTTAAGTAATTAATAACGTAAAAGAAGAGTTGATCCAAAATTCACACTCTGTCTAAATATGCAATTTGAATCAGTAAAGCATTGAGAATTTTTAGATCTATTAACAATTATTTTATTTTATGATCACTTTGAAATATAAAAAGGAAATACATGTTTCACTTAAACGAAGTACCCACAATTTCTTCATCCATGTTAAGTAATTACACTTATTAAATTAGTCTTATAATAAAATGGAATACTGACCTTCCGATCTAATTAATTATCATGAATTCATGCAGTGCATCATGCCAAGATTGAACCCTCATATATTTATAGTTTTCTTGTCTTTCCATCATATGAATGTACGCATTTATTTTAAATTAAAAATTTTATAGAAAACAATTTCATGTACTTAATGGAGTAAAAAGAATTTCAACCTTTTAGTTTTTAATTATTTGTTTTGGATTTTTCAAACTGGCATGATGTCATATGCAAATGTTGAACATTTTATTAGTATTTTTAAGTTATATATTTTAGAAAATTCAAAACAAATACTTAAAAGACTCAAAAATAAGGAGTTTGGATCTGATAACATTTTTATATGAAAAGTTTTATTGAATAATATAAATCAAAATTTTGACTTGATTCGATATATTTTTATCTTCAATAGTGAAGCTTAAGGTCACAATATACTTGTAAACAATATACTTGTAAAATTTTATGAATAAGTACTTGGATCACATTTTAAATGTTTGATTACAATTTCAAATTCTGAAATCTGCAAATCTTTGTAAATAGAGTTGTTCTTGTATGGATCGGCTAAGCAACCTTTTATTTAGAATTGAGCGGTTCTTATTAAACTTTTCTATTTAATTGTATCTAATAGACATATCATGACCATCTGATATAAAAAACGAACGACCCATATATCATTCGATCCATAGCAAAATTAGCCTCGTAAATATTCTTAAGCTATTAGTGGACTCTCCTGCACCTTTTTTTTAACCAAATTACACTTGGAATCAACAACATTATTTTGTAATTCGTATAGATCTCAATTAATCATCCCATGATCCAATAAAATTCTTAAAAACAGAGCTAGGAGGATGGAAACTTTCAAGAACTTCATGATGATATTTTAGATCTTGGTGCACATGGTTTTGTACTGAATATTGTGCAAAATTTAGGGATCTTAAACATGCCTTGAAAGTTCCTTACATAATTTTCTAATAAAAAGCACATATGACAAATCAAATTCATGTAATTTTTGTTTCGTTTTGTTGTTACTTATTCCTTAGAAATTTTGAGTATTTGATCTTTAAATTGAATATTTAAAATGGAAGTTGTTAAGATAATTTGTTGCATTAATTACACAAGTTTCACTAAATAAAAGTAGTGAAGGTTGGAATAAGTTCTTGATAATAAACTAACGACCATATATAGTACACTATATAGTAGCGAAGTAAGAAAGAAATCCAACATTGACATACATCAAATAAACAAAATAATGATCGGCCTATACATCAAAGAAACAAAATAAGGAGTGAAGGCTGGAATAAGTTCTTGATTTGAGGTTTATTCACTATTATACTGCATTATTTATTCATTCAGTATTTCTACTACCGTACAGGCCTAGCGACCTCTGCAACTATGGAGCAGTTGATGTTGCAGTTGCCGTGTGGTAGATAAACCAAATGGCACAAATGGAGGCCGTTACTGTCAGCAGCAGACCACCTTTGTGATCCACAATCAGACGTCAGTGGTCGTCAATCAATCACCCTAACAGCCCCCCGCCCCCCATGCCCCGCTGGATCCGTCGTTGGTGGAAACATAACTATTTGATTTTCTCTAGTATCCGAAAATAAATCTTAATAAAGTTATATAACCTATTAACAAATATCCGAAAATAAATCTTAAGAAAGTTATATAACCTATTAACAAATATTGAAGTTATGTTAATTATCAAATGAGTTTGTAGTTAAATATATATACAAGGCTCCAAGCATAACAATAATATGTTTTCACGCATATTGTCCATTTCATGCCTGGACAAATCATCCCAAAAGCAACGGAAAGAGTCAGAAATAGAAATCTTGTGAACAAGGGTAGGTCCATAAAAATATAAATCCTTACTACTTATAAAATGAGGAGTTGATTTAAAAATTGAAATGGCTATTTGTCCAAATGAAATATCAACCGTTAGACCCATTCCTATGATTTAATCAGAATTCGTTGATATTGATTTCTGTTGATTCGATTTTCTAACCCCCATTTAGTTTAGTTTGACTCATAGATATCCAACTGTAATCTTTCCAGTGGTAAATGCTTCATTTAATGGTTTCAAAAGTAATCTTCGTGACTTGGAGCATTAATCTTTCTTAAATTTGCTATGTGATAGTACTTCTTTTGCTATGTATTGGGAGCATGAAATTTTACGAATTACTGATGATTTTTTTAATCGTGTCATTTGTTATTTATTTTTTTTGCTGAATGTATTCTTGTATCATAAGATGATAGCTAATATTTTCGTATTTTTTATTTATGAAACTTTTATTGAAAATATTAAACATATTGTAACTAATATATTTTTAAATATCAAACAAGTAATAACTAATATTATATTATAGCAATTTTATTAATGCCAGTTTATAAAATAAAAAACTTTTACAATACAATATAGGTAGTCCCACTGCAATATGTGGGCACATGACTAGTAAATTAAATATACGTGTCAAGTGTCAACATCTTAAAAGTACGAAGGTAATTAGAGTAAACATTCACACTAAATTTAAAGAGCACAAGATTTATTTACATAGTATATATGCATTATTTCATTTATAAATTTTTTTTAAAAGAAGGTTCCAACGTTGCTGTTACATTGAAAGCTACCGGTTGGAGTTGGAGAGCTCTACAAAAACCACATAAGAAAGAGACAAAATTTGTTGTACCGGCCGATACATGACCAGGCAAATGGTATCAGACAGGATTGCCACAAAAATAATAATACATCGAATTGGGCCTGAATAAAATCTCAGAATTGTGGTTTGAATTGTAGATGGCATATTCCTGCATATCTAATACAGCCCACAAAACCAAACCCAATATTCCACTATCAACGTGGCCCCTTAGGAATCCAGAATCCTTCAGCACTCGTTCTTAGGTTATTTTTTGCATGTAGCCCCTGTGACATTCTCAATTTGATGAGTGTATTTTTAGTTTCAGATTGGAATAAGTCTCTGTTTTAGTCTTAGTTGTAGCTATAGTTGGGTCTTATTTCACGTTGACAGTCGCTGTCAACCTCTCAAAAAAAAAAAAAAATAGTTGGGTCTTATTTAATGAATTTAGATCATTGATGATGCAAATATGTGACGATTAAGGCTGCCAATTAACAATGTATTAGTTATTATTTTTATTTGTTTAGATGAAGCTATTGAAGAGTTTGAGTATTATGATTTACTTGGTAAATCAGCAAATTTTGTGAGTTTGCCTATTTATTAAATTAGTTATATGAGTGAAGAGTGTATGTAAAATAAATTTTAACAGGGTTATGTAAGCAAAGTTATTCAGTTCTTGTAAAATGGATGATGACTTTCTTAAGTTCCCTTGCCTCTTGGAACTTATTTATACACATCAACACTGTCTTAGCATTCCTAAAGCCAAAAAGGAGACCAAACAAACCAAACATACACTCATATTTATATTTAATACACTCTAAGAGGATAGAATTACAAAGGGTAGCAAGAAAAATGCTGGAATCAAAGGCAGTAATAGGAGAAGTAGACATGCTTCAGAGCATGCAAGTTGATGCACTCAAGTTTGCGGGCAAAGCCCTTGACGAGTTCGAAGCTTCGGAATCGACCGAGATAGCACGTATCATCAAGAAGGTATTGTACTTGGCCCTAACAATAGCAGAAAGAAAAACATGTATCAATCATATACATATGTTATAACTTATAATTAACAAGCTCTAGTACATAAATTGTTGCCTATAAAAAAATTAAGCTTTCATGAGTAGAATTGAAAATCATACTATAATCATGTAAAATCAATGATTGCAGGAGTTTGACAGGGCATACGGGCCCGGATGGCAGTGTGTGGTCGGGACGAGTTTCGGGTCATTCGTGACCCACCACTGCGGTTGCTTCATTTATTTC
The DNA here is from genome assembly GCA_030179965.1 of Cyperus esculentus. NCBI lineage: Eukaryota > Viridiplantae > Streptophyta > Magnoliopsida > Poales > Cyperaceae > Cyperus > Cyperus esculentus. Next base: position 1,611,326 of record JASGLE010000035.1, on the reverse strand, counting down.
GGCATAGGTAGCCTCGCCATCTTGCTCTTTCGGAGCCGGTCCTGAGACTAACAAAGGACGAGTAGGCGTTGAAATCAGCTGAAATCCAAAATAGATCTCAGGATCCTGAGATTCCACTTTGGACGGCTGAAATTATTTCAAAAATCCACCCTAAAAACCACATCTGTCGGATCACGACTGCAGAGTCCTGAGATCCACTTTGGATCTCAACAGATACGGACTCGGACGAGTAGTAGCCATGGATGCTATCAAGTCTTAATTAATAGCCTTTTTTTTATCCACATTTTTAGTACTTATAATTGTTTTGGACCTTACATTGCTTCAACTTTATAAAGAAGAAAGTTATTGATGTCTTGGATTTTTTTTCCCTCTTAATTTTTAGGCCTGAAACTTGCTTTGTAATTATGTTGATTTAGTTTGTAGTTGAGTGGAACCGGCAAACAAATAAACTGTTTAAGAGGACCACACTATGAATATTATTGTATTTGAAAAGAAGCAATTTTTTCTTTTCAATCATTCTTTTTAATTGTTTCACAAACTTTTTTCCTCCGTTTTTTTTTGTTTCTTTTTTAACGTTATCATTAATATGGGCCTTATGTGTAATCAATTTAAAATTTAAAACGGGTTGCAGTTTTGTGGCCCAACATTGTGGAGTTGTTTATTGCAATTTCATTTTGTGAATAATGTTAAAATTAACCAAATATATATTTTAGGTTCCATTTTTAGGATTTTTAACTAGAATGCCGAGCAGCTGCTTTTACTTTGTTTTTCACTCTTCTTTTATTTCCTTTATAATTTACAAAGAACCTAAAATGGTAATTTCCTTACATAAAAACAAATTCCCATTATTTTTTTGAATATTCAAGGCCAGTAGACAACTAATTTCATTCATTTTTAGATTACATTCACGAAAAAATAAAATAAAATTATTTCTCAATCTAAATCCAAAAAACACAAAATATCAACTAAAATCTTCTATAATATAATTTTGTCTCGATAAACTAACATAGAGACAAAAAATTTTAAGAAGCGCACGATTTATTTTGAAGTTACCGTCATGGTTGTGATGAATTAATCGTATTTGTAAGGATTGAAAAACTTGTTAAATACTCCGCAAATCTTTATTTCTTGAAGCACTATTTATGTTTATTGAAACACTATTTTCGTTTGTTGAAACAAGAGCAATCTGATTAATTATATTGTTATTAATTACCCTAAAAAAATAATCATTGGGAACCCAAAAAGGTAATAACGGAAACGTCAAGCTAGTGAGGTATACTATCCATATTCCCCACACAACAGAAATAAACGCGTTCATGAATCATGAATCATGATAGCTCCTTTTTTCAAATAATTCACCACCTAACAAGTTTGCCAGTCAATGTCATGTACAGGCAACACAAAAACCTAGCTCAATTATCAGTTATCACAACTGCATTGGAATTTTCCTAGCGTCCTCATTTTAACTGTCCACACGTCTACATATACACATAATCTGTAACTCATGTCTCAAATTGTGTAACACTTTTAACTTAGATTTTGTAACAATGTGAACGTGTGGACAGTAATGTTGAGGACACTAAATATGACCCGACTGCATTTCCTGAGGTGAGGAAGAACAACACCAGACCTTCAACTTCAATGTTACGTCGATCCGTCGACCTGTCTCATCCCCATCAACTCAGTCTCTCCAACCAACATGTATGTGTCTTTCAATAATTATCGATTTGGTGAAGGAAACAGCTCAGGAACTGGTACGGTGGTACCAGTCGACCCCGATAATGATCCAAGTCTTCCATTTCTAGCAATCACTGTATAGATCTTCTCATAATCTCATCTCATGTTCAAACTTGAGCTTCAAGTGTGCATTTCTGTAGCACCCATATGAATATTTGGACAAAAGATCGATAAAGAGCAAAAAGCTCGATTCTTTTTTCATGGAAGCGCCATCAGAAAGACGACGAACGGAGGATTTGGGGGTTGTTCATCAAAATTGTTGTCATCTGATGACCAATTTTCAGCTTGTTACTGGAATTCACCACATCATGTATTTGGGGATTAATTATTTTGCACCATGATGGTTTTCAACTTTTCATTCCATAATGGAAGGAATATCCAAGAACTTTTAACAAATTGGTCATTTGCAATGAGAAAATTCAACATTTGTGAAACCAAAAAATGATATGAATTAAGAGAGAAAAACAAGAAGAAGAATTACAAAGCACAACCGATAATGATCGCAAGAGGGGTACGACTTGCACAAAATACTGTCGTTTATGAGCAACATAGTCTGTGCTGCTAATCTTGTAGAAGATGAACTGAGCAATTGAAGTACAATCTCATCTCACAATCATAACTCTTATAAACAATTGTTGTCTAAAATACAACTATTGACTTTTCTGAAAAAAGGGCAAAAAAATATATAGAAAGTGAAACAAAAGGATTAAAGGATCATCCAAGCCAAGCAAAAATCCCTCTATATATATATCCAAGTATACCAGTATCCAATACCAAAATATCTTATAATTTATATTGAAATGATCAAAAAAGGTAATCAGAAAGTGTAACAAAGACTCAATCAAAAAGATTTAAAAAACCAACCACTTTTTCCTGCTTTATATCCTCGACATGATACCGCGATAGATCAAGCTCAATTAAGTTATCCTCTTCCTCGCCGAAGGGGAATTCAATCAGTTCGTCCTCCTCCGTTTCTTGGTTCTTATCCTTGTCCTCTGATAGCCACATTGCATACTTCAGCCATCTCTCTATTTCATCATCTTCTTTGGATGTTTCCGAATCATCCCTTTCTTGCAACATGGAATTCTCCGATTCCGTCTCTTCGCCTTCGTACTCTTCGTATATCACATCAAGAGGCCTTCCGAAATCAAAGCAATCACGACGATGATCATGATCATGCGATATCACACTCCAACACGTCTCAACAGGTGTAACATCTTTACCCTTTGTATAATCGTGACAATCACAAGAACGATCTTTCTCAGGCGGAGCCTTCGACTCCGGCTGGGATGGTACAAATTGAAAGAGCGAAAAGATAAAAAGAACAGAAGAGATGAAAGAAGGGCAGATGAGAAGAGGCAAAAGGGTTCTTGGGAGGTAGAGATAGACCAAGAGAGCAGCTGTGAGAATTACTGAGAAGAGATGGTGAAGATCTCTGGCTGCTGTTTCTTGGTTCCTGTTTGATGGTTCCATTTGTGAGATTAAGTATAGAAGAAGGTGACATGAGCAATTAAAGGAGCTTGTAACAAGGATGGTTAGTTATATATATGCTCTGCCAGTAAAGTTCACACATATATGCGTTGTATCTTAATATCTTATATTATACTAAACTAGAAGCGTACCCGCACGCTGTTGCGGACAACATTAATTTTCAATAAAGCTAAATGGGGTGAAAGAATCGAAGAGAAGATGTAAGTCTGTGACTTTAGTGGAGTGAAAAGATCAGTCAAAAACTTTACCACTTTAGTTTTGTGCTGAAGCATAAATGGAGAGAAGTAGAATAAGAAATTGATGCGATCTCATCCTTTGATTATTGGATGGACGGTAATTAAAATAGAAGTAAGACTGTGACCATCAATAAAGGGTCCAGTCCTTACACTCTTTTTAAAGGAGTATATAAGTATAGATATTGGTTAGAAGTTTTTCAAGAATAGGCCATTTATTCCTTTAGGTATTGTTAACTTCACAAATGTATTTCATAGAAATTTTCATATTGTAATACAAAAATATTAATTTGTACATATATTAAAAAGTTTAAAACTTTTTTATTTTTAATATCAAATAAAATAATTTTCCTTCAAGCAATAAACACTTTTCAATGTCGAATTAGGCTACGGTGATATGCATATCACACTTTGATCGTATTATGCGGTTCGTATCTCCATTTTCAGTGTTTAAATAGTCGATCCAAACCACTCAATGTAATCTTTACATTAAAATATGTTAGCAAACTAAATTTTAGAATTTTTAGAATTTTTGTGCTATTTTTAATGATGGGAAGAAAATCATTATTTTTGTATAAACTAGATCTCTTGGATATAGTATTTTCTCCTCATCATTAAAAATAGCAAAGAGATTCTAAAAATTATAAAATTTGGTTTGCTAGTATATTTTGATATAAAGATGAAGTTGAGCAGTTTGGATTGACTATTTGGACACCGGAAATAAAGATATGGACCGCATAGCACGGTGAAAGTGTGATATGTATATCACTGTAGCCGGACTCTTTCAATGTCACTATAATTAACTCTTTTTCAAAGAATTATAAACACGTTCATAAAAATACTATAACATTTCAAGTCCACATAAATGGTGCATAAATGAGAGTAATTTACTCTGCAGATACCAACAATAACAGCAAGCAAACAAAGTATCAACTATGCATATATATATATATATATATATATATATATATATATATATATATATGTCAAGCTAGCTACCAAGTTGTTAAACATGAGTCAAAAGGTTGAGAATGGATGGATCTTTATAATTAAAGTGACTTTACCAAACTCTTTCATATGGGGACGACTAACAGTACAAGTTGCTTTCAAGGCACCGATTAATTCCTCCCTATCCGAACCTTTTTTTTTGCCAAAAAGTTTTTTGTCAAGGGGACCTTCACTCTTTTCTTTTCCACCACTTCAAGTTTACTAAGCTACAATATTATTTGGTCCAATTTGTAGTGAGTAATATATAGAGGTGACAAAACCCGACCCGACCCGACCCGAGAAACCCGCCTGACCCGACCCAAAATTTTTTAGATAGTCAAACTGACCCAACTCGACTTGACCTGATCTGAACCCGATCCGACCCACCCATCACCCAAACAGACCCAACCCGAACCGAGATATTTTAGAAGGTCAAACTGACCCGACCCGCCAAACCCGAACCCGAACCCGAACCCGCCTACCCGATTTGCCACCTCTAATTATATATAACATTAATACATATTACTCTTCTTGACACTATTTAACAATTGACACTAATGTTGTAAGGCATGTTAATTTGTTGGGGCTCTTGATGAGCAAATCTCACCTTTTTTTTTCTAAATTTTAAGGTTAAAGGGATTTAAAACACAAAACACCACATTCCACATACAATTGATACAAAACAACTTGAGACTCAGAATTCATTCCCTCTTCCTCCTCCTTCGGCGAGAAAGAAAGACCCGATTCTAGGTTAACAGTACAGGGAAAGAGACATGCAATGCATATAATTGTTTGGAGAAACAGTGCAAAAGGCAAGGCAAACAGGGGACCAAAGATTGAAGCTTTTGATCGATTTGTCATGCAACTAACCTTCTGATTGATTCGGGTTGTTGGCGCACGTATAATTGGACCGCTTCTTGTGAACTACACAACTACACGGATCGATATGTGGTATAATGCTGCACAAATTAATTAGATGTCCTTGTTTCACATCTGCATCAATTTCACTATATAGCTGGTTAAATGGGGACAATCAGAAACAGCTTTGGTTGTCCTCCTGAGCTTAATTGGCCATTGCTTTTTGTTGTCTATGCATCCCCTGGTCCAATGACATTTATTTAATTGCCCCAGTAGTTGGAAAAGGAAAAGAGAAATCAGTTATAAATTGCCCCAATAACTAACGGATTTTTATTCGCTGCCATAATTGTGATGGGCTGCCATAGTTTCTATGATAGTGGGACCCACAAAAAACAACCAACCCCCTATTATCTAAAAATCTCAGCCGTCCACGTTACTCTCAATGATCTAGATTGACTATGGCAGGATGCTGCCATCACAATTATAACAGCAGATTCTAACCCAATAACTAACTTTCAGAAGTCACCTTTGCAGTTTACATCATAATACCGTTATAAAGTTCGGAAAAAAAAAAAATAGACAAAAGAAGTATAATACAAGCTATCTGATGAAAGGACTGGCTAGGATATGTCCTAAGTTATGGGGATTAAAGCAAGAACTTTATGACATAGCAAAAGAAAGAAAGAAAGAATATTCAAAGAAGGCATGAGAACATGCAGTTGTTTAGAACTGATGTGCCTCTTCTCCCGTTCGTTTTAACAGAGAGAAGACGATCCAGGCCAATAGTTTAAACAATCTTCGATTAAGCAAACTACGTATCTTGATTGACAGGTTCGCAATTTTACTGGTAAAAAATTCACCTCAACTTGATCCACTGATCAGAAAAGGAGAGCTTTAATAGCATATGTTTGCACTATGCCGCTATCCAATAATTTCAATACTTTTTTTTTTTTTTTTTGAAAAGAGCGGGCTCAAACAGTCCCACCGATTTCTATTGAAATCTTAAATACCAATAATTTCAATACTATTTTGTGGAGCCAGAATGTGCAAGCATCTCCTTGATGAATAAATCATCAAAACTGTCCATGTCTAAATACATAAGTTAGACAGAGAGAAGTAGAAGAGTTGTCAGTGTCTTGATTTTGACATGAGGAAGAAATCATTGCTATGGTTCGCCGGTGAAATGAAAGCATAGCATAGTCTGTTCTCTGTACATTAAACCCCATGTCAGTTTATATAGAGTGGCTGACAACTAGGACTGGCACGGTTATAATTCCATGCTGATAGGGATTACTTTTAGAGGCATATTTCCTGACTGACAATCATCTGAGACTGAGAGTTTGGAGAAATAATCTTCAACGATAAGCGCGCAAACATCAGCTCCTGGAATGTTGGATTTCATAGGTACCAAATCTCAACCCCTTAATTAATTGTGCATGTATATGTCATGTACAATCTGGAAATCAAAATTTCAATTCACACACAACAGATTGAATGCAATACCAGAAAAAACAAAAACAAAAAAAAAGAAAGAAAGAAGTTAAAAAAATATATATATTGAATTGAACCAAATTGTGAAGCAATCACAAACTCTCTGTATTTTTATTACAACAAAACATTTATAAATACTCTATAAATACGCAGTGTCTTACATGAGCACATGTCATATTACTACACAAAATAACTTAAAAAGCAAATAAGACAGACGAGAGATCTCTCCTACTGTTGTACTATATATCTCTATACTGTATACCTAACTAACTAACGTACGTACCAAAAGCACTAGACTTCTTCAATCATCTCATTGAAGATGGCCTAATTCCATATAAGTACAACAACAACAAACCTTTCCTAAATCGTAAACCTACGCTGTGGAGAAAAACATATACATATGCTCTTTAATGTTTACAGTATTTACATATACTGCCCTACTCGTCATAATTTGAGAAAAGATCGACTGCCAGACATGCCAAGTTTTTACCCTTGATCCGCGACCTTGCAACCCTGCGTTGCATTGGTGCATTTGGGGCGTCTTCGTCATTATCAGACGCATCAAGCCACTTGAAGGTTTTCTTCGTTGGAGTGCTGTACAAATGATGTATTTTCCTGGCAATTATAGTCTGAAAAGTACCAAAAAGAAAACGGTTTAGATGCTAACTCAAAATTGCTTCAAATTTAGTAACTGAAAATTACATACATTGACTTGTAAAAGTAACAGGTTGCTACATAATGCAGCCTCTACCGAATCAATTGGGAACTAAATCGGTGTGGCTGAATACAACAGATCAATTACTGGTACCACAATGAAGTTGTCATTTGCCGTATTACTAACTAAATTGGTAATCAGCTAAATTTTGTCAATTGGCTTGTACTACAAATAATATGGTACCAATTATAAATAATAGGTTTGCCAATAAAGACATTGCCCGTAGTGCCTAAGATTAAATTTGCAGCGGTACTCTGGCCGGTAACTGACATCTTGGTATGAACCATGGCATTTCAGAATTTTAACATGGACACCAAATGACTGCTTAATTTTCTACAAAAATGTATATAATTTTAGAGACATTGAACGAATAGAAGCTACACATACCGCTTCACTAACGGTCTTGGACACCAATATCAGCTGCCCCAAATCACTACTATCCACCTTGCACAGAACCTTTACCTGAAAAGAACAAAAAAACAAAATATAACTCTGGATACATGAAAATTTATACATTTCATCTAAAAGGGATGTTACGGAATTAACAATTACCAGCATATCTTTGGGTAAGGACTCGAGCATGTTGAACCGCTCAACCTGAGGCCTTCGACTCCTGCGCTTCTGCGGGAAACCAAGGCCCGAGCAATTGAAGCTCTCCTGTGCAACCACAACTCTCTTCCTCCCCAAAATCCTTGTCCCGTGGACCAATTGGTACGATTTCTCCTGACCAATGTTCCCAATTGCCATGTTTTCAACAATGCTTGACAGACAGAATAAATCGAAATTTGATGGTCTCTTGTATAGTAACCTGGAAAGAGAGACACGAACAAACCCAACATCAGTACACTTCGATTTCGGTCAAATTAACCATACAGCTCAACATCTCAGCTGTAATTTGTGCTCAAATCAAACTAAAAACTTAATACAATCAAAACCCATAAATTTTCAACCCCCAATGCTTACAAACAACATAAAGATGGATGTGATCATGCAAAATAAAGATCAGAAGTACCTTCTAAACAGAGAAATGTCTTCTGGGAATGTGAACCTCTCTTCCTTCCTTCCTTCCTTCCTTCTCTCTCTTGCTGTGAAGTGTTGTGCTGTACTCGACTTAATATACCGCTGCTGCTGCTGTGGGAAAACGACCGACTGGTTTTATTTATATAGAGGCCCTCGGAGGTTCAATAAAGAATTACAAATATCTCGGGGGCCTTTCTTGGAAGGTCCTGGAACCGCCGCCACGGTTGAACTCACTTTCGATTAATCGGGGCCGCAGATCGTATCGCAGCGCGAATATTGATGCGGTCTGGACGGCAGGATTTATCGGGGAGGGATTGGGAGGGTTTTATTCGGGTGCGCGAAGGGAAGGATTAAGAATAAGAAATTGAAATTTTCGAGTTCCCGCCCAAAGAGAACGCGTGGGCTGACGGCTGACCGACCGCGTGGATCGGACGGTCGGTATCGCCCCCGACGCGTGGTTGAGAGGACACGTGCGGCGATCGTAACGGGGGCTTGAACTAGCCGTTGGAGAGGGATGGGGGTGTACGTGGCGGATGGGGATGGGGAAGGCTGGAGGGAATTCATATCCCCTGCTGTACTGCATTAAGCAGTTCACAGGGTTATCCGTTGGATTGTCTCGAGATTCATTCCGGCACGAATCTTTAGACAATCCAACGGCTAAAGCTGTGAGTTGCATAATGCAGTACAGCAGGGGATATCAGTTCGTGAAGCGGATTCGGATCCGTATGTGGTAGGTCGGTGGGTTTACTTAACTTACTGCTGATGTCGGTAGCTTCCCAAATAAGATATTCGGATCCGGATTTGCTTTACCATTCTCTCCAGTAATTGGTGTGAGAGCTGTTCTGTTACACTAAAATAATTTTTAATTTGTACATCAAATTTAATTTTTTAAATAATTATTATTCTTCAAATTTGTTGATCTAATTGCATCAAAATATGCCATTAAGAAGGATAATGATATTTCAATTTTTTTTTTTTTTTTGAAAAGGATAAGCACCCATTTGAAGAATAATAATTATTCTTACTTTGTACACCAAATTTAATTGTTTAAATCATTATTATTCTTCGAATTTGTTGATCTAATTGTATCAAAATATATCATCAAGAAAGATAATGGTACTTTGAAATTATTGCAACATGTTTTGATTTAATTGGAAGGGATATAATAGTTAAAAAAAATTTAAGTTTAGTGTGCAGAGCAGAGATTTTGATGTAGATAGTGTTCCCCATCCTCAAAACTGCTTGTAACACTCCATAAATGACGAATTTATCCTTAAATAATTATTTAAAATTGAAAATTATTCAGCATTTTCAAATCAATATGTTTCGTAGAAATAATATTTGTAACTTTTATCTTGAAAAATATTGAAGAATGTTTATGAAAATATAAACTCATAATTTAAATATGGGTAAAATTGTTTAAACAAAAAAAAAAAAAAAAAAAACTGAAAAGGGGTGTCCAAATAAAAATTCCCCAATAATTTTTACTGGAGATGAACTGAGGCTTGGGGGGGATGCATAATGCATTGGATTCCAGTGTGTGTTTTTCATAGGATCCTCTGACTACTGACTGAGACAATTTCATCAGGAAATTCAGGGTGTTCACGTTTTTTAGTGAAAATCAATTTGGGTTTCGGATCTCTGCACGTTTTGAGGCCTGAATTCTTTCATGCATTTATTGATTTGTTTATGTTCTTATCATTATTATTTGTTCTCTGTATAATTCAGATAAGAACAGAATTGTACCAATGGGCTGATGTTGTGGATTCTGCTGCCTCTGCATGACCCACTTTGTTAACAAAGAAATTGCTTTGGTGGTTCCAGCTTCCAACTTGTGACAGATCAATTTTATCTGTTAAATCTACTGAAAAAAAAAAAAAAATTTCTATTCAAAGTCATTTCATTAATACAAAAAATATTTAATGTATATGACAATATAAATTATTGAAAAAAAAATAATTAATAGGTTCCAATTTTAGACGGCTATATGAGAGATAATATATGGTGAATTACATCTCCTTCGATGTACAAAAAGTGAAGAAAAAAATGTAAAATTTCCTGCTCTTGGATTGAAATAAAATTTGTAAAGGTTATATAATGTGTACTCAATCGATAATACCAACAATATTTTCAAAATGTATTTGGAAAAAATTATTACCAATGGACCCAATTTTTACTTTCCAACTATTGAATCTAATAATATATTACGTGTTTTATTTGAACACGTAATTCTCCTTGGCACCTAGTCTATACTATATTATAAACCACGTAACTATTACACTTTTTATTTTTTTTCTTTCTTCTTCAAATTTTTTTAATACTCATTCTACCATTTAATCAATGGTACATATCAAAATCAGTCCAGATATTCGGATACCACAAAGGATCCCGTTGGGGTTACCATGATCTTTAACCAATTCAACTAAACCTAAATATTTACCTTAACCTCCTAAATATTCAACTTAACACATTTTGCTTGACAACCAATAAAAACTCCACATAATAAAAACCTAATTGCAGCATTACACTTAACACATTTTGCTTAAAACATTTTGCTTTACAGCCAATAAAAACTACTCTTAATTTAACTTGCAGCATTACACTTTCTAACTATTCAGCTTATCCTCCTAAATATTCACATTAACCTCCTAAATATTCAACTTAGCACATTTTTTATTGGCAGTCAATGTTTAATGGTATCCCCGACGGTATCTTTTGCGGTATCCCCATAGCATTTTCCTATCAAAATACATCGATTTCAAAGGCGTTGATGTTTTCCAATTAAACAACTTACTTTCCATTTTGGTTTTTACAAAAATGGAAAGAAATTAATCTTGGTATGAAAGACATTAATGTTGATTATAATTTACATTAATAAGGAATTAACGCTTTATATTCTAATATCCAATGAGTTGATTTAGTGTAAAGATAGAATTTAAATGGTAAATAATTAGTCAAAAACTGAAAGCACATATATGTATTGAGATCATAATTTAAAACGTCCGCACAACGGGCGGGTTTCTTGCTAGTAATTTAAACTTTGCTTTCTATATTTTACAGTTTTAATAAACCTCTGTAAATTTACATGCCTGGAGATTCGTTTAACTGTATTTGTCTCTGTCACTGATGTAAAATTATCAAATTACTAATCTGGATTATCCGAACAGTTACTGACTTACTGCACAGATTAGATAACTTTAAATGATGCGCACACACGTGTTAGGCCTGGCATAACATGCCACATTGCCAGTGGTTAAAAAAGATGAAATTTTTGTTTTGAGTGAATGCCCCTGGCTTGCTAAAAAGGACGAAATTCATCATAGTAACTTTTTTAGTTTGTTGGGTTTAACTTTTTTAATTGAATTTTCCTATTCGACCTAATGCGGGACTGACAATTCACAAAACATTGCACGTTACAAATGTTTAACTAAAATGTGAAAAACGAAACTCCCCTCAGGCAAGTATGGTAAAATTTTGAAATAAACAATATAATAATATATTTAGGGCAAATTCTTCTATGGATTGGAAGAGATATGGACCGTTCATTTATCTCAATTAGATGGTTACAATTTATGATATATTCTTAGTGCACAAGTAAAGAAGGATACTTGATATGTGAAATTTGAATCACCTGATTAGAAATTAATGGTTGCCCATAGAAGAACAACTCTACATTTAGTTCTAGTCTTTGTGCGCAGAGTTCAAATTTGTTGCTTTAAATAAAACATGCATTTTCGACCGTCTGATTCGAAGATCAACAGACACAATTTATTAAGCTAGTTCTTTTAGAAGAAAGTTTTTGCAATTTATGTCGGTTAATGATGAATAATCGAAGTAAATCAGAAAGTTAACAGACACGATTTATCAAGCTAAGTCTTTTTAAAGAAAGTTTTTTTGAAATTCATATCAATCTATGATGAATAATCGAAATCGTGTAGGGTTTAATCAAATTCAATGTATGAAATTCTGATGCACCGCATTCATATCCGCATTTTACCAGACCTGCACCTTGTTTTTGACCTAAAATTCCTAAGTTCATATGCATTTAGGTGTTAGTATGTTTAGATTCTAGTTACTTCTTTGCATTTGTCCAAATTTCAGGTAAATTGGGCTTTTTGGAGCCATTTGGACGTGATTTGGCACTGGAACGTACTGTCTGCTGGCAGCAGACAAGGCCCTACGGGCCGCAGGACGGTGCGGAGCAGATTCTGTTTTGGCCGCCCTAGGCTATTTAAACTCTTTCCTTGGGACGTTTTTGGCATCTTACCATCTCTCTCAAAACCCTAGCCACCAAACCCGAGTGCTACAGTACCCGCGCTACAGTACCAGCACTACAGTACCGCGCCTCTACCATCTCTCCATATATAACTTACTTCATATCTTTTCACCCTAGCCGCCAGAGGAGAAGAAGAGGAGACTTTGTGCATCGATTTCTTCGACAGATTCGCGAGATTTCCTTGGAGAAACTGAAGATCGAAGCCCTTCTTGCTTTTCTCCTTCTCTTTAGTATCATGAACTCTCTTTTATTTGTTTTGTTTGTTTTCTCTCGCCATGAGCGAGTAGACTTGTAGTTTCTAGGGTTGATGACGATGTTTATGCTTATGGATTGATTGTACTATGTTTTGATTCACGTTGTTTTCATAGTTACTTGTGCTTTAATTATTATATGTTCTTGACTTGATTTGTTTGTGTGGTAAACCCGCGGATTAGGCCAAGTCCGGTGTGGTTAATAGAATATCTCATGACCAAAACTTGTTGTTTGCATTATTTGGGTTGATTGCTTGCTTTCCAAGAAATACCGAAAGGTTGATTACGGTTTCGACGAAAGTCGAACCGAACCCATAAATAAAAGTAACTTGAACGTAGGTTTAGACATAGATCTATGAATTTCTATTGAACTAGAATTGCTAGAAGGACCAAAATACGACAGTTGCGAAACTTGTATTAAATCTGATTCGAATAGAAATTGATAACGTGAGTCGAAATTTGAACCAGAACTGAATCTGCTTTCTGCCGACTGTCTGCGACCCGCAAAGACATCTTGCGGGGCCGCAGAAAGTTACAGAAAGTGTAAGACAGAATTTTTGACACTGTTTATTAACACATGAGACATTCTGTGGTTAACGGACAATGTCGGTATCTCTAACCAACCCCCTGCGACCCGCAGAGACATCTTGCGGGGCGCAGACAATTAATCCAGAGGCTAAACTGAATCTGAAAACCCTAGGAACGCTCTTTTATTATCTGTTTTCAAGTTTCACTTACTGCAATTTACTGTTTTGCACCTTCTATTGTTTGAAACCAAAATTGTGACAAAACCCCCCATTTTATACAAAAAGACCAAAAACATTTTCTTAGGACTTGGAATAGCATTTAAGGTTTAGTTTAGAATTAACACAGTCCCTGTGGTTCGACCCCGACTATACTACACGAGGTCGTACGCTTGCGATCGAGTGTTTGCATTGGGTTATAAATTTAAAAGCCTATACGTTTTCGGACATCAAATTCTTTAGTTCTTATTAATGTTGGATATTCAATCGCTCCGATACTAAATTGTTAGATATATTTCGGTAGAACAAAAAACTAAAAATCGATGAGTACATATAATTCAACACGTATTATTCTTATTCCATATAACACAATTCAAGATACAAAAATTCTTTTTATAATGCTAACATGTAGACAACTAACTTACACGTGCAGATTCATAACCATGCACATATTGCAACCACCCACTACACTGATATGCACTACTGGTATGTGCTAACTCACATAAAGCCTATTACTAATCCTTAATTAGCATACTCGAAATACATCATATGTATTACATGACACAATATTGTTGGGATTTCATGTATAGCCTAGGGTCGAATTTTTAAAATTTTTAACCCCAAGTTCATAACTATACTAAAAGATCTTCGTTAATGCAACAATCAAACATCTAATTACATGGGAGAACACATGTAATTCTAACATATTACACAAAACAATTCTATCATGATTGCATGGGAGAACACATGCAATCCAATCATCTTCTCAATTAATTAAACTCTAATTAATTCACAAAGACGACATAAGAATTGTACCTTGATTTGCGCGGAATTGATAAGGCGATTGGCTATTCTTCGTTGCTCGTTCTTCCTCTTCTCCTTCTGAATCGATCGACTTCAAGGCGAGGCAGCGGTGCGGAAGAGCCCATAGTTCACCTTGAATCTACAAACAACTCGCGATCGGTGTTCACGATAGATGAACACCTAACCCTAGCACTCTCTAATGGAATTAGTTGTTCTTTAATTCTCAACACATGAGAAGAACAATGGAGGAAGAATTAGAATTAGTTATTCTATTTCTCAACATATGAGAAGAACTATATATAGGAAGAAGGGAGGTAGAAAATAACTTCTATTTTCTAATTTCTGATCTTCTATTTTCTAATTTCCAATCTTCTAATTTTATCTCATATATATATAGGCACGCATATATAGATATATATAGGCTCGCATATATATAGGCATTTCTTATTAGAATTTGATTTTCCTTACAATAATTCCATTTAATTACTTTATAAAGTAATTTTAGAAAGCTAATTCTAATATCTTATCCTTATTATTTCAACCATGAAATAATCTATAAGATATAGAACCTAGTTGTTTCTTATTCATTTGGTGTGACCGTTTAGGGATTTATGTCATGTTGAAGTTATGATATAGCTAGTCTATATCAATTGACTACAGAGGTTCTATCACTACATATAATCCTTCAAATGACATAAATAATGCCGCACATTACTTTGCCAAATCCACTAATATTGTGTCTATCCTTGCCATGTGATATTCTGAATGCTGCGCAAAATAGGAACGTGTCATTTTTGCACTGCATTCATTTTCTTGGTCTCTATAAGTGAACTATAATTATAACTGATACCAGTTATATTGCTAGCAT
Organism: Cyperus esculentus; assembly: GCA_030179965.1. Taxonomy (NCBI): domain Eukaryota; kingdom Viridiplantae; phylum Streptophyta; class Magnoliopsida; order Poales; family Cyperaceae; genus Cyperus; species Cyperus esculentus. Next base: position 1,595,852 of record JASGLE010000035.1, on the reverse strand, counting down.
TATAATCCCACTTTACCAAGGGGCCCAGTAATATCACTACTCATATTGAGTGACAATGATATTGTTGATACATAGATTTCTCCCGCACAAGTTTCTCACAACGAACTATCACTTTATCCTATAACTTGATAGGGTTTAGATGATAATCACATCATGTGTTACTCATGTGAAAAATATACATATCTCATATCGTAGATTCAAAGACACAATGAAACATCAACGACACAAAACACAATCCATATGATGTTTCATTCAAATTGGTCATGCTCAATGTATAAAATATCCATCTCATTTTATACACTCATGTCATAGTGATAAACTTTATATTTATAGAACTACAATATACTTTTATCAACGTGATGATCTTATTGATAATTAATGTTCCTCTTTAATTATCAAGATCATGAGCAAATTTAGAAATACATATCCCATCTTTAGAGTTCTATGATTCAGGACCAAGAGCATCTTCCTGAATTCTTCTAAAGGAATGATATTATTAAATTTCAAGGAACATAAATGCATATCAAAAACACATTTAATCATAAACATAAATAACTTTCAAAACACATCCTTTCAATCTCCCACTTGTTTTTAAAGTTACATAACGTATGTAAGAAAACAAAACAAAAAGAGATAAATCAATCCTCTGGCCACTGTCCATAGTCCCGCAGACCCATAGACTCAAAGTGAGCCTGACTCTTCGCCTGTGATAACGGCTTAGTGAAAGGATCAGCTGTGTTGCTGTTTGTATCTACCCATTTTAGCGCAATCTTGCCTTCTTCTATCAAGTCTCGAGTGACAAAGTACTTCCTATCCATGTACTTTGTCTTGTGATGTGATCTTGGCTCCTTGATTTGTGAAATAGATGCACTATTATCACAAAACAGCTCCAAAGGTCCTTGACTAGATGGGACAACGCCCAGCTCCTCAAGGAACTTCTTGATCCAGACTCCTTCCTTACTTGCTTCCGCTGCTGCTATAACTTCTGCAGAAGTGGTCGAGTCGGCCGTAGTGGACTGCTTCCAACTACGCCAGCTCACAGCACCACCATTCAGAAGAAAGACATATCCGGATTGGGATCTTCTATCATCCGGGTCGGTCATGAAACTCGCATCGGTGTAACCCTCTGCGATGAGATCTGTTTGACCACCATAGACAAGAACTCTATTCTTAGTCCTGTTAAGGTATCTAAGAATGTTCTTGACTGCTTTCCAGTGCTCTGGACCTGGTGAAGCTTGATGACGACTTGCCATGCTTAGAGCATATGAGACATCTGGTCTAGTGCAAGTCATAGCATACATGATTGAGCCTATGGCTGAAGCATAAGGCACATCCTTCATGTATTATATTTCCTCAAGCGTCGCTGCACATTGAGATTTGCTAAGCTGCACAGACGTACTCATTGGTATTGACCCTTTCTTAGACTTTTCCATATGGAACCTTTCTAAGATCTTGTCAATGTACACGCATTGACTCAGACCAATGAGTCTTCGAGACCTATCTCTATATATCTTGATCCCTAAGATATATTTGGCCTCGCCCATGTCCTTCATTGAAAAGATTGTTTTCAATGAGTTCTTTGTTTGCTCCATCAAACTTATCTCATTCCCCATGAGCAATATGTCATCGACATATAGAACAAGAAACTGTACTTTGCTCCCACTGACCTTCTTGTATACACAAGGTTCTTCCATGCTTTGAATGAATCCAAGAGATTTTACCTCTTCATCAAAGCGTTTGTTCCAACTCCTTGATGCTTGCTTCAACCCATAAATGGCCCTTTGAAGCTTGCATACCTTCTTGCTATTGGATGTATCTTCAAAACCTCGAGGTTGTACCATATATACTTCCTCTTCTAACTTTCCATTAAGGAAGGCGGTTTTGACATCCATCTGCCATATTTCATAATCATGAAATGCAGCAATAGCAAGCATAATCCGAATTGACTTAAACATAGCAACCGGCGAAAAAGTTTCATCATAATCGATCCCATGAATCTGACTGAAACCTTTTGCTACAAGTCTTGCCTTGTAGGTTGTCATGTTTCCATTCAAATCCATCTTCCTTTTGAAAATCCATTTGCACTGAATGGGTCTCTTTTTCATTAGGAAGGTCTACCATAGTCCAGACTTTATTGTCGTACATGGACTGTATTTCGGATTCCATGGCTTCTTGCCATGCTTTGGAGTCTGTTCTCTGTATAGCTTCTTCATATGTAAGGGGATCCTCAATATCTACTACTAAGATCTGATGAAGACCCATATAAAAGTCGGGTCTTCTCCTTTCCCTTAATGATCTCCTGACTACTCCTTGTTCTTGCAATTCCTCTTGAGCTTGAACTTCTTCAACAATTTCTTGTTGAATTGGTTCATCCTCAACCTGAGTTGCTTGAACAACTGGTGGAGGTGTAGTTGGAGTCTCTTCGACATGTGAAGCTCTACTCCCACTAACCACAGGAGGTCTATATGACATTAAAGGATCATCATTTATCTCATGATCACTTTGTAGGTCTTCTTGAATTTCTTCAAGTATCACCCTACTGTCATTGCTTTTGATTCTTTCGAGAAACTCTTTCTCTAAGAATACTGCACCCTTCTTTACGACTATTGTATTCGTAAGCTTGTGCCAAAAGATATACCCTCTTGTTTCCTTAGGGTATCCAATGAAGAAGCACTTATCTGCTTTTGGTTGTAACTTGGTTGTCTTCATACGGTTGACGTATGCTTCACAACCCCAAATCCTTAGATAAGTGAGACTGGGCAGACTACCCATCCACAGCTCATGTGGAGTTCTCTCTACAGATTTCGATGGAACAATGTTCAGTGTATGAGCAGCTGTTTGGAGTGCATAACCCCAAAAGTACACAGGTAGTTCAGTTTGGCACATCATTGAACGAACCATGTCTAGCAAGGTTCTGTTCCTCCTTTCTGAAACACCATTCCACTGCGGTGTTCCAGGAGGCGTCAGTTGTGGAACAATACCACACTCTTTCAAGTATGTGCTAAACTCATTACTCAAGTATTCTCCTCCACGATCTGTTCGTAGAGTTTTAATTCTCTTATCTAGTTGGTTCTCTACTTCATTCTTGTATTCTTTGAACTTGTCAAAGGCTTCACTCTTATGTCTCATAAGATAGACATAGCCATAGCGGCTATAGTCATCAGTGAAAGTAATGAAGTACCTATAACCATCTCTTGCACTCTGACTCATTGGACCACATACATCTGAATGTATCAATTCCAACAAATCTTTCGCCCTTTCACCTTTCTTCTTGAATGGTGATTTGGTCATTTTTCCAGTTAAACAAGATTCGCATGTCCCAATTGCTGTGTCTCCAAATGAATCAAGTAGATTCGTTTGTTGCAATTTCTTCATGCGTCTCTCATTTATATGACCCAGGCGACAGTGCCATAAGAGAGTCTCTACATTTTGAGACGTCTTGAGCCTCTTGTTATTGATATTTAACAATTGTTTATCATCTTTTGTATCAAGCAAATACAAACCATTAGAAACTAAAGCATTTGCATAAAAGATATTTTCCTTCCTAATAACCATACAAGAGTTACGTATCTTAAAATCAAACCCTTCTGCATCCAAACATGATACAGAGATAATGTTTCTAAATACTGAAGGAAAATAATAAACATTCCTTAAATTTAAAACTAAGCCACTAGATAAATGAAGGTCGAGGCTTCCAACAGCCACCGCTGAAATGCAGGCTCCATTTCCTATCTCCAAAACGACATCACCCTTTTTAAGTGATCTTCTATTCCTTAGTGCCTGCACATTAGAAACTAAGTGAGCACATGAACCGGTATCACATACCCAGTCCTGAATAGATGTGGCTATATTTAAATTTAATTCAATAACAAGCATACCTTTGTGACGCTTCTTTTCAACCTTGCCTGCATCCAAGTCACGCTTGTACTTGGGGCAATTCATTTTGAAATGTCTTTTCTCATGGCAATAGAAGCATTCAGTGTCAGAACTCGGGGAGTTCTTCGTGCTTCCCTTAGAGGCGTTGCCTCCACTCTTGCCCTTTGGAGAGGACTGCGTCTTCTCATTCTTGTTTTTCTTGTTGCCTTTCTTGGCAACCTTCTTGCTAGACGACGCCACAGCTAAGACGGAACTGTCCTTCGTCTTACCGTTATCTGCCTCAAATGTCTTGAGCGCATTGTGGAGCTCGCTCAAACTCATGGGTTTCTCTCACATGTGGTGTAGCGAGACAAAACTCTTGTAGGACACAGGTAGCGAGCCTAAGACAAGGTCCTCGGCAAGCTCTTCAGGCATTGGAGTCTTCATTTTCTCCAATTTCTCTAGATAGGTCTGCATTTTCAGAAAATGCATCGAGACAGATTCACCTTCCACCATCTTGCATCTTGTGAGTGCTACGGTGGTCCTATAGCGCTCCTTACGAGCACTATCTGTGAATAGTTTCGCTAGTTCACTCATAATCTCCTTAGCGGAGTGATTGATGAACTTTCTTTGCAACTGATCGCCTATAGTGGCCAAGATCAGTGCCTGAACTATCTTTTCCTGTTCCTTCCACTTTTTCTGAGCCTCCTTTTCAGCGTCGGTTGGTTTGGACGAATCTTTAGGTACTGGTTCTTGGTCATCCAGTATCTGCAGTAAGTCCTCTAGCCTCAACACGATACAGAGTTTGAGGTACCAATCAGAATAGTTTGAGCCGTCATTGGCAAGTGGGGACTTTTCGACCATTGAACGCAGAGAATTAGGAAGTGAAGACATTTTGCTAAAATATTAAAAAAAAGGGTAGGCATTAGTTATGTTTATGATACACAGGAATATGTACTAACAAAATAATTTTGTCCGTTTTGTTAGTCGCTCAAGATCCCTCTCAAATAATTGAGATCACTCAGATTACTTGATCAGGTAGGTAGCTAGATTACCAATCATAACCTTTAAGTTTCACATGAACTTACTTTTATGACTCTTGCCGTTTCCATTAAGAATGTATAAAACATGCCTTTTAATGAAACTCTCTTTCCCAAACCCCAAGCCTAGATCTTGAGATCTTCATAAGAAAACTCACTTTATTGGTCAACAAACATGAACATATCATTCCCACATAATGAGCAAGAAAAGGATCACACAGTCCCTACTCACTTTTGGCCTAATGACATATGCACGAATATTCCACGATTTCCAATAGCTGGATCACAATCACGGTTTTTCTGGCTACTAGCGTAAGGTGGATACAATGAGAAGGAAAGTACTCTTATGTTTTTCATGGACATTTTAATTTGTAAATATATCTTATGACTGTAAGTTTGGTAGGTCATGTCATATCACAAACAATACCTATCCTAAACAATCACAATCATCATAAATATTCACAAACAATCAAGTGTGGGTTGTATGGCCCCTGCTTGCATTCTTGTAGCCTGATGCGCCTCATCTCGAGTGTACCTGTTCTTATGCTACAAGACCCACCCATTTTCTTTCTATTCTAAACTAAAATATTTATAGAACCTAAAAGAAAATAAACTAGGAAATCCCATCCCCAAGTGGCATGCAAGCCTATGAATGATCATATACATAAAACTAATTAAGGGGCACCAAAGGCCGCATTATTAATAATTAGGGGCACCAAAGGCCGCTTACATAAAATCACATCATTCATACAATTACAACACACAAGTCATTGAATCTTGGGCCATACTAACCCACAATCCTCCTGCAAAACAAAGTTAGCCAACACAAGTATAATATGCATGTTCATACTATTTAATTTATATTTTGGTAAAGCCTTCATCTCTTAATTAAATTCATCTCTAAATCATTTAAATCCCAAAAATGATTTTTGAATTTCTAATTTTCAGTTTAACTCTTATTAAATACTTACTTTAACTTCTATTTGTTGAATTTTAAACTATTTTTAAGTTTTAAAACACAAGATGCTTGAAACCGATAATTCCAAGGTTTCAGTTCTGTGCATCTGTCAATGTTTAATAAAAACCGTCCCTGTTTGTTAACTGTAAAATTTTGAGAATAATTTTCCTGAAAACTAGACTTTCTAATCTAAATTTCAAAACAAAATTCACTCCAATTGGACTTATGGTTTAAAAGTTATGATCAAAACAAACTGCTACTCTAATTCTGGAAAACAGAACGTACCAGTTTCGGTTTTTTCAATTTTACTGGTAAAACCTGACAGAAACTTATATGCAAAATATATATTTACAGAAAGCTAACTTTCTAAGCTTTCCAACATTATCTTATTTGCCCAAATCCAACAAACGAGTAAAGAGTTATGGACTTTTGAAGTTGCAACAAAACAGTAACCGAATCTGAAACTGCTCATCAAAAATTCGTTTTAAGTATTTAATACATCAAAACAGTAATTCTAAAACTGAAAACTTAAGAGATGGATTACCAAAACCCCGTACCACAATTGGCACGAATTAAATAGTCCAAATTGTCACAAAAACAGAACCAAAAGCTCTGATACCACTGTTGGGATTTCATGTATAGCCTAGGGTCGAATTTTTAAAATTTTTAACCCCAAGTTCATAACTATACTAAAAGATCTTCGTTAATGCAACAATCAAACATCTAATTACTTGGGAGAACACATGTAATTCTAACATATTACACAAAACAATTCTATCATGATTGCATGGGAGAACACATGCAATCCAATCATCTTCTCAATTAATTAAACTCTAATTAATTCACAAAGACGACATAAGAATTGTACCTTGATTTGCGCGGAATTGATAAGGCGATTGGCTATTCTTCGTTGCTCGTTCTTCCTCTTCTCCTTCTGAATCGATCGACTTCAAGGCGAGGCAGCGGTGCGGAAGAGCCCTTAGTTCACCTTGAATCTACAAACAACTTGCGATCGGTGTTCTAGATAGATGAACACGCAATCCTCGTACTCTCTAATGGAATTAATTGTTCTCTTATTCTCAACACATGAGAAGAACAATGGAGGAAGAATTAGAATTAGTTATTCTCTTTCTCAACATATGAGAAGAACTATATATAGGAAGAAGGGAGGTAGAAAATAACTTCTATTTTCTAATTTCTGATCTTCTATTTTCTAATTTCCAATCTTCTAATTTTATCTCATATATATATAGGCACGCATATATAGATATATAAAGGCTCGCATATATATAGGCATTTCTTATTAGAATTTGATTTTCCTCACAATAATTCCATTTAATTACTTTATAAAGTAATTTTAGAAAGTTAATTCTAATATCTTATCCTTATTATTTCAACCATGAAATAATCTATAAGATATAGAACCTAGTTGTTTCTTATTCATTTGGTGTGACCGTTTAGGGATTTATGTCATGTTGAAGTTATGATATAACTAGTCTATATCAATTGACTACAGAGGTTCTATCACTACATATAGTCCTTCAAATGACATAAATAATGCCGCACATTACTTTGCCAAATCCTCTAGTATTGTGTCTATCCTTGTCACGTGATATTCTGAATGCTGTGCAAAATAGGAACGTGTCATTTTTGCACTGCATTCCTTTTCTTGGTCTCTATAAGTGAACTATAATTATAACTGACACCAGTTATATTGCTAGCATTATAATCCCACTTTACCAAGGGGCCCAGTAATATCACTACTCATATTGAGTGACAATGATACTGTTGACACATAGATTTCTCCCGCACAAGTTTCACACAACGAACTATCACTTTATCCTATAACTTGATAGGGTTTAAATGATAATCACATCATGTGTTACTCATGTGAAAAATATACGTATCTCATATCGTAGATTCAAAGACACAATGAAACATCAACGACACAAAACACAATCCATATGATGTTTCATTCAAATTGGTCATGCTCAATGTATAAAATATCCATCTCATTTTATACACTCATGTCATAGTGATAAACTTTATATTTATAGAACTACAATATACTTTTATCAACGTGATGATCTTATTGATAATTAATGTTCCTCTTTAATTATCAAGATCATGAGCAAATTTAGAAATACATATCCCATCTTTAGAGTTCTATGATTCAGGACCAAGAGCATCTTCCTGAATTCTTCTAAAGGAATGATATTATTAAATTTCAAGGAACATAAATGCATATCAAAAACACATTTAATCATAAACATAAATAACTTTCAAAACACATCCTTTCAAATATTACACGTCGGTGTCAAAAATAAAACTTCTAATAACAAATTGTACTATTTTAGCTTCTAACTTTGGATTGCTAATTTTGGATCAACTCTAAACAATTAATATGTAATTTTTTCTTGTAACAATATATAATTACTCGCGGGTGGCGGCGCACCTGAAGCTTGCTGGTCGGTGCTGCTGTCGTTCTCTTGGCGACGGATCTGAAACCTCGTCGTCGGAGCTAACTCTCAAGTTTATTCACAATGGAGGGTGCTGAGGAGGCTGCTCCAAGGGCTACTCAGGGGCTGCTCAGCGCAAGTATTGCGTGCATTGTCCCACTTCTTTCTCTTCATCCCGCAGCCTTCAAGACCATTATCAAGTTGATCACCCCCTTGCTATCCATATCTGCCAAGTTTGCGACAATAGGTTTAAGGGTTATTGGGATTTTGTATACCATGTCGATAGAGGGCATTTTAGAGGTATTCCAATGTACTTTGCTTAGCAAGTGTTTGGTGAGACCCCTTTTGTTGGGGTGGATGCAGAAGAATTCCATCGTCTCGTGAGTAATTATTATGATCCGCCACCCGGGACCCAACGGATGGACAAGCCAGCATCGTTCAATTATTCTTGGCTCCATGATGCAATGGACGAGCTGGCGGCTCGAAGGCATGCTGCCGTCTGGTGGGACCCAGATGCATGCTAAAATTACATACATACAACATGCATTTTCGACCGTCTGATTCCAAAATCAACGGACACAATTTATTAAGCTAGTTCTTTTAGAAGAAAGTTTTTGCAATTTATGTCGGTTAATGATGAATCATCGAAGTAAATCAGAAAGTTAACATACATGATTTATCAAGCTAGGTCTTTTTAAAGAAAGTTTTTTTGAAATTCATATTAATCTATGATGAATAATCGACATCGTGTAGGGTTTAATCAAATTCAATGTATGAAATTCTTTAGTTCTTATTAATGTTGGACATTCAATCGCTCCGATACTAAATTGTTAGATATATTTCGGTAGAACAAAAAACTAAAAATCGACACCAAAAATTTGAATATAATTCAACACGTATTATTCTTATTCCATCACTACAAGAAAATGCAGTACTTGTATGGGTAGCACAAGAACACCTGCATCACTATGTAAAGTCCATGCAAATAATATCAGTTGTATGGGTGCGCAAACTAAACAGCATGAACCATAAAATTCTCGGCGCATACAGAGTCATACTCATGCAGTTTAGCATTATACTCATGGAGCCTACATTTATTTACCGACTCAATATGGCCTGGATCAAGGGCAAGGCCCAAATATTTGTCTGATTAATTTGGGGTCTTGTACTTGTCCCTTGGAAAAGTCTAGAACTAGAATTCTCTCACCGACCCCTTACTCATGGCGCCGCTCGCTTCCCTGCCTCCTCTGAACCCTCCTCCCTTGGCCGCTCGAAGCCATCGCGTCCTCGAAGCGGAGTTCACCGCTCACCGGATTCGTTGCATCACCCGGTAAGCCCTCCGATCTTCGATTTTCTTCATTTTATTGTTACAAAACCCTAACCCTTGTTGTCTTTTCATCAGATCTTTTGTCGGATCCACTTTCCTTTCTTAATGTTCGACCGACGGCACGATGAACAACTGAAGGTAACCGAATTAGAATCTTCACTTGGGTCGATTTAGTAAAAGTCAATTTTTTTTTCTGTTATGCTTTCTCTGTGGCCTTTGCGTCATTATACTGGAGTGCAGGTTTTTAAGTATGCTGTACAAAATAAAATTAATCTCCAGGTATGAGATTATGGAATGCTTCTGGAGGATTTATGCTAGTGCAATTTCGATTTTTATGCATGGTCTTTATTGCTATGTTGTTCAAAGGGGAAGGGAAGCTAAGAAATGCTAATTCTGAATTTTTCAGGAAATGAAGCCCGGTTCAATTTGGAATTAGCTAACAAGCATTGTGGTACTAGCTCTGAACTGCCAAAGAAAAGTTTGGTAATGTCAAAATATTTCATTTCACCATGATATGTAAGTCAAGTTGATGCCGCTGCTGTCAGGGTATTGAGTCCTCAATTTTCATATTGACAGGTAACTTTAGAAAGAAGTCTAGTGTTAAAACCTACATTTGAGGAGGGTATATGTGTAAGAAAATGCATATCAAGAACCACAGGATTTTCTAATTCCAAATCACAATTATTAGTTGCTGTTACTATCTGGACTTAAATGTTCTAGCAGAAAGTTACATGGCTGAATGTTAATAGGTATATAAAATTAGAGGTGGCAAATTGTCAGGTCGGGTTCGGGTTTGGGACAGGTCGGGTCAGTTTGACCAAATTGGAATGTCGGGTCGTGTATGGGTATCGGGTGGGTTTTTCAGGTCAGATTTTGCACTTCTATTCCCGGGTCGACTCGGGTTTCAGGTCGGGGTCAAGTTTCCCTGAAACACGGGTTTGGGTCGGGTTAGGCACTTGGGCCTTTTCTGTTTTGGTTCCTTTTTTTTCATTCTTTTTTGGTTATTAAACAAATGCTATAATTTTCAAATTCTCAAACTCTCAGGAGGCAGGAGCCCAATCCATTTTGCTGCTATTGTTGAAAGGTGGCCATATATCAGCCTAATTAAGGAATGAAAAACTCTTGAGGACCTAACAAGAACTATAGGGCAGACACCAATTTGCCAAAATGGTACCAAATTCTTAATTTAATCATAGTTGAGTTGATTTTAGACATGTTACAATGAAATTTCTATCTTGACTAAATTCTAGTGGATGAAGGTTTCTAATTGAATAATTGTCTATTTGCTTTCAAAGAGCATAATTAAAACCTGGATGGAAGTTTTCATTAATCTTTGACGGTGCTTCTTAGTTTATGGTGATGCTATTTTGCTATCTAAAATAGAAAGAAGTTGAGGGCATGGAACTTAAAAGGTTCATCAAAAGAACAATGGACATGAAACATGAGTTTGGCGATGACAATTATAAGGGGCCATGGTTAGCGCTTTCTTTCATATATTGTATCGTTGTTATGTTTTTCAATTGGAAATTAACTTGGTACTTCCAGTTCAATATTTTTGTAATTTGTCATCATGTGATATTATAGTGATTAATATACTTAAACTTTCTTGTAGGGCTCTAACTGAAAGTGTGCAAGACAAATGAAAGGTGGGGAGAACATGAAGACTTAACTATTACTTATGTTGGTTTGTGCTGATTCGGGCACTATGTTGGGCTTTTTTCTTTCTTTTTCTAGATTAATCTTATGGCAATTTTTGTGCATATTTAATCAATCATGTTATATTTGTGGTTTATGTTGACTTTTTAGATGATATGGTAAATTCTGTTGTAAATGTTTAATTTTCAAAACTAGTGGCAAATTTGCATATTATGTTTCTTTATCCTTGAAAGTTTATTTTTTCAATTCCCTTCAGAAAACTTGAGAGATTTATATTTATGTTTCCTATTATGCAGAATTGTAAAGATTTCACAAATTTCCTGAGATTCATAAAAATTATGGGCAAAAAAAAAAATTATCAAATGATAATATAAGATTTATGAGGGGACTGGATGAAAATATTCCTATCATATGAAATCAACCAATCAAATTCTGCCACGTCATCATTAATGATCCAATGAGCTGTTTTCACGTAGCATACTTTAGCAACTGTTGACGGAACTTGCATGGGCCGCTCAAGGTTTTTGACCCTTGTAGTTTGCTTTGCGCACCCATGCAAAATAATATCTCCATCGGCCCCATGCTAAATTCCAGTATCAACATCGATCCGAATTACATCGGGCTCATCTGCATGGGTTACCCATGCATTTGAGTCAATTGCATCAGTACTTGGATGCTGCTGATCATTTTTTTACCCATGCAAGCGTTGCAATTTGTGTTATATGCATATAACACAATTCAAGATACAAGAATTCTTTTTATAATGCTAACATGTAGACAACTAACTTACACGTGCTGATTCATAACCATGCACATATTGCAACTAACCACCCACTACACTAATATGCACTACCTTTATGTGCTAACTCACATATACCTATTACTAATTAATCCTTAATTAGCATACTCGAAATACATCATATGTATTACATGACACAATATTACACGTAGGTGTCAAAAATAAAACTTCTAATAACAAATTGTACTATTTTTAGCTTCTAACTTTGGATTGCTAATTTTGGATCAAATCTCAACAATTAATATGTAATTTTTTCTTGTAACAATATATAATTACTCGCGGGTGGCGGCGCACCTGAAGCTTGCTGGTCGGAGCTGCTATCGTTCTCTTGGCGCCAGATCTGAAACCTCGTCGTTGGAGCTAACTCTCAGCTTTATTCACAATGGAGGGTGCTGAGGAAGCTGCTCTGGGGCCTACTCAAGGGGCTGCTCAACTCAAGTACTGCGTGCATTGTCCCACTTCTTTCTCTTCATCCCAGCCTTCAAGACCATTATCAGGTTGATCACCCCCTTGCTATTCATATCTGCCAAGTCTGCGACAATAGGTTTGAGGGTTATTGGGATTTTGTGTACCATGTCGATAGAGGGCATTTTAGAGGTATTCCAATGTGCTTTGCTGAGCAAGTGTTTGGTGAGGCCCTTTTTGTTGGGGGTGGATGCAGAAAAATTCCATCATCTCGTGCGTAATTATTATGATCCGTCACCCGGGACCCAGTGGATGGACAAGCCAGCATCGTTCAATTATTCTTGGCTCCATGATGCAATGGACGAGCTGGCGGCTCGAAGGCATGCTTCCGTCTAGTGGAGACGCATGCTGAGAAGGATTAACGTTTCTATTGGTTTTCACCTGTGATTGTGTTTTATTGATTGCTGAAGTTGAGGATTCTGTTTGTGTTGCTTTTTAAGTTGCCATCTGAGTGCTGATGTTTGTAACCTGATAATTTTTGTTGGTTATTGGATTCTGCTAGAAAGCTTAATTTTGTTATGAAAAATAGTATGTGAATTAGTTGTCCCTTAATTTTGTTAGGGGACAAGCACTAAAAAAAAACAATATATAATTACATAATTAACTATCAAAATCTTCTTATCTTGATTTGTTTTCTATTATTAATTTTCTTAACGGGCCTACATGTTTATTAATTGATTGTTCGTTGAGTAGTTGGAAAAAGTAATTGTTATGCAAGAATGTCACAAAAGCTTATAATGCTTTAATCCGGTGTAAATGTGTTCCAAATGTCTCAGTAGTTGTACTGACCGTGCGAAGCCTCATGATCACATATTAGATTGTCATATTTTCTTAAACCGGTTTTACTACTTTTAAAAATAAGTTTTTTCTTTTTTACTTTTAAAAATAAGATTTTTTTATATTAAAAAATTGGCCTGAAAATGTAAGTAAATTTTCGTGTTAAATAAATTGTTGGTAGGGCATTTAATCTACTTTGCTAATACAATAATCAAAGGAAATATTTTGAACAATAGTTGATTTTCTGTTTTCTTATGTGAAATAATGTTCAAACAATTGCTCGTAAAATTTAGCATGTGGATTTGGCATAATGATTATGTTGATTTTTTTTCTAGTATCTTATTTTTTAAATTAATTTATTTGCTTAGATTTGGTAGGCTAATACTTTTAATGCTTCCAAGATACTTGGGATGGCGGATTAATTGTATAAATACGAAAATAACGAACAAAGAAACACATCACGCATATGTGATGTATTGTCATATAAATCTTATTCTAAAAAAGAATATGTGGTGTATTGTTATATAAATCTTATTCTAAAAATGAATTGATTTGATGTATGTACTTTTTTTTAATAGAGAAATTATCTTTGTCCTCCTTAATTTTCCCTCTTATCCATTTTCCAAGTTAAATTTGTAAATTTTTTATCTTTCTATCTCATGCTCTCATAAAATTTGAGTGAATTTTTATTATTCATTACCTTTTTATTGTTCATGCATGAGTACTTTGCACGGTTGAGGATACGAATTGCAATCGGTAAAAATAATTTATTGCATTTGAAAATAAAAATTTCAACTAAAAATGTATTGAGAGATGGATAAGGGAGAAATTATCACCTCCATTCTTAATAAGGGCTCTTATTTACATGAAGAAGGGGATCCATTGACGATTGTTATTTTGATATTCAAATAAAATAGAAGTTTTTTTTAAAAATTGAAAACGAGATGTATTCTTGAATATATAGATTGAAATTGCTTTAAATTTGAAACGGTTTAAATATCTTTTGATAGCTCATCTAAAATTTATATAATTTTTATTAGTTCAAAATTTTACTGATCTTTAATGGATCACCCAACCTACCTAAATTGCTTCAAATTTGAATGCATATTAATCAATAAGCTCCACAATATTTTTTTGTAAAAGTTCTTCAATTTTTATCTTTTAATAAAGAATTATTTTCAATTTTTCAAGAGAACCATGCTAAGGATTATCAACACAAGGATTATCAAAGATCCCTTCTTTTACAGGAAAATGTTGCGTTGTATCAATAACAGGGATGGTTTCTCTTTGTAACTTTTCAACTTGAAATTGACCACAAGTTGTCGACGTTTCCCCTTCAAACGAATTATATGGAATTATGGAGTACATTTTTTTCATGACATTCTTAAATTAAGAACATTTTGTTCGAATAATTTATTGGTAATGAGAAACTGAGTTTGCTGAATTGTGTAAATGTAACAAACCTTTTAATTAGTTTTGTTTTACTGTAATTTTGTTCATGCTTACTGTTAGAGATATAGGCATGGAGATTTTCATCATTTTTAGAGTTCATTTAACGCAAGATCAAGAGGTCAAATTAAGGAATGAATAAATTTAATTAACTAGTAATTAACAATAACTGATGAATACTTTCATTTTTTAACAAGCTCCGATTTTCCTACCATCAATTTTATTTATTTTTTCTTGTGACACAATCTACTTAATTAAAATAATTTTACATACAGAAAATTACTTAGTAAATTAATTCAACTTAATTTTGAAAGTTATTATAATTACACTAAAGTTGATGGCAACTTTATTTTCCATATTTAAACAGTTATCATTTATATTATTGATTTCAATTAGGTAACTTATTTTGTAAATATACTTCTATTATTCTGCTTCAAAGTCAATAACATAAATAATAAATAATTTAAATTGAATGATGATAATATTATACAAATGTGTTTGCATACTTGCATGACAAAATTATTAACTATGATAAAAAAAAATTATTTAAAGTAAAAAAAATATTAAGCTTCATTTTTTTTTTTTTTGGAATACTCCAAGGCTCCACCAAAACTGGAACTTCTTATTTGTGTCTATAGAGGATTGAAATTTGAACCCATGACCTCTTAGAAGTCATCCTAGTTAGCTTCAATGAAATCAAATATATTTTTTATTCATACTATTACTATATGTACAAATTTAAGGGGAAAACATAACGAAGGAAATATGATATCATAATAGCATACCAAATTACCAACTGGTTAGCAGGTACGTCATTTTCTCTAAACGTTCTTAATTTAATTTTTCAGTTTATTTGTTTCAACTTTCAAAGACGCGAATTGATTGACTAACAAACTAAAAAAATACATCCTAACTAGTAACTACAGAACAAAAATTAAATAAAGAGGAGGGATCCATTGACAATTCTTAACTTGACAATCTTGACAATTTGATATTTCAAAAATTTGTAAAAAATCATATAAATTCTCAAAAATGAAAAAAATTTTACGGAATTATTTCTTGACTTATAAATTGATTATGTTTCCGATTATATTCAATTTAAGTTATTTCATAGCCTTTCAAAGATCCATTAAATTACAACCATTAAAAAATATACAAAATTTTGATAAGCCATCAAATGATGTTCAAATTGATTTAAATTTAGAACACTATTGATCTACAAGTTAACTAATGCATCCATAAGTCTTTTTTCAATTTTAAGATTTTTTATGAATTTTTATAAATTTTTAAAATGTTCTATAGATAAGATTGTTAAAGTTACCATTATTAAGGGATCCCTCCTCTTAAATAAAACAGGAAAGGCAAAGCTGGGTACGGTTGGTGACCAGCACAACATGAGTCTCTCGAAAGTTCAAAGCAAAAAAAAAGCTGGCACTCCGTCGGCAACTCGGCAGTCGCCACTGCCACGTTCTTGTTTTCTTGTCGACGCGTAGAAAAGCTCTCTCAGACGGTCAGACCTGTTGTACTATTTACTGTAAGCCAGAAGCGCAGATGAGCAGATGGGACCCGGGGGTCATAGAGAGTTGTTCAACCTCCGGGAGTGGAACTAGTCCACGTATTATCTTTTGGCGGTTCAATGAAACTACCACTGACAACTTGACCCCACTTCTCAGACCAACAAACATGACAAAACCAATATACCATCGTCAAAAATCACAACTTTATGTACCACTTCCCGTATAATCTATCTGTTGCAGAACACTGCAACTTGACCCCACCTACCCCACCGTCTCATGCTTCTCCACCTCCCAAACAAAACACATACAATGTCTCCAACCAATTAATCCACACAAGATCAATAATAACCTCAACAGAAACAAACCGGTCACAGATGAGTACTTGTCCCCCAACTTACTGCATCGTGCAGTTCACAACAACAGCCGTTGGATAGTCACGAGATCCGCATTGGAACAAATCTCGATACAATCCAACGGGTTACATCGTGAACTGCACGATGCAGTAAGTTGGGGATACGAACTCGTCGATTCCATATCCTCTGCAGCGCTGCATTGTGTAGCGCGGAATTTTATCCGTTAGATCATCTCGAGATCTACGCTGAATCGAATCTCAAGATGATCGAACGGTTCACATTTCGCGCTACACGATGCAGCGCTACAGAGGACGAGCACTCGAATTTGTCAGGAGGGGATTCAAAGATTCCATTCCTTTCCCTTCTTTTCCCTGTTATTTCCATTTCCCTCCCTTTCTTTTCTTTTTTTCTTTCTTTCTTTCCTTCCCTCTCTTTTTCCCTCTTTCGCCTCCAATGGCGCCGCGATTCTTCGCGTGCTTCAGCGGGGGCAAGAGATCGGGGCAGCGCAACCGATCCGGGTCGCCCGACGCCGGCGCCACGGCCGATCTCACCGCCGAGGAGCAGCGCCGCCTCGGGCCGGTCCTCCTCGAGCTGTTCTCGTCCCAGGGTTGCGCGTCCTCTCCGGAGGCGGAGGCGATCGCGACTCGCCTGACGCGGCCGGACGCGGACTCCGAGGCCGGGGCGGCAGGTAAGTTCCCGCCGGTCGTGGTGCTTGCGTTCCATGTCGATTACTGGGATTACAACGGCTGGAAGGATCCGTTTGGATCCAGCGCGTGGACCGTGAGGCAGAAGGCGTACGTGGAGGCGCTGAGGCTGGACACCCTGTTCACGCCCCAGGTGGTGGTCGGAGGGAGAACGGAGTGCGTGGGGACGGATCTGGATAAGGTTGTTGAGACCGTGCGGGCGGCGCCGAGGTTCACGTCGCCGGCAATGCAGGTGAGAAGAGAAGCAGTCTCAGTTGGATGCAAATGTTGGTAGTTAACTTAATTAATTATCCTCAGATGAGAACCCTAGGTTATATCTAAGAAGTCAAGTCTGATTTACTGTTGCCTTTGTTTGTTATAAGGTTAATTCTGCTATGGATTGGATGAAGTATGGGCCATTCATTTTTAATAATTGGATGGTCGATGGTCACTATTATCTTTTATCTTTTAGATACAATTAAAGAAAAATATGAAAAATATTTGATAAGAATTGTTCGATTCAAAATGAGAGGTTGCTTCGCCAATTCATAGCATAACCACTATTGTTATAATGCGAAACATAAGTTTATCAGTATACTGATATTGAAGGAAGAAAGGGGGTTGTGGGAGGAGTATTGACTAGATCATAATGGGTGTGATATCAGTTTGATTCATGCACAATATAATGGAGTCAGGTTAATCTATTTGATTTGGCCATGGCAAGCTGTTTTGTTTGTGTATTATTTTTTGTATTTTCTCAGTTCATTACATTGTTGCAGATGAAATATTAAAAGGAAAAAAACTTAGTTGTTGTTCTTTTATTGAAATGTTTTAACAGTTGTTTATTAGTATACTATATTGTAATCATGTTGCCCACTAACAATATCTCAATTGGCAGTACTAAATGCCCACAAGTTCTTGTTAATATTTCATTTCAGCCAACTCTAGCTTGTAATATGCTGGGTCTCAGGCCAATAATCTCATCAGGAATTTTTTTTTTTTTTTTTCATTTGTAAACTATTATGTTAGATTTGAAGAGTCAAATCTTCTTGTCACTATTTCTCTATACATGATGTAATTTATTTGAATTAAATTTTGTATTATACAAAGTTTTCATAATGATGTTTCAAATGAATTTCATAATGTTGGGACAGAGTAGTGTCATGATACCACCACTTAATCCAATCTTTTACATTAGTTTTAGTTGGTATCTCTACTCGTTGCTGTTTGTTCTAGTACCTTCATTTTATTTTATTGCTGTTTTAGTTCAGATCATGACAACTTTACCCATATTATCACCATTAAAAATGTAGGTTACATTTCAACGGCCAACACCTGAAACCTTACAAGCAACCTTCACTGGGAAGCTGAACATGAAAATTGAAGCATCTGTTGACGTAATGGTGGCTTTTTATGAAAATGGCCTTGTGACTGATGTGGGAAGTGGGGTCAACAATGGGCGTGTATTGCCGAATGACCATGTGGTTCGCCGCATGGAGAAGGCTACATCAGTGTCAGACCTGGCACCTAAGAAAACAGTATCCGCTACTGTGCAGATACAGTTGTGGGATGGCTTCAACCCTGCCAAAACGGGAATTCTCCTTTTCGTTCAAAATTCGGCTCTTCAGGTAAATTGGACCCAGCTTCTATTTGGGGACTTCTTTTCCATCTGATGGATGTCTTACAAACATGATCGACATACACACGTAACCTGTATATACTTCATCAAACATATATAGGATGCATTGATAACAAACATAATTTGACATTCATGACAACCAACATCAGAATACTGTTGTAACTGAAAAATAAATCATTGATTGCTTTTTGTGGTTATATTGCATCTGGCTTAAATAACTGGCAAAATATTTTGTTTTATATAATTAGTGAGCATCATTTGAGTCACGTGTGATTTAATTTTAAATTGTCAAAAAGGAGCTCAGGAGATGGTGCTATGAGAGAATAAAAAAATACTATACTAATGTGAAGCATAAACTGATAAAAGTAACAAAAGATTGTGCAATACATTTTCTTTGTTTGCATACCCTAAGAACTGTTGTCCCTATCACAGTGGAGATTGACCTTTTCAACTATCCTCAAATCTTTTTTACAATGTCTGTACTAATGTGTAATTATATGTAACGCCTTGTTCTCTCTACTTGATGCTTCTGTAAGACTGTAATGTTTAACATGTTTTCCTGTTGTATATATTTCTCTGTTGGATTTCATTCTGAAAAATGTGGTGTCAGAGCTAGAAAGATTCAAAAAAAAAAAAAAATGTAAAATAAAAGGATCCAATTATGAGAATTGTACTTTCTAGTCTGGGCTGAAACAAACAATGAATACATGTACACCAACTTGTATGATATGAACTCGCAACACTAATATTGACCTCACGGTTAAATGTTCCTAACTACTTGTTTATATGCAGGTGCTAGGTGTACAACAATTCAAGCTTCCTGAAACCGTCTAATCAAGCACCTGCCAACACGATCAAAGAATGAAAAAGGCAACATACGGCCGAATCGGGTCCCTTGATGAAAATGCAATCCAGACTACAGTTTGTCCATATAGTTAAACTGTAATGTGTGCAACAGATAAAAATCATCTTGTGGAGGTGTTAATTCTTTTGATTGTCTCAATGGGGTTTTAGAGGGTTATAGGTTGTGGGAAAGATGGAAGGTTATATAGTTTTAACAAACCAGAACTGCTCTGTTGATATATATTCGTTTGTTGGTTATATTCTTTCAATTGATTACTTGCTGCTGTCATAATTGTCCGGTATTGTTGATTCTGGGTGGCGTATCGTTTCAGTTTGAAAAATTAATTTGGACGTTCCAACCACAGCTACAAAGATATAATTTTCATGATATAACTAAGCCCTGAACCTCACTATAGGTTTATAATTTGTTATTTTGTGATTACTTCGGAATCTTCTAGTAGTCCTGAAATTATACAAAAATACAAAACAGTAGGAAAATTTTAACAATTATTCGATTAGGAAGCAAAACTTTTACAACATTTTCCACCAAATAGTAGGAATACTAGAATAGTTTAATCCAAATGCTATTTTTTTTTGCTAATTGATGTTTGGGCACATGTTTTGTTGGAATAATGATTAACTTTTACTATTCCAAAATGGAATAGAGGTGCCAAACAACGGATGATTATCCTCTGAATTGGGGCATGTGACCCGTTAGATCTCCTCGAGATTCGGGTTTGTAAAAATACCAAAGGATTCAACCGAATCCCGAGGAGATCTAACGGTTCACATGTCCTGGGTCACCATGCCCCGGTCAGACGATCTGAATTGCCAAACAAGCCCTTAGTTTTGTACGGTTATATTTTATTCTTTCCTGATTAAAAGGTACAGGTCGGGTTCATTCACTGAAGGGCTAGTAGACACGGCCCGTGGATTTCAGTTGAGCCCATTTCAGAACTTCTTGGGCTCTAAAAGAAATCGTTCCCAATTATACCATCATCAAATTATCAAAATACAAATGGATTCGTAGTATCAATCGATCCACCCTAAGAATTGCCTTTACATGGCAGAATCTGAGACTTGATATTGCATCCCATGCACCCCACCTGATATCTTATCTTGCATCAATGAAATTTTTTGCTATGCGTTTCAGATGGTATAAATGGAAATTTTTATATCCCATATGATTTTCATATATAAAGAATTATTGAGGTATAAATCGAAATTTAGAGGTGGTTTGATATGTTTTTGGAGGTGCGCTCACGGGATGGCCCCGTGAGCTTAAGTGTAATTAACAAACAAAGATGCAGAAATCAGGCCAAACCTGTAAAATCAAATGGCCAAATCGAGAAGATCGAGCTGAAATTTGGGGACGTATAGATAGATTATTTAAGAGGAGGGATCTATTGACGATGGATAACTTGATAATCTTGACAATGCCTCTTCTAAAAAATTTATAAAATCATAAAAAATCATAAAAATGAAAAATGATTTATAGATGTATTACTTGACTTTTGATAGTGTTTCAAATTTCAATCAATTTGAACATCGTTTAATGACTTATCAAATTGTTGTACACTTTTCAACAGTTATAGTTTAACGGATCTTTGAAGAGCTATCAAACTTTGTTTAAATTGAATATAATCGGATACATAATCAATCTATAAGTTAAGCAATACTTCCGTAAACTTTTTTCTATTTGTAAGATTTTTTATAAATTTTAACATGTGGGATTGTCAAGTTATCCATTATCAATGGATCGCTCCTCATTATTTAATGGCAAGTTTGAGATGCAAAGAGCGCGCGAGAGATCGATCGTGAACCCTACACACCGTTCCAGAGAACTTAAAAGAAAGGAAGGGGATGATGAAAAGGAAAATTCTGATAATCCTATTTTAAGCGCCCAACAAATTGCAATATTGAGCGCATGGAGAGAAATTGTAATATCCCAGTGCTGCCCCTGATAAGTGATAAAGAATATTCATATTTGCAAATATTAAGACGTAATCAAATAATCAATGCATCAAAGGAGCATTAGGTTTTAGGTACTAAATAAATTGATATACAAATATTTTGGTGCGCATATATATATATATAGAGCTAGACTATCGTGCTAACGTTAGTATTTCGATCCGAAATGCTAACGTCTCAAAAAATCGTGTTATCGTATTTGAAATTGTGATGTATGGTGTTCAATAAATTCTTCATATAAAAATACTAAGAAATACAAAATTTTTTCATTTTTAGAGTTTTTAACTATTTGTTTTGAATTTTTGAAAATAGCTCATAAATAATAATAAAATATTGATGTTTGTTCATGCTTCTTTTAAAAATACAAAATAAATACTAAGAAAAATCTAAAAATAGAAAATTTTTGTTTACCCGTATATTTTTATACGAAGAATTTATGGAGCACCATAAATCACGATTCCGGATACGATAACATGATTTTTGTGCCGTTAGCATTTCAAATTGAAATGCTAACGTTAGCACAATAGTCTAACTCTCTCTATATATATATGCATAAAAATGTTGTTCGAAATATGATTAATTGTACAAAATGAACAACTAACTTAAACGGGTGCTTGCAATTATATGTTGCTGGTTTGTTGGTTGTTCAAGTTTTTATTATTAAATGTTTGTAAAATTCATTTAATCAGTTTTAAAGTGGTTCCAAAGAGGATAATATTTGTATTATTTTATAATGTTATTATAAGATTCTAATTGCATTCAATTATGGAATATGGCTGTGTACATTTCTTTCGTCCAAATTTGAACCAAAAGTTGTCTATTTAATTATTCAATGAAGTGATGCACCTGGGTAGGAGTGGATTTTGATTTTTGACTATCTTAAATGAGACATGTTCTTAATGCTATCTACAAAATTAAAAGCCCAAATGGGATCTCTTCATGTAAGCACAAATTAGTCTGGCCCAAATAATAAGTACCGGTCCGGTTTGCACTTTGCTTTCGTGATCTGACCTCATATGTACGCGATTTGGCTCAACTTACTTTTGAAGGGGGTAGGGGTGAAATGAATTTTGAGAGGGTTTGAAATCCAAAAGTTTAATCAAATATGGAAAAATATGTGAAGCCCCCGGCTTTGCTCCCTGCTCTCTTGATGCGTTGGCAAAGCAGGGGAGAGAGGGAGAGAGGGAGGGAGGGAGGGAGAGAGGGTTTTGCGGAGGGTTTTTCGAGGCAGCACAGGGGAGAGAGGGGGAGAGAGAGGGAGAGAGGGGGAGAGACTGGGGGAGAGAGGGGAGTATTTGCGGGGAGTATTTTGAGCATTTTTTAGTATTTTGCGGGGAGTATTTTGAGTATTTTTTAGTATTTTGCGAGAATTATTTTTTAGTATTTTAAGAGGGAATTTAAGATTTTTTTAGTATTTTGCGGGGACTATTTTTGAATATTTTGTGGGGATTTTTGAGTATTTTGTGGGGAGTTTTTTTGAGTATTTTGCGGGAGTATTTTGAGTATTTTGCGGGAGTATTTTGAGTATTTTGCGGGAGTATTTTGAGTATTTTACGGGGATTTAAGAGCTTTTTTTAGTATTTTATGGGGACTATTTTTTAGTATTTTGCAAGAAATATTTTTGAGTAATTTGCGGGAGTATTTTGAGTATTTTACGGAGGAGTATTTTGAGTATTTTTGTGGGGAGTATTCTCCCTCTCTCTTTCTCTCTCCCTCCCTCTCCCTCTCTCTTCCTCTCTCTCTCCTGTTGCCACCTCATCAAGACCCAGAAGGGCAAAACCCGGTCTTGATATCACTACTCATCAAATATTTGGACGCACATACCAATTTTACTATCTAGAGCTGATTAGTAATAATACTTCGCCGAACTATACTGGATCAAAGTATAGTCTAATACAGAATTCTAAGTTTAAAGCAAATAACTATTCTATGAATATAAGTCCCAACCCTAGCGTTAAGATCTAGGGTTCCTTATATATAGACTAAAATCCCGACCGAACTACATTTGTCCGTATGTTGTTCCAAGCCGAAGTACAACAAATGTTGGGGGATCTTCTGTGGCAGGAATCGTGTGTCGATACAGGGTGCTAAAGCAACATTTTGGGCCGGCCCAGATTGAGTTTAGCGTGTCATAGGCTCAAATGGTAACTTAGGCCCTATCAATTAGTATGATGAGGGACATGGTAAGTTGGTAACGATAGGAACCTGACTTATGATATTGCAGCACCTGCTTATTAATATAAGTGCTAATTGTCCTTAACATAATAAATCCGACAATCTTGAACAAATGTACTAATTAATCAATGAATTACGGGATGCAAAAATTTTTCATTTTTGAAAATTTTTAAGTATTTATTTAAGATTTTTTAAAAGTGATACATAAAACTTGATTATTTTATTAATATTGTATAGTCATTTTAAAAAATCTCAAACAAATACTTAAAAATTTTCAAAAATGGAAATTTTTTATATCTCGTAAAGTTTTGATATAGAGAATTTATTGAGCCATATAAATCAAAATTTGGAAGTGGTTCGATAGGTTTTTGGAGGTCAAGCTCACAGTATATTTTCTCTCTCTCTCTATATATATAGAATTAGGCTACGGTAATATGCATAGCACGGTGTACGTACTATTGCGGCTTAGCAAACTCAGATCTGGATGGGCAAGGACCAACTCGAGGAATCACCCATTTTGCAGACAATTTGGTTATAAGAAAGCTGTGGATCAGTCATCTTAATTCACTCCTCTATCCAAGTACGAATTTCTAATTGCATCAATCTTTGAAGCAGCTGCATCCCTCTCGTTCTCTCTTCCACGAACTGGTTTGAGCACAGTAGAGCAAGATTTTTATAAACCGTGATATGCGATCTATACCTCAATTTTTGATGTCCAAATAGTCGATCCGAACCGCTCAATGTGATCTCTATATCAAAATATACTAGGAAACCAAATTTTATAATTTTTAGAAACTTTTTGCTATTTTTAATGATGGAGAGAAAATCGTTGATTTATATGAATCAGAATCTTTGGATGTAGCCATTTTCTCCTCATCATTAAAAATAGCAAAAAAATTCTAAAAATTCTAAAATTTGGTTTGCTAGCATATTTTGATATAGAGATTACGTTGAGCGGTTCGGATCGACTATTTGGACACCGAAAACGGAGATTCGGACCGCATAGCACGGTAAAACCGTGATATGCATATTATTGTAGCCGGACTCTATCATGGCTCATAGGGCAATAGGCGTGCACACACCATACACCCTACCTAATTCGTCCCATCCGGAATTTGATCTCAGATCTCCATATAGGGAGCCAATGCCACTACCAACTGAGCCATGATCTGGTGGCTGCATATATATATAATAACAGTGATTGCACTGATCTATAACATAATTTCAACGTACAAATGTGCTATGTCACAGAGATATAAATTAGACAATGGCAGACCTTGAAAACATTTTAAGAGGGGGGCAATTAATACTTTTAATGATAGTTTAATTAAAAGAGGACCAATTTAATTCTTAATCAATATTTACTATGTAAATTCAATACATAATTAAGATTTTTTTCAATTGAGGGGGCCGCAACCCCTTTTGGTCTCCACTAAAGTCCACCCCTAAAATTAGGTATACCTAATTTTAGGTAAATTCTTCTGTGTGGATAGGAAGAAACATAGGCAGCTTTTGTTTTTCAACACATGGTCACAATATAATTTTAGGCACAACAAAAAAAAATACTTATCTATAAAAATTGAAACGCTCTATTAAAAATAAACGGATGTTTATAGAAAAATACATCAAAATTTTATATGTAAATATCTTGACTGATTGCTTATTTACCCAAGAAAGTTTAATTATCTTATTACCACTATATTGTTATAGAGGATGGATCCACTTACACAACAAAAAATGACACAAAATTTACACCGAAACTTATTAAAATATAAAAAAAATCTTAAAAATAGAAAAATTTTCACAACCATGCTCTACATATGGATCGATTGTGTTCCAAGTTTCATTTACTTTGAGTGTTATTTGATATTCTATCAACGCCTATCAAGTTTGTATGATAATTTGAATAGTAATTTGAATGGTCTAAATTAGATGAAATTTGAAATATAATCTCTCTAAAAATGAACGATATCAAATCCATAAAAGAATTAGTCTTAATTTTGACATAAGTATTTGGTCAATAAGTTAATTTAGCAACCCCTAGGCTGCAACGGTTGTATAACCACTGTTAAAGGCCCAAAATAACCGTTGTAAAAGACCATTTTGTGTTGTAGTGACATTTGATTGTAAGTTTGTAACTATAGTGTAAATTAATGCATACTTGAAAAGAAAAAAAAAATTATGTTGAACACTAGTAAAATCCGGATTCCAGGAAGCCAGCCTAGGCCAAATACCGGCTCCCCAGTAACCATCCTGAAATAAAAAAAAAAAATTAAATAATGTTTTTTTGATCCCTCATGAGCTTTTCAGATTTGTTTTGGAGTTATTTATTTATTTATACTTAATTTGCTCACTAAATGATCAAAACTATATTTGTATTATTCATTGTTAGCATTTTGTAAATAATATTATGTACTAAATTTTGTTCTGAATTTTTTACTGAATCTTATCGTGAATTATGTGCACTCAACATTAAAATGTCCATAACTATTAGTAGGAAATTCCGATTAGAGTAATTGAGTAGTAAACTTAAAGGCTACGGAAAAGCTAACAACGTGGATATACAAATTAGTTATTTTCTCTATCTGGATAATCAAACTAGGAATGAAGCGTAAAGTGTCTTTCATAAAAAAATACAAAAATTAATCGATTATTTTTATAATAAATTACAAATGAAAATTATGGGGGATATATCTAAATGAATTATTAAGTCATGGAAAATAACTAATTTGTGTATTTTGATGCGGAAATTTGTAATTAGAACAAATTTAATGGAGATATAACAAATTTGGCCTAAATTATATTAACATTAGTCTTAATTTAATGTAGTTAAATTGAGCTTCGGTAACTTCGTCTAGCATTTTTTTTTTTTTTGAGAAAAAGACTCACACACTACTTCTTTCGGGGTCCGATCTAGATCTAGATCTAGTCTTATATTCTATATTTCCATATGTATTAAAATTTCAAAGCTAAAACAGAATCTTGCAGCTAAGCTAATTAATTAATTTAATTAATTAATGTGCAAGCAATATACAACCAAACTTTTTTTTTTGAAAAAAGTGAATATATTCGTCTCCTTCCATTTCTTTGTGGAAGGAATTCAACAAAGTTTTACAAAAATGGGGTAATAATACCCAAACCTAAGATTCTAAACAACTCCTAATAGTACTAAAAATATTAAGTGCAGATTAACAAGTCTGCACGACAACAAAATTTAACATCCCACAAACATCCACATGCTGCATAACAAAAAATCAGATTAACTAGTTTTCAGATTCCTAAGTTTACTAAGAACTGAATATTAGCACTTGAGAACTCCAAGTAAGACCAATTAGGGAGTCATGTCTGAAGATGACATGCCCTCCATGTCATCATCTTCAATTACAATCACATTTATCATCTCTCTAGTTATATCAAATCTTTCACCTGTAATTATAAACCATAGACCAAAGAATTTGTTGAATAAATATCGACTAGATACTTATGTTGTGCCTTGAAAGATATTTTTATTTCTAATTAACCAAACTTGCCATAGTAAAATGCAAAAGATGGTCTGACAATAAACCCTATCAGCATTAGTAAGATTACCAAAACTGTCCCATATATATAATAAGTAGAAAGAGTGAAGCTATTGTACTATTAATAGTACAAATTACTCTATACTATTGGCTCATATCTCAAATTTAAAAGACTTAATATTTAATCCAAAATGTTCATTATGATCTTCATATGCAATTTTACTTGTGAATTAGATTTTATATATTTTTAAATTTTTTTTACTATTTTTTTAGATATTTTAAAATGTCACTTGATAAAAACATTAGAGTAGGATTCCATTCCGCTCTCAAGTTGGAAGCCACGTCACTCAAATAAAATAGCGCTCGCAATAATCCCAAATCGTTCCATCGCTCGGAGTCGCAAAACTGTCCGAAATCACTGAAGTCACCAAAGTCCGCGATAATCATCTCCTGTATTCAATTGATGGCACTCTCCATTTCATTATTCCAAGTAAAATACGATCCCACTGACTGTGTCAAATTAATTAACCTCTACCAAAACCTTCGTTCCAATTATATAAAATACGATCCCACATATTCAAATTAGATTATTCTGACTTGCGCATAGAAAGAGAAAGAAAACAAGTACACACATTAATACATTATTCATACCAATATTATCAAAAATCTCACAAGTTTTCCATCGTTCTGTTGTTCAAATGAAAAAAAAAAAACACAACAATTTTGTAAATTCATATAAAAAACTAATATTACAAAAACTAATTTAATCATCATTCCAATTTGCTCCGCCATTCTCGTTTGCTTTGAGACGGTTCCATATCTCTTCCACCATATCTGTTTTTAAATGAGAATTTGTACCTTGGTTGCGAACTTTGAAATGGTTTCGAACGTAGTTTGCATGCTTATCAGTTCGACAATGACGAATTTCGGGGATTGACTATACGAAAAGGAATTAGAAGGGGATAATATAAACACAACAACAGAAAAGTAAGGGCGTAATGTAAACAAAATTTACAGAACCATGTTAAATGTAATCCATTATTTTAGTACCTTAATTGGGGATGCGGGATGCAATTCCAGGCCTTGTGTAAACCTTCAGTCTGAGAACCGTCACATCAAATTGAGCTCAACCAAGGGATACATGCTATAAACGAAGTGATAGCATATTAGAAGACTTTTATAAGAGAGATAGAATTTTCATAATGAAGATATTATTTCAGGAAGAAGAATCTATAAAGGAAACCTACTTGCAAAGTCCGTACCAGCAAAACCAGCATCTCATGAGGCCTACTCGCAAAGTCTGTACCAGCCAAACCGGCATCCCACGAGACCAACTTGCAAAGTCCGTACCAGCAAAACCAGCATCCCACGAGGTCTACTCGCAAGTTGCAAAGTCCGTACCAGCAATACCAACATCCCACGAGGCCTACTCGCAAAGTCCGTACCAGCAAATTATTGAATTCAACAGGGGCAGGAGAGAAACTATGTACCATAAATTATAAGAAGGGAAACAGTGATGCTAATGGTAAACCTGGAAGGAAATATAGGCAACTAGAAGCATTACTTGAATATTGACACAAGATTTCAAATTTCAAAAAATTTGCTAGGTCCCACCAATGTTGGTATTGTTACTAACTTACTACAGGCATCTCAATTGTCCAAGTACTTATAATTTGAGCTAGAGTATATGCTGAACAAGTACTTATAATTTGAGCTAGAGCATGGCAGGAAGTTGTTGACTACACGAAATTTCTCTAGTTGTATGACCAAAACAAGGTACCAAATGATACATCAGAGCTCTGGAACCAGTATTTACCAGTACCAAATGATACAAATATTAACATTCCTTCATTACCAGTATCTACCAGTATCTTGTAGCTATCAATTATCAATCACCACATCAAACATACATACATACATACTCGCATTCACTTGTCAATCACCTGCCACACAGTTGCCAGTAAATTATGGTACTCGCAACAAGCAACATTCACAGAAAATTAAAAAACAACCACACGCACAGAGAGACCTGATCTGACGATGGTGCCGAGCACGGCCATGGTTTGCGCCTGATCGAGCGGTTTAGTCTGGGACGGGCCCGTGCAGACCCTCTGCTGCGCATCGATCACGGTCCGGTTGGGCGTGGACAGATCGGCCCGACGGTACGAGGTGGAGAGCGTGGGGTTCTTGTTGCTGGACAGCGGCGCCTCAGCTCCTAGGATTCCCCTCGAGTCTGTCGCCGCCCTGACTGTCAGGTTCGTCCGCCTGATTTGGTAGTGGCGAGGGTTTCGCCGGAGAGTAGGGTAGTGGACGAACGATTACCCCAATCGGAGAGGACCGAGCTCGAACTGGACGAAGTCTATTTTTTTTCGGAGAAACGTTCGTTTCGCTTACGTCACAAATTTGGGAGCGATCTCTAATTTAGAAAGCTCTCTTAATTTGAGATCGCGCTACAACGCTGGTATTGTGTTTGAGATTGACACATCGGATTTACAGAGCGCTATAAGAGTAGCGTTGGAGATGCTCTTATGAGCCATCTAAAATATTTTGTATAAGTTAATCTGTGGCCCCACGTGATTTAATTTGTACCTCTTAGTCTCCAAAAAATATTAAAATATTACAAATCCGACTCACCAGCGGTATTGAGTCGCTTTCCAGCTGATGCTTCCGCCAGCAACGTTTGTCACGTCCATTAATTTTATTTTCCTCAATTTCCAGAATCAAACCGCCCGTGATATTGCTTTTACACATACAAGTTGCTCCTAATAATTAACACAGATGACGGATCTGTCGGTTAGTAAGTCATTATCTTTGCAATTATTAAGGGTATGTTTGTTTTCTTGCAACTCCAATTTAGATGTAGTTGGAGACATAAGAAGGTAGAGTTACAGTAGTTGCACCTCCATAATTGTTGTTTATATATTTGCAAGTGAAGTTGCCGCAAGTTAAAAATTTTTTGTTCGTTTCACCGCGTCTGGCTATTAATGCTATATCTCTATATGGAATAATATCACGCTATCTCTGTATATGGAAAGAGCGATCATTGGGAAGAGGAGTAAAAGGTGAAGAAGCAAATGCAACATCTGCTGTTGCGTGAAATTTGGCCGCAGGACAAAATACTGCATCTGGCTCCTACCTGTATTTGGAAATGCATGTTAATTTTGCAATTACATCAAAACAAACATCTATGCAGTACTTGCTTGTATCTAGACCTGCAGAATCGCTCCAATTACAAGGAAACAAACAAACCCTAAGTATTGTTGCGGAAAATTGGGGTTCATAGACATTAATTAAACCTACTTGGTGAAACCCCGCGCACATGTGTATTTCAAACTTTGGCGTTCATCTAACTATGATGTTCGGAGCATGATTTTTGTAAAAAAAAAACTTGGTCAGGGAGAAGGCCCATTCCCAGTCGTCAAGAAGGAGGATCAAAATGTGTGTAAAATGGCTTGCCTATCTACATCTGCGACTTGAGCTTGTTGCACTGTTCATTCCATAACTTATTTTGAACATAAATCAAACTCCATATCTGTCCATCTCTATACCTAGCTACTGCTGCCGGGTTCTCCCCGACTAATAGCCACGTACCAAGCCATGATTCTATTCATATGCCAGCCAGGGGCGGAGCAAATTTTTTTAGAAAACGAAAATAAAAAACATTTTTTGCGAAAAGTAGATAGAGTACTAAATTTTTTCGGTCCAATAGATAGACCCGATTTAATTTTTCGGGTCCTATTGAAGGACCCGAAAAATTAAATCGGGAAGAGTTTCTTTTCTTTTTCTTTTTTTTTTTCTCCCAACCGAATTCAATTTTGGGGCTATGCATTTTCAAAAAGGGGTGCATAGAAAAAAATTTTCAAAATGGGTTTGCACCTGTTTATTTACTATATTTCAGTACTATATTTCGGTACTTATGTGGTTAATCATAATTATAATATGATATAGAGTTAGACTATTACACTAACATTAGTATTTGAGATCGAAATGCCGCCTCAAAACCTATTTTGAAAAAAATTTCGGGTGCAGACCCATTTTGAAAAAAAATTTCAAGCGCACCCATTTTGAAATTGTTTTTGCCACATTTCAAAATAGGGTGCATGGAAAAAAAAATTTTAAAATGGGTTTGCACCAAAAAAATTTTCAAAATGGGTTTGCTCCTGTTTATTTACTATATTTCAGTTCTATATTTCAGTACTTATGTGGTTAATCATAGTTATAATATGATATAGAGTTAGACTATTATACTAACGTTAGCATTTGAGATCGAAATGCTAACGCTTCAAAACCCATTTTGAAAAAATTTTCGGATGCAAACCCATTTTGAAAAAAATGTTTCTGCACACCCATTTTGAAAATGGATAGACGGTTGGAAAAAAAAAAAAAAAAAAACTCTTCCCGATTTAATTTTTCGGGTCCTTCAATAGGACCCGAAAAATTAAATCGGGTCTATCTAGTGGATAGAAAAACCCCGGTACTCTATCTACTTTTCGCAAAAAATATTTTTCAATTTCGTTTTATAAAAAAATTTGGGGGCGGAGCTTAATGTAACAAAAGTGGGCTGCCCCCCTCCAAAATCACATCAAATATCCATTGTATTACTGACACAATATGTCTTAAGCTTAATAAATCAATAAAGATTGGCCTCTCTTTTACAATTTGGCCCCCCTTATGTAAATGTATCAAGCTCCGCTACTGATACCAGCTTACGGGCCGACTCCTCACTCTTCTATTTTAAAAAAAAAATCCCTTTAGTTGATCATTATTTCTCAATGATTCCTATCTATAGATCAATTTAGTTGAATTTCTATTTTTGTTTCATAAAACACATGACAGCTAATAGAGGTTCAAGCTATTTGAAAAAGATTAGATAAAAAATTCGAACCTCAGTGATGAAAAAAGGAAAGATGCAGTCAGGCAGGCTAAGTTTACCTTGATAAGTCTGGGATTATAAAAAGAGCAAATACTACTCTGGAGTCTACAGGAATTAATGCCAAGTCAAAAACATATATATTGTACTTTAAAATTTAGTCAAAGTATATCGTCGCGTGATTTTGAATCTTTTTCTTTTACGTTTTGATGTTAGTTCGGCTTTTTTTTTTATTTTCATGTTTTGTCTTTTCCTACACCATTTTTGTTGGAAAGAAGCAAAAACGAAGGAGGAGGAGGAGGAGAGATGATATTGTGAGGGAATGAATCCAACATAAGTTAACAGTACTAGATAACGGTAGGGCATAATTTGAATGAAATCAAATAATATGGGAGGTAATTTGAACCAAAAGAAAGTTTAGGAAGCAATATGAACCACATTTATACAATAGTTAAGGAGGCAAAATAGACTTTCCTCAATTATAAATAATGTAACATGAAAGGAACAAGAGAAATGAAACAGATGGCATGACATTGGTTTGAAGAAGATACGTCTAAAATTTTAGAAATTTCCTAGATTATTTTCTAAACATTGCATGCTCAATTTGTTGCATGGACATAAAAATTAACAGCACAGATATTCAACATGCATGGTGTTAATTGACATAATTGGACACTACATATATTGAAATTAAAAAAAAAAAAAACAAAAAGAGCGACAGAAGCCATGCATATATATGGATCTCACGACAACATTTTGATAATGGACAAATTTGTATATTGAGTACATCAATTTGTACTCAAAGTACATTGAGTCTATACTAGTAAAGAATCTACGCCTTGCTTTGGGCTGAAATTATTATTACTTATAATAAATTTTTAAGATAACATGTAACAGGAAGAAAATGATCAAGTTTATTAAAAAAACATTGGAGTAGAATATTAGTCAATTAAGAAGTATATCGGGAGTTCGGGACTAAAAAAGGATAAAGATTTAGTTATTGACGCATTGCGCGTAAGTAATGGGTTGAGAGCTTATTCTTTGTGAGGAAACTGATGTAGGTCTTAAATTTTAATGGGCCGAGACATTAACGTATGTCAACGGTGGTGATCAATTTAAGTAAACAATCAACGGTTGAGATTTATTTCTTAGGGAAGATAGCACTTTCATATCAAAAAATCTAATATCCTTTTATTAGGAGTAAGGATTGGAAGTACTACGACGTCTTTATTGGCACATAAATTTGTATATTGAGTTTATCCTTTAAATTTGACCAACCTTTTTATTTTCAATTATTCCAGCTCAGGACGGAATATATAATGGACAAATTTACTCACGTGCTAGCACTAGAACGTAGCTATTTAAGGAAGGAAATTAACAATCTCGTTCATAGCATTAGTGTGAGAGAGCATTTGTACTTGTTGATAAAAGGTTGTACACGGTATAAAAATGGAGGAGATTCATCAAGGCAACGGCATCGAAACCCAAAAGGAGATATTAACTGAGGAAAATCATGGTATGCCATCCAATTAATCTGTAATATATATGTTAATTACAACCATCCTAACCATCCTTTTTCATGGTGTTAAATTGCCCTATTAATTTCCAATTGTTTTTCTTATATGCATACCAAATTTAAGTTGCATACTCTTTTAATCTACCTCAGGCTGAATTGTACATCTCAAATTTAAAAGAAACCTAATTCCCTTTTCAACAGGGAGAAAGGGAACTGGTACAATTGACTAGAAAATTTGTTCGTAGCGTCTGTAGAAATATCTTTCCCTTTTAAATTATTAATAGGTTAATTTAAAAGAAACCTTGCCCTTTCCAATAGATGTTTTTGTCTTTTAAGTTAACTATATTATAATTTAAAAGTTGGAAATATTAAATTTAATATGATATTTTTTTTTATGTTTGCATATACTTCTCAATAAGAATTAAATAAAATAAGTTTATCTTTTACACATATTTGTTTTCAGCTTCAGCATATTTTTCTGGTTTGCAAGTATTTAACATATTTGGAGCTTTTAATAACATCTTTGGATCAGTTTTTCATAATTAAGCAAAATCTTTATGATTTTTTTTTTTGTTGTCATCATCTAAGTCAAAAATGATGTTTAATTAAGCAAATTCTAAGGAAAATCACAACACCTCCATTAAAAGATTAAACCACAAGGATGGTTAAAGAACGGAAGGAATAGAGGCAGTCAGAAAGGAAGCACCAGCTCTATAATTTATTTTCCATTTAATTCAAGGATGAATACAATTACACCCTTTCTCTCTATTGATAAAAGAAAATTTTCTTTTAAATTTGAGCCGTACAATTCATCCTAAGGTACTTTAAAAGAGCATATAATTAAAATTCAGTATGCATGTATACCAAAAGGACCCAATTTCTAATTAAAACTGACAATGCAGGACTAAAAAAGGGTCTAGATATGTATATAATTGTAATATAATTTTTATTCTTATTTATAATCAAAGTATTTGGCTAAAATAATTGTATTTGAACCCTAAAAAATATGAAAATTATATTATTGGTGAATCCTATATATATAGATATAATATAATGCTTTTGATGTGATTATCTTATATTAATTTCACTGGTTTGTATAATTTTTGAACCTCATAGAATAAGTTTATCATGACTCCGCCATTGTAGGCGCAGAAATAATGGGAGAAGGAGACCGGCTGCAGATTTTGATCCACAAGAAGATAGATGAAGTACCAAAAGATCCCTTTGAGGAAAAGACCATCTTCCGTGTTCCTGCTTGGTTCCACGAAAAGCACAGCGAACTTTTTGAGCCAAAGATGGTTTCAATTGGGCCATACCATCATGGCAAGGAGAGCCTTCGCTTCATGGAACAGCAGAAGTGGTCTTTTCTTCGGGAATTCCTGGCAGCTGGACCTGTTGGCATTGAAGTCTACCTCCAAGAGCTCAGAGCACTCGAGGGCAGAGCTCGCCGTTGTTACAGTGAAGGTATTAACATGAGTAGTGATGATTTCGTGATGATGCTCTTACTTGATGGGTGCTTTCTGCTTGAGCACCTTATTAGGTTATCAGCTCAACGATCTGATGCATTCTGTAACTTGGGCTGGAATATTTACAATCTAGAGACCGACATGCTCTTATTAGAAAATCAAATCCCCTTTTTTGTCATACACAGACTATTCTCGATTCAAGGCGGTCAAACTGACAACTGTGAAGGTCCATGCGTCCTCCTCAATCTGTTCTTTAAACATCCTGCATGTATTTTTTATAATACCATTTCAGCGTCAGGGAAACCGCCAAGTGTATCATGTGACAATATTAGCCATTTTCTTCACCTTCTTCATGCATGCATCGTGCAAGATAATCATACAACATCCATTATCCAAAATTGTGAAGGGGAAGAAAGAAACCAAGAAATTGATGTTGCACCACAAAGCAATACTGCACTAATTGGCAACCATTCACCAGAATTTAATGAAGAACTACAAACCGAATTAAGAAAAATGTTCACAAGCCCGGTTGGTATACCTTGTGCCAGTGTGCTCCATGAGGCAGGCGTGAAGTTTAGGAGGAAGAAAAACCCTTCCAACATGTTTGACATGACCTTTAAAAATGGCACAATGGAGATGCCATTTTTATCGATAAATTGTGTTAAAAAGATCCTCTTTCCTAATGTTGCCGCATTTGAGCAATCCCAAATACTCAAAATACGATTTCCATTATTCTCAGGTTTTTTATCACTAATGGATGCACTTGTCAACTCGGAGAAAGATGTTACTTTACTTGAGCAATGTGATATCTTTGAGAATATGCTTCCGAATGAGGAAGATGCGACAGCTTTCTTCAACGATATGGGTGAGTTATTTGTTTCGGAAAAGTATGTAGGTCACCCATTATTTAATGAATTAAAAAGGTACAGTGACTCGACTTGGCATAAGAGGAGAGCAAATCTCATGCATAATTACTGCAATAGTCCATGGTCTGTCATTTCAGTTTTCGCGGCTTCAGTTCTGCTGATACTCACCTTTCTACAGACCTATTTCTCTGCTAAATGATTGTTTATGAGTGCTTTAGACTTTGAGAGCTGGAGTGTGTTATCAATTCTGTCTGTGTAATAATCATGATGAGTGGTTGTAATTTGTGTATCTTTAATGCTTTATTGCAAAATTGATCATCGACGAATTTTTATTTCTTGGAAGGATATGATCACATTTGATTTTATTCATAAGGGTTAGATATGGCCGAATTGTTTTGTGGCCCAGGTAATTGGTAAAATACCGTAATAGAGAGTTTCTAGCAAATCCCTTTTAACCGTTCACTTTCCATGAGAGGGAGAAAGTAAAGCTGTGAGCCTGTGACACTAACTTCTCTCCTAGCAACATTTTAATCATGGATCTCCATTAATACCGGTAAAATTTAACAAAGATGATGTTACTATTATTCTCTCCTCACTGTGACGATCATTTTGAGATGTTGATTGCCCATCTTTTGGTCATTCCAAACCAGTTCTCGATTTCCGACTCTTTGCCCCTCCACCCATTCGTCCCAATATTTGCCATTTGCCACTGCCGCAAACCTCTTCCCTGTCCAGCAACAAGGAAGAGACCAGCATACTTTTAAAAGATATGAAACATTGACTATTTGAACACTGAAAACTGAGATAAGTACCGCATAGCACGGTAAAACCATGATATGCATATTATTGTAGCCGGACTCATATAGAGTTAGGCTACAATAATATGCATGTCACGGTTTTACCGCGCTATGCGGTCCGTATCTCAGTTTTCGGTGTCCAAATAGTTGATCCGAACCACTCAACTTAATCTTTATATAAAAAAATACTAGCAAACCAAATTTTATAATTTTTAAAATTTTTTTGCTATTTTTAATGATGGGGACAATATCACTATTTTGTATAAACCAGATCCCTTGGATGTAGTCATTTTCTCCACATCATTAAAAATAGCAAAAAAATTTTAAAAATTATAAAATTTGGTTTGCTAGTATATTTTGATATAAAGATTACGTTGAACAGTTCGGATCGACTATTTGGACACCGAAAATGGAGATAAGGACCGCATAGCACGGTAAAACCATAATATGCATATTATTGTAGCCGGACTCTCTCTCTCTCTCTCTATATATATATATATATATGAGGAGAGATCCATTGACAATGGAGATTTTAAAAAATTTATAAAAATAGTTAAAAATTCTAAAAAATAGAAAAAAATTTATAGAGATATTATTTAACTTATAGATTGATTATATTTCAAATTATATTCAATTTAAGTGACGTTTGATAGCTCTTTAAAACTCGTTAAATTTCAACCGTTAAAAAAAATGTATAAAATTTTGATAAACCATCAAATGATGTTCAAATTGATTGAAATTTAAAACACTATTAATCTATAAGTTAAAGAATGCACCTATAAAAGTTTTTTCATTTTTAAGATTTTTTATGAATTATTATAAATTTTTTAAAATCCTCATTGTCAAAATTGTCATTCTAAGCATTGTCAATAGATCCCACCTTTATATATATATATAGAGCTAGACTATTATACTAACGTTAGCATTT
This sequence comes from Cyperus esculentus, assembly GCA_030179965.1. Lineage (NCBI taxonomy): Eukaryota > Viridiplantae > Streptophyta > Magnoliopsida > Poales > Cyperaceae > Cyperus > Cyperus esculentus. Next base: position 1,557,925 of record JASGLE010000035.1, on the reverse strand, counting down.
CGGACCGAAATGCTAACGACTCAAAATTGTTGTTATTGTATCCAAAATAACGATTTATGATGTTCAATAAATTCTTTATACAAAAATATTGGTAAATACAAAAATTTTTCATTTTTAAAGTTTTCTAAGCATTTGTTTTATATTTTTGAAAATAGCATGTACAAACATCAATATTTTATTAATATTTATGAGCTCTTTTCTAAAATTCAAAACAAATACTTAGAAAACTCTAAAAATGAAAAATTTTTGTATTCCCCAATATTTTCATATAAAGAATTTATTGAGCACCATAAATCGTGATTTCGGACATGATAACAAAAATTTTGAGCCGTTAGCATTTTGGTCTGAAATGCTAACGTTAGTATAATAGTCAAAGTTAGGTTACCATGTTTTACATAACAAAACTGCATTTTTGTTATGCGCTCGTATCTCAACAACCGTAACTCCAATGGCTGAATTAGACAGATCAATCATGATAATTAATTAATTAATTAATTATGTAATGACTTCGTCCATTATTATTATAAAATAACATCGTACACGTTTAACTGGACGTCAAGACTCAAGTCAACGAACTGTGCATCATCCTAGCTGTAAACTTCGTTTCTTTATTCTTTGATCAATCGAAGTAGTTGAGACATCGCTCTATATCTTGTCTCTAGCTAGCTAGCGTCTTCATTCTTATGTGCACGCGGTCCCTCAATTCCCGTCCCAGAAGTCATCCGATTAATTAACTATTAAGTTTGGTTTATTTATACCTCATGCATGGGTTTCACTCAGTCACAAAAGAAATCACAATTGACAAATATATTATGTAAAGACAATCGTACGTAATGTCATGACTAAGCCTGCTAATGGGCTCAAGCCGCCCATGGTTTTATGGGTTGGGCAGCAGATGGACTGTAATGGATCGGGCCAAAATTTGGGCTATGACCCAGACCCAACCCAACCCACATACAGATCTACAATTGGGTGGCCCATATATAAAATCTGGGCTAAGAATGGGCAGATATCAGTTAAGTGTCTGGACTCTTAATTGAATGACCCAACCCAACTCTCATTTCTTCGAACTTCAACTCCTCTGCCTCAACCCCAGAAAACCTTGCTCGCCGAGTCGCTAGCGTCGCCGGCTCGCCGCCACGTCTCGTTGCCGCTGGCCGATCAGAACCTCGACCCCAGGTGCTCAACGACAGTCGCCGCTGCACGATCCACTCGCCAGTCGCTTCTTCCACTCCTCTGCACTCGCCGGTCGCTTCCTGTCGACCTTCGCTCCTCCAAAGGCCAATCGAGAGAAACAGGCAGATCCGCAGATAGCAACAGCAATCCAAATTGGAAGACGGGGAAAGAAATTGCAAGTAAATAATGAGGAGGGATCCAATAACCATGTTGGTGACTATTTTTTTATTTATGCATAATTTGAAAAAATCTGAACCGTTAGCTGTATTCTATATTATCTTAATAACATATACATAAAAAATGGTAAAATTTTAACATTGTTTCGGTAGTCATCGAGAGAGGAGAAAAAATCATAAAATTTGAACCGTTGATTTTTGTTAATACTTGATACACATGTAAATAAAATCAAAATGATATAATTTTTTGTATACACATAAAATATGATATATGCAACATATTCTATCAATTAGTTTTGTTTTTTAAGAATTTAAAATATAGTTATTTAAGATATTGTAATGCAATTAAAAGAAATTGCATAATTTATATGTAAAAAAAAATTATCAAAGGACTTGAATCATATACATATTAAGGGACAAAACTCAAATGTAGCAGATTAGCTAATCATTAAACCACGGGTGAGTTCGGCTCCTTGTTTTGGGTTTTGGGCTGGCAAATTCGGGTTGGACCCATGGGCAGAATTGGATTCTTACTGGACCAAATATGGGCCAAGTCTGGACTGGGCTTGGTTTGGGTAAATACTAGTTTGTTTGGTTTGGGTCTGGGTCAAGGCCTGCTGCAATTCCTATTGGTTTGGGTTTGGTTTGGGTTTGGTTTGCAGCCATTAGCAGGCTTAGTCATGACTCATGACAAGTACGTACAATATGGAAACAATCATATACCTACCGCTCAAAAAAATTGTACAAATTAATCATACCGTGATGGACATATTAATATTATTTAACTTATATATTGTTTGATGACTTATCAAACATCGCTTAAATTGAGTATAATTGGAAACGTAATCAATATATAAGTTAAATAATATTTTCGTAATACTTTTTCTATTTTTGAGAATTTTTATTACTTTTTTATATTTTGAAAAGTTTTGTTGTCAAAATTGTTAAGATAAAAATTGTCAAAATTATTCTCTACTGTAATTCAATGAGGAATTGTAATATCTCGAGCGCTTTTTCCCAAAAAAGTTTCCATACATTATGTCATTTTAATTTTTCCGTCGAAGTTGTGGTCCTTGTAGAAGCATCAAATGTTATGTAAGAAGAATCAGTATGTGACGATCAACATCTTCACAAAAATCAAGTTGAGTTCTAAATTTGTATGTGCAGAACTGGCCGTTGTACTTCATAAATCAGTAAGATCAAGAACCTCTCAATTTGCGAAGTATCTTTACTTGAAGAGTTCGAATTTCTCCTTGGCAGACGAAGCTAGCTGGCAGCATCAAACGGATTATATTTGTTGGACTATAAACAAGCTATATGAGCCTAATTAAAGTGAGAAATCAGACGGGGCACAAGTAATAGTCCAATCCAAGAACGTTACAAATGACCAATAACAGCCCAGTATCACCGTGAATCAATTCCCTGATACTGTGGAGCTACACACACTCTTATGTAATGTAAGATCGGCCCAAAAGTTCACCTTTTGCTTACTCTCTATGGATTCTTTTTTTCTTTTTGAAAGTTGACAGCAGCCGCCAACTGCTCTCTATGGATTCTTTCAGAATAGTTTTTCTTGTCCACCGTGATCCCACATTTCTCTCACTCTCGTCTGCTCTAAAACCCTAATCCGATAGCCATGGGAAGCCGCTTGGTGCACTTAGCCAACCTCCCCATCAAGCTCATGCTCCCCTCCACTCCCTTCGATTGCATCAGCGAGTTCACCATCAGGCCCCTGATACTGTGAAGCAAAAGCCTTTTTGCCTTGTACTCTAAAATGTGGTTCTGTACTTGTTTTTGCTGACAGAATTATAAAAATATAGGGTGCAGGGGGGCGGTAACATGGAGTTATTGCCACTTTCCCAGATCGGCACTTTTTAGTCCCACTGGCCACTGGTGCATTAGCCTGTGAATTGCCCCTTCATCCTATATGTTGGAAGTAAATAATTTGATATTTTTCTGTAGTGGCCTACGCCCACATCATGGTCGAGTCTTTGCCTGCAAAGCTCCAAGAGATTGTGAATTAATTGTCACTTTTGCAGTCATTTAGTTAAATACTTCAGTTCCAAAACTAAAATTATGGCCAGCTTGTGTAAAATTGTTTAATTGCTTAATTCCTGAACTAACAATGGAGACTGACAAATGTTAAATTTGCATACACTTTTTAGCTGCAGAGTGTTGGGATTAATTGCATGATAGATGTTCTCATGTTAAGTTGAGGCATCGCTAAGGAAATTTGGGTTATGCACAAGTTCTCATGTCGCCGGCGTTTTCAATTGAGAAGTTATTTTGAAACTTTCAATCTTATAAGTACATTGAGAGTCGTAGGAAAGTGAGGCGAAGGAATTAGTCGGTACGTACTTTTCTAGCCAGCTGTTGGGCACTCTGGCACATGAAAGAACTGCAAAAATAATTGGAGACTCATTTATTTACACCACCTTATATATTGGACCAGAGATGAATTTCAGATGTGTAGATGTGCTTGAAATTAATATGTGACAACCGGATATTTTGGCTTTGAAATGCCGTTCTGATAATGGAGTATATTTAATACCTCAATTAGACTCGAGTTGGCTACACCTATTAATTTGGTTATGGAGCTCCAAGTCAGCTTACCTTTTTGGCTTGCATACTCCATCCGCATATGGAAGGAAACCTTCCCAACTTCGGCTTGCAACTGGTTGTATTGAAGACACGGCGCTAATTAGCTTCTGGCTACGCATCAGGAATAGAACCCCGCACGACTTCCAAGCACTTTGGGACACATACTGCTTCTCTACACTGTGGTGTATTTGGAAAGAAAGGAACAGGTGAATTTTCCAATCCAAGGCCAGGCCTCCCAGGATGCTCGCGCAAGAGATCGGCAGGAAGGTCGGAGGTGGACGATGCACTGCTAGAGTCTATCTAGGATTAGCTTTGAGCTTTGTAATTTACTTTCTAACAATAAAGATCCCCAATGTAAATAATCGCTATGTAAATACTTTCAATTTTTATTCAATGAGAATTAAGTAGGTAATCACCTACTTCCTCAATAAAAGAAATGCCGCTCTGATATTAATACTCGGCATCTCATCTAAATTCTATTTTTTAAATTCAAAATAGATTAATTACAAAAGTATAATGGATTATATATCCAATTTTCTATTTTTGAAACAAATTTAATTACAAAACTATAATGGATTAATTAATCCAATTAAACTGATCAACATCTGCACGTCTACGGTTATTGTATAGAAAATTGAAGCCAGTGTAGATTCATAAAAATCAGACAAATGGATAAGAACGCATTTCAAGTAATTAATTTTGCCAGGTAGTTAGTAGATTTTGCCGGGTAGTTTGGGCCCGATATTTTGAATTTCAAAAGAAGGTAAGATGCAGATATATATCCAATTTTATTTAGTTTATAGGGTTCAATAATTGCAACAGTCATTGCCAATTGGACTTCGCTCAAACAATAATTAATTTCACATGTAAGTTTCTGCATTTCAAGTAAAAAGCTGCGACCTCCAACTAAATCACATCTCGACACTCAGATTATATGTAGTATACTAAATGTTAAAGTATTTTGTGTAATTAGTAGGTAGCTAGTACTATATCAGGTGAGGGGAGGTTGAAAAAACACATCCCACAACTTCTAACTTGCAGAGCATGATTAGAAGAATTGCTACATGTTTTTTATTCGAATTGTTGCCCGTCGATAGTAGTTATATCTTCTATAATAGCAAGGAGCATCTCGGCCAAGCTCGTTGCATCTTTTACGCAGACAGTTGCAATGTGGACAAAACATAGATGCCCAATATTTGACCCAGCACCACACCTGCAATGCATATGTACTTCACGTCTCGCCCTGCAAAAATTCAAAGGAAATAATTAGGCATGCATAATAAAACATATGTAATCAGAGCTCTCCAACAATACCAAATTAGAGCTCGGAATTTTTCCCCTTCTCTCAATTTGATTGTTCTTGGTGTTTTCTGTTTCGTTTCCAACCAAATTAAGCTAGCTTTCTCTATCCTCGCCCAGTTCTCATGGCATACGAGTTATTATAATTGCTTTCGACACATGAATGGTACAGCACCAAGATTGTCTTTCTGCTCATAGATCATACATTAACCATATGGTACTGTCGCCCCAGAAACACCATAAAGACAGCCGACTCGTCTCATTTTAAAAGTTTGAGAACCTTTTTTTGATTCCAGAAGGCTCAATTATGATGAATTACTGCACCAATATAGCTAATTCAAGAAAAAAAAAAAAAGCGATTAAGCATACGTACAATCTTTTGAATCCCAGGCCAGCTCGCTTTTTACTGTGGTATATGCTCCTTTATTCATTCAGATATGCTCCCTAATTTTTCTCGTAACAATGCGCCACATCTGAGTCAATATTAAAATTATAAATGAATAAGCATATATAGATGCAAATTCAAACATACTTATACACATTGTCAGGGTGAGAGTAGGCACAAACAAAAACAATAGTGTAGCATGTTTTAATTTATGCTGTAAATAATATAGCATTTAGTAAGTCTTTTCAGGGTTACATTTAGGCAAATTAATGCTCATCAACGAAAGACTTCAAGGGTGCAACGGGAAATATCTATCGAGAGCGTTAATCTGCCCCTCTCGATAGATATTTCCCATCCGTTGCACCCTTGAATTTGAATTCATATCCCCTGCTGTACTGCATAATAATTTACAACGTCAGCTATTGGATTGTCCCGAGATTCGTGCAAGTGCGGATATTAAGACAATCCAACGGCTGACGCTGTGAACTGCACAATGCAGTAAGTCAGGGAATGAACACTCCCTTGAATTTGGCAGTGTACATTTTTTTCGTCCAAAATTTGAACTAAAAGTTGTCTATTTAAATATTCAATTAAGTGATGCACCAGGGTAGGAGTGGATTTTGATTTTTGACTACCTCAAATGAGATATGTTCTTAATCGCTATCTACAAAAATAAAAGCCCCGTTGGGATCTCTTAATTAAGCCCAAATTAGTTCGGCCCAAATCATAACATACAATTCATACAAAATGCAGAATAGAATGGAAACGATAAATAATAAAACTATAAAAAGTTAAAAAGGAAACAATTACATCAATAAAGGAATGAGGAGGGATCCATTGACAATGCTTATCTTGACAATCTTGACAATGGGGATTTTGAAAAATTTGTAAAAATAGTTGAAAATTCTAAAAAGTAGAAAATAGTTTATAGAGATATTATTTAACTTATAGATTGATTATGTTTCAAATTATATTCAATTTAAATGACGTTTGATAGCTCTTTAAAGCTCATTAAATTTCAACCGTTAAAAAATGTATAAAATTTTGATAAACCATCAAATGATGTTCAAATTGATTGAAACTTAAGACACTATTAATCCATAAGTTAAAGAATGCATCCATAGAAGTTTTTTCATTTTTAAGATTTTTTATGAATTATTATAAATTTTTAAAATTTTTTTTGTCAAAATTGTCATTATAAGCGTCGTGGATGGATCCCTCCTCGGAAGGAATTACTATCTGGTGGTCTCCACTCCATTCTCCACCATACAACCGTCAACAAATTTGTGTACACGAGTCGCATAAATTAAGAAATAAGAAGAACCATCCTCCTGTCCTCCAGTGGGCCAGAGAGCAGCCAGGGCCCAATGACCTATTGGGCCCAAATAGTAGGCCCTCTTTCACATGACTTCACATGCGTGCACAAGTATGGTGACTACCCGGCGAGAGCTTGCTTCCTTGCAATGCTGTCAACTCTTTGTAAATGTTAATGATTTTGTGTTGTGTCTTCACGTACGTTCACAAGTGTGGTGACTTCACGTACGTTCACAATGCTTGTTTTTGTATAAAGTTTATAACCAAGTAGGCTTTAATTAAAGAGGAGGGATCCTTGATAATGCTTATATTGACGATCTTGACAATGACATATTTAATAAATTTGAAAAAAAATATTTAAAAAATCTTACAAATGGAAAAAAGTGTATAGTTCCATTGTTAAACTTATAGATTGGTTATATTTTCAATAATATTCAATATAAGCGTTCTTTAATAGTCCATAGAAATCACTTTAAATTACAACCGTTAAAAAGAGCTTAAATTTTTGATGAGGCATCAAACGATACTCAAATTGATTGAAATTTAAAACATTATCAATCTATATATTAAAGAAAGCATCTATACACTTCTTTCAATTTTTAAGGATCTTTTTTGTATTTATCAAATGTACCATTGTCAAGATTATCGATATATACATTGTCAAGGGATCCTCCTCTTAATTAAATTGCTTGCTTGCTTGCTTTTATTTTCGTATATACAATAATGGGCAATCAAGAACCCAAGCTTGATTGCTTCTTAATAAGAAAGCAGGCTACACCGGGTCGGGTCGTTTGACTATCGGAGTCGGTTATCGAACCCGTTTAGATTTATTAACCCGTTTACTTCCTGCCAAATCGCATTTTACTCAACACTTTTCGCATTTTATCTTGTCCTTCCGTTAACGAGTTTCCATGGGGAGATCATGAGTTAGCCAAGGACCAAGGTCAGGCCCAAATGCGATTTGACAAAGAAATAATTGTGAATGCTTGCATATATATATATGATCCATATAATTTATCTGAGAATCAATCGAGAGTTGTATCAGTCTCTGAACTGAAGTATCTTGTTTTGTAGTACTCTGCCATATATGGGTCTTCCTTCCATACTAGTTAAATGGATAACATATATAACTAATGCAATTTCATTTGTCAGATATTAGAGTGAACTATGCCGATTTATATATGGTACCATGATAAATATATGCTGCTATTTTGGTATATTTACTTATCAACGGATTATAAAATTTATTTTAAAATAAGAATATATTTTGATAAAGTGGAAATAATAAGAAACAGACAACATTGTTTGCTATTATATATTTTTTGTGTTGTTGCGTTTTGCAAGGTAAACCATATGGCACAAATGGAGGCCCGTAACCATCAGCAGCAGCAAACCACCGTTGTGATCCACAATCCAGCATCGATTTATCTTGCAAAATGCAAAGTAATTGATATATAGTATATAGTAGCTCTGATGGTTAGTTTCAGATACTGAACATTACTGATATATAGTCTATAGTCTCTCTGATGGTTAGTTCCAGATACTCAACATAACTGATATATAGTCTTTTGATTGAAAATACTTTTATCATGTGGAATGTGTATTGTTGATTTGTTGTGTGTGAGACAATTCGAAAGACATTGAATGGATGATGATTTCAGTTCATCTAAGGACATGTCAACAGATAAAAACCTTTTGCCCTTTTGGAGTTATTTAGTATATTTTATTGTATTGTCAAATTAGGTAACAAAATTAGGCATGCAACATATTGCAAGTTATTAAGACAATAAGAATTTGCCAATCTCTCTTTACATCTCATTTTGTTTTGTACCTCTCATCATTACAAATCTTTGTTTATGCCTTTAAATGGATAAATGTGTATGGCGATTATAAACTTTTACCAAGGCAATTTTTCTAAAGATTTTGGCAACATCTCCTTCATTTGATGTGTGTAGCCAGCATGTACCCATTAAATTCTAGTATCTCTTTCAATGAATTTTCTTTTAGAAATGGAAAAACATCTCACACAATTTTAGAAACTTAACAGGTTAAACAAAAATTGAAATCAAACCCAACTACAATTGTCTGACTTGATACTTAGCTATGGATTGATAAAGCAATATTAATTTGGGTACACAATCAACATAAATAAAACAAGCACACATCTACCATAAATGCAGGCAATACATTGTTTGTCTTGAAATCTAGTACTATGATGCCGAATATTAATAGTATGTCGGTTCCGTATAACATCAAGCTATATACTGTTGGCAAGACTACTAGCTTCCAAATACAACCACTTGCTCTTGTGTTTTTCCCTGCAGAGCTTGGCCGGCAAATCAAATGATGCAAAATAGAATTTAGAGGAATCTATTTGAGAGCTTTACGAAGGAATATAATTGGCGTTAGCTTACAACAACAATGAAAAAGGTTGTTTGCAGCCTGGCTTTTTCAAAGAGAAACTTAAGGCCATAAAATGAGCATCGTTTGCCTAATATCATCTTTTGAGTGCATTTTACTGCCTCTAGTGACATTGTTTAACAAATGCCTTCTGCGCAAGCAATACGATGGATCCGCTTTGAGATTCGTGCTACTCAATCTCAATAAAACCCCCCTATAATCCACATTGTTGATTCGCTGCGCCGTACGCAGCTGAGGATAAGCACTCGTTGTGAGAAAAAGAATTTAGATCTATAAAGAAGAGATTGTAAATGAGGTAGCCATTATGACTTTTTGGTTTTCTTGGAAGGGATGACTTTTTATTTCATGATATGTTTTGAGTTAAAAGTATTTTGAATAAATTACAACAAAATAAATTAGTGTGCTCCAACTGGCTTTACCTTTATCCCTACTTTGAATAATAACCCAAGCTGACATGCAATAGTGAGTTTGAAAATTGTAATAAGATGAATATCACATGGTTGGCTACGAGCTTTTATGTGTTTGCATACGAAACAGACTAAACTAGACAAAACAGAATAGACCATTTTCGTTAATCATTTCATTTAACAAAGCAAAAAAAAACCACCTCTAATTTATTTCTCTGTTTCGTCGTTTCAACAAAACAATAATTGGTGTTGAAACGATAATTCGGTTTTTGACCATTTGTATTTAGGATGAAATGGAATGGTGGAAATAAATTTTTTTACTTGGTTGACATCAACACAACGCTATATATTGGGACAATTTAAAAATTTTCCTTTTTTTAAAGTTTGTTACAACAAATTTCCCTCCCAAAAAATTCAACAAAATGCCCTTGTGTACCATTTATTCCTCTTCACCCATGATAATATTTCTTACATTCGCTTAACAAAATCAATAAAATTATATTTTATTATTAATTATTTTTATTTAAACTCACAAAATTGTATATAATACAAATCATATGGTATTGTATTCTCAAAAACTTGAAATCTTATTCAAATTTAGAACAATATATCATATAAAAATATTTTTAACATAATTCATTTAATGAATGATAATGAAATGAAGGATAGAAAATTTATATTATTGCAAGTATAGTAAAGAAAAGATTCTATTCACTGTATTTTACAAGGATATCAATATTATTTGTTTTTATTATATTATTGCAAATTAATTTTATAACATGAGAAAAGTTTTATTAATAATAATTATTATTATTTTAACAAAGAGAATTGAATATTTGCTAAAAATGAGGATTGTAGAATTCAGAATTTTAATGATAAAAATTTATGTCATTTGAAAAGAAAAATATATATTGCTTTTTATAAATGAAGGTAAAAAAAAAAAAGTTAATATAAAGGAAGGAGAATGGAGGGCAATGAATGATACATACGAGCATTTTTTTTTTAATTTTTTAGGGTGGATAATTTGTTTATCAAATTTTGAAAGGAAAGTAAAAATATTAAATTGCCCTATATATGTTGTTGTGTCAATGCCTCAACAGAAAAACGCTTCTCTCAAAAACATAAAACAATAATGGATATAGTATAAAGTAAAAGGACCAATCACATTACATTACATAAACAAATTCATTAATGGGATGTACTGTACACTGTGTACAGACAGCCATTGCTCCCAAATTCATTAATCATCTCTTGTTTCTTTCGTGACTCAGAGAACACGTCCGTCCTTCTATCGACAAAATTGTGTACACGAGTCGCAATACCAAGCGTCCTCTCCTCTCGGGTCATTTTCTGGCCCATAACATAGGCCCCAATCCGATCAATGAGCCTATGTAGATGTAGGTCCTTGATTATGTGATTTCACATGCCAAAAGTATTGCTTGCATTGCTTGAGACCTCTGCCTTGCTGCCACCTCTCATATACTCTCATACTAATGCTTATTTGCATTTATTCTTCACAATATTTGTGCCTCGTATTCTTTTTTTCTTTTTTCTTTTTTTTTTTTTTTTGGTGAAAGCGCCATAGTTTATTTGGAAAATTATTTATATATTTTACCCTCTTGTTACACTAACTTGTCATCCCATCAGGATTGAAAAAAAAAATTGACTTCTGGATATAGTATGCGTTACATTGTAGATTGTTTATTTCTGTATCGTACTTTCTCATGCTCTTTGATAATTTTCATCATTGGTTCAACGTGAAAGGAAATGGGTCCTGTGTGCTCAGCTGAATATATATTTAAAGTGCTTATTTACATTTTTTTACGATACATCAACCTCATCCTACATTATTAATTAATGTACAAGTGAGATTACAAATAATAATCTACTTCTTGTTGCTAACACCTCAAGTAGAGAAAACAAACTTATACAACTTCTTTGTGTCTGATATTAGAGTGAACTAATTAAACTATGACAATTATGTATTTCTATTTCATTTTTTTCAAATCCTTTTTCTACGACACTGTAGATGAAGTGTCATTAGGATCGATGCCTCGTGTTATTTCAGTAACATTTTAATTGTTACGTTATTACTTACATTAGTCAACACGTTTGAGATTAGAAAAATATTGATATATAATACGGATGACATTATCTAACAGAATATAAAATATAGATAAGATTAATACTTAATAAAGAACCGTTGCTTTTACCAACATTTTAATTGTTTAGATTTTGTTACACTTTTGTTTATATTATTTTTTCAATTTTAAAATTTATTTTCTTTTTAAACAGATTTTCAGTTTTCATAAATAGAGTTCATCGATTTTCTACTTCCATTACAATTAAAGTTTTCAAAATTTGTTGTAAATAAAAATTAATTAAATTTGTTGTTATACAAAAAAAAAAATTAGAGAGATAAGAACAGAACATCAAATTATATACTGTAAAGTACGACCGAATTGTGCAATCAATCCGTCACTAACTTTTTTTGGACAATTTTTTACATTGTGCATACAGAGCAGCATGACGATATATTTTGACAAATCCAGCATACAAGGCATCAATCTGTTTTTTTTTTTTTTAGTTCATACCTGACTTAAAACTTTAAATTTATTTTCTACTTTTTACATAATAAAAATCTATTAAATTTCTTTTATTCTATTTCCTTTAAAAACTCTTTCCATTTTCCACAAATAAAAATTTTGATCTCAGTCATATAAAACAAAAAAAATTCAAGCGCTATTATGGTTCCGTCCGCCTAATAAGGACAAAAATTTATATTTTTCGTTTATGCAAGCCGTACAAAGGCAAAAATTAAAATATAAAAAAAAATCAAGGATTAGTAAATTAACAAAAAGAAAAAGACAAAATCCACACTACAATCTATATATAAAACCGTATAGCAAACGCGAAAACAACTAAATTTAGACTCCTTCACGCAAAATGCTAACAGAAAATCCGAAAAAGTGGTTTCTGAATCACACAAAACATCGAATCAAGTCTCAAAGATAGACAATCAAGAGCCATCTCTAGTTTTACAACAGTGCGTGCGATACAAAGGATCCAAGAAAAACTGAAAAATTGAGAGTTAATGTTCGTGCAAATTCAGAAAAAATAGAAACATTCCACGATATGTATTTTATTAACCTACAAATGTTTCCCAAATTGGCGATGAATTTCAGTACCGATAATCATGCTTTGTAAACACTATTAAAATAAAAAAGAAACCACGACAAAATAAATTTTGTTGCCTTAAATTGGGGTGCAAGAAAATGTCCTTGACATCCATGTAGTTATTCTTTTTAATTTGTTGCAATGCATAATGCAAAAAAACAAAAGAACTTTTCGTATAAGAATTTATAATGATAACAACTCATATGCTTATTAAAGTATAATAATTTGTATCATCATTTGTAGTGCAAATTTTTTTGTGTATTTTGCCACCTTTTAAATTTTGTTAATCTATTATACATCGCAAAGCACAACATGAGAGACCATAAGCAAATAATAAAAGAGAAACCAAATGAATAACAATTCTAAGATTTAATTGAGCTGAAGTCGAAAGGTTTAGCTTGTTCGAGTAGTGTTCCTTGTCTCAATTGGACCTTGTTTTGCTATCACCTAAATCTATGTAAACCTGGGCTCATTATTGCCTTCGTTTTAGAGCCCATTATTCCAACTAAAATTATCTCACTGGTTGCAATCTCCAATCCAATCTCTAAGCCATCAACTTATCATTGCTCATAATAAAAGGGATTGGATTTTTTGACATGAAAATTCTATTTTTCTCAAAGAAAAAACCTCAACCGTTGATTGTTTACTTAGATTGATCACTACCGTTGACGTACATTAATGTCCCAGCCTATTAAAATTTAAGGCCCATACCAGTTTTCTCACAAGAAATGAGTTTTCGGCCATTTATTATTACTAGTGAAAAGCCTACGCCTTGCTTTGGACCGAAATTTTTTATTTCTTATAATAAACTTTTAATATAATATGTAATGGGTCTTAAATTGAGATAATTTATATGAGACCTTTAATTTTATTGGGTTGAGAAGGTCAACGGGCATTAACATACATCAACGATTCTGATCTATCGAAGAAAATGATCAACGGCTCAGATGTGAGGATAGCCCTTTCATGTTATTTTTTCCAATATACTTTTATTATTAGTAAGGATATATATTAATTTCGGCTCAAGTAAGACGTACTCTTTACTATTAAATTATAATAGGGTATGTTTATTTGTAGGATAAATAGGATTTATATCTGTACCAAACAAAACTAAACTAAAAGGGAAAGATATATAAGAAGACAGATGTATAGAGGTACACGTGAGAGTCATCCATTTGGCACAGTTTCATTATATCCACCAATAATTGGTAGGTCCGGTACACAGTGATACCATGTGCAATGTCAATGCATAAAACAGAACAAGGCCCTTCTCTCAAAGAAGTACTACCTCCCTCCATAAATAAATAAATTTTTAAAAAAAGTCAAATAAATTAGGGAAAAAATAAAATTACATAATAAATGTTCCGAGCGATTCTTCAATGAGGACTAGAATTTCCACCGTTAGATATTTCTATGTGGATGGCGCAGATTTGAAGTTTAGCCAGTTATCCAAGACACAGCCGGTCACCAAAGAGCTATAGCCGGTTCCCAAGAAAATAAAAAAAGGGCAGTTTTGTCTTAATAAAAAATTTTGTGACACGTGGCTTGCAAGTCCTCCAGTCCTTGAGAACTAGGAAACCTAACCAAAAAAGGTATGCCCATAAGATTTAACACATATGAATTGTTTCTTTAATTTGTAATTATGAAAAAAATTAAGCTCTATACAGATCTAAATCGCTAAATATGCGCTTCATATACAAATACACTTAAATGCAATCTTTTATTGGATATATAATTTAACTTATAGATTAATAATATTAATCAATTTGAATATTGTTTGATAGCTCCTTAAAAGATTTATAATTCACATTGTTACACCATAATGTTTTATGAGTAATAGACAGCGTCCACCCTTTTACTTATTCACCGGTCCACCGTATTTTCAATGAACAAATATCTTTTTCAGTGAATATTTATATATTTTTATTAATAGATATCATTTTACAGTAAAAAGATTATACATGTTATATTTTAATTTAATCCTTCCAATTACCATATTTCTGTAACTATTTTAGATATGTATGTGTTACAAGTATATATAAGTTGATATATATGTGCTACAAGTATATATATATATATATATATATATATATATATATATAAGTCAATGACTATAATACTATTAATAGTACAAATTAGTCGGTACTACGACTCTGTATTATTGTTTTCAAAGTCCAAACTGTCGTCCAAACCGCTCATCATAATTTTTATATATAAATGTTGTAAACAAAATTTTATATTCTTAGTACTTTTTTACTATTTATTTAAATAATTAAAAAATGACTTGATGTAAACATTATATATAGACCATGCAAAAATGTAATTTTTCTATTTATCTAAAAAAATAGTTAAAAAATTTTAAAAAATATAAAATTCGGCCTGGATCACCAATAATATATGAGGATCACAATGAGCAGTTTGGATCGACTGTTTGAACTTTAAAAATGATAATATGGATCCGTAATACCGACCGATCCGTACTATTAATTGTACCATAGCCTCACTCTAAATTAATTATATGTCTTATGCATATTTTTCAAGTAATATCTATTGCTCCTATCGATTAAATATTTATTAACAACTACGGATAGTTTGGATATCCAAATTGTCAAAACAAACTTAATTCACTTACATGTGTGTTCATAAGTACTTCACTTACATCACATGTGTATTTATAGAGTTAGACTATTATATTAACATTAACATTTTGAACTGGAAGGCTAACGCATCAAAATTTATGTTATCGTGTCTGAAATCACGATTTATGTTGCTCAATAAGTTCTTTATACGAAAATATTGGGAAAACAAAAAATTTTCATTCTTAGAGTTTTCTAAGTATTTAATACTTATTTTGAATTAAAAAAAATCTCATAAATATTAATAAAATATTGATGTTTGTACATGCTATTTTCAAAAATGCAAAACAAATGCTTAGAAAACTTTAAAAACGAAAAATTTTTTGTATTCCTCAAAATTTTCATATAAATAAATTATTGAGCATCATAAATCGTGATTTCAGATACGATAACATAAATTTTGACCAAATTGCCCTCAAATATCTGGTCCACATCAAAGAATTGAGGGCAATTTGGTCATTCAAAAAATTTAGTGGCAATAATACAATCTTATTAAGTTTGTATTGCCAAATTTGCAATTTCCAAATTTGGAGTGGCAAAATTACAAATGGAGGGTTTTGAAGTATCAAATATACAAATTTCCCTTTATTTTATCGTACTCATTACTCAATTTATAGTTATTGACGAGTTAGACTATTATACTAACGTTAGCATTTCGGACCGAAATGCTAACGCCTCAAAATTTATGTTATCGTGTCCGAAATCACGATTTATGTTGCTCAATAAATTCTTTATATGAAAATATTGGGGAATACAAATTTTTTTTTTATTATTAGAGTTTTTTAAGTATTTGTTTTGTATTTTTAAAAATAGCATGTACAAACATCAATATTTTATTAATATTTATGAACTATTTTAAAAAATGCAATACAAATACTTAGAAAACTCGAAAAATTAAAAATTTTTGTATTCCTCAATATTTTCATATAAGAATTTATTGAGTACCATAAATTGTAATTTCGGATACGATAACATAAATTTTAAGGCGTTAGCATTTCGGTCCATAAGAATAATAGTCTAACTCATTATTGACTTATATAGTCAGAATCTACTATAACATCAATATCATATACGTACGTACGTAACTATGTATTCTAACGGTTCAAAATTATCTATTTTGTATATATAACTTAACTTATATTTGTTCATGACGCCATCCTAATTAAGATGTGCACGCTAATGAAGCGATATATTCCATAAAATGGGAGAAAATTTTTTCCCTGTTAAGCCCTATAATGGCGCCGGAGAGGGAGATGATGCGTTATTAATTGGAACTGGAGAGAACAAATTGGAAGGGTACGAGTGATGACTGGAGGAAAATTGAAAAATTAATTATTGGGCGCTTTCAATGTAATCGAAGTAGCCGGTTAACACTTAAAATTACAGTTACATCCTTTCTCATTTTTAGTAATTTCTGGTCCACATCGAAGAATAGCTCAAATGTTTCAATTAAATAATATAAATAAAAGATTAATCATAACATTGGAGAAACAAGTGGATTCAAACAAGTGAATAGAAAAATAAATTCAAATCGGTAAAGTTCATATAATTATGGACAAGCTCTGAAGGGTATAAGTTCATTTAACTGTGCACGGATGGAGGTAGTAAAAAACAAAATAACGGATACAATGATAAAAAAGTAAAACAAGGACCAATTACATTACACAAATAAAATACATTGTACTGCCAGTGCCACCAATTGCTCTCAACTCATTGATTGCCTCTTGTTTTCTTTCACTAGTCAGGGTAACACGTCTTCCCACGTCTCCACTGCAGCCATTCTCTCAGACAAAATCATGTACACGAGTCACAATATCATGCATCCTTATTCCCCCAAATCAGTACTCACTACTGAGTCCGTATCTGCTGTTATCCTCAAAGAAAAACAGGACCCTGTTTTTCCATTATGGGCCGTTAGATCAAAATGGACGGATCCGATCGGTCCACTTTAGATTTTAGGGAGTCTTTTTAACTAGATCTGATCCGTTGATTTTGATCCAACGGTCCACAATGGAATAACAGGGTCCTGTTTTTCTTTTTGGAATAACAGCCGATTTGAATTCCTCACTACTCACTCCCTCAGCCCATAAATAAAGTAGGCCCGTGGGGCAGAACAGAACGGTGGGGCCTGAATCATGTGCTCTCACGTGCCAAAAGTACGGTACAGACCTTGCCCTGCTGCCACCTCTCTGGGTGGATAATGATTAATGAATGGTTTGCATTATGGATTATTGGCACTTGGTCTTTGCAATTTTTGTGCGTCGTATTATTAGAATGGCGACAAGGTTTGTTTGGCAAATTTTTGGATCTACTGTTCTGTCTTCTCAAAAAAAAAAACAAAAAAAAACTACTGTTCTGTGCCACTGTTTTGTGACTGCTAATTTGATGGAATTTATAATTTTATACATATTGTATTGCAGGATGTTGCATAAATCGTGACAGAAAATTTTAGTTTTTTTTTTATTATCAAGAAGCCAGTAGTTTATTTGCTAACTACACTTTATTTAAAAAAAAAAAATGCAAACTACAATTTATCCGAGTTCAATTGACAATATAGTTTAACATTTAAATGTGAAACAAGGAGTATATTAATTAGGAACTGTAAACTGTTTTTGGCCAATTCCAACTGTAAGAACAGAGCAGATCCCCAAATACTGGGGCTATTAAAAAGTTTAAAACATAGTTAGTAACATTTGATATAAAATTCTTATCTCAACTAAATCCAATTTATCCAACAAAAATTGCTATGGATTGTTGAATCCAAAATAGCTCAATTACCAGCACATCTAAAGTCAGTCAATGTATGAAGAATTGAAGGTTAACACAAGCATAAATTCACAAAAATCACACAGATAGATAAGAAAGAAAGCCAATTGAGGAATTCAACGTATGTACTGATTTTCTCATATTTGTACTGTACATCAGGAGTAGATTACAAAAAAGTACAGTTGCAGTATTTCCATCTTTTTTTTTTTTTGCATTCCAAACATCAGCTTATTTTCTCCCCTTTTTCTTCCATAAATCAGATGCATTTTTCCCCAAATAAATCTTCCCTTCCAACCCAATTCCCTCATCATGATCCATGCTAATCGATCAGGAACACCACATTCCAATTTCGATAGATCGACCGGTCCAATTAACTCGGGTTCCAGCAAGTGAGGTACATGGCCTGTCGTACCGATTCATCGGCTTGTCTCCGGGTTTCATCCCCGGTTACGGCCCGTGCGAGGCCCAAACTAGCCGCTTGCGCCATTAACCCGGCCGAGGCCAGCCGGTCTTTGTTCCTCTGGACCGAGCCGGCCAGCGAACTCTTCTCCCTGTTGGCCACCACACTGGCTGCCATGCAAATCTTGTTCAAGTAACTCATTATGATGCTGATTGAATTTTCTTCTATCACAGGATTCCTGAGCTGTTGTGTTGAATGATAATGACCTCTTTTTATGTTCTTTGGATAGGAAACAATGAATGGATTGGAGGCCTTTTTATAGATAAGATAGAGCTAGTGGTTTTGCAAAACCTGGTTCTGGGATACCAGTGGTGGATTCAGAGGGAGTGGTTTCTGGTTTTATGCGGTGTCTAGTTTTCTACCATGGCAGCCATTTTTGTTACAAAATGAACAAAACTGACACACCCACGTGCGCCTATATGCTTGTCACAGTTGCATAAATATTTACTAAAAACCGTAATGTATCTGTTTACTAGAAAATGATATATATTGATGAAAGGAAAGATATAAATGTTTACTGAAAAATGATATTTATTTATCAAAAGTTCGGTGGACCGGTGGATAGATAAAAGGGGTAGTCGCTACTTACAACTGTTAACTATTCGATGGGTTTTTTCCAGTGGATAGAATTGGAGAGGATTGGCAACATGATTGGCGTTTGAGATAATGAGAGCACAGCGGATGGAGAGGAAAATTAAGTAATTTTTAGGATAAGGACAAGATTAGAGGGTGACTCATTGGCTGTATATGATATGAGGTGTGTATATTTTTTATTTTTTATGATTTATATGTATCTCGCGAGATTGTTGCTGATAAGGTATGGTATGATATATTGACGACATGAGATTTTGAGATGGAATTTATATTTTGTAATTTATAGTAATAGAATGGAGCTATCTTTCAAATAATCAAGTTAGATGTGTTATTCTTTGTTTATGCATTCTTATCTTCTTTTTAATTTTGTATTTTTAGAACTAAGTGGACCAATGGCCACCATCTCTCATTTCTTTTAGGAAATATATACATTATTATCTAATTTTAAAAAATATACTTCTAATTCTTTTGGATGGCTATTGACTTTTTTTGTATTGATCCAACAATTTTCAGTGAATCGATTAGTTGCTATATAATTAGTAGGAGTGGTTTCAAATCCGTAATGCTTATCTTTTCAGACTTCAAGTACTTTTTTTTTTTTTTAATTTTGAAGTTTGAACAATAAAACAATTTTGACTGATACTTTATGTTTATATTGGTAGTTGCTATATAATTAGTAGGCGAGGACTTGTAGTTCACTGGTATATCAAATCTTGACTGATACTTTATGTTTATATTTGAGTAGAACTATGATGAAAATGTTTGCATTTCTTTCCGAAATGCTAATGGTTCAAATTATACTTTATCACGTCCGAAATTTTGATTTATGGTTTTCATTAAATTCATCATATAAAAATACTAGGGGATACAAAAATTTTCCATTTTTGGAGCTTTTTAAGTATTTATTTCGGATTTTTTGAAATCCATGTACAAACAAGCACTATTTTATTAATATTTTAGTGTCATTTTCAAAAATCCAAAACAAATATTTAAATAATTCAAAAAATGGAAAATTTTTGTATCCCCAAGTATTTTCATATGATTAATTTAATGGGAACCATAAATCGAAATTTCGAATGTGACAAAGTATAATTTGAACAGTTAGCATTTCGGAGCAAAATTCAAACGTTTTCATTTTAGTCTAGCTCTTTATATTTATGTAATCCATATTGTAATTTGTTATGGGTATTAATTTCTTCTTGCATTTTTTTTGCGTCAATAACACGTCCCTTATCTAATATTAATTTACATAAGTCAAAACAATTTATGATATTAAGAATCTGAAGTCCTATCTCAAACGTGTTAATACAGTACAATCTCGATTCTCGAGATAGAAGAAAGTCAGATTCAGAAAATTAGTTATTGAGTTTTATTTTATATATTAATAATTTGTTGTGACACTTTTAACTCAATGACTCTACATGTTTGAACAACAAAATATTTTCATGCAAATATCTTGAACTTCTTGATGAATAATTTTTTTACATCTATTACAACAAAATCAGAGTGCAAGTTAAAAGAGAAGAATAAAAGAGTTGAGTTATGAAAAATTCTCACATCTCGTGATAAGGCAAACAACCTTTAATTAACATATGATATTATAATGATATAAAAGCGAAAAAGATATATATTTGAGAAAGTGAGATCGATCGACACCCGTCTGTTGGTCACTTGGTCTTATCCTCCCAGCTAGGAGATAAATAATATTTTATTAATTACCATGTCACCATCGACTCATCAATTAAGAATTCTCACATTTAGTACTTACTGTATTTTCTATTCCGATTTCAACCAAACCAACCAATACAACAGTAAGAAATTTCAACTGTTATTTTGGATTTGGCACAGTGGGCCCTTTGGTGTCTACTTAATCACGTATAACCTTTTTTAAATAATAAAATGTTGTTATATTACAACTCATCAGACGGCTGAGATTTTGTTTGAGATGCCAAAACTAATAAATGTTTTCTCCTTCTTAATTTAATCATATTCTTACGAACTTTAAGGCCCTGTTCGGAGGACCAAAAAATAGTGGAAATAGGAGAGAAATTTGATGGGATGAGAATTGTTATACAAGAGATGTTCGGTGGACCATCTAAAATGGAAATTGTACTCAATGGGAAATGGGATGGGAATCAATTTTGTATATAAATTGAAGGGAAAAAAATTTGCATCTCAAATCTAATTACCTAATATATTTTTTCCCACATTCTCTCTCTTCTTGTTGGGAACCATCAATTGTTATAATAGAACCCTCACCCATATGAACCCATTCCCATCTAAAATGTGGCAAACGAACGGGGCCTAAACGCCTCTTAGTTTTTTTTTTCGTCGTACATCTCTGTTGTTCTTTAGTGGCTTGATGGTGGGGGCAGGGCAGCACATTATTCTTTCCATGGTATGATGTTTTCTAAGAATACAATCGACTTGTCTGACATATATGTTTGTTGTTGCATCGATCCTAATTTTCAGAAGTCACTCTAGCTAGCGAGGAATTAACTTACTAAGCCAATATTTCATTTCTTTCGTTAATTTGAGGTAGTTATCTTCTGTTTTCCTATTAATTTATTTTTTTGTTCCTGCATGATTAAATATAATCATCAATGATCGAGTGAGAAAAAAAAAATACAGCAGATATCATAAATTAAGCATAGAAAATTTGCTGTTGGGTCACTTAATACATACTGTGCTCAGTAAACAGTGAAATAGCATAATTATTGGATATTTAAAAAAAAACATAATTATTGCATAAAGTTACATGATATCACAGATTTATTCATCAACATGTTGCACAGAATACATGCATTAATTAGGTTATCAATAAGGCGCAGGCGCAAGTGCAGGTGCAGGTGCCAAATTGAAGCAAGGTGGCAATGGATACCCACAAAGACATGTATTATTTGCAAAAACAGTGGCATTGAATCGCTCCATGTTGCCTCCTTGAGGTAACTCTCCACAGAGCTTATT
The DNA here is from genome assembly GCA_030179965.1 of Cyperus esculentus. NCBI lineage: Eukaryota > Viridiplantae > Streptophyta > Magnoliopsida > Poales > Cyperaceae > Cyperus > Cyperus esculentus. The sequence continues at coordinate 1,535,546 of JASGLE010000035.1, read as the reverse complement.
GAATGACAGATTGGGGCTCCACAACTCGAAAGCATTGGTAAATGACCAAGGCACGTTACCATAGATTTCATTGTGGCTTAGGTCCAAAATAGATATTGGATCAGGTAATTCTACATGACTGAAATCAAATTTGAAGTGATTGTTGGCCAGAATAATGGATTCAGCGTTCTTATTAGAACCAAACAAGAAAGAAGCATCGCCAAATAGTTGGTTGTTCTCCACATTAATCTCCATGAAATCCACAGAGCCATAAGATTTCGATATTTTACCTGTCAAGTTGTTGTTGAAAAGTAGAAGTGTTGGATAGTAACCAGGAAAATGTGAGACATTTTGAGGAAAGATCCCTGGTGGTATTGATCCTGTGAGGTAATTTGACGAAAGATCCAAGTAAGATAAGTTTGGTAAAGTTGACAAAGATGGTGGAATTCTACCGTATAGACGATTGCGCGACAAATTGATTACTTCTATATTGTTATTTGTAGAAAATTTTGGGACATAGCCAGAGAGAGATGTTTCTATGATCGTGAAGGAACGAAGGTTCGGAAGTCTGGTAACGCATGAGGGGATCGAACCATTAAGACCGGGGACATGATTGATTTCAAGGAAGCCAAGGCCTGTAAGACCACAAATGGCACCCGGAAACGGTGCATTAACATCTAAATTCTTGATTTCAAGATTGAACACGCGGTTGTTTAGGCACATGACATTTACGACGGACGAGCCTATCATCGGCGGGAGGTTGCAAAAATCGAAGCCTTTTACCCAGCTACTAAGAATGTCAGGATTGTGGAGTTGCTTCTTCATTTTGAGGAGCATATATCCATCGTCGTCAGTTGACAGAACAGAGGAAGTGCAAGAAAGGAGGAACACTAGAACGAAAATAAAAGACACATCTGTATATATATGTATATATATGTTGATTTAGATTTAGTTGTGAATGAATTTGGATTCATATTTGCGGAAGGTGAAATCATAGCACATATATATATAATGGCCTATTCATTTTCTTCATCAATTTTTTATTTGGAAAAGTTCAATATACGTAAATCAATAGCTTTATGATATTGTATATTAAGTATATTAACTATAATTTTTTATAGTTAATTAATTATATATTACTCATGATATATATCTAGCTTAAGTACTTTTCCAGATTCGAAGTCATTTATATTGTACTAATTACAATCTCCTGCTAGTCAATTTTCTAGCTTGATGATGAAGGATCATATTCTACGATTCTTTCTTTCTCGGTACTTTATTTTTTTCACTAACCAAGAAATACCTTCCCCTAAAAGGTGGGGAGATCAACGGTTGTTCGATCAATGCTTCAAAAGTTCAGATTTGATTGAAACATATTAGGCTTCATAAATTTTCTTAAGCCATTAAATATGCTTGTGCTATATTTGTGATGTGCGGATCAAATAGCATGCATCGGATTGTATTTAGTATGGGCCATACACCTCAACATACTGTCGCTTGGTGTATTGTGTATGATTTAAACCAAATATAAATATAAATATAAACAATTAACTAAACCCTAAAATTATTCCAGTTGTTTCCCACTAAAATCTTATTTTGCATGTACAAGCTTCTATGACGATGGGTAAAGTGCAATTTTGTTTCTCTTTTTCATGTAATACATTTAGAATGCTTTTTTACTAAGAAATAATGAATTTATTTTTTAGGTCATTATTAACTTGGAGTAGTCTTTTAATGACGGTCTGAGTCGGTCCAAAGCCGTCCCGGTCCACAAGTTTCCCGGGTCCTAGGTTTCTCCAGTCTCCAGGGCTGTTCGGGTCGGGAAACCTTAAAAAAACTTTTGAGTGATCCTAGATACTACTCGTAGTACAGATCAGCCAGTATTATAACCTCATATTAGTACTTTCAAAAAGTCTAAATAACATATTTGAATCATTTAAGGTGATCTCCATATATAAATATTATTGTAAACTAAACTTTGTACTTTTGGTACGTTTATACTTCTTCTTTAGATTATTCAAAAATAACTTGACGTAAACATTATATACCATTCAACAATATGGTTCTTAATTTTAATCTAGATAAAAATGGTTAAATTGTTCTAAATAATATAAAATTTGGTCTACAACAACATTAATTTACATATATATGAAAATCATGTTGAAAAGTTTGGATCAACCATATAAACTTTGAAAATAGTAATATAGAGTTGTTATACTAACCGACCCGTATTAATTTAAAGTAATTCCCTAGGGCCCCTCATTATTTTTTTATCATAACCTTTTATATTTCAAAAGTAATATAAGTCATTTATTAATTTATTAATTTGCATTAAATTTAAATGAACATAATATGATGACCTTAATTCTTATATAATACTATCTTGCTTCATGGACAATTTCAATATGTCGATTAAAGAGTATTTTTCTTAGTGCAGATACCAGCTTCTATATTATTGTTTTCAAAGTTTAATTGGTCAATCGGAACTGTTCAACATGTAAATGTCCTTGTGGGCTACACTTGTATATATTTTTACAAGATCAATTTAATTAATTAAACGATAGAAGAAATATAAGAATTTTAATTTTGGGTATATTACTACCAGCACGTTAACATCAGTCGTTGAAAAAAATAAATAAATAAACAAATCCATTCGCATAGTATATATTGTGTAATGCAAAGCTAAAAACTCAATTTATCAAACTGAATCAGTTAATTTGGTGCTCGATTTTCATGTTTTTAGGGTTTCACTTCTTTTACACACATTCAATTTGTTGAAAACTGAAATATAAATCATGCTATAGCTCATCGACTTTTATATTAAATAAAAAAAAACTTGGATCATTTTGAGATATATGATTCATGAAGAGTTTCAATTTTTGAAAATAAATTAGTGCTTATTAAATTATAACTATTAGAGCACACTTTCCATCATGTTTTGAATATTTTACCCAACAAAAGTTGGTACATTGTAACAAAACTCAAGGAAAAAAAAAAAAAACTCATTAAGAATTGTTAATTAAATATTATGCTTACTGAAACAGTGAAATAACATAATTGGATAGAATTACATCATATCAATCATGTATTTATTCTTCAACCATAAACACAAGCATTCAGTAGAGATAGGCTTTAATTAGGTGTTCCACCATGCATAAGGGGTGGGAATAGGTTCAGGTGCAGGTGCAAGTCTTGTTGGAGGCACAGGTGCTGCACCTGAGTTGTGGCATGGTGGTAACGGGTACCCACAAAGACATGTATTATTTGCAAAAACTGAAGCACCAAATTTCTGCATGTTGATTCCTTGAGGCAGCTCCCCACAGAGCTTATTGAATGATAAATTGGGGTCCGACAAGTCGTCATCAGTGGCAAATGACGAAGGCACGTTGCCATAGATTTTGTTGTGGCTTAGGTCCATAATTTGCAGTAGCTTTGGTATTTCTACGTGACTGAAATCAAACTTGAAGTGATTGTTGGCCAAAATAATGGATTCTATAATCTTATCAAAACCGAATAGGAAGGAAGGATTACCCGATAGTTGGTTGTTTTTCACATTAATCCCCATGAAATGTACAGAGCCATAATAAAATGGTATTTCACCTGTCAAGTTGTTATTGAAAAGTACAAGTGATGGATAACCAATGAAATGTGAGGTATTTTGAGGAAAAATCCCCGGTGGTATCGAACCATTGAGGTAATTTGCAGAAAGTTCCAAGTACAGTAAGTTTGGTAAATTTGAAAGAGATGATGGAATTGGACCAGATAGATGATTGCTTGACATATTGATATACATCATATTCATATTTGTAGAAAAGCTCGGGACGAAGCCAGTGAGAGATGCATGTTTCTACAATTGTGACACTACTGAGGCCCGAAAGATTGGTAATGCACGAGGGAATCGAACCTCGAAGCCCAGGGATATGATTGATTGAAAGGGAGCGAAGTGCAGTAAGATTACAAATAGCATCAGGAAATGGTGCACGAATATCCAAAACATTATATATTTGAAGAATTACTACACGGTTGTTTTCGCACATGACGTTTACAGCGGACGAGCCCATCATCCACGGGAGGTTGCAAAAATCGAAGCCCTTTACCCAGCTACTCAGAATTTCGGGATTGTGGAGTTGCTTCTTCATTTTGAGGAGCATATATCCGTCGTCTTTAGTCGACAGAACAGAAGTGAAAGAAAGGAAGAACACTAGGACCAAAATAAAAGACATCTCTATATGTATATGTTTGTTTGGACTTAATTGTGAATGGTTTTGGTGTATATGTGGAAGGTGAAATCAAAGCACATATATAGAAGGGCTGATTCATTTTTTTGACCAATATTTTATTTGGGTAAGTTTCAATATACGTAAATAGCTAGCTTTGAGTAACAATGTAGCGTTTTTATTTTTTAAGAGTACAACATCTGTCCATGAATAAATGAATTTTTAGGAAAAGTTAAAGGAATTAGTGGAAAAGTGAAATTACTTTTATGCCCTCAATTTGTAATCATTACATAATAATTGTTCCAATTAAATAATATAGATAAAAGGGTAATCATAACATTGGAGAGAAACAAGTGGATTCAAATAACTTTACTAGACAACTAAGAGACGAATGGAAAAATAATATTGAATCGGTAAAGTTCATTTAATTGGGAACAAGTTGTAAAGGGTATAAATTCATTTAATTGTGGACGGAGGTTGTACTAACTACATATAAGCATGGTATCTGGTACATTTAATTAATTTACTGATTCCCAAGTCATATTGTAATTGTACTAAAATCTGTTGAACCTATAAGTCAAATTTCTAAATTGACGATGAAGGATCATACACTATGAGTCTATGATTCCTTCCTTTCTCAATAATTTTAGTTTTTCACTAACGGAGGAGTAATTATATATTTTGACCAATTGCAGTGGTCATTTGGGGAGTACCATTACAATGCACCTCGTTTTCACTTGTCCCATTGGACATATATGGTGCAGCAAACTTGGCACATCATTAATTTCCTCATTGAGGGGGCTCACGTCACGGCTACACCGGAGACCTACGAGAAACAGCCCTGGAGACTTACCTTGCATTAGCTCGTCTCATACTGGTAACAACCACAAAAAATAGCATTCTAATTTTTTTTCCATTAATTTGACAATATGGCACCTCCGGAATGGTGCTGCCTAGAGGTCGCAGATGGTCGGGTCGGGTTGGGTTCGGATTCGGGTCGGGTCAGTTTGACCAAATGAAAATGTCGGGTAGGGTCGGGTTCGGGCACTAGAGCAAAACAGGGTTATAGCAATACCTTCTAATGTGGCTGGAAGTTGATATAGATGTAGCTGGACTTTCCTAGCCACACGTTTCTACATGTTGGTATATGCAGTGTAGCTGGGTGCTATAGCCACATTAATTTCTGATGTGGGTAAAGATCCAAATGTGATGTAGCAACCTAGCAACATTGATTTCGCCAAGCTACTGCCAGATGAATTTACTGTGGCTGGCTTCTCAGATTTCCGTGGCCATACAAATTAATTAATATTTATGTTGTATATTTTACCGGCATGTGGGCCCACTATTTTAATATTAATTGGCACAACGTGACCCAATCGGTGGTGTGTTTGCTTGCTTCCGTGAGCTTTTGTGGCATTTACGCATTTCAATTACAACATAATTAAAATTATATTTGATAAAAATAAAAATCACAAGATCATTTAAAATTACAATTATTATTTACTGGCATTAATGTATTATAAAATACACACAGTCATAACTTCTAAAATGTAAATCATTACAACATATTTCATAGACCTCTTTAAAGTATCCAAGTTATGTGGTTCAGTCCTTAAAATATTTTGAGATTACTCTCTTTAACATCAGAAACTTTCAACTCATATCTTCTACGGGATAGCTCACATTCAGATCCCTATCATAACATCTACATCTTCGCAAGAAGGTATTTGTTCTCTTCCGACTAGACCCTTCATGAGAAAACAAAGGACTAAATAAGTTTATTACAGTAAACCAAGCTTTAACATCTTTCAAAGTGATAATATGTATATGGTGAATCTATATTTACCAGGTTAATAATTGCTCAAATCAAATCCATCATGCCTTTTTGTTTGAACCTATATATAACCTCCACAAATAGAAGTTGAACCAGATATTATAATAGTATATTTAAAGACGAGTTGGAAAATTGTAAATAACTAATATGATATATTAAGACAGCCTTTTCTAAAAAAAACATCTAATTGCCATAATTGCCACATAACACCAATATAATTGTGTAAGTCTTTTATTGGTCAAAATGAGACGATGATGACAGTTTTTTTATAACACCTTTCATATGGGTAATTTAGTTGCGTATACATAAACATATACAGTTAACACTTCCTTAACATGCAAGGACCCAAGAATAAACATGTCATATCCTAATAACCATTCTAATATAAAACTAAAGGTCAGAACATGCTACTATTTACACTCTTGTATTGTTCATCATATCTTAATGAAGTACCTTTTAGTCATAGTTCTGCTCAGTGGCTTGACTGGATGAGTTCACAACCTATCATGCAGTATGGACCTTTTATTCAAGTAAATGCTTAAGACTGATCTGATCAGTTTTAATGATAAATGGCCCCCCTATCAAATAATGTTTCCATTTAGCAACAGCAGTAAGTAGAGCCAAAAATTCTTTTTCATAGGTGGACAACCCTTGATTCTTCATCCCCAATTTTTGGCTTAGATAAGCAATAGGTCTTTTGCCTTGCATAAGAACTGCACCTATACCATATTGGCTTGCATCAGTTTCTATGATAAAGGGCTGTGAAAAATCAGGCAAGGCTAACACAGGTGCAGAGGACATGGCCAATTTCAGAGATTCAAAAGCCTGTTCAGCTTTGTCAGACCATATGAAAGAGTCTTTCCTAAGCAATTCAGTTAATGGTCTGCTAATTAAGCCATAATTCCTAACAAACTTCCTATAATAACCAGTGAGACCCAAAAATCCTCTCAATTGCTTTACTGTTTTTGGAATAGGCCATGTCAACATGGCATCCACTTTCTTTGGATCAGTAGCAACACCCTCAGCAGAGATAATATGACCTAAATATTCAATACTTTCTGCTGCAAAATCACACTTTGAGAGCTTGGCATGTAATTGATTATCTTGAAGAACAGTTAGTGTCTTTTGCAAATGGTCTAAGTGAGAAAGAAAATCTCTGCTGTAAATCAAAATGTCATCAAAGAAAACTAGAACAAATTTTCTCAAATAAGGCTTGAAAATTGTATTCATAAGTGATTGAAAGGTTGCAGGTGCATTTGTCAAACCAAAAGGCATAACAGTGAACTCATACAACCCTTCATGAGTTCTGAAGGCTGTCAAGGGTATGTCTCTCTCATTCATCCTAATTTGATGATACCCAGATTTCAAATCAATTTTGGAAAATATAGTAGCACCCTTCAATTCATCTAGAAGGTCATCAATTATAGGAATTGGAAACTTATTTTTTAATGTTATATCATTCAATTTCCTATAATCAATGCACATTCTCCAAGAATTATCTTTCTTTTTGACCAATAAAACAGGAGAAGAAAAACAGCTAGTTGAAGGCTGAATCAACTTATTATTGAGCAGTTCTGTCAAAATCTTCTCTACTTCCAGTTTCTGAAAGTAAGAGAATCTGTATGGTCTGGAGTTTACAGGTTTGCTATCAGGGATCAAATTGATCTGATGATCTATATCTCTCTTTGGAGGAAGAGAAGATATGTCAGAAAAAACTGATGTAAAAGAGTCAAGTACTTGTGATACCTGAGGATCCTGTACCTTTGAGGGAGATGTAGCACCTGCCTCCAACTGAAAAAGGTGTGCAATCATTACCTGACTACCCTTGTCATGCTCCTTTTGTAGGTTAACAGTTGGATCACAAAGATGGAGTTCTGCAGTCACTGACTTAGTAAACAAGGTAATTTTCTTTCCATTTAGCAACACTTTGAGTTCCCCTTTTGGTCCATGAATCTTCATGGGACTGTAATTATCAATCCAATCCATACCTAAAATCAAATCATGTCCAGGAATCCTAAGCAGATTAACATCCCCATGAAAAGAATGCCCTTGGAGTTGAAACTCCAGATTTTCACAGACCAGGTTAGTAGAGAGAAGATCCTCACCAGCTGTTCTCACTAAAAGAGGAGCAATTGAAGTTGTAGGGATAGCAAGATTAAAAATTATGTCAGGATTTATAAAAGAGTGTGTGCTGCCACTGTCCATCATGGCAGTGACAGGAATGGAACCAATACTTCCCTGAAACTTCATAGTTTTATGCTTGGAGTTTGAACTGGATGCACAAACTGTTATGATAGCCTGAGAATTGTCATCAGGAATTTGTTTTGGAATAAGCATGTCTTCATAACCCTGTTCATCCTCTTGATCACTCAAATTCTCTTCACTTGCTCCTGTGAGAGTGTGTATAGATTTGCTTGCACATTTGTGACCAACTGAGTATTTTTCATTGCATCTAAAACAAAGACCCAGTTTCCTTTTTTGGTCTAAAGACAGTTGGGCAGATGTGCCATTGTCAGACTGGATAGTGGTAGGAACAGTAGAAGGTTGCCCAGACTTATCAAAAAAGTCCTTAGATCTAAAGGGTTTGGAATTAAACAAGGACTGTTTAGAAGTCATTCTATACCTCCTATCTTGACTTTCTATTGACTTTTCAATTTGTCTAGCAAATTTATATGCTTCTTTTAATGATTTAGGTCTTTGCAAAACAAGAGCATCAACAATTTCTTCTTTTAACCCACTAAAGAATCCTAACAGGTAAAATTCATCTTTATTGAACTGTTTAGTCACAATCCTAGCCCTAATTTTTTCATATTGTTTGATGAAATCATCCACCTTACCATTGTGTTGCAATTTCCTAAACTCATCCACAAGATTCTTGTTAATGTCAGGATTAAATTCCTCTAGTAAATCCTCAACAAATTGATGCCAAGATGGATCAGGAGTATGCAATTTGTACTATCTGTGCTAGTCTCTAGCCACCTCTATCAAATAAGGAATTACCAAAGTTACCTTGAAATGGTCAGGAGTTGTATTGTAGTGAAAGTAATATTCACAGTCTTCTATCCATTCAATAATGTTAGATCCATCAAATTTTGTAAGGTCAATTCGTGGTGGGGTCCATCTTTGTCCAAAATTCCCTCTATCCCGATCATCCTCTCTTCTGTAGTCCTCCTGATGTCTGTGGTAATCACCTTGGCCATGGAATGATTTGTCAAGAAATTGTCTTGACCTGTTGTCTACTTGATCCCTGTTCTTGAATGCACCAAACTGAGGTGCTGAAAAAGAGACACCCCCTGAAGGGTTTGGTTGTGGAACCTGTCTAACAGGGGTAGAATTGGGTTGAACAGGCTGCTTCTCCTCAGATTTTGACACCAGTTGTTGAAGCAACATTTGGATTGATGAGAATTCTTTTTGGTTTGTCTCTTGCAGGGTTTTGTGGGCCGATTGCACTTCTTCAAAACGTTGATCAGTTGATTCCTTCTGTAATTCCAATTGCTGTTGAACTGCTCCAGAAATGGCAAGAGTTGCTGATCTATCGCCGTGGCAATGGATTGTTGTAGTTCTTCTGGCTGAACCTCTGTAGTATTCCTGGTTTTAGCCATTTTCTTGGAATTCTTGCGACACCCAGATACGATCTTTAGTCTCTAATACCACGTGTGACACGCCCCTTATTATTTAAGGGTAGTCAATAGTGTAATTCAATTAAACGAGTAAAGATAACGTGAGCTTAAGCTCACGGGGCTATTCCGTGAGCGTACCTCCAAAAACATATCAAACTACCTCCAAATTTTGATTTATATGGCTCAATAAATTCTTTATATCAAAATCATATGGGATACTAAACTTTTTCCATTTTTGGAGATTTTTAAGTATTTGTTTGAGATTTTTTAAAATGATATATAAAACATTGATTATTTTATTAATATTGTATAGTCACTTTTAAAAAATCTCAAACAAATACTTAAAAATCTCTAAAAATGGAAAATTTTTGTTTCCCATATGATTTTGATATAAGGAATTTATTGAGCTATATAAATCTAAATTTGAAGGTGATTTGATATGTTTTTAGAGGTGCGCTCACGGAATGGCCCGTGAGCTTAAGCTCACGCTATCTTTACTCCAATTAAACAATTGAATGGAACTCAATTCTTTGGTAAATTGAATCGAAATGGAGAATCAATTGTAAGTAACCGCTAGATAAATCGAAATTGGAATGAGATTGAATTGAAAATGAATCGAGAATCGAAAAGAGAGATCATAGGAATTTTCATTAATCAACAACAGCTTTCTTACATCTCCTTCCTTTATATAAGACTAGGTGAGTTGAGAGAGTCTAGTTCTATCCTATCCTTAAATCATAACGGATCATGTCAGTACGGCGTTTTCATCAGCCGCTGACATGATTAATGTTAACTAAGTCTAATCCTAACGACTCTCTCCAGTTTAAGTTTTATCTAACCGTCCATCTATTAATTCCCACTCAGATCTCAGATCCGGTCCCTTCCTTATTAGCTGACAATGCCTGGCCCACCTGCAGTGTCATATTACTTCCTCCTTCTTTCCCCTTTAATACCAGTGTTTGTTCTTCTGTTGACATAGGGTCCTTTTTGAGCTAAAACCCTAAGTGAAATCTGCGGAGCGGCGGGGCGGCCGAGCGGGGTTCTGGAAAGGGAAAACCCTAAGTTATTTTGGTAAGAGGACGAGGAGAGGTGAATTTGATCGGTCAACAGGCTACCAAAATCCCAAATCAATTTGGGCGTGTTCATCCTCTGTAGCGCTGCATTGTGTAGCGCAGGATGTAAACCGTTAGATCATCTCGGGATCTATGCTAGCTTAAATCTCGAGATGATCCAACGGTTGACATCCTGCACTACACAATGCAGCGCTACAGAGGATATGGAATCAATTTGGGCGTTCCTTAATTTGTTTCTCGGTTATCTGCAATGAAACAATTACACTGCTATCCAATTCCCCTCAATTACGTTATTATATATTAATTTTAGTTTCGTAAAATAGTATTGATAAGGTCTCTTCTAGAATTATTGGGGGGAAAATGAAATGCTTTCATATTTGGGAACCGGAGGGAAATTTTGTGTCAATATTGTTTATCTTGAAATAGTAATGTAAACCAAGAACGGTTATAATTAAAGACAAATTATTTTTTAAGATTTGTTGTTACAAATATTATTCATTGATTTAATTATGTAATTATCAAATGGTGTTGCCGTCAAAACATTAATTTTTATGAGTTCTAATAAAGGTATTTTAATTCGATGTATGTGTGTCTATGGCATAAAACATATCACTTGAAAACTATTTATATTTGAGGAGGGATTAATTGACCATGGTTATTTTGTCAATTGTAACTTTCAAAAATTTATAAAAATTCATAAGAAATCTTAAAAATAGAAAAAAGTTTATGGAAGTTATTCTTAACTTATAAATTGATTATGTTTCCGATTATATTCAATTTAAGTGATATTTGATAACTCTTTAAAGATCTTTTAATTACAACAGTTAAAAAAATGTACAAAATTTTGATAAGGCATCAAATGATGTTTAAATTGATTGAAAATTGAATCACTATCTATCTATAAGTTAAATAATACATCTGTAAAACTTTTTTCATTTTTAAGATTTTTTATGAATTTTTACAAATTTTTAAAGATAACTATTGTCAAGATTGTCAAAGTAAGCATTGTCAATGGATCCCTCCTCTTTATATTTTGAGAATCATGATAACCACTCTCAAAATATTTCATAAAAAATGTAAAAATATATATATTTTTTTTTCCAAACATGCTCATGTATTAATAGATTGCTTGAGTTTCTAATTTAATTTAATTTAAGTATCAGTTGATACTCCATCAAGAATAATTAAATTTATAACATTGTAATTATCATACAATTTTGAAGTTTCTTGATAGAGTATCAAATATTACTCAAACTGAATGAAATTTGAAACATAGTCAATATTTATATATATGTATAAACATGTTTATAAAAGATTTTTTATTTTTAAGATACTTTGTGATTTTCTTAGCAAAAAATGCATACAACCTTCCGTTTCACTTGTATACGAACATGTAACATGAAGGTTGAATCCATGTCAAAGTGCGTTGAGATGTATACAATATCAAACAATCATCAATCCGTCCCGTTCAGTTTGATGTCCAATAAAAAATAATCATTATATGTGAATTTCTTTAAATTTAGAGTTGATTTTGACATCGATCGGATGGTTTAAATTTGGCCGTAACGAACGGCTATATTTAATTTTCGCTTGATGACCATCATAACATGCGTGAAATTTTTTAAACTTCTTATATTTGTGTATAAATGACCTCTTGATCGATACTAAAAAAAGATTGTTGCAAATCTCCATGTATACATATTCGATCAATCGACTTAAAATTGGACGGCTAGTATTTATTTGATTGCCATTGAAGGAATAATGATACGGGAATTGTGCAAATTGTTGTCCATTAGTTTTTCGACATAGTAAGATGTCCTCATAAATATTTTCGTAATTTTTTTTAAAAGATAGAATTTATTCTACTATTATTAAGATGATCAGAAACTATGATGTATTCCAATACACATGATGGGAAACCAAGGATCAAGATTTAAATGGACGCCACCATTTAGTTGCAATGGAGCGGATCTCTAGATGTTGTGAAAGGGTCTCCACTGTGTGCTCTCCACCGGAAAGTTGCTTGGGTACGGTACGAAACCAGGCGTGGCCCACCCTAGCAAGCGCGCTTGTCCTCTGCTGAGCTAGAAAGTGCAGGACAAATCAAAGACAGTTGGATTTTTAGGGAGGGTTTTGAGATTGGGCTATACGGATCACAAAGCAAATCAAACGGACACCACACTATGCAGTAAGATACTGCGCAGTAGGTGATATAAATCCCCCGAGCAATATAGCAACCTGTATGACCCACCTTGTCAAATAGCATGGATAAGCTGTGGCATCCGCCCACCCTTAACTTATATATCGATAGTGTTTCAAATTTTAATCAATTTAAATATCAATTGTGATAGCTTACCAAAATTATATATTATTTAGCAGTTGTAATTTAACAATCTTTGAAAAATTATCAAACGTCGCTTAAATTGAACATAATTAAAAATATAATCAATTTATAAGTTAAATAATACTTCTATAAACTTTTTTTCCATTTTTAAGAAATTTTAACTTTTTTAAAATTTTGAAAAGTCCTATTGTTAATTGATCCGTCTTCTTATTTAAAAAATATCCTTACCGTTTTAATCATTTAGCAACACAAAAATAGATATACATATTATATTAATTGTATAATTGTTTTTTAATTTATGTACAAGATTAAGTTTATTATGGTCTTTCGCAAAGTGAAATACGGTGAAATTTTTGGAGGGAATAATTCGCGCCTAACAAAGTTACGAAGTTTCATACATATACGAAGTTTACGAACTTGTCATGCACAATAGGAACCTTATCCTTACTATAAATAAAAGCATATTGGAAAAAATGATATGAAAGGGCTATCTTTTCCAAATAGGAAACCAGAGCCGTTAATCATTTTTTTGGATAGATCAAAACCGTTGATGTACATTAATGCCTGTTGACGTTCTCAGCCCATTAAAATTAAAGGCCCATATAAATTATCTCAATTTAAGGCCCATTACATATTATATTAAAAGTTTATTATAAGAAATAACAATTTCAGCCCAAAGCAAGGCGTGGGTTTTTAACTAGTATAGATTAAATGCAGGTAAAATATAGAAAAATTTTGCCCTGAAGAATTGAAAACAGTCAGCGGAGATTGAAAAAAAATAAAATTAGGAGGGAACTTGAAGTCGCGCCAGTTGATGAAAAATTTTCACCCTGCTACATCAAATTGATGTTGCATGTTATGTAGCTAGCTAAAAAGTAAATTAAAAATAAGTTTTTAAAAACAATGTAGCATACATGCAACACAAGCACCAATGTAGCTAAAAAATGTGGCTAGGAAGGGGAAACAGCAACACTAACGGACCTCAGTGGCAGGGCTTATGTGGCTGAATGTCATTTTTGTAGTAGTGGGGTTGGGGTAGGGTCGGGTCGGGTCGGGTTCGGGTCCGGTATCGGGTTGACGGTTGCCGGTATTTTAATTTTTTCGGGTCGGTTCGGATTGGGTCAGGTATGGCGGATTTTTCGGGTCAGGTGAGATTTTGCACCTCTATTTCCTAGTCATCTCGGGTTTCGGGTCGTTCAGGTTCGGATCAATTTGACTTTCTCTGAAACACGGGTCGGGTCGGGTTTGGATCGGACGGGTTAGACGGGTTTTTTGGGTCGGGTCAGATTTTGCCACCTTTAGTGCTGCTACTGCTGCCACTAGATGAATGTGCTCCCCCTAGTCTTGAAATCTTAAAAGTAACTAGTTGTCCCGGCATATCTTATTGGAAAATGAATCAGATGAAATACTTTGGCAATAAGAGGGGGATCCAATAACCATGGGCATTAGTGTCCATGGTAACCTTTTTTCATTTATGCATAAATTGAAAAAATCTAAACTGTTAGATGTATTCTATATTATCTCAATAACATATGCACAAAAAATGATAAAGTTTTAACATTGTTTCGATAGTTATCAAGGGAGGAGAAAAAAAAAACATAAATCTTGAACCATTGATTTTTGTTAATGGTTGATGCACATGTAAATAAAATCAAAATGATATAATTTTTTGTATTCACATAAAATATGATATATACCACATTTTCTATCAATTAATTTTTTATTTAAGAATATAAAATGTAGTTATTTAAGATTTAATTTCATGATCACCGATCGGTCACCAAAAACATGGCTATTACATCCTCCTCTTTTATTAATAGAAAATAAAAAAATTAATATACAAATCAAAAAACAAAAGTTAAAAAATTACAAAACTCGAAAAACCGCACTTTCAAAGTGGACTTACCTTAAATTTAAACCGCACTTTCAAAATGCGGCCTGAAACAAAATAATAAAAAGAAATAACTAAGCCACACTTCCAAAGTATTGCTTACTTATTATTTTTAATTTTTAATTTTTCTCATTTTTATTAATTCATTATACATCGCTAGCTTTTCATGGTCGTGTAAAACACTCCAACCGGAGTTTTCTATCAAAAGTAATGGTCATTTGAAGATTCGATGCGAGGTGAAATTTGACTGATTTAAAAAGCTCAAATATATGTCTTTAATATTATATGTAATAATTGGATTGTTCATTGAAATTTAGATACATTCATATGAAAACCCATCCAAAAAAATTAGAGAAGGCAGCAGAAGTCATGCCAGATGGGGTGAGACCACAAAGATGGGCCCGATGAGACGAAGTGATTCCGGTGAGGTTAGGCGAGACAAAGTTATCCTGGTCTATATTATTATTTTCAAAGTTTAATTGATGAATCGGAACTGTGCTACATGTAATACATGTCCTTGTGGGCCACACCCACACTTTATATATTTTTACAAGATCAATTTAATTAATAAGGGGAATGCAATAATACAACAAAATTTTGACATAACTATTACACCAAAGCATATATATTTATGATTAATCTTAAAAACAGAATTTTTTTATAAACATATTTATTTACTTATAGATCATCGATTGTGTTTCATATTTTATTCAATTTTAGTGTCATTTGATAGTTCATAAAGAATCATTAAATTTAGACCGTGCAATTACCATACAAACTTGATCGTCGCTGATAGAGTATCAAATGACACTTAAATTGAATATAATTTTAAACACAATCGATGATCTATAAGTAAATAAATATGTTTGTAAAAAATTTCTGTTTTCCAACTAAATCAACTTTATAATTTGGTGCTCGATTTTCATGTCTTCACTGTTTCACTTCTTTTACATACATTTTGTTAAAAACTGAAATTTAAATCTTGCTACAGCTCATCAACTTTTATATTTAATAAAAAAAAAACTTGGATCATTTTGAGAAATATGATTCATGAAGAGTTTCAATTTTTGATAATAATTACTGCTTATTAAATTATAACTACCGGAGCACACTTTCCATCAAGTTTTCAATCTTTTACATACCCAACATAAGTTGGTATATTGTAACAAAACTCAAGAAAGAAAACTCGGTAAGAATTGTTAAATATTGTGCTTACTGAAACAGTGAAAATAACATAATTATTGGATAGAATTACATCATACCATATATTTATTCTTCTACCATAAACATAAGCATTCAGTAGATATAGGCTTCAATTAGGTGTTCAATAAGGCGCCGGAATAGGTTCAGGTGTTGATGCTGGTGCAGGTGCAGGTGCAAGTCTTGCTGGAGGCATAGCAGGTACCGAGTTGTAGCACGGTGGTAACGGGTACCCACAAAGACATGTATTATTTGCAAAAACTGAAGCACCAAATTTCCACATGTTCCCTCCTTGAGGCAGCTCCCCACAGAGCTTATTGAATGATAAATTGGGGTCCGACAAGTCATCGTCAGTGGCAAATGATGAAGGCACGTTGCCGAAGATTTCGTTGTGGCTTAGGTCCAGAATTCGTAATAGCTTCGGTATTTCTACGTGACTGAAATCAAACTTGAAGTGATTGTTGGCCAAAATAATGGAAACTATAATCTTATCAAAACCGAATAAGAGGGAAGGATTACCCGATGGTTATTTTTCACATTAAACTCCATGAAATGTACAGAGCCATAATAAAATGGTATTTCACCTGTCAAGTTGTTATCGAAAAGTACAAGTGATGGATAACCAATAAAATGTGAGGTACTTTGAGGAAAAATCCCTGGTGGTATCGAACCATTGAGGTAATTTGCAGAAAGATCCAAGTACAGTAAATTTGGTAAATTTGAAAGAGATGATGGAATTGGACAAGATAGATGATTGCTTGACATATTGATATACATCATATTCATATTTGTAGAAAAGCTCGGGACAGAGCCAGTGAGAGATGTTTCTACAATTACGACACTACGGAGGCCCGAAAGATTGGTAATGCACGAGGGAATCGAACCACGAAGCCCAGGGATATGCGCAGGATGTGAACCGTTGGATCATCTCGAGATCTGTGCTGGCACGAATATCGAGGTGATCTAACGGTTTGCTACACAATGCAGCGCTACAGAGGATGAGCACCCGGAAGCCTATCCGTATCACCTAATTAAATCAAAGGAAACTTAAACAGAAACATGAAACGGAAAAAGAAAAGAAAAGGAGAAACCGAGGGTAGAGAGAGAGAAACCTAGAGAGAGAAAATTTATAATATTAATTAAGATCGTGATATTCGGATGTCGGTTCGAGATCGCAATCGGGTTTCTGAATCTGGGATTTGTATTCGTATCAGGTAACCAAACTTTTCTATAACTTGTATTTGATTTCAGTTGTCTGTTTGATTCTCTGTGACTTGTGGTATGGATCAGTTGATCTGAATTGTCTTAATTTCTTGGGTTTTGTTATTTGTGCATGATTAATATTGTTTTGGGATAGTTTTGGGATGCATGTGTGAAGCTGGTTTCAGGTTGGATATAAGTATGTCATGTTGGTCTATGTTATCTGTTTGGGGATTTGGGTATGGTTATGCATGCAATTGTGGTTATCGACTTGGTTATAGTTGACGGTTGGCCGGGTTTGGTCTGAATATGCCTGGTTTGGATACGCTTGGTTTGAGTATGCATGGTTTGGATATGCCTGGTCTGAGGTTGGACTGATTATGTACCTGATTCGAGATGCCGGCATAAGGCTAGCTACCTCACTATAGCGCTATGGTTTACGTACAGGCATGTACGCGGATATTTGGATCTCAGGAATGGTCAGGTACATGATATGTGTTGATGCACAAGATGACCGTGTGGGAGGTCGCGGGTTCGGAACTCAGATGGGAGATCTTTTATAGACATTTAAATTTGAGTGACTTAACCCTCATCTTTATCTCAAAAAAAAAAAAAAGTTTCTAGAGGAGGGTTTAGGGTTTAGGGTTTGTACGCTATGATTTATTCCTTTCTCAATAATTTTAGTTTTTCACTAACGAAGGAGTAATTATATATTTTAACCAATTATATATAGAGGAGGGATCCATTGACAATTCTTATTTTGACAATCTTGACAATGGTGTATTTTAAAAATTTGTAAAAGTCTATATAAATCTTTAAAAATAGAAAAAAGTTTACAGAAGTATTTCTTAACTTATAGATTGATTATGTTTCCGATTATATTCAGTTTAAACTATATTTGATAGCATACAACCATTAAAAAATACATAAAATTTTGATAAGGCATTAAATGATGTTCAAATTGATTGAAATTTGAAACACTATCAATCTACAAGTTAAATAATGCATCCATAAATTATTTTTCATTTTTAAGATTTTTTATGAATTTCTATAAATTTTTAAAATGTTCTATTGTCAAGATTGTCAAAACAAGCATTGTTAATTAGAGCATCCGCATTGGTCTTTCTAAACCCCTTTCTATTTCTATTTAGAAAGAGTTTCAACGATGTGGACATTTCAGAGTGGTTTTCTAAATTAGAAAATTTTCTAAATTAGAAAGGCTTTTCAAACTGGTGACGTTGGATGAGAAGCGTCCGATTTGGCAAGCGGTTAGGTCAGTTTTTAAATTAACCGTTGATTGAAGCATTCAGACGTTTCAGCGATGCAGCACTCGTCTTCTATAATAAGTGATGCATCTCTAATAGTTTCAGATAATTACTGTTTTGCCCTTTGGAAAGGCTTTCAATATTTCACCAATATGGATGCTCTTAATAAGGGATCCTCCTCTTATATATATAGTGGTCATTTCAGGTGTACCATGCACCTCTTTTTCAATTGCTCACATTACTCAACAAGTCAACAGGGTTACATGGGGTGGACTTGTGAGAAACAACCCTAGAGAGACTTACCTTGCATCAGCTAAGTCTCATTCTGGTAAGTGGTAACAACCATGCATATATGCAAGATATATGACAACATTGAACCTCTGCTGGAAGGAGAGGAACAACGACAGAGTCATTCGAAATGAAGCGATCGATGCCTCCACACATCTTTGCTCAGTGTGTTTGGGACAAGGCTCTGCTTCAGGTTCTGCTAGCTAGTGAGACAGCTTGGACTGCTTTGAACAAATGCAATGGCTTATAAGAGTTTAATTAGCTGTTTAGGTATTGTTATTGTGTGGTTGATGTATGAAGCTTATATTTCTATTTATATTTAAATGTTCACAGCTGCTTTCCCTCAAAAAAAAAAAAAAAAAAATGTTTCACATCTGCTGCCAAAACGATTTAAAAAATAACAGAGATTTGGTACAGATTCTGAACGGTAATGATTATGAATAGATGGAGATCACTTGACAATATATATTGTTATTTTGACAATGCTACAAATTTGAATTTATAAATATATTAAAAAGTTCATATTTGTTTTGTTAGTTAAACATATCGATTGAAAGCGTTTTAAATTGAAACCAATCTGAATATCGTTTTATAGCCTATCCAAAATTTATGCAACTTTTAATAGTTCTGATTGTTAACTGTCCTTGATGGAATGTCAAGTATGTTAAGTTGCTTGAAATTTGAAAACATAATCAATTCATAAGCTCTACAACAATTTTATATATGTTCTTGAAATTAGTATTTTTTTATTTAGTTTTTTCTCAACTTTTTTAGAAAAATATTGTCAACATTGTCAAGATAAAAATAATTATCAAGTGATCCCTTTTAGATTAATTGACCTATACCTTGATAATTTCAAATATTTTAAATTGCATGTAATATAAAACACTCATCCATCAAGCTCTATTGCTTCTTCGACTTTGTTGGCTTGAGTTAGGGCAAATGGCAACACATTTAATCTTTCCGTGACTAGGTTTTTTATGGACATCTTATGGGTACGTTTGGTTGTAGCTAGAATAGGGAACAGGGAATAGCAGTACTATTCCTAATCTAGTGTGATCCAAACAACTTCTGAAAAATAAAAATAGCTCCGGAACAGTCTATTCTACTATTCTTACAAAATAGGAAATAGCTACTCCCAAGTCCAAAGCAGTTCACTCCTTTAATAAAAAAAACTTTTTCTCTTTCTTTATTTATTTCTCTCTTCCAACAGTTGGAATCTCTCCCAAAAGCAGAGAGTAAAACAAAAAATGGTGAATTTCTCTATTTCTCATATCTTGTTTGATCCATGCATTTCTTAGTCAAATAATCTTGATTTATAGTTATTTAAGAGGATTCTATGTATAAATTAAAGTTCAAATTGTTTCGTTTGCGTTGTTGCATGTTTTGATTGTTTTTGCCTCAACAGAGGATCATCAAATCAATAGGCGCTAGCCAGTGGGTAATCAATTTAACTAGTCAAAGACAAATTTATTTAGTTTGCGTAACTATCCTCTTTTTTTTTGGCTAGTTTTCGGAGAAAGGAAGCAAAGTACGGTATATGTCATATATTGAGCAAGCAGTATTATATGGTAAGATCACTTAATACAATTGTATATCGTACTTACTTAAAAAAAGAGAGAATTACATAATTAGCGGATAAAAATGAGAAATACATTCTACAATCAAAATAAACATTACATCGAAGAGGTACTTGATGTCTAATTCGGTGCTAGGGCAGGTGCCGAATTAAAGCATGGTGATAATGGGTACCCACAAAGACATGAATTATTCTCAAAAGCTGTTGCATTAAATCGGCCCATATTACCTCCTCGAGGCAATTCACCACAGAGCTTATTAAATGATAGATTGAGGTGCCACAACTCAAAAGCTCTTGTAAATGACCAAGGCACAGTACCATAGATTTCATTGTGACTTAGGTCCAAGATAGATATCGGCCACGGCATTTGTACGTAGCTAAAATCAAAGGCAAAGTGGTTATTGGCCAAAATAATAATTTCAACATTCTTAAGGAAACCAAATAAGAAAGAAGCATCACCAGATAGTTGGTTATTTGCTACATTTATATTGAGAAAATCCACAGAGCCATAATATTTTGGTATTTCACCTGTCAAGTTATTGTTGGAAAGTAGAAGTTTAGGATAGTAACCAGGAAAATGTGAGACATTTTGAGGAAATATCCTTGGTGGTATTGATCCAGTGAGACAATTTGAAGAAAGATCCAAGTGGAATAAGTTTGGTAAAGTTGAGAGAGATGATGGAATTGAACCAACTAGGCGATTGCTTGATAGATCGATTAGTTCTATATTGATATTTGTTGAGAAGTTAGGGACAAAGCCGGAGAGAGATGTTTTTACAATCGTGATAAATCGGATATTGGGAAGTTTGGTAATGCATGAGGGAATCGAACCATGAAGTCCGGGGAGATGATTGATTTCTAGAAACTGAAGCGTGGTGAAATTACAAACAGCATCAGGAAATCGTGCATGAATGTCTAAGTTCTTTATTTCAAGATTGAATACACGGTTGTTTTTATCGCACACTACATTTACGGTTACGGCGGACGGGTTTGTCAAGAATGGGAGGTTGCAAAAGTTGAAGCCTTTGGACCAGTTACTAAGAATTCTAGGATTGTGTAGTTGCTTCTTCAATTTGAGGAGCACATATTCATCATCTTTGGCGACTTGGGTGGATAGAACAGAGGAGGTGCATGAAAGGAGGAACACTATTATGAAAATAAAAGACATCTCTATATGTATATGTTGTTTAATTTGGATTGAATCTTGATTGATTCTTGGATAGGTGAAATCAAAGCATATATATATAGAATGGTTGAGTCAGTTTTCTTGACTAATATTTTTATATTTGGATAAGTTTTTGTATATTGAGTAACAATGAAATGTACGAGATTTAAAGAGTACGTATTAACATGTTATCTAGTGCATTGCCTGCTTTTGAAGCCATATATATTGAACTAAATCCATTACTCTAAGAGTCAACTTTCTTGCTTGACGATGAAGGATCATAGCATACACTATCGATTTTCTCTATCTCAATATTTAATTTCTCTTTCATAAAAAAATACTTTAATTTTTCACTAACCAAGGAAAAAAGCTTTGAGGAGAAAACTAAATAGCGCATGCACAACACAGGAAATAAATGCATATTATTAAGATTTTTTTAATTAATTATTTTGATTCATATAGGTGTATCTAACGTACCGTAACAATTTATCTCCATAAGCGATGTCATGAAAATATGCTCATGCATTGTTAAAATAAATTTTAATACCAAACTAGCAACAATAATTACAAATTCCTGCAGCTAATAATTAACAACGTTCACTTTGTGGGATTTTTGTGTCATTGTTAAAATAAATTTTAATACCAAACTAACAACCTTCGCGCTCTTTGACTAATACATAAATTAATTTTCTTCAGAACTGAACGTTATCTTAACTCGAGATAGGTGTCTAAATGTAGTTATTGACTGAAAATTTATGCAAGTTTAAATTCACAAAAAATAACAAAAGTACGAAAGCCAATTAATAATCTCAAGGTATCTACTGATTTTCACAAATTTTGCATTCTAGCCACTCATTCGAAGCAATTATAAAGGGTAAATTTTATGATAGGTCACTCAAGTTTACCTCAAATCCATAATTGGTCATTGAACTTCTATTTATCCATTTTTTGTCACTAAACTTTGATATTTATCCAAATTTGGTCACTCCGTTAGTTTTTCCATCCAACTTAACGGAATATTTAATATGACATCAATTTTATGGTTTAGACATATATTTTTTCATGTAAAGCTAAAAAAATATAAGAATAAAAAAATAACATATTATTTTTTTATTTTTTCTTCTATGACATTAAAATACTTTCACATTCTTAGACATGTTAAAAAATTGTATACTTTATATGAAAACAAAAATAATAACAAAAATTTTAGAAAAAACATTATAAATAAAAATAAATGAAAAGTTTTTAAATTTGTCTTACATTCTCACATATTGTATATTTTATATGAAAAATAAATAATTTTCAAAGTTCAAATTGATACCATGTTAATTATTCCGTTAAGTTGGATGGAAAAACTTACGGAATGACCAAATTTGGATAAACATCAAAGTTCAGTGACAAAAAATGGATAAATAGAAGTTTAGTGACCAAATATGGATTTGAAGTAAACTTCAGTGACCTATCAGAAAATTTACCCAATTATAAACGAATTGATCATGATATCCGTGGTGATTGATCAAAAACTCAAGTTCCAGAGTCGACCGTTCGATCCAACTCCGGTCCCAACAAATCAGGTAAATCATAAATGGCTAATGCGAATGCTTATGATCCCCTGTTGTACTGTAATGCAGTTCATGACGCTGGCCATTGGATCGTCTCGAGATCCAAGCTAGCTAGCATGAATCTCTAGACAATCCAACGGTTAGCGTCATAAACTGCATAATGCAGTACAACAGGGGATATGAATTCCGCTAATGCGGTAATGCCAGACCCAAACGCGCTTGTTTGTGCCATTTCAAAACTATTTGCATCAAAGAATTACATAATTAGTGGATAAATCTAACAAATACATCCTTTCAACCAAAGTAAATTAACAATACATTGAAGAGGTACTTAATTTAGGTGATTAATTAGGTGTTAGCGCAGATGCGGGAGCATGTGTTGAAGTGAAGCATGGTGGCAGTGGAGACCCGCAAAGACATCTATTGTTCGCAAAAACCGTGGAATTGAATCGTTCCATATACCCTCCTTGAGGTAATTCCCCACACAGCCTATTGTATGATAGATTGAGGTCCCACAAGTCAGAAGAGTTGGCAAATGACCACGGCACCTTGCCGTAGATTTTATTGTGGCTTAGGTCCAACTTAGATAAATATTGGCTTGTTAGTTCGACATGACTGAGATCAAACTGAAAGTGATTGTTGGCCAGAACAATAATTTCAATAAATTTTACAGGACCAAACAAGAAAGAAACATTGCCAGATAGTTTGTTATTCGCAACGTTAAGTTCGTAGAAATTGACAAATCCGTAAGATTCTGGTAATTCGCCTGACAACTTGTTGTTTGCAAGCAAAAGTGATGGATTTTGATCGAAAAATGGGACAAAGTGAGCAAACATCCCAGCTGGTATTGAACCGGTAAGGTAATTTGAAGAAAGGTCCAAGTCAATTAATAACGGTATATTTGCGAGGGATGGTGGAATTTTACCGGAAAGACGATTTTTTGATAGCTCGATTGTTATTAGTTTAGTATTGTTTGCAGAAAAATTAGGGACACAGCCAGAGAGAGATGTTTCTACTATTGAGATTGAACGGAGATCGGAAAGTTGGGTAATGCAGGATGGAATCGGACCACGAAGTCCCGGAATGCCATAGATTGATAGGAACTTAAGTGCAGTAAGACCACAAATAGCATCAGGAAATGCTGCACGGATGTCTAAATTGAACATTTCAAGGCGGGATACACGGTGCTTGGCGTCGCACATTACATGTACGAGGGGTGCACCCGGGTTTGGGTAGAGTGTTTTCTTGCAAAAATCAAAGCCCTTGACCCAGCTACTAAGAATGTCAGGATTGCGGAGTTGCTTCTTGATTTTGAGGAGATAATATCCATCATCATCTGTTGATAGAACAGAGGAGGTGCAAGAGAGGAAAAACACTAGAATGAAAATAAAAGACATCTCTGTAGGCATGTATAGGTTGTTTTGTTGTTTTGGATTTGATTTTGAATGAATTTTGGGATACTTGTGGGCCATGAAATTAAGGCATATATATAGGATATATCTGGTTTGTTTCCTAGAGCAATATCTAATTTGGATAAAGTTTGAAGATCAGTAATACCCAGCGTCCATAGAAAAACCGTCCATATATAGTTTTCATGGGTTACATTTCGGGATGTATCTGTTACATTTCAGTGTGTATCTGTTACATTCTGTACACATCTATGGATGAATGGACGTTTTTTCAATGAACGCAAGGTGCTTCTCAAGTTTGAACTTGCACGTAAAGAGTTTTGAGGAACAGTACAATCAAATCTAGTATTCAGCTTAAATTTGACTCAAGTGAGAATTTAGCATGTTAACATGTTACATTCTTAAGCCATCTTCCTACAAGTCAACTTCTTCTTCTTCTTTTTATTTTGAATTTGAATGATATATAAGTCAACTTTGTAGCCAACATGATAAATAAAAATCACGTTTTATGATCAGTTAGACTATTGTACTAACGTTAGCATTTTGGATTGAAATGCTAACGCCTCAAATTTATGTTATCATGTCCGAAATCATGATTTATGGTGCTCAATAAATTCTTTATATAAAATTTTTCATTTTTAGAGTTTTCTAAGTATTTATTTTGAATTTTAGAAAAAAGGGCTCATAAATATTAATAAAATATCGATGTTTGAATATGTATTTTCAAAAATGCAAAACAAATACTTAGAAAACTCTAAAACTCACATTTTATTGTTTGTCATCTTCTTAGTTTTTAATTTTCACTGGCAACAAAATTAAACCTTTTGAGGGAAAATAAATTCTCTGTATTCAATCTGTTGCATCATATATATATATATTTAAGGTTTTGTTGAGAGGCAAGTTTTCTGAAATAAATGGGGTCAACTCACCTCCATGTCTTTAAAAAAAAAAATTATAATTAATTTAAATGGTTTTTTTTTTTTTGTTATAACTTAAAAAGTATTGTTTCGGGTTTAGGGTTTAGGGTTTAGGATTTTTGAGACCTTAAAAAAAATTAGGAAGAAAAGGCTGGCATTTGGCACTTGCAACTACAATGACTTTCTCTGCACTTTTCCAATCTGTAAGCATCTTCATCAAATTGTTGAATTTTAATTCCTCTCAAACTAAACACTGGAAAAATAAAAATGTTGTATAATACTCAGTGAGCAGTGCACGTCTTGAAGGCGTTCGATAAAATGTCCAAACTGAAATTATGCTTTTCTTTCGTTATATCAAGTCTGGAATAATGTTCTACGGAAACTGAGTTTCGGTCGCTCGATGGGTGTTGTACTGGTGCATTACCAGATGGGCTTCATTAAGCAAAAATTATGTCTTGAAGGTGTTCGACAAAATGCCCAAAGAAATATTATGTTTTAAAACAGAGTGGAGTTGAGATACAAGATCAGAAGCTTTGGTTAAAGATAGTCTATGGTGAAGGTGTCTAAAAAATCAGCTGTTAAACTGGTTGGCCCAGCAACAGTTCAACCAGTGAACCAGCAACCAGAGTTTTACTGAGCCGACATCTGGTCCGGTTACGATAACACTGAATCATACACATATGAAGGGTCCCTGGTCCATATCTGCTGCCATCGAAAGCTATGGCAGGATGCTGTCATAGTTACTACAGCCGTGTGATTGATTTGGATGGCTGAGATTTTAACAAATAGGGGTGCTTTTTGTTAAAATCATATACGCAGGTGATTCTTTAATGTTCTGTACTTTAAATTATAGCATTTTTCTCATTTTGTTTTGATTTTTGTACAAATTTACCCACTTATAGAAGTACTTTTTTTTTCCTAAAACTTTGCTGCTTCTTTGGCTTCTGTAGCTTTATCAGGGCAAACACATTTTTATATCCATAGGATAATATTTTCTATGTATAAAACATGACTTGTTTCCCTCTTATCAATAGCTAGCTAGTGAAAATCTATTTATCAAATTAAAATTGTCTTTTTTTATTTATTATCTTTTTTTAATTATTTTTTTGAGTTTTTCCTCTGTGTTTAAACTAATGACAAAAAATGAAAGTAAAATATGACAAAATCACATATTAAATTAAAAAAAAAACTACTATATTATACTTGTTAAAACAATGAGAATACATAATTATCTGGAAAACTACATAATAGGAGAAATGTGCTCATCAACCTTTGTATATAATCAACATTACACAGAGGAGGCGCTCTAATCAATTAGGTGTTCAATTGTGCACAGGCATAGATGCAGGAGCAGGAGCAGGTGCCGGTGACGGTGCCGGTGCCGCTGAGTTGAGGCATGGTGACAGTGGGTACCCACAAAGGCATGCATTGTTCGCAAAGACAGTGGCATTGACTCGCGACATAATGCCTCCTTGAGGTAACTCTCCACAGAGCTTATTGAATGATAGATCGGGGTGCCACAACTCAAAAGCATTCGCAAATGACAACGGTACCTTACCGTAGATTTTGTTGTGGCTCAGGTCCAGAGTAGATACTAGCCGCGGTATTACTACGTTACCGAAATCAAACTCGAAGAAATTGTTAGCCAATATAATGAATTCTGTGGGCTTGCCAAAGCCGAACAAGAAAGACGCATCGCCAGTGAGCCGGTTATTCCCCACATCGATAGTGTAGAAATTCACCGACCCGTAAGAGTTCGGTATCTGGCCTCTCAAGTAATTGTTGGAAAGTAAAAGTGATGGATGGTCGGTAAAATTCGAAAATATCCCTGGCGGTATTTTACCCGTGAGGTAATTTGAGGAAAGATTCAAGATACCCAAGTTTGGTAAAGTTGCGAGAGACGGCGGAATTGGACCCGAAAAGCGATTGCTAGATAGATTGATTATCGCCATATTGGTATTGTTAGAAAATATCGGGACATGGCCAGAGAGAGATGTTTCCGTTACCGTGATCAAACGAAGATCGGTAAGGTTGGTAATGCAGGAGGGAATCTTACCATAAAGCCCAGGAATCTGATCGATTTCAAGGAACTCGAGTGTGGTAAGACCGCAAATAGCCTTAGGAAACGGTGCATGGACGTCGAAATTCTGTATCTGAAGATAGTATACGCGACGGTTGGCATCGCACATCATGTTTACGAAGCCCGAGTTTACCGCGGCGGGGCTGCAGTAATCGAAACCCTTGACCCAGCTACTGAGAACATCAGGGTTGCCAAGTTGCTGCTTCATTTTGAGGAGATAGTATCCATCATCTCTAGCTGTTACAGCAGAGGAGGCACAACTGAGAATGCACAATAAAATGAATACAAAAGACATATCTATGTGATCTGAATTTAATTGAATGAAATTTGGAACATTTGTGCCATGTTAAATTATGGCTATATATATATATATAGAAATATAGAATATATATAGTTGGTTTATTTTCTTAGAGTAAATATGAATTTATTAGATAAGTTTTGATACACATAAAGAGTAATCTGGAGTAATAAGGAAGTGATACTTTGTATTCAGCGTATAATTGACTTAAAGAGTATTATGCGTGTTAGATGTTAAGTCTTATTAATTATACTAAAATACATTTTGGCACCTAGTATATATAAGTCAACTTTCTATCTTGATAATTAATTAAGGATCATGTGTTAAACTTTCAGTAACTAATTAAAGAGAAACCTTTGAAAGACGCATAGGAATATATATAGGATATATATGTATACTAGCTTTATGACGAGAGGGTTCAAATTAAATTAGTTCGTCCATGATGCCTCCATTTCAAATTTTCTAATAACTCAACATTTGAAGCTAATTTTTGAAAAAAAAAATCTATTAGATTTGATCAATATATTCATAAAATCCACTAATTATGATTATTCCTCTTCTTTTTTCCCTTTTTATTTAAAAAAGAACTTGTAGTAGTAATTCTCCCTTCTCTAGTAATAAGATAATAGTAGATGATTATGTTGTGCAAGATGTTACTGTCACTTATATATTTTAATTAGCCCTTCCATTTGGGATCATGCTAATTAAGCAACTTTGATCAATTCAATACAATGCATTTTAATCCATAAAAAGAAGACCAATAAATTAACAAGCAATGTGAAATATTGCACTAATAATTAATAGGCATTTCAAAAGAGGAACCATGTACATAACCAAAGCCATAGATCTGATGAAAATATTGTACAAAGAGACACATAAACAAGTTGGTTCTAAGTTCATTTCTCGCTTCAAATATGGATCCGAATCCGCTGCTTTTTTTTTTCAGAAAAACAGGGTCTGCTTTTCTGATCGGATGGTCAGGATTTGTTGTTGCATTGATCTCAAAGTACTTCGATGTTTGCTGCACCGATCTCGAAGTACTTTGGTGTTTCTCAACAGTCAGATCAAGAAAAGCTGGGTCTGCTTTCGTCAGTCTCGCATAGCATTGAGACTATATACAAAAAAAAAATCTTAAGAAACTGTAACCACGGTTTAAGCTATAATAACAACCAAAAATATATTTCATTAATTTGGTCCCCAGCAGCTCAGGTACATGATCATCCTCAATGACTCCTCCATTTTGTCATGTTTCGCGTCAAAAACCGTACTTTCGCTCTTCCTTCTGCAACTAGAGCCGTCGGATCTCTGCCTTGCATCTCCCGTGACCGATCTGACGGTTGTGGTTAAGTCGGTGTTGGTCATTGGATCTCTGAATTCATCAAGTGCTGCCCCAATTGTAGTCAAAGCTGTATGAGCCATATTAGCTAGCTTCATTCTTTTTTTTCCTTTAATTTTTGGGGATCAAAATGGCTCAAACGAAGTTAATGTTGTGAAAATTTGGATGAACTTGGAGAGTTTGGTTTTTTTTTTATTTATTTTCAGTTTTCTGTGGTTGTTTGGGTGTGTATATATATATATATGAATTGAAAAAGGGTACCGCCGTTTGATTTGAGACTAGGGAGCCAGTGGTTTTCCAATAGTTTGGATAGAGATGTTTTAAAAGCATTGCCAGGTTTCATTTAATTTATATTTTGTTGTAGCTATTGTAAGTAAGAAAAATATGTGATGTTCCTTGCCATATATGTTACTTTTCATATCTCTTAAAATTCATCAAAATAAGTATATTATATAGAGCGGTCAAAAATCGGATAGAGATTTTATGAGTTAGACTGATACGAAAATATTTGCATTTTGCTAACGGTCTAAATTATACTTTGTCATATCTAAAATTTTGATTTATAGTTCCTACTAAATTAATCATACAAAAATACTAGGGGATACAATTTTTTTTATTTTTGGAACTTTTTAAGTATTTGTTTTGGATTTTTCAAAATGACTCTAAAATATTAATAAAATATTGCTTTGTTAGTACATGGATTTTAAAAAATCCGAAATAAATACTTAAAAAGCTCAAAAATGGAAAATTTTTGTATCCCCTAGTATTTTCATATGATGAACTTAATGGGAACCATAAATCAAAATTTCGGATATGATAAAGTGTAATTTGGACCGTTAGCATTTTGGAGCGAAATTCAAAAGCTTTCACAATAGTTCTACTCAAGATTTTATATAGTAATTTAAATTTGAGTGATAAGATCTTCATTTATATATTTAGGAGATACCAAAATAGATATCGTATATAAAGTTAATTTGAAACATAATGTTATCCAGATGAAATATTATGAAGTTGATCTGAAACATGATGAGATTCAAACGAAACACAATGATATCAATTCTTTGTTTGTTGCTCTCTCCCTCGCTCTCACGCTTAATTGTGTGTTTTTTGTACAATTTTAATATATTTTTATTAATTTTTTTAGATAAAGATGAGGGTTAACTGTTAAGACACTCATATTAAGTATCTATAAAATATTTCCATCCAGATTTCAAACCCGTAACATTCCACACACAGTATGTTGCCATTAGTCACTAGACCAAATACTGGTTCTTTAAAATAATGTTTATGTGATATAATACTGATTTAAGTAGATGATTTAATTTCACGTTTTGTGTTATTCAACATAATACTAACGTGTGATGTAATTATGTAGATGATTTCATTTTTATGATTTGTGTTATTCAACATGATACTAATAATACTAATATGTTTTAGGTTAACATGATAACTTGTTAATATTACAATTCGACTATATAGTATCTACCTTGTCATATCTCATATCTTCATACCTGCACTCTCTATCTAAAATGCTACACTTTGCATAATACCTACTAAGACAATGACAATTGACAAAGGCACTGAAAATCGAATAATAATAAAAAAAAAAAAAAACCCATTGATTCCATCAAACCAGGAGCCCAAAACAGTGGTTCGGCTTATACAAATACAATCCAGATTTTTCTCATATCACAATTATTAGGTCATTTAAATAAGCCACAATTAAATGCATGCCTGCCCCACGCTTGAATAATGAATAGGACAAGAATTAGTTATGGGGATGGATTTGTCTATTCTTCCTTCTGTTTTTGTTTCTTTTTGGTGCCTCATCCATTTGATGTGCATTTTTTTGGTGGTCACTTTGGCTCGGTTGAATTTTTGACATGGTTTGTTTTTAAACTAGGGGCTATAATATGGGTTACTATCTTACTGATCTTTCAGTTGCACAGGCATTTATTGCCGATTGTACCTAATTATCTTTTTGGTAAACTTTTTGAGGGGCCACTAAATTTTTTTTTTAAAGAGAGGATCCATTGACAATCTTGACAATGGTTATTTTTACAATTTTGTAAGAATTCATAGAAAATTTTAAAAAATAAATAAATTTATGGATGCATTAGTCAACTTATAGGTTTATAATATTTCAAATTTCAATCAATTTGAACATCGTTTGATGCCTTATCAAAATTTTGTGTATTTTTTAACGGTTGTAATTTACGATTCTTTAAAGAGCGATCAAATATTGCTCAAATTGAATATAATCAAAACATAATCAATCTATAAGTTAAGTAATACTTCCGTAGATCTTTTTCAATTTTTAAGATTTTTTTTATGAATTTTTATAAAATTTTGAAAGATAGCATCGTCAACATTGTCAAAATTACCATTGTCAATGGATCCCTCCTCTTTTTTTAATAACCATTTTTGTTTATATTTTTTTGGTCACTGAATTTGATGTTTAACTTAATTTGATCACTCCGTTAGTCATTCCATCCAACTTAAAATAGTACATGGTATCAATCAGAGGTGGCAAATCAGGCGGGCGGGTCGGATTCGGGCTCGGGTCGGGCGGGTCAAGTCAGTTTGACCTTCTAGAATATCTCGGGTCAGGTCGGGGTCAGGTGATGGGCGGGTCGGGTCGGGTCGGATTCGGATCAGGTCGGGTCGAGTCGGGTCAATTTGACTATTTGAAAAATTTCGGGTCAGGTCGGGTCGGGTTCGGGTCGGGTTCTGCCACCTCTAGTATCAATTTTTATGGTAAAGTGAAAAGACCAATTTTTGCAGAAAGATGTAAAATCTAAGACTAAATGCTAGCTAGTAAGTTAGTAAGATGTGATATTTTTTAAAAAAAAAAAAAAAAATTGCATACAGACTATATACGTTAATTTAATTTCAAACTTAATTATCTTCAATTATGTACAATATATTTACAAACTCAACGTATAGTTAAATTATTTTTTTATGAAATATAATAAAAATTTTGCTTTGGAAGTTTTATATAAAGTATACAAGTTGAAGTAGTCTTGAATCGATTCATGGATGTAAAAATAAAGAACATACATACAACATCTCTATTCTATAAGGGTCCGTTTGGCAAATCAAGAAATAGCAATATAATAGTGCTATCCGATTAGTAAAAATGGATTAGTGGTTGTTGGAAGAGTAAAAGGAATAATGATGTTTAGAGCTATTGGGATAGTGGAAATATTGTTTGGCAAATGACAATTGGAATAGTATTGTGATAAATATATTTAGAGCTATTCGAATAGCTATTCCGCTATTCGACCAAATAGGAGGAATAGCGGATTAGCAATTTTTTAGAGCTATTCGAATAGTTATTTTCTGTTTGGCACATAGAATAGCTATTATTTTACTATTCTATTCTAATTTTTAATTGCCAAACACACCCTAAAGAAAGTACGGAAAATATGTTTGCCAATTGTCACAACTCACAACTATGTAAATGTAACAAATAAACTTGCGAAATCTATTTAGCCCAAAATACCACCCAGAGGCCCAAATGGAATTTATGTTATCTCTTTAGCTGCATCCTTGGATAACTTATTATAAATACATATATGCTGACATTGAAATGTTCCAAGAACAAGAAGCAGGCGCAGTTGCAATATAGAAAGCAGCAAAATCTATCATAACGGATATGATAAAAAAAAAACAATAATGTATTATTTTGTCCAGCTTAATTTAATTTAATTTCATGTCAGTGGGTTAAATTCAGATATGATGGTGACCTGACTATCAACATGATGATTAAAGTAAAGACTGATCCACTTGCCTTAGTCAAATTGAAATGAACTATAGATAATATATTATAGTCTGCAAATTAAATAAAAACGATGAAGAGAATTGTAATTGCACTCGCCATAACCATACACATATAATAAGTTACCGTTCTAAAGTGTTTTCTTTTTTTATATTGGAAATTTTTCATATATACCCCTCTAAAATTTCAAAATTATGTATTTCTTCTTAAAAAGTTAATAATATCATTTATCCCCCTAAAACTTCAAAAACTACATATTTCCCCTAAAAATTTATAATATCGTATAGAGAAATTATCTTTGCACCCCTTACCTACGCCTCTTATCCATCCCCCAAACTAAATTGGTAATATTTTCTCTTTCTTTCTCATACTCTCATAAATTTTGAGTGAATTTTTTTTATTCTTGATTTTTCTATTGTATATATATAAGTGTTTTGTTCGATTGAGGATGTCAATTGCAACCGGTAAAAGTGATTTGTTGTATTTGAAAATTAATTTTTAACTAAAAATGTATTAGGGTGCGATTAAGGAGATTTTTTAAGGGGTGCAGTTATCAACTCCCTATCATATATTACCCTATAAAATATTGAAAATATCATATTTATCCAATACACCATCTCTTTCATTTCCATTGACATGACCAGATCTAATTTTTTAAAATAAATTAAATAGATCTAAATCCCTACTCAACACATAACGAACCTAAATGACCCGAACCTTGGACAACCTAACCCAACCCGAAATAAAAAAAATGATCCAAGACCCAAAAACATAAGGGGGACATATGACATTATTAGCTTTTGAGGGGATATATGTAATTTTGAAGTTTTAGTAGGGGTAATGTGATATTATTAGCTTTTGAGGGGAAATATGTAATTCGAGTAATAGCGTGAGCTGCTCACGGGACCATTCCGTGAGTGCATCTCCAAAAACATATCAAATTACCTCCAAATTTTGATTTAAATAGCTCAACTAATTATTTGTATCAAAATCATATGGGATTAAAAAATTTCCATTTTTGAAAATTTTTAAATATTCAATTGAGATTTTTAAAAATGACTATACAATATTAATAAAATAATCAATATTTTATGTATCATTTTAAAAAATCTCAAACAAATATTAAAAAATTTTCAAAAATGTAAAATTGTTATATCCCATATGATTTTGATATAAAGAGTTTATTTAGTCATATAAATCAAAATTTGGAGGTGATTTAATATGTTTTTGGAGGTGCACTCACAGAATGGCCCTGTGAGCTTAAGCTCACGCTATCTTTTACTCATGTAATTCTAAAGTTTTGGGAAGGGTTAATATGATGTTATTAACTTTTGAAGAGCAAAAACATAATTTTTAGGTTTTAGAGGGGTATACATGAAATTCGTAAAATGATTTGAAAATAAAAAACAAGAACGATGATGGATGAGCATCTTGCATTTCAATCATTTAATGGACTATAACTTGAATGGAAATTGTCATGTAGTCTAGAGTCGGAACAAACGAAAAATGTTGTGGAGATCGGTTTTGTTTAGTGCTGACGAGAAAAGATACGAGATCTATCTTTTCATTATCTTAAATGATTGGAGGTGTCATCCAAATCTTGTCTATTGATCAATACAGCTAATAGTATTATAAAACTAGATTGTTTATTATATAACATGAACAATTGAAAGACGCCAACAACTTAGCTACAAACATGATGTTTATAAAATAAAATATAGCATGGTATTGTTACTGGCCAAGCGTGACCTTCGGATTATACAATTGGAGAAAGTCAGTGGCTGTCTGGTATGTGGATAACGACCTGCACTTGTATATATTTTATCAGAAAAAGAAAAGGCTTTCAACATTCAAGCAGTTGAAAACTTGAAATAATCACACTTGGTTTTGTAGCTAATTATTTATTTAGTTCAAGACTTCAACTACTCAAATCTAGGCCTAGTTCTCGTTCAACAAAATATTCATTCAAGTCATTAGTTGAATTAGTAAAAGGAAAATATGTAGAATCTACCCATAAAGTAAGTCACTTATCCACCCCTCTCTCACAATTTGACACACCACGTGCACCCATGTGCTTATTACAGTTGCACAAATATTTACTAAAAACCGTAGTGTATCTGTTTACTAGAAAATGAAATATGTTGATTGAAATGATATAAATGTTTACTAAAAAATGATATTTGTTCATCAAAAATACAGTGGACCAGTGTATCTTACTAATAATAAAAGCATATTGGAAAAAATAATATGAAAATGTTATCCTCACATCTAAGCCGTTAATCATTTTCTTCAATAGATCAGAATCATTGATGTTACGTTAATGCCTGTTGACGTTCTCAGCCCATTAAAACTAAAGGCTCATATAAATTATCTCAATTGAAAGTCCAATGCATATTATCTTAAAATTTTATTATAAGAAATAACAATTTCAGCCCAAAGCAAGGAGTGGGCTTTTTTTTTATTAGTAGATAAAAAGAGTCGTCACTACGTACGACTCTTAGTAAAACATGTCAGCTATCAATTCAAAGTAATAACAATAAGACTTGAATAGAGAGCTTCAGATTCTTTCAAAAGCTCTTCTTTATGAACTTCACACTTTCAAATTGAGCAGTTTATGTTATTACACGCAGAGACTACCATCTAAGATTCTTCCCAACAGGTTAGTTTTGTTACACAGCTTTCTGTCACTTCCAAACAGCCAAACATACAGCATAATACAAGACTGAGAAGAGAGGGCATATATGGAACTAATAAATAATTCAGCATCACAATAGATAACCACACTAAGAATACTTATGCAGATGATAAATGATAATAATAATAATACAATAATACCAAAATTATAACATTACTTTTTTTCCATCTGAATTTACACGGAGTCAACCACCTCAACCTGCTGCTTTGCGAGATATCTTTCCCGCCTCTCTTTCTAAAATGATGAAAAAAATAATAAACCAGTGAATTCCAGGAAAGGACAGAAATTTTCTCTTTCTAGATTAAATAGCTATTTATGAGCATTGTTATTAGTAGTTAGTAGGCTAGCGATGTTCAACCATAACCCAACTGCAGTAGGATAAACAAAACTGATAGTAGTTGTCATAATGAGTTCACAGATCAATGATATTGTTTTATTCAATTTTGGGTGCTTAAACTATTTATAATTGCATAATAGGTCCTTGATGTTAGTTTTCTCTGGCAGCAGTCAGCAGTATGCATAATGAGGCTTGGCGGCCCACTAACAAGTAAGAGGCCTCCATATGCTAAAAGATTATAGAAGGCTAAGCTTAAGAGGTTTCATGTATACTCTCTTTTAAGGACCAGTTCACCATATGGTGCCACATGGAAACAAAATGAATAATTCTAAGAGCCCTATATAGATAACCCTCTAGTAAGCACTACAATTAGCACTAAGGTAATGCATACACACAGACAAACATAATCACATATACACCGCCCTGTATGGCACGAAAATATCATATATTCCTATATCTTTGGTCCGGTACCAGAATACTCGATATTTTCGATATTTACATAGACACGGCATGAGAAAAAAGGCATTTGTAGCATGCTGGATTTATGTGTGCCTATATCTTATTTGCAAAATTTGACAATTTAGTATTTGCAAGTATATCCATCAAAATTCCCTAATAAATGTGACACAAATAAGAAGAGAGAAAGGTACCCATTCATCAATAACAAGCCCTTCCCCAACAATTTTGGGTCCATTCTCTTCAGCTGGTTTCTTGCGTGCCTCAAGCGCTGCATCAGCCTCTGCTAATTGATTCTTTAATTTCTCCAATTGCTTCAAAAAACAAATATCACAATAGGAATCACTTCATTGTCATACCCAATTTTCAGTATGTTACAGTACCAAGCAAATCAATCGTATGGTTTGGATGGTTAACCACATGACGTAGGTTCTCATGACACGAATGAAAAACTGATATGCATAATGTAGCAATAAGTGAAGGAAAGATGCTACTAGCTGATATATACTTGTATCATGGGGTTCCCTAAACAGTTTGAGGAAATTAGGTTAGTGCTTGGAGGTGGGAGTTAAATCGGACAATAATGAGACCCTTTACACAATAGGTTCTGAAAAGAATCTAAAATCAGGATTCAGGTGCTCACAGGAGAGGGATTATCCACATCGAGAAAAACAACCCGCAAAACCCGTTCCACCACTACCTGGTCCTTCTGCTCATCAAACTGCAGAAAGTTTTTAAAGAGATGTACTTAGTATTCACAACTTGATAGTTAAATAGCTTCTCATGTAATGAAACTTAATTACCAATGCCAAGAAACATTAACTAACATTTAAGGTGCCGCTACTAAAATCAAATATATGCTCATTCCAGTAAGAAGATTATATTAAATATAATTATCAACAGAATTACAATTCATTAACACACAAATTGGAGGTGGCTGATAATTGATGCCACTTCCATCAATAAAAGAAATACCCAACCCAAAATGCTATGTTAATACCATAGAGTGAATACCATAAAAGTTGGAAAAGACAAGGAACAAGTTGAAGCAAAAAATAGTACCAATTCAGGGGCATAGTCCATGGGACCCTTAACCTTCAAACTCAGTATCTTGAATTTAACTTTGCATTTTTGTTGTAGCAAATTCTCATTATTCTCTGGATGTTCCACAAACTTAAAGACTGCAAATTAAAGTTAAACAACGCAAAATAAGAGAATGATATATACAACTAGCAATCGGTCAGTATATGCTTAATTAAAAAAATTGTAAGGATGCTTATCACTCCAAGACCCTTCTATAAAATATTTCACAGCCTCTTCTTCATGCAAAACATACAAAGGAACTTAAATGGCCAAGAACGCAATTTCAAATTGCACCCTTTATATAGGGTGTCTCTTTAGGGGATGAAAACATTGAACGGACAATTAAGTTCAGAGAAAATTGCAATCTCAGATGAACTGTGCCATTAAATATACCAGCCATCAAGTACA
The DNA here is from genome assembly GCA_030179965.1 of Cyperus esculentus. NCBI lineage: Eukaryota > Viridiplantae > Streptophyta > Magnoliopsida > Poales > Cyperaceae > Cyperus > Cyperus esculentus. The sequence goes on along the minus strand of JASGLE010000035.1, from coordinate 1,497,529 downwards.
TTATCTCAGACACCTTATTAATCAATCGCCAATTATTTTGTGTTGATGTAATTGATCTAGCTGTCATCAACAAGGACATCCAACATTCTATAAATAACTGCGATTTTTCAGATACTTTGACTAAATTCATCTCTGATAAGAATACTTAATAACAGAAATTGTTACCAGTAGCAATAAGACTCTCTCCAGGAGAAAGAATAGCTCCAGGTGGCCTCATAAAGCAACTTTTGGGGGCTGTTGTTTGGAACTGTTGCCAAGAAATTGTCAGTTTAAGTCAAATGAGTATATCATGCACACAAATCATTAGAATTTAAAGCAACATTATACTTGCAAGGCCTAAAGATATTCATATTGAAATGATTAGAAAAGAAAGTATATTCTACAGTGCAATTCACTACTGGAAACACTGAAATCAGATGGTCAGGCTTGCTTGATTAGCACAATCAGCTAAACTAGCTAACGAGAAAGAAGTTATATATTCACAATAGGATACAGACCTTAAATGCAACATGAGACTTGCTTGTGTTTTTTATCCTGATCGCACTCCTTACTTGCTTTCCTGGTTCATCTTTATAAATGGCCACAATTTAGAAGAAAGGAAAAAAAAAAAATTATAGAGACACAACAAACTGCGAAGAGCATAACTAATAAAAAATACTTCCTTCCTATTTGACATTTCTAGGTAGAATACATTGTGTTTCACTAGAAAAGAAAAAAGGACAGCAGGAGACCACAAGAAGACGATCCAAAGGAATAAAGATAACCTCAGCACAAATCCACATACTTTCAAGTTACACAAAAACCAGAAATGACATAAACAAAGCTAGAAATCACTTGTTTTTTCATAAACAGATAGTTGAACTAGAGACAAGGTATATTATCCTGTTTCTTAGTTACCAATGTATTTGTTCATGGAGGATTGTGGACAATGATGGCGAACCAATAAGATGGTTCGCAGACAAATAGTGCGAATTTACCATTAAAAAAATATTACTGCTACAAAGCTGGATCCCTCAAAAGAAATTTCAATATTGCATCACAGTAACAACTACATGCCCCACCAATCACAATCAGTGTCCATACTGAGTCCCCTACTAATACAATCACATGCACTTGCTCATGCGACAAATAAATTAGTTTTATCACCATAGAACCAAAACAAATAAGAACACCAGATGGCTAATATTTTGGAACAAGTTTTAACAAGTGACAATGTATTAAAGGAGAATTTCTTTTCCTTTTTAAGAATAAGCAAGACACATTATGTGAGACATTACTGTAATTAGTAATTACACTCAGATGACAAAACACAAAGTTACTTTTAAATAATTTTCTATTTATATTCCTGTTTCCTTTTTATATTCCTGTGATTATGTAGTTAAATAATCCTAGCCCCATAGCTTAGTAAGATTTCACCTAATATGGCTGACTTCTTCCCTTATAATTCCCACCTACATTTTGACTTCAAATCCCTAACCATCAATTTTGAAAAAAGAACAATCCAATAGATTTGACTGGTCATAACTAACAACATTTGTGGGTATCAGCCATACTCCAAAAATTGCAACTATTTAATATTTAGTAAGTCAAGCTATACCAGCTAATCAAATTAATACAAGTCAAGATCAGAATTATTACCTAACAAATTGAGAAGTCTTTTACTCACCAGATCAGTAATTAGTAATTACATAGTAAAAACTAACATTAATTTTACTAAACATCCTACAATTGAACATTGAAGAACAAGATCTGGACCGAAATATTTAATTTAGCACAATAAATTTGGGAATTTAAGACTACAACTACACTTAAGTTTTAGGAATTCAAAATTAACCTGAATTTCATATAACAAACAGAGATGGCGAGATCTCTTTACTTACAGGGGAAGTACATCTTAGTGGACGGATCCAGGCGAAGCTTGCGCCTGGCGCTGGCGGGGAGGAGAGATTTGGCGACGGTAGTGATGGAAGTGCTCCCAGTCGCCTGGCGCTTGGCCGCGGGGGCCTCGAGAGTGCTCAGGTGGTTACTGATATGGCTGTAGTGGTGCGATCCGCCCCCGATGGGGTGGTGCATGAGCGAGGAGGAGGATGAGGCGCCACTCCCCGCTCCGGAGCCCCCCGCACTGGGTCCGCCGGAGAATCCGCCGGATGCAGCGGCGGCGGCGGAAGAAGAGGACGGGGTATTGTTGTTGTTGTGCTGCCAGAACGGCATGCGGCAGAGGTTCCACAGCTTGCCTTCCGACGCCGACGACTGGTCCGACTTGCTCTCCTTGGCTATCGCCATTGACGAGGGTTTCAAGCTCTCGAAGCTTTCTTTAATTGAAGCTTCGCCTCTTTTTATTAAGTCTTTCTTTGTTTCAGTACTTTCTTTGTTATGTTGAGCTGGTTGGAGATCGAACTGAAGTGAGTGCAGATGGATAGAATGGTAGGATTGCAGGGAATTCACATCCCCTTCTGTACTGCATTGTGCAGCTCACAGTTTCAGCCGTCGGATTGTCTCGAGATTTGTTCTGGCGCGGATCTTAAGATGATCTAACGGCTGACTTTGTGAACTGTGTAATGTAGTACAGCAGGGGATATGAATTCTAGAATGGTAGGATGGCAGATAAAATATAAACAAACATAAACGGTAAAGAAAAGTAGTGAAGCAAGAAAGTCAAGAACGACTTGCGGATGGACAGGGTGCATGCGAACCAGCAGTTCATGTGTTAGAGTGATTCACTGATTTGTGGGTCCGGTAGATATGCGAACTCTGTGTTGTATACGTGTACCATGTGTAGGTGATTATATATAGAAGAGTCAGGAGTCATGCTAAAGTCAATTGGACAAAGAGAAATGCTTGGGGGCGCCGGATAATACCTGCCGTGAGATCTCCGGGAGCTGAATGGGGAAAATTGAGATGGCACTGTGATGGTGGCGGCTGGAGGTTTAGTTGGAAATAACCTAATGAAGAAAATTCAGCAATGGAAAATACAAAGTGTGTTGCTCTCAAGTGAGAATGATTATTTGGAGTATGTATGGAATGAAGGGAATTTCCTTGTTGTTATATAGGGTAGGGAGGATTAAGAGAAAGGTTTTATCTGTAATTCTGTTTGGGCAACAAGCTAAGAAGAAATGGCTTTTGTACTCAATAAGCACTTATCATCTTTTATCTTGGAGAAGAGAAATAACAATATATTAGAAGAGTAAAACTACCGAGTTCTTAAGCTCACGGAAGACTCCATGAGCTTAACAGCAAAAATATATCAAATCGCATCAATTTTTTATTTATATGACTCAATAAATTCTTTATATCAAAATCTTATAGCATGCAAAAAATTTTCATTTTTAGAGATTTTTAAGTATTTATTTCGGATTTTCTTATAGCAACTAGACAATATTAATAAAATAAATTAATGTTTCATATGTAACTTCTAAAATAATCGATATGTTTCATATAAGAATGTCACTTATTTGTACCGCTAGTCTCATTAGAAATTACATTTTATTTTAAGAAGATCCCAGGTAGCTGATTAAAATATTTATCACAAATAATATAAGGCAGCTGATTGATAAAATAGTAACAAGCTAATTGGTTAAAAAAAATAATTTGAAATTTTGCCAATGAAACTCTATTCTAATCAGCATAATTGATTACTAGAACAAGAAACATATTATACTCAAGATAATATTAATAGGGAGGAAAATTATTTGACTACTCGTCTTGACAACCAATCTCAAATTAATTTGTACAAAATATTCGACATGAAAATCTTTTACAGGCACGTTCTTAAACTAACTTTTTCATTTAAAATTTTTTTATTGGTGTCCATATCTCCACTTGATAATTAATATGAAGTGCTCAACACAATTTCATATACAAATTTAGATGCAAATCCAAATTTATATATATTTTTTAATTTTTTATATTTTGGATATTTACAAATAATGGTTCGAACATAATAAAACAAAATTACGATAATAAAATATCTATAACTATGTGTGCTTTTTAATATCAATAAATAATGCACTTATATCGATTAATCTATGTCAACAGAAGTTATGTAAAAAGGGCAAGTTTAGGGGTGGTTGTGATGAATCCAAATATAAAAAATTTTGGAGATAACTTTATTCGCCAACTTTAACTAGAAAATGTATTGGTAAGAGTTATCTATTGCATTTGAGTTTATTTTTCTGCTATACGTTTAATTTGGATAAAGTTGAGGATTGAAAAGATAACTCGTTTTCTTGTGATCATTTATATCTCAAGTTTAAGTTAATATTATCTTTTCAGTAATAACCACCGAGTTAAAAGAAGTGGGATAAAGAAAAGAAATATGAAGAAGAATAAAAATCTTAAAAACTAAGGAAAACGTCGGGTAAGAATCACTCTTTGTTATAGTGGCTAAGGCAAAACTCTCCGTAAAAGAGGTCGCAGATTCGATACATGAATGAAGTCTTTTACATTTAAATTTGAGTGGCTTGACTCTCTCATCTTTATCTCAAAAAAAAGGAAAACGTCTGACGTCCATTGGTCATGTTTCAAACGTGTGATTCACCTCTTGTATTCAACAGAAGTGCATAATTATTATAGTAGAATATCAATTATATATATAATCGATTAAAATTTTTATTTAACAATTATATTTTCCGAATGAACGTTTTTTAACAAATACAAGGGTCTATCACACGTTGGAAACATGATCACTAAAATTTTAAAATCTTATCAGATGCTCTTTTTTTCAAGGGCGGCAAAAAATGAGGTGAGTTAATTCTGGCTCTAGCTCAATATGACTATTATGACTATAAGTTGATTGAGTACTCATCCTCGAACGTACTGCATTTTGCAATTCACGATGTCAGCCGTTGGATCATCTCGAAATCCGTGTTGACTTGAATCTTGAGATAATCCAATGAGCAACGGCTGACTTCATGAACTGCACAATGCAATACGTTAGGGGACAAGGGCGGACCTTATAAGAGGCCAAAGGGGGCATTGGCCCCCCTTAAATTTGAAAAAATATAAAGCAACGTGTATATTTAAAAAATAGTTATACTCTGAATTCTGATTGGCACCCTCTATTTAACCCCAATTATAACTTTTTTACTTCGTTAATGAGTATAGTATATTAAATTTTGGGTTAATATATTTCTTCTAAAAAAGTTGCCTTCTTTTAAATTGTTTTGGGTTTTTATCTCATGGCTCTTGGCCAAAAATTTTATCTCATACTTTAAATTTTTGGACAAAATATATTTTTTGATCCCTCTTAATATTCATTGAAACTCCGCCACTGTTAGGGGATATGAATTCAAGTTGACTTGGGTCGAACCCGAACTAACACAAACAATTATTGAGGTGTTACATATATTTTATTGTAACAATACTATTATATTATGTAATTGATCTTCATTTTTTGTAAATTGTTGTAATAACATTGTTAATATTTATAATCCATAATAATAATAATTAGTAAAAGCAAAAATGAGAACAACGACAAAATAATATGTATGAGATTGGATCATCTCTTCTGGATCACTAAAAATATCTGGTTAAACGTGAGATAATGCTGGACCCACTTATAAAAGAGACCCAAAATAAATATATATGTATATGTATATATATATATATATATATATATATATTTTTTTTTTTTCAGATAGCTTAGCTAAGCATAATGATCAATAATGTCATTATGATCTTGACAGCGACTATATAATATTACAAACAAGAATGTTTAGCCCTTTGATTGAAAGCAAGTTAGCTATTATTTTTTTATATTATTCTGCAAATATTGATAGGACTAGAATTATGTCCAAAGCCATTTGGACGGTCTCCGTCCAAAGGCATGACTAAACTGTTCGATTCAATTTATATGTTTATCAACGGTGATAGCGTGTGATTTTATCATTCTAAATATTACCAATATATTTTTTTTAGCACCTATCTGATTCCATATATATTGTCTATGAAGCCCAAATTACAAACTCAATCAACTCTTGGGAGCTTTCAATTGCTCTGTGTTATATCATGGATCAGCCAAACAACCTTTCATTTTGAATCAAACGGTTCTTATTAAACATTTCACTTTATTTATGTTTAAAGGATACATCACCACTATCGGATTCTGAAAAATGAACAGTCCATATTCCATCAAATCCACGACATAATTAGACTTTTACAAAATATCCCAAGTATATCAACAAAAAAAATTTACCAACTTGGCAGAAAATTCAATATTTTTTGTTTTATTTCCTTTTGTCTTCTCTAGTTTCTGGAATGTTCTTATTTTTCAATAACCAACTTTTCTAACAAGACAATGATGAAAAGTAATAAAATAGGCAAGTAGGCTTTATTAAATTTCTTGCACAGTGCACACTAATGGATAAGAACGAACTAATAAACCAACATCAACTACTTATTTAACGAAGAATCAGCCTTTAGTCTAGTGACTAAGAGTAACACTCTCCGTATGAAAGGTAACAGTTTCAAAACCCAATTTAAATTTGAGTGTCTTGACCCCTCATCTTTTATCTCAAAAAAACTACTTGTTTAATGCCTCTGCTTTTGGCTGAGAGGCTAAACTCAAAACTAAGATGAGAAAATTACAGATCAAAATTATGGGAGAATGGTTCAAAAAAGCTAATCTAATATTGCCTTAATTAAGTACAGATTTATATTCATCCATTCTATAAAAAAACAAAATGATAGGAAGAGATGATCAACAAAGAACAGCCTTAATCACCAAGTACTAATTACTTACCCAGGCAACTAACTAAAAAACACACCAAATCCTAGCTAATTGAACTAGTATACAAAATAACACAAAAATTTACAATATCATTATCTATTAACTAATTAATGATTCAGAAAAGCTGATCTAATATTGCCTTAAGTACAGATTTATATTCATCCATTCTACAAAAAAACAAAATGATAGGAAGAGATTAACAACTAAGAACAGCCTTAATTACCAAGTACTAATTACTCACCCAGGCAATTAACTAACTAAAAAACACACCAAATTCTAGCTAATTAAACTAATATACAAAATAACACAAAAATTCACAATATCATTATCTATTAACTAATTACCTCTTAGTTTATACTTTATATACATATATCCATCATGTTCCTACTCCCCAAATGCTAACAAACATGAACGTCCGGAGCGCCTCCTCCTCGGCTTTGATCGGCTTATTATTCTCACCGGCACCAGTACTGGTCTCGCCTAGCCGACCGGCTCTTTCGCCGGACAAATTCCTGATTCTCTTCGTACCAGAGCCACCGCCCGATACGGCATCTTTGATGGCCTTGAGCGCCTGGTCCTTGAACTGCACCCCCAGTCGCATGGCAAGGTAAGTAGTAAATACCAAATACCCAATTCAGCTGGAAGAACCTAACTTTGTGGAGAGGAAGGAGATTTATAGGCAGGGAGAGATATATCACAGGAATCATACATCTATCCCTCTCACAATCTGACACACCCACGTACATTCATGTGCTTGTCACAGTTGCATAAATGTTTACTGAAAACCGTAGTGTATGTGTTTCTAGAAAACGGTATATGCTGATTGGAAAGATTTTAAATATTTACTGAAAAATGATAAAAAATACGGTGGATCGGTGGATAGATAAAATGGTGGTCGCTACTTACGTCGACTCTATATATCATATCATATATATATATATATGGAAGGCTCTAGAAATTAACAGGATATATATGCAAATCAAGCAATCAATCCACGTAAGATTGGGATGGCAAAATATCTTCTTCGATATAGGAGATTTAATTATAGGATGGCTGACACGTGTTGTGCAGCGTTGCAATTTGACCCGTTGAGGGTTGTCACGTGTGATTCATATCATGTTTGGCACTTTGGGGGCTCAACATGTCATCGGCCTAATCACTAGGCCAGCTGGGCAGCTTGGGAGGTTTTTTTTTTGTTAGAGTGATACACTGATACCTAAGGTCCACAGAAATATCACCCATAGCGTTTATAGGTTACATTTTGGAATGTATCTATTATATTTTGGAATGCACTTGCTACATTCTGTACACGTCTATAGATGTATGGACAGTTTTTCAATAGACGCAAGATATTTCTCTTTTTGTTATGTTGGTTTTGGCAGTTGGAGGAGAAAAATTTGTACAGATATAATTAAAAATTTTCCCAGCGTCCTCATTTTAACTATCACACATCCACACATACAAATAATTTGTAACTCGTATATCAAATTGTGTAAGACTTGACTCAAATTTTGTAACAACGTAGACACTAATTTTAAGAACACTTAATATATATGAACCCATAATTAAAAGCCCACTAGAAGTCTGAAGTAAAGAGCAATGCTCTTGTTCTGGTCTAAAATCATTTGAAAAACCCAGATTAGGCTTTGGTTATGTCATTCTGTTGTAGGTGTGTGGTTATGTGAGGTTTTGTAATTCATGGGCTTTTTAACAAGGAAACATTTTGTTACATTTTAACTGAAGCCTTGTATCTCAGCCCAACATGTTAGAATGGAAGATCTGCTGTGAGCCTGTATGTAGCTATAAGAGGTCATGTGGTAAACTAACAATATTTATTTTTGATAATTACAATTTTTTTAAGAAAAATTAAGAATATATCTGAAAAGGTTGTTAAAGAGATACCAAATTCATATTACATTTATGTTATTATTCATATTAAATGAGTTGGTATTCGTAATAGCCTAATTTATAAATGCCGGACAAAGATCATATGGGAGTATAAATGTGCATTCTGTAGTGGCAGTGAAAGAACAAATTGCATGATAAAAAATGTTATTCGCATGCAATGTATTTCGAAAAGACAGATTTCTCCTTTTATATATTGATATTGTTAGTTATCCTATTAGCATGGATACAAAACTTATGGCCCAATAAATTTAACTATAGTTAAAAATCTTACTAGGACACTTCAATTAGTTTATTAACTAGACAAAAATGCTTTATTCGAGATATTGGAGAAAACTCAAAATTAGTATGTTCATCGTAAAGAATTTCAAAACCACACAAATTGATACATAAAATAAGTACTTGTTCAACTTTTGATTAGCAAGTAAAGCTGCTAATAGACACGGTTGTCCATGGGCTAAATGGACGATCTGCAAATAAGTATTGTTTGATCGAGCTTGAATGATACACGGGCTCTGAACTCTCATCACATGTTGCAATTTCTGAAACCAAATAAATGCATATTCCTCGCATTACTAGCTAGCTTATCTCCTAAAACATGCACTTGCCTATCTTGTATAAGAGAATAAACCCTTTTCTCAAACACATCCGCATATTAGATATTGAATGGGAGGAACTTGAACACAATACTCACCATGATTTTATCATGGACCAAGAACCGATGTCACTTCTCAGCCCACCAAACCAAAATACACGTAACCAAATATATATATATTTTTTGTTCCCAGTTTTGTTCAAAATTTTGCATATTTGATTAGTTTTCGTTTAGGTTTGACATGAGATTCTAGTATGTATGAATGATTTCTATTGTGAATCTAATTTACATGCTTATGAATTTTTTTTTTTTTTTTTGTGTATTAGAGGTGGTATCCATTCACAATGCTTATCTTGACAATACAAATTTAAAAACGTTAGAATAAATTTTTAAAAATCTTAAAAATGAAAAAAAAAATTTTATAAACATACTCTTTAACAATAGATTCATAGTGTCTCAAATTTAAATCAATTTGAGCATTGTTTGATAGCTTATCAAAATTTATTAATTTTTTAACGGTTATAATTAACGGATCTTTAAAGAGGTATAAAAAATTATAAATTGAATATAATCGGAAACATAATTAATCTATAAGTTAAACAATACTTCCGTAAACTTTTTTCTATTTTTTTTATATGCGCTTTATCACTTCCGATAAAAAAAAATGTTTCATTAATTCGGTAAAAAAAAAAATACGTTTCATTCACAATAATTTCATGTTATACTGAAACGAAAACAAATTAACTTGGTAAACTAATGCCGGACCAGAATCATTAAGGAAACAAAAAAACAGGGAGACAGCTCATTTTAGCTCAATATTAATCTTACAATTTACGTGATTTTTGATGAAGTCCACGGGCAAAGCCCATGTGGTTCAAATCGGAACACACTATGGGCCTTAAATGATAATAGCATGGTTTGGACCTAGAATGGACAAATCCTGGAGTATGCATCCTCTAGAATGGTCAGTCTGTGAAGTAGTTTGAGTTGTCAGCTTTTGAGTGTGAAATATTTTTACGGGCAGCTTTGATATTCGCGCGGAAAGTTTTTTAGGGGGCAAATTCTGACCCTTGCTGGTGGGTATTCCACTGGATGCGAGTTCCAAATCCTGTCTGAGCTTGAGCAGAACTTTTGGGCTCCGTCCAAATATTTAAAGATTTGGATGATCATTGGGATCCAACCATTAGCACCCCTATTAGCAAGCTAAAGTCAAAATAAATATCAGTATTTCATAAAAGAAATGTCACTAGAAGTTAATGGTTCATATTAACAAGTCAAACATTTGATTTAATTACCATGTACAAGTTTACATGCTTTCAAGTAAAAAATAAAAAAAAAATCACAGTTATATAACTTATGTATATTGTATTAGTCAGAATATGTTGTTGTTATTATTAAATGCTAATTGAAGTGTTGTAACCGGTTCATTTCTTAAAGGCATTTCTTCAATATATTTTTATGTTGTCAACAACAAGGTCCGCCTCGCACCACCTCACCGGGTCCGTCTCGCATCGTCGGGTCCGTCTCGCATCGTCGGGTCCATCTCCCCACTCTCGCTTGACTGCCGGGTCCGCCTCACATCGTCGGGTCCATCTCTCCACTCTCGCTTAACTGCCGGGTCTGCCTCGCACCACCGCACCGGGTCCGCCTCACATCGTCGGGTCCATCTCCCCACTCTCACTTGACTGCTGCTGCCTTCTCTCTGTTTTTCTTGTTTTTTTTTGGTTTTCCATATGTAAACTTCCATATGTAAATATCCATTGTACTTAATTTTCTTTTTTTAATGAAAAAATTGGTAGGATTTTCCTACCGCCTCAAAAAAAAAAAAAAAAAAGTGGCTGTTTGTGCATAGCGCACAGAGCAAGTGAGATCGATCAGCTCACCTATTTTTTGTTTTGATCTTTCTCACAATTATTTGTTAGGCCAAACTTCCGACTGAGAAATTGTTGCTCTGTCGGCAAGTTTGAAAGAAATGCTCGCATTTGATAAATTGAGCAAGAATTTGACAAATGAAGCGAATCAAATTTAAAAACAATTGAGAGAGGAACAGAATGCCGGAATTTTAAACCCAAATTGATTTACATGAATATCAAAAGTTTGTAACTTTGTATGATATCAAAATTTACAGTTTTTTAGTATTTTTAGTATGCTTTTTAGATTTTTCAAAGATGTTTTAATTTTTCTATACAAATCATTGTAGTTTCTTAATATCTTTTCCACAACATTAAACATTGGAAAAATTAAGAAATATAAATTATTGACTTCTCACAAGATTTTTAACATATAAATTTATTGAGTAACCAAGATCGAAATTTGTATATCGTAAATCATAGTTTGAGTCATTTATTGTACTGGAGTGGCCGGTATACAAATATTTGTACAGCATTCCATCAAACTCAAATAAAGCTTCAGCAAACTCACCTTCCAATTTGTTATCTTTTCCTATTTTTCATTTTCTTAAAACTTACTACTTCCTCCGTCCACAATTAAATAATTTATATCCTTTACAATTTGTCCATAATTAAATGAATTTATATCTTTTGTTTGAATCCACTTTCTTCCTCAAAAAAAATATATATATTACGAAATTCCTAAAATACCCCCGTCTCTTTCCAAGAATGTTCACTTTTCTACTAATTGAGGGTATAAAAATAATTTCAATCTTCCACTATTTTCTTAAACTTTTGCTACAAATTCATTTTTTGCGGAAAGAGGAAGTATTAAAAATTAGTCAATTTTACAGCATTCCATCGTCTACGCTTAAACCGCTGTTGCTTGCACACAACACACTCACACACTGTCACACACTTCCACAGTTTCTCACATCACTCCGTCAATACACGCAAGTCAGGTGGACACGCGTCGGGATCCCAGTGGCACTCCCACCCGGATAAGGCTCCTGAGAATTCATATCCTCTACTACGCAGTATACCACTTCGCAGTACAAAAACCATTGGATCTGCTTTGAGATTCGTGCAAGTCAATCTGAAGAACCTCTCCTACAATCCACATCGTTGATTTCGATACGCAGTGCAATGCCGCGCAGCAGAGGATAAGCACGCCCTGAGAACGGCTATTTGCCGTTGATCAAGGTGAGTCGTTGGATTGTCTCGAGATCTGGACCGGCACGAATCTTGAGACGATCTAATGGTTGCTGCAAGGATAAGAGGGCCGAGGCCAAAGCGAGGATATATATAGTCTTAGAAGACAGACCGCGCAGCTTAAAAAAGGGAAACGAACGCTCCTACTCTCCTAACTCTCATTATTTCATCATCCGTGACGCGAATCTTAAAGCAGAACGAACGGACGATATAATGGCGGCCATCGCAGCATCGCTGCCGTTCGCCGCGGTGGTGCGGCACGATAAGGCCCGATCGGTGACGATGATGGCGGCGGCGTCGAGCTCCATCGTCGGGACGGGGGGGAGCTTGTCGAACAGTGGGAGGGTTGTTGCGCTCGGCGGCGTCAGATGCGGCGGGAGGGTGGGCTCCAGAGTGGCCGTGCGCTGCGAGGCTGCACAAAGTGGTGAGCTTTTTTAAGTTGGTAGTTTACTGTAGCTACTGTCGGTGCTGGGAATTTGAGCTTAGTTTTTGCCAAATTACTGAACTTTTGGTTGTTTTGGGACTGAATTTTGCATGAAATATAATTACTGAAGTAATTAAGGACAAAAATAATTAAATTGGTAGAAAAGGCTTTTATTTTATTTTGTTTTTTTTTCTATGTTTAGTTTGTTCCCCATTCTTGAGGGAATATAATTACCAGAAAAAAAAAATGCTACATTACATGAGAAACTGGTAGATAATTTTTAATTTTCTGATTTTGATAGGCTAGTTTTCGTATAGAAGACAGTATCCGTACATCTTATCCTAATCTGTTGACTGTATAGTGAAAACTCCTCAATTTTGAAGAGGGGTAAATGAATTAATCCCCATTTGGTAGTGAAGTAAAAAGTGATGTAAAAGTGTAGTAAGATGATTTAAGGTGCTTTAAATCACCAAATAGAAGTGATTTAAGGTATAGTAAGTTAACGTAGTTATACAAACATAAGTGATTTAAGATATACTAAGTTAACAGAAGTGATTTAAGATATAGTAAGTTAACATAAGTGATTTAAGATATAGTAAGTTAACACAGTTATACAAACAGAAGTGATTTAAGGTATAGTAAATAAATGCAGTTATACAAGTGTAGCAAACTAAATCACCAACATTTCACATCTTTTACGCGTTCTGACACACTTTACTTCATTTATCTACTTCACTGCTACGTAGCACCACTGCTTTAAGGTGATATATAGTGTTTTACTTCACTTTAACTTGCTACGTTTGCCAAACGGATGTTCAAATCGATATTATTGGCATCACGATGCACATATGTATTCTTTTACAAAGTGCTTTGTTCTTTAATGTAGATTTGCCGCCCACAGTGTCAGAAACAAAGATGAACTTTCTGAAATCATACAAAAAGCCAATTCCGAGCATATACAACACTTTATTGCAGGAACTACTTGTGCAGCAACACTTGATGCGGTACAAGAAAACATACCAGTACGACCCGGTATTTGCACTTGGGTTTGTGACGGTATATGAACAACTGATGGAGGGATACCCCAGTAATGAAGACAAAGAGGCAATATTTAAGTCTTATATCAATGCCTTGAACGAAAGTCCTGACCAATATAGGTAAAAATTTATAGTAATTTTGTTTTTTAGCTGAGTAAAATTCTCATAGTTTCAATTTGCATCTTCCTCCTTAACTAATAATCTTTCTATGCTATGCTTAATGTTTGATATATCTGTAATTATTAGCAGATCCTGTATTTATATGTTATGCTTAATGCTTGATTTATATGTATCTAACTCATAATATTTTTATGAGCTTAATGTTTGGCTTCAAACAAATTCACATGGATGATGGCTCATCAAATATTCTGATTTTAATTTACTCGATCACTTCAACACTTCATTGCTAATTAGGCTTAGTTGAAGTCCACTGATGTCTGGAGCATTCGAGCTTATAAAGCCATTCTCATTATAGTAGTGGCAAATTCATTTTCTGACAAAATATAAGATTTGCATCAAGTAGGTCTACCCCCTGCTATTTTATCGAGATAAGATAGAGCTATATTTCCTTTATCAGATGCAATAAACCTATGTATAGTTCACAAACAACCAATCTCTTCATGAAGCTAATTGAAATTTCAAGAGCAGACATTAGCCCAGAGAAGGGAACAGTTACAAAATAAAACTAAACTTAGTTTTACTTTTGAGATTATTCTGATCAAAGTCTCGTCTACTTGTGCAATTTGTCATAATAGGGCTGATGCGAAGAAAATGGAGGAATGGGCCCGGTCTCAGAATGGAACTTCATTGGTGGAGTTCTCAACAAAAGAGGGGGAGGTAGAGGCATTGCTCAAAGATATATCTGAACGGGCAGGTAGTAAAGGAAACTTTAGCTACAGCCGCTTTTTTGCTGTTGGTCTCTTTCGGCTTCTTGAACTTGCTAATGCACCTGAACCATCAGTTCTAGAAAAGGTACTCTATTGTCTATTTTAAAAAGAGGTTTTATGCTATGGATCAGAAGAAATATGGACCGTTCATTTTTTAGAATTGGATGGTCACGATATATCTTTTAGGTACAATTAAAGATGGATGATTGATATGCGAAAAGAGGACCGCTTGATTGGCGATCCATAGCAGAATCCACCTTTATAAAATATAAAATTCAATGTGTATACCTGAAATATCATATGTTTGCAATTTAACATCTTTCCCACATATGTTGTGACATTTCACTAGCTGCTAATTACCATTGCTGCTTGAGAGAATAAATCAAATAAACAATTATTATTATGGGTACCTATTGGCAAAGTGTGTGATTTGATTAATTGTCAAAGTGAAATTCACATACTTGTTAATATTATGGGTACCTATTGGCAAACAAATTATTTATTTCTTTTTTTCTTTCCAGAAAGAAAAAAATGTCATATATCGTTTTGTTGGTAAAGCTATTTGATACCAAATAAATTTAGGATCTGATTATTATGTTTATATTGTTAGTGAGTTGAGCAAGAAGTACTTTTGATATAATAAAGCAAAATGCTCAGGCAGGAATTTCCTTTATAGCCCTGTCTTACACTCAGTTTCTGCTTTACTCAGCTCTGCACTGCTTTGAATATAAACAAGAGAGCTGTTGACAGAGATTTGGATGTGTACCGCAACCTCCTTACAAAACTTGTACAAGCTAAGGAGCTTCTGAAGGAATATGTTGACCGGTATGTTCCCATTTTAATTTGTTATTCTATTCCCTTTTATAAGGTTTGTTGTGAAATAAAACTAAATATTAAATTTTTGCTTGTAAAAAAAAAAAAAAAAAAACTTGAATTCTGATTAGATTTGATTAACGATAAATCTCATGTGGTCTCGTCCCTTGGGGTGGGGTGAAATAACTCAATTTTTTATCATTCTGATAAGCCAAATATTTTGTCGATATATGAGAGGTGTGAAAATAATAATGATCTCTATTACACAGTTCATCTAAAAAAGTATTATGGACAGTCTTGTACTTTATGTAATTGACTGCACCTTCTCACAAGCATACATATATACGACCAGGTTGCAAATATTTGGTATCTTTTCTGTTAGAATTACAGCATGCAAATATTTAGAGAATATGATGTGTTAATTCAATGAAATTGGGTTACCGTTTGGTTTTTGTAAATTTCTCACTGATCATATTATATTTTACTCTTGAGGAATTCAAGTCTGTGTTAGCATGTTTTCAAGACTTCTACGAAGAACGATTGCCCTGAATTTTATCAACTTTATCCATCTTATTGTTTCATTATATCTAATTATTGTTTTACTTATTCCTTTTGTTTATGATAACAGAGAGAAGAAAAAGAGGGAAGAAAGGGCGGGATCTCAGACTCAGAGGGCTAACGAAACAATAACGAAATGCACTGGAGATGCCCACCTGACAATGCTATAGAATAGCTTCTATTCTTTGTTTGCTTTATTTTTTTCCTGTAAAACATCACTGCCGGTTCATAATAGAGTGCGATGTTTGCTGGCAATTTGTATGTACTAATTTGGAGCATAACAGATCCAAAGTTTTTTCTCAAATATTCTGTTCATCCGGCAGTGTCAGTTGCGATTTATTTTCTCATTAGCTTGTTATTCCATCTTATGTACTGACAGAAAGCGGCACAGTAGATACATGTTCTTCAAGTTACTGATATTCATAAGCTACAAGATGGTTTAGTGTCTAATTAAGACATATACATATTATTTATTTGCAGTTTTTTTGTACAAAAAATGATTTAGGGTCTGTACCAGATATATACCAGGTTGCATAAAATTATGAATGCTTTAGGGTCTGTACCAGTTACCAGTTTTTATAGAAAAACTGATGTTCAGTCATTTCTCCATTCAACAATGATCCCTGTGACTCTCTAAAATAATGAATTTTAACTGGCAACTGCTCTAAACAAGAATTTCACACAGAACAGGTGATATATACACAAATCTGCCAGATACCATTTCCTCCAAAAAGAAACAACATTATGGTACCAGTACCACAACAAATGGTGGCCACAAATGGGGAAGATTTATGCCCCTCAACCAATCCCAATCCACCAAGTGGTACCAATAGAAATCCCTATCTGAGCTTCTGGAGATAAGGCAGGATAAGGCCTTGACAATCAGGACCATCAGATAGATCTCAAACGCGTACCAGCCATCGGATGGCACACCTCAGAGATAATATACCCTACCAATCTTCTATAAGTTATAACCTTTTTCATCTCTGAAAGTGAAAACACTAATTTCTCCACACACATTCAGAATTTCAAAAAAAATAATAAATAAACATGGCTACACTTGCTGCTGGAGCTAGTACATTCATCGCCACCCGCTCAGGTCGGGTTGGCCGGGTCGGTCGTGTTCAGGCCAGGTTCGGTTTCGGTAAAAAGAAGACTGCTGCACCGAAGAAAGCTAAGGCACCCACCAGTGACCGGCCATTGTGGTACCCCGGTGCAGTTGCACCCGAATGGCTAGACGGGTCTTTGGTCGGCGATTACGGGTTCGACCCGTTTGGCCTTGGCAAGCCAGCTGAGTACCTGCAGTTTGAACTCGACTCGTTGGATCAGAACCTGGCAAAGAACGAAGCCGGGGAGCTCATCGGTACCCGCTTTGAGACCGGTGAAGTGAAGTCGACCCCCTTCCAGCCTTACACCGAGGTGTTCGGTCTTCAGAGGTTCAGAGAGTGCGAGCTGATTCACGGCAGGTGGGCCATGTTGGCCACACTCGGCGCTCTGACAGTCGAGTGGCTTACTGGCGTCACCTGGCAAGACGCCGGCAAGGTATATATGCATATTTTTCTTCATTATGATTAGTTTTAAATTTATGTACTCATCATGTGTACAAACTTAATCTAAAAACTTCTCCAATTCTTAGAAGGTACTTTTATGAGACTTAGTTTAAGAAAATTTGCACTATTCAAAATTGTTCAAATTCAAGTTTGTAAACGTTACAAAATTTATTTATTTGTTTATTTTTTTGAGATGAAGATGAGGTTAAGCCACTCAAATTTAAATATCTATAAAAGACTCCATCCATGTTTCAAACCCGTGACATCTCACACACACAGAGAACGTTGTTTTAGCCACTAGATCAAAGGCTGGTTCTTATTACAAAACTTAATTTTGCTTTACCAGGTGGAGCTGGTTGACGGTTCCTCGTACCTCGGCCAACCGCTGCCATTCTCGATCAGCACGCTCATCTGGATCGAGGTGCTGGTCATCGGGTACATAGAGTTCCAACGCAACGCTGAGCTCGACGCCGAGAAGAGGCTCTACCCAGGCGGACCGTTCGACCCCTTGGGCCTTGCATCTGACCCAGAGAAGAAGGCCACACTCCAACTCGCCGAGATAAAACACGCCCGCCTCGCCATGGTTGCTTTCCTCGGGTTCGCGGTTCAGGCCGCCGCGACCGGAAAAGGACCGCTCAACAACTGGGCCACCCACCTAAGCGACCCGCTGCACACAACCATCATTGACACATTCTCCTCCTCTTAAGTAATTGAGCTTGTTGTGACAAAGGAAAGCCACATTTGTTCTTTGGTTGAATTGCATCCCATTGTGTGATATGATGATGAGATATATATCCTTTGATGTAATTTTTGAGGGTATGAGGTTGATTAATTAGTAACTTTGTTGATCTCAACATCTTGTAATTATTAAATTTTTATGGCCAAGATAATGGAACTTTGGATGCATTCTTGTGAGTTTCTATGGGAACCAAATATTAGTAACTATCTATATATTAGATATACTAGTAAAAAGCCAATGTCTTGCTTTGGACTGAAATTGTTATTTTTATAATAAACTTTTAAGAAAATATGTAATGGGTCTTAAATTGAGATAATTTATATGGGGCTTTAATTTTAATGGGCTGAGAAGGTCAACGGGCATTAAAGTACATCAACGGTGGTGATCAATTTAAGTTAACAATCAACGTCTAAGTTCTCTTATTTGGAAAAGATAGCCCTTTGATAATATTTTTTCCAGTATGCTTTTATATATATATAGTAAGGATATATACATAAATTTTTATGAGCTATATATACATACACAACATGATATCACATATATGTCTTAATTTAAATCTTAATTACACTTCGACGGAATCATATCACCTGTTATGGATAACAGCGCCCTATTATCCTAATTATGACCGTCAGATCAGAAGGGATGGATCAAATTTATTCACAAAAATTCTTGCTCCCTTCAAAAACTGTACTTTGGTATCAATCTGAACCGTTCATTTTGATCCGACGATCCAAATTAGGATAACAGGATCCTGTTATCCCTAAGAATAACAGCAGATACGGACTCACACTTCGACCATTTTCTTTTTCGAGAGAAGGGGAAAAAATTTTATCAAGTCATTTTGCAATATATTTTAATGTGCAAATGCCAGCCATCTTTTTTTTTTTTTTTTTTGACAAAAAGAAAGAAAAAGACAAAAGCATAATTTATAGTGTTTGACGAATGACGATTTCATTCAATCTTGCTTCCATGATGAGAACCACGAGATCCTTCGTGTATTAATTCCATGTGCCGTTGGTTGAATCCGAAGCTAAATAATAATCATCAAAATCTGTTAATCAGTGGTGGAGATTAATTGATTATCAAATTTGAACGTGGAAAATATGTAGGACCATAAATCCCTCTAGTTCAGTTCATATAGGTAACAGAATTACTTAAAATTAATACACATAATTTAGGTGTGAACTTTAAAGCGGTAGTTGGATCACAAATTCTTATCACCAATTCACCTAAAAGACAACATGAATGACATATTTTCTGTGTGTGTAGAAGTATTTAAGTTCCTATGATGTACATGGCCAGGAGTAATATGTGTTAGCTTTATACATATTAAGATCCAAAAATATTGTTCTAATTGTTAAAGGTGCCTCAATATGATAGCAGAGGGGTAACTTAAAATTCATAATTTGGAATTAAGCAGACATTGCATAGAAATTTAAATCAGGTGACTGAATTTTGTTTGTGTGTGTGGGTGGGTGGGGGGGGGGGGGGGGGGGGGGGGGGGGGTGGTTTGTTTTATTATCAAAGACATAACTACGCTCTGTTTCTAACACAATTTTCTTACTCTTCTTCTATTATGTTCAGCATCCTAATAAGTAAAGAGGATTTGTTTGAGACTGGAGGGTCTCATTCGCAATTCGCTTAAATTTGCTATAATCTTGAGATATTGGAGGTACCAAGCATAAATTAATTTTGAAGGTAACATTTCAGATATCGAACAAAATAACTTTTAACTTTTGTAATATCCATATATAATATTTCTAGAGGTGCAGAAAATGAAAAATTAGAGAAACATAACCATACAGTCTTAGTTGAACTAACTTAACTATACTTGTATATCTATGTTTAAGCATGACTGTAGCGAGATAGTGTTGGGTGTAAAAAAGCTTCCGCATTGAGATTGTTAGGAGACTAAGACATCGCACATCTACTGAGCTCTGGGTACATAGCATTGCAGCCGACATGTTTATTCACCAAAGAAGAACGTCATAAAGCTATTTCAGTCGGTACTTTATCCTGAAATATGTTGGTTTCATCTTCAAAAATCACCGATGATCTCTTGAGGTAGTCACAATGATATTTTCTTTGGATATAAAATACTTTTCAGCTTGTTACCTTTATATACCTTAATATACCTCTATATTACATTCAAAGTTATATTGTCTTTTAATTATTCTTTTCCAATTTGGAACTTCTATATATTAAGCGGTAATACTAATACACTACAGTTGGTCCCAAATTCCCAACCTTAAACAAGTTACTTAACATGAGATATGAAATTGATTCAGGGGTACAAATTGCATGGCATGGCAACAAAACCTCGGTGCAGTGGCAGCCTCGGGGGATAATTTCGTAACCGAAAACATGGGTTTCTCTTTGCTGCATTCTCGTCTTGCAATCGCCACATTTTATTTGGATCACTTGTGTTGAAGGTATGTTGATTAGCATTGTGGGACTCGGGGAAGTGCTACCTGATGGACTGAGGGTTTTGGATCATGACAGCAGATAAGAGTATACGGCTATACCCATTCTTATTTGTAATAATTCATTTTTGTGTTCTTCTTGATTTCCAGAGAAAAAACTAACGTGAATTGTATTGAATTTATTTTTTAGCCAGGGATTTAGGAATTTTTTTTTATCTTTTAACAATTTAGTAAAGAACTTCTAATGAAACAAATCAATTAATTTGTATGAAAATAAAATAAATTAATGTATGAGAAAAAACTAAATTTTATTTAGTGCACCAAGTGACTAAATTGCGTCTAAGTTACTTCTATTGATTTTAATAATAAAATTGATTTTGATTTATTAATAAATCTCCAGTAGCACAATTACTAACCGGAATGCATTGACTCGTGACTAGAATTTTAGAAACTTTCCACAATGTCATAATCATTATTCCCTTCAAGAAATTTCACTTTAGATATAAATCCAAATCAAGCAAAAACAATGTATTACTTTTGTCTTAATCTTGCTATGCAGTTTCAGTTCAATGTGAAATTGAAAACACAGAGTCCCAGTGGAAAAGAGAAAGACTCACAGTTCACTTGTGCTTGTGCCTTTTAAAAGGGCCCAATACCTATTGTGGTATTAAAACATATACACAGATACCAAAATTGATACTGACTATGTTAATATTCACGTTGCATGAGTTAATTTGTATTCATACTAACTTATCTATATTTAAATCATTCGTATTTTATATACAATCCACTATATAAAATAACTAGCATATTAAAGCCAATAACTTGAATAGTTTCTCAATTAGTATAAATACTCAGTCATATCAGTTTTAGTATCAACTTCTGTATTCCTACACATTTTCTATGTGGTATTATGTATAAGCTTCAATGGGTCTCAGGCCCATAAAGGCCCAATATAACTTTTGTATCCCAGTACAAACTGACACAAGAACAGCTTAAAAGGCCATCAAGTTAAGCAACAAATCAGGCCCATAAAGGCCCAAATTGGCCCAAATTGTGAATTGCTTGGTGGAGAGCAGCAGCAGAAAACTCAGCTCAGCTCTCCTTCACAAAATCAAAGAAAGGGAAAGGAAAGCTCAAGCTCATCTCTTCCCGCCATGGCTGTGCTCAGCTGCTGGTGTTCCCACCTCCCTCGGCCTAACACCTCTCGTCTCAGCTACTCCATCAGGTGAGCTTTCTCCATTTAAAATTGGATAGTGTTTGACTGAGTTTAATTAATTATTAGTGGTACCAGACTGACTGACATGTCTGAATCTGAACTGTATAAATGTTGGGTCAAGGTTGATTTTGGGTTGGCTAATTTGGTTTTGAATTTACCAATTGAGGTATGAAAGTTTGGTTTCATTTCATATCAGTCCAGGTGGTTGCACAAGAAATAAATTGAATAAATTAATTTGTGGTTTCTGTTGATCATGCAAGAATTGGTCTTTTTCGGTTCAATTTGTGTCTGACCGATACAATTTTTTTTTTTTTTTTCTGTGGTATCGAATTAAAAATTGTGGGTTTGGTTCGGGTTTGTTTTGTTGGCTCTGTCAAGGTGATCAAGTTTGTTTTTCGTCTTTGAATTGATTACTGATTTGGTGCTTTTGCTGCTTAGGTCATGCTTGCTTCCTTTCCCAGTGGAGAAAGCAAAGTATAACCGCCAGCTGTCGGTACCCATCGAAGCGGTTCAGCGTGCCTGTTGTCTATGTGTAGATGTAAAAATTTTTAATCTTTTTATTCCATTTTAGTTGCATATATTCACATCTTACTGGTAGTTTTATTTTTGGATAGGTACATTAGTTAAATAAAAGAATTTGGTCTGTCTGAAGTACATTTTTTTTTGTGACATAAATTGATGTTTACTGCATTATGTAGTTTTTAACTCTTTCCTTTAATTTTCTGATAGTTAACTTAATTTATTAATTTTTTTCCTTTTGTGGGGAGGGTCCTATATCAGGTTAAGAAATCACTGCTCTCTAATGACCATCGGATCCTTGAAAAGACTGATGAGACACCTGTGACAGTTGCAGATTTTGGGGTTCAGGCTCTTCTTAGCTTAGGTAAGTTCCAAGTTTTACTAATTGGTCCTTTTTAATCAGCCTTTCCACAATTTAATCGTACTAAATTTCAAACATTAATGGCCGGCATTAAATGTTCTGTTAGTACTCCTTACAAGGTCTTATGTTGTTTAGCTTATTTTGCGAGTTCAAATGACTAGGAGAAATAAGATAACTAATAATTCAGTAGTCGACATAGTCATGCTATCTCATTGCAAGTATTAGATATTTAGATGTGATAAGGATCAAAATGCAGAAATCCAATGATACTGGGCTTTGGTTCACTTTTATTCTCACTATATATGTGAATATATATTCATGTTGCTTTCGTAGAGTTGGAGAGGGAATTTCCGACTATACCCCTGGTAGCAGAAGAGGACTCGGCATTTCTAAGGTCCAAATCCTCTGGCAACAGAGATGACGATGGTAATAACGTTCTTGTAGACGCAATATTTGATGCTGTTTCTGATAAGATTAATGGTCATGATGAGGATTTAAGCACTTCTGAGGTGCTAAGAGCCATTGATAGAGGCGGCAAGGATGCCATCTCATTTAATGAGAACCCTGCAACATATTGGGTATTACTAATTTCTTACAGTTATGATCAGTTCATCACTGATCAGTAATTCATAGTTTGTACCAGTATGGTGCAGTATGTTATCATATCAAAATCTGAATAATGAAGGAAAACATCATCCCAGAAAATAATGAAGAAAAAAGGAGATGCAACAGAAAGATATGGTACTAGTAATTATGTACAGCTCAAATTAGATTATAACTTTAAGCTAATGCATCTAAATAATTATAGGTCCTTGATCCGATTGATGGAACAAAAGGATTCTTGAAAGGAAGTGATGCCCTCTATGTGGTACATTTTCTTTTTAATTAGTGTTTGATTGCATTTGAAAGGACCAAATCATTTACATGCTAATGTTCGGAAACACATCACAAATTAAATAATATTAATTTTTAATCGTTTTAGGTTGGCTTGGCACTTGTTGTCGAAGGAGAGATAGTATTAGGTGTAATGGGGTGTCCAAATTGGCAAAACAATCCCCGAGCCAATGAGGAGGATGAAAATGCCCAGACTGGAGTCATAATGGTTGCCCACCTTGGCTGTGGCACTTGGGCGAAGTCGATATCCTTTGACAAGGCCAATGCAGTTGATTCTGCCGGTAACATCTGGAGAAGGTGCCTCGTGGACAGCTGCTCAGTTTTGCCAAAAGCGCGATTTTGTATACCTGACAGCCAGACCTGGGATTTGATACCTCTGTCTAATGAATTTGGATATACCAATGACCTTGATTTAGCAAGAGATGAAAAAAGTATACTTCTTTTGCAAGTATGTTGCGGCAGGTGCGTACCATTCTAACCTTTTATAACTGGCAATAATAGAAGTCCCAACTACAGCGAAATTGGACTACTCATGATAAAAAAGAAAAAATTGTATTTAATTTACTTCTTTAATAAAACTTTACCTTAATCTTCTTACGCTTCAGTAATAATAAATTAGAAGACATTACATACTAGTTGTATCCTACGAAAAAAATATATCACTGATATGTTACCCTTTTCGGGTTAATATTCATATATTCTTGATATCAATATTTTTGGTAGCTTATGCAAATATCTGATGGTAGCCTCTGGTAGAGCTTCTGTGTTCATTCAGCGTAAAAGAACAAAAACTATAATCAAGGTAATTTAATTACTAATTCCTCAGATTATTCTTCACTTTCAAAAGGTAAATACTAAGTATTGATTATTTCATTGCTTCAGGCATGGGATCATGCAGTCGGGGTAATCTGTGTACATGAAGCAGGTGGCCAGGTAATCACTCATCCCCTTGGTTATTAACTTTTTCAAACTTCAAGTGGATTTAGATATAGAATACTGAATCTTGAAACCTGCAACCTTCTGACCAGTAAAAATGAATCTCATCCAAAACCTAATAGGACAAATTAACACCAAATGGACCTAAAAAATGCAACTGATATGAAATTGGCAATTTAAAAGTACCAGGCCTAAGACCAACAACTGACCTAAACCGGAAAATGATCCAAGAACTGGAATACACCTGAACCTGATTGGACAACATTAAATCACTCTTTTTCCCAATTTAGTGATTAAAACTGATAGGATTTTACTGAAAAGAGAGGCCCCAACTCCAAATTTTATATTCTTGTTAATCTAATTGTAATTATTTTCATATCGACTTTTTTTTTTTCTTAAATTGGGTGAATGATTGGATATAATGAAAGTATAAACATTAGTCATGTTTCACTAACTGTTGCAATATTTAGGTCAGTGATTGGGATGGTAACCAATTGAACCTTGCGGCTGATGTCGAAGGGAGAAGAGCAATATTCCCCTCGGGTGGAGTAATTGTATCAAATGGTACACTACATACCGATATTGTTCGTATCACTTCCTCATATACATCAGTATCTTCTCGATTTTAATTGATTTTCTACAACTTCCATTCATTCTTGAATTTTTTTTTTTTTTTAATTTTCCTTTGTTCCAAAATGCATCATGGAAATGTATATGTTGAAAATATTGTCTGATGTTAACTTCAATTGGCTGACAATTTATAGTAACAGGAACCTTGCTTTTCCTAAATTCCTTTCCTAGATTTTAGGCACATTTAATTTATTTTCCATGGTTTCAATGGTACAGGATGTATCACTTTCCTGTCTCGGATTGTTCTGTTGACGACTCAGATGAGTGATAATTATCAACACAAGTCCTTTTCATAACTCTAAGATATTCTTACTAAAATATCAGTGAAATAGTATACCTCTGCCTCATAATTCTAAGCTCAAATACACAACAGGAAGCACAGTACCGTTGCCTCATGCCAGTACCGTTTTCCCCGGTATAAACCAAAACTGTACCAGAAGTTGAACATTGCCACTGAAAAACCAAATTTCCAAAGGATACCTGTGCAAAGTTTACAAACAAATAAAAAAAAAAGGAAGTCATAACCACATACCATGAGCACACAATGCAATCAAATAAGTGAGATATGCTGTTGTACTATAAATAGCTTAATAAACTGTTTTGGCACACGTATGCGTGTATTGAGCACCATGTTCCAAGTTTGTTGGCACCAAATTGGGACACCTCATTGGGCATTTGACCTTAAAAAACCCATTTTTGCACTAACTATTAGAAGAAATTAGAGTTTGTTGGATGAGACCAAAACCAGGGAAAGGGGTTATTCAAGGCCTTAGAGAGGAATTTCTGGCATCAAATAAAAAAATTTGGGATGTTCAAACCTAAAAATACTTCATGTTAAAATTTACAATGTAATATAAAGGTTTGTTTTTGCCTTCACCCCTCCAGATTTTGAAATTTCTGTTTGATTTTGTATGTGGTCAATTAAGAAAATAAAATTAATTAGGGTTCATATATAATCAGTAATCTGAATTAATTACCTCTCAATCTCATGCACCATATCAATATTTTTTTTTATAATCTTTATGTTTTAGAGGATATATATAATACATGGCAGCAGCTGTTAATTGAATTTTCTTATGTTCTGAAATAATAATAAATCCCTGTAAACACCACTTTATTTGTGCAAAAAAATATGGCTAATTCTGCTATGAATCAGATGAAATATGAGCCGTCTATGTTTTATAATCCGATGATCACGATATGTCTTATAGATACAATGCAAAGAGACATGTTGGATAAAAACCATTTGATTCAGAATGAAAGGTTGCTTAGCTGATCCATAGCATAACTACTAAAAAAATATACATTTTGAGGGTAATTGAGAATGCAATAATGCAAACAAGCATGATATCATTTGTTGCCACCAGGGACAAATAATTTAGACAGGACATTCAAAATATACGTATGATCAAGAGAGTTGGTAATAACCCCTAAAAATAAATAACATATAATGGGTACAGTTAGAGAAGCTTACACACACTACATACAACAGCAAAAATGCAATACCCACAATATAATACCATAAAAACAATTTATGAAAAGAAATATATTCAAAACTATATAAAGTGCAATATCTGAGGAACCAATAATAGTCAGTGTTCATCATATATATAACAAATCAAAAGTATACAGCATGCAAAAATACAAACTTTGTGCAGTTGGGGGTTTTGTGGCCTACAACATTCCAAATATATTTTATATTTTCACCCAAGAACCTGATCTCACTTGAAACAATCCGAACACACACATATATATGATATATTGATATATCATATATATATATATATATTCATATATTTATGTGGGTAAGAGTTTGTTCTTGGTTAGTAAGAGCCAAAGTCAGAGTTTTCATTTGTTATAAAATTCATGGCATGATCTTATTACCTTCTATTCTTGGAAGAGCATAACTTTGTTTCAACTCCAAATTATGCTTGAGGCTTTGGTTAATGGTTAATTAATTATTTGTTAATTAATACCGATGTAACGATTTGGCATTTGCTATTAATGCTCTTACTTAAAATGGATATACAAGCAATTGGTGGATTGATACACCAAGAAACCTATCTTTGTTAAGCAAAATAATGAAGTAAAATTAAAGAAAACATGAAATATATATAGAGCTAAACTATCATACTAACGTTAGCATTTCGGACCGAAATGCTAACGCCTCAAATTTTATGTTATCGTGTCCGAAATCATGATTTATGGTGCTCAATAAATTCTTTATATGAAAATATTGGGGAATACAAATTTTTTTCATTTTTAGAGTTTTCTAAGTATTTGTTTTGAATTTTAGAAAAGAGCTCATAAATATTAACAAAATATTGATGTTTTTACATGGTATTTTCAAAAATGCAAAACAAATACTTAGAAAACTCTAAAAATGAAAAAATTTTGTATTCCGCAATATTTTCATATAAAGAATTTATTGAGCACCATAAATCGTGATTTCAGACACGATAACATAAAATTTAAGGCGTTAGCATTTTGGTCCGAAATGCTAACGTTAGTATAATAGTCTATTACAATATAGAAAGAGCAGGACTATTGTGACCATCACCAACATAACAATGATATATAAATTAATCTATTACAATAATTAATTAAAGAGGAAAATTAGCTAACAAAGTGTGTAATAAACAGAGCTTTACTAATTAATTGTGCAACTGTTTAATTAAGATTAAGAGGGGTATATATATAGAGAGAGCAGTACTATTGTGAAAACGTTTGCATTTTACTCCGAAATGCAAACGGTCTAAATTATAGTTTGCCACGTCTGAAATTTTGATTTATGGCTCCCATTAAATTCATCATATGAAAATACTAGGGGATACAAAAATTTTTCATTTTTGGAGCTTTTTAAATATTTGTTTTAGATTTTTCAATATGACCCAAAAATAGTAATAATATATATAGTACTTATTTGTACATAGATTTTTCAAAAATATAAAAGCAAGTGTATATATATATATATACACTTGGTCTCATAACCATTGATGTCAGTCAAATAATCTGGATAGTGTTGGCAAGACCAATGAGGTCATTAGATCTCCATATCAACAACTCTCCCTTATTATATTCCACATGCTTTGCACAATACCCGGGGGCATATGTTATACATACTATATATATACTATATAGTAATATATAGTATAGTATATAATTATATAAAGTACGTATTTGTATACCCAGACAAGCTTCTACACAGTCCTAAATATAATATAATCTTACTTTAAACAGAAAACTTGGATTAGGGGGGACACCTCATCATCATATATAGAGCATGATGATTTCGATGTGGATTTATTTATATTTCGTCTTGCCATATATTACTTGCATGTATAGAGTATTAGAGTCAACTCCAGGATGTAAGCCTCTTGTACTACTGCCAATAGATTATGTACTGTGGTTCTTCTGTGGTACCTACATATATACATACTTAATTATCTCTTTGATAATATATATATATATATGTAGAAGTAGAGAACATGGTATCTCTATTGAAGATTGGAGAAAGTTTCTTGTTAATTGGTTTATTTTTATTAGATGGAAGTAATCTTAACTTAATCATCTTAATTAATTTCATTATATATTCGGTTGTTTTTCACATAATATTTAACATATATAAAGCAAGACTCAAATACAATTACAGGTTTTTCCAAATAACAACATGGGTAAAATTGTTAATATATATCGATTTTAACTTAATTAAAGTGAGATTAATTTTTTTTCTCTTTTTTTTTTTAAATTTCTTAACAAGAAGTGCTTAGACACTGTCAAAAGAAACAGTTAATCAGCCTCTAATTAATAATTTTCACAGAATGCTAACAGGATGTTGCCACAAAGGAACAGTTAATTAATCAGCCTGCATATCATTTTCAGGGATACGTTTGTACTCGGAAAGGATGCCTCGTTTTTCAATTGAGTGCTGATCTGAGAAAGGACCTCAATTATTGTATATGAGAACTCTGCCTCCAAGGCGCAAGACACGTTCCAATATTTTTTCCCAAAGAGTATATATAGTGAGGGCCATATTATATAGGAAAATATGTATAGTCTAACTCCCTAAGTAAACCAACCATCCAAACTCTCTCTCACAGTCTGATATACCTACGTGCTTAATTTACACAGTTGTATAAATGTTTACTGGAAACTGTAATGTATCTATATTTACTGGAAAATGAAATCTATTAATCAGAAAGATATAAATGTTCACTAAAAAATCATATTTGTTCATTGAAAATACGGTGGACTTGAATAAGTAAAAAAGGTTGATGCTATCTATTACTCTACTATATATCTCATGGTGTATATAACTTCTGTGTGCACATAGCAGATTATATATCTGTATATATATATATTAGAATAGATTAAATATGTACCGTTATGAGCAACTGAGATGCACAGCATGCAGCAGCTCTAGCTAGCCAACCATTCTCCTTGCATAAAATATATGCTCAATGTTTGTAGCACTCCCTGTTCAATTTGTTATGAGGTGTACATTATTTAATCTGGGTGTACTATTTTATGGTGGTTTGTATGTTTGAGTCTTGGAGAAGTTTCTGGTTCTTTATATATAAGATAATATTTGACTACTCGCGTAAGAAAGCATATATATATAGTAATGATCCATATATATATGCGTAACGTATATATATATATATATATCAACATGTATGAAGTGGTTAATTATTTTGCTAAAATTATGCTAATATAAAAAATATATATATTATTTGAACTTCTACATGGCTTTAATTTTTCTTGTCAAGGTAATTGTAAGTATAATTATATTAAAAAGTATTGTTTTCCTGTGTTTTGCCAATATATAAACAGGAAAAGTGCAATGTATTAATTATTTTCTGGTCAATATATGTATAGTACTGCAAGCTTCAAATTTAATTAATGATGAATAAAATTAGAAAATTAAATGTCTACATCCTGGTTATAACAAGATTAGAAGAATATGGTATTTACTAATTTGCTAAGCGTCTTTTTCTTGAACTAAAAATTTAATTTATTAGTTACTTTCATCAAAATAAAAAATCAAGATAGTGAAGGCTGCAATTGTATATGACTTTCAAATATATAAATGCAGCATGTCTTTTGTGCAAAATTAATTTGCCTGTCAACACAATTCACAGCATAAATATTAATAAATTCAGGAAATCATTAATCCGATAGAAATAAATTAACCAAGTAAAAAATTGATGGTAATTAATTAATTCAGATTATGAATGCTACATACACAAATGTTTTATATATATTAAATTTGTAATGGTTTATTTTGCTTTCCAATTCAGGCCACATGAAGTGTGGCATACATCATCTGAACACCAAATTCTTTAGGTTATATGTACACCAGACAAATGTAAACAGAACACGTAACAAAGTCTCCCATACGCAAATATATACAAGTAAGAGTAGTGATAAGAACACCCGAGTCTTGCCCCCCAAAACTCTTGATGCGTTGGCAGGCTGTACCGATGCTGGGAGTATTTCAGTGAATTGTTGGCAATGCGCGCGGGGAGTATATTTCAGTAGAGATGGTGAATTGTTGGCAGTGCAGCAAATTTTATATTGTTTTATGCAGTAACTTTACAACACATCGTTAACTCCAGAAGCAAGCCACGGGGATGCATATATATTTTTCCATGCAAGTAAAGCCTAAATAAAGCTTATGATTGAATAAGTGAAAAATATTGTCAGAATGGGGCCACTGTTTCTTTCCCATGGCGTCACAGCACGCCAGGTGTCCCTTGTTTGGTCAACTCCATATGATGGGCAAGAAGAAATGATCAAATGAGAAACACAGCATTTTGTGGGTTAAGATAAGAATTATAATTTAACTTCACCTTTTTCAACACCCTTTTCACCTTTGATTTTACTTTGAATAACTTTTCAGCACAGATAATTAAAAGAGTGATATCTAGAGTCTATAGAAAAACTGTCTATAGCGTTTATAAGTTACATTTCGAGATGCATCTGTTACATTTCGGTGTGTATATGTTACATTTTGTATATATCTATAGATGTATGGACAATTTTTCAATAACGCAAGCTAGATGTTTCTCTAATTAAAAGGGTATTTGAAAACAGGAAGTTTCATGCCTATTTTTTGCTTTAGGGTGATAATCAGTTCAATTAGGTTTTTGACTTGTAAAACACAGCATTTTTATGGGTTAAGATAAGAATTATTTAACTTCACCTTTTTCAACACCCTTTTCACCTTTGATTTTACTTTGAACAATTTTTCAGCACAGATAATTTTAAAGGGTATTTGAAAACAGGAAGTTTCATGCCTATTTTTTTCTTTAGGGTGATAATCAGTTCAATTAGGTTTTTGACTTGTAAAACATAGCAATTTATGGGTTAAGATAAGAATTTAACTTCCCCTTTTTCAACACCCTTTTCACCTTTGATTTTACTTTGAATAATTCTTCAGCAGGGATAATTAAAAGGGTATCTGAAAACAGGAAGTTTCATGCCTATTTTTTTGCTTTAGGGTGATTATGAGTTCAATTAGGTTTTTGACTTGTAACACTTAGACTAAGTATAGTTTGATTAACCATGATCACTTTGGAGTTTGGACACATTTATAATTTGAATTTTTCTCTATTTGTGATTAAATGTTGATAATTTCTATCGCTGACATTTGATGTCCTGAATAATATAGTATATATTGCCATATTGGGAAATTTTCATATGATGGCATGCTACAGAAAAATCTCAATGTACATGCATGAAGTTATTATGAGAATTCACTCAACAAAATTGTTACCTATGAAATTTATCTCCAAGCCTATGGTCTAGTGCATGGCTACGTGCAAACGCTATCTGTATGGGAAGTCGCGGGTTCGAAACTTGGATGGGTCTTTATAGACATTTAAATTTGAGTGGCTTTGACCCTCATCTTTATTTCAAAAAAGAAAAAAAATATATATCTTGAAGCATGCATTGATTTATTTAAGTTTATATATTATTAATTGGTCTCGGCATTTGTTTCCTAATTAAGTCAGTATAATTCCATTTCAATTTAATTTTATTAAAATTATATATGAAATAGTTTTTCAACTTATCCTGATCAACATGTTTTATATAAAATATGATAATATTGTTCACATCAGCAGTAAGTTTTGAAATATGTTTCATATTTTTATATATATAAAAGATACATTCTTATACATGTTGAATATATATATAACAATATATATAATATAGAAAATATATGTAGATTTGAATAAGTTTTAAATTCTAGAAAATAATTAAGTCGTATTCTGCACGTACTATAGTATTTGCATTTTAGATGCAATATATATGCATGCATTTTTCATCTAATTAAAAAGACTACAATTTTAATTAGCTACATCTAAATCAACATTATATACAATTTCCCTTGATCCGTTATTATACCAGTAATTAATGAAGTACTTAAGTACGTACTGAGTAGTATATAACCGAGTACTGCACAGTGTGTATGCATGGCCAGCTACGTATATATACTTTGATTAATTCTCTGTTGTTAATTAATTACTTAATTATAACAACTACAACCGAATTACATCTACACACGTTACCTTAATTAAAACCCAACACCCTCACATTATCACATGTGACAATCCATTGTACACAACCTTAATTTGGATCAACAAGATTTCAAACTTAATTAACCTTCTAATTAATTAATTAATTACCAAAGGTCAGGCCTAAGAACAGCAAGGATCGGTATTGCTTGGAACAACAAAATTTTTCCATTAATTTATAATATGATTTTCTCAGATTTCTTTCCATATAATTCAGAGATTTTGTTGTCCTAATTAAGTAATATATATGGTTGCTGTCCTTAGACCCGACCATTACCAAAATCAACTGTTATTTTTTTTTTTTTTTTTTGAAGAAAGTGGAATACTCCACCAGTTTCATTGAAACTTTTTTATTCGTGCCCATGGAGGATTGAACTCATGACCTCTTAAAAGTCATCTTAGTTAGCTACCACTTAAGCTACCAGGCCATTTGCAAAATCAACTGTTATTTTAACTTAATTAATCCATCCATATATATTCCAAGCAAATCAAGCAAGAGTAGTATGTATAGTGAGGATCATTCAAAGGAGGCTATACACGTAGCACTTTTGCATAAACAATGGCGGTACCGAATCCCTTTGACTTTGCTGCTTAATTTGCCTCTCTTTCTCTCTATTTAAGCGTTTCCTATACAACTTTTCCACTTGGGACCCAATCCACACACCCTACTCTCGATTTGATCTTCCAATACAAACATCTCCATCTTGTGTTCTCACTCGAGTACGTACCGGGATAATTAAACTCGATCATCGGAAGTTTAATTAAGTTTCGGTTCGGTTGATCGATATCTGTGTGGATTGAGGAGTGTAGTTAACGTACGTACGTAATTCGGTAGTTTTTGATGGGGAGATCGCCGTGCTGCGAAAAGGATGGGCTGAAGAAGGGCCCGTGGACGCCGGAGGAGGACCAGAAGCTTATCAAGTACATCGAGAAGCACGGCCAAGGCAACTGGCGAACCCTGCCAAAGAATGCCGGTGAGTATATATATAGTGTGTGTGCGCATTTGGCTAACATTTTTTTATTGAACGCTATATATATCGAATGATTGATCGGTGTTCTAACGGTCTAAGTGCGTACGTGCAGGTCTGGCGAGGTGTGGTAAGAGTTGCCGCCTCCGGTGGACGAACTATCTCCGGCCAGATATCAAGCGGGGAAGGTTTTCTTTCGAGGAGGAGCAAACCATTATCCAACTTCACAGTATCCTTGGCAACAAGTAAGAAAAAAAAAAAGGCACAAAAAAATATCGTCACGAATAATTTTTCGCTAATTAATCGTTAGTATCGATACTGGTTTTGACGATGAATTTGGTACGTGTCAGATGGTCGGCGATTGCTGCTCGGTTGCCAGGAAGAACCGACAACGAGATAAAGAACTACTGGAACACGCACATTAGAAAACGGCTGCTGAGAATGGGGATCGATCCCGTCACGCACGAGCCCCGCTTCGATCTCCTCAATCTGTCCACTCTCCTAAACCCCGCAAACTACAACTGCTACCAATCGCTCTTCAACCTCGACACGATAAAGGCGTTCGACGCGCTCATCAGTCCCGACATATTGCGGTTAGCCGCTCTCCTCTCAGCCCAAAACAGCTTGAAAAATCCAATGGTGTTGCCGTCGCAAGAAAACCCTATCCCCTCTAATTGCACCACTCAAACTCAAAATACCCAATTCCTCGACGGGGCGGCATTCTTACAACCAAACAACGCGAGTACGAATACGATCCAGGATCCCCAAATGCCGTCCCTCATGAACCCGTCACCAGTACCGCCACAACCCAATTTAACACCGACCAACTTTGCGCAACCGGCGCTAGTACCCGACATCCAAACCCAATGCGACAATTTCGACCCCGAGCTGCTGCAAGCCCTGCTGGATGGCACACCTGACATTCATCAATGGATGAACAACAATCACAGCAACCAGACAGCATCCTGCTTGTCAACACCAGCTGGCTCAGATGTGGAGAGCAGTAGCCATAGCCACTCAAGCAATTACTTGTTGAAGTTTGAAGCCCCTGAACTGTTGGATGTTAGTGACTTTTTTAAACAGTGACAATGAGAGGTTAATTATAAAAATGTCAGGGGTTTGTTTGTATAGTGTTTACTTTATTTTTTTTTTATTTTTTTTTTTTGAGGAACATCTTGCGTCTATTGAAAAACTGTCCATACGTCCATAGACATATATACAAAAAATGTAACAGATACATTTTGAAATGTAACCTATGGATCGAGTATGAACACTATGGATAACTTCTCTGTGGACGTTATGAATAACTTTTCTATGGACGCTAGGTATTACTCTTTTTTTTTTTTTGGGTTATACTTAGTGTAGTGGATCCTCTACATTCCCAGCTGCAAGGAACTAGAGAGCTGATCACAAGAATGTTATAAATGTTTTATGATTTAATTTGTTTAGTTTTGTAATGTTGCTTGAGGCTGGGGTTGTAGAGGATTTGGTACTTCTACAAGTCCTATTATAGTAAATTGCTGTTAGAAAGCTTTTCTTTTTTATGTTGAAAGCTTTTTTATTAGTAAGCATGTTTGTTAATTTTCACTTTGTCAAACATTGTTGCACTGAATTTATCTAGGAAAAAAAAACAGTTGTACTGAATTTATCTAGAAAGAAAGAAAGAAAAAAAAAAACACAATAACCACGAGTATGATGGGTAGTGGAATATATAAATATTGCAAAAAGTACATTGAATTAATTAATTATATAATCATCAAGGTAAAGGTCAATGACATAAGCACTACAACCACTATTGATAGGAACATCAATTTCAAATATATATATACAGCAGAATTGAAAGACTTTTCTTTTTCTATATATATTACATAAACAATTAATTAATTAAAATTCTAAGTTTTCAAGTTTCTAAATATGTCATATATCTAGTTGCATGTCCGGTTTTGCTTATCTTCCATATCTAACTATATATATACCGATCAAATATGACCTATATATGTACATATATAACTCATATTTCTCTCTAAAGAATAAATGTTTGATGTTTAAATTAAAAACCTAAAACTGGAATTCTGCATGAACTATGCAAATAATTTTGTTGATTAGAGTTTGTTATGCATGTATCTATCATTTAATTAAAAATTGTAATTATTTGAGTCAAAAAGTTTCTACATACAAAATTTATTCATAGAATTATTGTCATATTTGAAACAGCTTAGGTCTAGCTAGACGAAAAGGTACACATAATTTAATTGGAACAAATCAAAGCAATCCACCAGTTTATAAATTAAGAAAAACAATTTAAAGCTAGCTAGCTAGCTATAGGCCGGCTTGATCATTATCCTTATATTGAAAAAAAATGACATGAAGCCCTTTCATTCCCCGAATAAGAAACCTGAGCCGTTGATCATTTTCTTAGATAGATCAGAACCATTGATTTATGTTAATGCCCGTTGATGTTAATGTCTCAGCCCATTAAAAAATTTAAGAAACATATCAATTTCCTCAATACTGAATGCTCATTACATATTATCTTAAAATTTTATTTTATTATAAGAAATAACAATTTCAGGCTTTCAGCCCAAAGCAATGCGTGGGCTCTTACTAGTATTATATTAAGTACGTAATTAATTATAATTAGTACGTGCATTGTATGTCAAGGACCAAATGGTAAAAATAAATGAGTAAGAGCTGGCGTTCACCTTTTTTACTAATTCACCAGTCCACCGTATTTTTAATGAACAAAAATCTTTTTTTTTTTCGGTAAACATTTAAATCTTTCCTATATTAGATATCGTTTTCCAGTAAACATATATACTAGGATTAATTTCTAGTGAACATTTATGCGACTGTAGTAAACACATGGGTGCACGTACGTGGTGTGTCAGTACTCAGTACTGTGAGAAGGGTGGATGGATAGCCTACTTGATAAGGGTGAACTCTACAAAGTTATATACTTTGACTATAACAAAGTTTTGGTGGTTAAACAAAATATGAAGTCTCTCTCAAAATTAAAGGCTCTGTAGTGGACAACGTTATTATAGTTTTGCTTTATTGAAACTTGAAACATGATTTGTTTAATTAATTGTACTGAGCAAAAAGTCCTGCCTAAATGACAACTAATTAATTAATAAATGGTATCATATATATAATTCTGAATTCTGATATCATAAGTGCTGTCAGCTAGGAGGAAACAAAGTAATTAACAAGCCATATATATAGGAGCTTTTAATAAGAAAATCTCACCAAATTGTTTAAAGTTTAAAGTTTAAAGTCTTTTCAGAATTAAATTTTAGGCTCAATTGCTGCAGGTTTGAATTGAAACCGAATGATGTGTTATTTACAAAAGTTTAAATAGCGGATAGCGGACTCGTCACTGTGGAGTCTATTTAAAATCGGATATCGGATATCAGCGCTATTGCAGACGCTACCGGTTCCTATTATGTGGAAAATTTTAACTATTTTATTGATTCATGAGCTAACATATTTAATAAAAACTATGAATAACATACTTGAAATTACAGAATTTAATTCATTTTAATTTTATTGGTTCATTTTAATTTTGTCTCAAAAAAATGCCAGAGCTAGCTAGCAGGTTTCATATCTGCATGTACTGCATTGTGCAGTTCATAACATGACCCGTTGGATTGTCTCGAGATTCATGCCAACCCGGATCTCAAGATGATCCAACGTCTCACGTACGTCATGGACTGCAAAATGCAGTAAGTTAGAGGATATATAAGCACTCATGTACTGCATATTGTGCGGTATTCATAACATGAGCCATTGGATTGTCTCGAGATTCGTGCCAGCCTTGATCTCAAGACGATCCAACGTCTCACGTACATCATGAACTGCAAAATGCAGTAAGTTAGAGGATATATATAAGAGGAGGGATCCATTGACAATGCTTATAATGACAATTTTGACAATGGAGATTTTAAAAAAATTATAATAATTCATAAAAAAATCTTAAAAATGAAAAAACTTTTATGGATGCATTCTTTAACTTATATATTAATAGTGTTTTAAATTTCAATCAATTTGAACACCGTTTGATGGTTTATCAAAATTTTGTATATTTTTTAACGATTGAAATTTAACGAGCTATAAAGAGCTATCAAACGTCACTTAAATTGAATATAATTTGAAATATAATCAATCTATAAGTTAAATAATACCCCTATAAACTTTTTTCTATTTTTTAGAATTTTTAACTATTTTTACAAATTTTTCAAAATCTTCATTGTCAAGATTGTTAAGATAAGCATTGTCAATGGATCCCTCCTCTATATATAAGCACTCCAGCACCACCCGCAGCCGCAACAGCCCATGCATGCCACATAATAGATCACAAGTATATAAATAAATATAAGTATAGTAAGAAGGTCAAAGTTAATAGACATTTAAATTTGAGTAACTTCATCCTCATCTTTATCTAAAAAAAAAAAAATTGTCTCAAAAAATGCCAGAGGCTAGCTAGCCAGCAGCCGCAAGAGCCCCTGCATGCCACATACATAACATAACAAATCAAGCTCATATACACTAATAAGGTCAAAGTTAATAAATGATTGGGATGCATTACTTGTGCTCTGATGAGACAGACAAGGAAGCAGTGGAGAAAAAAAGTTGTGATTTGTGAATAAATCCAATAATCCAGACGCCAATAAGTCACAAGGCAATATTGGACCTTATTCTGGTATTCTATCATGTGCTATATTATATATATTATATATGAAGGGGATCCATTGACAACAGATAACTTGACAATATTGACAATCCCACTTTTTAAAATTTATAAAAAATCATAAAAAATCTTAAAAATTGAAAAAAAATTACGGAAGTATTGTTTAACTTATAGATTGATTATGTATCCGATTATATTCAATTTAAACAACGTTTGATAGCTCTTTAAAGATCCGTTAAATTATAACCGTTGAAAAGTGTACAAAATTTTGATAAGGCATAAAACGATGTTCAAATTGATTGAAATTTGAAACACTATCAATCTATAAGTCAAGTAATATATTTATAAATCATTTTTCATTTTAAGATTTTTTATAATTTTTTATAAATTTTTTAAAAAAGACATTGTCAAGATTGTCAAGTTATCCATTGTCAATGGATCCCTCCTCATTATATATATATACATAATACATATACATGCCGTTATCCAATCCTGGGTTCCCATGTATGGATTCGGATTTGTATGGAAGCGTCAGTCAAATCGATCTCCAAAGACCAAAAAAAGGTAACTTTCATGCGGAGAAATTGACAGACATATATCGCCGGATGGGTACAAATGAAGAAATTATTATAAAGGGATTTGATTTCTTATGCTAAGTGAGACTTAAGGGGTGTCAAACGTTAAAAACGTTCACGGAAATGGATTGTTCTGTTTTCGTTTTGTTATAACGAACGGAACCAAATTTGCTTTCATTTCCGTTCCGTTATAACAGACAGAACCAAAATCCATTCCGTTGAATGTTTCGTTATAACGGAACGGAACGGAACAACGGAAATACGTGGGAAATACGTATTTAGGACAGAAATGGGTTGTTCTGTTTTCATTCTGTTATAACGGATGGAACCAAATTTTCTCCTGTTTCCGTTCCGTTATAACGGATGGAACCAAAATCAGTTCCGTTATAAATCCGTTCCGATGAATGTTTCGTTATAACGGGACGGGACGGAACAACGGAAAAACTTGTTCCATTGACACCCACATGCGTGCTTACAATAAACGCAGGGAATTCTTATCAACTGACGTATTGCATTGTGCAGTTCGTCACGTCAGCCGTTGGATCAAAACGTGATTGTTTGGAGATCCGTGCCAGTGCGGATCTCAAGATGATCCAACGGCTGACGTAGTGAACTGCACAATAATGCAGTACGTCAGGGGATACCTATCCTAAATGCAGGTGCATATATATCAGCACAAAATAATTATGGATTAATTGGCCCTTGTGATTGAATGGTGAGGATCAACTTTATGGCATATTCCACAAATCAAGCTTAAGATAAAGCTAGACAAGGCGTTTTGTATTGAAATTAAGGGCAATGTCAAAACTATTTAATTTTTATTAGTATTCTGTATTATCTCAATAATATATCCATAAAAAAATTAATGCTAAAAATAAATCATTTTTGTATTGAAATTAAGGGCAATGTCAAAAAAATTAAGGCTAAAAATAAATCATTTTTATTAATATTCTATATTATCTCAATAATATATATATATATATATATATATATATATATAAAAGAGGAGGGATCCAATGACACATAAAATTTTGACACAAATGTTACATTAAATCATATAAATTTTTAAAAAATCTTATAAATAGAAAATCTTTTACAAACATGTTCATTTACATATAGATCGATTGTGTATCAAATTTCATTCAATTTGAGTGTCATTTCGTACTCCATCCACGATCATCAAGTTTATATGGTAATTATAACGGTCTAAATTTAATGATTATTGATGGAGTATCAAATGACACTAAAATTGAATAAAATTTGACACACAATCGATCAATAAGTAAATGAATACGTTTATAAAAGATTTTCCATTTTTAAGATTTTTTATAAATTTATATGATTTAGTGTAACATTTGTGTCAAAATATTAGTGTGTCATTTGATCCCTCCTCATATAAAAAATGATAAAGTTTTGATATTGTTTCGATAGTCATCAAAAGAAGAGAAAAAAATCATAAAACTTGAACCGTTGATTTTTGTTAATGCTTAATGCACATGTAAATAAAATCAAAATGATATAATTTTTTGTATACACATAAAATATGATATTACAACATATTCTATCTATTATTTTTGTTATTTAAGAATTTAAAATACAGTTATTTAACATTTAATTTCATAGTCACTGACCGGTACTCACCAAAAACATGGTTATTTTATCCCTCCTCTTAAATAATACCAACCTTATGAAAGTAAATAAAACAGTGTGAAATAGTGTACGACAACGAAATTGAAAGAACTAGACAAAAATGATTTATTTTCATAAGCATTTTTCTAAAACTATTAAAAATACTAATATAAATGGTAAAAAAAAAAAAAAACTCATATCCTACTAGTTAATGTGAAGATTTTTATGAGCTACTTTTATCAAAGTTTTGTGCGTCCAATTTTCAAATTTACATGTAAAATTTTCGTTCTGAAATGCTTGTAGAAACATCTTAATTATTTACCAAAATATGTATAATAAAGATCGAGAATAGTGATAGATTTAAAAAAAAAATATATGTGTAATTTATTATAGAGACGTTTGTCGTGCTTATAGTAGACATTAACTTAGTGCAATATATTTTGTCAATGCATGCATGCGACCGTTCTCATGATCCATATCCTTAATTATGGTATTATAATAAAATATACAATCTTTCATTTAAACAAAATAATTATTACGTTGTTATTAAATTCTTTAGCATATATTAATATGGACTTGTTCTTTCGTTAGAACAAAAAATATATAAGTCAATGGTGAATATATAAATTCATAGGCTAGGTCATTAGTGAAAAAATAATTTTATAAAAAAAAAAAGTAACTTTTATGTACAGTAGGTATCTTCAAATCGACCAAATTGTAATCATTATGATATATGTATAATTGAAATTAAAAAAAAATTAATAAAATGGAACCAATTCCTCTCAAACCCTTTAAATGCAATATCACTCTTCTTGAGTTAAAAATGGCATATTAATTATAGACAATTCAGTATTGAAAGGCATTGTGCATCCTATGAGATTGATGCATATCAAAGGTTGCACTTCTATGCCCTTAGTCAATGACCAAGCCAAGCAGGGGCGGAGGCAGCATATTGCAGGGGTGGGCACTGGCCCACCTTTGAAAAAAAAATTTCAAAAATATACCTTTAAAAATTTACAAAAATATCTATTTTAAAAAAAAATTACAAAAATATACTCAATTTCTAAGAACATTTACAAAATTGGCCCTACCCTACAAAATATTTACATAGATATACCTTTAAATTTTAGAAAAATATACCTAATTTCTTCAATAGTTACAAAACTAGTTCCGTAAGAAAAGTTGGACCACCCCTGCACCAGAGTCTGGCTCCGCCCCTGAAGCCAGGGGATTTTGAAGGGCACTGACTCCAGGCTAGGAAAATTCTTTATTTTGGTGTTTTAGCTTCTTAATTTGTTTGAGATAATAACGAGTTGAAAAAAAAATATTGTTATCAAAAATAACACTGCACAAAATCAATTAATATTTGTAAATCTTAAGGGTTTGTGTTTTATGTAATAATAATATTTCTAAACAAAAATTAGAAAAATAATAATGATTTTAATCCGGTTCATAATTTTTACCAATATCAAACTTAACTTGCAACAATACTACAAATCATAAAATCAATCAGCCCCTACATCATGGTTTTCTGGCTTCGTCAATCCTATTGGTAACATCCGCTCTGACAAGTACTTTATCTCATTGTGCCACATTTATATGCACGCCCTCCACCAACATTATGCGTCATTTCTCTATTTCAATTCTCCGTTCCACAGAGTTTCTTCACTTTTTAGCCTTAACCCACTAAGGTGCATATACCTATCAATGACTAATTGCTCAAGAATGCCGTTCTATAAGTTCAACAGGTATTGTTTTTCTTGATGTCTAATTAACGAAATGCTATCGTTGCATCTTACTTGCAAATATAGTGAGAAATGAGATAATTGAAAACAATTGATTGGGTAAATTGAGCTTATGTTGTACTACACGCACTACAAACCTTTTTTTAGTTAAATCAGGTTTTAGAGTAGCATTTTGCTAAATTTTATATAATTCAATAGTGTAAATTTCTAACTTTAAACTTTAGAGTGTTATATATTAATTTTTCCTATTTATTTTAGGTACCAAGTTATGTTGGTTCACTCAAATATCTTATAAGACAGAAATTTTCACAAGTCGTTATGTTTTTAATTATACAATATCATACGTACATCTCAGACTTGTATATAGTTTTCAATCCAAATGTTAAATATATATATTGAAGAAAATACATCTTAACTATTCTCTCACACTTAAGCTTATTATCAATACCTGAAAATAACAAAATATATATACTTATTCACACAAAAGTCATTTTATATCATGCAAATTGTTCTATTGAAAAATTTGTGCAGCTAGCTAGCAATAAAGTCGATCAAACAGATGATGGAGTGGCCAATATATATAGAATTATAGAAGTTTTACAAAGTTAATGACCATTCTCTAATGGGACATCTTGTCATAGATGTAATATAGTCTTGTGCCACCATTTTTATGATTTATCCCTTTAATCAATTTTGGTTTTATAGAGTTTTGCTAATTAATATGCATCAATTTTCATTTTTTAACAAAGTTAAAAATTTTTGAACTTTAAAAAAAAATGAATAGTGTACTCAATAGCTAGAATTTGATGCCGATTTTTTTTTAAATTCACACAAATAAGCTATTTTTCATCGTTTTTTTTAATTGTCAATTAAGAAGAAAACCAAAAAAAAAAAAATAGTACTAATAATCTGAAGAGAAACATAGCATACACACCTATATAATATAGAGGAAGAAGCATTTATGTTGTCTTTGTATTTTTACATAGCTTTCATTAATTTCCGGCATTTTATTCCTCTTGTAAATTAAACAGTCTTCAGTTAAGTATGAATCAAGATCTTTTGCACGGCTTTGGATATGGGTTGAGTAGACAAATTGTTCTTTTTCGATTTATATTTTGATTAAATATTAATTATATCAATACAATAAGACGCCTCATACAATAATTAAAATGTAATTATATATTTATTGGTATTAAGTTGCTAGAAGTTTTTTTTTTTTTTTTTTTTAAAATAGTGGTACTCGTAGCTACCACCGCTTCATTTTTATAGAAAAAAGCGTCTGAATACATTACCAGCATTACCAAAACGATTAACTACCTAGCACAGGAGGACAGCAGCCACAACACAACAACAATAGTAGCACAAAATAACAAAATGAACAAAGTATCACTGCATCAAAACACAAAACTACAATAACAATTCCTGCAACGGTTCATGAGAGCTGTGATCTTTGTTCCTTCCTTGTGCAGCTGCCCCTTTTTCTTTTGGTGAAGATGTCTCCTGTGCTCATTCCTCCATAGAAGCATCACTATCCTTTGGAGCTGCTTCTAACAGTACCCTGCCTGGAATAAAGGGAGAGGCACCTGTCCAATGCACAAAATAATGAGAGCAAATTGCTAAAAGCCCCCTACAGTTGCTAGAAGTATATTAATTGGTATTTAAA
Source organism: Cyperus esculentus (assembly GCA_030179965.1). Classification (NCBI taxonomy): domain Eukaryota; kingdom Viridiplantae; phylum Streptophyta; class Magnoliopsida; order Poales; family Cyperaceae; genus Cyperus; species Cyperus esculentus. The sequence continues at coordinate 1,453,364 of JASGLE010000035.1, read as the reverse complement.
TGGCATCGGATCCGTTCTCATATATTAATTTAGCAAGTTTGTTTGTGTTTAAATACTTTTTAGATATTAGAAATATATAAATTAATTTTTACGTTTTTTCTAGACCAACCAAAAAACGATGAATAAAATTCAAAAAACCCAAAAACCTTAATTATTGCTTTCGCATCAGTTCTACTCACAAAATCAAACAAAAGATACACTTGAAAAGGTTCAACTAATTTACAACGTGACAAATATATAGGAGCCATAATAGCTTATAATCATGTAATGCGGCTTTGACAATATATTTGACCATCATCAGTACCCATCTGAAATATAGGAGCCATAATAGCTCATCATGTAATGCGGCTTTGAAAATTTGACAATTTGACCATCATCAGTATCCATCTCAATCTCCTGGCAAAAAACACACCTGACACGTTGTTCCAAATTAAAACTCTTCTAATAACTAACCAGCTGCACATAAACACATATAATTGCACTTGTCAATTGTCGCAGTCCAGCCAGCCAGCCGACCAGACAGAGAAACAGATAAAATCAAAATGCACAAGTAACCTTCATCGTAGTTAAATACCTTCAAAGAATTTGAAAAAGGGTAAGTTTGTCTCAGGCAAATCAATTGAAGAAGACTTCAAGGGAAAGATAATTTATAAGTGTATAATAGCGTCTCACTATATATCGTGTGCATGCTTCCACCACTCATGTTAGATATCACTGTTTATAACTTCACATCAAGTATTCATTTCCTAGTTTGTATTGTGTTGGGTCCAAACACATTAACAAGCACTATATTTTTTCTTCTTTTTTTTTTGATAAAAGTGAATTTTTCATTCACCATTTCCCATTTTTCTTGGGAAAATTAGACATTTATAATTTATTTAAAGAATATTAGTTAAGATATAGTTTCGAATTAAATTTGTTAACTGTAAATTTGTGTCCCGACCTTACAACACCAAGAATGAATAACAAATCTATATATGGGCCGGATCCTCTATCCATGAAAGCACAGAAAAGCCGGCCCAAAACTAACCATATGGGCTAAAGCCAATTCACATCCGGCCCATAAACCATAACGGGCCTAAGTCGGTTCAATCCCGGCCCAAAATTCAAACGCGCGACGTGGCCTCTCCTCCGAATTTCTTGGAGAGGAGGATCAGAATCCGCTGCGTTTCTTTTCAGAAAAGCAGAGTCTGCTTTTCCGATCGGACGGTCGGAATCGGTTGCAGCACCAATCTCAAAGTACTTCAGTGTTTTCTGCACCGATCTCGACGTACTTAACTGTTTCTTAACCGTCGGATCAAGAAAAGCACCTGCGTAGAAAAGCAGGTGATCCCGATTGGAGAAGGGGAATAAACCCTTCACAGATCCCCGAACCCTCTGTTTCCTTCCTTCTCTCTCTCGCCTTCCTTCTCGCGCGCTCTCCACTTGCTCGCGGATCAGTGAGTACCAAATGCCGAACAGAAAGGTGTAGATAGATTACGATGCTTCGTTTCCTGGCCTTTCACGGAAGGTATAAATCTTGGTATTATGCTGAAATTTGACTGGTAGTAACTTCAATGTTGCTGTTATTTTGGCAATTTAGTGTTCAATTTTTTGATAACAAGTTGTACAGTGGTAATTGTTTCAACCGGGATTGTAATTGTTTGCACCAAAATGGTAGAATCGAGCAATTGAAAGGTTACAGGTTGTGCATTTGGTGATTTAGTGATAAAATGTGTTTAATGGAATGGAAATGCAGATTGGTGGCGTCTGGCGTTAACCAAACTGCCGCTGGATTTCCACAATCCAATCCCCAGTCGAACTGTTCTTCGTTAAGCTACCTCCATGGATACAATGCCAGGAGGAAAATACCGTCTTTTCTCTTTCGTATGTTCTTGCATTATAGGGTTATCAAGAGAACACGGAGATTTTCGTTTCAAAAATCCACGAGTCCGGTTAAGGTGAAATTGTTGTACCAGAATATACGGTTAAAGGGGTTTTGTACAATTCCAAGATGCGACGACTATGGTTTAAGCTACGGCATACGATTGGCTTGGAAAAGACTGAGCCTCGCTTGTTCTTACACTGGTCCGAGCCTCTCCCCATTAAACCGAGTTGCTTGCGCAATGACCTTATCTGTTGCAAGGTGCCATTTGGTACATGGCATTCTGGCTGTTGCATTGGGCCGTGTGGCATGGCCGCAGACTTCATTTGCTGACACCCAGTTCGTACCAATATCTGATGGAATCCTCATGAAGGCACAAGATTTCAAATCGGTGATTTCGTTGTGGATATATTACCTCTTGGAAGGGGTAATTTTGGTACTGCGTGCAGTGTATTTAGTGATACTGTTCCTCCCAGCGACCTCATTAGCCCCATTTGCAGACCGATTCAGCCCTGAATTCCGTAAAAAATGGCTCAGATTGGTTCATCAATCCTTAGAAAAGGCAGGACCTGCGTTCATAAAGTGGGGTCAGTGGGCAGCAACCCGGCCTGACCTATTTCCAAATGACCTTTGCATGGAGCTTACAAAATTGCATAGCACCGCACCTGCACACAGTTTTTCCTACACAAAGCTTGCAGTAGAAAAGGCATTTGGCCGAGAACTTAATGAGATTTTTGACAAATTTGAGGAGATCCCGGTTGCATCTGGCAGTATTGCACAGGTGCATCGTGCAAGTCTGAAGGGTAAGCAGGTAGATGTGGCAGTGAAGGTACGCCACCCTGGTGTGGGTGAATCAATTAGAAGGGACTTTGTGATAATTAATTCAGTTGCTAGAATTTCAAGTGTTATACCAGGTCTGAAATGGCTGAGACTGGATGAGAGTGTGCGTCAGTTCGCGGTTTTTATGTTATCTCAAGTCGATTTGTCACGTGAGGCAGCACACTTGAGCCGTTTTTTGTACAATTTTAGGAAGTGGAAAAATGTTTCTTTTCCCCAGCCACTGTACCCTTATGTGCATCCATCAGTACTTGTGGAAACTTTTGAGAAAGGGGAGAGTGTTTCACATTTTATTGATGAGGTTGTGGCACGTGGGAATGATATCATGAGGAGAGACCTGGCACATATAGGCACCAATGCTTTTCTCAAGATGCTTTTGGTATGCAAGTAATCTTACTTGTTTTGTTTCATTTTCATGATTAGTCTCCAAGTTAAATGTAAAATAGATGACCTTCGATTAAAAAAAGAATATTAGAGGAATTTATCTAAACCAATTTTGGGTTCATGTAAGGTCAATTGGATATTGAAACCTATTATACTTGCGTAATAGTTTTTACAAATGTCACCATATATGTTGCTGTAGTTGTAAATTGTACCTGCAAGGCTAGACTTTTGTTTCTGCTGTCTGGTGCTGTAGTAAACCAAATTGTTTGGGTGTTATTTGCAAAATTTACTGAAATACCCTTTGCATGGATAATTTTCCATATAAATAGTGAGATACAGGTTGCGCACTGGATACTTATGTTGGTACTTTTTTTAGGAAGACAACTTCATTCATGCGGATATGCATCCGGGAAATCTCCTAGTTCGGGTGCCGCAGCAAAGTGAAAAGAGAAGCAAGAAAAAGCTGTTCAGAAAAAAACCACATTTAGTTTTTCTGGATGTGGGGATGACTGCAGAGCTGTCCAAACAGGACCGCTCCAACCTACTGGAGTTCTTCAAGGCAGTCGCATTACGGGATGGGCGTACTGCTGCCCAGTGCACTCTCAGGCTATCAGCACACCAGAGCTGTCCCAATCCTGACGCCTTTATTGAGGTCAGGCAGTGTTCCTCAAATCTTTATGAGCTAGTTTCTAATAATGCCGGGCTTATCTGGGTTGCATTTCCTGGACCCTTTCTTTCTGCAACATTTACTTTTATTATTGTAAAAGATAAATAGACAAAATTATAGTCCGTCAATATTATAAGAAAACAGCAGAAAGTTGTATTCGTATAAAAGCAGCCAAACTTGAGAATTTGGCAATAATGTGTACCTGAGACCTGGCCCTTGTATAAGGTTGACTGGTGGGTTCAAAATCCTGATTAATTGCCACACCATCTTATAGGATCTGTACCCACCCGTGTATAACCACAAATTTAGGAATCTTGTATTACCATCTGGTTATTCAAACTTAGAACGAATGGGCCGGATCCGCTCAGCATATTATAACCTTCTGTATATGGCATCACCCATATGGATCAGGTGTCCCCTTCGTAGGTCCTGGGGACCACTTTGTAATTTCAAGTGCTGTTTTCGAGACCAAAAAATAAATTAAAATAAAATTAAAATTAAAATAGCAGATTCAGATAAGATTTTGCATGATCTTTTATTGCAGTAATTATTCTACAAACCTGTGAATACTATGATTAGTTTAATTTCTTGACGCAATGATACAGGAGTTGAGTACTACATTTGCGTATTGGGGAACACCTGAGGGAGACGTTTATCATCCTGTGGAATGCATGCATCAGTTGCTGGAAACAGTTCGCAGGCACAGAGTTAATGTTGATGGCAATGTCTGTACTGTTCTAGTTACGATCTTAGTTCTTGAGGTATGCAGTAACCCTATTTTGTTTTCTATATATTTGCTTCTATTCTTTGTATCACGGTTGACGTATTGGTCGTCGAACGGTATAGGCTGTCATAAACTTGTACCATTGCACCATGATGATCGGTTCCAACTCAATTGTTTTTTTTTTTTTTTTTTTTTTTTTAATGTTTTCATAAAGGAGGGAATCGCCTCTTAGTATTAGCTGTTCCAAGGGAAAATAATGAATTAACTTTATATTATTGCAGGGATGGCAAAGGAGGCTTGATCCAGACTTCGATATCATGAATACACTTAAGAACTTATTATTTGAAACGGAGCTACCACCCCCTCGAGATTGGATTTTCTTGTAGCAGACTGGCGACGCTCACTGCTCATGTTGAGTTAAAATATTTACATTTAGTGTTGGTTATTCACAATAGTTTGGTGTTGATTCTGATGCAGCCCTTCTACTGATCTCTGTAAATATTTTTTTTTATTGGTATATGAAAAGTTTTTACTGTTGGAATTTTGTAGATGAGAACTGGTAAATCTGTTATCCTTCATCCCCCGTGAAACTATATAAATAGCAATGAAAAAGGTAAAATATGTTACTTTACTGTTACCAACCTTTGTGCCCAAACAATGCGAAAAAGAATTCATACCCGCATTGTTTCTTTTCATATATATATTTACTGCAATTTATATCATAAAAATGAGTTCAGTAATTTGAACATTTCCTGTAGCAGTGCTCCGTATTGGAGAAGGGGAGAGCTTCAAGGAACGAAAGTCACGATACCCGCAAAAGTGCCGATGTTGAAGCTGCACGGTACACCTGAACCCGGCAGATCATAGATGTTCAGATACTGTTCAGCTTGAGCATTCTAAAACAAAGAATTTGTATATTATGATAAAACACGCCATCCAAATATTTAAAACTAAAACAGGAATACATAAAGAGAGGGATCCATTGACAATGAGCCTGAGAGTGCTTGGAAAATATAAATAAGTTTTTATTGATCAAGACAGAAATACATAAACACTTAATTTGACAATATAGCATTTCAAAAATTTGTAAAAATTCATATAAATTCTCAAAAATAGAAAAAAGTTTACGGAAGTATTTCTTAACTTAGAGATTGATTATGTTTCCGATTATATTCAATTTAAGTGATTTGATAGCTTTCATAAGATCCGTTAAATTACAACCGTTAAAATGTACACAAAATTTTGATAAGTTAACAAACGGTATTCAAATTGATTGAAACTTGATAAGTTAAGTAATGCATCCATAAATCTTTTTTCATTTTTAAGATTTTTTATGAATTTTTAGAAATTTTTAAAATATTATATTGTCAAGATTGTCAATGAATCCCTCCTCATACATTTATGAACCAACCTGTAAAATTCGGAACTCCATTTGTCATTTCTGATTTCTTACACAAGATGGAAAATTGGGCCATTCATGGTTTGCCCGTCTACGCATGAATCTTGACTGGATCAAAAGATAAGTTTACAGCCGCTGTGTTATTTTGAGACGTCGTGTTTCAATTGGTGTAAAGACAGGCCTGTTTGTGTTAAAAGGCTTTGTAAAAGGGATTCATTCCCTAGTATGAAGATATTCAGATATATAATACATGCATTATGATTGTTATAGTTCTTTTTAAGTGCACCTATGAACAAATTAATCAGAAAATTTTATATTCAGGAGTAAAGTCTTATGTTGCTCTTATTCATTAATTTTATATTATTCGGACACTTCACCATATAATCGTTTTTTTCTTAATTTTTTTTTAACAATTTCATTGAATTGAATTCATTGTCACGTTACTTGTTGGAATGGAAGAAAAATTTGTGTTGAAAAGTTGTGTTTTTATTCATAGCTAACCAATTTCACAAACAACTAAACAAGCATTATTTCTACATATTTACAAGAGAACTCCTTGCAATTGCCATATATGGAAGCAAGAAAAAAAAAATGTTCAACTTAGAATGATGACCTGTATATATATATATCAATATCATACTTAAAAAGTTGTAAAAGATTGTAATGATTGTCTCTTTCTTCTTCAATCAAATGAACAGCATATTTAACAACACCCATCTCCACATGTTATGTTCAAAAGTTATATCCTTTAAGCTAATGATTAGATGCATCAGTTGTTTAACCAGTTGTAAAGGTTTATGGACTAACTCATGATTAGCCTCGGCCATATTAGGTATCCTTGGAATTTTCGGCTTGTTTTCTTTACATGTGCTTAGATGCTAATTCAAATCTTTGAACCAGTTTAACCATTCTAATTTTGTGTGAAATATAAAACTATATATTATCTTTTGATTATATTTGTATAGTTCGCGTGCAGCACAGATTCCATACATACATATAATAAACTAGAAGCGTATCCGCGCATCCCGGCGGAGAATTTCAATTTTTATTCAAGCTAACGATATAATGATAAATTGTTTTTTCAATATCTGAAGAATAAATCCATGCTTGTTTGTATGTGCACAGACTTTCACGTAAGCATAAGCTGAAGCTTTATCGGTTCAATCCGTGAGAGTGTGTAATTTAAAGCAGTGGCTATTCGAGTACTGAGAGGGAAAATTTTTCTCAATTTGATGAAAACCGTGAACAAATGGACGAGTCCAATTTTTACGTGTTTTTTATAATAGTATAGATTAGGGTGTTGCTCCCATAATCACACCTAAACAATTTTATTTATTGCAGATGAATCTAATATTAAATAATATTCATTTATAATCTTCAGAATGAAAATTACTTTTTTTAATGGGATCTTAAGGGATTACACTGAAAATTGAATCATATGGTGACCTTTAAAACTTAATTACCTTTTTTGAAACTAATCATTATTTTGGGCCATTATTTTGAACTCTATTTCAGGCTTTAAACCTTTCATAAACTTTTAATTGTACAGCCTTGATAATGTCATTATAAAATTCTGCACAAGGTCCCCCAATCCACTCTGTTTTTGAAAAAAAAAAATTATAATATGGCACTTTTGGATGATTAAATTCTATAAGAAAATAATAATGTCTTGGAAACTAAGTGTTTATGTGATAGTCAGTCATGTCTTACAAGATTTATGTCAGAGAGTTATAATAATAATAATAATTATTATTATTGTACTTGGTGGTTATATATATTTTAATTTAAGTCTTCCAAGAGTTCAAGGGCACCTGCAGAAATTTTTAACATTCATAAAAAGGGATAATTATTATTGGAAAAGGGTAAATAATTAAAGAGGGTGATACAAAGTCTTGCCACTTTCTGATACATCATAATTATTTTTTTTGGGGCACCATCTCCATGACTCCATCTTTAACAAAGTTGGTCCATACTTTTTCAGGTTTCATCTTTCTTTTTATAAATGTAGGCTCCATTTCCCTTTTATTAGTTGTGAACTTTTATTAAGTTCATAATTAACATATCATACAAAAGCTATTATCTTGGTGCATTGGGTACTTAACTACTTATAAATTGTACTGCTTTTGTTTTTAAGGGCTCCACACAAACTGAAGCATGCACTTATATAGGATTCCATTGTTGGTTTAAACTTTAAATCCTAGCAGAAGTTTGTGCTCACCTCAGATGTTTAAAAAAAAGCTGTGCAAAAATTTACTTCTAACTGTTTCATTTATTATTTTTGTTTATTCATCTTAACAGCATTCATTCTTTTTTGTTCATTTGCAAAAAGGATAATTCATCTTAACAACATGCTAAAATTCTGTAACATAAGACAAATTTTTATATGTATTAAAAATCCAAAAAAAATAGTTTAAAAAATTCTAAAAATGGAAAAAATCGGTAATCTATAAGATTTCAATATGTAGATTGTGTTATGCAACTTGGATTGACTGTTTGAGCTACGGTTTTGTGATACGGGGCTGAAACGTACTACCTCATTGCGCGCTTTGCAAAGCGCAATACCTTAGTATATGAATTCCCTCAGTTATTCTCTCGATCTCTCTCTGCCGGGCTCAGTTGCTGCCGGTGAGAGGATATGAATTCCCCTAGTATATATTCTGATTTGATATATTTTAATTTTATTAATATCTTAATGTTTTATTTATTTGGGTGAATATCTGCTGCTCTTAAAACCTGAGAGAAGGGCCCTGCTCTTATGATCGGGCGGGCGGTAGCAGCCGAAGTTTACTCTTCGGTTGATCACAACCGTCCGATCATAAGAGTAGGACCCTACTCTCGGTTTTTAAGAGCACCTAATCTCAACCCTATTTATTTAGCCTAAATCAGACTGTCAAACACACTGCCCTATGCTATGATCATGAAGACCATGGTTTTCTCTTGATGCATGTGGGTTACTTGTCATCTAGTTTGGATGCACTCTCCTCTGAGATTTTAATAGCTAATCTATCCTCCTTGTCTTCATCTGAGGTAAGAATAATTATAAGCAAAAATATGCTTAATCAATGGAGATATAAAATTAGTACACTGATGTACTAAAAAAAAAAAAAAAAAGATTAGTACACTGAGAGTAGGACAAACATGATATAAGGTGGGGTTCAAAATTTTTGGTGGGTTATAAGGAACTGTTATATATGCATCCAAATTTAATTAGCTGTTAATTGGTTTCTCTGTCACTTCACAATCACCGAAGCATTAAAAGGAAAAAGTGGAAATTCGTTCAAAAATTTAACACAAAAAAAAAAAAAATTGTTCAAAATTCATGGTCAATTTGACAGAATAGACCAAGTAATTATGATCATTTCCAATCTTTCAAAAAAAAAACAAAATTATGATCATTCACGCATCGTTACAATTTTTTTTTTCTTCTATTTGAAGTAGATTGTTACAAAATTTTACATAAGAATGTGCATGAAATAATATTTAAATTTTGTAAAATTGGATAATTTTTCAGTTTAATATGTTTGTTTCTAGTTTCTCCTTTTGTAATTTATTGCATTTATATATATACAAAAATTGACAAGCTTGCCAGTTAGAGTTAGCCCATAGATTTCACTAATTTAGATTTTAACTTAAGATGCAAATGCCGGTACAAATTAGTAATTTTATTTAATCAGAATAAATCACTTAATTAAGTAAGTTTTGCATTATTTAAAAGGATGTTGCTTCTATGCTCACACCCATTTTATCAGTTATAGATTAATCTTATAATAGGTAATATTCATTTATAATTTTCATATTGAAAATAAACTTTTTTTGTTAAGAGTATTAGAGTAAAATTCTATTTAAAATTCTATGCTGTAAATAGAAACAGGAGATCTAAAAATTTGGACAAAAGTACATATAGTCATCAAACTTCTCCAGTGATGACATTTTTGCACCATTGGTCACTGTTAATTATTTCATCTTTGAGTGAGCCTATTGTGCTTTGTAAAGCGTAACGATGGATGCGTTTCGGCCTCATAACTCCTCAATCGTAGCTCAAATGACCAATCCAAATTGCTCACCATAATTTGATATTGAAACCTAGTTGCATACCAAAATTTTCAATTTTTAGAGTTTTCTAACTATTTTTTTTATTTTTTAAAAATGACCCGTTTTATATACAAAATTTTGTGCTTTTTCTATACAATTTTCAAAAAAAAAAAAATAGTTAGAAAACTCTAAAAATGAAAAAATTCGGTAATCTACAATATTTTAACATGTAGATTGTGTTGGACAACTTAGATTGCTTATTCGAATTACGGTTTTGCAATAAAATGCCGAAATGCGCTACTTCACTGGACTTTACAAAGCGCAATAGCCTCACTCTTCATCTTTTCATAATTTTTTTTTAAAATCATCAATAGTGTAAAAGGCAAAAAATCAATGTAGGTCATGGTCACCAACTGTGGAAATGACACAAATCACCTTCTCTTGTCCCCAGATTGTACCAAAAGGGACTCTGTTACTCTGTTCCAACTGCAGACTTGCCAGTTGCCACAGCCCAAACAAACAAACACCGACTGGTGTCTTGTACTGCCCCAAACTGTTTTAGCAAAGTGGAATAGTTGCATCCCTTGTTTTGTTGCCTTTCCCTTGACTCTTTTCTTTTTCTTTTGCCTTTCTCCGGGCTACTGATGCATGCAGAATTGCAGATGTAGTGCTGCTTCTATGAATTTTTTTTTTTTTTTTTTGAGTGAAAACCCGTAGGTGCAATTTCATTAATTCAAGAAACATTACATTGTAATCTAATCAATTATGCTTAGATCCTACTCCTACTTTGCAGAACAATTCAAAAACATGAAAGTAAAAAACAGTCCGAAGCTTAAAGTTACAGCTGCTACCTAAAAAAGACAAACTAGCTAAACTCTGTTAACATTTAGAAAAACCCCAATTTAATGGTTGTTTGTGCACTGAGCTAACATTTGCGGAAGTGTTCCTTGTTGAGCTCCAAAGTGATCTGATTTGCTTGCCGAAAAGCCAGCCCTGGCAAGCCTCGAAAGTTTTGACCTGTTCTTCGCGCTAGGTTGGCCATATTATGCGAGCCAACAACTATCTCTCTTCTGACGTGCCACACCTCCATATTCCCCTGCTTGGATAACAGTACATTGTATATTCTGGTGATTGCCTCCACCGCACGCCATGAGGGGAAATCATCAAATTGCTCATTTGATACTGCTTGCGCCAAAGGCTTGCAATCTGTGCAGAAAATTACCTTTCGTGGATGGACATTTGTACGCTCCCATGACGTGATAGCTTTCTCCAAAGCAATTGCCTCTGCATGAGTTGCATCCATCGTTTTGAGGGCTGTATACCCCACTTCGATCAGCTTTGCGGCTGTTGAGAAGTGCTGGTACGCAGTACCTGCTTTTCCATTGGTGTCCCACGAGCCATCTACCAGTACCACATCTGCATCGAGTGGAATTTCAAGCAACTCCTGCAAATGAGGCCGCATTTGCACATTTTGGGGAATACCCATTGCTTGAGCTTGTTTGGTCACCCCAATGGGATGGTACCTTTGACCGTTAAGGACATGAGCATTTCTTGCTTTCCATATATTCCACATCAGGTTGCAAGCTTTTGGGAACAATTCGTCCCCTAGTTTGGTTGCCAAGAACAAAAGAGCTTCTTTGAAACCCAGCGGGATATCATCAACTCTTAATCCAAGGTCAGATACAAACCATGTGGCCCTCGATCCTTCACAAAAGAAGATCAAATGAGTTGCAAATTCATTTTCAGCACCGCATCTCTGACAGTTGGGGCTGATTGCATGGATTCTCCTGTTGAGTGCGTGTGATGTCGCTAGCCCATCATGACATGCTCGCCATAGGAATGTCTTCACTTTAGGAATGACCTGGCTTCGCTTCCAGATCAGTTCCTAGCACCTCTTGTCAATCAGGGTTTGCTCAGTTTCACCAGCGATCATTTGGTATCCCTCCTTCGCTGTGTAATTTCCACTTTTTGATCTGCTCCAAAGGAGGCGATCCATGACTGCTGCATTAGGTTTAGGGGGGCTAATGTTCTGTATTATGTGAAGAGCATCCTCATCTCCAAACAATTCTGTTATCAAGGGAGTCTTCCATAATCCAGTGTTTGGATCTACACACGCTGCCACTGTCAGAGTCTGGAATTGAGAGCTCTGAGGCGTATGAATCTGCCAATTTGGGAACCAGGGCTCCCCTAATGCCATGACCTTCGTGCCATCCCCTATCTGCCAAGAGATATCTGTTCGAATGAGTTCTCTTGAATCTAGCATAGCACCCCACAACGATGTTGCCCCTGATGTTTTTTGTAACCCCCAGAAATTTTCATGAGGGCAGTATTTCGCTTTCATTACACAAATCCACAGTTTATCTTTGTTTTCAGCGAGTTGCCAGGTCAATTTGAGTATCAGAGCTTCATTGACCTTTTCTAGATCTCGGATACCTAGCCCCCCTTCTTCACAAGGTCGACAAACTTTCTCCCAGGAAATCAGAGACAGATAGCACGACTTTTTTAATTTTCCCCAAAGAAATTTGCGCATCAGTTGATTTATCTCTTTAATTGTTTTCTTTTGCAACCTGGTAACCGACATGTAATAGACAGGGAGTGAGGCTACTGTGGATTTGATCAGAATTGTGCGCCCTGCATGTGAAAGTAATCCTAGTTTCCACCCATCAAATCTGCTCCAGCATCCATCGGTAAGCGCTTGGTGTATGCCGTCTCCACCCCTAGTCGAGGTGGGTATGCCAATGCCAAGATATTTTTCATTTGCTTGAGCCTTCTTTGCGTTGAAAGCCGTAAGAACTTCTTGTTTGCATTGCTCATTGCATCGCTTACTAAACCAAATCGTTGATTTTGACGGATTTACTTCAAGCCCTGATGCTTTACCAAAATTTGTCAGAATTCTGGTGTATTCATCAATCTCCTCTTTTTCTGCCTCACCAAAGAGCACTAAATCATCTGCATATAAAATATGCGAGATGACTGGTGCTTGCTCAGCAATCTGTACGCCCTTAATTCGCCCAGCATGCTGGGCTTGCTGTAGGGATTTTGATAGGAATTCCATTGCGACTATGAAGAGGAAAGGTGATAACGGACAGCCCTGTCGCAACCCCCGGGTTGGTCGGAAGAAACCGTCTCCCTTGCCATTAATGAGGACTGTTACTCTGCCTTCGCTGAGGCATGATAGGATCAACCGTGCCAAGGCATCTGGTATGCCAACTTCTTTCATTGCTCTTTCCACAAAGGTCCATTCGATTGAGTCAAATGCCTTTGTGATGTCGGCTTTCAGAGCGAAGGACAGAGCTGAGTACCCATTCTGATTGAAGGAGTGTATGATCTCTCGCATTAGGATTGTGTTGTCTGAGATGCATCTACCTTTCACAAAAGCAGTTTGAGTGGGAGAAATTATCCTCTTGATGTATGGTTGAAGGCGGTTTGTGATGAGTTTTGCAAACAACCGATACACCACATTACCTATTCCCAAGGGCCTATAATCCTTTGCTGTATTTGGTTCCTTGGATTTTGGTAAAAGCACTATGTGGGCTGCCATCCATTCGGTTGGGGCTTGGCCTGTTCTGAAGGCTTCTTGAGTGATCTGCAATATCATTGGGCCCATAGTAGCCCAGTTTTGCTGCAAAAAACGGGCTGTCAGGCCATCTGGGCCCGGCGCCTTATCGGGCCCCATTTGGTCCAGTGTTTCCTTTAATTCCTTCATCCCAGGCTCCCGAACCAAGGCCGCATGGGCCGTAATTGGGATCTGATGCGCAGTCCCAACTTCAATTCCCTCAAAGAAAGAATTTAGATGGGCTTGATTGTTTACATCTCTAGAGGAATACAGTGTACGGAAGTACCTTATGAATTCCTGGGCGATCTGCTTTTCCTCTGTTAGGCTGACTCCTTCTCCATTTGTGACTGAAACAATGGAATTGTTTCTCCTGCGGTGGGTGGCCATGGCATGAAAGAAGCTAGTGTTACGATCCCCCTCTTGAGTCCACTGTACTCGAGATCTCTGTCTCCAGTAGAGATAGAGTGCTTCCTCCGCTTTATCATATTCTTTCATGAGCTCTTCTTCAACTTGTGGGTCTTGTTGCGTTGGATGCTGCTGTTGGAACTGTAGTATCAAGTTTTGTAGTCGAGCCACTTCTTTTTGAGGTGTGCTCAGGTTGCTGTTCCAACTTTCAATCGACCCTCTCAAGTTTTTGTACCGCTCTGTCCATCCAAGCCCCTCTGTTTTTTCCCATTCGGATTGACATAGTGTATGAAATCCCTCCTTTTGCATCCACCAATTCTCCACTCTGAATGTTCTTGCGCGGCTTGCAATAGTCTTGGTACGCAATAAGATCGGGGCATGATCGCTGTGAATTCTATGGATGTGGTTGACATATGAGTCCGGATACAAGTTGCACCAAGAAGGCGTTGCAAGCACTCGATCCAAACGCACATGTACTGCTTCAGATGACCTCGGTTTATTAGTCCATGTAAAAGCCGGCCCCTTATAACCCAAATCCACCAAGCCGGTTTCAAAGATGAAATCTCGAAACAACCGACTATTTCGGTTGAGATTCCGGCTGCCTCCAAACTTCTCTCCAACTTCTTTGATTGCATTAAAATCCCCTACGCAACACACAACCTGATATGTCTCTATTATCCCCGCAATGTCTCTCCAAATTGCCGGATTATTACGGTATGAGGCATCACCGTACACACAGATCAGGATCCAAGCCGGCTTATCTGCCGGTTGTACTCTTGCACAGAAAAAATATCTACACTGGGTCAGGATTGTTAGCTGAATATCCCTTCCCCACAACAACCACAAACCTCCTGAACGTCCCTGAGCCGGTACCACAGCGGAATTCGGTAACACTACATGCTGCAAGTACCAACTTGATTTTTGTCTAGAACACTTCGTTTCGGATATAAACGCTATATCCGCCCTAGTTGAGAGGAGTAGCTGGTTAAGGAACTGTCTCTTCCGTGGCCCCCCACCTCCACGGCAGTTCCAAGACAAAATGCTCATTTATGTGGCGGGGGCGGGAACGCGTCCCCCCCTTTGGCCTTTTTTGTTGTGGTTAGGTATTCAGTTTTCCTGTCTGCAGATGTTCCCCATATCACAAGATCACCGTTAGCATGTCTTTTCGGGGGGTTGGGTGGTGTTGGTGCAGTGTTGAGGTCCACCCCAGCTCCTGTGCTACCGTACACGCTTGTGTTACTGTACTCATCTCTGTTCGGGTGCCTCCCTAATAAGCCCGGTCTCATATCCCTTGGAATGAGTCCCGAGTTGGTTACCCAGGCCCCCACCTTGGCTTCTAAGATGGTTTTCATTTCCGGTCTGTTTTTGTACTCTTCCTCCTGTTGCAATCGTGCTAGCCGAAGACGGCTAGGACAATTGTCTAATTCATGACCGATATGGGCACAGAATAGACACATCCTTTGGACACGTTCATAAACAATTCTCACTATAAACGATCCAGTCTCATGGTGTTTTACAACTATCTTGTCTTTTAGGCCCTGATCAATGAGAACAGATACACGAACCTTTTTAAAACGTGCCCCATTTGCATGAACATCCTTGACTTCTGATAACGGCTGCCCGATCCTCTTTGCCAATGCTAGCTCACCTTCTGCATTAAGGACCCCAGCAGGGATGCCGTGAAGTTGGATTGCCACTTCCATTCTGAGTACTTCCGGATTTTGGATGTCCATTGGTCCGGATACGGATCTCAGAGCCACCACATCCGTGCGGTACGTCCATATGCCTCTGTCAATGATTCCAGCCATCTCCTCATGACTTGTGAATTCGATCAAGTAAATGTTCAAACCCACTGCTTCTATGGTTGCATCAGGGTTGAGGTTCCAGACTCTTCTCATAGTTGCTGCGAACATAGCATCAATGGAATTTCTGTTAGTAACAACTCTAGCCAGGGCACAGAGATGCCACTGCCGCTGGCAAGTTGTTTGTGGTGACAGCACAAATTCATCCTCTGCCTCCTCCTCTTCAGCCTGTAGTGCTGCAAATTGGGCTATGAGTTCTTCATCAGGTAGCGCCATGGTGGATGTGTTGGGATTGAACGAGGTGGGTGAATCTGCCTTTTGTGGAGGTATGAGTGCCTGGTTAGTGTGGAGACCTGAAGGAATAGGAGCTTCAAAAGGAGTGATGCCTTCTGTTGATATGCAAGCATTAATTTGTTGAGGCAGGCCCGTATTTATAGTCATCTTTTCTCCTTCCTCTTCTTCAGAGAGCTCAGGTTCCCCACTTTGGGCCTGTGTGGAGTAGCCCATTAATGCTTTCTCCAAAGGGCCAAGGCAACTGGTTTTAATACTGTCTATATGAAGGCAAGTATTAATTTGCTCCAATTGCTTGTCAGTCTGCCAGATATGCCTTACAATGCGTTCCTCTCCATGAATCTCCATCTCCCCTATTCTTAGCACCCACTTTACAGTGCCTATAGAATCCTTAGCCTCTGTTGCATCTTCATTAGCTCCCAGGCTTCTACGGACCGGTCCCCCTTGCTTTGCACATATAATATCACCAACCTGAAGGACCCAGCCTGTATTATCTGGTCTATTTGAGGTACCATTGGGAGTCGTGATACACTCAACTGTGCCAAGAAGTACTTCCCCATCAGCACTATTCTGCATTGGCAGGGTTTTTGTTTTGCATGGCGTGCTGCTGAACTCCTGTATACGTGGGCTCCATCTGCCACCCTCGTTAAACAGATTCTTTGGATCAACTTCTTGTGGCTCGTGATTACCTTTATCAGTTTGGAATAGGCTCCTTTTGACCTGTTGCCTGATTCCTGCAGATTCTTGATCTTCTGTGGCCAGATGTCGATGTTTATCACCTGATGCGGAAGCCGCTGCTGCCTTCATCCGACCGGACTCCGGAAGCCTTCGTCCATGGCCAGTCGAACTTCCCGCATGCTCTCCCCACTCATAACTCGGATAGGTCAGGTAATTCCTCCAGTTATCAGCAGCCCAGTTCAGAGTTCTACGAGCAACAACATCTTCATGGAAATTTCCATCATTATCTCTGCCATGGTGATAATTTTCCAAGAGATCAGGTGGCGGGTCGTTCTGATAGCGCCAGCAGATTATGTCAATCCCCACCGTTTCCCACAATCCTGGGGCATGTATCACTACCCGGCGAGGGATCCGCCGCGGATCATGACAAACTACACAGCCCACCACACTAACCCGGTTATTACCATCCGTGGTTCGTGGGTCAATCCACGTAGGGTCGCCGAAGAGAGCCATAATCCTTTTCACTACATCTCTGGTCCACAATCGGAGAGGTATATTCCATATCCTGACAGTAACCCGGAAGGATATTTCTGGACGCAGGTTCATGACTTCCCCGTCATACAGAGTGATCCTATAATTTCTCTCCACCGCTATCCCTCCACTACCTCTGCTTCGCCGTATAACCTCGTCCCTCGGGGCAAAATCCGGCAGTCGAATCAGAAAGAAGTTTATGGTACGACTTACCACTGGAAAGTCAGTCGAGGTTCCACCAAATTCATTGACCAGGAATTTCACCATATGATTGATTGCAGCAGTTGGGCGGGTAGTGTTTGTTTTTACCCCTATTGACTGTGGGAAGCTCTCTTCTTCCCCAAGTAGGTAGTCTGCAGTCAGGAACAAGGATGCCGAATCACACGGAGTGTCCACATATGGGTACGATCTGTTTGCTGCCATCACGAAACCAAAGAAACAGGGAAGCAGCTTGATGATTTTTGGGGGAATGCCGGGTGTTGGAGATAAGAAGGGTAAGTTTTTTTATAAGATTTAGGAAACAAGAGCAATAGAAGAGGAAAACTTAGTAATAACTAGTAGGAGTACATTAAATGGTGAAGAAGGAAAAAGAGAGAAGGAGAATAACGATTTTTGGAGGCTTAAATGAGATGTGGAGCAGGTAGTAGATGTGCTACAGTTGGAGGAGTTACTGTTTCGCCATTAATTTCGCCATGCACGCTTCCAGAGGTGAACCCCAACCATCGCTTCGGAATAACGAAACTCAGTCTTGCCGCAGTGCTGAGTGCCTATCCCTTACATGGAGCGGAATCTGCTGCTATCCTGTTTTTCTTGATCCGACGGTTGAGAAACATCGAAGTACTTTGAAATCCGTGCAGTAAAATCAAAGTAGTTTGATATCTGTGCAGCAACCGATCCCGACCATGCAATACGTTAAGAAAAGCAGCAGATTCGGGTCCCCCTAACATATGCCACAGTGCCAGGCAACACGTAAGCCGTTGGATCTCCTTGAGATTTGTGCTGCAGTGTTGAGTGCTTATCCCCTGGGCACGGTGCCATGCAACACGTGGGCCGTTGGATCGACTTGAGATCCGGGCCGGCACGAATCTCAAAGAGATTTAATGGCTCATGTGTTGCATCGCACTGTGGCAAATGTTAGGACTTAGGGTGTGCTCCGGAAGGGGGGAGGGGAGGGGAGGGGAGGGGAGGGGAGGGGAGGGGAGAGTTGATCAAGTTTGGAGTTACATGCTCAAAGTCATATTACTTACTCTACAACTATAATTACTAGAGAGGAGAGGAGGGTAACAAGATACAAATTGTAATTGTAGAGCAACTAGCATGATCTTGTACAGGTAACTTCAAATTTGATTAGCCCTCCCCTCCCCTCCTCTCCCCCTTCTGGAGCACACCCTTAGGAGATCTGAAATCGCATGCTTTTTGGGCTTGTGGGTAGTTTGGTCACGTTGTAACCTGCAAAAATTATCATAGCATATTGATTTAACAAGTAAATAAGTATATAAATAAATGAATAAATACTACAAATGTTTTTAGACTGCGCTAAAATGTCGATGAAATTATGAAATTATCAACCATTATCTTGGTTAATTATATGGAAAAAGTAAGATGAGTTTACGAATCATTAACAAAAAAAGTAAATTCAACAAAAAAAAAAAAAAAGTCCGTCACTATAACACTATTTTTCTTATTGAAGTTCAAGTAGGTGCATGTTTATGCTTGTCTCAAAAAAAAAAAAGAAAAAAAGAAAAAAAAGTGTGGATACCTATTTTCAATTTGTGATGAACTAAGAAAAAGGCATTTGTGTACAATTATTTCTTTTCATGCTGTTTCAGATGAAAATGTGGAGCCCGTTTTATCAATAATGCAATATTCAGCAACGCTTAAAAAATATATCTGGTACAGGATTGCTGACAATTTGTCAATTTGATTCTCCATAGACATAGTCGACTTCCCATGTGACATGCTAAACCGGTACTAAACGTATTTTGTCATAACTAGTAAAGAGCACATGTCTTGCTTTGGACTGAAATTTTTTTTTATAATAAATTTTTAAGATTTAATGTAATATGCTTTGAATTGAGAAAATTGATATAGGCCTTAAGTTTTAATGAGTTGAGACATTAAAGTATGTCAACGGTGGTGATCAATACAAGTAAACAACCAACAGCTGAGATTTATTCATTAGAGAAGATAGAACTTTCATATCAAAAAATCCAATCTCCTTTTATTAAGAGTAAGGATAACATAATTAACCAAACTAACCATGCAAAAATTGCTGCGCTGAGAACAAATTAGTCCGACTAACATATTCATAACTAATTATCAGGATGTATTTAGTGTGAAGTGATCTGGTAAGTTCATGCTTATAGTTTGATGACTCAAGAATGCACACCGAAAAATGCAATAGCAATGACCCTCCTCCTATTTAAACGATAATTTATTTTACAATTTCATTGCATTATGTATGCATCTCCTAAAGTCAGTCTCAATACAATGCATTTTAGAATCATTGTTAGAGGTTAAAAGTTTCCAATTAGATATTTTTTCAAACAGATTTTAAAAAGGGATAACTAAGAAATGAGCTGTTGGAGAAAACTAAATGATATTTCGGCATTATTTCGACAAACTATAAATTTTGTGTACTCCGCTACGTTGTGTACAAACTTCTCTGAATTTGTGAGGAATGCCGGATGGTATGATGAAGCCCATCTTTCTTCGTTTACCTTAATATGTATTCAAACAAATACTTAATGTAAGACTGCATATTGTTGATTAGCACTCTAAGTGAGTGTTTAAAGGTCTAGGGCCTGCTCGGATTTACAGGGTTTAGGGTCTGTAATCTGAACCCTAAACTACAATTGTTTGGAGATATTGTTGTTAATAATGTAGCTGGTTGGAGATATTGTTCTTATAGAAAAAAGGATTAGTTATCTGCCTATGAATAAATTGTCTCAGGTTGTGTCGAGTGAGATACAAGTTGCAATTAGTTGCCGATGCTATTGATAAGTGTTGTTATGTAGCACCAACGGTACAGAACTAAGCATTAATATATTTATTTATAGATTTGTGTCAAGTGATTTAAATTCAAGAAATAAAAAATATTCATTGGCAATCTATATTATCCTTGACGTGTGACAAATGTAGTAAAAATATAATAGTGGTGTAGTAAGTGATTTAAGGTGATTTAAGTCACTAATCAGAAGTGATTTAAGGTGTAGTAAATTAATTGTACTCCTTGTCGAACATGATTTCTTAGTACATTTATAAAAAAAAAATATATATATATATATATTTTGGACTTTGGCTGATTTGCAAATTTTTTTAGCTAGCCCCATTTTTTTTTTTTTTTGATCTTTTTTCTTAGTACATTTATAAAAAAAAAAAGTATATTTTGGACTTTGGCTGATTTGCAAATTTTTTTAGCTAGCCTCAATTTTTTTTTTTTTTTTTTGATCTCTTGATCTTTTTAATTTATAAAAGTGTAAGTAACAATAGCAAATATCACACGTTAATCAAACTCAACAAGCAATAATAACAATTAAGGATTAAATCACTTATATTGTTCAGATTAAAATACAAACTAGGGATCTAAAACGAACCAAATGGATGCAATTTGAACACTTAATACCCGGAAGAAAACAAACGGGAAAACAAAAGAAACGGTTCTAAATTTCCTATCTTCTGGCTTCACTTTAGTCAGGTCAATCAGGTATCACGAAGAAAATCTCAAACTGAAACCGACACTGACTACCAGGCCAAAAAAATTCTAAAAAGTTGCCCAAATTTTCAGGATAATTACTAATTAATTTCTGTGTTTTTTTTTTAAAAAAAAAACAAATTAGTTTCTGTGTTTCTGGAAAAGAAGAAAAAAATAAGAGAGTAAATCCAGGGGTGATGGTACCAAACAGAAACAACCTGCTCACGTGATTTCTGGATCCTACCATGTCACGCCCAATGTGCCAATAACCGATGCTGTATGGTTGCTGTTACTAACCATTTCTCATTCTTTTTAATTTTGTTTTTTTTTTTTTATGAGAAACATATTGTGTGCATTCAAAAACCATCCATACATCTATAAACATATACAAAATGTAACAAATACATCCCAAAATGTAATCGATACATCTCAAAATATAACATACGAATGCTATGTACAGTTTTTCAATAGACGCTAGGTATTACTCAGGTATATATAGTCAATAACTGAAGTGCTTATCCCCTAACAGGATAAGGATCACCTGCTTTTCTGAAAAAGAAAAGTAGGGCCTGCTTTTTGTGATCCGACGGTTGAGAAATACCGAAGTACTCTCTGAGATCGGTACAACAAATACCGAACTACTTTGAGATCAGTGCGGAAATCGATCCCGACTGTCCGATTGGAAAAGCAGGCCCTGCTTTTCTCAAAAGAAAAGCAGCAGCTTTTTATCCCCTAACATATGGTACGGGGTCATGCAACACATAGGTTTTCGCACCGATCTCAAGGAGATCCAACGGTCTATGTGCTGCATGGTAACATGCCATATGTCAGAGGATCTCAGATCCTCTAACATATGTACTGGGGAAGGGTTTCTGGCACGGATTCCGAAAGTAGACAACTATACCTACTACTTATTATTATTATTTTTTTTATTAGTTGTTTCCGATGCACATAATTCTCGGTTTATCCGGTCTTCAAGGATATTCAACTGATTAATACAACATTTTCCAATACATTTTTGTTTTAAATTTACTGCTGGCAAGGGTAGTCTATATAGAAAACTCTTTTTTTTTTTTTTTTGAAAAAGCGAATTTTCATTCACCATTTTCCATTTCTTTTCAGAGAATCAAAAGTTTACAAACTACCAAACCAATTAAAACTAAAACCTACAGATATTTTGACAGAATCCTAAGAAACTGTCAATTATTAATCCAACAACATAAAGACTAAAACTTAGTACCAATTCATAACAAAACCAAACACAGCATTCATAGTAAACAGTCTATATAGAAAATTAATTTAAGCTCAGTAACTAATGGTGTTTTTAAACATTTTTTTCTGGTCCAATTTTAAATTTTTAAATTTTTTTTAGCTCTCCACGGAACACTTTGACCTACAGTTACTGTTCTTTTTTTGGAATCAATATACGTTACAGCTCAAGATATATATTATCCATCCGTTTCTTTCGGATAACAATGTTCAGTTAGTCCTTTTCTTTTGTGATCTTTTGTTTTATTTTGTTTTTTCAAATTTTTTAAGTGCAACTTGTCATTGGCACTTGGCAGCAGAATTTGTTCATCGCACTTACAACTCTTTAAACAATTCATTTTTATTCATAGTTTTTTAGATATGGATATTTGAATATTTAAATTATTTAAAATCCATTTATAAAATCTTCACTATATAATTTTATTTGGAGTGACCAAACCACTGTTTAAATAAATTCATGGTATTTAGAATATTCTTTTTTTTTTGTCTAATTACTCATTAATGTAACTAATTTCTGAGACATAAATTTACTGGGAAAATTAATTTTATCGAAGGATGAAAACATATGTTAATATATTTAATCGAATTGATATAAATTTATTTATTTTCTGCCAAGCACACCAACTCATAAGCGATAATCTTATAGCATCAGGGAGTGATTAAAATAAATTGACCAATTTTCTTGTTAACATTATTATTATTTTAAGGCTTTAATTATGGTATCAACGAAATTTTAAGACAAAAATTATAGCCCCTGTAATTTAAACTGAATTTTTAAACCATATTATGTTCATAACAAAACCATTGCTCGTAGCAATTAAAAACTAACATGTAAAATTTTCACAGAAACGTAATTTACCGACACTGGGTTAATTAACCAAATCAAAGAGGAATCTGAATGTACATAGGGATCGTACCTGGTGTCATGTTGAGACATGAGAGCTAGTCGATGTTAATATCATATGCCAGTATGCTGTATACATGGCCATATGAGACAAGATAATTGAACTTCAATTATCAGGCATCCTACAAATTTTTTTTTAAATCAAAAATATAAAAAATAAATTTATGAAAGTAATAAGATTACTCCCAAATTTATACACAATAGATAGAGCCAAATATCAAATTCGGTTCCCTCAAATGGAACCGAATTTGATATTCGGTAACTTTTTTTTTTTTTCTTAAACACCGGAACCAGCACATTAAATCAAGTGGTGCGCCCAAATTTTTTTTTAAAATAGGTTTGCACCCGAAAAGTTTTTCAAAATGAGTTTGCACCCGAATATTTTTTAAAAAAGAGCTCATGAATATTAATGTTTGTACATGCTCATATGAAATATCGGGAAATACCAAAATTTTTATTTTTAGAGTTTTCTAAGTATTTTTGAAAATAGTATGTACAAACATTAATATTTATGAGCTCTTTTTAAAAAAAAATTTGGGTGCAAATCCATTTTGAAAAAAATTTCGGATGCAAACCCATTGTGATAAACGATTAGCCGTAGAAAAATTTTATTCAAAATGGGTTTGGGTCCGAAAATTTATTCAAAATGGGTTTGCACCCGAAATTTTTTTAAAAAAGAGCTCATGAATATTAATGTTTGTACATGTTATTTTCAAAAATGCAAAATAAATACTTAGAAAACCCAAAAATAAAAATTTTTGTATTCCCCAATATTTTATGTGTGCATTAATCAAATTAACGAGTGCAAACCCATTTTGAAAAAAGTTTTCGGGTGCAAATTCATTTTGAAAAAAACTTTTCCCCACACCCCATTCCATTTAAATCACATTCCGAGTTCGGTTCCGTGAGATAAAAAAAAAGGTACCGAATATGAAGGAACCAAATTTGATAATCGGCTCTGTCTATTGTGTGTAAATTCTGGGGTGATCTTACTACTTTCATAAATTTATTTTCTATATTTTCGATTTTAAAAAAAATTTGGACATCCTATCTTCCAATCAAAAAAAAATCAGACATCCTATCGAAAGTAGGTCTCAAGAGATATATGAATGGTATTAACATTATTATTTATTGGATCACCGTCTTGAACCAGAATTTTATTATTTATCTAACAAGTATGCCTATAACTCTACAATAAGAGTCAAGATTATAGATCTTTAATAATTATCATGCATCCTATGCAACAAACAAAGCATAGGTCTCATGAGATATATGACCTTCCCTCAAAAAAATAAAAAAATACAAAGAAAAAAAGAGATATATGACCAAACCAACAAATCAACACTAAATCCCCTACAACCACACTTCCAGTCCTCAGAACTCCTACACTCACCTCACCGTCCGATCTTCCATCCACGGTCCATACACATCCAAATACCCAATCGACTTCCAATCTATATATCTATATATTTACTGGTACAGCGTAGACAGAAGAAGAACACAGCGCGTGTGCTAGCTAGCTACACACACTGTGGAGGTGGTAGTAGGTAGACAGTACACAGGCACTGTCGTTTTCCCCCAAACACTATACACACTTCCCTCAAAAAAAAAAAAACACTATACACACCGCGCCGGTACCTCTGCTCATCCTCTGCTGCGCAGTACAATACTGCGCAGCGAATCAACGATGCGGATCATAGGAGTCTATTAAGATTGAGTTTCACGGATCTCAAAGCATATCCAACAGTTGAGACTCTGCGCAGTAGAGGATATGAATTCCCCTCCTCCCCTCTCCTTATCCCCTGATAAAAGACAATATACAGCCAACCATTTCAACCGTCGGATTATCATGACATCCGATCATACACGAATCTCAGGGAAATCTAACGGTTGTGGTATCTGATTGTATGTTGCCAGTTAAAGCAGGGGATTGATTAGAAGCACCCCTCTCCTTTGTACTTTCTACTTTCTAGCCTCACTCCCCACTCCCCACTCCACACTTCACAGTTCACTCTCTTCCTCTCTTTTTACCCACAACAAACAAAGCCACCTTGTTCAGTAGTACTTCAGTTGTGCTCTTCTCCCAAATCCCAAACCATTTCTTCTTCTTCCTCCTCTTCTTCTTGAGGATTTCATTTCAAAAAGACACTCTCCTTTCCTCCTTTTGACAACCAAGAAACAAAAAAAGAAAGAAAGAAAGAAAGAAAGAAAGAAAGAAGAAGAAGAAGAAGAAGAAGAAGAAGAAGAAGAAGAAGAAGAAGAAGAAGAGAGTAAGTAACACAATGCGGGTGATTCCTACATCGGCATTTCTACTTTGTACTCTCATTATGCATGTTATAATTGTTACCACTCTGGCGGCGACAATGGCGACGCCGGAGGAGACGGTGATCACGCCGGATTCCTACTCGACCGAGCAGCAGCCGCTGAACCCCGGGGAACTGGCATCCAACACCGTCCCGGCCCTCCCCGTCGCGCAGGTGAAGAACGGCACGTGCCACCTCGATTTGTCGAACGAGCTGTTCGGAGGTGTGTCGGCAGCGTGCGGCGGCGGGGGGAAGGGTGGTGCTTCCGCTGCCGCGCTCGACCGCGGCAGGTGCTGCCCGGTTCTTGCGGCGTGGCTCTTCGCCGCGCACGCACGGTCCGCGCTGCAGATCACCGACCCGTCTGCGGATGTTTCGTCGTATGGAGAAGACGGCCCCATGGTGCCGTACGATAATCAGAAGTGCGTCGATGCGTTACAGGTAGTGATTCATCCATCCATTCATGATTGATTGATTCATTGATTGATTCTAAATGTTAAATGTTAAAATTCATTCATTGGCAAATTAATTTTGTTTTTTTTTTATTTTATGTTTTTGTGGTTTTGGTAATAAGTTGATAAATAATAACTAATAATTAACAAACCCATGTGTTTGTTTTGTTTTGTTTGTGGTTGGATGATTGATTAAACATGGTGTTAGGAGTTGAATGAATGGTGTTTCCAAACAAATTTGGGTGCAAATTAATTATTATGGGGGTTTATTGGGCCTACATGAAAATTGTTTTTCAGCTTTTTGTTCAGTGGAGTCTTTAATGATTTTGTTATTAATTGAGTTTCATGTTTGAAATGCAGAAAAAGTAATCAACTTTATAACTTTGTACACATTGTGATGATGGGCTTATCATTTAACACATTATTTAGCATAAAAATAATTTGGATTTAAATCTGAAATAATAATTACATGGGGTTTTGTTCAATTATTTTTTTTTAACAAATTACAAAGATGTGCATGAGTAATAATTGTTTTGCAATTTCAGGAAGCACTGGACAAGAAAGGTGTGAAGCTGTCTCGGCCGAACGCGACATGCGACACGGTGCTGTGCTTCTGCGGCATCAGGCTTCACCAGATTGGCTCGCTCCGGTGCCCTGCCGCCTTCTCTTTCCCCGTCAATGTGACCAATAGCACACAGCCGCTGCAGTCTTTGGCGGCCGTAAATGCCACGCCGACTGCGGCTGTTAAGAATCTGGAGAAGAGTTGCCGGAATGCGTCCTACGCCGGGTGCACTCGCTGCGTTCAGTCACTTCAAAAGGTACTGTTCATTTGTATAAGTATTGTTCTATCACAACATATTTTGTGGTACTAGTAATAAAATTTCCATTATGATGTTTCACCAATTTCTGAATAAAAAAAAAATGCTGATGAATGAAAAAAAAAGAATCATGATTTTTTTTTTTTGAGATAAAAAGAATCATGGTTTTTATTATTGTTGATTGCTTTAAGACGGATAATTTACATACTACGAGGTTAATACTGTATCTATGAAAAGGTGCCTTTCAGTTAAGTTGGATTTGGGGTAATGAAACTAGGAATCACAAGGATAACAGGACCTGTTATTCTCATCTGGGCCGTCGGATCAAAATAACGGATCAAAATAAACGGATGTGATTTTTATTATAAAAAAGGTCCCTATAATCTTAATGCATCAATCCGGACTGTCTGTTTTGATCTAACGTTCTAGATCATCAGAATAACAAGGGTCCTGGTATTCCTTAACAGCAAATACAGACTCATGAAACCGAGTATCATTGTAATATGAGGCCAATAAGAGTATCTTAGTTATTTATTATCTAGTCTAGTTCTGTAGCTTATATCATATAACAACACAACTGAAAGGGACCACTGTTAACATGTGACTAGCACCATAATATATCCTTTCTGCTTGTACATTTCTGCACAGTTAACCCTGAATAAATACCCCCAAACCAAAATAAGGGTGATTTTTGCTAGATGAAATTATCTTGGTACCATTCCTCCAAATAATTGTTCCAAAATAAAAAAAAAAATAAGCCTGATTCTGCTATGGATCGGATGAAATATGGACCATTCATTTTTTATAATCGGACGGTCATGATATATCAATTAATTATAATTAAAGAGACGTATTTAATAAGAACCGCTCGATTTAAAATGAAAGGTTACTTAACCGATCCACAGCAGAATCACTCAAAAAATAAAAAAAATTAAAGGAACCTGGTACCATTCCTCTTCTAGTAGGCTGAAATGTGTATCATTTATGCACTTAGTAAATGAACTGAGAGATACATTTACTTGTATGCTTCCAAGAGACTGAGAGAAAGAATGCAGTAAATGAAGTAGGAGACGGACATTCTTCCTCTCTTTCTTTCACTGGTGAATTCATTCCTATCTTAACGGTTTGTATGTACCTGATAAAGGAATGATGGATCCAGGTTCCTTCTAGCCAATTCATACTATACTAAATCCAGTTGTGTTCGATTGGAAGACCAATTTATTCCTTCTCATTAAATGAGCCTCATTATCCTCTTGCACGAACAATAAATGCTCCATGGCCTATGGCATATTGGCATTGGCATGTTTTCCTTTACATATAATCATAATATATATATATATATATATATATTTTTTTTTTTTTGGAGTTAACCAATCAGAATCTTTCATTTGTACAATTCTCTGTGCAAATTGCCAAATTCTATATCAATTATTTTTTCCGGAGGGTATATAATATATATAGAGGAGGGATCCACTGACAATACTTAATTTGACAATCTTGACAATGGGAACTTCCAAAAATTTGTAAAAATTCACAAAAACTCTTAAAAATGAAAAATGGTTTATGGATGTATTATTTAACTTATAGATTTATAGTGTTTCAAATTTCAATTAATTTGAACATCGTTTAATATCTTATCAAAATTTTGTGTGCTTTTCAACGGTTGTAAATTAATGAATCTTTGAAGAGTTGTCAAATGTCGTTTAAATTGAATATAATTGGAAACATAATCAATCTATAAGTTAAATAATACATCCATAAACCATTTTTCATTTTTAAGAGTTTTTTATGAATTTTTACAAATTTTTTAAAGTTTTCATTTGTCAAGGTTGTCAAATTATGCATTGTCAATGGATCCTTTCTCATATATATAGGTCCATTTAGTACATTTTTTTTTGAGTAATACCTAGCGTCCATAGTGTTTATAGTTTACATTTCGGGATGCGTACATTTCGGAATATATCTGTTACATTTTGGAATATATCTGTTACATTCCAAATATTTCAATGGATGTATGGGCAATTTTTTAATGAACGCAAGATGTTTCTCATTTTTTTTTTTTTTGAGGAAAAAGAAATATAGGTCTAATTGGTAGTAGTAACTTAGCATGATAACCAGAAACTTTGTACTTGTACAGAAATTTGTAAAATTTCTTAATACCAATAATAAATTCACAGAATTTTTTATAACTCCTAATAAATTATACAAACTATATATCCAAACATATGTACTAACTCTTATGTTTAACGTTGCATTCAGCTGAAGGGAAATGGCACAGGCGACAACAGCAACCGGGAGAGCAAGATGATGGGTCGGGACTGCCAACTAATGGGTCTAACCTGGCTCCTAGCCCGCAACAAGACCGCCTACATCCCGACCGTGTCCGCGGTGCTCCGTGCATTGTTATACACAAACAACGGCGTCCCGCACGTGCCGAGCACGTGCAGCCCCGACCGGGAGAACATGCCCCTGGCTGTGGACTCCCTCCAGTTCCAGCGCCTCAGTGCCGATTCTGCTGCAGCAGCACCCAATTCCTCACTGCATTTTGGTGGGTTATTGGGGCAGGTTTTTGTTGGGTTACTGGTACTGCTGCTCTGTCACGGGCAGCTGGTAATTTGAGCCGGGCAGAGAATTATTAGAGCAAAAAAAAGCATAGAAATGTGACCCGGGTAGGACCCTGTTTTGTTGTCCGGTTCTTTTTGTTTGTTTCTAGCTTTGTAAATTCTTTGTTATTAACCTAATTAACCCCACCCTTTTTGGTTTTTTTTTTTTTTTTGGTCTTTGGGTTTAGTTCTTTGAACCTTAAATTAATATTATTAATTAGAAAGTTAGATATCTGACAACTATATTTTATTGTGGGACTGGACTTTATATATTTAGTTTTAAACTTTTAATTAATGGGGATCATATGAATGCAGATCAGCAGCAGCACAAGCTTTTTCTGTTTTCCATGCTTCTTTTTAGGAGCTTTTTAGCCTTTTGGGTCAACTATTAGGTTGGTTTAGAGTTCAGTATGTCAAAGTTTAAGTCTTGTAAAAGTTGTATTTTAAATTTTAAAACATGGAATTTTATATTTTAAAACATAAAAAATGGTAGAAGTGACAAACATATAAGTCATTATGTAACCAAGTGCCGCCCACTAATTAAGCTTTTCTTCAACCTTTTTGGGGGTAAAGTTTCATGATTACATTCTTTATTCATGGGAAGTTGGGACTTGGGAGGGTGAATTTGCATTTTTTTTATTTTTTTTTGAAAAACTTTAGAGGCAACATATAGTATTTGTTTGAAAAACTTTAGTTATTTATATCATTTTGTTGGTAATTATTGGGCATTGGAACATCTAATCATCTATCAATGTCATACCAGTGTATTAAAAATTCAAAATTAGGCTTGCTTGATGATCTTTGTTGATTGGGTTATTATTACGGGATTTTTTTATTAATAAAAAATAAAAAATCAAATTTACAACAGTAAAAACTGTTTTTCGAAAATTACAGAAATAGAAAAACCGCTACCTGAAATCGCGGCTTAGTCTTTGTATTCTGCTGCGGATTTATGAAGACATTTGAAGTGGCAAACGTTGGTTGTTTTTTATAAATGACCTACCGTTTTAAAGGTCTTGAAGTCTACTTTCCAATGGTTCAACTTTCAATACGTTTGGAGTTCTCACCAGAGAGTTATTGCAGTTTTAGTGGAGAGGGGTCAGTTTTCTGTATTATCTTTTTAATTACGAATTTCTAGAGTTTTATGTTGGTTGTTTTTTATAAATGACCTACCATTTTAAAGGTCTTGAAGTCTACTTTTCAATGGTTCAACTTTCAAGGCATTTGGAGTTCTCTCCAGAGAGTTATTGCAGTTTTAGTGGAGAGGGGTCAGTTTTTTGTATTCTCTCTTTCATTACGAATTTCTAGAGTTTTCTGTTGGTTGTTTTTTATGTGACCTACCGTGTTGAAGGTCTTGATGCAGTAAGACTTCTACCAGCCTTTCGGAAAATTCTAAATAAGACAACCGAAGAAGATTTGTCTATAGAAGGTGCCTCTATTGATGGGTGGTCCATCCTGCACACTTGCCTTGATTCTGAAGATTTTGATAGTGTGTTGGAATTTCTAGGAGCTAGGCGAGCTAAAGATTTTGATAGTGTGTTAGAATTTCTATTGAGAAGTAAACAGGCATATTGTTCCTAAAGATACTGTTTTAAAATTTCTTATCAAGTATACAAATGCTCTTGACCTCCCATTATTGCAGCCTCCTGATATTGATTTGGCCATTTTAAATGCCGAATTGACATGTGAGAAGGCCTTTTTACTACTCAATTGGGTCAATCACTTGACGAGGAATTACAGTAGTTTGCCAAGTAGATTTGCAAGTAATGTGCATTGTGGTAGGTGGTTGAAGACCATTTCAGGTTTTGACAAGCCTGAAAATTGCTTTATGACGACAGGAGAAAGCGCCCTCTCGTCTTTGAAATGACACAATCTTTACTTGGATTTTCTGTAATTGATGAGCAATACTATGGTGGAAAGATCTCGTCTTATGGTGATGCACTCAAACAGATAGGTGTGACCTTGGGCACAGAGCTTTGCTACACTTCCATCATCCAGCAATTCATTTCTCTGGCAACAACAATGACAATGAGTAGCAAAAGAATTGAAAGTGATCGGTGTTGCTGTTGATCTCAATGATACTGAAAAGAAAATAACAGATGTGTTCAAGTCCATGCTTTCCTCTTCCAGCAGTCTTACTTGCAGAAATTCTAGAAATTCGTAATTAAAGAGAGAATACAGAAAACTGACCCCTCTATACTAAAACTGCAATAACTCTCTGGTAAGAACTCCAAACGCCTTGGAAATTAAACCATTAGAAAGTAGATTTCAAGACCTTTAACACGGTAGGTTATTTATAAAAAACAACCAACAGAAAACTCTAGAAATTCGTAATTAAAGAGAGAATACAGAAAACTGACCCCTCTCCACTAAAACTGCAATAACTCTCTGGAGAGAACTCCAAACGCCTTGGAAGTTGAACCATTGGAAAGTAGACTTCAAGACCTTTAAAATGGTAGGTCATTTGTAAAAAACAACCAACATAAAACTCTAGAAATTCGTAATTAAAGAGAGAATATAGAAAACTGACCCCTCTTCACTAAAACTGCAATAACTCTCTGATGAGAACTCCAAACGCCTTGAAAGTTGAACCATTGGAAAGTAGACTTCAAGACCTTTAAAATGGTAGGTCATTTATAAAAAACAACTAACATTTGCCCTTCAAATGTCTTCATAAATTCACAGTAGAATATAGAGACTAAGCCGCGATTTCAGATAGCGGCTTAGCACTGTTCATGAGCCGCGATTTCAGGTAACGGTTTTTTTATTTCTGTAATATTTGAAAAACAATTTTTACTGTTGTAATTTTGATTTTTTATTTTTTTATTAATAAAAAAATCCCTATTATTACTTATGCATGTATATGCCGTATAAAAAATGAAACCACATCATGTACGATTGCACGAACTCGATGATAGTGCTTATCCAGTATTCCACTTCAAATTACCGAACTCTCATCTAATAAAATAATGGACTGAAATTTTGTCCAAACTCCAAAGCCATCTGAACGGAGACTGTCTAAAGTTGTGACTAAATCATTCGATTCAATTTATATTCTTATTAATGGTGATAGCGTGCGATCTCATCACTCTAAACATAGCCATCATATTATGCATCTGTGTGTTATTTCAATTTTTAACACCTACATGACCAAATCACGATTGATCATTTGCCAATAATTATATCGTACGACTATCCGAATCTTTTGAACAGTTGAAATGGCTTTGAACAAAATCCAATTCCTAAAATAATACGTCAACTAGTAGTTGCCTTCGTAATTTAAATAAATCCATGTGTTTTCACTAATAAAGTGCATCTCATTTTTTTTTTTTTTTTGCACATTAAAAGAATTTTACTTGATGTAATATTTTGTTGCTTTTTTTTCCCCTACACATGTACACCAAGTATGTATTACTGACTGCAAGAGCATTTGCATTAATGCATGCCACGGATTAATTGAGCATATAGTTTGTTCATGTACTACAGTTCATAATTTTTTTTTATATTCTTTTTTCTTACTATTGAAGTGCCCAAAGCCAGATAAATCACAATTTTATGCGCGAGCAAACACAATAATATTGTTTCTTCAATTCCTTTTCATGAAGAAATTTATTTGTACACAAAAAACACAAATATGAAGAACCGGTCTTTGGTCTAGTGGCTAAGGGTAACGCTCTCCGTGTGGGAGGTCGCGGGTTCGAAACCCGGATGGGGGGTCTTTTATAGACATTTAAATTTAAGTGGCTTAACCCTCATCTTTATCTCAAAAAAAAAAAAAAAAATGCAGAAATATGCACAAAACACAAATAGAGAGAACAATTCAATTTGTGTTATTTTTGGTCCGAAATAGCCGCACATCTGGGTATGCATCCCTGAATTTGAGCTCATACTAATGTCCGTCAGAAGAATTAAGGCCTGTAATTTCAATGCAGTATGCTATTCTCTCTTGCAACAAGCCTGGTTTTTAATGGGCCGTAATTTCAATGAAATTGCAAATGCAAAATGGTCTCTGTTGAGACCATCTAGAACACCTCTTTAAAAGAAGTTGCAAATTTACAAACTTTCTAAGCTTATGGAGAATTTTCTTACATTTGAAACTCAAATAACCTTTTTTAGTTTGTGAACTTTTAAGTTATGATTGAGAAAGCTAATCTAATTAAGCATCTATTACCGTCATATTGACTTGTTCTTGAGCCTAATTGCACCATTTTGCATATGTTTATAAATCCTACATAAATCTCAAAAACAATAGAAAAATACAAGTTCGTTATTTTGCAAATCATCCAATAAACAAAATTGTTTAGTACAACAATTACAAAGGGCATAAGTTGATCCGATGGTCAATTATTTTTAGTTATTTTCTATTTAAAGATCAAGGGATTCAAGTTTTCTTTTGTTCCAATTACATCAAATTAAGTTATTTGTACGTGCTTCATTTCTTTGCTTGCTGCTGTTAGTAGCACAAATGGAAATGGAACATATCAAGAAAAATATAAACGTGATCATGCAGCAAGATAAGTGCTCCCCGGTGCCAAAGGAATGAGCCATGTACTTTTAAGACCATGAAAGGTCATAAAAAAATAGATTGGTATTGGAGTATTTAATGCAACTTTGTAATAATTTTCATATATATGGCGATGTGCCATGGAAATTAAAAAAAGTTGCAAGATGTTTCCTTAACTAGCATTTATAATTTATTAAAGTAAAAGTTAAAATTGAGATGCATTAATATTCGATTCAACCAGTATGATATTTTGAACGAAATCTAGCATAAATAAAGATTATTGTATTAATAATAGACTATTTCATTACCAATGGGATACGAGAAAAAATCAATGAAATATCTAACTTATAATTAAGACATGTAGTGTATGTATAACTCTTTTACATAACATGAATCTTTCAAATCTTATCTTGGAACTTCCCACGAATTGAACTTGACTTGATACATCTGTTACAAAGACTTAATTCATCTTTTTGGCATATGATCGTGATCTTTGGCAGTTGTCTTGCTTTAGAGATAATGTCAGTCTATAACTTAACCAACCTTGAACAGCTATGTAAAATTGTTGTTAATTTGTTATTAAGCCGCAAAACTATTATAAGCTTAACCAACCTTGAATAAAATAGTGTTGTATATAGGCTCTCAAATCGGATATTATACCACAAAGCTAGCAGCGTGCATGTCCAAATTAATAAATACTATAATTACATGGATCTGGGATTATTTCTTTCTAAAATAATTCCACCTAAAATTGAGTTTTAGATTTCATCGTTCACTACTTTATCTTAGCATGTACATGTCTTTTTCATCATAATTTATGTACTACACCAATTTGGATCGATAATCCATGGTGGATATAATCTCATCATGTATAAATTTTTTTAACAGTTACTTTTTATGTCAAAGAAATACAAAAATATTGTGGGGGTTATATTTTTTGTAAATATTGCAATCGTTGTAATAGATGTTATCTTTACAACTCCCTCCAAGATGATCAATAATCAGTTCTTTTTACAATTTCTATGCCTCTAATGTTTTCGGAGGAATCCTTATGTAATATATGACCAATCTAATATTCAATATTAACTAAATCAAAATTACCATAATATAACTCAAATGACATGACATGTCTGGTCAAGCTTGAATCAAACTTGTTAGAGAAAAAAAAATTTAAATTAGCCGTTGAACAATTGATGCTGGTCAATAAATCAACATCGATCTTTAGTGTATTTTAGGAGAGTTGTATTGTAAACTAAACTTCATGTTTATTTTAGGAGAGTTGTATTGTAAACTAAACTTCATGGGTAACGCGATACAAGAAAATAATCGAACAAGCTAGAATGAAAACATATATTTTTAACGTTTTGTATAGTTTTTACTGCTTATGTAAGTTCTTTTTTCATTCCCTATTATCCTGACATGTTTACAATTGGCTAATCACATGCGGAAACAAAAATAAAAATAATGCTACTAACATTTCACTAGAAATGTTACATATGATTTATTATTTATTTACATAAAAATAGTTATGTATCTGCTTAATTTGTTGGAAATAACTAAACTATCAGTTTGAACTTTGTAGAACAATATGCAACCCACCCTCTTGCGTTGACACTTTGCCTTACCAATTAACTGCATCCTTCTACCTCTATGTAGTAACAGTTTAGTTTGTGCAGAGAACTCTCTACATGTTACATAGGAGAATAATTAACAAGATGGGGTTTACACTCCCTATGGCAACAACAATTATGAAGTTGTCCTCACAGCAAGCATTATTTCGAAATCAGAAATTTTCTTAATTCATGGGAGCATGAATCCATTTCCTAATTCACCACTTTATGCACTAAGAAATGTTAACAACCTTTTTAAAGATCCTAAAATCTAGCTAAAATCCAACATACGCTGCTCTCTACAATCACGGCCTTGACCAATCTCAAATGACAATACACAACAAAGCAATTCACTAACCTCTCACTACAATGAAGATAACACAGTTAACGATCAGTATCAGAAATCTAGACATTTTTTCACACCACCACTCAGCTCCCAATATCACTTTTACATCACCCACTGCACACACTACTCCAATACAGATGGCTTCAAGTAATGGAGAGTTGTGTACTCCTATAGGAAACCAGATAACGTCTCTTCGGGCTTACTGGACAATTGACTAATCTTGCCATTGGCACGGGAAGGGCAGGGAGAGGAAACGGCATCTCTACTTTCAGTGTGAGTGCTATTATCCGCATTTCCCTGTTTATTTTCTTGACTAGTAGTTAGTGCCTCTGACCAACCAGTAGGGAACAAATAAACTAAACCTAAAGAAGAGTTGCCACAGCCACCGAGTTCTTTAGACGGGCATTTAAGGTCACACTCATGGAAAATAGAGGAAGCGGATTTGCATGAACTGGACTTGCAGATTATTAAATCACTTGCCTTCAGTTTATCAACTGTCTCTTCTTTCCTTACCTTTTGGCAACAGGTGATGCAGAGTTCATAGGCACACTTCGGGCAGTTCCTCAAAAAATCCAGAATCAAGTCCCCACAGTTATTGCTGATACAATACAAATCAGCAAGCTCAAGTTAAAGAAGGTGGTAATCCTATAGGCAAAGTAATTTGAAGGCAGTGTTCAAAGTACACCCTCTTTGCAGACCCAATTTTGCAAGACTAAATAATACTGGGAAACAGTTTGAACTAAATCTGCAGCTTTTTCTTGGGATTCATTAATCGGTAAGTAACATTTCAACTTTTTTTTTTTTTTTTTTTTCAATTGATGTGCATACAGAAATATTTTTTTTACATGTAATTTCAAACAGTTAAATCATTTGAGGACCAAAGATTACCAGCTATGCTCTTCCTCATTGCCCTTCTCGAGCATCTGAACATGTATACATGACACCCTTTTCCCTGATTTACAAGAGAAAATACAAAAAAAAAGTGTGAACCGGCTAAATGCTAAAAGATAATTCAGGAGTAAACATGGAATAGAGCTAAAGTCACCTTGTTTCCTGGCTTCTATTTCCAATTCATCAAGCTGATCAACATTAAACTTATTTATAGCAGGTAGCAGCTGGGAAAATGGAGAGGTCCCATATTTTATTTTAACATCCTCTTGCTGCCCATTTGCATCTTCTTTCTAATATCATATATCACATATAAACAAAAAGAAGAAGATATAAGTGTGCATATATAAAGATGGACAACAAAACAATGGCATTAGCTCGGATTGACTAACTAATAACAATGCAACACATCACTATGTCCTCATTGTTCTCTTTTAAATTACATTTTCTGTATCATGCTTTTGTCATGTTATCATTTCATTAGTCTTTACATTTAGGGCGAGATATTTTGTAAGGCACATTTTGCCATTAACCCCTTCATTAGTGTCATGCAAGTACCTTTTCACATATACCATTCCATTATAAACGAAAGAAATTTTATACAAAAAACAATAACAACAAAGCAGCTAATTGCAGGAAATTTTATACAACATATTCAGGAAACTTGTCCAATTTTATTTTAGAAAACAATACATTTAAAGATTTCCAAATAGAATTCAAGAAGAAGCCACACACCTCAGCTGAATCATCAACATTCACATTTTTCTCTGTGCATGCATTGCAAGTACAACACCCCCGACATACTGGGCATGAAGATTTAATTTCTGCTTTTGACATCCCATAATACCTTTCAACACATAGAAGTCAGTTAATATAATAATAGGGACTAAAGGGCATGTCCTTTTCCTAAAGTAAAAGATGCTAATAATTGCAAAGTGCAAACTGACCATTTCTTTATGCATTTGGAGCAGAAGTAGCGCTTCCTACAAGCCAAGCACCTAATGTTTGGCCCTGTCTTGTTCTCCCCACACCTGTGGCATGTCTTCCTCCTATCTCTTTTAATCCCTTTGCCACCTAAAGGCAATACCTGTATATGCAAAAATAAGAGAATATTCAGCTTTTGATTTAATATTAAGCAATAAGAATTCACTAGCTTTCTCAGTGTCTTCCTTGCATAGTTTTAATAACAAGTTAGGAACATACACAGCAAAATGCCGATACATCGTACAAGTGACACTTTCCCATTCCTCTACAACAGCTTGTAACTTATCGTACTCTACCATTAAATTATGACAAACATAAAGGTGTGCATAAAACCTCTCAACATGCAAGGAAATGAAGTTCATAAGATGACAATTAGTGTGACTTTTAAGGCACTGAACTAGCATAATACAATACTAGAAACCGTCTTGTGGAATAGTAATTATCAAATTGTCTAACCTTGACAGGTCCCACTGGCTCAGGTGGGCAATTCTTGGACCGAATAGGACGCACCATAAGCGGTGCAGGATCAACGCCTACCTTCTTATCTCCAGCCAAACCTTTCACTGTCGTAGCACAGCCAACCAAAGGCGAAATCGTCATCAATCCTTTGGGAAGGTGCATTGTTTCCTCCTGATCATTTGACGGTGAGGCATAAGTCACCACATGCTTGTCAGCCTGCCGCTTGACAGCTGCAGCTAAAGCTGCTGCCGACAACTTCTTCCTCCCTTGGCCTCCTACTGCATTCTTCTTTATTCTTATATCTTTAAGGAGTTTCACCTGAATTTCAACAGACTACTATTATTTTCTTATGGAAAAAAGTTCACCTAATGAATTTGAGTCATCACTTATGCAGAAAACCAGTAACTATAACAGACAAAATTTTTTTTTCATTAGTCTTGTACTACCAAGCTTACAAAAAGCAGTGTACTTTTATTTCATACCCATACCAAAAACAAAGTTCACCTGTAATTACCTTAATAGGAACATTAATTTCTTAATCCCAAAAATGTTTCAGGCTAAACTAATAAATAAAAAATAATACACAAACGCATTCAACATTAGGTACAATAAAATATTAGTTCGCAAAACACCAGTGGAGTTTCAGCCTAGACCAATAAAAAACATCAGTGGCGTTCACCATAAATTACATAAGCTATCCTTGTACAATACCAAAAGATCTAGAGCATTTCTATCTGTGCAACACAGACACATCTTTCAAATTATCAAAATAAAAAAAGAAAACACAAAGAAAATACCCTCTTGTAGTGGTGTTCACAATAGCCCACACCAGGGGAGGCTTTTGCCTTGCACTGCCAGCCTCTTCCATCTGATCTCTTGCACCGTTCCGAATCAACAGGCACCACCGGAGGTGGCGTCTCAATTTGTCTCGGCTTTCTCGACCGCCGCCTCCTTCTCTCGGTGCCTTCACTCTGCAATTCCTCTGGCTCCTTCTTCTCCTTTGCGCCCTTCGAGTTCGTCAGAGCTAGTACAACACGTGTCATTTTGATTTTAGTGTTCCCATTGGCAGTCTCTTCTGACAACGTGTTATAGATTGTGTCATCAGAATCCCCAAATGTGACTTATTTTGAGAGCTTACAATTCATACATATCGGGTTCTATGAAAAATTCATACAATCCATCCTGTGGCAAGTAACTTCTCAATCCCCACATACCCAGATCAAATTTTCAATTACTCAATATCACCGCATGCATAAAACTTATAACCCATAATTATCATTACAATTCTGCACAATTCTTTGACTCTACACCCATTGATCTGCGAGAATTCACTCAAATAATGCAACTACCTGATGGCGGCGAGGTCGGTGGATCAGGGTTCGTCCTCCTCCTCTGAGTCGACTTCTGATCCTCCGTCCGCTCCGACTGGGGCGTCTCCACGTTGTTCCTCCCCTCATCTGACGGCGAGGCGGGCCGTTTCGAGCTCCTAATCCGGAGCCGCCACGGTTTCTTCTCATCAGTGCTGGCGGGAGGGGGGGTGGCAGGCGGGGGGTTGGAGCTGGACCCAGGCGGGCTGGCGCTGGACGAGCTAGGGTTTTTGTAGCTGCGTCGGTGGTGGTAGACGCAGAGCGAGAGCCCCGGGAGGGACGGCTGCGGGCAGCGCCAGTCCCTGCCGTCGGACCGGCGGCACCGCATGTCGTCGGGCGGCGGCGGCTCGCCCGTAAATCGACGGCGGCCCATCGGATGGAGGTTTCCCCGCGGAATCGTCGAGGGTTTGGGGGTAAACAGCAAAACAGTAGGTTAAAGTGGAAGAAATGGAAAAAAAATGAAAAAAATGCGCTGTCTTCCTTTCGCCTGTCGAAGAAAACCTCCCTCCGGTATTCTTATTTACACATTCATATCCCCTGCGGTACTGCATTATGCAGTTCACAGCTCTAGCCGTTGGATCGTCTCGAGATTTGTGCAAGATCGGATCTCGGGACGATCTAATGGGTGATACTTTGAACTGCGTAATGCAGTACAGCAGGGGATATGAATTGGGATTCTTTTTTACTTCTTTGCAGCAATTGGAATTGGGAGCCCGTATCCGCTGTTGTTCGATTAGAATTATAGGACCCCGTTGTTCCGATCTGGACCGTTAGATCGGCCCGACGGAGATTATAGGAGAACTTCTTAAATTAATCTCATCAGTTGATTTTGATCGGACGGTAACACATTTGGGTAATGGGGCCTGTTATCCTCGTTTGGATAACAGCGGATGTGAAGTTATTTGGGAAGTAACGTACGGTACATGCACCAAGTCCCCTGCTGAAGTGTACCTTGCAGTGTGGCAGGTCAACCGTTGGATTGGTTGAGATTCGTGTAAGATCGGATCTTGACACGATCGAATGGTTAGACTGCTGCAGCGAAAGATCCTTCGGAGATGACTTGGAATGGGAATTGACTGGTAAATAGTACCATGGTTCCGGTCTATTGGGTTATATCCCACTGACATGTGGAGTAGAGGGATCTGTTGTCTGATATAGGTGGTGCGTGGAGTCCACGGAGCGAGGCGACTGTGTTTCGTTTGGTCGGGGCGGATGTCTTCGTGTACGTGTGGAGTTTACGGAAGCGTTTACGGAGATCCGACGGGGCCGCTGGATTGGATAGATACATCATACAGCGCGTGAAAATCCGTGTACGGTTGGTTGATCGGATTGCGATCGGAGACGAGACGGGATACAAAATGGCGTCGATTCGGTTTGTTTTTGCATGGAGGTATTAAATGGGTTTGATTTGGTGGTAATTGGTGAGATTGTGGTATAATTTTTCTTTGTAAATTCATTGTATTTTGCAAGCCCTTTGCATGTTTTTTTGGATCGGGATCAGCGGAACCAGAAAATTTTTAAATGGGGTTGAAGTTGTCATATCAAATGTCAATATTAGTATAGTAGTTATATAATACTTAAAAATTATAATTATGGGGGGGTCAATAGTATAATAATTCTTATATTTTATGGGGTTCAAATATATATTTTTGTAAGAATATACTTATGTAGAGTCCGGCTACGGTGCTTCCATAAGCATTTCGGACCGAAACGCTTATCGTCCGATTTCAAAATCCGTTGTCCAAAATTTTGATCCAAATAGCTCATAATAATCTTCACATAGTTAACTTGTAGAATACCAAAATTTTCCATTTTATGAAAATTGTAGTTATTTTTAATGATTTTTTAAAGATTGGCATACAAAATTGATTTATTTTAATTATTTTAAGAGCAATATTTCAAAAAATCATTAAAGATAGTAATAAAATTCCTAAAATGGTAAAAATTGGTATCCTCCAACTTAAATATGTCAAGATTATTATGAGCTATTTGGATCAAAATTTCGGATGATAGATTTTCAAAATCGGACCGTAAGCGTTTCGGTCCGAAATGCTTATGGAAGCACCGTAGCCGGACTCTACTTATGTATCATTAAAATTACTATATAAAAATGTTTATTTGGGGTAAAATATGGGGGGCATTGTCCCCCTTTCTCTTCATTTAAATTCGCCACTGGATCACCTGCTTTTCTAAAAAGAAAACAGGTCATATTTTTTTTGATCCGACGGTTGAGAAACATTGAAATACTTTGAGATTCGTACAAAAAAAATTGAAGTACTTTGAGATCTGTGCGGGAACCGATCCCGACTGTCCGATTGCAAAAGCGGACTCTGTCCGCCATGTTGTTACTTGACATTTTCTAAAGAAAGTTCCAATGAAAATATAGGATAGCTAATATTATTCGTATTGGTTTCCTGACGCACTTGTCGATTGCTTTCATAT
This sequence comes from Cyperus esculentus, assembly GCA_030179965.1. NCBI lineage: Eukaryota > Viridiplantae > Streptophyta > Magnoliopsida > Poales > Cyperaceae > Cyperus > Cyperus esculentus. The sequence continues at coordinate 1,411,554 of JASGLE010000035.1, read as the reverse complement.
TTGAAAGGATTTTGCATACATTAAGGAATTCGTTATTTGTCAATGTCATACTTTAAAATTTTTGTCACCTTGGTTCTCTCTTCATTTGTCAATTGCAGTTTGGTGTTAAAAGTATTTATTACTGAAAAGTTGCAAACTAAAGGCTTTAATATATCAATTTTGCACAAAATTAAACTTAAATGGACTCAAAACGAAATTAAGTATCTTCGTTTATGTTTTTCATTGGGTTATGGTGTGATTTATACACAATGTATTGTCGACAAAACCATTCTAAATAATTTAAAATTCACCTCCTAAATGTTAAATTACGTACTTATTCGATGTAAAATAATGGAGTTAAGATTAATACACACAAAATGAAACCTCATACATTCATACTGCATTTTAAGTAGGATATGTTAGTGTTTTTAAGCAATTGAGGCCTCATTTCTTTACACTAGGTTCCACACCCGCGCTTCGCCACGGGGAGTTTTGCAATTTGTTAAATTTTTTTTTTTTTGCTCTTTTTTGTGTGCATTGTGTCATATTGTCATTTATCAAATTGCTGATTTTAAATTGAAAAAAATAACAACAAATGGTTTATCTATTCCAATTATCTTTTAATTTTCATAAAGAGCTTAGAGCTTTAAAATTTTTATGTCTCATTCACAAATATAAAAGCAGTATTAAAATAATTTGAAGATGCTAAGATAAATGCCTAATACATATAGTTGTTGTAATAAAAAAAAATTGAATAGTTGATTTTTGTTAATGCTTGATGCATATATAAATAAAATCAAATGATATAATTTTTTATGCCGACAGAGCTCTTTCGTGAGCATACCTCCATAAACATATAAAATCACCTTCAAATTTTGATTTATATGGCTCTTAGGTTCTTTATATCAAAATATTATGGTAAAATAAAAGTTTTTCATTTTTTAAAATTTGTAAATATTTATTTGAGATTTTTTAAAAGTGACTACACAATATTTCAAAAATTAATTTTTTTTTTGCATCCCATAAGATTTTGGTATAATTTGGACCATATAAATTGAAAATGTGAAGGTGTTTTGGTATGTTTTCAAAAGTATGCTCACGAAAAGCATCTGTGAGCTTAGCTCACATGTTTTACTCTAAAATAAATCTGATATATACAATACATCCCATCAATTAGTTTTTGTTGTTTAAAAGTTTATAATTTAGTTATTTGAGATTTAAATTTTATGGTCACCGATAAATCATCGAAAATATTATTTGATCCCTCAACAAAATAACATAAAGTGTGTGAATTGTACCGTGGTGAAATTCTCACAAAAACAGATAAAAGGCTTAATCAAATCTGACCGTTCATCCACTTGGCCCCACAAATCTAATGCCTCTCAGCTCAAATCGCTGAGAGGCCAGCATTCTCCCCCTCTTTAAGAGGTATGTATTATTTGACAAAAGGATATTCTAAAATGATTAAATATCATCTCCCTCGATTTTTTAACCTTTTTTATTTATGCAAATGTTTTTAAATTGCTCCATTTATGTTTTTAATTTATTTTCGGCCTAATTTAAATCAAATTAAGTGCATTTTATATTTCTGTTTTTAATATGCTTCGGTCTAATTACTCACATTATATGGCTGAAACCATTCTAAATTTATCTAAAATAGCACTCCTACATGTTATAGTTTTTATTTATGCAAAATAAAGGCATTAAGATCCAAAAAAAAAAAAAACTTAATTAATGCATTCAAAGCATATTTAAGTAGCGTTAATTATTTATTATCAATTTTGGACTCATTTATGCATATAATATGGCTTAAACCTCTCTAAAATGATTTAACTATCATCTCATGTGGGTTGTTGAAATGTCTCATGATTCGTGCGGACTTGAATAAATCTCAACTCTCAAGACAATCCAATGGCCCACGTGATTAACTGCAAATTGCAGTACTGCGGAGGATCTCTAGTAGGCCACTATTCGAATTGAAATCCTCTGGGGTATTTCACGGTGGAGTGGTAAAAAAAACCCCCTAAAAAGCTACATTGTACGGTTTTTGAAGCTGCCTGTTATAGTGTAAATATTATTTTCAGTTCAATTTCTGGCCACTCCATAGTTTGGGGTAATCTGACAATTTCAGTGGATGTGCACTCACTGTTCCATCTTCCTAACCACTCACAAGTCACAACTCACAGACTTGCAAAAAGAGAAACACTACTACTGACTGCGCCGTGCAAGCAAACGCTAAGTAATGTGCTCATCCCCTGACTTACTGCATTGTGCAGTTCACGATGCCAGCCGTGGGATCGTCTAGAAATCCGCGCTAGCACGAATCTCGAGACAATCCAATGGTTGGCGTTGTGAACTGCATAATACAGTAGTACAGCATTGAATGAACGCCCAGGGAGCCCACCGTCTCTATCAACTACCTCAGATTTCTTTGTTTTTCTTTGGGGTGAACAAGTCCATGGACAAACAGAAAATACAAAGAAAATGTTACAATTCTAAAATTTATAGATTGGTTTTCATATTAATTGAGGTACTACTCAAATTAATAGCTTTAATATTCTACTTATTCTATATATTTTATACAGTGGATTACATATATAATACGAATAACTTGAATGCTAAATAAGTTACCGATACAAACTCATATAACATGAATTCTGATACAGTCGGTATCGGTTTTGATATTTCTGTATCTTATCTTATAAACATAACTTCCATACCAACTATATAAACGTGATAAACGAGATATTCCTCAAAATTCCAATCTAGAATCTTGAGAAGGCATTATATAATTGCAACCTTGCTAGAGGGTTGCTAAATATTATTATTTTTTTTTTCAAAATATAAAATCAAATTAATGATCCTTGTCACATTGACGATGGAGAAGAAGAAGAGGATGAACATAGGAAGGGTGCAGAGATGGTGGGTGATCATAATTAATTATTATTTCTCTCTCCCTTTGCACAGTTGCACTCAATCATCATCATTATTATAATAATGAAATAAATCCCTTTTCTCACTTCCTAAGAAACAAATCTTCTCCTCTCCTCTCTGGCTCTCCAAAATAAAACGTGCTTGCTTTAACTAACCTCCCTCCCCTTTCCTTTCAACCCTCCAATTTGGTTCATCCATTCATTCATTGATTCCCATCCACTGTATGGTTGTATGGTTGTATCTCCTCTGAAGGCTTTTGCATTTGCTTTGACAGGTTAGAGACTTGCTTGTTGCTTTGTGGGTTTGTGTTAAGTGTGTTTCTTTTTTTGTTCGAGTTTTGTTGATGTTTAAATTGATTTTGATCCTTTTGAATTGGAAATTTCATATTTTGCTCCTCAAATTATTTCTGGAAAATTAAGTTGGTTTTTGAATTTTTGTTTGTACCAATTTAGTCCTTGAACATCTGAAAAAGGATTAAATTAGTCTCTTAATTTTCTAAAAGAAAAAAGATATCAAAATTGTGCTTTTTTCTTGTTTTTTTTATAACATGGAGTAAATTGCTTGTTATGTGGGCTTTAACATGTTACATGGATTATACTCTTGATAATTAGTAAAAAGAAAAGTAACTCCAGCTTTGATATGAATTAGTAATTTAGACAGTGTGTAGTCATAGTATAAAAATCCACCTGTCTCATCAGTATTTGCGTGGCATCAAGTCAAAGTGGCAATATATATAACGAGTGCTTATCCTCTGACTGACTTAAGGCAACATGCAGTGAAGCACGTAGACCGTTGGGTTGTCTCAAGATCCGTGCATGCTCAGATCTCGAGGCGATCCAACGGTCCACGTGCTTCACTGCACATTGCATTGCTACTGCGGATAAGAAATGCAATATGACTTGTGCCATATAAAAAGTATGAAAAACTGACTAATTTAGTTTTTTTTTAGAAAGTTAAAGAACTAATTTGATGTGTGCAAATGAAAAATTAAGAACCAATTTGCGTTACGAAAGTAGTTTAAATACCGAATGATGAATTTTCCCTTTTATATATCCTATGCTTTTTTGGTTTTTCTGGAATTGTCTTTTCAATTATGGCCCAACTTAAGTTGTTTGATTCTGCTCCATTAATGTAGAGATACATTTTTTTTTTTTTTATTTCTTATAACTCCAGTTTCTTTTTTCCCATTTTTTACTTATAGATTACTGACATAAATTAAAGAAGCCATGAGTCATGAAACCAGTGAAACTGACTCTTTAATAGCTCCAAAGCAAAAGGTAAAATAAATTCATTGTATAAATTTATTGTACACGAGCTTAAGCTTACAAAGCTATTTGGTGAGCTTAACTAAGAAATAAGCATATTTTAACATTTCCAATTAATATGCATTTTATTTGGTTTAATAGGGTAAACATTTTGCCATGTTTGTATGCTGGTTACTTGGGAATGGATCTCTTTTCTCTTGGAACAGCATGATAACCATTGAAGATTACTATGCATACCTCTTTCCTGTAAGTGTCAATCTTTTCTTTCATATTGATATTAACCCTCTTTATTTTACTTTCATTATTTATTAGGCCTTTATTTTGGATATACCCCTGTGAAACTGAGAATTGCCAATGTTTTGCAAGGAAGTTATTATTATAATAGGACCTTTGATAAGGTAAATATGTGTACTTATATTACTGCTGAAGGTTTAGTTTTATCAGACTACCTCTGAATAAAATTTGTTGAAAATTACCAGAAATATCCTCAAGTTAGAATTTGCTTCTAATCAGTGTCAAACATGTTTACTTATGTTTTTCCTGTATGTATATATATGTTTTATAATGATAGAAAAAGTGAATATTGCAGAATTACCATCCCACAAGAGTACTGACATTGGTGTACCAACCCTTTGCTATCTGTACAGTTGCATTTCTGGCACACCGGGAAGCAAAGAGCAATACCCGTCTGCGCAACTTGTTTGGTTTCATCCTATTTTTCTTCAGCACACTTGCGCTGGTCATTGTAAGATTTTGTCTCACTTCATCAGTCTCATTAATCAATCTGAATTCCATAAATGCCCCTGTGTTAGTATGAGGTAGCTACAGCCTTTTCATTATTTGCTAAAAGACTACTTGAATAGCAAATTTTAATCAGCTGATTTCAGCATATTTTATGAAGATAGCGGGTAGAAAAATTAGTTTACAGATTGGTTAAAGTTAGTAGCTTCTCATTGTACAAAGTTGCGAAAACAAAAGAAAAGGAAAGGCTGATTCGAGCAGTCAGAAAATCTATTCAAGTTATATTTCCTTTAATTGTATGATATTAGTTTCAATACATGATGTGTTATGTCCTTTTTATGTAATAGTTGGATGTGGCAACTGGAGGTGCCGGTGGCATCGGTCCTTTCATCGCCGTGTGCATCATCAGTGCATGCTTCGGTGTTGCAGATGCGCACGTGCAGGGTGGCATGATCGGCGATCTCTCCCTCATGTGTCCTGAATTTATTCAGGTACCCCCATTTCTATTTGAATACTTGAATCAATGGATTCTGTTATCTATTACTATCCTTCTGATTTACTGACTATTATTTTCTTCTTTTTTTGTGTTATGGATTTTATGATTTATAGTCATTTCTATCGGGCCTGGCTGCATCTGGCATGCTGCATTGAGGCTAATAACAAAAGCGGCTTTCGAGAATTCTTCGGGTGGCCTTCGTAAAGGAGCTAGTATGTGCAATTTGAATAAGGAAATACATTTTATATATCCATCAATTTGATCTTGCAACAAAATTCAACTTCTTCTTCTTGTTTTTTTTTTTTTTGAAAAAGAAAGAATGAATGGATGCATGAAATGAAAATTTGAGTTGCTTTATTTAAATTTTCAGTGCTATTCTTTGCCATAACATGCTTCTTTGAGCTGCTATGTGTCTTTCTATATGCATTCGTATTTCCCAAAATACCAGTTGTGAAGCAATACCGCATGAAGGCTGCTTCTGAGGGGTCCCTAACAGTTAACGCTGATCTAGTTGCCGCTGGTGTCCAACACGATTCTGACACTGCAGTATTCTTTTTATTCTTTTCTATTCTCTTGTGATTTTTTATCTTATGCATCTTTCATTTATAGCCATGAAACATGTTGGAGTGATATATATATTTTTTCATTAGGAAGGATGATATCATGTAATTAAGAAACCTTCTCCATTTAGCACATTACTTTCATCATGTAACCAAATTATTTTTGACTTACTGCTATTATGTATGTCCAAGTAAATAGTAATTAAGAAAGAATTGATAAATAAGGTGTATATGGCACTTTGATGAAGGGTCCTCAGCATGTAAGTTTCTCTAACATATATCCATACAGTTTAACTGAGTGCATCATATCATATGCATGGAAATTGGAATTGAGAACCAAATAATTACTTTGTCCTTTAAAAATTATTATATGATTGATAAATATAATTGTGCTTTAGCTTTAAATGGTTTTTCCTATATAATTTGCAGGTAGCAGAAGATCCAGAGCATTTCGAACGTTTATCAAACAAGGAGTTGTTTCTTCAAAATACTGACTATGCCATATCTCTGTATCTTGTTTATGTATTAACACTGTCCATCTTTCCTGGATTCTTGTCAGAAGATACTGGGTCCCACAGCCTCGGCTCATGGTAAAATTTCCTCTCTTTTATTATTTTCAAAATACTAATAATTTTGGTTGCAATAATACAACTTCTTTCATTGTATACGATCTTTCCCGTTTCATTGAAAAATATTCCCTTCAATGTTGTTGCCTTCATTTGTACCACTTAGGTACGCTCTGGTACTGATCGCAATGTACAATGTATGGGATCTGATTGGGAGATGTGTCCCTCTTATTTCATGCTTCAAGCTGACTTCGAGCAAGGGCATCCTTGCCGCAACTCTTTCACGCTTCCTGCTAATTCCTGCATTTTACTTCACTGCCAAATATGGGGACCAAGGTTATATGATCCTGCTCACTTCCTTTCTAGGATTGAGTAACGGTCATCTCACTGTGTGCATTCTCACTGAAGCACCTAAAGGATATAAGGTACAACAATGTTCATTTTAAATTCCTGAGTTAAGACCAGCAAGGATAAAACTGTCATTTTCCCATAATTAATTTTGTTTGACTGCTATTTGAGGCCTTGTCAGATTTTGTCAGCGGTAACGATTTACTTGAAGAAATCGTAATGTGTAGGTAATTTGATCTTTTGTTTGTAGGGGCCAGAACAGAATGCATTAGGTAATGTGTTGGTGGTATGCCTATTTGGGGGTATTTTCTGTGGAGTTATGCTTGACTGGTTGTGGCTTATCGGCAAAGGATGGTGATGTTTGGCACACAAAAAAGATTAACTTGGCTACTTAATTATCAGCCCCTCTTTGTGCCTGGTTTAATGTTAGTGGCATTGTTGGTTGCATTAAAAAAGTTAGCAGCTTGGATTATATATATAGTAGCAATTAGGATACAAATGAAGCTTGTGGGAACTTTCTTTCAAGTCATCATAATTGCTAGTGTATATAAATCTTTGCAATTTCTTTGTGTCATTATGTTTTTTTCCTTTCTGTGAGAGCAATGGAAGTATCATACAGGTGGTGGAGGAGGGACAGACATAATGTTTTTTTCCTCTGCCCCAATTGTTTTTTGTTACTGTCAGAAATATGAATATAATTAAACAGATGTTACAGATCACAAGTTCTGTTGCCATGTTGGTTCGATGTCTAATGAAATTTTGCATTTGTGGGCTGTCAATTATTATGTTCTCTTGTGCATGTGTGTCTTGGGCTCTAGGCCCATGGAATTTCCCAGCTTCCACCGATATTGTCATATAGCGGATCATGATAATTAATAATTATACTCTCTGTGCGGGTCCGTTTGTGCCAGTCTGCTAGTACCATAGTTAATACGGCCGGTGGGGATTGATTAAAGAGGAGGGATTCAATAACACAAAATTTGGTGTCCTTAAAAATACAAAATTATTTATATATAAAATGACAAATGTAAACCTTTAGATTTATTCTAAATCATCTCAATAACATATACACAAAAAATAATGAAAATTAAGTTTTATTTGGATAGCCATCAAGAGAGGATGAAAAATTATAAAATTTTAGCCGTTCATTTTTTATAATACTTGATGCACATGTAAACGAATCAAAATTATATATTTTTTTGTGTACTCACAAAACATGATATATACAAAATATTCCATCAATTAGTTTTGTTATATATGAGTTTATAATATAATTATTTAAAATTTAGTTTTGTGGTTATCGATTGGGTACCAAAACTTGTGGTCATTTGATTGCTTCTCATATATAATATGCAAAGTACATTAACATATGACTCTAACAATGGGGAATAAGACAATTTAACACAACAAATAAGTGCATATATGAAATATTGTTTAATACAGCAAGCTCGGAAATGTTTTCATTGCTGTTAAGGAAACTCGAATCCAGCAATGAGTTTTAATTATTTAAATAAAAATGTAAAATACACCACACAACTAAGCAACGCACACGCATGGATGAACATTTCGAGAGAAATTATTATATCTGAAAGATCATTCCAATGGCAAACTTATTAATCAGGGTACTTCACGAACGCCAGAAATGTTAATGGAGGGCACATGTTGGCATATGCTGCGGATTTCCTTTGCCTTCATGGGGGCTGAGTCATCTGCAAGGAAATGCCAAGTCAGCTTGGTAAGACTGGTGAGGTATTGCAGTCCATGAGGTACCTGAAGCTCTGGACAACCAAATATATCTAGATCTCTGAGCCTTGGCATGGCACCCTCTTCCATCTCCCAGTTCTCCAGCTCATCAAAAAATTGAACGATCAATGATTGTAAGCGTGGAAAACCTGTAGCTGAACACTTCATAGTTTGGTTTAGATATGCTCCACCAAGGATAAGTTCTTTTAGTGCTTTCAGTTTCTCTAACACTGCCATAGGATCTTGCTGTAATTCAGAACCAAACAATTCAAGGGTAACAAGGTGGGTAGGGAACAATGTGAGATTAAGACCAGGGCAGGGGAATCTCCCATTATAACGCAAACCCGTTAAATTCTGATAAAATGGAAACTCTTTCATATCAATGACTTCAATTGGGATATCTTCTCCTCTGATATCAAGACTGGTAAGATATTTCAGTGTACGGAGGACGGCGGCAACTAATCCCCATGGAATCCCTTCAGTATTTCTTATGCTTAAACCACGTAGATTGGGTAGATTTGGTAGATTAGCATATTCCCATGATTCATGAGGTTTAATTGGAGGGATGGTCTGAAGATTTGGTAGGTTGGTTGTGGATGTTAGTTGTGGAATACCGTCACTTCCTTCAGGGCACAAGATGTGCCTAAGAGTTTTAATGTCCCATAAACAATTTGGTAAAAAATCAAGATCACACCAATATTCAACAATCAATGTTTGTAGAGACCTCATGGCGCCTATTGCTTTTTCATAAGACCCTTGATTATTCGTGAAACTCCAGTCATGACTGAGCTGAAGGTATTTTAATTGAAACAATCCATCAAAACACTTCATATCTATGGGGTCAGAATCAGGATTCGAACTTATGTCACCAAATACCTTCAGAAGTTTATGCCCAGAGCAATTTGGAATCTTTGAATTGAAGCACAAAAGAGTTCGGAGATTATTACTTGCATACTTCATCAATTCGTTGCAATCAACATTATGAACAGCAACACGACGTGCCTTGCCACAGCTCTGCACCTCATCAAGAGTTGAACACACCATCAAAAAATTATCCTCCTTGGCTTTTTGAATGGCAACGTCACGTAACAGATCATGCATTCGACATGATGAAATAGAATCATCATATTCTCTCTCGACTACTTGAATCATGCTCCTGCAATTTATTGGGTAATGAGTTTTACCGTTTTATAGTAAGAAGATGCAAGCGCTTCTCCGGTTTCATGTTGAAATATCTAAGTAAATAAAGAAACATTTTGCATCCACTATGGACAATTTTTCAATGGACGCTATGTATTATTCATCTAAGTATATTACAACATATATATGTGACATACGTCACTTAATTTATATTATTTTATTTTATATTGCACTTATTATTTAATATTTTTCTATTAAAGTATTTAATGGAATGATCTAAATTTATTTCATGAAAGCTCGTAATATATGAATTCACGTAATAATTGTAGCATGATTAAAATAATAATAGTGGTAGTCATGCTTTATATGCTTACTGAGAATAACTTTGAATCAATTTAATTAGTATTCGTAAGTTCAATATCTGCAGTCCCATTTATGGGCATCACTGACATAAATAGCGCAGTTTTCTTATACTTAAAATCTGTGGGGTTAATTAGATTGGACTATGATTATTTTTTTCTATCAGTGATGAGCTCTTCGTAGGATTTCACAAAATGAAATCTTGAATCCTATTCTAATAGAAATTTTTTTCTATAGTATCAGTGACTACCGAACAGACTCCAAGTCTTCCAGCACCTTCTTATCAAATACCACCCTTTGGATGACCAGACGTTCAATCAATCCCGGAACAATCGTATTGCCAGTAAGCCACTCTGTTCCCACTCGACACTCACATAACCACCGGTTCGTCCTCCACTTGACAAACAATGAAACAAACGAACAGAGAGACATGGAGACACGGTGAGAAGGAGAAAGAGAGGTCGGAAGAAGAAAGGAAAGTCGGGTGGTGGCAGCTGTCGTGCAGTGCAATCGGGACGACCTGTGGCCGGTGGAAACGACATGTCTGGACGAACTCGACAGTCGACAACCGTCAAAGGTGCATGGTCTCCCTTTATATTATTAATTCATTTTAAAATTTGTATAGATGATTATGCTGTTGAAAGTATAATCAAAAATCAATTTTTGATGTTTTGAGGGTTTCTTTCAATTTGAAAATTTGGATGACCAATGAAATTTCGAAGTATGACATATAATCAAGGTAGTCATTATTGATTCGCTGTGAGATGGATGTAATAATGGATTTGTACATAAAAACCAATTTCTTGTACATTCTATATTACTGATGGCACATAAATTATTATACATATTTATCTAATGAAATTATGACTTGCTATTTAATGTTCTGTGTTATAAGCTGTGTTACATGAGTGCGGGTGCGGTTATCGTATCCGGTGCGATGCGGGTGCGGCGATATATTATATTTACTATATATAGTATTAAATATTATATTTAATATATATATTTGCGCTATTAAAAATATTACATTCAATATATATATATATATATATATATAGAGTTAGACTATTATACTAACGTTAGCATTTCGGGCCGAAATGCTAACGCCTCAAAATCTATGTTATCGTATTCAAAATCACGATTTATGGTGCTCAATAAATTCTTTATATGAAAATATTAGGGAATACAAAAATTTTTCATTTTTAGAGTTTTCTAAGTATTTGTTTTGTATTTTGAAAATAGCATGTCAAACATCAATATTTTAATAATATTTATGAGCTCTTTTTTAAAAATCCAAAATAAATACTTAGAAAACTTAAAAAATGAAAAATTTATGTATTCCCCAATATTTTCATATAAAGAATTTATTGAGCACCATAAATCATGATTTCGGACACGATAACATAAATTTTGAGGCGTTAGCATTTCGGTCTGAAATGCTAACGTTAGTATAATAGTCTAACTCTATATATATATATATATATATATAAATTAAATATCGCAATATTGAAGTAATACTGAAGTAATACTGAAGTAATATATATTGAAGTAATACTGGAGCCCATCTATAATGAGGAATTCACGGCCGTGTCTATTCCTCTCTTTTAATCTAACTAGGACGCTGGTTGAGGAAATCGTCCAGCAGCGATAGTTTTTACGTTGTTTGATTGATTTTATATTATGTTTCGTTACTAGTCTTAATTTTGTGAGATGTTTGACTTATAGGGTATAAACTAAGAACCGGAATTAGGAATTTAGTATGACCAACATTTCCATACTTGAATTAACACAAAATGACATAATTGTTGCACTTTGAAATTGATCTCCGTTATAAACATATTCGTTGCTATTCCGTTTGCACAGGGAAACACAATGTTTCTCATACGCATTTTTGTGTACATTTTTTGCAGGTGAGGAAGAAATGCTGAATGACCACGTATATAAAAGAATTATTAGTTAAAAATTCAAGACCAATTTATTATTATATTTTTTAGGATTTTTACTGTATTTGTTTAAGATTGATGTAAATTGTTACAAGTATGTTAAAGATTTAAATGGTATTTTGAAGTATGTTAGGGTTATTATCTTAATTGTGACATGAATTGGTATTGAATGGCTTTCTTATATTGATGCCTTGCGTTATAATATGCGACGGACAACCTGTTGTTTCCATTTGAAATCCACTACAAAAATCGGGCCTTTACAATATAACTTGGACAATCCGGTAGGGACAGTCTAAGCTAGGTCCAATCTCCATCTCCCAAAAAATTTTCTTAAAGTTTCCTAACCCGAGCAATTCAAGAGACCCGATAATTCTGAGACCTGGGGAACCTTTGTATTGGGACTGGTTCGAACCGACCCAAACCTACGCGGGCTATCTTTATAATACTAATTTCAAACGATGGTTGTGCTTTTTTATATTTTTTGTTGAAAAATATTTTTTATTTTTGTTGAAAAATATGAAAACAAACACCAAGGATCAGATTTTCAAAACTCGTCGTTCTAAATCCAGAAATTTATTTTTTTCCAAATATTTAATTATGAATATTTATTCAATTATTAATAAAAAAATCGTGTTGGAGTTAGTAAGTATTGTAGACTTTAATTCAAAACGTTACCACCTATAACATGCGTATATTGAAGGGAAATTTTATCATTTGATCCTCAAATTATTTAAAAAAAAAAACTAAAATGGTCCTTGAACTTAAAATTGCGCTGAATTGGTCCTTAAACTTTTAAAAAAGCAACAGATTAGTCCTTCAACTTTAAATATACTTCAATTTTACTAAAAAATATACAAGATAAAATAAGCAATATTTTATAATTTTTAGTATAAGAGCTAAAATTTTAAGATAACAATAAAGATATGCCATATCTTACAAAATATTAGAGGTGGCAAAATTTGACCCGACCCAAAAAACTCGTCCGACTCGCCCGACCCGAGTTTCAGGGAAAGTCAAACTGACTCGAACCCGACCCGACCCGTGTTCCAGGGAAAGTCAGACTGACCCGAACCCGACCCGACCCGACCCTACTCGGGAATATAGGTGCAAAATCTGACCAAAAACGAAAAACCCGCCCGACCCGACCCGAACCCAACCCAACCCGAAAAAATGCCGGCTGACGTCAACCCGATACCCGACCCAACCTGAATCCGACCCGACCAGAACCCGAACCCGACCCGACCCGAGAATCTGCCACCTCTACAAAATAGGCCTTTGAATCAAGCATTTCCCTATAAAATATTCACAAAAAATATACTAATTTTTTTTATAATAATTACAACATTATGTTTCACTCGAATAATGTTTGTCGACGATGGCATAATATTGTAATTATTTTGGAATGTCGACATATTTTTGTAAAATTTTAATAGTAAAAATGTTTGATTAAAGACATTGTTTTTAAATATTTATAAGTTAGGACATATTTTTGTTATTATCTTAAAATTAAAGTATATTATAGTAAAAGTTTTATTATATCACTTACATTTCTTTGGTATATTTTTGTAAAAATTTAAGTATATTTGAAGTTGAAGAACCAATTTAGGTACATGAAAAAAAGTTTAAGGACTAATTTGATGTTTTTAAAAATTTTAAAAACTAATTATGTGGAATTGAAAGTTAAGGGACCACTCAGACTTCTTGGATATAGTTTGTGGACCAAATGATGAGTTATCTTTATATTGAAAGAACAGATCATTATTTTCTTATGAAGTGCTATTAAAAAAAAAATCATACCTCTGTACAAGGTCTTCTAAGAAACTTTCAGCCGTCTCTTCTAATGTTCGGTCATCTTCGTGGGGTATGAATCCCTCAGCAATCCACATGCACAGTAATGGCTTGACTTCAATAACGTGGTCTTCAGGAAACACAGCAAGGTATTGGAAACATGATTTCAGAGCAAATGGCAAGTCGTCGTAGCTGGTGCCAATAATCTCTGTACAATCTTTTTGATCGTTAGTGTGCCAATTCATTCCTTGCATCACCCTATTCCAAGCAAGATATGTGAGTTGTTTTTTGGCTAACAGACCACCTAAAACCACCAAAGCAAGAGGTAAGCCTCCACATTTGTTGACAAATTGTTTTGCGAGATCAAGTATATCACTGGGACATTCATTTTGGTTCTCTTGGTTAAGAAGAGCAATTTTGAGAAAAAGCTCTAAGCTAGACTCCGGGTTTAAAAAATCCAATACATACGGTTGACGTGCCGTATCGGCGTGCTTGGCCACATCTGATTTTCTAGTGGTCATCAGAATTCTACTCCCATTTTTGTCATTTGGGAGGGCTTTTTCGATGGATATCCAAAATTCTTTACTCCAAACATCATCAATAATGAGGAGGTACCTCTTCTCTTTTAAAGATCGAAACAGCTCTGTTAGAAAATAAGCTTCATCTTTTCCTCGTTCATGTTGATCAATTTGTCTGAGTTGTTCTAGGATTTTTATCACAATATCCTTTAATTTAAATTCTTGAGATACAGCAATCCACATCCGGATTTCGAACGTTCTCTTGACATCGTCACTGTAGAAATGAATAAATGAAGAGTTTAACGTTAAATATACATTTATCAAACTTTATTTTGCAACAAATCTGGAATTTTCTTCAATCTATTTTCATTAATATCATTTCTATGAAAACATAAATATTGGAATTTCAAGAATAAATTTTGATATAAGGAATAGTTTGCTACATTGTCAAAATTAGTGCAACTGGCATGATCCAGCCATTCTCATTGGACTAAAACATTTAATGAAGTTTATGGTTCAAAATGTAAAGACATTCAGTGTGCTTAAATTACTGTCCTTTCTACTATTAGACCACTACATTTTATTAGCTTTCTATCTTATATATATGGCTTGGATATGAATTGATGAAGTACTCCAATCTAGTTAATCAACGAAAGTACGTAATAATAGAAAGTAAGGATTCAGGTTTTGGGTCCCTTCTTTATATAAAAAATCAAGTTGAACCTTGAAGCTTCAATTCTAGCGAGTTAATCCTTGAACTAGCAACAAATTGGTTCTTAATATTCTCTTTAATATATAAAAAAAGAAGATCTAAGAATCAAGTAAATATTATCTTAATATAAATAATTAATTGTTGCACTTTATGAAAAGAAATTATTCAGATTTCAGTACTGGAACAGATCAAGTTTCCAAGACAAAAAAAAAATATGCCCAATTTTTCAATTGTGCCTAGTATTCTCGATAGAATTAGTTTACCCAATTTCATGAGGGATCCATTGACAATATTTTATTTTATTTTTAACTTTTATTGACAATATTTATATTGACAATCTTGACAATGAAAATTTTAAAATTTTTTTAAAAGTTTCAATAAAATCTTATAAATGAAAAAAGTATTCTGACAATGAAAATTTTTAAAAATTTTAAAAATTTCAATAAAATCTTAAATGAAAAAATTTCATTTAACTTATAAATGGATAGTGGTTTAAATTTTAATAAATTTGAATATCATTTGATGGCTTATCAAAATTATACATATATTTTAACGCTTCATTCAAAGAGCTATCAAGTATCAGTTCAACTGCATAGACTCAAAAAAATAATCAATCTACTATTTATGTTATTTTTTAGTATACCTTTCTCTAACTTTGAGGATTTTTTTTTTAGTTTTTTTAATTTTAAATTGATAGTGTTTAACTTATAAATTGATAGTGTTTCAAATTTTAATAAATCTGAATATCATTTGATGGCTTATCAAAATTTCACATATCTTTTAACGGTTCTTTGAAAAAGCTTTTAAGTATCACTTCAATTGGATAGACTAAAAAAATATCAATCTAACATTTATGTTATTTTTCCGTATATCTTTCTCTAACTTCGAGGATTTTTATTGATATTTTTTAATTTTCAAAAGTCTTCGTTATCAAGATTGTTAAGACAAGCTACGGATTCCTCCTAATTCTAATTAAGTCCAAATACATACCTATTGTATACTTTTTTTGCGAGAGTTGTTTTCCCGAGTCCTCCCTGCCCAACGATGGAGACAACACAATGCCTTGGAGTCCCTTCATCAAGCAACTGGCTTACGATGTTATCTATATCTTTGTCGAACCCCACAACATGCGAATCTTCAATGTCAGGCAAAACAGGCGGCCTAATGGGCAACCTCTTCCCATGTCCGCTACCCTCACCCAAGGTGCTAATCCCATATGTTTCTTTCCTTTCCCTGATATCCTTGAGAGTTTCTAGAATTTCATTTATTTCACTTCTAAGATTGTGAATAAATGGAACTTTTTTGGTTTTACGAAATATATTCTTGATGCATCCCCTTTTGCCAGGTTTTCTCTTTAGAACCAGGGTGTCTATTACATCTTCGATCCGGTATGCAACATCTCACACATCCTTTACCCATTGCTTCTGCGTCTCATCTACAATCTGCTTTCTATCGGCGTCCTTGAGGAAAGCTTGAACCCAATCAAGTTCATGCTTTACCTTTTCAAATTTCTTCTCAACTCCCCACAGATGCAAAACCTCTTTCACTGCAGTAGTTGTGATCTTCTCTAATACCAAATTCACTATAGTTTCACCCATCCTACAGAGTTGGTTGTGTATATCAATTACTCTCTCATTTCGTGTGGAGAACTAAAATCTGTGTGGATCTTGAATTAAATTTGGCTATTTGAGTAAGTACCTACAGCTTCTTAATCGGAGAGTGGTGATAGCTGAAGGGTTTTCAGAATGATTGAGAGAGATGATTTCCAGATCGATTGAGAAATAGCTGAAGGAAAGGATCAGTGTGGTATAGTGGAATATGCGGTGAGCAGTTGTGTGTTGTATACTAAATGCCAATATGCCATAACAAAGTGGGTGACCAAAGGAAACGGGGACCATTAAAAGTTTAAAACAATTCCATTATTCCATAACAAAGTGGGAGTAACTTTCACGCGCGCTTGGGACTTGTGACTTCATGTGCGCCTGGGAGTATCACTAACAGGGACCATTAAAGCAAGTCCATTAGTTAGATGCTTATTTTGGTGATAATTTTTGGGACCAAGGTGTACTGTTTATAGGATACAGATTTGTGGTGTAAGTTATAAAATTTGATTATCTGTTATAAAATTTGTACGTCTGTGTGGATGTGAACATATAGACAAGTTCTATATGCAAGACGTTTCTCTTGATTTTATTATTTCAGTTGCATAAATATGCGTATAATTTGTTTGTTTAAGTTTCAATTTTATATTACAAAAATTAACAATTGTTTTGATAAATAATTTTCATTATAAAACCAAAATATATCGGAAGAGCTCATTGGATCCATAATTCTTATGATGCACCGAATAATTTGAAAAATATTTTAATATATTTTACCAGAGATCATGACTGTCTGTACTGGTTTCTGGTACCAACCCTGGTTTACTGGTAACAAACTGCTTTGGTAAAATAGGACCAGTTAGCACTGGTATATCTTATAATAAGGTCCTGCTTAATATAGTTATGTGTCTTACTTTTAGTTCATTAACACAACAATTGATTATATCAATCAGTGACTACGAAGGTCCGACTTATTTTTGTCAATTTCTTATTTCTTAATCATTTAATCAATTAGTAGTTCTTAATTTAGTCAGTCACTATTTTAGTGCTGCTTTTCTATTGAACTGCTTACTGTTTACTGTTTTATTGTCACCACTGCTTACTAATTGCTGTTTTTTCCAGTGAACTGTACCAATATAGCTAGAATTAGTCCATGATTTGGGCCTCAATTGCATAAAATGGTTCTGAATAGTTTAAGTACTACTTCATTCATCTGATAAATATTAATTGTATATGCAAGCAATGCTTACACTAATCAAATGGTTCTTCTTCTTCTATCTCAATTCAGATCAACGAACAATGCGCACTGATCGAGAATGGATGTACCAAAAATACACAGAAAGAGGAATACTGAATATGGAGTGGGTCAATGGCATTATGCAATTCGTTGAGCTTGCATTTAACAATGCTGGGGTTGTCCAAATGAGGGAGGGCACACCATCCATCTGCTGCTCGTGTCGCAATTGTGACAATTTATACTCAGTAAACCAGGAGACTGTCACGGCTCATCTCCTGGAGGCTGGTTTTTGCAACAACTACACAACATGGTACCACCATGGGGAGCCTCACTCACATTTAGCAGACTCACCAGCCACCAATCACTTAGTCATGGAAGAGATGGTGTTTGTAGCAGCTGGGCAGGGATTCAATTGGGAGGAACCAGATGAACAACAAGCACCATGCAAGGAAGCTATGAAGTTCTTCGATATGATGGCTGCTGCTAATATACCTTTGTGGGAGCTTGAATGCAACGGTGAAACAAAATTGAAGTGCGAGAATCATTCTGTGTTATCTGCCGTGACCAAGTGTTTGGAGCTAAAGGCACACCATCAGTTGAGCCAAAGGTGTTTCCATGAGATGATGGGGATTATTAAGAGCATGCTACCAGGAAAAACAGAATTACCAGAGAACTTCTACCGAGCAAGGAAGCTGGTCTCTGGCCTTAACTTGGCATACGAGAGGTACGATGTATGCAAAAATTTCTGCATGCTATATTATGGGGATCGTTTGCACAAGGACCGATGTGATGTATGTCATGAATCAAGATACAAGCCACAAGGGCCGAACAAGAAGGGAAAGAGAGTGGCGTGGAAGGTACTACGGTACTTACCAATCGGACCAAGGTTGCAAAGATTGTATCTTATCAAAGAAATGGCGAAGCACATGCGGTACCATAAAGAAGGTGTTCGAGAAAATGAAGATGTCATGGCACACCCAGCAGATGCAGAAGATTGGCAGCAATTCGACCAAAAACATCCTGATTTCACATCAGAGGTGCGTAATGTGAGGCTTGGTCTCTCGACCGATGGTTTCATGCCATTTCAATCAAGCACAGCCCCTTACTCTTGCTGGCCGGTGTTCTTGTTTCCTTACAACCTCCCTCCTGGCATGCTCATGAAGGAAGATACTATGTTCCTCACGCTTCTCTTGCCGGGGCCGGACCATCCAGGTCGGGACATTGACATTTGTCTTGAACCCTTGATAGATGAGTTGAAGAAGCTATGGACCACTGGTTTGGAGACTTACGACGTGCACACAAAGCAGAATTTCAACATGAAGGCAATGTTACTTTGGACCAAAGGTTTAAATAGCGGATAGCGGATTCGTAGCGGCCGACCAATCTTCATTGGGGATAGCGGATATCGGTGCTATAGCGGCCGCTATCAGTTTATGCAACATATTATCAAATTAATACACAAAGTGACAAAACATAAAGTGTGTGCCATATTATAAGAAAAATGTAGTATTATTCAAAGCAAACTCCTTATAAGAAATATCAATATTAGCTAAAGAAAACTCCCAATAACTATCACAAGTATATATTTGTAAGCAAACATTGCTTCAGACTACTTTATTTTAAAAAAAAAAAATAAATAAAAGATACAATGCAACCAATCTATGTACACAAAAGAATTGTATTTCTATTCGGAAGAAGAGGAAGAAGGGATGTCTTCCTGTTGATCTTCGGAGCATGATACCAGCTCTCCAGTTTTGTTAATTCTTTTTTGCTTTTTTGCATGCCTCTGTCTTGGACAATGGATCAAAGAAATTCTTGTTCTCTTCCCTGTACTTGATGTAGTTGTTTCTCAAATTTCTTCTAAATCATCTTCCTCATCCCTTTCAGATGTGCTGTGTACAGCTTCAGCACTGCTTTCTTCACTCTCAGAAGAAGGGTCATCAAACCATTCATTGTCTTGATCATATAATACATCCACATTTTGTACTTCAATTGGGTCCCTGTCCCTAGTCTCTCTTTTTTGCTGCAACTTCGAATTGAACTTCACAAAAACAAGATCACTCAATCTAGAATGGAGCATCTTAGCTCTTTTTTTTGAATTTACCTAAATCGTATACAATAGCATTAGATACCAATTCAAAATGCAATGCAATACTACCACAGTATGAACTACCAACAATAATATACTAGTGTAGCATAAAGTACCTGCTCAAAGTAACTCCAATTCCTCTCGCACGCTGACGAGCTACAGGTCAGATTTAAAATTCTCATGGCTAATTTTCTGAGATGAGGCGCATCTGTACCATGATTGGCCCACCATGTAGCTATACATTTAGGCAATAGAAAAAATTTAATTAATGCAAAATGTGGAAAAGAAAAAAGAGTAAAGACTAATGACAATTCAGATTTTGATCATTGAGCCCCCAAAAAATTATTATATATACCTGGGTCTCTTATCTTTTGGCTTTGTCTAACTGCCATAGCTGACCCAAATGATCCAAATCTCTGCTCAAAAATGTCAAGTTCTTCTCCTACTTTATCTTGCTCAGCTTCAGTACACATCTTCCCAATACATGAAATCACAGCACCTCTAAAACCTGCATCTGAGTCTATGGCTACTCGGTTATTGTAGTAGTAATAAGGATGCAAGTAGTGTGCTGCTTTATGTAGTGGGGTTTTAAGTTTGGCATCCCATCTTCTGTCAATTATGTCCAGAACTGGACTATACAACCTCTCGTTTTCACCAAATCTTGCTGCTATTTCCTTCTTTGCATTATCTAGAGCACCCCATAATAAGCCCATAGCTGGTACATCACTGTCTACCAGCCTCAAAACCTCAACAAGTGGCTCAAACACCTTGACAGCATAAGACACCCTTCCAAAAATTATCATCAGTCACTACTACATTAAATGCTCTTTTTCTTGTTTCCGTTCTCAGATATCCCATATTTTCAAATTCTTCAGAACGAAATACAGATTTCAATTCTGCCTTGTTGTCTTCAAGACTTTTCAGGTTCAGATATGCAGTTGCAAAACGAGTAACTCCAGATCGGACCAAATCTTTTCCAAGAAACCTTGAAATAACAATAAAAAAGAACATTTAACTACAACAGTGAAAAGTTGTCCAGCTTAATGATTAATTACATGTGTAAAATTTAAGAATTGTTGCAGCAACTATACCTTCTCATCAACTCCAAGCCACGTGTATGAGCATAGAGGAATACAGTGACAGCTTTTGCCTTTTCAATTGTTGTTTTTAACTTTTGATAAGCTACCAATATCCTCAAGTATAAGATCTATGCAATGAGCTGCACAAGGTGTCCAAAAGATATTAGGTCTCTTTACTTTCAATAAACTTGCTCCAGCTTCATTCGGTCTAGCATTATCAGCCACTATTTGAACAACATTCTGTTCCCCAACTCTTCAATGCACTTATCAACTAATTGTAATATGTATTTTCTGTCTTTCTTATCAGCCGAGGCATCGCCTGATCTGAGGAAGCAAGCACCCTGGGCAGAGTGAACTACTAGGTTCATTATTCCCCTTCCCTTTTTATCTGTCCATGAGTCAGTCAAAATTGAGCATCCAGTTACTGCCCATGACTCTCGATGCGGCTTTAGTGATTCCTCTATCTTCTTCTTTCGTTTTTGTAACAGTGGCCCACTTAGTTCATATGGTGTTGGACCCTTTAGACCTCTGCCATATTCTCCAATTGCCTCTAGCATGAGGCTAAAGCTCGGTAATTTCACTACATTATGGGGTATTGTTCCTTCATATACAAATTGAGCAATGTACTCACATGCACGTTGTCTTCTTTCTTCCTTTAGTTTTGGATTTATCACTGGCTGAACCTTGTTGCATTTAACACGTTCTTCTATGCTCAATTTGCAAAATTTATCCATTGGCCCTGCACGGACATCTTTGGTCCCAAATCCCTTTGCAGAAGGCATTCCTTCACTCTCATCATCGGATTGCTCTCCCTCTGAACATCCCAAGTCAACTAGGCTACGTTGCTGACTTAAAGCTTCAGCACTTGCTTCCTTCTTTCTCTTCATGTCATTCAGTAATGCAAGGCATTTCAACTTCGCTTCTTCAGGTACCCCTTGACAGGGTTGAACATTTCCCGCAATGCCAACAACATGTTCTTTCAACCGAGCAATGCCACCATTAAACACCTTACCACAAAATTTGCAACCAACTTTTGTTTTTTGGGCTTCATTAGGGAGAAACGCAAATTCATAGCCTGGATCTGGTGCCCTCAATGAACCTTTCTTTTTGGATGTGGGTTCAGATGAAGCCATGAATATGCCTATCAATTGCAGTGAAATGGATATGGGTTATTTAATTAATGTTAACTTGCTATTGAGTACAGATCAGTGATTACATTATTGCAAGGTGTACTTGACCCAGTGCATCCATTTATATGTAAAAAACTAAAAATTAAAAAAACATGGACTTTACAAAGTATTGTCAGTACTCAGTAGGCATTAGACAATTGTTTAATAGACAGTTTGCAAAGTGTGGGAGCCTAGCTGATGCATGTAAAGTGTTTGAATAAATGCCTAGAAAGAAAATATTAGAAAATGAACAAGCACGACATTGTCAAAGAAATCCACAATTGTAGTATTACTGTTAGAGTTCCATATTATGACTAAAAAATCAATCTCACACAAAATATCACCTAATCCATACCTAGGGTTAGTGATTCATCAATCAATTTCACGGTTTCACCGGTAAAGATTGAACAAAGTTTGTAAGAGGAACATACCTAGGGTTAGTGATTC
Organism: Cyperus esculentus; assembly: GCA_030179965.1. Classification (NCBI taxonomy): domain Eukaryota; kingdom Viridiplantae; phylum Streptophyta; class Magnoliopsida; order Poales; family Cyperaceae; genus Cyperus; species Cyperus esculentus. The sequence goes on along the minus strand of JASGLE010000035.1, from coordinate 1,388,842 downwards.
CAAATCGGGATGAGGAGGTTTCGTGGATCAACAATTAGCTGAGAAAGCTTAAAAGAGAACTCGCGGATTCATAGAAATCACAAATGGAAGTGGATTAATTGAGGTTCACCATTCACGACTGTGAGAATTTGAGTAGAAGCTTTTGTTTGTTTGGGACTGAGCAAAGGGTTGGGTGTGGATTTTCTTTCAAGAGGAAACCAAGAAGGCGTGAGCTGTACCCAAGAATATGGTTCCCATTCTTTATCTTTCGGATTAAATTATTTAATGTGTAAGTCAATGAATAAAGATCCGAACCCAGTAACAGCTTATTTAGTACATAGCGTGAGTTGCCCATAAAGCGGTCTGCATAGCGCCCAAAACCCACTATTGACCCGCTATGTAGCCCGCTATGAGTTTAAGTACGCTAAATTAACCAAAAACTGGTAGCGTGGTTGCGTTTTCTCTCCCAAAACGCTATAGCGCCAATATTGCGGCCGCTACAGCCGATTTTTGAACCTTTGCTTTGGACTGTTAGTGACTTCCCTGCTTACGAGATGCTTAGCGGTTGGGGGACACATGGAAACTTGGCTTGTCCGTATTGCATGAGCAAAACAAAGTCCTTTCGACTTGACCATGGCAGGAAACCATGCTGGTTTGATTGCCATAGATGTTTTTTGCCATTACATCACCCATTCCGGCGTGATAAGAAAAATTTTAAAAAGGGCAAAATTGAGAGGGAACTACCTCCACCGAGGTTATCAGGGGAGGAGTTGCTGAAGGTGGTCGACGCTCTCCCGACGATCAAATGGGGAAAATTTGGTAAGCTCAATCAAATCTCTGGTTATGGCAAGAACCATCATTGGCAAAAAAGGAGTATTTTCTGGGACTTGACCTATTGGAAGGATCTTTTAATCAAACACAACATAGATGTCATGCATTTGGAGAAGAACTTCACTGAAAAATATCATTTATATGATATTTAACATAGCAAAGAAAAGTAAAGACAATAAGAAGGCAAGAAAAGATTTGGCTAAACTTTGCAACCGACCCGCACTAAATCTCCCTCACGACGATGCACCCAAACCATTGGCACCTTATGAAATGACACTACAGCAGAGAAGAGCAGTTTTGAGATGGCTAAAAGATGAGATCAAATTCCCTGATGGCTATGGATCTAATTTGAAAAGGTGTATTAACATCGAAAAGGGCACAATTACGGGGCTAAAGAGCCATGATTGGCACATTATCATGGAGCGTCTTATCCCGGCTGCATTTCGAGACTTTGTACCCGATGAAATTTGGGGACCCTTGTGTGAGGTTTCTAGCTTTTTTAGAGAGATCTGTTCAAAAGACCCTAGGCGAGATCGCTTGAAGAAATTGGAGAGCGATATTGTGGTCACATTGTGTAAGCTCGAGAAACACTTCCCACCAGGTTTCTTTGACTCGATGGAGCACCTTATAGTCCATCTTGCATATGAGGCAATAGCAGGTGGACCAATAGGTTGCAGATGGATGTATCCTTGTGAGAGGTATCTTTTACATTCATTTAATGAAAAAAAAATATATTATTGTGTAGAATATCATTTTAATTACTAGAGCAATTACTGTACAAAAAATGACTGGAGTTGCTATTGTGTAGAATATTATAGAATTGTATGCTTATATTGGACCATCTATGCATTTATTTTTCAATTTTGTAGGAGAAATAAGGAGCAGAAAATGAGAGTAACAAACAAAGCTCGTGTTGAGGATTCAATCATTGAGGCAACACTTTGCTGAAGATGCCATGAAATCTAGAGAGAAGGAGAATGCAAACATAAATGATCTTGAAAAAATCCTACAGTTGGCCGATTGGCGGTGTTTGAAAAATTTGGCAAACCATTGGGTCGTGGGAAAGAAAGAACCCTAAAAAATGATGAATTCAAGGCAGCACACAATTATATCATACTCAATTGTTCTCAAGTAATTAGTCTTTCATTTTTTTAATTTTTACCCCATATTTCACAAGTCAGCGTGCTTCCAGACACTAAAACTTCTATAAACTTTGTAGGGAGTTTGGTGAGCACATGAGGGACACGGGCCGAGGTAACACAGAACACGCATTGGAAACAATGCGACAAAAATACTTTGGCACTTGGTTACAGGAAAGAGTACACAAGGATGCAAGTCTGGACTTGGATGTCCAAAACCTAGGTCTCAAGCCTATGAGACGGGCAATGTGCTATGAAGGGTACGATGTCAACAGATTTCGATTCCACACTGATTCTCATGCGCAAAACAGATCAAGGACAAATAGTGGTGTTTGTGTGATGGGGGAGTCTGCCAATGGAACACAAGACTACTATGGGGTGCTCAAAGAAGTAATTGTATTGGAGTACGAAGGAATTGACAATCAGGTGGTTCTCTTCAAGTGTCATTGGTTCGACACAGCCAATGGCATCAGAATGGATCGCGAACATGGACTAGTCGAGGTAAACCACACTTCCACTCTTGCAACCGATGAGCCTTTTATTTTAGCATGTCAAGCAAATCAAGTCTTTTACATGCCATATGCATCAAATGAAATAGAAAGGCGGCACTGGTGGATTGCAATGAAAACAAAACGGAGGGGTAATTTGGGTATTGATGACCATGTGGATGCACAAGATTGGTTTCAAGAGGATCAACCAAATTGTCCTATATTGATTACCGATGGCCAACAATTAGATTGGGATAATGTAGTAATCCGAGAAAACGAGGATGATTTGAATCAAAATGAAGAAGCAGATGAAGAACAGGATGGAGCAGATGAAGAGGCACTGCAAGAAGCAGAAGAAGAGGCACTGGAAGATGAGCAAGAGGATTGGTAGTTTGAAATTAACTACTGGATGTACTACTACATTAAAATGTCCTATAATTTTGTATACTGTATCAAATTGATTTTTGTATGCTTTATTCCAGGATGCATTAATTATTTAGGTTCCAAATTTGTAAGATTGCCAACTATTACTTATGCAGAGGGATCCATGCCAACTATTAAATATTTTATGTCCATCTTATGAGATATTGAATTTATGGCGGTTGGTAACTCTATGGCATGCTACCTGGTCATGGGTTCAATTCTTGCTGATAGCTTCTTCTTTTTGTTTTCCTGGTTTAATCTGTTAGACCATTAGTGTATATATATCTACAATTTACATGAGTAATATTTTTTTTTTCATAATAGTTATAGTACTCAAATTTATATATTAAATGTCTAAGGATCCCAATCCGTATTTATTGAGAAATTTTTATTTTTAAATAATAACCGTGCTCTTATTTCAGCAATTAAATGGAACTGAAATTCCAGAAAAATATAGGAAAATAAATGATAAATAAAAGATAGAGATGGGAGATAGTACCACCAACTTAAATAATATATAGCTGACGTTTCACTACCAAAATTCTATCGGCTATTAGTTTGGCGCTATCTAAACTTAAAATATGTTATACAAATTGTATAAAGTTGAAGTTCATATAAAAGTGAATATAATAGCTGACGGGGAGTGCTTACTGGGATTACTCGATCCCTGTCATTTATGGTTCTAATTTTTTTAATTCTGTTTATTGTTCGAATTGGTTATCATGGGTACATTTGACGTGCTTAGCTTGGGTCTACCGTGAAAACACACAAAAAAATGTCCAAATAGGCTTAGCATGAGTATAAACTTGGGCAATAGCATGAATCATTGGTACGCTGAGCCCTGCCTCAAGATACCATGCGTATATGCATACGAGAAAGACTAAAGTTAGCCACCGCTTCTAATTGGCATGGGTTCTTCACCACCCATGGTACCAATTTTTTTTACCCTTGCCACTACAGCATTTTCTAGTAGTGTATCGTTCCCAAATGTGTGATTTTGATAAGTCCATTATTAGGTTCAAATTATCAAATACCGTGTGATTCCAACAGGACTAGTATAGGATTTCAATAGTCTAAATGTTAGTCCAAAAGTAATAATAAATGTGCCTATTCTACGGCTAAGATTCAACATTTTGTTTTGTGGTTAAGGGATTAACGGAGACCATTTGTTTTTGAAGAGTGCATCAAACAGGCTTTCGATATTCTCCATTTTTGCTTTCAAGGATTGCCGAGTTTTGAATCATTCTTTAAAAATCGCTTTAAGACAAATAAAAATCTAAGCATATTTTTATTCCGCATTTGCTTTAAAGTGGGACATTGCTGTCTCACAATTTTATACGTTTAGTACAAAGAATAACTATAACCATATAGAAAGAATATATCCTCAATTATAATAGAAAGAATAGAGATAATCTCTTTGTCCCCCATCATTTGTCCCCCTTAAACGTCCCCCATCCGTTTCTGCTGGAACCGGTATGAATACCAGTTGGCAAGTAGTATGAACACCACGATACATTCAGTATGAACACCCTCTGAGAGCTCTATAAACAATGCAAATTGGGAGTAAATTTTTTTTGGCATATTTTCCATGTGCAAAAATAAATTAAGCACATGCTTAATTCAATTTCAACACGTGATGAAAATCGGAGCGCGCGCGGGTGTTCATACTGCTTATTCGCGGGTGTACATATCAAATGGTCTTTGGTGTTCATAGTTGTCGTGGACGGGAGTTGGCATATTTTCCACGTGCAAAAATAAATTAAGCACGTGCTTAATTCAATTTCAGCACGTGATGAAAATCGAAGCGCGCTCGGATATTCATACTGCTTATTGGCGGGTGTTCATATCCAATGGTCTTCGGTGTTTATAGTTGACGTGAACGACAGTATGCGTGCGGGGGACATTTAAGGGGGATTTTTTGTGGGGGACAGTTAGCATCCCTCTTTATATCCTCAATTTATAATAGAAAGAATATATCCTCAATTATAATAGAAAGAATATATCCTCAATTTATAATAGAAAGAATATATCCTCAATTTATAATAGAAAGAATATATCCTCAATTATAATAGAAATAATATATCCTCAATTTATAATAGAAATAATATATCCTCAATTATCCTCAATTACTGACCAAAGACCATTTTTTAGTTATCCTCAATTATGTCTATAAAAGACCACATCCGGGTTTCGAACCCACAACTCTCCATGTGAGAGATAGGTAGATAGCTGATTTGAAATCCGGATAAAAGATCTTTTATAAAAATTTAAATTTGAATGACTTGATGTTCATCTTTATTTCAAAAACAAAAACAAAAAAGAATATATTAAATAAAAAACTTTTGGAAACTTTAGTATGGATGAATTGGGGCATATTTACAGAAGTCAACTATAAAAGTTGCTCAGATGATCATCCACCCAATAAATCGACCATATCAACTATCATGATTCATGAATTACAGTGGAAATATATATGATGCAAACTAGCAAAGTCAACTTGTGACATGAATTACAGTGGAATTTAATTTTTATTCCAGCGAATGTGGAAAATACTCAAATAGTTGGGTATGAGATATTAATTTTTAAGTTCATTTTTTTATGTTGGTAGAGATTTAATGTTGGCTTGTGTTTCATCTCATGAAAAATAAATCCAATAGTGAGTGAGAATATATATGCATGAACTTCCTTTTAATAATGTACATTTAAAAGGGCGAGGATATTATTATAACAAACTAACAATGATATACTGCATTTACATATTTAATACTGGAATTATTTAAAAAAAAAAAAGGTGTGAAAGGGACGCGTTGACTGGTTTAGTTTCCGGCGGGTGCCCGAAATTATATGTATGCAATCACGATCATACGTCAGATTAAACAAATAATCAGTGACATGTTGACATGTCGATGTACTAAAAATAACGTGTACACGCAACAATTTAGGAGGATAACGACAAAAAAATAAATAAAGACTAAATCTTACAAAATTACTCATAAGCCCCAAAGATACTAACTAAAGCCAGTGGTGGATCTAAGATTGATCGGTAGGGAGTACCGGAGGGAATAATTCATATATAATATTATAAAGGGAACTAATACATAGATACCATGATTGATAACAATTTGATACTGATTGTGTTGGTTTTCAAGTTAAATGGGTTGATATTCATATTAAGTCATTCAGATTAAAAGATAAAATAATTGTCATGATATACAACTTTTAGTCAACAATTAATTGAATATTTAATTAACAAAATATCAAGCTTTAAAAAATGTTTCACAGCTCTTAACGGTGAGGTGACCGTTTAACGGTTTGATGTTAAAACGGAATTATACGGCCGTTAAATTAAAAAACGGTATTCATTTTTTACATACATTTTATATTTAAAAAGGCTAGAAAATACACTCTTATACAATTATACTGGATGATTAAGTACAAATAACAATTATAAAATTAATTGAGGACATAAAAGTCAAAAACCTTATGTAAGGGAAATTGTAACATCACAAAATTAAAATGAAAAAATTTAAGATAATAGCTTTTTAAAGTTTAAATTGCCGATCCGAATCACTCAACGTGATTTCTGCTTACAAGTTTCATTGCAGACCAAATATTATAATTTTTGGAAACTTTTTAATATTTATTTAGATAATTAAAAAGTGACTTGATCAAAATATTATGGACCATTTAAAAATGTGGTTTTTTTATCCATCTAGAAAAATATTTAAAAAATTTTAGAAAATATAAAATTTGGTCTACAACACTATTTAGATATGAAGATCACATTTGAATGGTTCGGATCGGCTATTTAAACTTTAAAATTGATAATATGGAGTCGTAGTACTTACTGATCCGTACTATTAATAGTACCATAGCCTCACTCATCTCAGAATGTCAAATACTGAATGTGAACTTAATGCAACAGTGTCAAGTTTGACGATGAAAGGTTAGCACAATTTCTTGCAAAAAATTTTGAAACGTTCACCTGAGGAGCTTCTTTGTGTAAGTCTATTCATAATTTGTGTACTTGACATCAAACTTGAGTACTTTAATTAAGTAAAAAGAAATAAGGGAAGGTCTGTTTGTGAACAATGGCACAACCGACATGGAAGGACAATGAACACCCCATTTACAGCTTTGCTAGGCATTTCATAAAAGTGTAGAAAGTTACAAACTGACCAAGTTTGAAGTTGTGTGAATTCATAGCCTCCTAAATATTAAAAAGAAAACAAGAAGAGAAATGAATGTTGTGTGAACTTCCCCCGTTATTGTGCATATTTCAATTTCTCTCTGTTAGAAAACTAGTGAAGACTAAAAAGTCTGTTCACATCTTATATGGGGACTTTTCTGCAAGAAAAACTGGCCTTGAGCAAAATTAGAATTTAGAAGTGATGCACAATAACAAGGGGGAAAGGTACTTGGCACAGCCCACTGCCTTGACAGAACAATTTAGAAAATTTGAAAATTGGTGCTTAAAAGTGTTTATGATGCTTAGAATCCCTGACAGTTTATTTAATACAAGAGCAGATTCATCACTTCGTTGAACAAAAGAAAAGGGGGAACATGAGATGAATAAAAGGATCGTTTGCTTGAATTACTGTCATTGTTTCAAGTAAATAAGCGTAGGCAGTGACGAAGCTAGAAAATATTTAGTGGGGGATCAAAAATTTTCTATGACGATATTGTAAAATCAAAGTCGGAGCCACATAATACATAGATGATCTTGAGAATTAGAAAAATTTCGTGCCTCTAATTTTTCTTGGTTAAATATTAATTATTTTGATAAATTGCAATTTTTTGAACATTCAATTCCACAATAGATGCACTCATATCTTTTTTTTTTAAATCAGAGCATAAATGATAAAAATTAAGTTGCTTTTATCTTTAGTCTTGACTACCATTTATATTAAAAAAAAAAATCTAAATTTATTATCTATTGCTGCAATTAAGGATAAATTTTGACCAATATCGCATCTTTCTATATTTTACAAAACAATAGTTGTTAGATTACAAATCAACAAATTTTATTGGGGGTGCAAAAAATATTGTGCATGTAATAATTATGTTGTCATGCACCCATGTATCAGATATTATGGTAATTCGGATATCCATTTCAAAGGCTTATTATATGTCTTTCAATTAGATTTTTTATGTAGATTTCAAATTTACTGAAGTTTATATCTAATTAGACTTTGAATTCATCTATTTTATAATTATTTATAACTTGTAACTAATAATATAATGAATATTATGGATTTTTTTCTTAACTAACATGCAATTATTTATGATAATAATGATCCACGATGAACTAATAACATATTTATGATTAGTGATTAATATTTATAGTAATTTAACCATTTTAGTTGGTGATTTATCATGAAAAAGTTATATAAAATATATTTTTTAATAATAAGTCTAATATCCGAAGTATATTCGTATCCGCATCCGTATCTGTTTAATATCCGATCCGTATTCGTATCCGTTTAATATCCGATCCGTATCCGTATCCGTTTAATATCCGATCCGTATTCGTATCCGGAACTATCCGTATCCGTATTCGTATCCGAAAAACTAAATCGGATACGGATACAATTTTGCCTACTATCTGTTGATATCCGATCCGTTTTCACCCCTATGCATTTGATTACTCCACTCCAAACCAGAAGCCCAAAACAAAACCGAAGGAAAAAGAAGAAAGAAAAAAAAAACAAAGAAAAGGAAGGAAGAAGGGAAAAGAAAACTGAGGCCCACAGCTCGTAAAATAAAGAAAAGGGTAAGCCCAGTTTGGCCCAGTGCAAAGAAAGAAAGGCAAAAAGTATAAGGCCCTAATCGGATTGATTAAATTGCTTCATAATTTTTAAATAGGCCAAATTTTTGGTGTACCCATCAAAACTTCCTCAATTACCAATATCCCCATCATAACAATCTAATAGCTTATATCCCCATAAAAATCTAATTTGCTTTCTTTTATCCCCATATATTCATATTACCTACAATTTAACTAATATAAAATTTAAAATGACAATTATACCATCTTCTCTAATATGGATCTCTGGCCTCCCGCCACCTGATCGGAGATCAGAAGGCACCACCGGCACCGCTTTGCCGTGGGGAGTTGACAACTGGTGTGTCTGGCAGCCACTGGCACCATCGGCACCGGCACCACCGTGGTTTCGCCCCCGTACCGCGATCGTACCGAGCCAATTTTGCCTGATTATTTTCACTGAACTATGCTGAAACATATGCACAATTAAATTAAATTTGATTTTTGTTTGAAACAAATAAGCTGATTTTTGACACTACACTTGACTAATACAGTAATGGTATTGAACTGGTACTGGTGGCTATTTGAGGAGCATTCCAAAGCCCAATTCACCTGAAATCAGTGACAGTTTCCCTGTATTATTTGTTTCACAATACTTGAATGATATGATGAATTAAGTCTTATTGCGTTTGCTAGTGTCATTTTTTTGAAAATTTTCTCCAATCGACATTCAAAATATTTTTTTTGGCTTTCTTGGTATACACTGGACTTGAATGAGGTGGAGAAGCAAACACTGCTTCAAAGTTGCTTGAATGAGGTGATGCTCCTTAACCCAAGTTTGGACGGTGAACACGTACCGGTATCTGCTACCTGACACGAACCGGTATCTGCTACCATCGTTAAAAAATATAAGGGACTTGATCCATATTAGAGAAGAGGGTATAATTGTCATTTTAAATTTTATATGAGTTAAATGGTAGGTAATATGAATAAATGGGGATAAAAGAAAGTAAATTAGATTTTTATGGGGATATAAGCTATTAGATTGTTATGATGGGGATATTGGCAATTAAGGAAGTTTTGATGGGTACACCAAAAATTTGGCCTTTTTAAATAAAAGCACCATTTAACAAACGATTTCAAGTCCAAATTGAACAAAACTTGTTTCAGAAATTTCCAAAATTCAATGAAATTTAATAAAACTTAAAAATATAATTTTTTTGAAACATAAAGTTTTGAATTTGAATATAAAATCAAGATAGACATCTCTTGAACAACATTGACTTTAATTTTAAAAATTGTTTTATTGCATAAATTTCATTCAAAACATATCTTATGCAATGAAATATATTTTCAAATTAATTCAGGACCAAACCATGCCAAAACAATAAGTCAAACTTAAAGAAAGTGGATAAAAAAAAATTGTTTACAGTGGATAAAAATTTGAAGACTACTTGATTAGCATATCTTAAACATCTAATTTCAATATATTTTATGAAGACAGTGATAAAAAATTTTGTTTACCGATTGGTTAAAGTTAGTAGCTTCTCATTGTAATCAATCGGGAAAACAAAAGAAAAGGGAAGGCTACTATAGCTTTGAGCACTCAGCAATTCTATTTTAGTTATTTTCCTTTTATTGTATGATATTAGTTTCAATATATGATGTGTTATATATGTCCTTTTTATGCAATAGTTGGATGTGGCAACTGGAGGTGCAGGTGGCATCGGTCCTTTCATCGCCGTGTGCATCATCAGTGCATGCTTCGGTGTTGCAGATGCGCATGTGCAGGGTGGCATGATCGGTGATCTCTCTCTCATGTGTTCTGAATTTATTCAGGTACTCCCTTTTCTATTTGAATACCTGAATCAATGGATTCTGTTATCTATTACTATCCTTCTGATTTACTGACTATTTTCTTATTTTTTTGTGTCATGGATTTATTGATTTATTATAGTCATTTTTATCGGGCCTGGCTGCATTTGGCATGCTGACATCTGCATATATTGCGACTAATAACAAAAGCAGCTTTCGAGAATTCTTCGGGTGGCCTTCGTAAAGGAGCAAGTATGAGCAATTTGAATATGGAATTCAATTTATTTGTCCCGCTGCAATTTGTTGCATTCATTCAATAAGGCCACATGACATTCATCAATTTGATTTTGCAAATTTGTAACAAAATTCAACTTTTTCTTAAAAAAAGAATGAATGGATGCATGAAATGAAAATTTGAGTTGCTATATTTAACATTTTCAGTGCTATTCTTTGCCATAACATGCTTCTTTGAGCTGCTATGTGTCTTTCTATACGCATTTGTATTTCCCAAAATACAAATTGTGAAGCAATACCACATGAAGGCTGCTTCTGAAGGGTCCCTAACGGTTAGCGCTGATCTAGTTGCCGCTGGTGTCCAACATAATTCTGACTCTGAAGTACTCCCCAATGTTCCACAATTTGTTCACTTGAGCCTTTAATTTGTATTGTTTTGGGCCTCTGGTACGTTATGGGCACCCCCTATCAAGCAGGAGAAATTTATTCGGCTTCCCAGATCCCAATCCTGGAGTAAGACTGTAAGAGGAGTTCTACGGTGACCAAAAACTTTTTTAGAAACTTGTACAATAAATAAATTACATGGGCCTACAAACAGTGAATTACATACCAGGAATGTATAACTCCAACTGTTATCTTATTGAAAAAATATTTAACGCCTTTTCATATACACCATTAAATTCTTCAAGTGAAGCGAAGAATTGATTTAAATTACACTTTTTTCCATCTTATATAACATTTTGTTTTTTTTTTTAATGTTCAAATTTAACTTCATAAACATAGTTGTTTTTTTATGTTCAAAATTTTTTCTTTTTGAGTGAGGCTATGATACTATAACAGTACAAATTAGTCGGTACCACAACTCTATTTTATAATTTTTAAAGTCTAAATTGTCAATCCAAACCGTTCAAACATAATCTTCATATAATAAATATCATTGAAGACAAAATTTTATGATTTTTAATTTTTTTACTATTTAATTAGATAATTTGAAAATGACTTGATGTTAACATTAAATACCATCCAAAAATGTAATTTTTCTATCTACCTAAAAAAATAGTTAAAAAATATCTAAAAAATATAGAATTTGACCAAGATCAAGTAGGTCACATTGAACAGCTTGGATCGACCGTTTGAACTTTCAAAATGATAATATGGATCCATAGTACCGGCTAATCCGTACTATTAATAGTACCGTAGCATCGCTCTTTTTTTTTTTTTTTTTACTTTTGAATTCATTTATTGGACAATTGCATCTTGATAGCTATTAATTTGTCAACCGTTATTATAGTTATATGCAAAATCTGATCATTTAGAATCAAATCAGTATATGTGGCGAGCTTAATTTTAAGTGATAACCACCATTTAAATTGAAAATGTCTTAAAATTTTTTTACGAATGAACTAAAAACTAAGACTACTATGTGATTGAACGAGGTTGGAGCTTGGCCCCCCCAAATCAAAATCCTGGTTCTGCCCCTGAATGTTGTTGCCTTTCATTTGTACCACTTAGGTATGCACTGGTATTGATTGCAATGTATAATGTATGGGATCTGATTGGGAGGTATGTCCCTCTTATTTCATGCTTCAAGCTGACTTCGAGGAAGGGCATCCTTGCCGCAACTCTTTCACGCTTCCTGCTAATTCCTGCATTTTACATCACTGCCAAATATGGGGACCAAGGCTATATGATCCTGCTCACTTCCTTTCTAGGATTAACGGTCATCTCACTGTGTGCATTCTTACTGAAGCACCCAAAGGATACAAGGTACAATGCTCATTATTATGAATTCCTGAGTCAAGACCAGCAAGGATAAAACTGTCATTTTCACATAATTATTTTTGTTTAACTGCTATTTGAGGCCTTGTCAGATTTTGTTGGCGGTATTATACTTCGTACAAGTTGTTTCATTATAATTTACTAGTAAACAGCCTACGCCTTGCTTTGGGCTGAAATTATTATTTTTTATAATAAATTTTTAGATAATATGTAATGGGCCTTATATTGAGGAAATTGATATGGGCCTTATATTTTAATGGGCTGAGACATTAACGTCAATGAGCATTAATGTAAATCAACGGTTCTGATCTATCCAAGAAAATGATCAACGGCTCAGGTTTCCTATTTGGGGAAGATAGTCCTTTCATGTCATTTTTTCCAATACGCTTTTATATATAGTAAGGATTTGATGAAATTGTAATGTATAGGTGATTTGATCTTTTGTTTGTAGGGGCCAGAGCAGAATGCATTAGGTAATGTACTGGTGGTATGCCTATTTGGGGGTATTTTCTGTGGAGTTTTGCTTGACTGGTTGTGGCTTATTGGCAAAGGCTGGTGAGTTTTGGCACACAAATAAGATTAACATGCATTGCTACTTAATTATCAGCCCCTCTTTGTGCCTGGTTTATGGTTGGTGGCATTGTTGGTTGCATATAAATTTTTGGCAGCTTGGATGATAGTAGCAATTAGGATACAAAAGAAGCTTGTTGGAACTTTCTATCAAGTTATCACAATTGCTAGTATAAATGTTTGAAATTTTCTGTGGGTCATTATGTTTTTTCCTTTCCGTGGGAAGAATGGAAGTATCATACATAAATTTTTTTTTCTCAGCCCCAATATATTTTTTGTTACTGTCAGAAATATGAATATAAACAGATCCCACAAGTTCTGTTGCAATGTTGGTTCGATGTCTATAAATTTTGCATTTGTGGGCTCTCACTGGGGTCTTGTGTGTATGTCTTGGGCTGTTACAATAGTTGGGTTCTGGTTAGTACTCGAAATTATGGAGTCTAAAACTCTTGGGATGCAATTCTCATTTCAGTTTCAATAAAACCGATGGAGCATTCCACGCTTTTCAAAAAAAAAATGATTAATTCTCCTATGTAATATTTTCCGAGCAAGGTTCCAATGCTACAAGTTTTGTGTGTCACAAGATGCAACAAAGTTTTTTTCATTTATATTTCAAAATTTTGCATTCAAATTTCAAATCAGAACCGTTAATCTTATTTATACTCATAAAAGATGTATGCATATAAAATTTCATGATTTTTTGAGTTCATTTGGTACTAGATCAAGTGCCTTAAAGGTAGATGTATTAAAATTAAGACAATTTAACACAACAAATAAGTGCATATATGAAATATTGTTCAATACAGCAAGCTCAAATACACTTATATGAAATATTGTTCAATACAACAAGCTCAAATCCAGGAAATGTTTTCATTGCTACTCGGAAACTCGAATCCAGCAATGAATTTTAATTATTTAAATAGAAAGTAAAATACACCACACAACTAAGCAATACAGGCATGGATGAATATTTAGAGAACAATTATTATTCTGAAAGACCGTTCCAATGGCAAACCTTAATTAATCATGGTACTTCACGAACGCCACGAATTGTAATGGAGGGCACATGTTGGCATATGCTGCGGATTTCCTTTGCCTTCATGGGGGCTGAGTCATCATCTTCATCGAGATACCAATCCAACATGGTAAGACTGGTGAGGTATTGCAGTCCATGAGGTACCTGGAGCTTTGGACAACCAACTATATCTAGATCTCTGAGCCTTGGCATGGCACCCTCTTCCATCTCCCAGTTCTCCAGCTCATCAAAAAATTGAACGATCAATGATTGTAAGCGTGGAAAACCTGTAGCTGAACACTTCATTGTTTGTTTTAGATATGCACTACGAAGGAAAAGTTCTTTTAGTTCTTTCAGTTTCTCTAACACTGCCATAGGATCTTGCTGTAATTCAGAACCAAACAATCCAAGGGAAACAAGGTGGGTAGGGAACATTGTGAAATTAAGACCAGGGCAGGAGAGTCTCCCCTTATAACACAAACCCGTTAAATTCTGATAAAACGGAAACTCTTTCATATCAATGACTTCAGTTGGGATATCTTCTCCTTCGATAAAAAGGTGGGTAAGATATTTCAGTGTATAGAGGAAGGCAACAACTAATCCCCATGGAATCCCTACAGTATTGTTTATGGTTAAATCACGTAGATTGGGTAGCTTGGGTAGATTTGCATATTCCCATGATTCATGAGGTTTAATTTCACAGATGGTCTGAAGATTTGGTAGGTTGGTTGTGGATGTTAGTTGTGGAATACCGTCGCTTCCTTCAGGGCACAAGATGTGCCTAAGAGTTTTAATGTCCCACAAACAATTTGGTAAAAAATCAAGATCACACCAATATTCAACAATCAATGTTTGTAGAGACCTCATGGCGCCTATTGCTTTTTCATAAGACCCTTGATTATTCGTGAAACTCCAGTCATGACTGAGCTGAAGGTATTTTAATTGAAACAATCCATCAAAATACTTCATATCTATGGGGTCAGAATCAGGATACGAACTTATGTCACCAAATACCTTCAGAAGTTTATGCCCAGAGCAATCTGGAATCTTTGAATTGAAGCACAAAAGAGTTCGGAGATTATTACTTGCATACTTCATCAATTCGTTGCAAACAACATTATGAACAGCAACACGACGTGCCTTGCCACAGCTCTGCACCTCATCAAGAGTTGAACACACCATCAAAAAATTATCCTCCTTGGCTTTTTGAATGGCAACGTCACGTAACAGATCATGCATTCGACATGATGAAATAGAATCATCATATTCTCTCTTGACTACTTGAATCATGCTCCTACAATTTATTGGGTAATGAGTTTTACCGTTTTATAATAAGAAGATGCAAGCGCTTCTCCGGTTTCATGTTGAAATATCTAAGTAAATAAAGAAACATTTTGCATCCACTATGGACAATTTTTCAATGGACGCTATGTATTATTCATCTAAGTATATTACAACATATATATGTGACATACGTCACTTAATTTATATTATTTTATTTTATATTGCACTTATTATTTAATATTTTTCTATTAAAGTATTTAATGGAATGATCTAAATTTATTTCATGAAAGCTCGTTACATATGACTTCACAAGTTCACATAATAATTGTAGCATGATTAATATAATAATAGTGGTAGTCATGCTTTATATATATACTTACTGAGAATAACTTGAATCAATTTAATTAGTATTCATAAGTTCAATATCTGCAGTCCCATTTATGGGCATCACTGACATAAATAGCGCAGTTTTCTTATACTTAAAATCTGAGGGGTTAATTAGGTTGGACTAGGTTATTTTTTTCTATTAGTGATAGGCTCTTTGTAGGATTTTACCACTACCACAGAATTGGCATTCTACAGCGCCCAATTAACAGCGTTTATCTTTGATAACCACTGCTAATATAGGTCAGTGGCATTTTCGTTAATATATGGAACTATACTGCAGCGTTCTAAATTAAAAAACGATGCAAAAGAAATAAAAAAATACGTATTGGATGATGTGCATTAAAAAATATTAAAATTTGCAGCGGTTTTTCATTAATAAGCGCTGCAGATTAATCTGTAGGGGTTGTTAATAAATAACAGCTGCAGAAAAGAATACAATCTGCAGCTGTTTTTTCCTAAAAACTGCTGCAGATTATTCTGCAGCGGTTGTTAATTAAAAACCGCTGTAAATTGTATTATTTTTTTGCAGCAGTTTTCTGTTAACAACCGCTGCAGAATAATCTGCAGTGCTTATTAATTAAAAAACCGTTGCAGATTAGTTAGGTATTTACTACTGTCTCCATCGTCTCCTTCCACTTCAATGTAATTGCAGCCGCCAGCAGCAAGAGCTTGCTCTTAATTTCCAGCAGCGAGCTGTGTTCAGCCATTAATTGTTAAGTTGAAAGATCGGCATCCGCCGTCAGCAATCGGTTTGATCTGCCTTCGTCTTCAGCAGCCAGCAGATCCGAAAAGAACTCTTCTCACTTTCTTAAGGTATAAATTTCTTTAATTATCTTTAACCTAACTTTGATCAAATAATTTTTATTTGAGTTATATGCATGCATGCATTTCATGTATATAATTAAGTATTGTCATATAGAACCAACTTATCGGAACGTAATCTAATTTAGGTCGGTACCCGTTCGAGATTAATCCAATAGGGATTACTCTCGAATAGTCCCCGTTTGGGACTGCTCTTTGAATACTCTGTCTCATTTAGGATTAGTGAATGTACGTTGATCAATCTGTTGCTTGAGAAAAATTCGGTATAATACTTCTCCTTATGTTCCCACGTGTATGCACGTACATGGAAGTGTGCGTTGGCATACACGGGGAACTTAAGGGAAGTGCTGCCGAATTTTTCTCAAGCAACGGATTGATTAGCGTACGTTCACTAATGAGACAGAGTATTCAAAGAGTGGGTTAGGATGGTGGCCAGCCCGAAACCATACATGGACCTCATACCTTTAATTTACATGCATGTGACATAAGAATATTTATTATTTCAGATGGATAATAGAAGCTGGATGTATGGAAGACGGGACACAATTGAATATCTGACCGGATTAGATCAATTCATAGAATGTGCTAGAGAGCACATGAGGGTGACGAGATTAATCAATATTGAGTGTCCTTGTCGAGATTAATTCTGCAGTGGTTTTTAAGAAAAAGCGCTGCAGAATATCTTTAATTCTGCAGCGGTTATTAAGGAAAACCGCTGCAGAATATCTTCAGTCTGCAGCGCTTTTTAAGCAAAAACGCTGCAGAATAAAGATATTCTGCAGCGCTTTTTCTTAAAAACCGCTGCAGAATGTCATTATAATAATACTTTCTGGTAACCAATTTACAGCGGTTTTTTATAACGATTTGCAGCTCTTCTGTCAGCAGCGGTACAAAACAGCTGTAAATCAGCTCGGATAACCGCTGTAAAAGATAAAATCTGTGGTAGTGTACAAAATGAAATCTGGAATCCTATTCTAATAGAAAAAATTTTCTATAGTATTAGTGACTACAGAACGGACCCCAAGTTTCCAGCACCTTCTTATCAAATACCACCCTTTGGATGACCAGATGTTCAATCAATCCCGGAACAATCGTATTGCCAGTAAGCCACTCTGTTCCCACTCGACACTCACATAACCACCGGTTCGTCCTCCACTTGACAAACAATGAAACAAACGAACAGAGAGACATGGAGACACGGTGAGAAGGAGAAAGAGAGGTCGGAAGAAGAAAGGAAAGTCGGGTGGTGGCAGCTGTCGTGCAGTGCAATCGGGACGACCTGTGGCCGGTGGAAATGACATGTCTGGACGAACTCGACAGTCGACAACCGTCAAAGGTGCATGGTCTCCCTTTATATTATTAATTCATTTTAAAATTTGTATAGATGATTATGTTGTTGAAAGTATAATCAAAAATCAATTTTTGATGTTTTGAGGGTTTCTTTCAATTTGAAATTTGGATGACCAATGAAATTTCGAAGTATGACATATAATCAAGGTAGTCAGTATTGATTCGCTGTGAGATGGATGTAATAATGGATTTGTACATAAAAAGTTAAAAACCAATTTCTTGTATATTCTATATTACTGATGGCACATAAATTATTATACATATTTATCTAATGAAATTATGACTTGCTATTTAATGTTCTGTGTTATAAGCTGTGTTACATGAGTGCGGATGCGGGTATCGTATCCGGTGCGGTGCGGGTGCGGCGATACGGCAAGTTTAAAAATTTTTCGATACAGGTGCGGCGATATATTATATTTATTATATATAGTATTAAATATTATATTTAATATATATATTTGCGCTAGTAAAAATATTACATTTAATGAGTAAATCTAGCGTACTCCTAGGAGCATGGAGGCCTTCCGTGCTCCTAACTCAAAAATCATATTAAATCATTATGAAATTTTGGTTTATGGTTCTCATTAAATTCTTCATATCAAAATATTATAGGATACAAAAATTTTTCATTTTTTGAGTTTTTCAAGTATTTGTTTTGGATTTTTTAAAGATGATATAGTTTTATACATTATTTTATTACTATTTTGAGGTCATTCTAAAAAATTTCAAAACATATACTTAAGAAACTCAAAAAATGGAAAATTTTTGTATCATAGGAGATTTTGATATAAAGAATTTAATGAAAATCATAAATTAAAATTTCGTGATGGTTAAGCATGATTTTTGAGTTAGGAGCACGGTAGTTTTACTCACATTTAATATATATATATATATATATATATATATAGAGTTAGACTATTATAGTAACGTTAGCATTTCGGACCGAAATGCTAACGCCTCAAATTTTATGTTATCGTGTCCGAAATCACGATTTATGGTGCTCAATAAATTCTTTATATGAAAATATTGGGGAATACAAATTTCTTTTTTTATTTTTAGAGTTTTCTAAGTATTTCTTTTGAATTTTAGAAAAGAGGTCATAAATATTAATAAAATATTGATGTTTGTATATGCTATTTTCAAAAATACAAAACAAATACTTAGAAAACTCTAAAATTGAAAAATTTTTGTATTCTCCAATATTTTTATATAAAGAATTTATTGAACACCATAAATCATGATTTCAGATATGATAACATAAAATTTGAAGCGTTAGCATTTCAGCCTATGTATCACAAAAGCATAGTCGGCCACGTGGTATAGCCACTTGCTAGTCTCAAATCTCAATACCCAGGATCGAATCCCACTCTACGTAAGTACGTGTTGAATTTGCCAGCGCAAGTCCCTGGATGGTCTGTGGCTACTCCGGTGTGGCAGCCTGTGTCGCGATTTCCCCTCAAGACGTATCTTGACCAAGTCAAAACGTATCGGGTGTGTGTCCCGGCGTATCGAAGACCGTATCGGTAGGTTTGACTGAATAAAATATTCGGATACCTCACGTGGCGCACCGGATACGCACCCGCGCCCAATACGGATTCTTCTAAGTATATAGAGTATCGGGGTAGCATAGGTTATAAGCAATAGTAAAAATAGTCAAAGTTAAGGGACAATATAACAAATGGTACAATAAATTTGATGTATATCTTTTATGCGTATGTATGTTTGACTTTACCAAATTATTTTATCATTGGAAGGAATAGTTTTAATTGACTTGAAAGATATGACAGAAATTATAGAAATATAATTAAGATAGAATGATTGACCAATAAAGTTTGCTAGAATGGTATTCATTTTGTGTGATACGAAGCTATGAATTTGATTTGCTTCATTTGCCACTTATGTTCGGGCTGGAGCCCATCTATAATGAGGAATTCACGGCCGTGTCTATTCCTCTCTTTTAATCTAACTAGGACGCTGGTTGAGGAAATCGTCCGGCAACGATAGTTTTTGCATTGTTTGATTGATTTGATATTATGTTTCGTTACTAGTCTTAATTTTGTGAGATGTTTGACTTATAGGGTATAAACTAAGAACCCAGAATTAGGAATTTGGTATGACCAACATTTCCATACTTGAATTAACACGAAATGACATAATTGTTGCACTTTGAAATTGATCACCGTTATAAACATATTCGTTGCTATTCCGTTTGCACTGGGAAACACAATGTTTCTCATACGCATTTTTGTGCACATTTTTCGCAGGTGAGGAAGTAATGTTGAATGACCACATATATAAAATAATTATTAGTTAAAAATTCAAGACCAATTTATTATTATTTTTTTAGGATTTTTATTGTATTTGTTTAAGATTGATGTAAATTGTTAAAAGTATGTTAAAGATTTAAATGGTATTTTGAAGTATGTTAGGGTTATTATCTTAATTGTGACATGAATTGGTATTGAATGGCTTGCTTATATTGATGCTTTGCGTTATAATATGCGAACGGACAACCTGTTGTTTCCATTTAAAATCCACTACAAAAATCGGGCCTTTACAATATAACTTGGACAACCAGTTAGGGACAGTCTAAGCTAGGTCCAATCTCCATCTCCCAAAAAAATTTCTCAAAGTTTCCTGACCCGAGCAATTCAAGAGACCCGATAATTCTGAGACCTGAGGAACCTTTGTATTGGGACTAGTTTGAACCGACCCAAACCTACACGGGCTGTCTTTATAACACTAATTTCAAACGATGGTTGTGCTTTTTTATATTTTTTGTTGAAAAATATTTTTTATTTTTGTTGAAAAATATGAAAACAAACACCAAGGGTCAGATTTTCAAAACTCGGTCGTTCTAAATCCAGAAATTTTTTTTTTCCAAATATTTAATTATGAATATTTATTCAATTATTAATAAAAAAAAATCGATTGGAGTTAGTAAGTACTGTAAACTTTAATTCAAAACGTTACCACCTATAACATGCGTATATTGAAGGAAAATTTTATCATTTGATCCTCAAATTATTTAAAAAAAACACTAAAATGGTCCTTGAACTTAAAATTGCGCTGAATTGGTCCTTAAACTTTTAAAAAAGCAATAGTCCTTCAACTTTAAAATATACTTCAATTTTACTAAAAAATATACAAGATAAAATAAGCAATATTTTATAATTTTTAGTATAAGAGCTAAAATTTTAAGATAACAATAAAGATATGCCATATCTTACAAAATATTAGAGGTGACAAAATCTGACCGGACCCGAAAAACTCGCCTGACCCGAAACCTGACCTGAGTTTCAGGGAAAGTCAAACTGACCCGAACTCGACCTGACCCGTGTTCCAGGGAAAGTCAGACTGACCCTAACCCAACCCGACCCTACCCGGGAATATAGGTGCAAAATCTGATCAAAAAAGAAAAACCTGCCCGACCCGACTCGACCCGAAAAATGTCAGCTGACGTCAACCTGATACCCGACCCGACCTGAATCCGACCCGACTAGAACTCGAACCCGACCCGACCGAGAATATGCCACCTCTACAAAATATTTACAAAATAAGCCTTTGAATCAAACATTCCCTATAAAATATTCACAAAAATATACTAATTTTTTTTAATAATAATTACAACATTATGTTTCACTCGAATAATGTTTGTGGACATATTTTTGTAAAATTTTAATAGTAAATTTTTTTTATTAAAGACATTATTTTAAAATATTTAAAATATTTATAAGGTAGGGCATATTTTTGTTATTATCTTAAAACTAAAGTATATTATAGTAAAAGTTTTATTATATCACTTACATTTCTTTGGTATATTTTTGTAAAAATTTAAGTATATTTGAAGTTGAAGAACCAATTTAGGTACATGAAAAAAAGTTTAAGGACTACTTTGATGTTTTTAAAATTTTTAAAAACTAATTATGTGCAATTAAAAGCTAAGGGACCACTCAGACTTCTTGGAGATAGTTTGTGGACCAAATGATGAGTTATCTCGGTATTGAAAGAACAGATCATTATTTTCTTATGAAGCGTTATTAAAAAAAAATCATACCTCTGTACAAGGTCTTCTAAGAAACTTTCAGCCGTCTCTTCTAATGTTCGGTCATCTTCGTGGGGTATGAATCCCTCAGCAATCCACATGCACAGTAATGGCTTGACTTCAATAACGTGGTCTTCAGGAAACACAGCAAGGTATTGGAAACATGATTTCAGAGCAAATGGCAAGTCGTCGTAGCTGGTGCCAATAATCTCTGTGCAATCTTTTTGATCGTTAGTGTGCCAATTCATTCCTTGCATCACCCTATTCCAAGCAAGATATGTGAGTTGTTTTTTGGCTAACAGTCCACCTAAAACCACCAAAGCAAGAGGTAAGCCTCCACATTTGTCCACAAATTGTTCTGCGAGATCAAGTATATCACGGGGACACTCATTTTGGTTCTCTTGATTAGGAAGAGCTATTTTGAGAAAAAGCTCTAAGCTAGACTCCTTGGTTAAGAAATTCAATTCATACGGTTGAAGTGCCGTATCGGCGTGCTTGGCCACATCTGATTTTCTAGTGGTCATCAGAATCCTACTCCCATTTTTGTCATTTGGGAGGGCTTTTTCGATGGATATCCAAAATTCTTTACTCCAAACATCATCAATAATGAGGAGGTACCTCTTCTCTTTTAAAGATCGAAACAGCTCTGTTAGAAAATAAGTTTCATCTTTTCCTCGTTCATGTTGATCAATTTGTCTGAGCTGTTCTAGGATTTTTATCACAATATCCTTTAATTTAAATTCTTGAGATACAGCAATCCACATCCGGATTCCGAACGTTCTCTTGACATCGTCACTGTAGAAATGAATAAATGAAGAGTTTAACGTTAAATATACATTTATCAAACTTTATTTTGCAACAAATCTGGAATTTTCTTCAATCTATTTTCATTAATATCATTTCTATGAAAACATAAATATTGGAATTTCAAGAATAAATTTTGATACATGGAATAGTTTGCTACATTGTCAAAATTAGTGCAACTGGCATGATGCAGCGATTCTCATTGGACTAAAACATTTAATGAAGTTTATGGTTCAAAATGTAAAGACATTCAGTGTGCTTAAATTACTGTCCTTTCTACTATTAGACCACTACATTTTATTAGCTTTCTATCTTATATATATGGCTTGGATATGAATTGATGAAGTACTCCAATCTAGTTAATCAACGAAAGTACGTAATAATAGAAAGTAAGGATTCAGGTTTTGGGTCCCTTCTTTATATAAAAAATCAAGTTGAACCTTGAAGCTTCAATTCTAGCGAGTTAATCCTTGAACTAGCAACAAATTGGTTCTTAATATTCTCTTTAATATATAAAAAAAGAAGATCTAAGAATCAAGTAAATATTATCTTAATATAAATAATTAATTGTTGCACTTTATGAAAAGAAATTATTCAGATTTCAGTACTAGAACAGTTGAAGTTTCCAAGAGAAAAAAATATGCCCAACTTTTCAATTGTGCCTAGTATTCTCAATAGTGGAGCTCAGCCGATAGATTCAGTTTACCTAATTTCATAAGGAGGGATCCATTGACAATATTTTATTTTTTTTTAAGTTTTATTAACAATATTTATCTTGACAATAAAAATTTCATTAAAATCTTATAAATGATAAAAGTATCCTGACAATGAACATTTTTAAAAATTTTAAAAATTTCATTAAAATCTTATAAATGAAAAAAAATAATAGCTAGGGGTATTATTTAACTTATAAATTGATAGTGTTTCAAATTTTAATAAATCTGAATATCATTTGATGGCTTATCAAAATTTCACATATCTTTTAACGGTTCTTTGAAAGAGCTATCAAGTATCACTTCAATTGAATAGACTAAAAAAAAAAATCAATCTACTATTTATGTTATTTTTCTGTATATCTTTCTCTAACTTTGAGGATTTTTATTGATTTTTTTTTTAATTTTCAAAAATCTTCGTTATCAAGATTGTTAAGACAAGCTACGGATTCCTCCTAATTATAATTAAGTCCAAATACATACCTATTGTATACTTTTTTTGCGAGAGTTGTTTTCCCGAGTCCTCCTTGCCCAACGATGGAGACAACACAACGCCTTGGAGTCCTTTCGTCAAGCAACTGGCTCACGATGTAATCTCTTTCTTTATCGAACCCCACAACATGCAAATCTTCAATGTCAGGCAAAACAGGCGGCCTAATGGGCAACCTCTTCCCATGTCCGCTACCCTCACCCAAGGTGCTAATCCCATATGTTTCTTTCCTTTCCCTGATATCCTTGAGCGTTTCTAGAATTTCATTTATTTCACTTCCAAGATTGTGAATAACTGGAACTTTTTTGGTTTTACGAAATATATTCTTGATGCATCCCCATTTACCGGGTTTTCTCTTTGGAACCTCACAGAGAAAGGTGTCTATTGCATCCTCGATCCGATATGCAACATCTCGCACATCCTTTACCCATTGCTTCTGCGTCTCATCTCCAATCTGCTTTCTATCGGCGTCCTTGAGGAAAGCTTGAACCCAATCAAGTTCATGCTTTACCTTTTCAACTTTCTTCTCAACTCCCCACAGATGCAAAACCTCTTTCACTGCAGCAGCTGTGATCTTCTCTAATACCAAATTCACTATAGTTTCAGCCATCCTACTCGGTTGTGTATATCAATTACTCTCTCATTCCGTGTGGAGAACTAAAATTTGTGTAGATCTTGAGTTAAATTTGGCTATTTGAGTAAGTACCTGGAGCTTCTCAATCGGAAAGTGGTGATAGCTGAAGGGTTTTCAGAATGATTGACAGAGACGATTTCCAGACCGATTGAGAAATAGCTGAAGGAAAGGATCAGTGTGGTATAGTGGGGTATGGGTGAGTGGTTGCGTGTTGTATTACTAAATGCCATGGCCAAAGGAAAGGATCGAAATCTGCTGCTTTTCTTTTTAGAAAAGCAGACTGTGGTGAGTCTGGTGACAAGTGACTTCATGTGCGCTTGGGACATGGGAATAACTTTGGGGTCCACATGTGATTATTAAAGTTTTGTTTCAGAGAAACAATGAAATTTAATTAACATAAAAATTGGAAGTGCTGCTGACATTAAGTCTAGGGAAAGTAAAAGCTTGAGCAAAAAGCTATTTTCTTGGATTGAAGACAAATTCTTACTACTAATAAAAGGAGATTAGATTTTTTAACATTAATCTTCCTCAAAGAAAGAATCATAGTCATTAATTGTTTACTTAGATTAATCACCACCGTTGATATACGTTAACGTGTCGGCCCATTAAAATTTAACGCCCATATCGGTTTTCTCACAAGGGACAAGCTCTTAGCCAATTAGCCATGCGCAATACGTCAATAACTAAACATTTTTCTTTTTCCTGATACACTTTTTTGAGTAAAAGCTACTCTATTTTAATAAGTTTGACTTTTTTTTCTGTTACATATTATCTAAAAAAAAAAATTATTACAAGTAATAATAATTTCAGCCGAAAACAAGGCGTGAGCTCTTTACTAGTATGGAATAATTTGGGGAAATTGATTGCACATAAATAAGAACTGAAGTAGGCATGGACCCTCTTGCAAACAAAACACCAATAAAGCTTGGTACACATATGCTGGATTTCCAGAGGTTGTTTGTAAATTTTTCTGCTTGTTCATTTGGCTTGTTTGCTTAGAATACAAACTTCCTCCTCACTGTTCTGTTCGGCAGAGACCGGAAGAGTGATGGAAAAGAGGAATAAAGGAATTGGGAATTGAACACTCTATCACTCTATTCCAAACGTGTTCGGCGAGATGAATGTTTGGAATAATAAAAGAGAGCACCTAAGCATGTTTGTCTAGTCATGTTCTTTATTCTCTTCATCTTTCATTGTTTTTTATCTAATAAAATACTCAAGTAATATTCATATGTAATAAAATTAAAAATACTAATGAAATGATAAGTTCGAAATAACAACAATCATTTTTTAAACCAATAAACATCAAATAATTAATAGGCTAAGCTGACATACAAGTTCATGGCTTCGATCAGTTGCATATGAAAAAATAAAAAAATTAAACTAAACACGACATTACAATTCTAGTTCCCATGGTTTCTGTTGCATATGTTCCCATATCTCCAACATGCATGTTTGTCTGGTCATGTTCTTTATTTAACTCTTCATCTTTCTCATCTTCTCTTATTATTCTCGTTGCTCTTCTTGTTAGCCCCAAAAAATCATTGCCTTCATCTTGCCTTATGATTAAGAACTAGCAAAAGTACGCGCTCCACCGCGCTTAATTGAATACCTTTTGTCATCGTTGGTTTATTAATATTAACTCATACGAAAATATTGATTCGAATATATAATCTTAAAAAGCTAAATTTGTAGTAAATATCCTTATATTTAGAACATCAGGATGAGCCAATGTATTAGCTCATGACATCAAGATCACTCAATCTAAATGAGCAGGAGACAAAATTAGACACAACCCGAGACGAGTTTTTTTTTTTTTTTTTTTGAATTACCAAATCTAAAAAAAAAAAGACAAAAACTATTTATTTTTTAAAAAAAAAGAAAAAGAACCATTGTAGCTGATTGGACCATAACTGTTTTAAAAGAATATATATAATTAAAAAAAAGAAATGAAAGAATTAAAAATAATAATTTCGAAAAAAGTACATGAAAAAAATAATAAAATTTTTTTAGGAACAATTAAAAAAAATCTATGCAAAAAATAATAAAAAAGTAAAAAAAAAGAAAAGACCTTAAAAAAATAAACAAAATTTAAAAAAATTGGAAAAATAAAAATCTAAAAAAATTTTGAAAAAAATAATAAAAAAGTAAAAAAAATTAAAAATAAATAAAGGAATTAAAAAAAATACTATAGCACCGAGGGATAATTACTGTAGAGCAACAGTAAAACAATCTAAAAAAATTTTGAAAAAAATAATGTAAAAAATCTAAAAAATAAACAAAATTTAATAAAAATTTGAAAAATAAAAAAATTTAAAAAGAAAATCTAAAGAAACTTTGAAGAAAATAATAAAGAAGTAAAAAAAATCTGGGAAAAAAATGAAAACAGAAATAGTTTTTGTTAAAAAAAAAAAAAACTGTAGCACTGATGGGACAATTATTGTAGCGCAACAGTAAAGTCTCCAAGGATTAGAGGTATTATGGATTTGCAAAACAAAACATGTCAACTAACTAAATTTATTATAGAATTGTGCAAATCAAACTTATCAATCCATAAAACTTTTCCTTTGAAAGACCATAGTATCTTAAATAATCAAATACTTATGACTATGTAGTAGCAAACGAAGAAAGACATTTGCTGGTATATTGGTATATATATGACGAGCTAGACTATTGTGCTAACGTTAGCATTTCGATGCGAAATGCTAACGTCTCAAAAATTGTGTTATCGTATTCGAAATTGTGATTTATGGTGTTCAATAAATTCTTTATATAAAAATATTAAGGAATACAAAATTTTTCCATTTTTAGAGTTTTTTAACTATTTGTTTTGAATTTTTGGAAAGTGCTCATAAATAATAATAAAATATTGATGTTTGTTCATGCATTTTTCAAAAATACAAAATATATTCTAAGAAAACTTTAAAAATAGAAAATTTTTGTTTACCCATATATTTTTATACGAAGAATTTATCAAGCACCATAAATCACGATTTCGGATACGATAGCATAATTTTTGAGTCGTTAGCATTTCGAATTGAAATGCTAACGTCAGCACAATAGTCTAACTCTATATATGACTTATGATCTAAAATGCAACACATAACTAATTTAAGTACATACAAGTGACATGAGGTATAAATCAGAGGACTTAAATATGATATAAAAGTATAATAAACAATCACGAGTACCTCATATTAGCTCCAAATGAAATATATTAGATGAGAGAGTAGATACGGATATGCCGCTTCTATTTCTGTACCGAAATAATAAAAAAAAAAAAAAAGTTAGTGTACATAGTGTCAATTTTGTTGCTTTTTTTTGATAAAAGTGAGCATAGCCCACCATTTTTCATTTCTTTTCAGGAAACTCAAAACAAAGTACATAGAATAATCCTACAGAAAAACTAAATCTAAAATCTAAGGTCCTCTGAGACAGAACCAAAACCATGGAAACTGTGCCTATCTAAACCAGTCACATAGAGTTGCAAGCACTCAAACAAAACAAAACTGATAAAGAGTAGAAGCACTACTCAATAACAACAGACAAGGAAACAGTGAACAGAAAAAAACTGAACAAACAGACAAATTGGAAGCATCTAAAGACATAGTGAATGGTGAAGATGATCCATTTTGACAAGCATCCCCTGTGAAGATTGCCAACATCTTCATCTTATGCTTCCCTTGTCACCACCAAACTTTGAGGCAAAATCTTTGAGCCTCTATTACTTCCTGTCCAATTACCATAAAGAGTGAAAACCTGAATTAGGAATGCAGTCAATTTTGTTGCTATATAGTTCTTTTACATTAACCTTCAATTTAACATACTACTACTCTTTGAGATCGACAATGTATACACAACTTCAAGTGTTAGACATTAGACGGATTTCAAAAATAGACACAATGTACCCTATTGACCCAAATGACAGCAACCCATTACCACCGGTGCTGCCTTCCTCGACGGTGGATCCCTAGCACTACCGGTGCCTTGGCACCTCTTTCACTTTCAGGTTCTCCCCGCCTATCCGTTGCACAATGGCATCGAGGATCTTCTGATCCGGCATGTGGCCCCACGCATCCGTAACATAAAACATGTTCGTGGCCGTCGGTCCCTTCGTACTGATATCAGCCCTGGTCACTGACAACACATTTTCAGTTTTTCACGAAACGTCCGTGTAACAAAGGCGAGCAAGCCCCGCCGGTCCGGCGTGCAAAGTTCGAGCCTCACACCCTGGACATTTCATCAAACACCTTGTTAGCATTGCACAGTACAATGAAAAATTAATGCAAAGTCTGTGGGGTAAAGTGAAAAGGGTAGAGAGTTAGTTAATGCAACCACCTCGGAATTAAGATCTTTGTTGAATAGCAGCTAGGGACTTCAATGTATACACAATTATTCTTTTAGCCAGATTATATACCAATGTCAGACATTAGACTCTGAATCTATCTCAATTGGAGAGAAATATCAATGATTTTTATTTTGAATCAAGCTTTGGACCAATACAAATTATACATAGTAGCATGCATGCAAGCCAAATTAAATGTATGTGTCCAATTGCCATGAGATCGATAAACCACACCAGTAACCAATCAAGCATGCATATTAGTGAATCATCACAAAAAATTGAAAAAAAAAAAAATCAATTCCCGGAATTACCTAGTGCCGAGAGTCATTTTATCAAATTAAAAACCTAGTTCATCACCGTCAAAATTAAATACCCAAATCATTTGAAAGATTAATTGTGGTCCCTCGCAAAGATCAGTAAAAAATAAAATACAAGTGCTTAAGTAAGCACAATGACACACATTTACCAGAAAAGCTGAAATTATGCAGTAAAGTTGGATTTATTGTACCACATTGCTGCCTAAAATGAGACGAATTAAGTTGGATTAGGCTATATAGTTAGATGGCGCGCACGATTCAGTGGGGATCTTCACAGGTAGCATTCGTTTTCATCTCAGCTCCAAACAGATGTCAATCTTATCCTCTCTTTTTCATCAATGAGAAAACTTCTGAAAGTAAAGCTCGCAATCAACTTCAATATAGCTCTCGATCTAAGAAAAGCATCCACACAACTGAGAAAAAAATTGAGAACAAAGGCTTACGAGAATTTGAGCACGGAACAAGTCATAGTAACACGGATCTCATTTGAAAGGTAAAAAAGACACCATTTCCTCTGTAATGTTGGATTTGTGTAACTCCGATCGAGCAGATCGTCGGAGATAAGCTTGAGATTGAACGGTGAAGAGAAACCTTCTCTCCTCTGTTGTTGTGCCAGGGAGAGGTTGAGAAAGAGCTAATCCAGGCCGAATTCCCTATTCCATGTCTCTCATGGAATAGAGAAAAGGGGAAAAGGGTCTCTAATCCATTTGTCTAATCCGATCTCTTCTAGTTCCATTCGTTCGGAATAGACCCTCAATTCCGTTCTATTCCTCTATTCTGCTTGCGCCGAACAGTTGTGAAAATCATTGCATGTCTTGATAGACTTGCTGATGTGAAACACCAATAAAAAAAAAAAGAAACAGGACAAAAAAAATTTTTAGTCCATGGTAAAATAATATGGTGGTTCTTTACAGTAATAGTAAATACAGAGTTACAAACCTTGTCTACGGACTGGTTTACTAAAAGAGCATGTTTACTCTGCTAAAAGAGCATGTGAGGAGGGTTAATTGGGGTCTATACTGGTGTACACACATAATCTCTGGAATGTTGAATACTGAATGTGAAATTAATGCAAAAGGTGAAATTTTGAAACATTCACCTGAGTAGCTTCTTTGTGTAAGTCCGTTTATGAAGGGCAACTCTCTCCGTCTAAGAGGTCGCGAGTTTGAAATCCCGATGGGGATCTTTTATAGATATTTAAATTTAAGTGCCTTGACATTCATTTTTATCTCAAAAAAAAGTTTGTTCATGGTTTATGTGTACTTGACATCAAACTTGAGTATTTTAATGAAGTAAAAAGAAGTAACGGAAGTGTCTGTTTGTGAACAATGGCACAATCGACATGAAAGCACAATGAACACCATTTTACTGACATTCATAAAAGTGCACAAATTGACCAAGTTTTGCTGCGCAGAGATCAAACGATGAGGACTAATAGGGGGGTTTTGGGATTGAGTTGCACGAATCCCAAAATAAAATGAATAGTTGGAACTCTGTGCAGCAAAATCCTGCGAAGTAGATGATAAGAATTCAGTTTGAAGTTGTGTTTTGAATCTCATTGCCTCCTAAATTAAAAAAAAAAAAAAAGAAGAGAAATGAATGTTGTGTACTTGTGTGAACTTCCTGGATTATTGTGCATATTTCTCACTGTTAGAAAAACCAGTGAACTTAAAAAGTTTGTTCACATCTTATCCGGGGACATGTAAATAAACTGGCCTCGAGCAAAACTGGAAGTGATGCACAAAAATGAGGGGCAAAACCATGTAGAGAAGTTGAAAATTGGTGCTTAAAAGTGTTATCAATGCTTACAATCCCTGACAGTTTAATTAATACAAGAGTTGATTCATCACTTCAATGAACCAAAAAAAAGAAAAGAAAAGGGGAACATTGCAATTGAGATGAATAAAAATATCTTTTGTTTGAATTACTGTCATTGAATAACAAAGGAGAGAAAGCATTTGTTCCATAAAGTCAGTATACTGTTGTATGAAACGTCAAGCTGAAGCTTACTCAAAGCCACACACACTCAAGTTCAGCGGGTACCAGGCAAGGCAGACCAGAAGATTAGAATTGTTGCATGTAAATCAAGTGTAGGGACTAGGGATGTTAGCTCACATCACTGGTACGAGTTCGGTACCAGCAGCCCAAAACAAAACAAAACAAAAAAAAAAAAAAAGAAAAGGAAAAGAAGGGAAGAAGGGAAAGGGAAAATGAGGCCCACAGTGGCCCATCTCGTGAAGGAAAAGGAAGGGAAAGAAAGAAAAGAGGAAGCCCATTTTGGCCCAGCTCGTAAAAGGTCTGTTTAAAATGTTTTTTGTATTTGTGGGTTGTTACTACTCACTAGGCTCTTTTTTGTGTGTGTGTGTGTGTGTGTGTGTGTCTTGGGCTCTTGGCCCATGGAATTTGTAAAGATCATGATTTGGGTTGCGGACTTAATGGTGTATACTGTATAGTAGTATTTTCCAGCTTCCATGGGAGTTGCTTTGGGCAGTTTAATTTTTACTTTTTTTTGTACCTTATTAGACCAAATTGCCCCCGAAAATTGTAAATAGTCTATACATTGCAGAAGGGCAATTTGATCTACTAAAGTGCAAAAAGTTGTTCCAAAATATTTAATTATTTGGACAATAAGTGCATTTGCGGACCATATGATAAATTATTGAGGCCATAAGTAGAATTTTTTAGAATAACAAAGTGTAATATATGTCAAGAAAAAAGATGTAGACGGATTTTTTTTTCTAAAATAATTAAAGACCGTTCGCCTCCTCACCTCACAATTTGAAGAAGTGGGTGTAACAAATTCTCAAATTAAAATTCAGCGGAGTTTTCGTCTTAAGTCAGAAACTTTGAGTGTGACGGCATTGCTCCACATAAATTGTAAATTATACGTGTCTAGTTGGCGTTATAATCAAGTCTGGATTCTCTAACTAAGAAAAGGAGTCGAAGAAAGAGATGTTAACAAAGGATTTTGTGTGGCATAATCGGCACAATAATTCAATTATGGATGGTTATTTTTCTGAGAGGAATATTGATGCACCGCATTCATATATGCATTTTACCAGACTTGTACCTTGTTTTCGACCTAAAATCCCGAGTTTAACTGCATTTTAGTGTTAGAATTCTTAGATTCCAGTTACTTGTTCAATTCTGTCAATGTTTCAGATAAATTGGGCTTTTGGAGCCACTTGGACGCGATTTGAAGCCCTGGAGAGCAAGTCTGCACTGGAACTCACTTCCTGCGGCCGCAAGACCTACTTCTTGCGGGCCGCAAGACCCGCGGCAGCGCTGTTTCTGTTTCTGCCGCCTTTTTGGCTATTTAAACCATCCTTTTGGACGGTTTTGGCATCTTACTTTCTGTCTTTTTCACCCTAGCCGCCAGGGACCAGAGGAGAGCGTGTTTGGGAGTCGATCTTCACCATCTTTCGAGGAGATTTCGAGAAGACTTCTTGGAGACGCTGAAGATTGAAGCCACGCTAGTTCTTCTTCGGTTCTTTAGTATCATGAACTTCTTCTTTGTTTTGCTTTCTTTGTTTTCCCTCGCCATGAGCGAGTAGTCTTTTAGTTCTTAGGGTAGATGATGAAGTTTGTGTTAATGGATTAACTTCTTATTGTGAGACTTACGTTATTTTCATGTTACTTGTGATTTTCATGATTATGTGTGTTTGACTTGACTTGTTGATGTGATAGACCTGTAGATTGCGAGCAAAATCTAGTTGGTTAATAGAATATCATGCTTGTTGTATGGTAAACCTGTAGATTAGGCACAAGGTTTAGTTGGTCAATAGAGTATCATATTTGCAAGAATTGTTATTTACACTGTTTGGATTGATAACTTGTTGTCCAAGAGTAACCGAACGGTAAAATTGCGGTTCTTACGAAAGTGGAACCGAATCCTAGATATAAAAGTAACTTGAACGTAGATTTAGAAATAGATCCACGAATTTCTGTTGAACCGGTATTGTTAGAAGAACCAAAATACGAAAGTTGAGGACTTGTACTGTTGCTGGTTTGATTCAGAATTGATAACGTGAGTCGAACATTGAACCAGAACCAGAACTGCTCTCTGTCAGATTTCCTGCGGACCGCAAGAGATATCCTGCGGCCCGCAAGGATCTGCAGAAAGTGTAAGACAGAGATTACAAAACTGTTCGTAATTCACAGGAGTTATTCTGTGGGTAACAGGTAGTTTTGGAATCTCTAACCAACCCCTGCGACCCGCAAGAAACCTTCCTGCGGGCCGCAAGAAGTTAATCCAGAGACCAAACAGATTCAGAAAACCCTGAGGACGCCTTTTTAATTAGTTGTTTTCCAGTATTTACTTGTTGTTTACTGTTTGCATCTGCTACTGTTTAAAACAACCTTTCAAAAACCCCCACTTTATTTAGGATTTGAATTGCGATTAAAGTCTGGTTTAGAATTAATTCCCGTCCTTGTGGTTCGACCTCGATTGTACTACACGAGATCGTACGCTTGCGATCGAGTGTTCTGCTTCGAGTAACAAATTTAAAAGCCTATACGTTTTAGGACCATCAAGAATATCTTGACAATCAATGATCTTGACATTTACTAAATAGTTTCATAAAAAAAATCATCAACATCATATGACATCTGACGTAAAGCGGTCCCGCTACGGTATTGCCCGTTAAGCTCACGATTCGGTTTAGTAGTAGTAGAGACAAGAAAAGAGTTACTAAAAGAGAAAGAGAGACAAGATAACACTCATAAACAATTCTATTGATCAAATTCTGAATATAACTATCTTACAAAGACAACATTTGGTTTGTTATATAGCTTTACAAATAACATAGAAAACAACAAACATTAACTTTCTTTGACTCCTAAATTTACTAAATAATAACTCTAAATAATATTTCTCCTAGAAGACCACCAACATTAATTGTAAAGTTCATGTATCTCCTTGTTCATGCATCTTTTTGAAGACCATGCCACTTAATTGTTTCTTGGAAGTATCCCATGCCATCATGTATGAAATTATTGATCAGCTTGAATTCGACGTGGCCATCATTTATGTCCAAGTGTGAGTTTGATATATGCCCATGCGCATTCCGTCAACATCCTAACAGTCTTAAATTCATAAGATAAAGAACCAAATGATATTCAAATTATTTTATTCAAATTATATCTATTACATATATATTACTGTTGTACAATCGATCTATAACTCAAATATATAATTAAAAAAAATTCAAAATTTTATTCAAGTTTATTGTAATTAAAAAAAAAAAATTAGTTCCCCAAAAAATCCATTCCCCATCTCTTCAATCAGGAAAATTAAATTAGTTATTCAGGTGTTGTTGCCTCGGAGCTAGCTAGGGTTGTCAATGTAACGAATCTTGTGCTATTTCGTTTGGACGATTAACAAAACAATTTACAGTTTCGTTGAAACGATAAACAAAACAGTTTTATATAATAATATCACTACGAAACGATTATTTCCGTTTTTTCGTTTCATTTCGTACAAACGAAACAATTCACGGTTTCATTAAACGAAAACGAAATTAAACGAAAACGAAATTAAATGAAAACGAAATGATCCATTTTCGTGATCGTTTCGTTGCGTTGATGCCCCAACTCGGAGCGTATGAATAGCGTGTAGGAAAACAATGAACAAGAACAGCTTGTGGAAGAATATTATTTTGTCATTTTCCTTAATTTCTTGTGGAACTGTGGTCAATTAATTCTCGTCCAAACTCCAAACTGTTAGGCGTTCAGATCTCAGACACGGGATGCTCTGCCTCAGTTATTATCTTTGGGATTTATGAATAGTTTTGTAAGATTAAGAGGACATTAGAGGACAAAAAGAAATCTTTATTTATTTATTTATTTATTTCTTTTGAAGATTTCTTTTTGTCTTTATCCTTCTTCTAAATTGTTGCGTCTACACGTTATTTTCAGTACATCAACATGTCGATTATATGTTTAATCTGACGTATGATCGTGATTGCATAATTAATTTCGGGCACCCGCCGGAAACTAAACCAGTCAACTCGTCCCCTTCACACTTTTTTTTTTTTAAATAAATAATTACAGTATCAAATATGTAAGTCAGTATATAATTGTTAGTTTGTTAGTTTGTTATAATAATATCCTCGCCCTTTTTGAATGCACATTATTAATAGGAGCTTCATGCATATATATTCTCACTCATTATTGGATTTATTTTTCAGATAAAAACAAGCCAACGTTAGATCTCTACCAACATATATACTAATTATTATAAATGAACTTGAAAATTTACATCTGATACCCAACTATTTTCCATAGAATAAAAATTAAAATTTACTGTAATTCATGCCGGAAGTTGACTCTGCTAGTTTGCATCATTTCTTGCAATTTTTCAGTGTAATTCATGATAGTAGATATGATCGGTTTATTGGGTGGATCTGAGCACTTTTTATAGTTGACTTCTATGAATGCGCCCAATCCATCCATACCAATGTTTCCAAACGTCTTTATTTAATATATTCTTTTTTTTTGTTTGAAATAAAAATGAAGATCAGGTCATTCAAATTTAAATTTTTATAATAGATCTTTTATCCGGATTTTAAATCAGCAATCTGCCTATCTCCCACATGAGAGCGTTTCGGGTTCGAAATCTGGATGTGGTCTTTTATGGACATAATTGAGGATAACTAAGAACCGGCCTTTGGTCGATAATTGAGGATATATTCTTCCCATTATATAGTTATAGTTATTCTTGGTACTAAACGTATAAAATTGTGAGACAGCAATGTCCCACTTCAAAGCAAATGCGGAAAAAAAAATGTGCTTAATTAGATTTTTATTCGTCTTAAAGCGATTTCTAAAGAACGATCCACACTCGGAAATCCTTGAAAGCAAGAATGGAGAATATCCAAAGCCTGTTTGATACACTTCTGCAAAAACAAATAGTCTCCATTAAGTCTCAACCACAAAACAAATTGGGATCTAAATCCGCTGCTCATCTTTTCAGAAAAGCAGACCCTGCTTTTCTTGATCTGACCGTTGAGAAACACCGAAGTACTTTGAGATTGGTGCAACAACCGTTCCTGACCATCCGATCAAAAAAGCAAAGTCTGTTTTTCTCAAAAGAAAAGTAGCGGATTCGGATCCAACAAATTATTGAATTTTAACACATTTAGAGTAACATTTATTATTATTTAGACTAAAATTTGGACTACTGAAATCCTATATATAATAGTCCATATGTTGAAATCACATGGTATTTGATAATTTGAACCTAATAATTGACTTCTCAAATCCCACACATTCAGGAAGGAGATTAAAATATTTTCAAATTATTATTCGGTGCATTTTAAGAATTACAGATCTGGTGATCTGTTCCAGAATATTTAATTAGGTTCTACAAGGAAAATAATATATCAAAACAATTGTTATTTTTTACAATAGAAAATTTAAACTAATTAATTTTAGAGTTGTGCTAATAGTACCCAGCATCCGTACCCCGGATAGTACCCCGTAATTAATACGTTGCGCGCCTTCCATTTCTACTAGCCAAGCGCGCCTATAATCCAAACCCAACCCACGCGCCTATCAGCAACCCACGCGCGCCTATCAGCAACCCACGCACGCCTATCAGCAGCCCGTAATTAACTGTCAACTAATATCCGCGCGCCAAACAGATATAAAGCCCACTAACTAATGAAACTATTTATATTTGTCGTTCGAGTATTTATATTTGTTGTCCGAGTGTTTATATTTGTCGTCTAAGTGTTTATATTTGTCGTCCGAGCGTTTATATTTCCCGTCCGAGTGCTTATATTTCCGTCCGAGTGTTTATATTTGTCGTCCGAGTGTTTATATTTCCCTCCGAGTGTTTATATTTGTCGTCCGAGTGTTTATATTTCTCGCCCGAGTGCCCGCGATGCGGGTGTTTATATTTCTCGTCCAACTACTCACATCGCGGGGGTTTATATTTTCCATTATACCTAGTTTTCTGAGGAGGATTGGTTCAATCCATGAGGGTCAGCCACAATATGGGTCTAATTTCAATTTAAGACTATACAAAACAATATTGTCATTAGGAGCCAAATTGCTTTTGAAACATGACATGTCCAAACACAAGTATCATATAGAATACATCCGCAAACAACAACAAAGGTCACTAAGAGACCTTTTAAAAATGTCGGATGGATCGATCATGACTTCATGAGCTAGATCGCCAGCTGTCGGATCATGAGCCAGCGTATTAAATTCAGAGGGTGGGAACGTGGTACGGATACCGGGTACGGGAGATGGGGTATTATAAGATTTTCTCTTAATTTCAACAATAATATTGAATTATTAGCGCACTGCTCCGGAACATTCGAATATAAATTCAAAAATAAAAACATATATACTGGTACATTGTAATAAACCATAACAAATTATAACAATATATCTCCAACTAAAACAATAAAATCAAGAAAAACATCTTGCGTCCACAGATAATATGTCTACATGTACGTCCATAGATATACAAATTTTGTAACAGATAATCAGATTTAACAACCTGTACCACATATTTGTATCCTATGAACAGTATGAACAGGTTCACGGCGCTGAAATCAGCTACGATCCAAATCGGATCGGAGGACCCTCCAATCCTAAATGGATGGCTGAGATTATTCTGGAAAACCCCCTCTAAAATCTACAGCCGTCAGATTGAGGATTGGAGGCTCCTCAGATCCGATTTGGATCGTAGCCGATACGGACTCCAGGTTCACGGTGGACGCTAGAGATTACTCTAAAATCAATTTCTTGCTTGCAAGTTGCAACTCAGAAGTACAAGTGTATTAAAAGAGATGTGCCAACTGAAATGCAGCTTCCTTACCCATTACAAACACTAGTCAGTAGATGTGGCAAATCGGGTGGGCGGGTCGGGCGCGTCGGATCATTTTGACTTTCTAGAATATCTCGGGTCAGATTCGGTTGGGTGATGGGCGGGTCAGGTCAAGTCAATTTTAATATCTACTTTTTTTGGATCGGATGTTGATTTTTGAGTTGGATTGGATGCTATTTGATCTCGGGTCGGGTTCGAGTCAGGTCAGGTCTGGTCAGTTTGACTTTCTGAAAAATTTTGGGCTGGATCGGATTCGAGTCGGGTCAGGCAGGTTTTTCAAGTCGGGTCCGGTTTTGCCACCTCTACGAGTCAGTGTGCAGGAAAACGCTCAAAATTTCAATCCTGATTAGTGACTAGTCTACAGTCTCCGAATTTCCGGCCCCACCAGTCAGTCATACTACTAAGTTCCTGCAGCACAGCATCTCTATCTAAATATCTATCATCCGCCTCAAATTTCAACTCAAAGTCAGAAACCAAGAATTGTTTACCCCACCACTCATTAAAAGTCACAAATCCAATTGCAGCTGCGCCGTTTACTCTTGTTGTCCAAATCATTCCATTACTTTATATAGAATTTTCAAAGCAGAAAAATCAATGACCATCCGGTCACTCACACCGGGGAAGTCAAACACGGAGCAGAATAAGAATAAGAATAAGAAGGAGAGGAAAGAAAGGAAGAAAATAAATGGCATTGAAGATGGATGATATTGATGTTGATTCCCGTTCTCATTTCTCTCATCATTCATCATCATCTGGCAGCAGCACAGCACGATACAAAGTACCAACAAAATATTATTAGAGTAGTGCCCAGCGTCCATAGAAAAACCGTCCATAGTGTTCATATGTTATATTTTGGATGCATCTGTTACATTTCGGTGTGTATCTGATACATTCCGTACACGTCGATGGATGTATGGACGGTTTTTCAATGAACGCAGGATGTTTCTCATATATTATTATTATTAAATATTTAATAAATGGGTTTTATAAATAATAGACAAACTGCCCTTTTCTACACTTCCAAAGAGGAATCTTCTCCTCTCCTCCTCTCCTTATAAAAGGTGCCTTCTTTCACCTCCCCTTTTTCGTTAGGCTTTTGTTTACCCAACTCTACAAATTGGTTCATTTTTTGATTGGTATCATGATTGATTGATTCTCTTTGTTACTGTCCATCAATTCCTCCCCTTTATATCTTCAGAAGAAGTTGTAGCATTTGCTTTTCAGCAATTGCTTTGTTTGTTTGTGGGTCTGTGCAAGGTGAGTGTTATCACTTATCAATCATTCAATATCATCATGTAATGTCTGATATGATTTTGATTCATTTTTATGTATCTTACTGGTTATATATACGTGTGTTTTTTTAAATTTGCTTCATTTTAGAGTTTGAGATACAAATTGTTACACTTTTTCTTTCAACCCACTTTTGCACATATGAAAGAAATTTGGTCAAATTTGGGGTGTTGGTGGTGGGGGAAATAAGAAGAAAAAGATTTAGGTAGGAAAAGATAAAATCTTGGGTTTTGTCTGCTTTCCTGACTTTCTGTATTTGTTTATAGCTCAAATAAGAAATTACTTTTTTGCATTATTTTTTGCTTGTAGAATTCTTGGCATAAAGAAGAAGCCATGGGTTATGACACCAGTGTAACTGAACCTCCAAAGCAACAGGTAAAATATATATTCATTCATTGCATACTCTCCTTTTGAAATTTTCCAACTTCTGCTTGAGTTGCATAATTTTTTTAAATTTTTTTGACAGGGTAAATTTCTTGCAATTTTTGTGTGCTGGTTACTTGGAAATGGGTCTCTCTTTGCTTGGAACAGCATGCTAACCATTGAAGATTACTATGTGTATCTTTTTCCTGTATGTGTTAATTAACCTTTTGTTTTCTTTTTATTCTCATAGTTTCATTATTATTTAGGAT
The DNA here is from genome assembly GCA_030179965.1 of Cyperus esculentus. Classification (NCBI taxonomy): domain Eukaryota; kingdom Viridiplantae; phylum Streptophyta; class Magnoliopsida; order Poales; family Cyperaceae; genus Cyperus; species Cyperus esculentus. The sequence continues at coordinate 1,348,850 of JASGLE010000035.1, read as the reverse complement.
TTTGATGTTTTGGATATAACCCTACAAAACATAGAATTGCTAATGTTTTGTATGAAAGTTATTTTACAGTAAATTATGTGTACCTCTACTATTATAGAATTATAATTTTACCAGACTACCTCTGGATAAAATTTGATGATAATAAAAAACAGCTAATTAACTACATATGTTTGCTAAAATTACCAGAGTACCCCTTGCCAGGAACAACTTGCCCATGATATTGAATGTTAGAATTACCAGAGTACCCCTAACCAGGGATAACTTGTCTATGATACTGAATGTTAAAATTACCAGTAATATCCTCAAGTTAGGATTCGATGACAAGAGGGATTGCCTATTATTGGTTGGTTTACTTCTAATCAATGTCAAATATGTTGAATATATTTAAAAAACTGAAAATTTGCAGAACTACCATCCTACAAGAGTACTGACAGTGGTGTACCAGCCCTTTGCTGTCAGTACCATTGCGATTCTGGCATACTGGGAAGCAAAGAGCAATACCCGTCTGCGCAACTTGTTTGGTTTCATTCTGTTTTTCTTCAGCACATTTGCACTGGTCATTGTAAGATCCTGTTTCATCTCATTAGTCTCATTAAACAATCTGAAATTTTGTAAATGCCGGCTTTCTGTGTTGTTATGAGGAAGCCGGAGCCATGTCATTATTTGCTAAAAAGTGAATTCTTGATTAAGAAATTTGAAACAGCTGATTTTAACATAATTTATCAAGGCAGTGTATAAAAGAAATAGTTTACTGAATGGTTATCGCTAGCAGCTTTTCATAATAACCATTTGTCGAAACAAAGTTCTATGAAAAAGGGCAGCTACATTGAGAACTCCACAGATTCATGCTAGTTTTTTTTTTTTTTTTTTTTTTTTTTTTTTTTTTTTTCTTGTAAGATATATAAATTAGTTCATGGGTTTTGTTTCCCTTAGTTGGATGTGGCAACTGGAGGTAAAGGCGGCATTGGTCCTTTCATTGGTGTGTGCATCATCAGTGCATGCTTTGGCATTGCCGATGCCCATGTTCAAGGTGGTATGGTTGGTGATCTCTCCTTCATGTGCCCTGAATTTATTCAGGTACGTACTTCATGTTCAGTGGAACGCTTGAATTTATGAATTCTGTTATCTTTTCTTATCCTTTTCGGATCATCGCCTAATTTTTCTTGTCTCTTTGTGTTGTGGATTTTTAGTCGTTTTTAACGGGTTTGGCGGCATCTGGCGTGCTGACATCCGCATTGAGACTTGTAACAAAGGCAGCGTTTGAGAATTCTCAGGACGGCCTTCGTAAAGGAGCAAGTATGAGCAATATTAAAATGAAAAATCATTTTTAATTTGGTTTTTTCAGTTTGTTGCATTCACCAAATTAGGCCTCTAACAAGCTTCAGCTTTAATTTACAAAAAAAAGCTTCAATTTTTATTTTTAAGAAAAAAAAACTTTAACTTGTGGATATTTCCCAAATTGCGTCAATAAACCTTCAATGAGATCTTGAAATATTTTTAAAATTGACGAATGAATACTGATGGAAGTTGGGCTGCTATTTTTTTTTTCCAGTGCTATTCTTTGCTGTAACATGCTTCTTTGAGCTGCTATGCGTCTTTCTATATGCATTCGTATTTCCCAAAATCCCGATTGTGAAGCATTACCGCATGAAGGCTGCTTCTGAAGGGTCCCTAACTGTTGGTGCTGACTTAGTTGCAGCTGGCGTCCAGCAGAACTCCGACACTGTGGTACTCTTTTACTTATTTTTCCTGCGGCTTTTATTATATGCATATTTCACATATGGCTGTGAAACATGTCGAAATTAACTGTGCCTAATAAGTATATCAAGCAGTAATATTACCTGTGTCCATAAGAAAATGAAACCTTCTCAAATTTGTAACATGGCATATCCTATTTCTTTTCATCATGTACCCAACTAATTCTGGACTTGCTGTTCTTATTTCCTTATAACTATAACAAGTAAGAATAAATGAAAAAAGAGTTTATGGTACTTTGATTCTTGAAGAATCTTTGGCATTTTATTTTTTCTAACATTCTTACCTAAGTTCATGTTATCATCTTATGCCTGGGAACTGAAATAGTGTTTCCTCTTGACTTTTGCAGGTTGAAGAGGATCCAAAACGTTTTGAGCGTCTATCAAACAAGGAATTATTTCTGCAAAATATTGACTATGCGATATCGCTATACCTTATTTACGTATTAACACTGTCGATCTTCCCTGGCTTCTTGTCAGAAGACACTGGATCCCATGGCCTCGGTTCATGGTAATTTTCCTCCTTTCCTAATATTATTTTCATAACTCCATCATCAGTTCAATTTTGTTAACCTCTCTTGTACCACATAGGTACGCACTGGTATTGATTGCAATGTACAATGTGTGGGATCTGATTGGGAGGTACGTTCCTGTTATTTCATGCCTCAAGCTGACTTCGAGGAAGGGCATCCTTGTTGCAACTCTCTCCCGCTTCCTACTAATTCCGGCATTTTATTTTACTGCCAAATACGGAGACCAAGGGTATATGATCCTGCTCACTTCCTTTCTAGGATTGAGTAATGGCTACCTCACTGTGTGCATTCTTACTGAGGCTCCTAAGGGATACAAGGTACTATGTTTATTACATGTTCATAAGTTAATATAGGCATATAACTTCTCATTTTACATTATTATTTTTTTCATTGTGATTTATCTTCAGAATTCACCGAACAACGCTTTGATCTTTTGTAGGGACCCGAGCAAAATGCACTGGGTAACTTGCTGGTGGTATGCCTACTTGGGGGTATTTTCAGTGGAGTTACCCTTGATTGGTTGTGGCTCATCGGCAAAGGCTGGTGATTCACGTAAGCATGCATAAACGCAGCTCGTTATCAGCCCCTCTTTGTGCCTGTTATAAAATTTTGTGTTGTTGTTGATTGCATTCAGAGTTGGAAGCTTCATCTGAAGCAACAAGTATTGATTACAATTAGCAATTAGGAGATAATTGTAACTTGTTCAAACATTCTTCAAGTAATCAAAATAGCTTGCATCAACGCTTGCGACTCTGTGTCGATCATATAATTCTGCGGGACGGATGGAACCATGGGGCATCATAAGACATAGAGGCACCAATTCAAGTTATATAACACTTACAAAAGGTAGATGCATGCACAATTTACATAATTAGTATTTTTCCTAACAGTCAAATACACAACAAAAACACAAATTCTTGTTAAATTGCATGACAATGCGATCGACATGCCATCAGAAGATATATTCAGGCTCTTCCAGTGCAAAGGGAGGCACTCTAACTTCGAACTCTCTTCCTTCGGGTTTGCTCAAGCTGATCGAAGTAATCCGTAAAACCAAATAATATTATTAAGAAACAAGTTAAAGCAATTGTCATGGTTTAAATAGGTATCTAAAATATTAACTACATACATGCTAAATTGTTTACGTATAAAATATGTTATTGAGTTGTACCTGCCAGGAACGAAAGTCAATGAAATCTCGATGGATCCCGGGACAGCAGGTACTGTTGTGCAGTTTTCATAGGCAATTTCTTCCATGCCAGGAAGCAGCAGCGGATGCTGCAAAACAAAAGGGCAAAAAAAAGATCATTTTCTTTATTCCATGATAATTAGAAATTGATCACAAGATAACAGAATACTGACTGAAAGAAAAGGATTACATGTTCATCTCTGATAGCGGGTTCGCCTGTTACATCATCCACGATGTTTTCTCTTGACTTGGTAATCCGATGGTACGACCGCAATTGACAGGATGAGTAGTATGTGCCATCTAGCATACAACCTTGCGGAAGTAGAGAGATGCATATCGAGTACGCAAACTTATACCTGTGATCGGTGTCAGGCTCTTCTGCACCCGGGTTCGAACCTTCTGGTACCAGCACCGCAGATGCCCGTACCTAAATCAATTCATGCACCACATTCACCCCAAACATATATTAAAATTCAATTTATGTTTGTATTAATTTATCTGATAATAAAAAACCAGAAAGTAATGATTGTATTAATCAACAATCGAATGTACCTTCACACCATTTGTTACAGTTGTTGAGCACAACGGAGGGGTCTCGGGATATAAGCTTATACTATTGTACTCCCCCCAAGGTCTAGTCCCGGTCACTCCGCTTTGCAACCGTCGCAGATGCTCCTCCAACCAAAGCATGAGCCCGTCTTGCATCATATCAGCACCATCACCAAGTTTGATCAACGACTCGGGCACACATGGCATCAACTCTCCGTCGATGACCATGTTCTGCATTCCTACATGAAGCTGACCTTTGTTGCAATCCAGAAGAATGTATTTGTTCGAACCGAAAGAAATTGCAACCATTACAGCATTCATATCGCGCATGAAATACAATTCTGAAGAAAGAAATCTTGTTATCTTTTCGGCTTCCTCGATCGGTAACAAGTGGACATTGACAAGATCACCGTCAAAATCGTATCCTCCTACGATTCCACAAGTGATCCCTTCTATTTCAGAACGGTTTTTCATAGTAATATTCTGGCCATTACAGATACGGTAGAGGACCCTCGTGGGAGGCGGCAATTTGATACCCAGCATTTCCTCAGTACTTTCTATTTGGTTTTCAGAAGCTCCCTTGTTTAAAGTTTTGAGTGCCTCGGGGAAATTTGCTGCCAACCAGTTTCGCATCGAAGCCCAGAAACTTGTTGCTCTTCGAACTAGCGCAAGGGGGTACATTTGGAAGGATTTACTCCATGCTGCATATGCCTTCTGAAGCAAGAAAAATCAAAGTTCAGACAGATTTCACAAGAGGAGCTCAGTTTGTTCACAAAATCAATAAAGGACATTCATGTTTAATTTGTAAGCTTTGGGGTATGCTAACTGTCCCCATGGAAAAATCCCTCTTAAATGTCCCCCATCAGTACACCATCTTGTACATAAGATATGAACACCCCAATATAACAGATATGAACACCCGTCAATACATTATATGAACACTCAAGTTAGGTCGGACGGTTATTCACCATAACATAGAATCTCGTGGAATCTTGGACGAGCTATGCAGAATCTTCGATGCGTAGGTATGAACACCAATTATGTCAACTATTAACACCTTATGTGGGAGGTATGAACACCCCAACAGATAGGTATGTACACCAGATTTGCGCAGACAGTTATTTATCATAACGCTATGATCCAACAAATTTGACTATTAAGTGGAGGGACCCGACTTTTAGAGTCAAAATAAGTATGTAATTAGTGTGAATCTGAATCTTAATATAGAATCTTAATAGAATCTTGATGGGGGACATTTAAAGGGGACAAGAAGATATTCTCGTAAGCTTTTTCATAACAAAAACCTCTTGCATTCATTTCTGCAGTTACAAGAGTTATATATCATGTACAAAAATGTCAGAAGCTCTGCCAGAAGCTAAATATGGAGAGAAAACAACCTTGAAGGACGGCAGACGCTTCCCATTAGGATCAATGGGCTCCAACAGATTGAAATCATCGGCGCAGAAGCGGTTCCACACAGTGTTATCGGATACCGCACTTTGCGTCCTTGTGCTGACACAGGAAAGCGCAGCGGCATTCTTGGGACCTATGCGGTACAGAATCATCTCTAGTATCAAGCCATCCAGTTCTTCCAGCTGCCCACCACCGTTCGTAGGCATTGTATCATCACAGGAGCTTTGATCAAAGCAATTCAGCAAAGTGGAGGAGTGGCTCAAGCCCATTGTTCCTGGGTGACTAGATAACAATTGGAGAAATATGATATATACCAGCATCTTTTTTTCTTTCAGATTAAAAAAAAGGTCAAAATTTTCAGGGAATTAAAATCAAACATGTTTAAATTTTCAACGGGACCGATATTTTAACCGAAATAACCGAACCATAGTCCAAAATTTAACGGTTCAGCTAAAACCTGAACCAATCAATCCATCTGCTGGTCTGCACACCCTATTGGTATAATGGTATTCAATCAAAGGTCTTAAGATAAAAGAGGGAAAGATAAATATGTTACCTGCAAGTTGAAGTCAAGTGATCAATGTCGAATTGTCAAGTGTGAAAGTAGTAGCAGCAAGTGCAGTGGCCGGTATAAAAACTGCAGCCGAGAAGCTGGTATATATGGGTACCGGTGATGAGGTCCAGCCATCCATGGTGGAAATATATTTCCAGTTGGGAATGTGGGAATGGGAATGTGAAATGATCATATCATATAATTATCACCAATTTTCTCCATTGGAAAGGAATGAGAAAAGGAGGACAATGGAGCAAGGTTTTCTTTAAGTAGTTTTCTTTTTGGTAAAGGTAGCAATGAAGATAGATTAAAGAATGACTACATATATGGTTTCCTACTTAACTTTCCTCTATATATGATTCAATTTGCTTTATTCCACTACGCCATTGATCTGGTACGATGAAGGTTTGCATTGTCATGGTAGCAGTTGGATACAACTTAAAATTTAAAAAACCAGCCATTGATGAGCTTTCTATATATTGACTCCATATATTGCCTTAAGTCTTACAAACTCAAGAGTTAAGACCATCATCAACCTTTTTTTTTTGTTTTTGAATTTGTTCTTCAAAAATCTTTCGGCTTCCTGAAACTGAATTAATACAGCAAAAGGCTGTAGTTTTATATCTTTCCATGGTTTAAATTTTTCATTCGTTGTGAGCTATGTAATTACTAGAGGTGACAGATTGTTGGATGGGATGGGGTGGGGTGGGGTCGGGTCGGGTTCAAGTTCGGGTCTGTCAGGTCCGTCTGATCAAATGGAAATGTCAGGTCGGGTCGGGTCGGGTCAGGTTCGGGTCAGTCTGATTTTTCTTGGAATACGGGTCGGGTTGTGTTGGGTTGGATCAGATTTTGGATCGGCAGATTTTTCGGGTAGAATCAGATTTTGTCACCTCTCTAGTGATTACTGAAAAATTTTAACTTGGAGCATAAGGATTTTTTCAAAAGAAAAAAAAGGTTGTCGCAATCTTGACGACTTAAAAAACAAAGAATCTTGACCGATGGCACCAATTATTAGTGAAATTAATAAGAATCTTATTCCACCTTTTTTTTTTCAATAAAAAGATTTATTGTACTAAGTACCAAAAATATCCTTGTACATTAACATTATACATAGTCACATGAGTCCGAATCTGCTGTTATTCTTTGAGAATAACAGGGCCCTGTTTGTCTAATATGGACCGTTAGATCAAAACGGATTGTCTGATCGGCCCAGTTAAGATTATATGGGGCTTTTTCACAATTAATTTCATCCGTTGATTTCGATCTGACGGCTCAGATTTGAATAATAGGGTCCTGTTTTCCGAACTGGAACAACAGCGGAAGTGAATGCTAGTCACATATGATGATATGATCCAAGTCAAACTACTTGCACATATCCCTGGCGCAATTCATATCCTCCACTGCGCAGTAAGTTACTGCGTAGCGTTTCAACTGTGCTTTAAGATGCGTGCAAATCAATCTCGAAAAAAAACCCCTATAATCTTCATCGTTGATTCGCTGGATAAGCACTCCCCTGGGCGAAGGTAAGACTCTGCCGTCAAATTTAGTCAACAAAATAAGCCACGCGTGGACAATGATATCCCACCAAAAAAAAATATCTCACCAACCTTGATCCCATGAAAAACACTCAATACACATTTTTGGATAGAATCCGAACTTTAATTTTTTAATGTGAACACTTTCGAAGAAATTGTAATAAAATTATAATGATAAGGTTCTCAATGTGAACGCCACAGCGAATTTAAAATCGTCTTGCGTATACCAAGAGCAGCAATTAAACTAGTACAGTATTCCTTCTTGACTTCTTGTCATAGCAAAGCCACAGAAGCTGAAAGGGGTCCTTCAACATCATAATTGGTGCTTTTGTGAAGCTGAAAGCTGTAATAATCTAGCGTCTACAAAAAAAGTCGTCTATGCATTCTGCATTCATAGGTTACATTTTGGTATGTATCTGTTACATTTCAGAATGTATCTATTACATATTCTTTGTAGGTTTATAAACATATATGAACGGTTTTTGAATGGACGCAAAATATTTCTCAATTTAAAAATTGAAAAAAAAATTTAATGTTTGTAAAATTTATGCATCATCCTTTGTCCAATTGTGAATTTTCCAAGAAAACCGCAAGAAAAGATGAGACTATTAAATGTGGTGGGGGATCACACAATCAGCATAAAAGATACTGAGCATTTCATTTTCATACACATATCAATTATCAAGTTGTCAATTATGAAAGAGAATCCAATATCCGGAGCATGCATTTTTGTGCATACAATAACACAATGAGTTTAGATATATCACAGCTTGGCATGATAGAGAAACATCTTGCGTCCATTGAAAAACCATTTATACATACATTTAAAAATGCGTACAGAATGTAACAAATACATCCCGAAATGTAACAGATGGATCCCAAAATGTAGTCTATAGACTCTATGAATGGTTCTTCTATGGACGGTAGGTATTACTCGGCATTATAATAACAGGCTGTCATTGTGAATGGCAGCTGAGATTCATTATAAATTGTGCATTTTTTTTTTTATAAAATTCATCCAAGTCGTTGAAACCTAAGCGGACAGTTGTAAGTTATAACACGTCAATAATAGAAATTCAAACCATTCATCCTTACTCCTAATAAAATAATATTAGATTTTTTGACATGAAAGTTCTATCTTCACAAAAAAATAAATCTTAGCCGTTGATTGTTTAATTAGATTGATCACCACTATTGATGTACTTTAATGTCTTAACTCATTAAAACTTAAGGCCCATATCAATTTTCTCAATTTAAGACCCATTACATATTATCTTAAAAATTTATTATAAAAAATAACAATTTCAGGCCAAAGTAACGCGTGAGCTCTTTACTAGTAAAACTTTTAACGAACGTAAGTTCTAAAATATTTTATAAAAAAAAAAAACTAAAATTGTTCAACAATGTATAGTACTATAAAATTGTATTACGAATACGACACAAGTATATAATTTAAGAATATTTTTATCTTTTCTTAACAAATTTAAATAAGAGGAGAGATCCATTGACAATGCTTATAATGACAATCTTGACAATCAAGATTTTGAAAATTTTGTAATAATTCATAAAAAATCTTAAAAATGGAAAAACTTTTATGGATGCATTTTTTAACTTATAGATTAATAGTGTTTTAAATTTCAATCAATTTGAACATCGTTTGATAGTTTATCAAAATTTTATACATTTTTTAACGGTTAAAATTTAACGAGCTTTAAAGAGCTATCAAACGTCACTTAAATTGAATATAATTTGATACATAATCAATCTATAAGTTAAACAATATCTCTATAAACTTTTTTCTATTTTTAAGAATTTTTAACTATTTTTACAAATTTTTTAAAATCTTAATTGTCAAGATTGTCATTTTAAGCATTGTCAATGGATCCCTCCTCATATAATACATAAAGTTGTCGACTTTTAGAAAAAAAAAATGAGAAATTTATAATTCTGCAAAGGGTATAGAATTATAAATAGAGACAGGCTTTTTTTTTCTTTTTGTAAAAATCCATATTAAGCCGAAATGAGTTTATAAGATAATTTTTACAACAAATAATATTAATTTTACTCATTGGCATCCTACAAATAACAAAATGAGACAAAACTACACAAAATGTAGTAAACAGTTAAAAAAAAAAGATAATTCTTGACAAAATGAAAGAGAGAGAAAAAGCACACTACAATTTTTCACATGGCAAATTGACTAAAAACTAAGAAAGTTTGAATCTTCTATTTTAGTGGGCAGCTGAGCTCTCAAAAAAATAAACAAAAAAAGCCTGAATCTTTTGCTATCTATCAATAATACTATAAATAAGGGTGAATCTTCTGCTTCTAATTAAACTGCCAGGAATTGAATGGAGGAGGCAGGCAGCAAATAGAATCTCTTATATTTAGATTCTTTGAATAATTGCATCCCCACATTATCAATTTATCATTCCATTCTTCTCCAGAGGGGATTTTTCTCCCTACCCAACTCAATTCCTACACAGGTGAGGTGAGAACTTGCTCTTCTCTCTTAATTCTCTTATTAATCCTCTTTGCAATTTGCTTAAAATTACCAGCTGATGCTGTTCTTTGAAAGCTCTGAGAACTGTGCTTGAGCAAGCTGATCTCCAGCTGTGGTTTTTGAGCTTTTGGATTAATCTTATGTATCTGAGTTGCTGAAATGTTGGTGCTTTTTACTGTGATCTATGAGAATTCTGATTGTTCTGTAATGGGGTTAGGTTGGTTAACCTGAAAATTGTGGCACTGTGAAAAGAAAGAAAACCATACTTGGTCTTTCAGGAAGTATCTGAATTTGGGCTTCTTATTGTATTGTATATTGTTAAGCTTGAGGGTAAAAATGTATGTATAAAATTGAGCTTACTATAAAATAGTAGCATGTGTTTTTTTTTTTATTTTTTTTCAAATAAAAAACAACAAAATTGAACTTGTGCTTCTCTTACTATTTTTATTCTCCCTACTTGTAATCTATGAGAATTTTGATTTTTATGTAATGGGGCTGGTTACCTGAAAATCTGGCACAGTGAAAAGAAAACCATCCTTGGTCTTTCAGGAAGTATCTGAATTTGGGCTTCTTATTGTATAGAGTTAAGTTTGAGGACAAAATGTATGTATAAAATTGAGCTTACTACAGAATAGTACCATGTATTTTTTTTCAGAAAAAAAGACAACAAAATTGAACTCATGCTTCTCTTACTAATTTTTTATTTTTTTTTTCCTACTTCAGTAAGGTTACTGACATAATGGAGGTCAAGGATCAAAAGGTACATATAATTTAAGTTGTATACTCTCCCTCTACCCCTCTCTTTTCTGAACCTATCTGAATTTTTTTTTGAATATCTGTCTGATTTTTTTCCCATTATTTTACTTATTTTTTTAGCAGCAAGGAAAGGATCTTGCAATGTTTCTATGCTGGCTACTAGGAAATGGAGCCCTTTTTCCTTGGAACAGTATGCTAACTATCGAAGATTACTATGCTGCCATCTTTCCGGTATGTGTCATCTTATAATGCAAAATAAAGGAAAAGATAAGTTATTCCTTTGATTTTCTCCATCATGAATCAACAAATAACATTATCCAATAATTTTCTGTATGAAGAAAGACAATTGCTTTATGTATCATTAGAAAAGTTGCAAACCTGAAACAGAAAATTTAATGAATTCAGATAATATAGCTTGAATTGCATCTAGCTACAACTTCTTACTGCACCTGTTTTCTTTTAATTTTTCAGATCTATTATGGTTTGATTTCCTTATATTGTTGTTTATGTGACATTTCTGAAAATCGGATTATGTTATATTTCAGAGATTCCATCCTACAAGAGTCCTCACAATAGTGTACCAACCTTGTGCGTTGATTACCATTTCAATTCTCTTGTACCGGGAGGCAACAGGCAACACTCGTCTGCGTAATCTAGTTGGTTTTGTGCAGTTTTTTGTGGCCACTTTATTACTTATCATTGTAAGTCATTCTCTAATCATACATATTTATCATTCTCAAGATGCAAACTCCCGAACTATCTGCAGATTCTGAATTCTGAAAGCCGTTTCCTTCAGTATCAGCAAAATGTTTTTCCACTTGTTGATTTTATTGGAATTTAATCGAGCAACATTTATGCACCATATGGCAAATTACTCGTAATTGATTATTCAACATCTGAAAAACTTTTATTGGTTAACTTTAAATTAATCAATTAGGCTCAGCATTTTCTTGATAAAGTAGGGTTTTTGTGTAAATATCCAAACCACTTTGATTTTGTAAGTCATTTATACCTTCTGATGCCAATTTGCTTGGAATCATGTTGACAGGTTGATCTTGCCACCGGTGGTAAAGGCGGAATTGGTGCCTTTGTTGGTGTGTGTGTGGCCAGTGCGCTCTTTGGTATCGCAGATGGTTTTGTAGAAGGTGCAATGGTTGGTGACCTTGCCTTAATGTGTCCTGAATTTATGCAGGTACCCTTTTTCTTAATTTAAAAATTAAGTATATATTGATATTTGCAGTCTTGCAATTTTTCACTTATAAGTTTTCTTCTGTATTGTTGTCATGAATCTGTAGTCATTTCTGGCTGGTCTGGCAGCATCAGGAGTGCTGACATCAGCACTAAGATGTATTACAAAAGGAGCCTTTGCAAATTCCAAAGATGGCCTTCGAAAAGGCGCCCGTGCGTAAACCATTTTTTTTTGTTAATGACCGCAAAGATTTCTCATTTCAAGTTTCTAAACACCTTTTCTGTTTGCAAGTATGCCTCAGTTTTGTCTAGTTATATCTGAGTGTTGTCTTAGTTAAACAATATTCTTTTTATCAAGACAATCAAATAAGAGCATGGCATAAATATAAAATAAAATAAATAAAGATGTGGTTTAAGCTATCTTAAATTTTTTTTTTTTTTTTGGTATATCTTTTCTCCAGTTTTATTCTTCAGCATAACATGCTTCTTCGAGCTGGTATGTGTCGTTCTATACGCATATGTGTTTCCCAGATTGCACATCGTGAAGTATTTCCGCATGAAGGCTGCCCATGAGGGATCAAAAACTGTAGCTGCTGACCTGGCTGCCGGTGGGGTCGAAAACCCCTCTCAGATTGTGGTATTCCGATTCTAACCTTTCATCTCTATTCTAATTACAGACATTTTCTATATACACCCTGCTGAAGTTCATAACTTTTTCTGAAAGATTTATCATAACTTTTCTGTTAAATTTTATTAGGATGACGAGGATCCGCTGGGTAAAAAAGAACGTCTATCAACTAAAGAACTGTTCCTTCAAAATATAGACTATGTGATCTCGCTTTATGCTATCTATGTATTAACATTGGCCATCTTTCCTGGATTTTTGTCGGAAGATACTGGAACACACAGCCTTGGTACATGGTTAGTTTCCCTTTCTTTCGGATACTTCTCTCTTTGGGAAACAATTCATTTCACTAAATTATGTGATTCCTATGATCAAATATTTCTTCATTCTATTTTGGATGCCTTCTCTTTTGAAGAAATTCATTTGTTTCTTTGTTTTTTTTTCTTGCATCGCTCAGGTATGCAATAGTGCTGATTGCCGCATACAATGTGCTGGATTTGGTTGGGAGGTACCTGCCTGTAATTAAATGCATGAAGTTGACCTCCAGAAAAGGAATCATGGCTGCGTGTTTTCTCCGCTTCCTTTTCGTTCCTGCATTTTATTTTACTGCAAATTATGGAGGCCAAGGCTGGATGATCTTCCTTACATCACTTCTTGGATTGACAAACGGTTATCTCACTGTGTGTATTTTTACAGAGGCACCAAAGGGATATAAGGTTAGCTCTTTCTGGGTAAAACTGTCATTTAAGTTTTATTATTTACGTGGTCAAAAAGTCGAGCATCAAAAAAGTTCCCATTACAAAAGTACTAAAACCATGCAGCCATGAATCAATTTTTAAACATATCTGGTGCTGTTATGAAGTATGTGCAGTGTAGAGATGATTGGTCCATCATAGTGCAAATATCGTCTCATCTCATAATAGAGGAACCAAAGATTGGCCAAATTGGATTCGTATTTTTAGGTTTCCAGGTCATTATGTCATGTTTCTTCTTGGTCTGGTGTAGATCAAATCAGGTTCAAATGCAAGTTCTGGTACTTTAATCTTTCTGATAGGGCAATCGAATTTCTGGTTATAAGTTTTTATTTGGAGTTGTTCAGTGATGTTTTTTCTGAACTTCATTTGGTTATATGACTTGAGCTTCAGGCATGATTTAATTTGATTGGAGGACTTGTTTTGCTATGTGAATCCACTCCTATCGGATCGTATTGAGGATAAACATAGTTATTGGCCGGTCTGGATTTAGGTTATTGATTTTAAAAACCTAGAATTGTCATTGGAACTTGGGTGTCAGTTCAGATTTTGCCTCTTCTTTTCAAAAGTGATATCTTGTTGCCTACCAGGTTTGGATAGGTGGTACAGAAATTATTGTGGCAACTGCCTTCACCCTATCTTTCTGATGGGTACTGACATAATACCTCCGACATATTTAACTCATACTGAATGGTGTAATTGAATTTTTTCAGGCACCCGAGCAAAACGCACTAGGTAATATTCTGGCACTATGCCTATTAGCAGGGATTTCCTCCGGAGTCATGCTGGATTGGTTGTGGCTAATTGGGAAAGGCTGGTGATTTGTGGCCTAAGAACAGCAACTCTTTTCATTTCGTTTAATACGATACTTCATTATGTTATCTCTATTGTTGTTCACTTGAAACAGAAAGCATTGATTTTTTTTTTATTTGAATTCCTTGTTGACTCAAAATATAGAAATTAGAATATAGTGGAAAGTAGTTTCGTTCAAATGAAATTGCATGCTTGAGGTAGCTTGTTTTTTTGAATCGATCTTCTCATTATAAAGTGCATGTTCTTCCATATTAATTGTATGCATCTTTTGATGATTTAAGTCATGGTATATGGTTTCCCATAATCAAGTTTAAGATTTTTATTGCTAGTTAGTCTAAGAAAAATGCACTAATGAGAATTTGTGAATAGTGCTGACCCATCTGAGAGAGAACAAATAGTGTTGAAACCACCATCGGAATGTACCAATGATTAATTAGGGACTTTAAATTTAGTGGCTTACTGATACCCAATTCAGGGGATACACAGACTAATGGTATTTGCTTTGTACTGTGTAATCTGTTGATTGTAATAGATGTTTTGATTTTAGCGTAATTTTGATGTTTTATCAGTTGTGAATGTGGACACTTGCTTTCTACTGGTACAGGCCGTATCGGAACCCCTACGTACCCTTTACTGAGACTCAAGGATGTTGTCTTTGCAGTTAGAATTTGTTGTTTAAGTTTTATTTATAGGGCTTAGTTTTATTCATAATCTCTGATATATTCTGGCAGCGCATTATGTTTCAGTTGCACAATAGAAACCGGTAGATTTTTTCTCCCTCCTTGTCCCGAAACAGAAAAGCCAATATCACTTGTTAATTTGCTCAGCTGTGATATATTCACTATTTACATAGATCTTTTTTTAAAATAAAGTTTCATTCTGATGCTTATTGCACTGGCATGCCAGAGTAATTACCACTGTACATTTCAGGGGATGATTATAATAACTCCCTAAGTCTCTCAAAAAAAAAAAAAAAAAAAAAAAACTCCCTAAGAAGGCAACTTGGTATTAAAAAAGAGGTTAAAAGATAATCAAGAATCTCATGTTTAAACTAATCAACTATACGTGTGACTTCAAAACTACAATTGACCTGGATGTAATGTAACAATTTACACATGCTGCTTATTATATGTCAACTAAGACTTAAAGCAGCTTTAAGAGATGCAAAAGATGATACTTTCTGGTGTGGAGTCAGTGACCCACCACATAATTTAATGATCTTCACCTGCCTCAGAAGATCCAACCATTGTATGCAAAGTCTTCTCTACTGAGGGGTTGTTGGTTGTATTTCTGGCAACAATTGGGAAGAAAGAAACACAAAAGGGGAAGTGGAGAAGACACTAGAGAAGTAGAAGCCCAGAGAAACTGAAATTCTCAATAATAAAGAGATAGGAAGAAGTAGAACTAGTACCAATGAACTCATCATCTATAGAGGAGTCTCTTATTAATGCCCCTAATCCCTCTGATAATAGTAAGATTAAGGCCAGGAGCAGGATTGGTTTTGATCCCTTGCTGTGGCACAAGGTTGCTGCCATCTTCGGTACGGTACCGGTCTTTTTAATCCAGTTATTAAGTTATTTCTTTGATTAATCTTTGCAATTTTCAATCTTCAGAAAAAAAAAAAAAAAAAAAAAAAAAAAAAAAAAACTTGAATTCTTCCTTGAATAATTGTTATTGCAAATTTATTATACTCAAGTGAAATATTGATGCATAGGTATTGTTGGACTTGGCCTTGGAACTTATGGTTTCCATATGTACCATCCTCAAGATACTTCTTTTAAGCAGGTGAGTTAATTTAATTTGTTGTTCTTTCAAAAAAAGTTCATAAATTTATATCTTTTACTCTTCAATTCATGACTGATCAGTGTTTATTTGGTGTTTACTGAAGGTGTGGCAAATTGCTAATTTGTATCATCTTACACACACGGCAGCCTTAGTCGGAGCTCCGTTGACCAGACGGCCTCATACTGTTCGTCTCCTTCGCTACATCTCTACTCTCTAATTTCAGATAGTGTTAGTTCTTGTCTTTTTGGCACATACTAAACTTTAACTAATTTTACTTGCAGTTTGGATCGCTTCTAGCCATCGGCATATTGCTTTTTTCTGGAGGGTAAGTTTAAAGTTTAAACTCTGCAATTTTAACTGATTCTTTGTCAGAATTGATTATATTTTTAAGTTTTGACTATACATGAATTACTAGCTGCCTATTGTCCCCGGTTGATCGACTTGACCCTTTAACCATGATCTAAGATGTAATTTCATTATAAGATTTCACCCTGACCAGAGTCACCATACCATGCTTGTGTGTTATTCTCTAAATGTGGTATAAATAAGTAATTTATGGTGATAAATTGGTTCATAAAGAAACTCGGTTCAATCTGTACAGATGCTACACGGCTGCCTATTTCGAGAACAAGGAGTACTCTCTGACAGCTCCATTCGGTGGGTTTGCATTTGTTGCTGGCTGGGCAAGCTTACTCTTCTAATCCAGTTTAAGATGGTGCTTTAAATCATGCAACTGATCACTGATGTCACCGCACTTACAGTGAAGTCCGACCAAACGTTGTGCCAGTATTCGCCTCACTGACAAATAATAAACTCTTCAATGTAAATATATGTAATCGTGTTTCTTCGAAGTAATTATGATGTAACCGGATCATACGATGTTTTTCAATCAGTATAACCATGTTTCTATTTGCTTTTTATAGACAGTGTTTTTATCTGGTTTGCTCCCATTGTTAAAATGTGCCAAACAATACATGCGTTAAATTACTAATTGAGTAAATGAACATGTCTTGTCAGAACTCCAACAAAAGTTCTGATTATATATAAAGTCATATCATTTACAATTTGAAAGCACAACAATAGACTTGAGTACAAGATACCTTATTGACAAAATCAGCACCTAATTACAGATCTCAAGCTCTATATAATTTCAAATTAGAATACTATTTGGATTAGGACTAGTAAGCCATGCCAAGTGGAAATTCCTCTACAATCTACACTACCCGTGTCACCGCAAATACTCTACAGAGAGAAAGAGAGTATCAAAGAGATCAACAAAAAAGGACAAAAGAAGGAAATAAAAGGAAATCAAAATGCGTAGTGCAACCCATCTAGTAACAATTCGTGAGTTTGCTGCAATTGCTCCTCTGGTACCAGTTTCTGGGTTTTGACTTTGATACGGCTTATACGGGGTGAATCGTCTGAAGCCAAGCTAGAGGTACCAGTACGGTAATTGAGTTGGTGGTGGTAAGGACAATAGGATAGGCCTTCAACTGCGGGATTGGGGCACTTCCATCCCTTTCCGTTGGTACGGCGGCAGAGAAGCTTGTCGGGTTCTAGCTGTTGTTTGGTCTTTGTACGACTGGTACGAGGTGTACCTCTTGCTTTAGAAGGTGGCCGATTATAATTGAGATGGTGGTGGTATGGGCAATAGGAAAGACCAGGAAGGGCTTGCTCACTGCATCGCCACTCCTTGCCATTCGATCTTTTGCACCTGAGTTCGTCAGGTACCGGCAATCCACCAAAAACTGCGTCTGAAATACTGAGTTCATCTGTATTCATTTCTTGTACTAAACCATTACTTGATAGGAGGTCTGTGATGGTTGACTCTGAAAAGTAGCAAACTAACCGCATTAGCCAATCTTAAAAATGTACCCAAACTCCGAGACTTCAGCAGTTGTATTATCAGATAATAAAGAAAATATATGCAAACAAATGAATTACAGATGAAGGCAACCATTTTACATCTAACAGAAGAAGATTATCAGAATACTTAACACCTGATCAGCTCATTTATTTTTTAAGAATAAAAAGGTCTTTTATACTGAACTTCATTCAAACAACAATTTCAATTTTGTACAATTGTTTATCAGACAATTTACTCAGGACACAATGATATCAAGGCAGTTGCATATGAATCCAGTTTAACTAATAAAAAAGTTGAGTTCACCATACAAAAAAAAAAAAGGATGCTGGCTGTAGATTGCAATCATAAAGAAATATAGAATGGTATTGCAATTCGTCCTGTAAAAGGTGAGAAAACTGACCACCATTTGGCCGGCAGCGCACTGGTACTGCATCACGTATTGGGTCTGAGAGGCACGAATCATCTCCATTGATGTTCAGTAACGCTGCATCCTTACTGGATTGAAAAATTGGCGAACCCATCTCTGCATAAAGAAATGACTTTGTCAACATGGAAGAAGGTTTCACCAAAACAATGCAAGGGGAATAGTGCGACCACAAGGATATCATTATTCCATGCCATACCACTTTCACTTGTGTGAAAAATGGATCAGAAAAGTACTTCCGTGTTTCTCAAAGTACTTCGGTGTTTGCTGCACCAAGCTCAAAGTACTTCGGTGTTTCTCAACCGTCGGATCAGGAAAAGTATGGCCTGCTTTTCTTTTTAGAAAAGCAGGTGATCCCGATCCGTGAAAAACACACATACATTATAATTTACAGTTTTCAACTGCAACAGCGAACCACATTCATGGAAACAATCTGAAAATAATAATAATAAAAATGATCCTACATTCCTACATTACACCAGTAAATTTCGTTCAGCCTTGAATTTGCTTAAATCATCCATAAGCAATTCTACTAACTACTAACCAGTCCTTAATTTACTCAATCAAGTTAGGGAAAATGCAGCTCAATTAAGAGACTTAATTTCACCGCAACCTTATAAGTAATGACATAATTGAAATGAAACACACAATTTTAAAGTTATCACCATTTCTCGGTCTCACTAGCACTTCATTTTATGAAAGAGGTTATCATTACTCTATACAATACCCACTTCTACTTGTGCGAAAAACACGCATGCATTATAATTTACAGTTTTCCACTGCAACGGTGAAGCCATTCGTGGAAACAATCTGAAAATGATAATATAATGATCCTACATAACACCAGTAAATTTCATTCAGGCATTCAGCCTTAAATTTGTTTAAATCACCTGTCAGCAATTCTACTAACCACAAACATTCCTTAATTACTCAATCAAATTAGACCAAATGCAGCTCAAATGCTCAATCAATTAGGAGTTTAATCTCAATGCACAACCTTATAACTAATGACATAAATTAAACAAATTTGCTCTTTAATTCATAGCACTAATTCGATCTAAGCTCTAAATTCTGCACAATTCTCAGTTTCTTACCCTGCAAGCAGATCAGATCCTCCTTCCTCCGCCTCCGCCGCCTCCGTCTCTTAACATCCCCCCGAGCCTCGCCACCCGATCCATCCCCCCCGCCGAGATCGCCCTTCCGCCTGGAGGATCCGGAGCCGGAGGGCGGGGGGCGGTGGTAGTTGAGGCGGTGGTGGTAGGCGCAGTAGGAGAGGTCGGGGAGGGCTTGCTCGGAGCAGCGCCAGTCCTTGCCGTTGGATCGCCGGCACCGCAGCTCGTCCGGCACCCGCGGCAAGTCCGAGGGCGTGGATCGCCGGCGCATCGATCGCCCGCCGGAGAGAGAGGGTTGTTGTAATTAGTGGAGAGTGTCGGAGAGGCGAAGTGAAAAATAGGGGGTCATGTGCTGGGGACTTGTAGCAGCGAGACTGTAGTTGTAAAAACTAGAAAGGGAAAATGAAATAGAAATTGGAAAAGTTAGATAAGATTTTATTGATGGGAATTGGGAAGTGATACTTGATACATCAAATAAAAAAAAAAGAATATTCGATAAAAAAAATGATATTGAAATTGATATTGGCCGTGTTAATATTCATGTTATATGTGTAGCTCATTAAAATATTTAATTTATCTGTATAATGTATCTTAGTATAGTGTACAAAGTAAGTTACAGAGTAAAACAACAATTTAAAATTTAAAACATATCTATTTAATTTTTGACTATAATTTAAGTACATATCCATTATAACTTTTTTAAATACTAATACTGTGATATCAATTTTGATTTTACTTTTTGGTATGTTATAACTTTTTTCTTATTTTAATTTGTTCATTTCTTGCGTGGGGCAGTGGGGCTAGGTGATATTGTTTAGCCGAAAAGAGTAACATGCTTGGCATTTGTTTATAAACTTGATAATGATTTTTGTTGACAATGGCTGATAGTGATTAAAGGGATTGCTTGATTTGACAAAGTTAGTTTGATAAGTTGGGTTTAAGAATCCGTTAAATATTTGTTACAATTTATTGGATTTACAGATAGATAACTCAATATAATATAAGCACTGTGAAGTAAATCATATTCTTAAGTAGATTGGATAGCGATTTATGATTTATGAGTAAAATTAATGTGAGTTTAAGTAATGGTTTCGTGTATATTAAAAAAATTAAAAATTTTGATTTATATGGCTCAATAAATTCTTTATATCAATATCTTATAAAAATAAGATACAAAAATTTGAGTAAAACTATGGTGTTCTTAAGCCTCCCAGGGGTCTAACACCAAAAACATATCAAATCATATCCAAATTTTGATTTATATGTCTTAATAAATTTTTCATATCAAAATCTTATAGCATGCCAATTTTTTCCATTTTTGAA
Source organism: Cyperus esculentus (assembly GCA_030179965.1). Lineage (NCBI taxonomy): Eukaryota > Viridiplantae > Streptophyta > Magnoliopsida > Poales > Cyperaceae > Cyperus > Cyperus esculentus. Next base: position 1,328,176 of record JASGLE010000035.1, on the reverse strand, counting down.
GATTTTTAAGTATTTATTTCAGATTTTTTAATATTAACTATACAATATTAATAAAATAATCAATATTTCATATGCAACTTTTAAAAAATCTGAAATAAATGCTTAAAAATCTCTAAAAATGGAAAAATTTTGCATGACGCATGATTTTGATATAAAGAAATTATTGAGCCATATAAATCAAAATTTGAATAAGATTTGATATATTTTTTGTGTTAAACTCATGGGAGGCATCCGTGAGCATAAGAGCACGCTAGATTTACTCCAAAACTTTTATACTTTGAAAATTTTTAAAATTCATTTAGTATATTTAAAAACGACTCTACAATATCAATAAAATAATCCATATTCCATGCTTCAATTTTCAAAAATCTCAAACAAATATTTAACATAAATCTCAAAGAAATATTTAAAAGTTTTCTCAAATTTCAAAAGTAATAATGCTGCTCTCATACTTCGTACTAGATTTCATATCGTCCGCGAAACTGCAAATTACAGTTTTTTTTTTTTTTTGAGGAAAGCAAATTACAGTTATTACAGTCAATCACGTGGGCCGTTGGATTGTTTCGAGATCTGAGTCTGCACAAATCTCAAGAAGATCAACTGGTAATGCAGTGGATAAGCACTCTTCGTACCCAATTCATATCCTCTGCTGCGCAGGAAATTACTGCGCAGTAGTACTACAACCATTAGATCTACTTTAGGATTCGTGCAACTCAATCTCCAAAAAACCCCCTTAATCCAACTCGTTGATTCGCTGCGCAGTATTGTACTGCGCAGCAGAGGATAGGCACTCCTTCGCTTATCCTCTGCTGCGCAGTATTGTACTGCGCAGCGAATCAACGATATAAGATTACAGGGGGCTTTCCTGAGATTGAGTTGCACGAATCTCAAAGCAGATCCAACGATTGGAATACTGCGCAGTAACTTGCATGAATTCGTGTGGCATACCGCACTCTCTCCCTCCCATCGGCTTCTTCCTCTGCCGCTCCGCCTCTTGCTACGGCGACATTGCGGTCTGAGGGCGGGCCGGATGGGTCGAAGCAGCTGCGGGTGGAAAAGAGTGGTAGATCGGAGTGGGAACAAGCTGCAGGTTCTTCTTGCTTGCCTCTCATGAGCTCTCACGAGGTCTCACTCTCAGGTACAATCTAGAATGTAGTGACGCTGAGTGAAAAGTGAAAACCTAGCTAGCAATGCTGTTGTTTATTGTAATTATTAATAGTATTCCGATTGTTGCGAAATGAAGATGTTCTTTGGTTGGGCATTTGGATGCTTTTACTGAATTCTCAGCTGTACAACCAGATTCTAGTCAATCTGGCAATAACATCAAAATGTTCATTGTTCGTTGGTAATGAAATGAGGTGGCTGTTTATTCAGCTGTTGTTTATTGTAATTATTAATAGTATTGCGATTGTTGCGGAATGAGGCTGTCCTTAATTTGGTTGGGCATTTGGATGCTTCTAGTGAATTCTCAGCTGTATAACCAAATTCAAGTCAATCTGGCAAATGGCAATGTGTGCATCAAAATGTTCATTGTTCATTGTTTGTTTGTAATGAAATGAGGTGTCTGTTTATTCGATTTCATGATATAATTTGCAGTTCCTGATAGCTAGCTACGGGTTGTTTATGAGTTTCGGTTCCAGTAATTGTTTGCCGTAATTTGTAGGCAGTCCTCTACTGCTGACGGATTACTTACCCCAAAACTGACCAGGCTAATGATGTTACTAACCGGTTAGAGCGCAAGATGCTCATCCATGGAGTTCAGGTGACTCGCGTTCTTTGTTGTATTTCTTTCTCGTTCTTCTACAATGTTAATGTTTAGTTCATTTACGCATTTTACAACCTTTCAATTTCAGTCAGCTAACAAATGCTAAGAGCCAGGAAGCAATTGATGTGGCACTGAGAAGTGATCTGGTGATATTAAACACCGCCATGGCAATTAATGGCTGGATGGTGTATTTGAAAAAAAAAAAAAGGCTTCGATTGTGTTGCCATGGTGCTGTGGTGGGTTCATGAAATGAGAGGTCATTATATTAAGTTGGAGTATGTGAAGCACCTCCCTTGTGTTGCTGGTTCCATGATTGATTCTTATGTCATTGCTGCATATTGGAAGAATCGTACCAATGAACTGTCAAGTATGTATAACTTATTGCAAAGTTCTACACAAATTAAGTTTCAAAATCGTAACTACCTTTTCCCTTTTTTTTGTTTTGGATTAGTTGATTTGTTTGTTCCTATAGTGGTGGATTTAAGTGTGTTCCTGATAACTGAAATTCATTCTCAATTTTTGGGCAGCTTTGAGGAACTTAAGAACAGGTTCTATATAAATATTAGCCAATGTTCATATGATGTTTGTATCATTTACTGTTTTTTCCATAATTGCCGACTTGTCTCATTTGGAAAAATACGATTAATGTCATAAAAATTGTAACTGGAAATGACAAAAGGATGAAACTATTAACAAATTTAGGTTTTTTCAGTGGCAACTAGAAAAAGAAGAAACTATCGCACATTAGAAGTACATGGAACTATATATTAGTGGCTAAAACAAATTAAGATGCCAATTTCAATATCTGATACAGCTTTTTTTTATAAATGGATAATTGATACAGTGCTTTTTGTCATGCTTCCGATGGCCCATCAGCATGTTTCCCGAACCCTGTCAAGCACTCCATTAACCGCTACATCAAATGCATCTTTCAGATCTTCAGATATGTATCTTGGATCCTTATAAACAAGATCAGGTATAGTTCTTATCACCTCTTCTCTCATCGCTTCTGTTTCTTCATCGCTGTACTGAAGTAACACATCCTCAACACGCACCAGCCCTGCTTTCACTGCATCTTCAGATATAAACACCGAAAAATTGCTGAATTTTTCTGGAAAATACCATTTATACTGCAGCTCAGCCGTACCATTATGGAAAAACACCGGGATGCAACCGGCTATCATCGAGTCAAATGTCGAGCGCCTTGTGAGTGTGTCGCCAGGTGGTTGAAGGCAGAATTTTGACTGCATGAACATTCTGGTCAAGTTGCTTGGTGAGTTGCATTCATGTCTGTCAATTTTACACTCGTGCAACTTACACCTGCTTGATTGAGCGCATTGATCGAATAAATGATTCCGTACCAGGTGAGGCATGTTTGGTCTCCGCCCCGCGGCAAAAGAGAAGAGCCAAGGTCTCTCTTGTGATCTCATCTTCAGTTGCCATGTCACCACTTGACTCTTATTTAACGGGTGAAAGTAGGTTGGATAGGGAATTGCATACTCATTATTATCCTGTATGTTTCTTTCCACAGATAACACTATCATATTCTTCATTTCAGGAATATTCAAAAATCTGCTACCCCATGAAGAAACTTCATCACGTTGAAAATCCGACGTTGGCCGACCTGACACAATAAAATGATCTTTGCCGCCCTTGTCTACCCACTCGGACCTCTTTCTGAGCCAGCCAACTAACTCCACAGCCAGTTTGTCGATTCTCGCCTTTTGATCAGTACTTGTATCCCATAGATATCTCATGATGTCAAGGCCAGAATAGTACGGGACAAAAACGGCACTTGCCATGGAATAGTTTGTCGTTAGACACTCGTACTGCTTCATACGATTGTGGAATATGATTTCGAGTACAAATTGGTGCGTGAAGTACCATCCTGTCTCCTGTAGCACCCCATCATTGTTGTCGAGTTCAGGACCCATACCGGAATTAACAATAAGTTCACACATATCATACCAGAGGCAAAGGTTGTGGCAGTCGTCGAGTATATCAGAATTGAACTGCTTGGGGAGGTCATAGACATAGATATACCGGCCGATGCATGGGTCAGTTGTCTGTACCGGAATTTCTTGGGGGATGTTGAGTGTTTTGGTACGGAAAAACGGATATAAAGATTGAGAAAGGTATAATAGAGGTGATAAGAGCATGCAAAAAAGAACTAAGAGAGTGCAGAGCTTCTTGGTGCTGCTTACCATGGAATAAGGGAAGTCCATTTGTTTTTCTCTCCTCCTAGCCTCTTGGTATTGCAACCATTAGTAGTTGTTTAGGAATGAATGTCAAACTTAAGAAGCCATGTAATTAAGTAGTACTGAGGTTCAACTGGTAATTTCATTTTTTCTGTTATGTACGTCATACCTGTATTTTGATAGTATACAATTATTGTTGAACTTTTTAATTCATGTTCAACGAACAAATACTAGTTGGGTCATTATCCAATAGTAAGAATATTGCTGGTGTATAATTAAAATTTAGTGTCCAACTACTATGGTACAATTAAGGATTGTAATACTATTAGCATAATGAATATCAATAGTGATAATGTCAACTATTTGTATAATGAATATCAATAGTTAAAAATTAGTGTCCAACTACTATGGTACAATTAACGGTTGTAATACTATTAGTATAATGAATATCAATAGTGATAATGTCAACTATTAGTATAATGAATATCAATAGTGATACCAAAATTGATATCGATTGTATTATTATGTTAAATATGTGGATATTCAAGTTAATTCATTAACTATTCAGCTTATTAGTATTCCATCATGAACTCCGTGATTGTAATTTTATTATTATATTGTGATTGGGGAGCTGAATACCGATACCGTCGGAACTCTTATCATTGATACGTTATTTTTTATTTTATTATTTTTTTGTCATGCAACAAATCATGCAAACTCAAGTATTATGTATACAAACTCAGTTATTATGTACAATTGTTATCTTTTTTATGCATACCAGGTGGTGAATCAGATGAAGGGGGCATGAACCAGAATTTGCATCGCGTCTCAGTTATAAAATAACTAGTGTGCACAACAAGTGAATTTATATGCACCATAACTAAGTTTGCATGCACACTAATTAAGTTTATATGCACAATAATTGAGCTTCATTGTACGATAATTAAGTTCTATTGCAAAATAATTGATTTTGCATGCACAATAATTGACTTTCATTGCACAATAACGAAGTTTGTAGGCACAACAACTGAGTTTCATTGCATACAACCGAGTTTCATTGCATAGCAACTAAATTGCATGAACAATAAGCGAGCTTCCTTACATAACAACGCCACAAAAAAAAAAAAAAAAAATTCTCCATATCAATGACGGAAATTCCGATAGAATCATTGTAATATTTTTCTTGTCATTATTGTATATATAAGAAAATTCAGTACAATATTTGAACTCATTCATACTTTAAAAAAAGGGATAAGTTTTCAAATTATTTAGCTATGCCACGTCATCATTATTCTCAGCTATTGATTTTGTTTCTCTCTTTATTAATCTTAATCATAATTCTCAATTTAATTTTTCTTTTTTCATTAAAGAGATAATACGATGTGCCTAAAGAATAATTTAAGATTCAAAATATTTACAACTCTTTATGGGTGCATTTGGATAGCATGAGAGTAGACTGTTCATCTAAGTAGTGATACTAACCCAACTTGCATGTGATCCAAACACAAGTTTGCAAATTGCTTAGTGTGGTTAGCTGCTACTCAGCTAACTCTCATGTCCGTTGGTTTAGCAAAAGTTAGTGTATTGGAAGGAGCAGAGAGGAGAGAGGTATGTTAAAAAAATTGGCCCATTAGAGTTGGGTGCTGCATTGGTAATGGAATATGAAAATAAAAATCATTATTTAATTTATTTCACTATTACAACTCGAAATGTGCAATCCAAATACCATTTTCACTAACCTGGATAGTACAAAGTTAGCATTACTTTCATACTACTCAAGCTAGTGCTAATCTCACACTACTCACAATTACTAACCCAAATATCACTACTCTTGTACTAATCCTTCCACCATCAAAACGCACCCATATATTCTATATTCTTTTATATGATTTGAGATGTAGCTGAAAATATATCATACTGAAAATATATTAAGATCAATATTTATTGATAAGATATATTTATGAAAAATGTATATTTATTTTTAATATCTATTAATTTATGTAATATTATTTTTCGGTTCATCTGATTCATTAAAAAATTTTGGTTCCGTCCCCATGTCATAAATTTTTTTTTTTAATAAAAATCACTGTGTCAAAAAAAAAAATGTTATGAAATAATTATGTAGACCTTTTACTTTCTCCACTCTCTCCATTTTCTCCAACATTAATCTCCACCTTAATTTTATGAATAATTGTATAGCTTTTTATTTACATTCTCTATAACCTATAAATAGAGGACTTGTAACTCATTGATGTACCCTCTCACTTGAATAAATAAGAAATAAGATTTTGTCTCTTTGGTATCATTATTTATCTCTATTATATATAAAAAAACTTTTCTTTTTTCATTTTTTTAATGGGTAAATTTTCAGGAGATCACTAAAGTTTACCTCAAATCCATAATTGGTCACTGAACTTTCATTTTTCCATTTTTAGTCACTTAATTTTGATGTTTATCCAAATTTGGTCACTCCGTTAGTTTTACCATCTAATAATAATTAATATGACTCTAATTTTAAACTTTGGAAATCATTCTTCTTATATAAAAGTATACAACATGTGATAATGTAAGACTAATTAAAACTTTTTATTTAGTTTTCTTTCATAAAATGATTTTTTTTCCATAATTATTATTTTTTATTTATTTTTTCATCTAAGTATATAATTTATAACATGTCTAAGAAAATGAAAATATTTTATTGTCATAAAAGAAAAATAAAATAAATAATTTTTTTATTTATATTCTTATATTTTTGACATGAAAAAATATATGTACAAATCATAAAATTAATGTCATGTCAACTATTCTATTAAGTTGGATGAAAAAATTAACGAGGTGACCAAATTTGGATTAACATTAAAGTTTAGTGACAAAAAATGGATAAATAAAAGTTCAGTAACCAGTTATAAATTTGAGGTAAAGTTTAATGACCTCTCGTAAAATTTAACCTTTTTTTAATATAACCAACTGTGGCTGGCGGTTCGCCTAGATCTCCGGCGTGATTGTCCTCAGTGTACTGCGCAGCGATGACCTTTAGATCAATAGAGAATTTTTGAGATTGAAACTAGCACGAATCTTAAAGCAATCGGATGGCTCGTCTGCTGCGGTACCGTACTGCACGGTAGGTGATATGAATCCAGATCTCCGTTATCCGGCCACTCACTCACTGACATACCCTACTACTCTCCCGAGTGCTTATCCTCTGCTGCGCAGTATTTTACTGCGCAGCGAATCAACGATGCAGATTATAGGAGGGGATTTTTTGCGATTGATTTGCAGGAATCTTAAAGCAGATCCAACAGTTGAGTTGAATCGCTGTGCAGTAACGTACTGCGCAGTAGAGGATGTGAATTGCTACTCTCCCTCCCTCCCTCGTCTCCGATGCCAATGCTCTCCTCCTCCTCCTCTCCCTTCCTCTAATAAATCCGATCCGATCGCACCATCCCCCAAACCCTCGCCATTGCAATGGGGAGGCCCCCGTCCTCCTCCTCCTTCCCCAACCCCCGCCACCCTCTCCACACCCGGCGGCGGCTCCTGCTCCTAGCCGTCGTCATCGCGGCGTCGCTCTCCCTCGGCTTCCTCCTCTGCCGCTCCGCCGATTCCTGCAGCGGCAGCGCTACGAGCGGCAGGAAGGAGGAGGTGCGGGTGGAAGGAGTGGTAGATCGGAGTGGACGGAGTGAACGGAGTGGGAACCCGCTCGAGTTCATGCGCAACAGGCTGGTTCTCCTCGTCTCCCACGAGCTCTCGCTCTCAGGTACAATCTAGAACATGATCTTCAGTGAAATGTAGTTAGTTAATGATGTTGTTGTATATTATCATTAATTCATTATTATTATTGTTATATGATTGTAAGGATTGATTACAATTCTGAAATGTTGTTGTGGAATGAGATTGTAGCAACTCTAGTTGATCCGGTAATGTCTACATCAAAATGCTCATTGATTCTTGATAGAGTTGTTCTTCTGTGGATCAGCTAAGCAACCTGTTATTTTGAATAAAGCAGTTATTATCAATCATCTCTCTTTAATTGTATTTAATTTAAGAGACATATTCTAACCATCCGATTGATTACCATATTTCATCTGATCCACAGCAGAATTAGCCTTTCTGATAACTACCGGTTGTTCTTGAGATTTGGTGCCAGTAACTGTTTGTCATATTTTGTAGGTGGGCCTCTTTTACTGATGGAGCTTGCGTTCCTCCTGAGAGGTGTCAGTGCCAAAGTGGTGTGGGTTACTTACCCCAAAACCGATGAGGCTAATGATGTTACGAGCCGGTTGGAGCACAAGATGCTCAACCATGGAGCTGAGGTGGTGATTCCTGTTCTTTTGCAGTATTCTTCTTTTACCCCTGTGTCATGTTTAGGTTAAGTTAATTTAGTACTTTGTAATTTGTAACTTTTCTCTTTCTGCCAGCTAATGAATGCAAAGAGCCAGGAAGCAATTGATGTGGCCCTTAGAAGTGATATGGTTATATTGAACACCGCAGTAGCTGGTAAATGGCTCGATGGTGTGTTGAAAGAAAAGGTTCCCGAGGTATTACCGAAGGTGCTGTGGTGGATCCATGAAATGAGAGGTCACTATTTTAAGTTGGAGTATGTGAAGCACCTGCCTTATGTTGCTGGTGCCATGATTGATTCCTATGTCACTGCCGCATATTGGAAGAATCGCACCAGTGAACGTCTCAAGTTTGTATAACTTATTGCAAAATTCTGCATATCTTTGGGTTAATTAGTCATTTAGCTATATTCTCCTGTTTTATTTAAACCCCGGTGGGATTTGAGACTCCCTGTCCCTTACAGGGGGACATCATATCTTTAAACTGCATTATGAATTTGGTGGTTTATTGATTTATCGTATATAATTTCAATTTCATAAGCTTCTTGAAGTTTCCTGAACCGACTTTTTGACATATGATGATTTTAAACTGTAAGCTTTACAGGTTTTGAAAGCTGTTTCAATGCTTGTTTATGTGGACTGTAAGCTTTACAGGGTCTTGAAGTTTCCTGATTTGACTTGTGACATAATTTTGTCCTTTTGTGGTTACTGTGCTGCTTTTAATTTTTGTCTGTACTAATTTTGTACAAACCATTGCTTGTTTATGTAATGTGAGGAGTGAAGAATAGAGATGCCAAAGACATATGTGGTACACCTTGGAAATAGCAAAGAGTTGATGAAGGTTGCTGAAGGTGAGACATCTGCTCTAAGAGAACATGTGCGCCATCAAGATCTTCATGTTGGCAAGGAAGACCTTCTCTTTGCCTTAATCAACAGTAAGTCTTTCAGTATTTGACAGTATATCATTTTTAATCGTTATTTGTACACAAATTCTTCCAAAAGCGGTTACCTTTTTCTTTTGTAGGCTTTAATGATTTATAAGCGTCCCATACTTTTGATTACAAAATTGTGTGGAAATTTATGCAGGTGTTTCAAGGGGAAAAGGCCAAGATCTCTTTCTGCAAGCCTTCTACCACGCTCTTCAAATCATAAAATCTCAAAAGATAAAGGTGCCACCTTTGCATGCCATCATAGTAGGAAGTGACATGAATGCTCAGACCAAATTTGAATTGGAATTACGCAACTTCGTTTCTAAAAAGGGTATCCAAGACAGGGTCCATTTTGTAAATAAGACAATGAATGTTACACCTTACCTTGCTGCTATAGATGTGCTTGTTCAGAACTCTCAGGTACGTATTTATTTTTAGAATTTGATGTTCTTTTCTGGCCTTTTCTTGTATTTTTTTCGACAATCAATTGGTCAGGTTAAACATTGTATTATCATTTGACATTGTATTATCATTTTTCTTTATATGTGTCAGTCCTGAGCAAAAAATGATTGATACGGTCTGACTAAAATGGGGTATAACCGGTCCTGGATCAACCTGAAAAAATCCATTATATGTTTGGAAAGTGGATTTACAGTCCATGTTTATAACTCTACAGGCTCCAGTCATTTATGTGTCTGAAATCTAAATTAAAATTCAAGTGTTGTTTCTGTGATTCTATCTAGATGAAACTCTTTTATGAGAATCAACCAACAAAAGTTGCCACATGCATATATCTATCTTATTGGTTGCATTAACGTGGTTGTTCACTGGACATTCTGTCTATGCCATACAAGTTATGCATCTGTAGGGAATTACACAGTTAATTAGCCAAAGAAACAGTTCTGTGGTGACATTTTGCTAAATATCCCAGTTGGCCATCTGTTTTTCTTACCTGCAACAGTCTCCTGCTTATTTAAACTCTACCTTATGTGTAATCTTATCTGCAAAATATTTAAAACCCTCCATAGTAGCAAGACCTGTAATTGATCTGATCTGCAGTGGGTTAAGCAATAATAGCCTGCACCCAAACCATCTAGTCATCAGGATAAATTTCACTTAATGGGTTTGGGTTTGCCAAAAATCAGTAACTTGAAGTTCGAGGTTCACACTGAATTGATGCTCACAACTTGGTAATAAGACAGGTTGAACTGATAGGTCCTCTACTGCCCCTCTCATACAACCCTCAGAGAAACTTTTTAGCCCCTTGTGTTAATGAAAGGGCTGAGGACCTCCTCCTGTATTACCCTATTGAAACCATTGGTCACTAATTGCATATCCCATCTTGATTCTTGAGAGAAAAGTTGTTTGATGTTTTTATTTTTTTATTTTTTTTTATTTTATAGGCACGTGGAGAATGTTTTGGACGCATTACCATTGAAGCTATGGCCTTCCATCTTCCCGTTTTGGTAAGTATACCCCCTCAGCATACATCAATCATATAAAAAAAATTATGGATTCAATGTAAAGCATTATTGCTAAAAATGACTTCAATTACAAAGCATATCTTCTTAATATTATCACTTTATGGCAATACTAGGGTACTGCTGCTGGAGGTACGACAGAGATAGTAGTGAATGGTACGACGGGTCTGCTGCATCCAGCTGGAAAGGTAGGCATTATGCCTCTGGCAAGAAACATGGTAGATTTAGCAACCCATGTGGAGAGAAGGGTAAGAATGGGTCGAAAAGGGTTTGAGAGGGTTAAAGAGCGGTTCATGGAGCACCATATGGCCAACCGTATAGCTGATGTACTAAAACAAGTCTTGGAAACATCAAAGGAACTTTCAAAATCATAACCACCTTTTCCTTTCTTTTAATTTTAGATTAGTTGATTTGTACGGTTTACAAGCAGGGGTTTTTTTTTTTTTTTTTTCTGAGATTTGTAATTCATTTTCATTTGTGGGCAGTTGAAGGGATTCATTAACCATTTTTAATTAGATGTGTTAGTCATTGTTCATATGATTGTCTTGTTTAATGTAATTTGTCATATAACACCAGTCACATATCCCATTTGAAAAAGAAAAAAGATTAGTGACATATATTTGTAAGTTGTAACTGGATCAAAAAAGTGCTGTGCACTGATACACAGAATCAATGTATGGCTTCACATAAACAACAATAACTATGGTACAGTTGGGTCTCTATGCCATCAGAAAGACCCAATTACGTTGTTATGTTATCAAACTATTACTCAATTATTTCTTAAACTAGAATAAGGAACAGGTGTCTATAGCTTGAACTTGCTGTGCAATTTATGGTGTCATTGATTTTACTTTTCAACCTGTTACAATGTTTCTTTCATGCAAGGACTAGAAAAGAGATAAAGAAACCCATTCGAGTTGTTTGTTTATTGATAGGAACCAAATCATCCAAAATTGTCTAATTCAATCACACCAAGATTACGTATATGGGAGCAAGCTCTCAGAGGGGCAATAAGTATCTGAAAATGGAAGGAGTTGGTCAGGTCAACTGACTGTTCGGTAGACTGTTCATCTATGTGCATTAGTGTTAGAGGCTGCCCAAGGTTAATAGCTTGTCAGCATGAAGAAGTTGGGAACAGCTTCACAAGATTTAACAGATGTTTATGCACTGGCTTATTCGGCTTATACTGGTATGTTTATACTCCTAATTTTCTTTCAAGTTTCAACAAAGGTTTCAGTGACAATGAGAAAAAGAACTATCATACATCAGAAGGACAAGGAACTATTAGTGGCTGAAACAATGCTATTTTCAAATCTGGCACAGTTTTTGTTTTTATCAATGGATAATTGATACAGTGCCTTTTATCATTCTTCCAATTGCCCTTCAGCATGTTTCCTTTATCCTATCAAGCACTCCATTCACCGCCACATCGAATGCATCTTTCAGATCTTCAGAGTTGTATCTTGGATCTTTGTAAACAAGCTGAGGTATACTTTTTATCACCTCTTCCCTCATCTCTTCCATTTGTTCGTCGCTGTACCGAAGCAACACATCCTCAACACGTACCTGCCCTGCTTTCACTGCATCTTCAGATATGAGCACCGAGAAATTGCTGAATTTTCTTGGGAAATGCCATTTATACTGCAGCTCAGCCGAACCAACATGGAAGAACACCGGGATGCAACCGGCTATCATCGAGTCAAATATCGACCGCCTTGTGAGTGTGTCGCCAGGTGGTTGAAGGCAGAATTTTGACTTCATGAAGAATTTGATTATAGTGCTTGGTGAGTTGCATTCATGGCTCCCGTTTTTGCATTCATGAAGCTGACACCTGCTCGATTCAGTGCATTGATCGATCAGATGATTTCTTACCAGGTGAGGCATGTTGGGTCTCCTCGCCCCGGCAAAAGAGAAGAGCCAAGGTCTCTCTTGTGACCTCATCTTCTGCTGCAATGCCACCACTTGGCTCTTATTTGAAGGGTGAAAGTAGGTTGGATAGGGAATTGCATACTCATTATTATCCCATATATGTCTTTCAACGGACAGCACTGTCATATTCTGCACTTCAGGAATATTCAACAATTTGCTACCCCAAGAAGCAGCTTCACCGCGCTGCAAATCCGACGTCGGGCGACCTGACACAAGAAAATGATCTTTGCCACCCTTAGCTGCCCACTCTGGCCTCGTTCCGAGCCAATCAATCAACTCTGCAGCCAATTTGTCAACTCTTGACTTTTGGTCAGTATTTGTATCCCATAGGTATCTCATGACATCAAGGCCAGTATAATACGGGACAAAAACGGCACTTGCCGAGGAATAGTTCGTGGTTAGACACTCGTACTGCTTCATACGGTTGTGGAATATGATCTCAAGTACCAATTGGTGGGTGAAGTACCATCCCGACTCTTGTAGCACCCCGTCATTGTTGTCGAGTTCAGTACCCAGACCGGAATTAACGATAAGGGGACACATGTCATACCAGAGGCAAAGGTTGTGACAGTCGTCGAGTATTTCAGTATTGAATTGCTCGGGCAGGTCATACACATAAATGTACCGACCAATGCACGGGTCGGTTTCGAGTACCGGGATTTCTAGACCGATGTTTACTGTTTTGGTAGGCAAAGATGGGTATAAAGATTGAGAAAGGTAGAAAACTAGTGATAACAGAATGCAACAAAGGAGTAGAAGAGTGTGGAGGTTCTTGGTGCTTTGCACAATGGAAGTAGGGATCTCCATATCTTTTTACCTCCTTTCCTAGTCTCTTGGTGTTGCAACTATAAACAGTTGCTTATGGATGGAACAAAACAAGGTGTCTGGATATAGAAGATATAACGTGAAAAAGTCAAATGCCCTATTTTTTTCTTTTTCTTTTTTTTTTTTTTTGACGACTCTTTAGTTCCGAAGTTCATTTAGTATTTCCAATTTTTTGACGACTCTTTAGTGAAAACCTCTGTATTATTAAGGCTTTAAATTATTGTCTAATAATATATGAACCATATTTTTAATTAAAAATACAAATTGTTGCTGATTTCGAACCGATCGAGTGGACGGGTGGAGAAATGGTGGAACTAAATCTGAAATTTTATTTGTTGGCTATTTAATATTCAGCGATTTGTATAAGCAGTTGTTGCTGTTGGGCGATTGATTAATATACAATATATTATATAAGAAAATTTTAATTAGTAATGCATGACAAAAATGTGTTTATACAAAATTTTAATATATATTTTTCGAATTATAATGAAATTAAGAATTATTATTTTTTATATTTCATTGTATTATGTATGGGTCCGTTTGGCAAATTAAGGAATAACACTAGAATAGTGTTATCTGATTAGTAAAAATAGACTAGTGATTGTTGGAAGAGTGAAAAGAATAGTGATATTTAGAGCTATTCGGATAGCAAAAATGTTGTTTGGCAAATGCCAATTGGAATAGTAATTAATTTCCTATTCGGAGACGGATGGGTTGGCTCGAATAGCGGAATAGCTTTTTTAGAAGCTATTCGTTTAGTGTATAATGTGTTTGGCACCCCATTCAACTAGAATAGACTATTCTATTCCGAATTTGAGGTGTCAAACACAACCATATGTTGTGTTCAAAGTGATATATATATTTATTTGTTATATTTAAATTAAATTATTCAACTACAAATGATTGAGTAATGATATAATTTTATTTGTTCATTACCCATTGACTTTAACGAGTAATGGTAGTGAAGTACAAGGCCAAAATTATAAAAAAAAAAAAAAAAAAAAAAATTTGTTAACCACCCTACCATATTATACTTCAAAACAATATAGCAAGGATAAGACCAAAGTTAAAAGGGATATAATACCTATCAACATGCTTGTACTATTGTACATCATTGGTATCAAAATAATATATATAGGCAACTGAACACTCTTAAATATATTGTCTCCTCATCAGTGAAATAATTAAATTTGTGACAATGGACAACTAAAAAATTTGCACGGCTTTGCTTTGCTAATTCAGATCGTGCGGAGCCATATATATCCTGGTCAGTGGAAGAAAATGTATGGATAGCACGTTTAAATATGCACTGTAACCTAATTTTAAGGAACTATATTTTTAAAATCTGTATCTCTAATAATATTAAAACCGTTTGAAATATGTATATGATACGGCCTAACCAAATTGGGTCCAAGATAGTGATTTAGGCCCATAATACAATATGATTATTGAGTTGAAGACACGTTTACAGCATACACGACCACACCAAAGCGGCCATAGACAATCTCAGAAAACAAGGGTCAAGTTTATAAATAGTACTAAATCTAGGAGTCAGGGGTTGGATTCTGTCATTAGTACCTTGTACCTTTTGCCAAATCAGTACTACGATAGACAGTCAAAGCTCTATTAGTATAAACTTATTAAACGACATACAAATTCAACAAAATTTGAAACACTATAAATCTATAACTACAAGTTCAAAAATATATCTATATAATTTTCCTATTTTTAAATTTTAGTTGAGTTTATATATTTGAACTTCAATTGTCTATATACTTTTTCTATTTTTAAGATTTTATTTGAATTTATTTGAACTTCAATCCATAATAGACATACAAATTCAACCAAATATTCCCATTAAGGGATGTGTAGAGAGAGGAATATTCCAAGTACCTGAAATTACTACTGCATTTCTAACAAAGTAAATACTAAATAGATAAACAGAAACAGAACAAGTAAATGAAAAACACAAGCCAGTAAAAACTAAAAGCTAAATTCTCCTATTTATATTTTACACACATCTATATCTACTTCATCAAGCAACCACATTTACCACTATTGTGCTCCTAACCTGATGATTGCCATCTGACCACACCAATTTACCAAATCTATACCCTTTCTCATTTTCCTTTTTTATCCGGGACATTATCGCGACTTTAAACGCCTTCTCTTCGCCGACGTCAGAGAACGTAAGCGCCATAGGCTGTACTGCAATATGAACCCGATGAGGTGCCTCGACATGAACCTTATACGTACCGGGTGGACCCACATTCTTCAGCCTTCGAGCCAGAACAATTGTTCGATTGAGAGCACCGACAGAGATTGAAGGGTAGTTGAGATCCTCGATCTTCATCGGAGTGATCGGGCACGCAAAAGGCTTGTCGGTGAAGCTACTTAGGAAGTTCTCTTTGTAACCTAAGGTGCATAGGAAACAGAGGTAGTCCTCAATTGTGTTATCGTAAACTAGGCCAGGATCAGCGGCGTCGTTCGGTCTTATGTGCCCGTTGCCATATGCAAATGGAGTAGCATCGGTGCCATCGGAGTCTTTCATTGGATTGTTCATGTTATCTATTGTTGTTGCTAAAACAAACAAACAAACAAACACAAACACTATGTTTAGTTTAAGAGTGATTCTGCTATGGATTGGTTAAGCAACCTTTCATTTTGAATCAAATGGTTCTTATCAAACATATCTCTTTAATCATATCTAAGACATATCGTATACATCTGATTATGAAAAATGAACAATCCAACAGTCCATATTTCATCTGATCCATAGCAGAATTAGCCTTAGTTTAATGCTATAATTAAAAATATTAGATGTAATGCTGTTTGGTTTACTGTTACTTGACAAATTACCAGAAAAATGATGAGTATATGTTTGTTATTACCAGTAGTCATGATAGCTGATTTAATAGCAGAAAAACTCCAATCGGGGTGTGCCGACTTAAGGCGACCCACAACACCGGATACATGGGGGCATGCCATGGATGTGCCACTTAGAAGATAAAACGGGCTACGCCGTGTATCACCATCAAAATCTGACGGGCTTTTCGACTCTGTGTATGCAGCCAGTATATCCACCCCTGGTGCTGTAACATCCGGCTGATAAATATGCACTACAGTAAGATTATATTTATAAAAAATCAGGCAGGAGATCAATTAATTAAGTACCATATTTACAATTTTTCATCATAGAGCTATTAATTTAATTATGTACTAATTAAAGTGAGAAAATTTTGCTAATGATGTTCTTTGAGGGTCAAAAAGCAACATAATAATAAAGATTTTTTTCTAAAGATTTCAGATTTCTTTTTTTTTTTAATAAGGAGAATGAAAGATTAAAATTATAGAATTGGAAAGAAAGGTGTTCAAAACTTCAGATATGACCTTCAATAGTCCTCTTATCGGGTAACATGGTCCTCGAGATGAGAAATAGGTCATTGCCGGAGCTTCGACCCCGATTCTTGTTTTTGCTGGTACAATAGTACCCATAGGCTTCCTGGTGTCCAATATGTGCAGATTATGCAACTATAATTAGAACAGACTTATGTCAATCAAATCAACATTCTATTCTGTGTAAAAGGTAGCAGAGAGATCTGTACAAATACTAAATTCAAGAGCAAACATGTTTTCATTATAATTGTGAGTCTTACTACAGCATACCAAATTTAATATTTGAAAAAAAAAAAATGGAGCATTTTGAGCCAATTTTCAGTATGAAATCAGTGCTAAATTATAGGTGCTGGAGCAACACTTTCCATTTTTTTTTTCATTGATCATACAGCTCAAAAAATTCAAAATATTTTTAACTTACAAAAGTTGGTATGCCCCAGCAAAACTCTATAATTATAATGTTATTTCAAAATAATCATCCTTTCAGCAATGATATGCAATTAAGATATATTGCAATAAAATTTCCTCCATATCTATCTTTGTTCTTCATTCAACTGTTGTTAATGCAATATGAAATGTTGGAAGAAATTAAGCTTTACTTGGTAGAGTTCATGTAAGAGATGAGTTGCAAGGAATCGTCGAATGTGATCATGGTTGCGGGGAGCACATGAGGATCAGCAAAGACAACGCTGCCCCAATCGTAGATACCGACCAGGACCATGCCAGCACCACCGGCATCTCTTACAGTGATCCCTGGAACCACTCTAGGCATGTCGCGACGAAGTATGCAGACAACTATCTTCCCTTTCACCTTTTCTGGGTCCAGCGAACTTGTGTTACAATATTGGCTAACAAAATAGATCAAAATCATAGTTCAGAACTAACCCCATTATATTATGATATCAAATGTAAAAAAAAAAAAGAATAACATGGTTAATTTAAGTTGTAAGAACCAAAGAGAAAAGTAATTGATTTATTCCTATAATTAACATGTAATCATCATCGTCATACATCTCATTCATAAGATAATTCAATTTTACTCATAATTATATTGTCATCGATCGATTTCATGCCTCAATTTTTCATTAGATATACCCAGCTTTTATCTCTGATCTTAGCTAGAAAACATATGAGAGCAAAATGATGCATAATGAACAAATGTAGCGAGGATGGTCGACTTACGACCGAGTCGTATTAACCAAAGGAGGGGCAGGGGCATCCGAGCCAAAAATCAATGGGTACAACTGGTTCTCTGGTAGAGATTTCGTTTCCTGACTCGCTCCCTGTATCACATCAGAATAAAAAAAAAATCAGTTTTTCAATTTTTTTAAAAAAAAAATTTATGTTACGCAAAGAAAAAAAAAAAAAAAACTCAAGTAGCGTAAAAAGATGAAAAGAAATCAAGTTGCAACAAGAAAGTACCTTTATCAGCTTCTGGTTACCGAGTTTAACATAGCTCGGGAAATCCCGATCCAATGTACTGGCACCGACAGTGAAAACCCAGGGTGAGATATTCCCGACCGTTTCGGAATATGGCCCGTCGTTTCCAGCTGAGCAGACCACTGCAATCCCCTTAGCGGCTGCGTGCAACGCCCCGAGTGTTATAGTGCTCCTCAGAAAGTTCGTGCCTCCTTCATATGCTGGCCCGTCGCCAAGCGAAACTGATATTATGTCAACATTGTTGTCGATCGCAGCATCGAAACCAGCCAGGACATCCGCGTAGCTGCAACCAGCTGTAGAAATCGGAAAAGAGGGGTAGTTAGTTAGTTAATTATATGAAATTAATTGTTTTATTTAGTTCAAATCAATGTTTTAAATTGTCATCACTGGAATTGATATTTTCAGTGACTGATCATTGTTAGAAATTTCATGATTATTATACTTCCTGGGTCGGGCGGGTTTTTTGGGTCTAGTAAGATTTTGCACCTCTATTCTCGAGTCATCTCGGGTACGGGTCAGTTAGACTTTCCCTGAAACATGGGTCGGGTCGGGTTCGGGTTGGGTCAGATTCGGGTCAATTTGCCTTTCCCTGAAACACGAGTCGAGCAGGTTTTTTTGGTCGAGTCAGATTTTGCCACCTCTACAGTTGACCCATAACATATAGTTTTCTTACCTTCACCCCAACACACCTTGTACACAGCCACATGAGCACCGGGCGCGCCGCCTCTTGCAGTACCATTTGCATATCCAAAGCTGCTAGCACCGGGAACCGACCTACCAGCTGCAGTCGACAGCGTGTGCGAGCCGTGTCCGTCCATGTCACGTGCAGAGTTGACAAGATTTAGGTAAGGCATTGCTTCGAGAATCCCTTTGTTGAAGTACCTTGCGCCGATCAGCTTTCTGCCATGCCATGCACAAATATGGAACTCAGTGGTATGGTATGCATCATTTGCTACAATTTACAAGTGCAGCATTTTTTATAACAAATCTTGAACCATGTTTGTCAAATGTGGAGATGTGGAGTTATATATGCTTCACCTAAATTATGAACTTAAAAAACTATATAAATTGATAACACAGAAGATCATTTGACGGAAAAATTTTATGGATGCTCAAACTTTTTACCTTAACTGCGCTACTACCTAAGCTATACCTGAACTTGCGCCCTTTATACTCATATCAACTGGTTCATCTCTGTCCATTACCCGTGTAACTTGGCTGTTTAGGCAGTACATGAAGAGGTTAGATGGCGCAAGTTGGATTCACGCTCTTAAGTTTGGGTATTGATGAAAATAACTTGACTGTTTGGGCAGTGGTAGAGATAAGATCAATAGTTTGAGCATCCATGAAATTCTTCCTCATTTGACAATAGTTGTTTAAACAACTTTACAAATGATTTTTGTTCAAAACAAGTTATTCAAAACTAACTATTTAAATTGTAACTATGTATTTACAATGTTTTTTTTTTTTTTTTCATTTTTCTAAGAACATAGACAATAACTAATATTGAAACAAGATGAACAAATATATGTACTTGTTGCAAGGAACTCCATCTCTGGTGTTGTTTTCACAGTACCCTCTCCATCTGGAAGGAATTGGACCCATTCCTTCATCACTGAAACTTTTTGATTCTGGCCACACACCTAATAAATTAAATTATATAATTGAGGAAACATCGGATTAATTTCCAGATTTACATTTTGGATGAATATTTTGACTGAATTATGATATCATTAGTATTTAACTATTTATACTCAAGAACTTGAAGAAAGTTGAGCTGTAAAATTTACCAGAATCAAGAGTTGCAATGATAACATCTTTGCCTTCAGTTCGTGCCGGATTAGATCCTCTATGATAAGGCGAGTTATCATCGACGCCGAGAAAGCTCCATGATCGGGTTGTATGCAACTTGTACAGCTTGTTCGGGATAACGGCTACGACATCTGGATGCCCTGTTTTTAAACACAAACTCAACATATTGCTACTAATACATAACATGCTTCATATTTCTGGAAGAGTAATACCTAGCGTCCGTAGAAAAACTGTCCATAGTGTCATAGTAACAATAGGTTACATTTCAGGATGCATCTGTTACATTTCGGAATGTATCTGTTACATTCCATACATCTCTATGGATGTATGGACAGTTTTTCAATGGCCGCAAGATGTTTGTCTTTCTGGAATTAGCAGGAAAGTTGTCTGCCCAGTGGCTCTACTAATTTTAATAAGAGTAACACCTAGCGTCCATCCGATGGACGTCCATCACAGATACAGAGTGTAACAAGTGGGTACACCACGTGACACTTTGTATCTGTGATGGACGTCCATCGGATGGACACAAGAAGTTTCTCTTTTAATAATTCACAGGCTACCTTTTGTACCTGTATTCTGCATATAAATTTCATTATCTCAACATTGAAACAGAGTTGGGTAATTTTGTGTCTTACTTGCAATTTGTTTAGCATCTTCCTCTTCTAAGGTAGCAGCAAATCCATTTATGCTTTTCGTGTAGGAATATATTATCGCCTCGCGAGCTTTCAGCTCACTGTTCATCATCATTCAAATCTTTATTAATTATTACAATTTGTATTTAATTTGAATAAAAACAATATAATGGAAACTTATTTGTTTAATGCATAATATAAATTTTTATATTATCGACATTATGTATTAATTCTGACATTTAAATTTAGTGATGATAAAGTATGAAAAAAAAAATACCTCCCAACATATGATCCAAGAAGATTGTAGTGTGAATTTCTTGCACTTTCAAAGTCTTGAACAGTTGCATCACTGCTGTGTCGATGTGAGCCAAGATACACAATATATGACTACATATATATATAAACAAATATGTATAAAAAAATAAAAACTCATAAGATTATAAGAAAAAATATCAATAAACACAAGTAAGAAATGTAGCTTGCTTGCCTTTTTTACAGCTGAAACTTGTACTATAATTGCTGAAATCAACAGGCATATAAGAATATTCAGCTTTCTTTTCTCCATTCTTTTGCCTCAATATTCACCTTTGCATATTAATTCTATGGTTTTGTTTGTGGTTTTAGGTGCCTTCAGATTTCTTATCACTTTTACAAACTAAGTGAGTGGCATCCTTTAATTGTCTCACCCATTTATATAAAAATTTAAATGTCTATATATGAAATTTGCAAAATATGCTTACAAACATATATTTAGTTTTTTTTTTTTTTAAATTGCTGTGTCAGTACTTTTGGCAAGCAAATCATATTTACTTTTTTTATACTATAAGAATCTGAAAATTGCATTTCTCAGTGTATGGTATATATATATTAAGCTTATCAGATAATGACGTATTGCAAATTTGCAATCCCATCACAAAATTCTGAAAATTTTCAAAATGCCACTCTGGTTTGCCCAAACAATGCCACTCTAAAACAAGTTTATTCTCTAAATTGACCCAATCAACATTTTTTAATGAAAATAATAACAACTTTTTTTTTAAAAAAAAAAAAAAAAGAAAAGAACAAACAACCCTCCAATTTCCATCCTGCCCATTTACTATTAATTCAGTCCCATTTTAATTAAAAAAGCAACTTGTAAACTCAATGGCTCTGTTTATAATTCTAAAAATAAAATCTATATCTTAGGATTTCAATTACTAAATTAAATAACAATTTACAATTAACTTTTCACAAGTAGAAGAAAAGATTTTTCTTCTACCGTGAAAAGTTTAATAGAACTTAAATTAAATTTGAGATTTAAATATTTCCTATCTTATATATATATATATATATGTATATGGTCTGAACCTCTAACCAAGTAGAACCTGCAGCAAGATGCATGAAGGGGTTGGGCATTTGGGCCTTTTTGGGCCATGTTTTGTAGCTTCAACAAATTACGGCCCAGTAACGTTCCTTTTCCTCTCAAAAAGGCAAAAACAAACAAAAGCTGTTTGTATGTTTTTTTTTTTTTTTTTTTTTTTTTTATTATAGGCAGTAGGCTGATAAGAGCGTATACACCATACACTCTACATAATTCCTTCCATCCGGAGTACAATCTCAAGTTTCCATATAGGGAGTCAATGTCACTACCAACTGAGCCATGCTCTGGTGGGCGTTTGTATGTATTGTTAGAGCATTTTCAATTTCAATATCCATCTTGCTGAACTAAACTGTCCCAAAAGCATGATCTGGGTTATGAGAGTCCTGTAGAACTCATTGTTGATTATAAGTTGTTAAACTATCCAAAAACATAACTAACTAACCAACCAACTTACTTGGAACTTGGAAGCTTCTTTCTCTGAGTTAATGCACGCAAGGTGTTTGTCGAAATGCTTAGGTTCAAATTGTGTGTTTCTCTTGTTTAGTTATTATACATATAGCAAATATATAAACATATTATCATCAAAATTAAATTTCATGGGGCTTTTTTTTTTCTTTTTGCATATTTGTACTTCAAATATAAGCTTAATTGTTTGTGAATCTGATATTTTTAATTGACACAAAATACATAAATCATGAGATTGGAAATGGAACAAGTAAACTTACATAGTTATATATGTATATATATGAAAATAATACAACTACTGATGAGCTACACCTTGCTCAACTTAATTTATAATTCAATTATCTTAAAATTTATGTGTGATTTTGAATTGCATTTGATCCAAACTGAATTAAAAAAAACCAACAGTCGGACCAGTTGACCCGCCGGTCTGACCAGCGGACCATTGACCCGGAGCTTATAATTAATTAGCCAGGTCGGTTCTGATAACATTGCTTTATTTCAAGCGACCGCATTGACAACAATTGCGCTCCTAACATGATGCGTGCCATCAGTCCACGTCAATCTCCCAAACTTATACCCGGCATCGTTTATCCCTCTGATTCGGGACCTCATTGCAACACTGTAAGTCTTTTCTTCGCCGATCTTAGAGAACGTAAGGACACGGGGTCCGACTGTAACATTTACCCTCGGAGGAGCATCCACGTGAACCGTGTAAGTTCCGGGTTGCCCCACATTCTTCAGAGTCCTAGTTACGACAATTCTTTTGTTGAGAGCACCAACCGAGATCGAAGGATAGTTGAGATCCTCGATCTTCATGGGCTTCGACGGGCATTCGAAGCGCTTGTTTGTGAAGCCACCAAGGACAGTCGAATTGACACCCAATGCGCATAGGAATTTGAGGTAGTCTTCCATGGGGATGTCGTAGACTAGACCGGGATCAAACGCACGAGCGGGTTTTATGTGGCCATTTCCGTAAGCAAATGCGTTGGCTACCTCGTCGGTGCCAAGATCCCTTATCGGCATGTGCTTGTTATCCTTCGTTCTCGCTAAAATTAGACATAAAATTAATTTGCTGTCAGAATTAATAAAACAGAACAGAAAAATGTAAATGTAATTTTTCGGAATCGAGCTAACCGGAGTTAACCCCGAAGAACGATAGTAATCGAAAATTAGATATATATACATCAACAATTTATTGTATATATGTATTGTACCAGTAGTCATGATAGCGGATCGAATGGCAGCGGTGCTCCAATGCGGGTATTTCGACCTCAGAAGCCCTGCTACTCCAGAAACATGCGGGCACGCCATGGATGTGCCAGACATAAAAGCATACGGGGTACGGCGTTTGTCCTCGGCGAGCATTGTTGGGCTGACCGCCTCGCTGAATGCAGCTAGTATGTTCACTCCTGGCGCCGTCACATCCGGCTGAAAGACATAAATACAATACAAGAAAATAATTAATAAGATATACGCAGATAATCAGAAATGGATCACAGATTATATAATACGATCAGATGATCAGACCTTTAAGATTTGTGGCGAAATGATGCTTGGTCCACGAGACGAGAATGCCGCCATGGCTGGGGCTTGTTCGGTGCCAATTCTTGTTGTTTGTGGTGCAATAGTACCCATAGGCTTCCTGCGATTCGAAAAAAAAAGTGCCCCAAAGAATGTCGGCATACTGATTCTCTATATTCTTTTCTTTTTGTCGTTTTGATTATGAAATGTTGGAAAAAAGAAAAGGGCTTTACTTGGTAGAGTTCATGTAGGAGAAAAGTCCGAAGCTATCGTTGTAAGTAATCATGACGGCAGGGAGCACATGTGGGTCTGCAACGAGAACGTCGCCCCACCAATAGTCGTTGCATAAGACCATCCCCGCACCGCCGGCAGCTTTGACGGTCATTCCTTTAGCTACTCTTGCTACTTCCATGTCCCGCATGCAGACAACAATCTTCCCCTTCGCCTTTTTCGGGTCGAGCGAGCCTGTGTTGCAGATTTTACTGACAGAACACAGGAAAGGATTCATAATTTCATGTGCATGTTTAATTGTTTATAATCATACTTAAGTATATTTTAAGCTTATAACATGTTGTTAATTAATTAGTAGCAAGTAAATGCACCATTAACAATTAACTTACGCTTCAGTGCCGTTGACGAGCGCAGCGTCAGAGCCGTAGATCATCGGGAACAACTTGTTTTGTGGTAGAGCTTCAGAAGCTTGACTTGCTCCCTACATTAAAAACAAATATATAAATAAATAAATAAATAATTAGATGTTCATCACATCAAATAATGTGTTAATCTTAATTAATGAGGTATTATCATACAAAAGGAATTGTTCAAGTCAAAGAGGGAAATTTATAGAAGAAATTAATGAGAATTTGGTGAATAAATTCAAGAAAATAACGATCGATCGACGAGCATGCCTTAATTATCTTCTGGTTGCCGAGTTTAACATAACTCGGGAAGTCCCGATCGATCGTGCTCGCTCCAACGGTGATAACCCACGGTGCGACATTACTGACAGTGTTCTCATCCGGGCCATCGTTTCCAGCAGAACAAACCACCGTAACGCCTCGCGCAGCTGCATGCAATGAGCCAAGCGCAACCGCATCCTGCAAAAAGCCATTTCCGTCGAAGTACCCTGAGCCTCTCCCTCCGAGAGAGACCGATATTATGTCAACACCGTCGTGCAATGCAGCGTCAAAGCCCGCCAAGATATCAGCACTGCTGCAACCTGTTGCACAAAACGTCGAAAGAGTATATATATATATATATTACTTGCACAAAAGGTTGAAAGAGGATCATCAATTCGTCATTTTCGCATGTCAGAATGATACTTCGCGTCGCGTTTTTTCGTACCTGGCTCCCAACACACCTTGTAGGCGGCGACGTGTGCGCCGGGAGATCCACCTCGCGCAGTGCCATTGGCATATCCGAAACTGTTAGCACCCGGCACAAACCAGCCAGCAGCAGTTGACAAGGTGTGCGAACCGTGTCCCTCCTCGTCGCGCGCAGAGTCGGTGTAGTTTCCATCTGGGTACATATCTTTTATGCCTAGATTGAAGTATCTCGCGCCGATTAACTTCCTGTCGTGCACGGATTAAGGAATTGTTGCTTGTAATTTTGGCATAATTAGTATAGCATACATACCTCATAAGTTTTAGCTTATAATGAATAAAATGCCCCCTTTTTTTATTGTACAATTACTCCTAATAACAACATATTGGATTTTTTGATACGAAAGTTCTATCTTCCCCAATGAATAAATCTCAGCCGTTGATTGTTTACTTAGATTGATCACCACCGTTTACGCACTTTAATGTCTCAACCCATTAAAACTTAAGGTCCATATCAATTTTCTCAATTTAAGACCCATTACATATTATCTTAAAAATTTATTATAAGAAATAACAAGTTCAATTCAAAGCAAAGCATTGACTCTTTACTAGTAATGAATAAAATGCCCTTTTTTTTTATTTGATTGTACAATTGCATGTAAGATACTTATTTTTTGAATATAAAAACCTCAACAAAATATCATAATTGTTTTGTTATATGAAAAGTTTTATGTGCACAAAGTAATGTTTGATTAAACAAGCTAACAAAGAGAGCAATAAACTCTGTAAACTGAATTGTTAGTTCTTTGTATCATGGAAAAATGATGAGTACCTGTTACAAGGTACTCCCTCTCTGGTGTTGTTCTGACAGAATCCTCGCCATTTCGATGGAACGGGACCCATTCCTTCATCGCTGAAGCTGCGTGATTCCGGCCAAACACCTTATAATGCAACAGAAATCCATTAAGTTCATTTCAATGGCTTTCGAGACTCGGTAACGTTTTCTTTATTGGGCGAAAAGATAATTAATCAGGCGTTCAGCTAATTACCGCTGTCCAGAGTCGCAACGATAACATTACGCCCAATGTTATGTGTTGATGGCGTAAGCTCTCTCGGGTTGGGGTTACTGTTATACATGTCGACAAAGCTCCATGAACGGGTTGTATGCAGTTGATATATCCTGTTTGGAAATACCGATACGACATTCGGATGCGCTGTATAAACACACACACACACACACACACACACACAAAAAGAAAAAAATAAAAAAAAAATTTAAGATTACAAACAGAAGTAGTGTTCTTTTTAATAATTATTATCTTTCTTGTAATATTTTTTCTCTTATTAAAGAATATTCAGAAAATGTTCAAATGTCTTTGATTTATAAATAGAAAATTTTGAATCGAACCCGCGAGCTCCTTAGCCTCTTCCTCATCTAAACGAGCAGCGAAGCCGTTTATGTTTTTCGTGTAGGAGTACAATATGGAATCACGTGCTTTCTCCTTGCTACAAATTTATATTCAATTCCTTATAATTCCGAAGATTATAATTATTCGATGAACAACTAATCAATAATATTTTTTATGAAACCTGATAACTATAAATTCATATTACAGGTTTGCAGCAGAGTTGATAAGTACTAAATTAAGTATATAGATAGATAGATAGATATACCTCCCGACATACGATTCGAGGATTTTGTACTGGGAGTTCTCCACTCCCTCGTAGTCTGCCGTAGTTGCTTCATCGCCGTGCTCATGATGTCCCAGATACACAATGTATGTCTACAACCGCATCATCGATCGAAGGTAACAAATGTCATCAGAGAGTCATTATGATCGCCACGACAAAATCATGATCGCCACGACAAAATATAGGCATTAAACAGCATTGATAATGTCTCAATTTGCAGAATGGAAGCAAGAAAAACAAACAAAGAACATAAACATCTTACAAGCATAATTAACTACTAAATTTAGTTAAACTGTGCTAATACAATTATCATCAATCGAACATCATCGATAAGACGTACTGGTTCATTTTGAAGATAACAAAATGGAAATTACACATTGAACAAATGTGTAGAAAAGAAGGTTCAAACATCCAATTGGTAGCCGCTATCAATCTTTCAAAAAAAAGGAGGTTCAAACATGCATATATGAGTACCTTCTTTGCAGCTGAGACTTGTAGAACTGTGCACATCAGAATGCATACAAGAAGAAGAAGAAGCAGCTTTCTCCCCTCCATTGATACTCTCTCTCTGATTGTTTAAGCTTCTCTGTCTGTGTTTGTTAATCTGATCAGCCTCTTGAGATTGCTATGATTTTATACACACAACTCATCCACCAATTGCCCTATAGAAATTTAGAAAAATTAATGTATCTGTTTAGGAATAAAGTGGGCTGAATTAATTTGAGAATATATGTAGCCCAATTATATTTGTGCAACTAAGTTTTGAGCCCACAATTAATGTTTGCTTAACTCTTTTTATAATGGAGTGGAAGCCCAGAAAGTGGATAAATGTTACAAACCCAGAAATAATTTACCAGCAGCAATTAGTTCACAGGACAGAATACAGTTTCGTACTGAATTGGTGTATTCATCAAATTTACAGAAATAATATATACTAGAATAAACCCCGTGCTTCGCAGCGGGATTGAGTTCTTTATGAATTAATTTCAATCAAATCATTTATATCGGCACTTAAATTAAAAAACGAACAATACATAGTTCAATTAATTATTTAGAAAAAATATTCAGCAAAACAATTCAAAGAATTTACCTAAAAAGACAACATAAAAATTACCTTTTATAATCTATCAAAAGTGTCATTTCATTTAATAGTCATAAAAAAAAGAAAAAAAAAAGAAATGCATTATCTCTTAATGAAAAGACGCTCTTAACGTAATTTATGAAAAACAGAAAGAAATAAAATTATGCTTATGCTAACATCGTAGAAATTCAATTGTATGGGCAAAATAAGAGTTAAAGTAGAAAATAACAGAAATTATTTTTAGGGTCCAGTTAATCATTTATACTTATATTCATATATGGTTCAAATCGTACACAATAGACTCAATGACAGTATGTTGGTGCATAGCCGTACTAAATACATCCCAATGTTATCTTATCCACACATCACAATATAATACATCACGATGCATATCTAATGGCTTTAAAAAATTTGAGAAACATTATAAGTTTTCCATCGAATCTGAACCGTCGAAGCATTGATCGGACGGCTCCCAGCTCCAAATCAATGAGGGAGCACCGTTCTCCCCAGCCTTTAAAGAGTAGGTATATGTAGAAAAAATAAAAAAAAATAATAAAATTGGTGAAGTATTGAACCAAATTTTTATAAGAAAAATAATATGATGTATTTCTCTTGAAACGCTTGTCACTTGGCTTCCAATTATGATTACAAAAATTGCTCAAACATATAGTAATTTTTTTTTTTTTTTGAGCCCCAAAGTTTCCTAATTATGAATAGTTTTTGTGCACTCCTAACTCACAGGTGTACAACTATAAATAGTTTGAAATTTTTGTTTAAAATTATGTGGAGAACCTGTAAAAATTTTCTATACACTTTAGAAAAATTGTTGACAGGTACTCTGGAATGATATGGTTAAAAAAATTAGTATCCACATTTTTTTGTCTTAAAATCGGACTTTGTATTACTTCATTATATTTTATTTTTCATATGCTATTTTCAAAATTTGAACTTGTGTCTCTCCATAGAGAGATAAAAATCCGAGTCAATTTATTTTGACTAAATTATTTGTTTGGTTTTGTTTAAAGATCTAGGCATCAAAAATCAGACTTGAAATTTTAGTATTTAGTATTTTTGCAAAATTTGAAATACATATATAGACGATCAAACAATAAACTGATTGATTAATATTTAATAATTATGAACATTGAATTTGACATTATTTAATTCAAAAGAGAAATCAAACCTGATAAATTTACCCGATTTGTAGATAATACAAGCAAATGGAATAAACATAAATTATAAGTATAAAATTTGATATATATCTAATTATAATCATTTTAAAAAAAAAATTCTAATTACAATCAGCCTTGGAATTAAAAAAACACATTTCATCCAAGAAGACTAGAAGAGTAATAGAGCAAAAAAAAAACAAGGGGGGAATTGAGTAGCAAACGTCTAGGGAATTATAAGTAGGAGGCGTGTTTTTTGACTCAAAGCAAGATAAGCATGACATAACTTAAAAAGAGGATTAAATGGGTATCAAGAATAATTTTCTTTGTTGTTGGGGAATTTAACAAGCTAGATCTCTCGGAGAATTAGATATTTGTCACTCAAAATTATGAATTTAGAAGTTTGTTGTTACAAAAGCTTAGTTTAGAAATTTGTCACTCTAAACTTGTTTTATTTGTACTAATAAAGAGCTCACGCATTGCTTTGGGCTGAAATTGTTATTTCTTATAGTAATTTTTTAAGATAATTTGTAATGGGCCTTAAATTGTGAAATTGATACAGGTTTTAAGGTTTTAATGAGTTGAAACATTAAAGTACGTCAACGATAGTGATCAATCAAAGTAAACAATCAACGGCTGAGATTTATTCTTTGGAGAAAATAGAACTTTTATGTTAAAAAATCCAATCTCCTTTTATTAAGAATAAGGATAATTATCATTAAAATAGTATACATATGAGTTTGAAATACATAATACATAATAATATTAGTATGAGTGTATGACCAAGGCACCCTCCTATTTACATTCTCTCTTTAAATTCTATGTGTCATTTGGTTTGTAATATTCTACACCAATGTTGCATAGGAATTTTTTTAAAATGACCATTAAAAACTAAACTAATCTTCATCAATGGCTTTTAAGTATTAATATTTTCACGGATGCCCATTACAAGGCCATTGATAAAAATATTAATACTCCAAGGCCATTGATAAAAACTAGTTTAGTCTAATAGTCATGTAAGAGAATTTTCTCCAGAAGGATATTCTTCTTAATTAAGTTGTGTTCGATGTAGTTTTAATTCGGTGCTTAATTGTGTATACATGTACTTGAAAGGTAAAATTGTACACGTCATTGAATTTTTTTTTTTTTTTTAATTTCCGAACTTATGAAATATCTTTATACAGAGGTGGCAAAATCTGACCCGACCGAAAAACCCGCCCGACCCGAACCCGACCCGACCCGATTCGAGTTTCAGGGAAAGTCAAACTGATTCGACCCGACCTGATCCGTGTTTCAGGAAAACTCAAGCTGACCCGAACCCAACCCAACCCGAACGACCCGAAACCCGAGATAACCCAGAAATAGAAGTGCAAAATCTGACCAGACATGAAAAATCCGCCCGACGTGATCCGATCCGAACACGAACCTGACCCGACCCGACGATCTGTCACCTCTATCTTTATAATATCTTTATTATAAGATAATAATAGGATAATTCTGACTTTAATTAGTTTAGTTTTTTTTTTTTCTTTTTCTCTCCTTGTTGGCAAGCATCATGTCATTCATGTCATCATGTGGAATGTGTACCAAGTAAAAGAGACCATGCCCAATTGCCCATGGCAGGGACATGGCATGGCATGAGAGGTTGCTACTTGCTAGGCTGGACTGGAATAATTTTGCACTGCTTTTCAACACACCTGGTCCAAAACGTAGTGTGACGTGATTTTAAGCAGCAGTTTGTTTAATTGTTCTGAATAAACGCCCCTAGATATTACTACTACTTGGTCATGGTGTCCACTATCCACTCCTCATCTTTCTTGGTAATGATTCATTCCCCCCCCCCCCCCCCCCCCCCAAAAAAAATAAACGATAACATTTTATTATTGCAAAATTTAATTGTAATTTTTAATTGAGAAAATTAATCATGCACATCTAAATAGTGCAATATTATGATCGTTATTTTTTTTCAAAAAAAAAAATTATGAACTCCATAGTGAGCATTTTTATTATGACAAGTCTTTGAAGGATTCATTTTGTTTTCTGACAATACATCCAAATTTTAAAATTTCTAGAATTTTATATCATCTCTTGTTTTTCATTGAATACATAAAATAAAACTGACAAACCTACGTCTCTTTTTTATTTATCAAAATTAAACTATGAAATTCCATCATTTATGTATATTATTAAACAATTAATAATTATTATTATAGAAGAGTTGGCAGATTTGTTACATTCATGATTCACCCCAACCGTCCACATCTGTTGTTATCCAAATCTGGGCCGTTAGATCAAAATCAACGGATTAATTTAATTATAAAAAAGCCTCCCAGTATTTTTTATTGAACCGATCAGACCATTAATTTATTTTAATCTAACGATCCATACTAGACAAACAGCATCCTCATGTTCTCAAAGAATAACAGCAGATACGAACTCACCCGTATATATCTGAAAAAAAAGAAAAGAATACTCCAGGTGGGTCAGACAAACATTCAAGTTGGCTTGCAGATATTATCTACTCTATATATTGCGGTATTGCGGCTAATAGTATAATAATAGGCTATTTTCCTCTTTTCTAAATCTAAAAAGGTTTTCAAGTCCGAACCTCCAAAAAACAAAAAAGAATAATCCATCACATCATATCATGATGTCATTGGCTAAGAGTAGCATGTGGTAATTAAGATCTGTCAGGTAATTAATTAACCAGGAGTAATTTAACAGAAGAGTATTTTTGGAACAGAAATGTAATCAGGACTCAGGAAGACATGTGGTTTACTTACTTCTGACATATTCACATGGCATTATGGCAACAAACAAACATTCCTCATTCCTGATAGAGGAACAGAGTGTCATTACTAAAAAAAAAATATATATATATATATATATATATATATATATATGAGGAGGGTACCAATGCCTCAATTTTTTTTTGCGTCAATCATGTCTCAATTTGTCAAATTTTAAATAACTCAAAATTTAAAACTAA